>CM066320.1:68811332-70299665 GCA_033807775.1 Saussurea involucrata
AACAATTCATGCTCATAAACGAACCATAGTCAGTAAAAACATTTAACATCGTACATCGTGTAAAAAGGGTTTAGGGAACTCGCCTAATAGCAGTAAATTTTCTAACCACGCGTCTCGTTCCGAACCGATCTTACACCTAAATCATATCGTATAACTTAATTAGCGACATCTCGACTTCTGATCCTAGATCCTTCTCTAATCTGGACCCAAATAATTATTTCGGATCATTTGTTAAATACTGGATCTTTTTACTCTTTAAGGAATCTTAACATAAGACTAGGCCCACTTAATAATTCCCATCCATAAATTTAATTTATCGATTTCTTAAGCCTAATGAAAAAGACTTCCGACCCAACGTTGAATTTTGGATTTCAATGGAAAAACTCACTTCGGTCCCTTACCAGTTCAGGCCCATCAACACCTGGCCCAAATCCTAATCCCGGATGTCACAGTTCTGGAAGATCCAATTCTGGATCTCCACGTGGGTCGGCCCAAGTTCTGGTAGATTCCAGATCGGGTTTTAATCAACACTCTGGAACTTAGTTTGGTTCCGGATCTACTTTTGTGTTCCGATATTTTACCTTTCGACTTCCGGATCCTAATTTTTTAGTTCCGAAATTACTAGTTCCGGATCCAAAAGAAAAATACGTTCCGGTTCTACACGGTTCCGGACAAGTATAGTTCTGAAATCCCTTATGTGGATCCCAGATACATAAGCAATCAACAATTCATCAACACAATCAGTAATAGCCAGCCATAAATCTCACTTGTATTGATAGATCGAATGAATAAGATTCAGTGGCAGACTGTAGCCGTACAAAGGTTTTTGCAAATAATAATAATGATCATTAACCTAATACTAGGTTAAACACAGACTACTTATACCCATAAGGTATTTACAAGAAAAGATAAAACTAGTCCCTGAACTTCTAATTCCACACATATTAAGACCTAACAATCTCCCCCTTGGAAAAGAAGTTCGCGCTCACGCCAGTCTGGAACATAGCGCTTTCGGATAGCAAAGAGCACTTCAAAATATCTGATGCTGCTTCTGAATTCTAGTCGGTCTTCAATGGCTTTGAGAAGATATTCGGCAAGGTACTCGCGAAGATTGACATACTGCTCTGGAGGAGCATTCTTGACTTCTTCTTCTAAAATCTTCTTCAGATCAGACTGGATTTTCACCAATGTTCCCTCGCTAAATTTATGCACTTCACTTTTTCTGATGAACCGTTTCTCCCCTTTTCCGTTCAGATACACGAACCCTGTTTCTGGTTTAGAAAGTAAAGAGTGTACCTGTGCGTCTTCAGGGAGGTTCAGATTGGGCTTTAAGATGTGATCTTTTTCTGATTACTTTCGAGTCCCAACTGAAAGTCTTCGATGTATGATAATGTGATCGTGCACTTCATAAATCTTTTGATAGCTTCGAGGGCTTTGGTGTAGGGTAGAGGCCGAATAGTAAGAGTCTTCAAAAATCTGAGTAGTACTGGGAAATCTCTCAGGCACAGATGTTTGAAATCGGATTCTGAGAAGGTCCAAATATTTCCGTCATCCCTTTTTACTGAGAAGGTCGGAAAGACCACTTTAACGATTCTGTCAGATTCAATACTCACGATTTCGGTGATTCTGTGCTTGGAGTAGACATGATGTCTCATTCTGCCTCTTTTCATAACTTCCACATACTGCGATCTGATCGGCTCATCAAGGAACGTGGCCCCATGACATTGTACAGGGTCAAGAGGCCTTATCCAGTGAGCGAAGATTTTCTTCTGAGATTCTTCCAGATACGGTACTAAGATTCGAAACCTTTCCCAACGAGCTGGTTGAGGATGTTGGGGTGGAACCGCTTCTGGAATTGACACAATAATTTCGGATGAACCTGCATTATCAGTAAGATCAGCCGAAGCGGTAGATACCTGTTCACCCAGAAGAAGAAGTTGGTCATAATCAAACTCTGTCATCAAATCGTCATCGCCCTGTATTTCCCACAAGGCATCAGTTTCTGTCTGAATAGCAACAATCGCTCTTTGCCTCCAATCGGTTTCAAGTTCCGGATCGCCGGCCGAGTCCTCATCAATAAGCTCTAGGACGGGCCGCTTCGAAACTGTTGGCATTAACGTGTCTTCCGAAGGACCTTCGGGCTTTTCAACCGTCGGGTCTGCTGACTCTTCTAAGTTGTCTCTGACCGGTGAAGAAATCTCCATGTCCTGAACCATTTCGGACTCTGTCGGTTGTTGTTGCTGTGGTTCAGTTGAAGTTACCGTTGAAGTTTCTGCCGCCGCGGATGACAGCTCGGTCAGTCTTATTCTCTTCTCCCCCTCATGTTGATCACGGTCATCCGGATCATCATGTCTTCGTTTGGTACTCTGGACCTGACCCTTACAGGTGTCTTCAAGGCTGGCGACCCTCTCGGTGAGCCTGTCGAGTGCCTGCCTGATATCGGACAGTTGGGCCGTAATTGAGTCGGTCGGAGCGATAGGGGGCGGTGGTTGGGTTTGCGAGCGGAGAATGCTCACTAAATCTGCATCAGCCGAGGCGGAAATGTTTGAGTTGGTCAACAGCTTGTCCAGTAAGGCGGCTTTGAGATCATCAATGGACATGTGCTGGACAGCCGGAGCGGTTGACGATTGGGATAGTCTGAGTTGAGGAGTCGGTTGAGGAGCCGAAGATGCCGTGGCTTTACCTGTGATAGATCGACGAATGAACGCCAAATCCTCGGAAACCTGCTTCATAATGTCCGATTGGACAACCTTTAAGGCACCGTCCACGTATTCCTTGGAGACGAACTCCGGGAAACTAACTCCTGCGGCACTTAGCCATTCCATTGTAGTAGCTGCGGCGGATTGCACCGCAGTACCGCCTACGTTCACGGTTGGCGTGATGATAGCCGTGGTAGGACTTCCGCCCTGTCCTTGCGAACTACCAAAAGGTAGAGTCACTCCGGGCGTTCCGATCGAGGCACGAAGACTCTCGACGTTAGCAGAATCAAAGACCCGTGTCCTAGCCAAAGAAATGTCAAAATCAAAGGGATCTAGACTCAATTGTGCATCCAAAGAAGGCGAGACCGTGGGAGGCTGGTCTCTAGTTTCAACACCAGAACTCTCCAAGTGAGAGACCGGTGGAAGTTGTGCTCGATCCCCGTGAGAAGTTGAAACCGGATCCTTTTGAGAGGAAACGGAGTGGCTAGGGGGGTTGTGCAAGTGCGTCGCTGGGCCCACGACGTCTTCTTCAATATCCCTATGCAACGAATGCAGAGGAATAGTAGATGTGGTTGCCCGGCCAGATGAAGGCTGGTTGGGGGTAACCTGTGAAGATTGCCCCATCACACGCTCACGATCATTCTTTAACTTACTTCTCCTTTTACGCACAGGCTCACTTTCAATGTCCTTTTCAACTAAAACTCCCTCCGCTCTCCTTACCTCTCCAATATCGGCTTGGGGGTTAGTTGCAGCATCATCATCGTCGTCAGATTCGGTTTCCTCACTGTCGGATTCCTCAGACCCTTCTTCGTCACCAGAGGCTGAGCCTGATTGAGACTCAGATCCGGATTCCGATTCGGAGCCAGAGGCGGTGCCGACAGTTGTTCCGGAGGAAGAACCGGATTCGGAGCTGGAAGAGGAGGCTGCCTCTTCGGCTGTGTGTAGTCGGGAAACTCCTTCCACCTCCACATCGTGTAGGGCGGAACCTTCAGCAGGTGGTGAACGAGGTCTAGGTCGAGACGTACTAGCATCACGTGATGACCGCCCGACACTACCCACGCCTGAACCCCTCACTAAATTTTCTCTCTGCGCGCCCCGTCCGACAGCCCCTGCTGGTCGGACCCCTCGTCCTCGCATACGTGGACCCTCACGTCGCTCGGCCCGCGCTCCTTGGGCAGGTCCAGCCGGATCTGGCTGGTCCATAGGAGCGACTATGTTGTTCTCTGTCCTATATGCTATCACACTTAGTGCCGATTGGTCCGCGATAGCTAGTAAGGCAGCAGGAATAACCATAGGAACTATACCTTCTAAGACTCGAATATTTTGGATATGAGTCATACGAGTAGAAACAAGTACCTCGTGATCAGCTCGGCGAGGGATGGCGTGATCGGATTCCATGAAATGTGCGACAATCATTTGAAGAAAGCGTGGATACGGAAGAAATGAGAGTCGTCTATTGCCTTCGATCTTCTTTTGCACCTGAGCCACGAGTTCCGTCCAAAGCATCGCCGCAAAGTCAACATTGTGACTGTAGATAACAGCATGAAATAAGCGAAGCATGTTGACTGATGTACGGTCAATGCCTTTCATCACTACGGAGAGACACCTGTTCAGGATGGTGAACAGAGTGTACCAGACAGGCTGGAGGTGAGTTCGAGTGAAGCTCGAAGGTTGATGAATGCCACCTCGATATCCGAGAGCCTAAATGTCTCGGCACAGTTCTACATCAGTGACTTGCCCGTCGAAAGCTTCTGGAGCTGGAGCTGCGTTCGCGGCCTGTAGACCAAGGATGATGCGGAAGGTCTGGACCGTGATAGTGAACTCTGAGTCGCCGATATGGGCCCGAAGTGCAAAGTGTTGTCCGCGCGCGATGAGTTTGAGTGATCGCCATAGTTGATGTACGTAGACGGCTGGAACCGAAGGATGAGCCGTCAACGCTTGGTGAAGAGCATGGCGCTTCAGAATCTCCACTATAACAGGGCATTGGCAATTAAAGTTCGTCGGAACCAGATGGTAGTTGTTAGGAACCAGAGGAAGGTTCGGACCTTCTGGAAGTAACGGGGCATTGCGTGGCGGCGGATTCGGATTTGGTTGAGCCATGTGCCTGTAAAAACGAGTTTAAGAGTCAATAACCAGTGCTTTGTTTGACTTATAATTAAGTCTCGAGGCCCGTATTCTCGGATTTGGAACACCGAGAGTCGGGACAGTGCAAGACCGTTCACAACTCGAGTCTTGTAGGATCCGAGTTTAATGAAAGCAAGAAAGAACAGTTAAGGTGCAATATAGGTAAATCTTGAATCTTACGGAGCTAGCAAAATCAGTACTTGAAAATTTTGAAAAACCAGGGCCTAAGAGCACCGGGAGTTAAACTACCGGGACTTCAAAAACTTAAGGTACTGGGACTTGGAACTACCGGTACATGGAAATACCGGGACTCAAGACTACCGGTACATGGGACTACCGGGACTTAGAACTACAGGAAGTCGAACTACCGGGAGTCGAGACTACCGGGATTCCAAAACCCTAACAGTGTCGCGATGAGATCGATGAAATCGATCGTGTGTAGTGTTCTACAACTCGATTTTGAGTGATAAACGCAATAATGATAGAGATTAGGAGGCGTACCTGAAGATTGGAGAGGATTGGAGTCCGATTGAGGAAGAAATCGCAAGTCAGAGAGTATGGTACCGGGAGTTTTGGGGTGCGGGAGTTTTTTGGGTGCGGGAGTTATGAAAAATATGAAAAAATTCAAGGAAAACGTTGTTTATATACTCCGGTCCCGATACCGGGTGAGGTTGGTACCAGGTCCCGTAACTCTCCCGGTTCCATATATTCCAACTGCTAAAACTAAAAAAAACTTTGACACTCCAAAAAAAATTGCTCTTCTCCCCCTCAGATTTTCAACCTGACATCGCTCCCCCTCAACTTTCCAAAAATATCCCTTTTTTTATAAAGAAGCAAAACACACAATTGAGAGAAAAGAATAACTAAATAAAACTTTGACAAAATGACAAAACTCCCCCTAGACTTGTCAAACGGATATTCCTCCCCCTCGAGTTCTCAAAAAAAGTTTGCTTCTCCTCACAGAGATAGAATACGTACCTTTGGAACTAGGCATTCGAGGAATCATCTTGAAAACACACAGTTAGAAGCACGGGAATAACAAAGACAAGACGAACAACGTAAAGACACACGGAAAACTGGAAAAACAAACGAAAGGAAACACTAACCGGGAATGTACAGAAAACAAGTCACCGATGTGCTTGAAACACCTAAGCCACGTAGCGTGATAAGTGTATTTGTAAGAGATACAGTTATCCCGTTGTGTGGGAAAGGTGATTCCAGTACAACTGAGACTCAAACTTTCAGATTAAGCATACCAAGCTTGGACACTAGGGCGAAAAATCGCTTTTCGTCCAACGCCTTGGTAAACAAATCTGCTAGTTGATTTTTCGTACACACAAAGTAGAGTTCCACTGTACCTTTCTCCACATGGTCTATGATGAAGTGGTAGCGCACGTCTATATGTTTTGTCTTTGTATGCTGCACCGGATTGCTTGTGATGGCGATAGCACTTTTGGAGTCACAACAGATGGGGATGTTCGAGTAGTTGTACCCGTAATCCTTCAGTTGAGTCCGCATCCAAAGCACTTGGGAACAACAGCTGGCCGCGGCGACGTACTCCGCTTCCACCGTGAAGGTGGAGACGCAAGTCTGCTTCTTTGAGGCCCAGCTAACCAGCTTGTCGCCTAAAAAACTGAACGTGTCCTGTCGTGCTTTTCCGGTCGAGCATACTTCCCGCATGATCAGCATCAGAATACGTGGTAAGTTCGAAACCTGTATCCTTCGGGTACCAAATGCCAAGATTAGCAGTACCTTTCAAGTAACGAATTATACGCTTAACTGCTATCATATGAGACTCTTTAGGATTAGACAGAAATCTAGCACACAGAAAAGTAGAAAACATTATGTCCGGTCGACATGCCGTCAAATACATCAGCGAACCAATCATTCCTCGATAGTTAGTAGTGTTAACAGCCTTTCCATTAGGATCAGCGTGCAACTTCGTACCGGGGGACATAGGAGTATGCATGGGTGAGCATTGTTCCATGTTGAATTTCCGAAGAATATCCGCGATGTACTTAGATTGATTAATGAATATCCCGGTCGACAGTTGTTGAACTTGAAGACCGAGAAAGAAATTCATCTGTCCCATCATACTCATTTTAAAATGCTTTTTCATGAGGAATGAAAAGTTGCGGCAGTATTGCGGGCAAGAGGAACCGAAGATAATATCATCGACATAGACCTGAACTAACAGAATGTGCTCACCTTCCCTCTTTATGAAAAGAGTTGTGTCGATCTTACCTTTCGAGAAGCCGGAGATCAGAAGAAAAGTTGACAGTTTATCGTACCAGGCTCTCGGTGCTTGTTTTAGTCCGTATAACGCTTTGTCGAGTCGATACACATGGTTCGGGTGATCTGGATCTACAAAACCTTCTGGATGGGAGACATACACCTCTTCTTTTAGATCGCCGATCAGAAACGCCGTCTTCACATCCATTTGATATACCGTGAAGTTTTTGTGTGCGGCGTACGCGAGAAACATCCGAATGGATTCGATTCGGGCCACTGGTGCAAACGTCTCTTCGTAGTCGATCCCCTCTTGTTATCTATACCCCTTAGCGACCAAACGTGCCTTGTTTCGGACCACGACACCATTCTCGTCCTTTTTGTTCTTGAAAATCCATTTCGTGCCAATGATGGTTCGATGCTTCGGGCGAGGGACCAGACGCCAAACTTTGAGACTCTCGAATTCGTTGAGCTCTTCTTGCATGGCCATTATCCAGTCCGGGTCGTGTAAAGCATCCTTTACTGATGCCGGTTCGACATTGCTCAAGAAAACCGAGAAGAGGCACTCGTTACCGGTTGCCGCACGGGTTTGAGTATTGCTCAGCAAAGCAGGTGCATCGTCATCTTCAGCTTCCGAGGTAGCTCGAGTCTGAACTGGAGCGGTCGGACTGCCAATAATTTGCTCTGGAGGGTGCGCTCGAGTCCATTTCCTCGTGTGGGGTAGAGGATCCGAAAGAGGTTCTGAATTATCCGCATCAACGTAGGACCCAAGGGGTAGATTCTGAACAGCTTCACGGGATGGAACCGGATGTAGTCTTGGAACGGCCGCAGGTGGAGATACAACAGCGGTTGACGAAGATGTGGCAGTGTCGTCCGAGCCGTTGCTTGCTCCGGGGGAAGAAGTGGTTGGAACCACTGATGAGGGAGGTGTCGTCGTCGCAATTACAGGTGAAGAATGTGAGTCCTCCGAGGATGTATCATTGGGGGTCGGAGGAGGACCAGAAAAGTCGGTCGACACCACTATAGTTCCATCTGCATTCAAAGAAGCATCAGTAGAAACTGGGGAAAAAAATAAATCATTATAAAAATCTTGAAACAGAAGATCTAACTCAGAAGATTGTGACTTCGACGTATTGGACGACGAAGGATCTACTGTTGTATGCTTGGGTTCCGATCGATAGAGATCAGAAGCCAGCACTCCAGTAAGCGCGGGTTCCGAACTGTTATGTCCAGAAGCCAGGTCGACCAATTCATCGAAGGTCACGTTAATACTCTCGATCACACTCTTGGTCCTTTTATTATAGACGCGGTATGCTCTGGAAGATGTCGAGTAGCCAATGAAGATCCCCTCGTCCGCCTTCGGCTTGAGCTTGCCGAGATCATCCTTATCGTTCAGAACGAAGCATTTGCACCCAAACGCATGAAAGTAACCGATGTTGGGGGTGCGCTTATTGATGACCTCATAAGGCGTCTTGTTTAAGCGCTTGTGGATGATGGATCTATTTTGAGTGTAGCACGCTGTCGCGATAGCCTCGGCCCATAGAAACATAGGGAGTGCATACTGAGTCAGCATAGTGCGCGCCGCTTCCACCAAAGTGCGGTTACGATGTTCCACCACGCCGTTTTGTTGCGGAGTCCTTGCTGCCGAGAAGGTGTGCGAAATCCCCGCCGAAGTGAGAAAATCGCTGATGAGACGATTCTTGAATTTCGTTCCGTTGTCCGTGCGAATCGTGACTACGGTCAGCTGAAGGTTATTTTGAACTCCCTTGAGGTGGTTGATTATAACCTCTGGCATCTCGTCCTTTGAACGAAGGAACTTGACCCAGGTGTACCTTGAATAGTCGTCCACCATCACTAATACGTACTTCTTGTGGCTTATGCTCTGAACGCGCATAGGGCCGCAGAGATCCATGTGAATCAGCTCTAATGGA
Organism: Saussurea involucrata; assembly: GCA_033807775.1. Classification (NCBI taxonomy): domain Eukaryota; kingdom Viridiplantae; phylum Streptophyta; class Magnoliopsida; order Asterales; family Asteraceae; genus Saussurea; species Saussurea involucrata. The sequence continues at coordinate 68,820,316 of CM066320.1, forward strand.
CGTGACGTGATTGGCACCGGTTTTGGCTTGTGAGACACCTTCTTCATCTTTCCCATCTCGCATGCAGAGCAGAGATGTTCTTTTGCGAATTGTAGTTCTGGCATACCCTTGACTAGTTTACCCCGCACCAGCTTATTGTTGTTTTTGAAGTTTAGATGCGATAGTCGTCGATGCCATAGCCAGTTCTGTTGAGTAGTCGCTTTGGACATCAGGCAAACTTCTTTATCGGTTTTGACTGTGGCGAGATTGATGGTATACAAGTTCGTCCGTCGAGTACCAGCGAGAATTTCTGTCCCATCGTCAGCTAGAATACTGCATCTCTTCGCCTTGAATCGCACTTCAAGATCCTTATCACAAAACTGGCCGATGCTGAAAAGGTTGTGACCAAGGCCGTCTACGTAGGACACCCGTTTGATCGTGAGTTTGTCCTGAACTAGGTCGCCGTAGCCCATGATCGGGGCCACATTATCGTTTCCAAACCTAACATCACCGCAGTACTCCTCCTTGAAGTTGGTGAGTAGCTCCCTTTTACCAGTCATGTGCTTGGAGCATCCAGAGTTGAGAAACCACACATGACCGGGCTGCAAAACAGAGATTAAGCACGTTTAGGTACCCATCTGGTAGTGGGTCCTTGGGTGTTAGGTGCAGCGCCATTGTTTGAGACCCGTTTAGAGCTGGGTCTTTTTGGTTTGGATTTGCGTGAACCATGAGAATTAAAAATATGATATGAGCCAACCCAATCATTTGCATATCTAGAGTCAATCAAGTCATTCACACCACAAACAGAACAACAAACATATTTACGCGAAAAACCAATCAATTGATGAACATTGTCAAGTTTAACAGGAAATTTAAAACCATGTTCAACAGAATTGTTCCAACCAAAGTCATGTTTGTCGTTATTATTCCTATTATTCAAAACAGAAGTAAATGACTTGTTCTTCTCAGGGCGCATCTTAGCATTCTTCTCTACCCACTCTCTTCGAGCCGCTTTCCCCCGACCCGTACTATCTGAAATTACATTAGTTTGAGCGTTAGAGAAATTTGAGAAAATGGGTTGTTTAGAAGAGCCTTTACCGGTTGTACCACGTTTCTTAGACCGACGTTTAGATTTGGTTTTTGAAGTGGTTTTGGAAACGGTTTTCGAATTCGAACATTCGCCCTTCTCAAAATTAACAGGTTCTGGCAATTTTTCTAAAAATTTAGAGTGACTAGGAAGCTTCGGATCGAAGTCAAATTTAGAAAAATCATCGTCATGACAAGGAGTGGAGTTCATAAACTCAGAAAATCTTCGTGCAGAATCAGGTGAAGTGTCTCCATCAGAGTCAGATAAGGAGTTATTCGCAAACGGATTGTCAAAAATTGGTAAAAGATCCTTTTGAACAAAATCGGGTTCGATGGCCTTACCTTTATCCTTAAAGCTCAAATCTTTAGTGTTGTTGTCATCAGACACTCCCATAAAGGCTTTGCACGACGAACTATCCGAAAAGATCTGAGCATCATCAAACGAGATTGTTTCAGGAGTGACTGGCGTCATTGGGGTGTTCACAGAATTCCCCTTAGCCATTCTCAGAGTTAAGGCTTCAGATGCCAAAACAGCCAGTTGAGATGTCAACTTGTCAATCTCGGTTCGATAGGACTCTCTTTCAGATTCGGATAGTGAGTCGGGTTTATTCTGTTTGAGCTTGTCAATAGAATCTAAAAGTACAATCCTTTCGGTTTCATAAGTGACCTTATCTCTTATAATTGGCTCTTCCAGTTTAAAAATAATGTTTTCCAAAATCAGAGGTGGAACATAACGTTTCAACTCTGTTTGATCATTAGAGTCTTCATCTGCGGTTGCCGGAACAGGAGGTGAAGTCTCAACCGTTTTGGCGAGAGAGCAGATGTCAAAATAGTCATTTGAGAGATAAGGAATTTTTCTTTTTAAATACGATGCATTAAGCGTTTCGTACACGAAAGGAATTTGTACATTTATGTTCTTCCTAGGCGGCGCATCATCCGATTTTGTGTTATTTTCCGAAGAGGAAGTATCCGTTTTAGATTTTGCCTCTATTGGAGGTAGAGGTATGGCGGTTTGTCTTTTAAAATCCTCAAACTCCCCATCTTCCTTAGATGCCTTAGTCCACTTGATTTTGTACTCTGGATATATCTTGTCTAAGCCCATGAAATCAAATTCATAAAGAGTGGGAACCTTTGACAAGACCTTCTTTAGGTAGCACGGATTATCATATGCGAGTCCCCAAAGTGAGTTGTAATATTTGAACTCCTTGGGCTTGTTCAAGTGAATGGTTTGTTCATATTGACCAAGTTTATAAAGTTTGGATTCAAGTTCTTTAAGCTTAGTGGTCAATTTTTCATTCTCTTTCAAAACGTTATCTTGAACTAAAATGCTTTTAGAAAATTCCTCTTGAGATTTCTCTAACCTTTGAGTATATTCAGATATTTGGGTCTCGAGAAGTTTAGCTCTTTCGGAATAGGTCGAGCACTCAGTTTGATAATTATCTATCACACATTTGTCCTCAGCCTTTTCAATCGCTAGTCTGCCTATGGTATCATATTTTAACTTAACCTCGGCTTCTAGCTTAGAGATGTGGGCGTCTTTGGTCTTAACCTTATTTTTAAACGAATCCAAAGTGTGCACCATTTCATGCATTTGATTTAGCAAGTTAGCATTGGAAGAACCACATACCTGGCACTCGTGTTTGTCCTTCTTTTCGTCGGAAGAATCATCTTCGGAATCAGTATCTTCCGGATTCAGACCAGTGTAACACATATGAGCTTCCGCATCTTCATGCTCATCATCAGTCTTGAGCAGCCAGTGATCGTCTTCCGCCATCAATGCTTGACCTGCCTCTTTCTGTCTTGCTAGAAGCATTTTGTTCTTGTAGTACTCAGCATTACGTACTACAGGCTTCCGGCAATCTTTGGCGAAATGACCTCGCCTCCCGCAGTTGTAGCATTTCACTGGTTCATCATCATCTCGATCATCAGACTTTCCTTCAGAGCGCTTCCCATCGTCATTTCTCTTTCTTCCATCATCATTCCTGCGTTTCCCATTGTTTTTGTCCTTGTAATCCCGACGCTTGGAGTTAGTGGAGTATCGTTGGTTGTTATTCGATGGCTTCTTGAAGAACTTTTTCCGTGCATACTCCCAGGTTAACAAGGCGACAGCTTTCTTGATGCTATCAAGCTCAGGATCGGAATCACTTTCTGGTTCGTCATCTTCATGTTCGGATTCACTCGGAGCTTCTTCTCGATGAGAACTGCGAGACGATTGCTTTTCCTTCTTGTGAGATAATAAAGCAAGAGGATCTTCCTTTATCTTCTCCTTAGACTTGTTATCTCCCATTAACTCAGAAACATCATCTTCATCTTGAAGTAACATCTCGTATATCTCGTGCAGCGGAACATTCTCTAGCGAACGATTGTGGCGGACGTGTTGAACAAAGCCCTTCCATTCAGGTTGAAGGTTTTTGAGAAACTTGATGTTGCATTCTACTTGGACTTGAAGATATTGTTCTTGTGCAAATCATTCAGAAGAGTACATAAGCGTTCATATGTCTCAGTGAGTGATTCGCCTCTTTTTGCCTTGAAGGATTCATACCTAGCGAAACAATTCGAGATCTTCATCTGATTTCCTTCTCGACTGCCTTGCATTATCTTGGCTAGCTGATCCCACATTCCTTTGGCCGTGTCCTTGTAACTGTCGATGATACAATAGATGTTGTTGGGAAGACTATATACCAGATAAGTTTTAGCCAATATGTCACCATCGGCTTTACGTTTCTCTTCTACCGTCAGTTTGTCATACGGTTTGGGCACTTTGTGGGCAGGAGGTCCACCTTCAATAGCTGGAACATCCATTAATGGTGGAACAACAGGGCCCTCCTTGAGCGAGCGAAGAATCTCCTCGTAAAGTGGCTTGGTTTGAATGAAGCACAAAAATCTGTCTTTCCATACATTGTATTCCCCGCGATATAGAACAGGAGGCTTGAACTCAGATCCAATAGCGAGTGCGTCTTGTGAAGCCATTGAGATTGCAGTGGTGATCGTAGGACGTGATGTGATTCAAAGGATTTTGAGAAACCTAAACGCAAATTCGCACGCAAATCCTAACAGAGTGTAGCCTAATACAGTTCTACTGAATGACACAGCAAAGTACCGGGAGATGGCAGTACCGGAAGTTAAAGTACCGGAAGAAAAGAGTACCGGGAGTTATCACTACCGGGAGATGACTACACCGGGAGTTAACACTACCGGGAGATATCAGCACCGGGAGTTATACTACCGGGAGATGACTACACCGGGAGTTAATACTACTGGGAGATATCAGCACCGGGAGTTACACACTACCGGGAGATATCGGCACCGGGAGTTATCACTACCGGGAGATGACTACACCGGGAGTTACACACTACCGGGAGATATCAGTATCGGGAATATTCACTACCGGGAGTTATCAGCACCGGGAGTTATTACTACTGGGAGATATTAATACCGGGACTTCGAAACCAAATCAGAAAAACTTACCCGGTTCGATGAATTTCTGCAGTCTTGATGAGAGATAATCTGTATGTACTTAGTACTAACACGGAAACTAGCCCAAAAACTAACGAAAACAATACTAGAAACGAATCAACTAGCACTTTTTACCAGAAAAATTAATATTTCTCACGAACAGGGAGCAAACACCAACCAGATCAAGAATTTTAAAAATCAAGAATTTTTGCTCAATCAGACGATTTGAAAACACTTGTATATCTTAGAAAACTTATAAGAATAATTTATCTAGCCTCAATTTTAGATTTTAACACCAAAATCGAAGCAATCAAATTCTTGAGATGAACACAGTGCGTGCGATGAATGATCAAGAAAAATAAAAAAAATACCTTTGAATCAACGTCCTTCTGCTCTGATACCAATTGTGGATCCCAGATACATAAGCAATCAACAATTCATCAACACAATCAGTAATAGCCAGCCATAAATCTCACTTGTATTGATAGATCGAATGAATAAGATTCAGTGGCAGACTGTAGCCGTACAAAGGTTTTTGCAAATAATAATAATGATCATTAACCTAATACTAGGTTAAACACAAACTACTTATACCCATAAGGTATTTACAATAAAAGACAAAACTAGTCCCTGAACTTCTAATTCCACACATATTAAGACGTAACACCTTATGGGATCCAGAATCTGCGGCTGACGAGTTTCCGAACCAAAACCCCAAATCCGTCCTAAATCAGTTTTACACCGAAAAGATGTCCATGTTTCTTTATTCATAAAACGATACATGCCACTTATCAACCTTAAATACTCTCATATAAACACATAAAATCATTACTCAACACTCTGATTTTGTATTAAACCCCATTAATGCTCTCATAACGATTTCACAGCTCAATCATGAAGAACAAATAGAAATCGATTTATCCAACTATCTATAATGCAGGGAAATAACTTGGAGGAATTCATTACTTACCAAATTGAAGCTTTTCCAATGAAATCGTTGCCCAAAACGTTCCTCCTATTTCTTCCTGGTTCCTCTCCTTAGCCGCCAAACAAGAGAATATTATTGAATAATCAATGATGCCCTAGGGATCACCACCAATTTATATCTTTCATAAATTGCCAAAAAGTCCCTCAACTTAACTTTCATTTCTTAGACATTAGCCACCAGACTTTCACACTTGCTAGAAACCCGGTTGTTACAACACTCCCCGCTTAAAAGAATTCCGTCTCCGGAATTCCTCATTGGAAAAGATGCGGGTATCTTGGCTTCATTTCCGATTCCAATTCCCATGTAGCCTCCGGGCCTTTGTGATGCCTCCATTGTACCTTCACCAGTCTAGTCTCCTTGTTCCATGATTTCCTCACTTTAAAATTCGTGATGGCTTCGGGTTCCTCTACAAAACTCAATTTCTCATCCATCCTAATATCTTTTAGGGATACAGACTTATCCACATCTGCTAGGCACTTCCTCAGATTCGACACGTGGGATGTCGAATGAACTCCCACTATGCGTAACCCTTCAACATTAGGACCTATACCAACGAATTAACACACTTACAGTTATCCACAACTCTTATCGCACAATTATTCGCAATATGAGAAAACGCCTCAGGCCAACCGTACCAATATCACCCACACATCTAGACTCACGGTTTTATAACGCGTCAAATCAAGGGTTTCACACACAAATTCACCTTCCTAAAAGAACGGATTCTACCGGAGTTAACGTCATAACAACATGAATCCCTTAAAATAAGGACGCTCAATTCGCCAACTGCTCAAAAGGACAACCTTGAATTCCACTTTAACCCGCAGTTAGGATTTTCTTCAACAGATTACACACAATTCTACAATCACTTTCCCAACACAAACAAAAAAAAAAGTCTAATCACTTTCTCACATTAATTATGTTGACCCCAACCTATTGATAAAATCAATTTACACGCTTTTACCACAACGTCACTCCCATGCTACTACCAGGTCTAATCCAATGGTCCTTCCCCCAAGCACTACATTCGCCTACTTTCTTCCACTTACTTCTCACACAATAAAACACGTTTCCAAAGAATGGCTCACTAGAAGATACACACTCTTGACCACTCACACAAGTTAGCTTTCCTCAACGCTTAAACCAATCATATACACACCAATCCTCTTTCTCATACTCCCGCTAGAAGTTCATACACTCGACGATGACGTTCTAAAAACATTGCTTCTCACTTTCCGTGCCACTTGCCACTCTTTCTACTTCCCGTTTATTCATTTATTCCAACCTACCATCCCGATTACCTCAGGCTAGAAAGGAACATTCCTCATCCAACATTGACCACCCATTCAATTTCAACGGTTACTACGCCTAACCAATTGTTTCACCACATATCATACGAGAAATTAAACCTAGTCAATCCGAAACAATACCCAATCCTCGAAGCGATCACACACTTCTCATTTCCCAAACGATATTAACCCACTCCTCTGCATTTCCTTTACATACAAGGATTAGCTCAACATTCCCAAAGATTTCATATCTACTACGCAACATCATAAAATAACCAATCCAAAGCACTCAGTTTCCTTCTTAGCTAACCCCCAACTACCACCCCATCCTTTTATTCTCGGATAACCATGCCACACGCCACTAGACATCCATGCCTCTCTACACATAATTTTGTCACACCTGGACCACTTATAAGCAATTCCCGAGCAAAGATCTCTACTTACGCTCGCCACATATCAACACTAGTCCAACACTTATCCTCACAGCAACTTATTACCACTGTGTCTCGTATGCTCACTAAGTAGAAGTTATCACCAACTTATCCACACCACCCCCACACACTAGAGGTTCAATCCTCACAGTTACCACCTGCCTACTAATTTGTAAAATATACGGCTTCACCTCGACCCCAAATAGGTTCACCAACATTAGTACTACCAATCCATACATCAAACACCACGTCAAACTCTCCCATTGCCATGGGATATAATTGCATAGGCACCAACCTCCCTTCTATATCTATGACACAATCCTCTACCAACTCCTTAATGTAAACATGATTATCGTCGGCAGTTTCCACCTCTAGCGTTATCTCCAAACGTCTAGGCCTTACTCCCAAACATTTCATAAAAGCATGCAATACAAAGGAACGATTCGCTCCCAAATCAAATAACACCTTGGCACACAAAGAGTTCACTAGAAACGAACCTGCCACTACATCTGGAACTTCCTCCGCCTCTTTCGCTGTCAGGTGGAACGCACGTCCCTTCGGACGCGTCGGTTCTGTTCCCTTATCGTTGCCTTTCCCTCCTTGCCGTTCGCCATACTGAGTTGATCCCCCTTTCTTCAACTGTGGACACTCATACTGCATGTGGCCAGTAGACCCACATTGGAAACATGATCTCCCATTACTCGGGCAATCCTTTGACACGTGACTGGGCAATCCACACTGGTAGCACGAATTTGAACTTGCCATGCACTCTCCCCGGTGCACCTTGTTACACCTCTTGCACGGTTTACCAGCGGTATCTCTGATAACACAGTTTTCTGGTCAAAACACTTTTCCTTTCCTCGAGTCACTTCCTTTCCCATGCCACTTGCGTTTCTCACCACCTTTCTCAGACATCTGACGATTCTTTTCTTTCCCAGTCAACTCGGTCGCATTGATGGCCACCTAAAAGGTAGTGGGATTCCTTGTCAATACCAATTCCCTGATGCTACTTTTCAGCCCATAGATGAAACATTCCACTCGACGTTCCTCCGTCGGCACATACAGATCAGTGAAGCGAGACTTCTCAATAAACTTAGAAGTATACTCCCGCACCGACATTTCCCCCTGTTCCAACCCCATAAACTCTTCCTCCAACTTCTTTACTGCCGCGAGTGGACAAAACTGTGCTCTAAATCTTTCCACAAAAGTTTCCCACATCATCCCCATAGCCGCTGCCGACCCTTTCCCCCAGGTCTCAACATCCCACCAGTAAACTGCATCAGACATCAGCATGGATAGGGCAAACATCACCCTATCCCCGTCAGCATACTTGCACGTATTAAACACCAGTTCCATCTCTTTAACCCATTTCATTGCTAAAACGGGGTCACACTCGCCCTTAAAAGTTGAGGCAAAGGTCTTGTAGTTGCACCCTTTAGCTGCTGACTCATTCACCACCAGAGGTGTCAATTTCGAGTGACTTCCAGTACCAGTCACTAGCGGACTCGACAGTTCAACACTTTCCTTATTCTCGCTCGCCTCTTTGCTTCCTGATGCCGACTGATCCTGTTTGGTAAGGAGGGCTTGAAAAGTCTCCTGAATCTTACCCAACTCAGCAACCACATTCTCTCGAGTGACAAATGTAGATCCGCGGCCTCGACCACGTCTCCTCGGATGATTTACCCTTCTCATAGTAGCTGAACTCTCCTGATGAGATTCTTCTTGGTGGGCGGGGATTTCCATGCTCCTCGCCCTTCGGGTTACTCGAGTCGCCCTCCGGATCGGGTTTCCCCCATCCTCGGGCCCTTGAGTGGCGGCTCGGCGGGGTGTTCTTCCCCGACCCCTTCCACGACCCCTACCCCTTCCATGGGTAACCGTCGCTCTTGTGGGTTCCAACGGTCCGTTAGCTAGGACCTCCTCATCCTGATTCCTTGGAACAGCAGGTAATGACCTACTCCTCAACATTCTCCCATCCATAGCGCTAAACTGATAGAAACCAACAATTAACCTTTGCTAGACATGACATAACAAGTTTGCTATATAAGGCCAATTAAGCACGCACATGTACCTATAAATTCGTAATTACACTGGCCAGGTGTATTCCCAAACTTACCTTACACGTTTGTTCTTGGCACCTTATTCCTAAGCGCATTTATAGTGATTGTTCCTAGAGGCAATCCTATATCTCGGCTGTGTTCCTCATCTTACAGTTTAAGTTTAGGCCCGACTAGTCACCTAAATCCCTTAAACTAAGGCTCTGATACCATTTGTAACGTCCCAAAAACATAGCATGCAATATCATAGATTAAACATGTCAAATTATAATAAATAAACTGTCTTTAATAATTCATCAGTCTAAACTAAACAACTAGGACATCGGAAACTTCATGCCCACAGCCGAGAGCCTCTAACTAAAATCATACTAGCCAAAATTTGGAGTCGCGCTAAGCTCCATCTCATCAATCAACTCGCTCCCTAGTTCTTACTGGAAGAACCAGTGCTTCGCTTACTTGAAAATGGTTTAGTTTTGAAAAACGAGGGTTAGACCAAAAGGTCTAGTGAATTCCCTCCATAAAAGCATATAACAACAGTATAAAAGTCATTTTATAAAGACAGTTAACATTCTTCACATAGCATCATTCATGGTACTACACAGGGTTCAGGGATCACATTAGCTACCACGATCGGGGCACAAACGGACCCCCTCTCGGCTCATCTCGGAGTACAAGTGGACTCCCCTCCATCCGAGTAGGAAGGAAACAAATTCCATCCTACAAGCTCATCACAAATGCCCAAGGGATCATCGGATCCCGAGGTACCCTGATCCCGCTGTGCAGACCGACTCCACATAGTGTACACACATAGCTGATCGTAAATCACGAAGTGTGAAATCTTGATATATCATTTCATGTTGTTAAATAGCCTTTTTAAATAAAACATACTTTTCATGGAAAACATGCGTACCAGTTGGTAAAACAATTCATGCTCATAAACGAACCATAGTCAGTAAAAACATTTAACATCGTACATCGTATAAAAAGGGGTTAGGAAACTCACCAGATAGCAGTAAATTTCCTAACCACGCGTCGCGTTCTGAACTGATCTTACACCTAAATCATATCGTATAATTTAATTAGCGACATCTCGACTTCTGATCCTAGATCCTTCTCTAATCTGGACCCAAATAATTATTTCGGATCATTTGTTAAATACTGGATCTTTTTACTCTTTAACGAATCTTAACATAAGACTTCCGACCCACTTAATAATTCCCATCCATTAATTTAATTTATCGATTTCTTAAGCCCAATGAAAAAGACTTCCGGCCCAACGTTGAATTTTGGATTTCAATGGAAAAACTCACTTCGGTCCCTTACCAGTTCCGGCCCATCAACACCTGGCCTAAATCCTAATTCCGGATGTCACAGTTCCGGAAGATCCAATTCCAGATCTCCACGTGGGTCGGCCCAAGTTCTGATAGATTCTGGATCGAGTTTTAATCAACACTCCGGAACTTAGTTTGGTTCCGGGTCTACGTTTAGGTTCCGGTATTTTACCTTTCGACTTCCGGATCCTAATTTGTTAGTTCCGAAATTACTAGTTCCGGATCCAAAAGAAAAATACGTTCCGGTTCTACACGGTTCCGGACAAGTATAGTTCCGAAATCCCTTATGGGATCCGGAATCTGCGACTGACGAGTTTCCGAACCAAAACCCCAAATCCGTCCTAAATCAGTTTTACACCGAAAAGATTTCCATGTTTCTTTATTTATAAAACGATACATGCCACTTATCAACCTTAAATACTCTCATATAAACACTTAAAATCATTACTCATCACTCTGATTTAGTATTAAACCCCATTAATGCTCTCATAACGATTTCACAGCTCAATCATGAAGAACAAACAGAAATCGATTTATCCAACTATCTATAATGAAGGGTAATAACTTGGAGGAATTCATTACTTACCAAATTGAAGCTTTTCCAATGAAATCATTGCCCAAAATGTTCCTCCTTTCTTCCTGGTTCCTGTTGATCCAAACCCCCAGTGATTTGATAATGACCCTCTCTTAAACACTTAGTGAAAATTGTAAATAAACAATATGTATTAGAGTTTCACTATCGCTGATGTACTAAGACTAATTCAGTACCGCTGATAGGAACTCTTGTTCTTTAGATTAAACATTCAACGAACACTGTTCACCATAATGCTCTGAGCCTGTTCAGTCCTTATGGTGATCGCTGATAAGTTAGTTGTTTACTTATGATCGCTGAAGACAAGTTTCACGTCAACATAGGTTCTACGCTAAAGTCGAAGATCAAGCTCAAGTACCAGCGACAAGTCTCCTAATGAACTGATGCGGATCAGCGAAGACTTAGATTTGTCCCCTCAACGTGAAGTATCAAGTACAAGACTTCAGCTATCACTGAACATTGTCATTCACTGATATAGAATGATAAAGCTCTGATTCAACGAAAGCTGATCATGAAGTCCTCCATACAAAGTACTTTTGTCTTAACCACCCTTGCACGACTCCGTACGATATGTCAGAAAAGAACCTCCTTATTGTCTGAAATCGTACAACCACTCTGATACTGCACTGTTCAAACATACGGCTACTAAGGTTGTCTACTAAAGTCAGACCCAACAACCAATTAGCTGCTGCCACGTGTAAAGTATAAACTGCCATGCATTAAATGCATGCAGTATATAAGAAGGACTCCAGCTTCATTCTTGAAGCACTTGCTAACTCTGGTCAAGTCATCTTCTTATCTTGAGATAGGTTATTATTAGTAATTTCCTTCTCTTTCTTAGTGCAAGAAAACTTAGTGTTCCAACTTGTTTAGATTAGGATTTATTCCTTATCTTGTTCCGCAACAAGCTGTAAATTGTTAACGATTTATCAATAAACAATTTAGAAAGTAAAATTTGTGTATTTGTATTCAACCCCTCCCCCCCCCCCTTCTACAAACTTGTATAGCCCTTCGGGACCAACAAGTGGTATCAGAGCAGATTTGTTTAATCTCATAAACAAGATCTGATCTATACTAAGATTTCTCTTCCTAGCTATTTCTTAAAATGGCTACCAACACAAACACAAACTATATTGACAACGGTTCTCTTGCAAAACCCCCTAGATTATCCAGAGATAATTTTAATCTATGGAAAAATAGGATGATTCTCTTCTTAGAAGGTGTAGACCCTACTATGCCTTATTATCTTGAAAACGGCCCATATATTCCTGTAAGAATTGATGCTGCAGTTCCAGCCACTGAGAATAGACCTACTATTCCAGAAAGGTTGATTCCTAAGGAAATTCATATGTGGACTGATGAAGATAAGAAGAAAGTGGCTATCGACACCAAAGCCAGATCCATACTCTCCATGGCTCTTCCTGACGAAGTCTACCATTCCATCATGAACCTGAAAACCTCAAAAGCTATGTGGGACACAATCTGTGTTCAGTATGAAGGTACTTCTGAAGTCCAGGACTCTCGAAAGATCAACCTGGTAAGACAGTTTGAAAGCTTCATTTTTGGTAAGAATGAAACTCTCTCTGAAGTACACCAACGTTTTAACTGATTAATAATAGATTTAAAAACTGTTGGTAAGGAATATTCTAACTTTGAAGTACTGACAAAGTTCTTAGAATGTTTACCTGAAAGCTGGGACAGTTATTCTATGTGTCTCAAGCTGTCAAAGGATCTAAAATCAATGACCCTTTCTACCTTATATGGCACGATGCTGAATCATGAGCAATCGAGTCATCTTAAGAAGAATCTTGTAAAAGATTCCAAAAGAACCCTTGTTGCTTTAATCTCAGAGTCACCTTCCACTCAGCGATCAACTGTTACTATCACTGAGTTGGAGACTAACTCTGAAAGATCATCAGAATCTGAAGTTTCAGATGATGATGAATCTCTGGCATTCCTGGCTAATAAGTTCGGGAGATTTGCTAGAAAGAGTAATTTCAAAAGGAATAAACCTCTTGCTATTACTGACAAGCCAAGATCATCAACTCCTGTTGATAAGGCTACTGCTACTTGCTATAACTGTGAAAAGATAGGACATTTTGCTAGCGAGTGCAGGTCTAAGAAAGTCTCTAGGTCCTCAGCTTCCCCCAAGAAAAACTTTACTCCTCGGACTAGAGATGAAAAATACAAAAGGCTGAAAGAAAGGTATTCAAAGCTGAAAACCTTTAAGAAGAAAGGCAAAGGCCTGATGGTTGACTATGATTGGGTTGACTCTGATGAGGAAGAAACATCTGACTCTGAAGATGATGAAGCTAATCTCTGTCTTATGGCCAAACTTGAAGATGAGGAAGAAAGTTCAGACATTCCCTCCACTTCAACCTATGCTACTCAGGTATCACCTTCCTTCTTTACCAATATTGCAAATATTGATGAAGCTGATAGTCTTCGAAAGATCGATCTCTTGACTAGAAGTTTATATGAAGCCATGAATGGCAAAAAAATAGTTGAAAATCAAAACCTTGATCTCGCTGAACAACTTAAAAACTGTCACCTTCCAATAGAAAATCTTTCTAAAATTGAAGAAGATTTTAAAGATCAAGTTCACCTAAATCATCTAGTCAAATCGAGCGCGAAGAAGCTATCGCTGCATTAAAAGCTGAAAAAGCTACTGTTGATGGATGGTATAATTCCTCAACAAAGATCACTGAGATAATTAAGTCTCAGATTCCCCTGAGTGATAAACGTGGTCTTGGTTACAAAGCTGATACTCTAGAACCAACCACTGACCGTTCCATGCTCTTATTTGGAACTTTCGTATCCTCAGTCGCTGATACTTCATCCTCTCAGTGCTCCTCTTCTAAACAGCCCATCCCTGAGGAAGTCTCTGCCTTAACTTCTAAAGGTAAAGAAAAAGTTATTTATCCAAAACCTACCTAAGTCTTTAAAAACAAAGGTAAAGGAATTGCTTTTAACCAAAATCCTCAGAAGGGTACCTCTGTACCAAAGCTGAACGCTTCTAAAGCTTCAGTGACTTATCCCTCTGATTCAATGAATAAGATCTCTTGATTTATTCAGCGTGGATCTATTCAGCGATCTACTCCTAGAATCAAAGTGGAAATTCTTGGTCACAAAGCCAATAGCTTACTTGGTGCTGGTCCTTCTAATTCAAAATCTAAAGCTCAGCATGCAAATGGTCCTAGAACTACTTTTGGTTATAGTAAATGTTATCATTGTGGACTTACAAATCATATTGCTAGTAAGTGCCCCACAGCCACCAAATCTGAAAAGATAGCTAAGGTGAAGATCATTGCCCCCAAGGCAAAGAAGACCACTGAGGTTAAGAAATTAACCAAAGTGAAGACTGACAAAGCTGAATCTTCAAATGCTGCGAAGACTGCTGAACCTTCCATTCCAACTACTTCCACTGACAAACGTGTACACATGGTTAAGTGGGTACCCAAGAAAAACTAATCTTCCTTTGTAATGCAGGTTAAGAAGGGTATCTGGTATCTCGATAGCGGATGCTCTAGACACATGACTGGAAAGAAAAGCTTGCTCGCTGAATACAAGGAAGAGAAGGGTCCCTCTGTGACTTTCGGTGGAAATGGAAAAGGACATACCTGAGGGTTTGGTGTACTATCTAATGGTACAACAACCTTCAGAAGAGTCGCATATGTTGAAGGGCTGAAGCATAATCTTCTAAGCATCAGTCAACTTTGCGACAAGGATAACAAAGTAATCTTTACTAAGGAATCCTGCTTTGTCGCTGACAAAAAGGAGAAGATAGCTCTCAGCGGTTATCGTTTGGAAAATGTTTATGTAAAAAACATGGACTCAACAACCACTGAGAACTCCTGTTTCTTCTCAAAAGCCTCATCTGATGTCAACTGGCTATGGCATAAGAGGCTCTCTTATCTAAACTTCAAGACACTGAACACTCTTTCTTCAAAAGAGTTAGTCACCGGTCTACCTCAGCACTCATACGCCAAAGAGTCCTTATGTTCAACGTGTGAGAAAGGCAAGCAGACCAAAGCAAGCTTTAAGTCAAAACAAGTTTCCTCAGTATCATCTCCTCTACAACTTCTCCATATGGATTTATTTGGCCCTGTTAACAAAAAATCCATCGCTGGAAAGAAATATACGCTGGTCATAGTTGATGAATTCTCTCGCTATACATGGGTTATGTTTTTCCGTTCTAAGAGTGACACCCCTAAAGAACTCATCACCTTTGTTCGGAAGATGGAAACCCTGAACAACTTGACTGTTCGCTCAATAAGGAGTGATCATGGGACTGAATTCAAAAACAGTTCTCTTGATTCCTTCTTTGAGAGTAAGGGTATTTCTCACAACTTTTCTTCAGTGAGAACACCGCAACAAAACGAAGTCGCTGAAAGAAGAAATAGAACAATTATTGAAGCTGCACGTTCAATGCTCAGCGATTCTCACATGCCTACTCAGTTTTGGGCAGAAGCTGTCAACACTGCTTGTTTTACGCAAAACAGGTCGCTGATAGTCAAAGGATTTAATAAAACAGCCTATGAACTTTTTCATGGGAGAAAGCCTTCAATTAGGTTTCTTCACATCTTTGGATGTCAGTGTTTCATACTGAACAACAGAGATGCCCTTGGAAAGTTTGATCCTAAGGCTGATGATGGAATCTTTCTTGGATACTCATCAATTTCCAAAGCCTTCAGAGTCTTCAATCGAAGAAGACAAACTGTTGAAGAAACTATTCACGTCACTTTTGACGAATCCCGTTCAGCAAACTCTAAACCGTCTACTGATACTGAAGAACTGAATCAATGGATGTTTTCTCATCTTGGTGATTCAGAAGATATTCCCACTCCTCATACTCATACAGTTGAAGATGATAGTCCTACTATCATCCCAAACATGCAGAATAGTGAAGCTAAAACATCATGGGTCTCAGCAGTTCCTTTAAACACTATACCTGCTTCTGAACCAAATCTCTCAGACATTCCATCTACTTCTCAGCAATCAGTGAATGAGATGACATTTGCACCTACTCCTCTCTTGGCTGATATTCCAGAAGTTGCTGAAGCTTCATCTTCAACTCTTCCAGTTCAATTTGAGTCATTGACTTATGCTCCTGCTCAGCGATGGACTGTAAATCGCCCAATTGATCAAATTCTTGGTGATCCAAATGCTGGTGTTCAGACTCGACGAAGTGCATGTAATATTTGTTTATTTGTTAACTTTATTTCTCTGATTGAACCAAAGAAAATAGATGATGCCCTCAAAGATCCAAACTGGGTCAGCGCCATGCAAGAGGAGCTAACTGAATTCGAAAGAAACAAAGTTTGGAATCTTGTTCGAAGACCAACATACAAGACAGTGATAGGCACTAAATGGGTCTATCGTAACAAGTTGGACGAACATGGAACTGTAACCCGCAACAAGGCTCGACTTGTTGCTTAGGGATACAGACAAGAGGAAGGCATAGATTACGACAAAACATTTGCTCCTGTAGCAAGACTAGAATCTATTCATCTA
Source organism: Saussurea involucrata (assembly GCA_033807775.1). Classification (NCBI taxonomy): domain Eukaryota; kingdom Viridiplantae; phylum Streptophyta; class Magnoliopsida; order Asterales; family Asteraceae; genus Saussurea; species Saussurea involucrata. Next base: position 68,837,036 of record CM066320.1, read on the forward strand.
TTCTTAGCATACGCTGTACACAAAGACTTCAAAGTATATCAGATGGATGTTAAGTCAGCGTTTCTAAATGGAAAGTTGAATCAAGAAGTCTATGTGGAACAACCTCCAGGATTCTCAGATCCTAAGCGTCCAGGTTATGTTTATAAACTGGATAAGGCACTTTATGGCTTAAAGCAAGCTCCTCGTGCATGGTATGACACTCTCTACTTATCTCCATATTGAAAAATTTGAGCGTGGTAAAATCGATAAGACTCTATTCTTCAGGAAAGTAAAAGGTCATATTATTCTTGTTCAGATATATGTTGATGACATTATATTTGGTTCCACTAACCCTGACCTTTGTACTCGTTTCACTGATAGAATGAAAGAAGAGTATAAAATGAGTATCATGGGTGAGCTAACATATTTCCTTGGTCTTCAGATAAAGCAAAATGAAAAAGGAACTTTCATAAATCAGGGAAAGTATGTTAAAGATATGCTGAAGAAATTTGATTTAACTCAGAGTTCAGCTATGAAAACCCCTATGGCACCACCGCTGACACTAGACAAGGATTCAAATGGAATACCTGTTAATGTCACGCTGTACCATGGGATGATCGGCTCTCTCTTGTATCTTACAGCTAGCCGACCTGATATTATGTACGCAACCTGTTTGTGTGCACGATATCAAGCTAAACCTAAGGAATCTCATATGATCGCTGTAAAGCGAATATTTCGTTACCTTAAGGGTACTATGAACCTAGGTCTTTGGTATCCCAAAGACTCAGAGTTTGATCTAATCGCCTATTTAGATAGTGATTTTGCAGGTTGCAAATTGGATAGGAAAAGCACCACAGGAGGCTGTCAGCTCCTGGGTGGAAAACTGGTGAGTTGGTAAGTAAAAAGCAAAACTCAGTGTCCACCTCAACTGCTGAAGTTGAGTATGTAGCCGCTGGAAGCTGTTGTTCTCTGGTCTTGTGGATGAGAAATCAACTACTAGACTATGACCTTCAGCACTCGAAAATTCCAATCTATTGCGACAGCACAAGTGCCATCGCTATAGCCAACAATCCAGTGCTACACTCAAAGACAAAACACATCGAAATCAGGTATCATTTTATCAGAGATCATGTGATGAATGGTGATATAGAACTTCATTTTATCCCAACTGACTATTAGTTAGCTGATCTGTTCACCAAACCTCTTGATGAGACAAGATTCAACTTTCTCATCAGCGAGCTTGGAATGCGGAACTTTGAAGAGTAAAATCTTCAGCGGTTCACATTTGATCAGCGATAGGATAAAATCAACTTGTATAACCCATTCTATCATTCTCTCTCTGAACATAATTGATTCGCTGATGTCAATGTATGTTTTCTCTCTTACTCGCTGACGTTCGCATGTGAATGTAAGATTTCAAAACAAATTGCATCGCTGAATATCTGTTCCTTAACAGCGATACTTTGAAATTTCTTAAACCAACACTGATATTTCTATTCAGTGCTTCATTTTTTCAAAAGTGTCCCTGAGCTTTCAAAACCTCAGAGACATCCTAAAATATGAAAAGACAGTTGTGACGTCATCGCAACGGATAAGCCCTGGCACGTTCTTTTTCTGACACACGATTGCATGTTTCGTTTACCTTCCAATCAAATGCAAACACGTGTCCGTGTCATGATGAAAATCTTTTCCCGCTCAAGATTTTCTCTCTCTACTCTCTCTATATAAACCATTTTGGGTTTATAATTTTCTCTTTACGCGAAAAAACTTCTCCTCCATGCAAGAAAAAGATTTACTGTTGCATTTTGAGCTCTCAAAATTTCCAGAAACTGTTCATCTTCTTCTTCTTCAACGAACTAGGTTAATATTTTTTTATTTACCTGTTTCTTAAAAACTTGTTAATGATCTTCTCATTGTTTTTACAAGATCAAACAAAAGAACTTTTTCAAAAATGAAATCATTTCTTTCATGGTTTTATGAACACAACCTTGGTTGTTCTTCAAGTTTAATCGCAATATCTTAAACTTGTTCTTCATACGTTTTTCCAAAATCCTAATCCTCAAAGGAAACTGGAAAACAAGACTTTTTATTGGGTTGACATTTCTTTTTCAAAAACAAGAAAACCCTAATCTTCATTAAGACATTTTTGTCTGAATGAAATGGACAAAATTCGAACCATCTTATTGGAAAATCTTTCCACATTAAGATTATTCTTATTTGTTATATCTTTGGTTGAACTGATAATACAGCAATGGCATCTACTGATATTCCTACTGCTGAGAACACTGTTGCTGCTGAGGAACTGGAAATCACCAAGGCTCCTCAGGTCAAGTTCACGCTTGAGGAACTCGATTGGACAAAAACAAACAATCTCTATGCGCTTTTCGAGTTTCCTCCTCGAAAGAAAGTCACACATCTGAATGATGCTGTGAATTTCCTCAAAACCTGTTGCCTCTCTACAGCCCTAACCATAACACCCCCTGCTCATCAACTACTACTATCTCAGTTCTGGTATTCTGCCAGACACACTCAGCTCACATCGACCAAAGACCCCACGAAGAAAATCGATTGCATCCTCTGTGACACTGAGTTTGGCACAATAAAAATCACCCCTGCCATTATCCGAAAAGCACTGAGCCTTCCCTTCGCCACAAAAGAAAAACCCTTTGTTCCTTTCCCTGACCCCAAGAAACATGCTAATAGGGAAGCCATCACTGCATTCTTTGATGCAATGGGTTATGTATGGGAAACAGGGAGGGATAAGAAGGCTGAGAAGAAGCTGACCCTCATCAAGAAATCCAAAATGCCCAGCGAGATGAACTTCATCTTCGCACACTTGATAAGCTGCATGACTGCAAAGACCGGCTCCTCTGATCAAGCCGCTCAACCTCAGCAAGCAATGGGCTATGCATTGCTGAAAGGTCTTCATGTTGACTGGGCATCGATGATCTTGTGCTAAGAGTAGACTCTGCTGCTGACCAACCATCATGGGTTCCATATCCTAGATTCATCAGCGCCGTCTTCCTCAAAGGACTTAGGGATAACTACCCAAAAGAGGGTGATTTGAAACTCTCTCAGGTTGGCCCTAAGGTACTCGACTTCAAGCCAATGGAAAACGAGGTACGTCTCTCTACTCTCTTAACTCTTCTCAATCCTCCTCCTTCTACTTCTGCAGCTCATTTAGTGGAAAAACCCACCGTTGATACCCCAGCTGCAACCTCCACTCCTAGAAAAAGAAAACAATCTACTACCCAACTTGGTTTCAAAAGAATCAAGAAAACCAAGGAGCAACCCCCCAGCATTTACATGCTGAAGACTCCTCAGCTCATCTTGAAGAGCTGATGGAAAGTTCAGTGGTACGCTCTGCCACAACTGAACAAACCACCCCTTCCATCCCAACTTCAGCGTCTCTAAACGCTGAAGTTATAAACTTGGAAATGAACCCACCTCCTTCAGCCTTTCTATAGACTGAAGTGATTCTCAACGGATCCAGCGCTGAACCCCGCACCCAACCATCATTCTCATCCTCAATTCCTCTCACCTCTTCTTTGGTCACTCAATCTATTCCCCTATTCTCCTCAACAACTGTCATCCTCAGCGACACTACTGCTGAACATTTTCAGAGGATGATAGGACACACCACAGGACCTGCATGTACTTCCAGTCGTCTAGGAAATATTGAAGACGACTACGAAACTTTTTCAGGACATCGAGGTTTCGACAACTTCGCCAACCCGCCTGCAGGCATACACAAAATCCCACACACTTCTCTCTCTCAACCCCAAACTTCTGAGCTTTCCTCTGTTCATAAGTTTATAACTTTTTCAGGTCTTAATTTGGGGGATGTCAACACCTCCCTGAGGGCCCTGGAAACAAAGATGGAGTCTTTCAACAAAACTCTAACTGCCAACTCTTCAGCGGTTACAAACGCTGGAGAGAACTTGAAGACTTTGACCACTGAGGTCGAAAAGAAAGCCTTCAAAGCTGATTTGGAGAAGGTTGATAGTACTCTCGGTGACTTTGCCAAAGTTCTTGCTGATATCTACACCGACTACAACTCTCTCTCCTCAAGAGTTAACACCAATGTCCAGCGAGGTCATAACGCTGAAGACATCAGTTAGTACTCTTCAGGGAGAGGTGTCCGCTGTAAAGACTGACGTGAGTTCAGTGAAGACGATGGTACAGTAGATCCTCGATCGCATGAACGCCGCTGCCCCTGCACCTTCGCATTTTACTCCGGCGGATCGAGCTGAACTTCCCAAGATCAATCCTGCTATAACTGGCCTGGAAGCCAGATTAGGGGAGATTGAAAATTATGTCGGATTCCCTGGCCAAGAAGACAGGGAACCAACACCATCTGCTGAGTCATCGCATTCCTCCCCCACTCATCATGAGGAAGGGGGGGAGAAGAACTCTGAAGACCTTCCCCATGATGAATCTATCGAGGGGGAGAAGACTGAAGACCTTCCCCTTACTGAAGAGGGGGAGAAGACAAATGAAGAAACAACTGCTGGACCTCAGAGAGATGAAAACCCTGAGGGAACCGAGAAGCTTACCTCTGTATATGAGGGGGAGAAACTCGAAGAAGCTGCTGAAGAATCTGAATCTGAAGTTGAAGATGAAAAAGCCGTCGACATCTCTGATGATGAACCATCTTCTTCTCCAAAGAATGATGATGATGATGATGATGATGATGATGATGACTCCTTTATCGTCAAGCCTGTTCAGAAGACTACAACTCTTAAAGGGATTTCGATAAACGAACCTTCAGGGGATCGGACCAAGACAAAGCCTGCAGCGTCTGAAGCTGACAAAGGCAAAAATAAAGGCCTCGCTGAAGAAGACAATCTGACGATCTTGCTTCCAAAGCCAGTTTTTCAGGTACACTACCTCCTATTCCCTTACACTACATCCCTCCTCTATCCCTTCTCAATCTCAATCCTTCAATCCATAAAACCTCTATACACTTAACCTCATTCTTTTTCTATCTCTTTCTTCCCCAACTCTGCTTACTTAAACGATCATTGTGTTTCAGCTAGTCCTCTCCCCTGTTTGAGGATATCGCTGAAGTTTCTACAGCTGCGACTTCACCAACAATAATCCCAGCTCCCAACGCTGAAGAAATAATCCCAGTCTTGGATTTAACCACTGAGACTGATGAACCTGAAGAACAGCAGCTCTCTCACAAAAACAGACCTTCCTTGGCTCCTCAAAAGCTGAGTGAAGAGGATCAAGAAAAGAGAGATGCAATGATCAAGAGATTCGAAGATCAGCGAATCATCCTGAAGCGTGATCAACTTCCTTCTATTCCTCCAAAGTTCAGACTTTCACAAAAGGAATACTAGGATCACCTCAGAGCTGAAAGGTTAATCGCTGAAAGAAGGGAAGCTGAAGAAAAAGACAGAGAACTCGCCATCCAGCTTACTCAACAATCAGTGAAAGACCCCTCGCTGAAAAGAACTCCAATCGAAGTTCAACGTCGGCTATGGGAAGACGCCAAGAAGATCGTTGAAGAAAAGAGAACTGTGTCTCAATCTACTTTAAACTGGTGCAAAGAAATGGTACACTTCAGATATCGACCTGCCAGAATCAACAAGGTACATATCACTGGAAAATCAACCCTCAGAGTTTCAATCGCTGAAATCGAGATATTCAGAGAGAACAGACAGTACGAAAAATTCTATGCTGAAGCCATCACGAAGTACGGTCTCTCTGAATGGTTGGAGATCAGATTAGCCATCCAGAAGTCTCAATCTAAGTACAAGGATCATGTCGAAAAGTTGATAAATCAACAGATCGACTTAGTCTCTTCTTGTGTGGATATTCCTCCTCCCCCTCCTCTCGCAAATCAGAAAAGAAGGGCCTCTGCAAAGAAAAAGTCTAAACCTTCAGACTCAGGTCCTCCTATATGGAACGAAACAGGTATTGGTTTTTCTCGTGCGGAAGTTCTTGGTCCAGAACCTGACCTTTCCGCACTTGACATATCTCTTCCTCCTGGTGAGACTTTCATCCCTGGAAAAGTCATAAGCAAACTCTATGGGATATTTTTTATTGACTATCGTGGACGACAACGTTTTCAACGTATCTCTGAGCTTCCCATCACTCCCATCGAACAGCTGAAAGATCTCATCTACTGGTGTGAATTCAAACGCGACATTCAGGCACGGCATCTTAAACCCTTGATTTTTGAAGAAGCTCTGAACAAAAAGAGTCAAGGAGTAACGGTTCCTGACTGGATGATTCCCACATCAAAGACCCTTGATGAACTTCTCATTACGGAAGAACCTCTATAAGCTGGTAGGATCGCCTTATTCTTCTATTTTATCAATTAATCTTTTGTACTTGTAATTTATTTCGCTTGTACTTATAATTTTTCTACTTCCCTTTGTAATCTGATACGAAGTTTAAAGAAAGATTTCAGCGAAAGTACTTTACTCCATCAGTACAGAAAAGATCCTAGAAAACAGTAAAAGGGACAAATATTTTATGAGTTCTTTTTATCCTTATGTTTTCATTAAATAGCAATTTTCTCTGTTGATATGTCATAATCAAATAGGGGGAGATTGTTGATCCAAACCCTCAGTGATTTGATAATGACCCTCTCTTAAACACTTAGTGAAAATTGTAAGTAAACAATATGTATTAGAGTTTCACTATCGCTGATGTACTAAGACTAATTCAGTACCGCTGATAGGAACTCTTGTTCTTTAGATAAAACATTCAGCGAACACTATTCACCATAATGATCTGAGCCTGTTCAGTCCTTATGGTGATCGCTGATAAGTTAGTTGTTTACTTATGATCCCTGAAGACAAGTTTCACGTCAACATAGGTTCTACGCTGAAGTCGAAGATCAAGCTCAAGAACCAGCGACAAGTCTCCTAATGAACTGATGCGGATCAGCGAAGACTTAGATTTGTCCACTCAACGTGAAGTATCAAGTACAAGACTTCAACTATCGCTGAACTTTGTCATTCACTGATATAGAATGATAAAGCTCTGATTCAACGAAAGCTGATCATGAAGTCCTCCGTACAAAGTACGTTTGTCTTAACCACCCTTGCACGACTCCGTACGATATGTCAGAAAAGAACCTCCTTATTGTCTGAAATCGTACAACCACTCTGATACTACACTGTTCAAACATGCGGCTACTAAGGTTGTCTACTAAAGTCAGACCCAACAACCAATGAGTTGCTGCCACGTGTAAAGTATAAACTGCCATGCAATAAATGCATGCAGTATATAAGAAGGACTCCAGCTTCATTCTTGAAGCACTTGCTACTTCTGGTCAAGTCATCTTCTTATCTTGAGATAGGTTATTATTAGTAATTTCCTTCTCTTTCTTAGTGCAAGAAAACTTAGTGTTCCAACTTGTTTAGATTAGGATTTATTACTTATCTTGTTCCGCAACAAGCTGTAAATTGTTAATGATTTATCAATAAACAATTTAGAAAGTAAAATCTGTGTATTTGTATTCAACCCCCCCCCCCCCCCACACACACACACCTTCTACAAACTTGTATAGCCCTTCGGGACCAACAGTTCCTCTCCTTAGCCGCCAAACAAGAGAATATTACTGAATAATCAATGATGCCCTAGGGATCCCCACCAATTTATATCTTTCATAAATTGCCAAAAAGTCCCTCAACTTAAACTTTCATTTCTTAGACATTAGCCACCAGACTTTCACACTTGCTAGAAACCCGGTTGTTACATCAACACCCCTATTAAGGGGTGCCATTAGCAATGCCATTTGTTTTTTAGTCAAATTATACAATTTAACAAGAACGATACATACATATGCATACTATAGTGTGATTAAAAGAGGATTCTTGTTGACTCGTGTGGAGGTGTGTTATGTGAATATGGAAGTTGGATTATAACAAAGGAGTATAAGTAGATAGGGAGTCTGTTTTGACGTTGGAACAAGTTCGTCATTTTTGAGATTCGAAATTGCTTAAATTTCTTAGACGATAAAGATCTACATATATGTTTTGTTTATCTATGTTTTTGTTGATTATTATGGTATACCAAGTCTAATTGTGGGTGTTTATTTTAACTTTTTTTCATATTACTCATAATTTGTGATTTTCTAGTATCGATCCAATCAGATGTGATGCTTCTGCTTCTTTGATAACAGAAAAATACTATACTACCCAGTTTCTTAATAAAACCGGCTTCATTAATCATATCACCAAAGATACTATTCGGTTTCTTAAAAAACGCCGAGTTTCATTGTCATATCGTAAATATACTACCCGGTTACTTTAAAAGAACCGGGTTTATTAAGCAACATTCATGCCAATTCCTACCTAGATAATACCCTGTGGACAAATAAAAATTTGGGATCCATTAGGCAAATACAACTCGATTTTTAACACAGGGTAGTATAACAATGACATTACTACCGCCCCCTTATACGACCCGATTACATAACCGAGTAGTATATCATTTTGCAACCGGGTAGTATAACCGTTTCTCTAGTCATATAACCAACTCCACCAAGGGAAATTTGTGTCTTCATTGTAGTTTCAAAATATATCCAGTGGCATACAACAAATTAGTTGATAAAGTAACACTTTTCACGATGGTATAATATTTTACACTACAACAAAGGAACGAAGCGGTGGCACGAGATACCGTATCCAATATAGTTGGTCCGTCCCTGAGTTCATAGAATCTTGAAAATCAAATAAACTAACCCATAAAACCGAAACCCGATTAAAACAATCAAATAATACCCTAACTAAGATAAAACAAGAGATGGCTCGTTGAAATCTTGAAAAGTGTCTTATAATACAACCAACTAAGTTGCTTAAAATGAAAGTGAAGTCAAGTTTCTTGAAGCTTTGAAGTCATTAACTACTCCATGTCTCCAACACAATAACCACATCCTTCACTACTACAAATAATGAGCCTTCAAACTTCATTTTTTACATCAAACCTACAACTTTATAAATCTCATCAAATAAATTAAGATACTTCATCAATGGCAACCGTCATATTCATAGTTTTTGTGTCATTTGGTTGTGTTTTCTTCCTAGGGTTCACTGTATTTGCTATGTGTTGCATCGTAAAAAAGTTGAAATGCAACAAGTTGGCTAACAAAAGCGAACTGGTGCATGTCGACGAGCATTTGAAGGTAAGTGAAAATGCGGTGCAAGGTCCGAATGGCATGAAAGTTGTTTCAATTGTGATTGATGATGATTTGCATGTTGATGGAAAAGAAGATTGCACGAAGAATGAAAAGTTTGGAAAAGACTTCCATTGACGATGAATTTCATGCTTGAAATTTGAATATAATGTAAATAAAGATTTGCAACTTAATTTATAATGGAAATTAAAGTGACTGCATATTATTTAACTAACGTTCTACTTCTTTGTTAAATTGATGTTAGTATAATAGTATGTTCTTATGGTCAACCAAATCATCAATAAGTGCACGGGTTGGTTTATTTTGAATGATCATCACTACAACAAATGAGTCTTTTGGGACGTATATTTCATTTTAAAAGAGTACTTAACTTTTTGTTTATAAGAACAAAAGTCGGGACCTATTTTAAAACGTTACAATAAATCTTCAGTACGAAATTACGTGATCCAACAAGTTTTATTAACGAAATTGAACATCATAACAGAATAAATCGTCATATTAATCATTTTATATTATACTATTGAAAAAGGTCTTTACCCTTTTGTTTAACATTTGGTGATATAAACTTATCCTCTATAAAACAGTATATTGGGATACTTACACAATTTTGACGTGTTATAAAACCAAATTTGTTGGAGTGAGAACTTTGACCGATGGCCATTTCCGAAGGCAAAAAAAGGTCGGTACATATTTACAGATGGTTTATCGACGGTAGACTTTTTATGTTACTTTTTAAATATGTCGGAAATAGTAATACTATACGGATGGTTTACTGATGATACTTCTTCTATTTAATTTTTAGAGTAAACTCTAATTTTGGTCCTCGTGGTTTATTGAAATGTTTGAAAGTGGGACCTAAACTTTGATAACTATAGAAATCGTCCTCGTGGTTCTTATTTTACTCTGAAAGTGGTCCCCGATTACTAACTCAGTTAGTTTTCTCTGTTAGTGGCAGGGGCATTTTTATCTTTTTATTTAATTCTCAATTTCTCTTTGAAAAATTAAATATATGTATATATATATATGTATATAAAAATCTCATCGGGGTAAACCACACCACATCACATCTCTGCCCCCTTTTCTCTGTAAACCACCAATCTTTAGCAGAAATGGTGAAGAACCCAGCACGCCGAGACTTAGATTCAACAAATTACATGAGACATTGAAGAAATTTAAGCCTTTTAAATTGTTTGAACCCTCATTGGGGAAATTAGGTTTTCTATTCATTACAGTTTGTATAGTTTTTGTTTTTTTTCACTTGGATTACAGAAGTGTCTTTAGATTTTCTAGTGAGACACAAAGGGTTAAATGGTTGAAATTTAAAGGGTACCCTAATGGTAGTGAAGTTTATGGTAGAAGTAGATTTAATTTTTTGAGTGTAAATGGAGATGGGTGTGACGTGTTTGAAAATGATTGGGGTGTGGGATTCGAAGCATCCATTGTATCAATCTAAAAGTTGCAGGTTTTTAGATGAAGGATTTAGGTGCTTTTTTGAAAATGGATGGCCTGCTTTTCTCTACACCAAATGTCGTTGGTAACCCAAAGATTGCAATTTTCTCAGGTTCTTTACCATTCTATACTTTCTGAAAATGGACGGCCAAGCATTCATGTTTTTCTATACCCTTTTCACCGAACAATCGTCAACTATTAGCGGTGGCCGGTGGGCCAAGAGGAACGAAATTAATTATCTTCCAGATGAAAGAGAAAAAACCCCAAGGGGATGGAGAGAAGTGTGCTTGGCCGGTGCCTTGGAATGCTTTATCTCTATAAAAACTTTTATACACACATATGTATATATAATATAAAGTTTAACAAGGCATGTCCGTGGCTCTCTCTCTCTCTCTCTCTCCCTGAAGTAGGAGATCTTCTCCATTACCCACTGACTTGCTCTCCGGCGTCAGATCCTTCTAGAGCAGGAGTCTCCTCTTGTTTCTCCGGCTTCTTCTACTCCCGTCCTCAACGCCCCTGCAACCTAACTACTCTATATATATTTAATTTTTTTTATAAGAATTAGAGAATTAAATGAAAGACAAAAATACCCCTGCCACTAACAGAGAAAACTAACTGAGTTAGTGACGGGGGACCACTTTCAGAGCAAAATAAGAACCACGAGGACGATTTCTAGAGTTATCAAAGTTTAGGTCCCACTTTCAAACATTTCAGTAAACCACGGGGACCAAAATTAGAGTTTACTCTAATTTTTATTTATTTTTAATAAGTCGTTGGAAAACGGTCAGAATTATTAATACTATACTGACAGTTTATCGATGATGCCTTTTCAATATTATTTCTAATAAGTCGTCGGAAAACCATCAGAAATATTAATACTATAGATTTGTAGGTAAATCTTGGGTTGAATATCTGGATTTTTTATGTGGTTATTAATATATATAGGGGCCTATTCATGGGAGATCCTAGTAAAAGGTGATAACTGTGAGATCCAATCTCAACCATAAATCAGAGATAAATTAGGAAACTATTTTATTTTGGTAATATTGACATAAATTTTAATCAAAGGTCAATTTAGGTATTTTAAAAGTATCCTCTCTCCTCCTTCATCCCTCCTCCCTTCTTTCTCCTCTCTCCTCTCTCCCCTCTCCTCTCCGGCCCTCTCTTCTCCGGCGAATTTTTTTCCGACAAACACACGACACACTGTGATATCACAGTGTTACACAAATCTTCAAACATTAACTGCAGTGTTACATAATATCACAGTGTTACACAAAGCTTCAAACATCAACTGCAGTATTACATAATATCACAGTGTTACACAAATCTTCAAACATTAACTGTAGTGTTACATAATATCACAGTGTATCACACATCTTCAAACATTAACTGCAGTGTTACATAATATCACAGTGTATCACAAATCTTCAAACATTAACTGCAGTGTTACATAATATCACAGTGTATCACAAATCTTCAAACATTAACTGCAGTGTTACATAATATCACAGTGTATCACAAATCTTCAAACATTAACTGTAGTGTTACATAATATCACAGTGTATTACAAATCTTCAAACATTAACTGTAGTGTTACATATTATAACAATGTATCACAAATCTTCAAACATTAACTGCTCTGCTGTACTTACCTATCGACCCATTTTGGGATCCCAGATCTTGGGATTTCAAAGTACCTGTGTAGAAAGACGAGGATCGGTTAGAGGAGTTAGAGTTTCTATTCTAACGGTCCATGACGACATCGCTCCAAAACACAATCATCTCGGCGTTCTCTCTCCGGCCATGGTGTTGATACTCCTTCGAGAGATATTCGACATTGTTTCTCCGGATTTTTTTGCTGATGGATCGTTGTTTGGTGGAATCGTTGTTTGATGGAAGTAAACACCATCTTTCATGGCCATAAAATGTACCATACGGCAAAGAGAAACCATGGATGGATCTTGAAGAAAGGAATGAGAGATTTTAGGGTTATGAAGAGAGAGGAGAGAGAGAGAGAGAGAGAAAAAGTGAAAAAAGGACGTATAAGATAAGAGGGAATATTTTAGGATTTATTAATTAATTAGAGTAATAAAACAATTTACTAAAATACCCTTATATATTTCTTTAAGATTTATATTAATTAACTTAAATGTGTGGCTCACAATGGATCTCACAGTTATCACAATCTACCAAGTTCTCATTTGATTAGGCCCCTATATATATAGGGGAGGTTTCTTTTGCAAACCACTACATTTGTGGAAACTATGCAACCTAACTATATACCATAAGATTAAATCACCAATGGTTAGGATTCATCCGATGGCATAAATTGTAAATACTTTACTTTTTGTAATTATTTTACTAAACAAAACACCCATGTAAGGGCATATTTGTCCAAATTTTTTTGCATATCGTAACCCATAACCAGCACCAAAAAATCAGGCAAAATCATTTCCAATATTTCAAGGGATCCATTAACAAAACCCTACTCCACTCCCTCTCTCCATCTCCGATCAAATCCGCCGCCACCACTGTCGCCGCCGGCAACAGACACCACCACCACCGCCGTTGTCCACCACAGGCACCACCACCACCGCTAGATTCAGCATCGCCACCACCAATATCAAACGCAACACCATCGCCGTTGTCCACCACAGTCACCATCACCACCGTCGTCCACCCTCACTCTCGTTACCTCTCTCTATCGTTCTTCAAACCAAAACCATCCCTGTCACGATTCTAACAACAGCAGCGATTCCCCTTTCTCCCTCTCGTTTTCTTGCATCCACAGCCCCATCGATTTAGTTCTCAACAACTCTCTTTCGATTTAGGGTATGAAATTGGTTTACTGCTGTGTTCACCATGTAGTTGCAATTCTGGATTCATGATTTTGGGTTTCTCTGATTTTTGGATTCATGATTTTGTGTTCATGAAGATTTTCTGGGTTGAAGATTTCATGGATTCATGATTCTGGGTTGAAGATTTCATGGGTTGAAGATTTCTGGGTTGAAAGAGTTAACGGATTCATGATTCTGGGTTGAAAGATTTCATGGATTTCATGGATTCAAAATTCAAGATTTATGTGTTGAAAGATTTCATGGATTCATTTTCTTTTTCTGGGTTTTGTATCATGATTTTGGTATCCATGATTTTCATTTAAGTTATGATTTTCATGATTTTCTTTTTCTGATAAAATTGCGTCCATACACTTCATGGGTTTTGTCTTCATGATTTTCTTTTTCTGGGATTTAGATTGAGATTAAATTTAATTGGATATCAAAAAATCCCTTGAATCATGGAACTGCCATCTCTAAACGATTTGTAAATATTAATTAAAAAAACTGGATTTATATAATTACTTCTATACCCCTACGTGATTATATTAATTAATAATCAATTTTAATTAAATTAGAAATGATTGGTGGAGGAGTGGTTTGCATAGTTTCCACAAATGTAGTGGTTTGCAAAAAATATCACCCCTATATATATATATATATATATATGGGTGGGTTCAAATGAAAACTCAAATTCAATTGTGAACATAAGTATAAGTCACAACCATTGATCAAGATTTGGAAAACTAATCAATGGTTAAAACTTAATGAAACCAATTGAGAAGTGATTAGGGACAAATATAGAAATTTGAACCAGCGCTGGCCTACCATCTTTGACTTTTTATTTTCTTTTTTAATTAAAAATCTTTTAACCCCTTAAAGTTTAAAATAAATTATCTTAAAAATTACTAATATTTCAATCAAACAAATTACATCAAAAAAACGAGAATTTCATGCTCTTCGATATGACATCCATCTCGATATAGTTTTTTCTTCATTTTAACCGTTTTACGTGAAATGCTATGTATGTGTTATATTCACTATGAATATGTATGCACGTTTCCTGCTGTCCATATTCAGTATGAATAACAAAGAGGAACGTTCATTCACTGTTCATGACGAATAACACAGTATTCAAAATGAATAATACAACATTCATGATGAATAATACACGAATCGCTGATTCATGTATTATTAAACATGAATCGTGTATTATTCACCTTGAATGTTGTGTTATTCATCCTGAATGATACATTATTCATGATGAATAATGTATGAATGACTCGTGAAGGTGTGAACACATGACACACTCTCTTTTGTGTTCCGGTTCACAACCGAAACTTGGTTTTATTCTTTATGAATATGCATGCACATCTCCAACTATCCACATTCAGTATGAATAACAAATGCGAATGTTCATTCACTATTCAGGATGAATAATACAGTATTCAGTATGAATAATACATCATCCAGGATGAATAATACACGAATTCATGAATCGTGTATTATTCACCATGAATGATGTATTATTCATACTGAATGATACATTATTCATGAAGAATAATGCATGAGTGACCCATGAAGGTGTGAAGACATGACGCACTCTCTTTCGTTCCTCGGTTCACAATCGAAACTCGATAGGTTCCCGATTCATCTCGATGGGTGTTGGGTTACGGTAATGAAGAACACGATGCCTTAGGACGTTGAAGAAAGTGTTGTAGAAGGTGATGTCGAGTTACGGACTTACGGTGTCGAGATGTTGTAAACACTTGAACGTATATAAATATTCATAATGAATATAACACATATATGACATTTCACGTAAAAACGGTTAAAACAACAACAAAAACTATATCGATATGGATGTCATATCGAAGAACACGGAATTCTCGTTTTTTTGATGTAATTTATTTGATTAAAATATTAGTAATTTTTAAGATATTTTATCTTAAACTTTAAGGGAGGTAAAAGTTTTTAATTAAAAAAGAAAATAAAAAGTCAATTATGGTAGGCATGTGTTTAAATTATCTTTCTTTTTTATCCCTAATCACCTTAAATAATAATTTTAATTAAAAACTCTATTTAATATGAGTCATTGGATCAATAGAGATGGAAGGGTCAAGATTCGCCGTCACGTTCACAATTGAAAATGAGTTTTTTTTTGAACTTTCCTCTCTCTCTCTCTCTATATATATATATAATTTAAAATGCAACAAATACATGTTTGTAAAATGTTTTTTGTAAAGTAAAAGTCCAAAAAGTGACGGCTTACCGAAAGGTTAACCATCGGTAATATCTAAAGAGATTTTTTTAAAAAAAAAAATAGAAAACCCATTGGAAGTCGTTGGTAACGAGAACCGTTGGAACACCGTCCGTATTGAGAACCGTCATAAATATTAATAATGTTGATTTGTAGGTAAATCTTGGGTAAATTTCTGGATTTTGTACGCAGTTATTATCTATAGTACCTTATAAAACATATTTGTCAAACTCTTAAAAACAATAAGGCCATGAGTACCCGTACCCTTTGAACCCTTGCCACCTCAGCGTCACATCAGTTTTTCTCTCTTACCCAATCCTTACCCTAAAGTGGAGTACCAGTACCCTTTAAACCCACTTGCCACCTCATCCTTTTTAATTCTTTTATTTATACATTTAATTATTTAACAAAATAAAAATATTTATATATTTTTTAATAAATAAAAATAAGATAAATAATAAAAATAAAAATTCATATCATTCATTAAAAAATTACAAAATACAAAACACTAAAAAAATAAAAATTACAAAATACAAAATTACAAAATACAAAATTACCCAAAATTATGATATTTTCTAATTTTCTCTTTTCTCGCTAAAGTAGCCATCAAAACGTCTCCCGAAAGGTGATCATGCGGGGATATGAAAAAGTCGAAGTCTTGTTGATATCGCTTTTCTCGTTCGAGTTCCAACTGTTCTCGTTGAACTTGCAACTGTTGTTGTTCGAGTTCAAGTTTTTTCATTTTGTACTCCATTGTACCCTCAATCTGCTCGTTGAACGAGCCTATGGTCGTCAACAACTGAGTAACACTTTCGTTCGTATTCGACCCGCTCGTATTACTCGTTGATGTTTTTTTTGCCTTGTTTCTCCCGATGGGTCGTTGAAGTTGCTCGACCTCGTCGACCCGAACATCTTCATCGTCATCATCGGAAGGTTTGGTACGTTTTGAACCCCGGGATGAATTTGTCGACATCGTTGGAACCGTTGCCCATTTTGGACATTTTTTTAGGGCATCCCAAGCTTGTTCATGGGTGAAAGCAACCCCACATTCCGCTTGGTACCGGTGATGTGCCATTCGTAAAATATCGGCTTCACTCATTCCGCTTGATCTATTATAGAACAAGTTGTTGTAGATGCCGGCAAAAAACGTTATTCTCTTGTTGAGGTCGTTGAACTTGGTGTTCAGTTAATGCAATGATCTATAATCTTGGCGACCCATAGAATCAAAAAACACCTTCGAGATTCGGTTCCAAAAACTGTCTACATTTATATAAATTCAAGTATAAGAATAATAATAAGAATAATAATAATAATAATAATAATAATAATAATAATAAAAAAAATATTACCACCGGTTTGTGCGTTTTCGATAACGGGGTCCTCCGAAACGTCAACCCACGCCGACACTAACGCCACTTCCTCCTCTTTTGTCCACACCTGTCGTTTTTGCCTTGTTTTAAATTTTTTCTTTTTTCCTTTTTGCGTTGGTTTCGGGTTTGATGGTTCCGGGATTGATTGTTGTGTGGAGATCGATTGTGGTGTGTACGGTTGTTGGGTTTCAGGAACAAAGTCGTCGTCGAGATTGATTGCGGGTTGAGAAAGTTGGTAATTGGCGGGAGTAAAACCTTGTTGAATCAAAGCAAGATATGTAAATTGATGAGCATACGGGTGTTGCGCAAATTGATGGAAACCAACGTTTGGGGGCGGTTGCGGAACATAACCTTGTTGAGAAAACGGTTGTTGCGGAACATAACCTTGTTGAGAAAACGCTTGTTGCGGAACATAACCTTGTTGAGAAAACGGTTGGAAGCCAAGCTCCTGGTCTTGTTGCGGTGTATCCGGTCGGTTACGACGGGATGTAGGTGTGGTGTTTGGATTCATGATGAAATTTGAGAGAAATGAAAGAGGGTATTGAATTTGAGAGAATTTGGTGTGAAAAAATAAGATGTTTGGATTAATATATATAGTGTGATTAATTTGAAAAAAAAATTAAAAAAATATATTTTTTAAACAAACTAGCCGTTGAACGGCATTTTTTTAAAGAATTTTTAAAAAAAATTAAAAATTAAAATAAAATGACACGGGTTCATCGGGTTGGAGAACCCGATACCCCGAACCCTCCCCTACCCGCAGACCCCCGTACCGGAGCCCGCTGAACCCGAGGGCTTACCCGAGAGCGGGTACCCTCCCGCTACACATGGCCTAAGTCTTAAAATATGTTAATTACGGTAAAGTATGTTTCATGTACAACTTAACTATGTTGTACCAACAATACTCTGACACCATTCAAAGTGACATTCACTTTCTCGCATACACTCCCAAGTCCCATCCCTCATCCCAAAGTGACGATTCACTTTTTCCTCTCATCGATTCCCATCACTTGATCTCCATCCATCTTAGAATTTGCTTTGCTCACCGGCAAAGTCGTTGTTTTCCCTGCTTATTGCCAGTGGGTGCCGCCCTTCCTCCACCGTATGTAGTCCTTCCTCCGCTAATTCATGTTGGTAAGAATAAAATCGAAACTACTCTTATTCCCTTTTTTTATATATGTACCTTTTGATCATAACCGATGGCTCCGGATCGCTCGATTTTATGGTTGCTTTGTTGGTACTGGAAATCCTTCCATTTGATTGGTTGTTTTTTAGTGTAGAAATTACTTGTTACGGATTTTAATCATGATTTTGTACTTTTTCTTCTTTTGAACTTTTGATCAATTTAGGAATTGTTCATTATGTTATCGATCATTCAAATCAATTCCCAATTTGTAATCATCAAAGCTTTGCGATTTTACTTTTTCGTTCTATTTTTTCTTCCTTTATGTTCACGATTAGAATTGAAAATATTATGGATGTATATTGTGGTCACTTGTGAACTTGAGGTCGAAGAGCCTATGGGTTTTTAGAATCACTGGGAATCTAGTGGACTCTGAAATGTTGTAAAGGTTGTAGAGAGAGAAAAATGAAAGAGAAAGAGAGAGAGAAAAGTAGAGAAAGAAAGTTTTGTTGTATATTATTTCAGAATGGTAAAGCTACAAGAGGAATACAACTATTTATATGAAAAGCAACAACCAACAATAGTTGACTTTTCTTAACATTTCTTAACAGACTTAACAGACTCCAACTACCATAAAGACCATCGCTAACATTCCCCCGCAAGCTGAACGGTGGAAGCAACGTGAAACTTGGAGCATAGCTGAGAAAATCGGGTAGAGGTCAGACCCTTGGTTAAAATGTCTGCTAGCTGAACATTGGTAGGTGTGTAACGAACATAAAGCTGTTGAGACAGAACCATATCTCGTATGAAATGAAGATCGTTTTCGATGTGGTTGGTTCGTTGATGAAACACGGAATCTGGTTGAGTGGAAGACGGAACAAAATCTGGTTGAGTGGAAGAGGAAGGTTGAGTGGAAGAAGAATGTGGAGTGGAAGAAGAGGCTGGTATAGATCAAGATGTGATAGTTGACTATTCTGGAGAAATTGAAGAAGGGTTACTTGAGGGAACCTCAAAAGGTGGAAGAATGATCGAAGAATCAGACGTTGAGGAGTTCATATTGGCTTGAAAGGGAAAAATTGATTCGTGAAATGTGACATGACGGGATGTATACGTTTTGGATGTCACGGGATCATAACAAAGGTATCCTTTATGAAAAGGAGCATAGCCAATGAACGTGCATGCAATTGATTTCGGGGTTAATTTATCATCACGAACATCACCAAGAAAAGGATAACATAGACATCCAAAGGTACGAAATGTAGTGTAATCCGGTGAACGGTGAAATAAGAGTTCATATGGTGAATAATGGGACAACACATGAGATGGAAGACGATTAATTAGAAAGGCAGCAGTAGCATATGCGTCATACCAGAATTTTTTTGGTAAATGAGTATGAACAAGTAAAGCACGAGAAATCTCAGACAAATGACGGTTTTTCCGTTCAGCAAGACCATTTTGTTGAGGTGTGTATGGACAAGAGATACGAGGAATAATACCACACTCAGAAAGAAATTTACCCATTTGACCTTCAGTTAATTCTAACGCACCGTCACTTTGAAAATATTTAATCTTTGTTGAGAAAAGATTCTCAACCTATGACTTGAAATGACGAAATGATTCAAAATCTTGAGAATGATATAAATCGGCCAGAGTCATCAATGAACGTAATAAAGTAACGAATGCCCGATCGAGAAGCAAAAGGAGTTGGTCCCATATATCTAAATGTATTAGACGTAAAGAAGAGGTACTTCGAGATACAGACTCTTGAAATGGAATACGAGAACTTTTCAAAACACTACAAGCATGACAATTATGACCTTTTGATTTATTTGACATACAAGGAAAAGAAAGTTTCGTAAAAACATAATCTGATGGATGACCAAGTCTCGAGTGCCAAAGACTTCTCGATAGAGTAGCAGACAAAGAGTAAATGTTTTGATGATCAAGAGGAATGTGGTGGAGCTTGATTCCTGTCAAGGTCCGAACAAACAACCCATTAGATGAAAAGGAAATAACAAACGAATTATCTCGAACGAGTTGAGTATGGATAAAAGATTTTTAGTGAGGCCCGGAACCAAAAGAACACTTGTAAGAATTAATTTGCATTTAGGTAGGGTAATAAAAGAATGACCAACATGAGCGATTGAAAGAGTCATACCATTCCCGACAACAACTCTAGTGGAACCGGTGTAGGCATGTGCTCCATGAACTAAGTTTGGGTTCGGTCGGTGTCATATGAGCAGTATCCAAGATTCAACAGTAGCACAAACGTTTGCAAACTCATTCGATGGAGTAGAAAAACCAGCAGAAAATCTGGCTAAATCAGCCTGTTGTGAGGCCCAATGACCAAAGTGTTATGGTCCAAAACCAGAATTAATCCCAGATCCATTATTTGACCCAAAAAATTGACTATAATTGTTAGGCCCAATAGATGGTTGACTATAGTTGTTAGGTCCAGTAGCAAAACCTAATGAATCATAACCTGGTCCATTTGACAACCCCTGATTCATAGCAACTGTGTTTCCTCTCCAACTTCCATCATTAAATCCACCACGAATAGAAGGCATTGCTGCAAAAGGTTGTGTAAAACTTACATTGTAAGCATTTCGATTTTGTTGACTGTTGTTTCCTCTCCAAGCACGTCCTCTAGAAACACCACCACGTGAAAAATTTGGACCACCATTACTTCTCCAATTTCTGTTATTACTTCGATTTCCACTTCTGCCACCACCTCTTCCTTTAGAAGAAGTATAAAGATAGAAACACCATGAAGCATCATGTCCAGATTTATGACAAATATGACAAACCACATTGTTTCCTTTTGGTTTATGTTCAGAATCGAAGTATGGTGGTGTGGTTGTTCCAGTATTCATAGCTGAAATCGGAACATATCCTTCATTCTGATTACTTAGTCTTTGTTCATACACAAGAAGTCTCGATCTGATTTACACTTTCTGTGTTTTCAACATTAAGGACAGAAGTATTGAACACAGAATTCAGTCCTTGTAAGGTTTGTAAAACCAGATCAGAATCAAATATTTTCTCCCCAATTGATCTCAATAAATCTGCAATTCTTTTTACAGAATTACAATAGGCTGTAACATTTAATGTGCCTTGTTTCAATGTCTAAAATTGAGTTCGTAACTGAAACTCCTTTGCAAAAGCTTGCTGTAAATACAGATCTGCAAGAGTTTTCCACAACTCAAGAGTTGCGGTTGTATCAATCGCTAAATGAGCAATAGAAGAGTCAAGAGTTGCGTTTATACACACGCACAAACATACGAATCAGCTTTGCACCAGTTTTGATACTCATCATCAGTTTCAAGTGGAGAAGATGAACTTACATGCTTTAAAAGCCCCATCGTTTTGAAGATTCTTGAGAGCTGATGCTTCCAACTCAAATAGTTTTCACCATTGAGTTTAATCGAGACAAAATTTGAGATATTTGACATGACGAACTGTTGATCTGAATTTCTTACTGTTGTTGTATTTTCTGCCATTACTATGCTACTGCTATAGTCTGAGTTTCAAGAAAAACTACTATAAAGCTCTGATACCATGAGATGTTGTAAAGGTTGTAGAGAGAGAAAAAGGAAAGAGAAAGAGAGAGAGAGAAAAGTAGAGAGCGAGTTTTGTTGTATATTATTTCAGAATGGTAAAGCTACAAGAGGAGTACAACTATTTATATGAAAAGCAACAACCAACAATAGTTGACTTTTCCTAACAGACTTAACAGACTCCAACTATCATAAAGACCATCGCTAACAGACTCGAAAGCTATTTATTTTGATACATTCCATTCTACTCGTAATTTTCATTTTTGAACGGCTATTTGAACACCCACGTTCAAATTTTACTCTTATCTTAACAAGTACGCTTTCGAGACATATACAAAGTTAACATTGATTGCTTAGACGCCGTTTACTCAAACATTTACCCAATAAGCGTTTACCGTGAAGAGCCAACATTCTAACTTAATTCCTTTACTGGGTAAGATTGTAGTCCATCAAAATGGTATTGTATGCAACAATTTTCTCGGTATGTGCTTACCAAGTAGTAATTAAGACCCTCCATCCTCATCATTGCTTATACCGGGTAAGATTATCGGTCTTTGCCATGTTATCTGATAATGTAGATGACCCGATAAAAGCTTGACTAGGCAATTGTTTCATATATAAACGGCCCGTTGGTAAAGCTTAACAGGTTGACTTGTGTATTTAATCTGTAATCTTAATAAAGCTTATTGGTGGAATGTTTTGAACGGATTTCATCTTGTACAAATTAAAAATTTTGAGGTCCATATTTGTTGAAACATGGTAATTGGTAATTTGGTACAGTGCAGGTAGATGGAGGTGGCATTTTTAGAGGGAATAGGAGATCAGTTGGATTGCCCAATTACAATCCACCAGTATAACAAGGTGATGTAGTAAGAATTGGTTAACTTGACTACTAATTTGTCCAAATTTTGACTTTGTTATTTATTCAAATGGTGAAGCTCATAAGTGACAACAAGTTCATTGAATTATTTTTATGCTTACAGATCTGTCATATCTTCTTTCAGAACCAAGGGTTTGTTCATGCAAGTTGAAGTTTCCATTTTAACCTCCATGGATACCGATTCTGAGAAACTTCAAAGTTTCAAGTTTGAACGTTTCTGCTAAAAAGGTGAAAAGGAAAGAACATATTTTTATGGATGATACATGTTCTTCAAACACTAAAGAGAGAGAAGTCAAGGGGACCTCTTTTGAATACCAACGGATGGATTTAGTTGGTTTGTTTTCATTTGATATTTGAGTTTATCACCAAATGTTACATGAAATCAATTATTTATTCTAATATTTATGTGGTAATTAGATTTTGATGAAACTGGTTTGATTTATTGGATTTTGAATTCTTATATAATTTTTGGAACCATAACTTTTATTTATTTAAAATGTATTAATTTATAAAGACTGAGCATAGATCATATCATTGTCAAAAACTCCTCTAGTAAAACCACGAAAGCATCAAAATTCGTTTACATATATGATTGTGTTGTATTATGCGGGAACACAACTATAATATATAAAGTTGTTAAAATACAATAAACACGGGGTTTAACTACCCGTATCTCTTTCTTCTCCGCATCAAAATTCGTTTACATATATGACTCTGTTATAGTTTTTTAACTACCCGTATCTCTTTCTTCTTGCTCCGGCAAGGTTCTCCTTCTTCTCCGGCAAGGTATTCCCTCCGGGGCTCGAACATGTGGTTCCTATAAGAAGACCTTTCTTCTTCTTCGTCGTCGTCTCTAATCCTTTCGGCATCTCCAGCGCCAAGCTATCGGCTTCTCTGGTGAAGTGGTTTTTTTCAAGCAGTAGGCGCTCTTTCGACGTGAACGTGATACCTCGGTCGACTTCAACCTTCTGATTCTCATGGCCTTAAATCAAGAAATCGTAGAAAGGCTGGCGGCCCTAACCACCAACCTCAACGTTTCTAACAATGACCCAATCATTCAAGTGGAAGATGCAACGGATTCTTTCCTCGCTCAGGCGGTGGAAGAGCTGAAACTCGAAGTGTTCGCTGAAACTTCCATGGTAGCACGAGTCTTTGCTAAGAAAGGTTGCACTACCCCCTTTCTAAAATCTATCTTCGGGAGGATGTGGAAGTTTAGAGGTAACTGGCAAGTCCGTTTCTTAGGCAACGATTCTTCTAGCTTTTTCTTTGGTTTCACCCTTGGTTCTCCCTCAGATCAAGATTGGGTGCTCCATCGAGTTCCTTGGATATTTACTAATGGTTTTCTCACTGGAGGGAGGCCCCCTTGATTCAATCCCACTCATGTTGTCCATTAACAACATTCCGCTTCGGTTATTTAGTAAAAACAACTCAAACTCTTGGATCAAAATGGCAGGCCCAAAAGCCGAAGTAAAATGGTAGGGTACTAATCTCGATATTATTAAAGCAAGCACTAATTCTAAAGTTAATTTACCGGTAAACAAATGTCCGTGTGTTGGCCTCTTCATCGACTTTGAAGGTAGGAAAAAATGGTTACAATTCAAGTTTGAAAGATTACCAATGATATGCTACAAGTGCGGGATATGGGGTCATGATAAACAAGATTGTACTAACAAACTTGTGGCGATACAAGACCCGGAACACCCGAAACTGAAACTTATGCAATTATACGATCCGTGGCTCTCCGGTAACTACGTAGGTGACTGTTTTACACCTTTCTTTTCTAAAAAGGAATGGGAAATAGAAGAACTAAAAAGAGAGTACAAAGTTGCAAAGAACAATTCTTCACTTAATGATTCCGAGGTTGAAGATTTTTCCGGCAACAATTCGCGATCGCCTGAGTTTTCTCAGGCAAAGGTAATTTCAAATAAAACCCAAGACAAAAACAAAACTACCTTTTATTTTGAAAGTAAAACCAATGTCAAAATAGGTAGTTGTAACAACCCACACCAACAAGCATGCCAAAAGCTACCTCTTTAATACAAAACGCCGAAAATGGCCCAAGATAGTCACACTATCAAAATTACAAAACTGGGTTTGCGAAAATCACCCTAGTTACATGCCACAATTATCAACTAAGGAGAGTTTATAAGCATTTATAAACAGTTACACCTTTGTTAGTTTAAGTACACACACAACACATATTTACGGCTTGCACTTAGTCACGTACACACCTGTGACAACGTGTTTGGGCACACACCCTCCCTTAGTGATCATATGAAACGAATTCATATATCCTGCATGGGACACACTCCCCATATATCCATATTAAATTCTCACATACCTCACACATATCCATAAAATAAGTTACACGTTTTGATCATGCATATTTAAAACAACGTAAATCATGCAGTTCAATATATCGGTACAAGTAGTAAATTCGAGTATCGATATAGCTACAGTTTAGAAAGATTCACCCAGCGTCCACGTTAGCACGTTCTTACTTGAAACCGCTATTATCTAACTGCACACCTACAATTTCACCCAACACACGAGAGTGAATAATTCACTCAACATCCCACAAGGATTTCTATCACACCTCCCGAGACACATTCCGACTTCCTTAAGGAACTCTCTACTCAGCACACAAAGAGGATCCCAAAGGATTCCCGACACAGTCCCAAACAGTGGAGTTTCCCGGACAACCACTTCCGGAAAACCCACTTCCGAACACCGCACACCGCTTCTGGATTCCGGTACAATCCGGTCTCCTTCCGGATCTCCCTTCTGGATTCCGGTAATACCCGGACTCATCCGGATTTGATATATCCTGGATTACGATACATTCCACTACAATTTCTGGAAAACTTATTCCGGATTCCCAAGGGTTTCCGAATGAAGCGACTTCCGGCTTAACAGGGTTTTATCGTACCAGAATCATTTCCGAAAACATTACTCTTTTCCTCAAATCGATACTAGATTGATGCCATGCTACAACAATCAATGAGGCATTACTTCCCAACGATTCAGCCATCTCTTTCCTTCGATTTCCCACAATGTTTTAGTTAAGAAAACGCACAGACCACAATATCCCTCTTATGAGTGGAATACAAAAGTTACAACATTCCCCACAACTCCCAACATCCCTAATTAGATTAAGAGATTAAAGAGGAGAAGATTACCTTGAAGGGAATGGTGATCCTCCAAACCTCAGCTTCCAAATCCAAGCCTTCCTTCCCAAAATTGCAAAGTTGCTCCACACAACTCTCTTACCCTAGCCGCTCCTTACTGTAATGAGGGAACATGAAGGATTTTAGGGATTTAACCCTATTTTCTTTATTTTCACCAGGCCACCAAAACTTCCTCCTTCACACTACACAGACACCAAAAGATCTTATTTACAAAAATGACCTGGTTGTTACAGCATCCTCCCCTCAAAAGAATTCCGTCCCCGGAATTCCATCTTCGAACAAATGAGGGAAACGGGTCCTCATATCCGATTCCATTTCCCAAGTTGCCTCTTGCCCCTTGAGGAAACACCATTGAATTTTCACAAGAGAAATCTCTTTAGCGTTCCACTTCCTGATCTTGCGATCCACGATCGCCAACGACTCCTCAACAAACTTCACCCTCTCGTCCACACGAATATCTCTCAACGGTACTGCCGTTTTTCCTCGGTCAAGCACTTCCTTAGATTCGACGCGTGAAATGTCGAATGAACTCCCCGAAATTCCTTGGGCATCTCCAACTTATACGCCACCTCACCCACACGTTTGGTGATGACAGACGACCCGACATACCTAGGCCTTAGCTCTCCTTTCTTTCCTAAATGCACAACACCTTTCCACGAAGAATCTTTAAGCATCACTTTGTCACCCACTAGAAATCCAATCGATCTCCTTCTTTTTGCTCACAAATACCCTGTGGCGGTCTTGAGCCACCCTTAAC
Organism: Saussurea involucrata; assembly: GCA_033807775.1. Classification (NCBI taxonomy): domain Eukaryota; kingdom Viridiplantae; phylum Streptophyta; class Magnoliopsida; order Asterales; family Asteraceae; genus Saussurea; species Saussurea involucrata. The sequence goes on from CM066320.1 coordinate 68,863,590, forward strand.
TTCTCGCGAATCTGGTTAACTTATAGGCGGTCACCCGCGCGACCTTCGGTCTCACCAAATGTCCCTTTCCCACGATACATCTTGATTCTTGGAAGATTCATAGCTAACCGCACATGCCAACCTCTTTGCTTCCCTAAGGATTCTACTGCTCCCCCTAAGCATAACCCTTCAACAATAGGGAGTATACCAACGAATTATCACACCTTCGGTTAACTACACTCTGACCCCAGAAAATTCACGTAACAAAAAAATAACGCCTCAGGCCAACTGTACCAACTGAACACAATACCACCCACACACCTAGACTCATGGTTTTAAAGCGCATCAAATTAAGAGTTTCACACACAACTTCACGTCCGTAAAAGAAAGTGTTTACATATGTTAACGCCACAACGACATGAATCTCTTATTAAAGTAACGACGCTTAATTCGCCAACTTAACATGAGATCAACCTTGAATATCACCTTAACTCGGAGTTATGATCTTCTTCAACATATAACACACAATTCTACAATCGCTTTCCTCAACACGATATACGTCTAAAGCAGATAACACTTCCTAGCCTAAACTGCATTGACTACAATTCATCAATGATAAACAATTCATACGTTCTCATCACATCGTCACCCCACACTATATGTCACACCCCGCTAAAGCGGAAATACGGGATGTCACAGCTCAAGGTTTCATCGCGTAAGGTAGAAGACAACACACAATCATCATAGCTTAAAAGGTTTACAAAAATTACATCTTGTTCCAAAATACAAATTGTCCAAAACACAAATTGACATGATAAAGAAGATCGTGCTGGATGCAACTACTAGTGGTGCCTTCTAAAGTTCCAACCTTACTTGAGATTTCCTGAAAAGCATGTAAATGAGAGGGTCAACTATTGAATAGTTGGTGAGTTCACAGGTTTTCGGTATGCATAACAGTTTTAATGCATCTTGTAAATCCGCACAGTGGATAGAGTATTCGGTTGTCAACATGCGCAAGGTATATTGTTGTATGCAAAATGTTAAAGCAATGAGCCCACTACCCAAGCCTCCTGACTGCACGCCCCAAAGACACATGTTCCATCGCAAACATGATAAAGAAGACGGTAATTATGCACTCGCGAGGTGAGTGGGGAGTCAAACAAATAACGTTATCCATAATTTACCAATGGATCAAAAATTGAGTTAATGGGTAATGTAGAGTGATCCGGGGACTTAAAGAACCATAGAGAAACTCAGAATCAACTAACATAAGCATACATACCATAGCACATAAAAATTCATAGCATTTTGAGTAAATAGTACAACCGATGCGTAATGAAATCGTAACATGCTTTTCACCCCAAAAATGTACAAAAGTAGTAAAAAGGGGTTGTGAAAACTCACGATGATAACGTTGATGTTTCCGAGAAGCTCACAAGTGCAACTTGTAAGATGATCCTACTCCGATCCTACGAATCGTAAGAGCACTAGTAAGATTCCAGCTTAATTCTAGGGGTTTGGTGAAGCCTACTTATCCAAAATGTCATAAAATGTCTTATATAGAACTTTATTTAAGGTTTATATTTTTGTGATAGTCTAAAATGTCTTGTATGTCTCATTATTAAGTTGATTAGTTAACACAAGTCTCAAATTTTATAAAATAAATTGATAAAGTAGGTTAAAAATTGCTTTTTAACAATACATGGAAATTTTCTATTCTGTCCAGAATCTTTGTGTCAATTTCAGTCCATTTTCAGCTATTTTCCAAGGCTTTTTTGGTCATGAGATTTTTACTCATGCTGTCACTATGTGTTAGGAAACTTTTGGCATATAAACCATTATTTTTGAAGATGTTTAAGCCATCAAATAATTTTTATAGTACGACTACTACAGAAAGCATAGCTGTTTGCACACTGTTTTTGTGACGTCTGTTTGAAGGTCGAAATCTTTGAGTGAAACCACTTGGGTTCGAATCTTAACACATAAACATAAATTCAAGAAGAAATGTCACCTTATTTGGTTAAATATTGAGAGCGTTATGACTTTTTAAAGAGAGAGGTAGGAATCTGGCAGAATGCTGTCAAAATGTAGCTTTAGGAAAATATATCTAACTTTAAGTTTTGTCATGATTTTGTTCCTTTTGCATGGAATCTGATTTGACACTACCCCAAACATAATAATTTCAGATGAATATTTATTTTTAAACCTCTAGAACTACATGCATGCATAGTAAACAAAGATATCTTTCAAAAATCCCCAAAAAATCTTCTTGCTTTCTATTTGAAGATCTCATGAGTGATCAAGCCAAGAACTTGTTTTTGCCATATAAAATAACAAGTTTTTAGGACATGCATGGAGATTAAAACATGTTTTTAGTGTAATATAAAGTTTTTCATAAAACTTTTTAGAGATGAAGAGGTAGATTTTAAAGAAGAACACATGCATGCTAGTAGAAATTTGCAAAAGTTCCTTCTTTGGTCTTAACATAGGTTTGTTCATGGATTCATCACTTTTTTACAACATGCAAAGTGTTTTGGTGATGAATCTACAAACATTAAGATTTCAAAGATATTACTAGCAAAACAATGTAAAACTAGAGTAGAAGAAGAAGAAAACTTAAAGACAATGAAAGAAGATTAAACAAAAGGGTGTGTAGGCTTTGCTCTACATATGAGTTTACCTTGAGAACACTTCAATACTTGAACTTTCTTGAGTTTAAGGGCTGGAGTTGTAGCACAATTTGAGAGGAAATAGAGAGGTTTTTAGAGAGAAAAATGAGAGAAAGTTTTAGAGAGAAGTTAGAGAGAAGGAGTGAATGAAAGTTGTGTGTTTGAAATGAAGTAAAATGAAGAGAGAGGGGGTCATATGGGGGGTGGGGTGGCCGGCCAAAGAGGAAGAGAGAGAGAGAGTGAGGAGTGTAAAGATGGTGAAAATAATTGTGTTTTTAAATTTTGATTTTTACATTTTTTTTGAATTTGTTAATTATTTAAATTAGTTTATATTAACAATAATACTTGTTTTATTTGAAAGTATTTATTTTTGCAAAGTACATATATATATATATATATATATATATATATATATGTATTTAGGGTATTTGAATTGGCATTTTATGAGATTTATGGATAATTCACTCATTTAGACGAATGCTAGGCAAAATTCTCAAATTTTCCTAACAATACTGTTTTTACTGCTAAATTCGACTGTGTCGTCTATAATATGAATAACTGAAACGTTTAGTTTGGTTCTAACCTGAAACGTAAATTTGACGGTTGTCATAGTCTTCCCCGGTTAAAAGAATTTCGTCCCGAAATTCAAGAACTTTCAGCATTAACCGGTTTAATAGCAAAGAGGTGAGGATACTTATGTTTCATGTAGTCCTCTCGTTAATTCCCATGTATACTCAGGCCCACGCCTTGTGTTCCAATAAACTTTCACAATCGGAATTTTGCTTTGCTTAAGACGCTTAACATCCCTATCGAGGATCTCAATTGGTTCTTCTACGATATGCAACTTATCATTAATCTGAACTTCTTCCAGAGATATGATTAATGAGTCGTCAGCTAAACTTTTCTTGAGGTTCGACAAATGAAACGTATCATGGATAGCACTTAGTTCCTTTGGCAAATTGAGTCTATATGCTACTGGACCAATCATTTCAGAGATCTCAAATGGTCCGACATACCTTGGGCTCAATTTTCCTCTTTTCCCAAATCGTACTATTCCTTTCCATGGAGATACCTTTAGAAGCACTTTATCACCAACTTGGAATTCTAAAGGCTTCCTACGATTATCCACATAACTTTTCTGACGATCTCCGGATGCTATAAGCCTGTTTCTAATGATTGCAATCTTGTCGGTAGTTTCCTGCACAATATTAGGTCTAGATAACTGTCTGTCTCCAATTTCTAACCAACAAAGGGGTGAACGACACTTGCGTCCATACAAGGCTTCATATGGCGCACACTGAATACTAGTGTGATAGCTATTGTTATAAGAAAACTCGACCAAAGGCAAGTGATTATCCCAACTTCCTCCAAAGTCTAACACGCATGCCCGAAGCATGTCTTCTAACGTCTGTATAGTCCATTCACTCTGCCCATCCGTTTGAGGATGATAGGAAGTGCTCAAATTCAATTGCGTACCCAACGTTTTCTGAAGTGACTGCCAAAACCGGGATGTGAAACGGCTATCTCTATCTGATATGATGGAAACTGGAATTCCATGACGTGTAACAATTTCATTGATGTAGATCTGAGCAAGCTTTTCTATCTTATAATCTACCCGAATCGGTAGGAAATGTGCAGATTTCATGAATCGATCTACTATAACCCAAATCGAGTCGTGCCCTTTGGCAGTTCTCGGAAGTTTGGTTATAAAATCCATGGTTATTTGTTCCCATTTCCACTGGGGAATCTCTGGTTGTTGCAGCAGACCAGATGGCTTTTGGTATACATCTTTGACCTTTGAGCAAGTTAAACATTTCCCTACGTACAAGGCAATATCTTTCTTCATTCCTGGCCACCAATAATATTCCCTTAAGTCCTTGTACATCTTATCCGCCCCTGGATGAATTGAATACCTAGACTTGTGGGCTTCCTCCAGAACCGTTTCTCGTACGTTGTTAGCTTTTGGAATCCAAACTCTGTCCTTGAAGTAGTGTACTCCATCAACCTTAGTTTCAAATCTATTCTCTATGCCATGTAGAGTCTCGTTCTTCAAGTTTTCCGTTTTCATTGATTCGACCTGGGCTTCGAGAATTCGAGTCTTTAAACTCGTTTGTACAAGCGCTCCCAACGCTCGTACTCGTGAAGGTTTTACCCTTTCTTTTCTACTCAGGGCATCGACTACTACATTGAGTAACTCTACCCATAGTCACTGAGTAACTCTACCCATCATAGTCACTGAGTAACTCTACCTATCTTCTTTGCCTCATATTGAGCATTTTCTGGTCTAGGATATGCTGAAGACTCTTATGGTCCATGAAAACGGTGCACTTAGTGCCATACAAATAATGTCTCCAAATCTTTAAAGCGGATACCACAGCTCCAAGCTCCAAATCGTGCGTGGTATAGTTCTTCTCATGAACCTTTAGTTGTCTTGAGGCGTATGCTATAACCTTGTCCTTTTGCATCAATACGCAACCCAAACCTTGATGCGATGCGTCACAATACACCATAAAATTATCGGTTCCTTCCGGTAACGCTAGAATTGGTGCATTGCACAGCTTTTTCTTCAGCAGCTGGAACGCCTCCTCTTGCGGTTCTCCCCAAATGAATTTCCTATCCTTTTGGGTCAGTGCTGTGAGTGGTTTAGCAATTCTTGAGAAGTTCTCGATGAACCGTCTATAATAACCCGCCAATCCCAGAAATTGACGAATTTATGTTGGGGTCTTTGGGGCTTCCCACTTATTAACGACTTCCACTTTAGCCGGGTCCACGTGAATTCCTTTCTCTCCAATCACGTGACCAAGAAAGTGTACTTCTTGAATCCAAAACTCGCACTTTGAGAATTTGGCGTACAGTTTCTAAACCTTGAGTGTCTCTAGAATTATCGTTAGATACTGCTCATGATCCTTCCTATTCCGTGAGTAGATTAAAATGTCATCGATAAACACGATCACAAACTTGTCAAGGTATGGTCTGCATACCCTGTTCATTAAATCCATGAACACGGCTGGTGCATTCGTTAACCCGAAGGGCATAAATAAGAACTCGTAGTGTCCATATCGTGTCCTAAAATCTGTCTTAGGGATGTCCTCTTCACGGACTCTCACCTGATGATAACCTGATCGAAGGTCAATCTTTGAGAAATAAGTTGCACCCTGCAACTGGTCGAATAAATCATCTATTTGAGGAAGAGGATATCAATTCTTGATCGTCAACTTGTTCAGCTCCCTATAATCGATGCACATTCGAAACGATCCATCCTTTTTCTTGACGAACAGAACTGGGGCTCCCCAAGGTGAGGAACTTGGCCTAATAAATTCCTTGTCCAGAAGTTCTTGGAGTTGACTTGACAACTCTTGCATTTCGGCAGGTGCTAAACGATCTGGTGCCTTAGCTACGGGTGTTGCTCCAGGTATGTGGTCAATTTGAAACTCGACTTGTCTAGATGGGGGAAGTCCAGGCAAATCATCTGGGAACACCTCCGGGTGATCCTTCACCGCAGGAATATCTTGGATTCGCCTTTTCTCGGACTTCTTCTCAACTACGCGTGCCAAAAAATGCGACGCACTTCTTCCTCAAATACTTATGAACCTTCATACTTGACACTATCTTTAGACTCCTTCCAGCTCTATCTCCTTGTATGACAAGGGTTTCTCCGCCTCGCAAAGGCACTCTAACAGCCTTTTCGAAACAACAAATCTCCGCTCGGTTCTTGGATAACCAGTCCATACCCACTACTACGTCAAAACTCCCTAATTCAATTGGAATAAGACCAATGCTAAATAACTTATCGGCTAGATTCAAGGTACAATCTAAAATTACATCCTTAGCCTCAAATTCATAACCATTGGCAAGCTCAACAATATAAGCATCCGACATTCTCCTAGATTCCAAGTCGATCAGTGGCCTAAATTCTAACGAAACAAAACTCCCATCTGCTCCAGATAACATCAAGATAAAATCCATTCCTATTTTTAGATAATGCCGCCAATACAAAATTTTGATGTTCATCCTACATCAATACTAAAGTTTGTAGATCTAATACAACCAACCACTTAAAATTACCCAAAATACTTAGTTCATAATAACTTCAAGAAAATATTCTTCCTTTGAACCAAAAGTCTTATCAAAAGCTGCCAAACTATCAATCATCCTAATCAAAACCATCCCAAACACACAACTATCAATATCATCAACACAAGAATAGCTAGCACTACTCCTCCAATCACGCATGCAAGCTCCGCCCTCACCGCGGTCCGCCTAGCAGTCCTAGCGCTCTCCAAAGCTTGGGTTGAAACATTGTACAAGAGATGGCTCAGCTTCACCAGCTCAGTCACGACCTGCCCTTGGTGCGTCACCCTCACCTGACAACCGTGTAGCTCGGTCGTCGTTGCCCTTATGTGCTGCTCCTCTGCCCAAGTCAAACCGGACACTTGTCCGATTGGCATACCGGTGATCACACGTGGTGGCTCCGGTGCCTCCGGACGCTCAGTCCTAAGCGTCACCCGTCTAGGAATTGGGACACTCTTTCTTGTCGTTGCCTAATACGGGGCCCTCTAAGGTTTGGTTGGACAATTATCGGGGTCGGTCGGGGTAGTACCGAGGTTGGCGACACTCTCGGTCCGTCGTAAGGATCTCGCTCGCTTGAAACTTCAAGATCCGAATTCGTATTCCTAAAGTCCTCGTCTTCTTGGTTACTTGGTGGGTTGCCGCGAGGTCTACCGGTGATATATCCCGACTCGTCGGCCGAGTGAGAAGAGTGAGAGTGCGACGACGATGATGACATAGTGGAACTGAGGCAAAAGTGTACTTAGTCACTAATCGTACAAGTGTAATGTCTATCCTACGCAATGTCTACGCACTATGCATGATGAGTGTAAGTGAAAATTTAACTCACTCCTACTATAACCATTTCTAGTCTCGTATTAACCTTCCTTAATCGAACATAGGTGATCAAGCTATGTTTAATTAAGGTCTGTTAATACCATTCTAGACTTAGTTATACTAGTACTAGGTTCAGTTGTTTTCATGTCAGTTTTGGATTTTGGTTATAGTTGGGTTTTTCCAATGGAAGACCGGTATTCTCTATAACCTACGGCTCTGATACCAAATCTGTCACACCCCGCTAAAGCGGAAATACGGGATGTCACAGCTCAAGGTTTCATTGCGTAAGGTAGAAGACAACACACAATCATCATAGCTTAAAAACTATACAAAAATTACATCTTGTTCCAAAATACAAATTGTCCAAAACACAAATTGTCCAAAACACAAATTGACATGATAAAGAAGATCGTGCTGGATGCAGCTACTAGTGGTGCCTTCTAAAGTTCCAACCTTACTTGAGATTTCCTGAAAAGCATGTAAATGAGAGGGTCAACTATTGAATAGTTGGTGAGTTCACAGGTATGCATAACAGTTTTAATGCATCTTTGTAAATCCGCACAGTGGATAGAGTATTCGGTTGTCAACATGCACAAGGTATATTGTTATATGCAAAATGTTAAAGCAACGAGCCCACTACCCAAGCCTCTTGACTGCACGCCCCAAAGACACAAGTTCCATCGCAAACATGATAAAGAAGACGGTAATTATGCACTCACGAGGTGAGTGGGGAGTCAACCAAATAACGTTATCCATAATTTACCAATGGCTAAAAAATTGAGTTAATGGGTAATGTAGAGTGAACCGGGGACTTAAATAACCATAGAGAAACTTATAATCAACTAACATAAGCATACATACCATAGCGCATAAAAATTCGTAGCATTTTGAGTAAATAGTACAACCGATACGTAATGAAATCGTAACATGCTTTTCATCCCAAAAATGTACAAATTAGTAAAAAGGGGTTGTGAAAACTCACGATGATAACGATGATGTTTCCGAGAAGCTCACAAGTGCAACTTGTAAGATAATCCTACTCCGATCCTACGAATCGTAAGAGCACTATTAAGATTCCAGCTTAATTCTAGGGGTTTGGTGAAGCCTACTTATCCAAATTGTCATAAAATGCCTTATATAGAACTTTGTTTAAGGTTCATATTTTTGTGATGGTCTAAAATGTCTTGCATGTCTCATTATTAAGTTGATTAGTTAACACAAGTCTCAAATTTTATAAAATAAATTGATAAAGTAGGTTAAAAGTTGCTTTTTAACAATACTTGGAAATTTTTTTTTTTGTCCAGAATCTTTGTGTAACTTTCAGTCCATTTTTAGCTATTTTCCAAGGCTCTCTTGGTCGGGAGATTTTTACTCATGCTGTCACTATGTGTTAGGAAACCTTTGGAATATAAACCATTATTTTTGAAGATGTTTAAGTCCATCAAATAATTTTTATAGTATGACTACTACAGAAAGCATAGCTGTTTGCACATTGTTTTTGTGACGTCTATTTGAAGGTCGAAATCTTTGAGTTTTTGAGTGAAACCACTTGGGTTCGAATCTTAACACATAAACATAAATTCCAGAAGAAATTTAACCTTATTTGGTTAAATATTGAGAGCGTTATGACTTTTTAAAGAGAGAGGTAGGAATCTGGCAGAATGTTGTCAAAAGGTAGCTTTAGGAAAATATATCTAACTTTAAGTTTTGTCATGGTTTTGTTACTTTTGCATGGAATCCGATTTGACACTTCCCCAAACAAAATATTTTCAGATGAATATTTATTTTTAAACCTCTAGAACTACATGCATGCATAGTAAACAAAGATATATTTCAAAAATCCCCAAAAATTCTTCTTGCTTTCTATTTGAAGATCTCATGAGTGATCAAGCCAAGAACTTGTTTTTGCCATATAAAATAACAAGTTTTTAGCACATGCATGGAGATTAAAACATGTTTTTAGTGTAATATAAAGTTTTTCATAAAACTTTTTAGAAATGAAGAGGTAGATTTTAAAGAAGAACAGATGCATGCTAGTAGAAATTTGCAAAAGTTCCTTCTTTGGTCTTAACATAGGTTTGATCATGGATTCATCACTTTTTTACAACATGCAAAGTGTTTTGGTGATGAATCTACAAACATTAAGATTTCAAAGATATTACTAGCAAAACAATGTAAAACTAGAGTAGAAGAAGAAGAAAACTTAAAGACAATGAAAGAAGATTAAACAAAAGGGTGTGTAGGCTTTGCTCTACATATGAGTTTACCTTGAGAACACTTCAATACTTGAACTTTCTTGAGTTTAAGGGCTGGAGTTGTAGCACAATTTGAGAGGAAATAGAGAGTTTTTTAGAGAGAAAAATGAGAGAAAGTTTTAGAGAGAAGTTAGAGAGAAGGAGTGAATGAAAGTTGTGTGTTTGAAATGAAGTAAAATGAAGAGAGAGGGGGTCATATGGGGGGGTGAGTGGCCGGCCAAAGAGGGAGAGAGAGAGAGAGAGAGAGTGTGAGGAGTGTAAAGATGGTGAAAATAATTGTGTTTTTAAATTTTGATTTTACATTTTTTTTTGATTTTGTTAATTATTTAAATTAGTTTATATTAACAATAATACTTGTTTTATTTGCAAGTATTTATTTTTGCAAAGTACATATATATATGTATTTAGGGTATTTGAGTTGGCATTTTATGAGATTTATGGATAATTCACTCATTTAGACGAAAGCTAGGCAAAATTCTCAAAATTTCCTAACAATACTGTTTTTACTGCTAAATTCGACTGTGTCGTCTATAATATGAATAACTGAAACGTTCAGTTTGGTTCTAACCTGAAACGTAAATTTGACGGTTGTCACACTATACTTAGCTAAAAGTAGGAACTTCCACACTCCAACACCTGAAGCAGCCACCAACCAAACCGAACCATTCTTGAAGACACACATTCAAATTCTCACTGCATCCAACTATCGTCCATCCATATCTGAAATAAATTCAAGTTCCACCCACTCACCGGGAAGGAGTGTCCATGCTCGCACAAAACTATTCCCATCCGCTTAACTCCGAACGACAAGCTCACTTGGAATATTTCCCACACTACTAGCAAGTCTCACCCAAAGGTCCTTCATTCCAAGCACTACTTTCAACTTCCTTCTTCCACTTCCTTCTCAAGACATAAAACATGTTTCCCAAGAACGGCTCATCCGATGGTGCACACTTTTAACCGACCACACAAGCTAGTTTTCTTCGAACCTTAAACCAATCACATACACACAAATCCTCTTTCTCATACTCCCACTATGAGTTCATGTACCCGACGATAACATTCTGAAAACATTGCTTCCCATTTTCCGTGTCACTTGCCACACTGCCTACCTCCAGTTTACTCACTTATTTCAACATACCATCCCCATTTCCTCAAGCTAGTATGGAACATTTATAGTCCAACATTGACCACTCCATACACGCAATTTCAACGGTTACTATGCCTAACCAACAGTTTCACCACATCTCATACGAGAAATTCAACCAAGTCATTCCGAAATAACATCCAATGCTCGAAGCCACCACAAACTTCTCATTTCCCCAAACGAGATTAACCCACTCCTTTGAATTTCTTTTACATACAAGGATTAGCTCAACATTCCCAAAGATTTTGTACCTACCACGAAGCATCATAAACTAACCAATCCAACATCTTCACAAATATTTCAATGACACAAGGCAAACTCACTCATCAACTCATCGCAACCAAAGAACACACAATTTCCTTCTTAGCTAGCCACCAGCCACCACCTCATCTTTTATTATCAGATTACAATACTACACGTCACTCCAACATCTATGCATCTCAACACACATAACTTACCACATTTGAATAACTTATTAGCAAATCCCGAGCAAAGATTTCCACTTACGCTCATCCCGTAACAACACCAGTCCACCACTTACCCTTACAACAACTTGTTATCACACCAAAGACTGGCACATCTACCTTGCATAAGTTACCACTAACTTATCCACACAACCACCAGACCACAACATCACACTAAAGGCAAAATCCCCACGATCATTATTACACACAATAGGCCTTGCTTCTCCAAGCCAATCACATAAACATTTGAAATAAAGCTATCCCACGACCTGGTCTGTCCTCAAACCTAGATGAACAACAACTTATGATTGTCTACTTCACTCGATCAAGTCTTTGTCCCCAGCCAGCTCTTCGGAATCCACACGAAATACGCTCCAATAAACCAAACGATAAAATGTTCCCTCGCAGACCAACATAATCCACGTGTCCCACATGAGTTGTGCTAATTACTTCATTCATAATCGAAACATCAACCACATAGGAAAATCACCTATCCGACTAGTGATCTTTCACCCTCATAACACTCGCACGAGACGGTTCAACATCCTGACAGGTACACACCTTTCTCCGTACGACCTTTTACATCTTTGCATACACCCGACAACGATATCAACATCCGTAGTTGACTTCCACATCAACGACCGACACGATGTTTCAACGGTGTCCCCGACAACGAGAATTTCCCAACAAAAACTACCTCTCCCCGCACATCGTAACTAACCTTGTGCCCCACAGTCATCACTCGATTGAGATACAAAACTTACTTACCGAATAGCCTAAATACAAGGCCACCTCTAACTCCGACTCCACGCTGATACCATTTCATCAACATACTACCACGCTACCTTTCGAAGTATCTTGCCTACTTCGAAATCACCCGGGACGCACCCCCCCGTCGTCAGTCACGCGTCAAATTACCAAACAAGGGCAAAGACTACCATAATACAAGCATCCCTAAAGTCAAATACCGATACTGCAGTTATTCGTCGCCCTCCCTAAAAGGTGACACTAAGGTCACGAATCGACCATCGACGTCTCAACCACATACTTCCACTCTCGAAACTTTCCACATCCTTAAGCGCGATATCTCTTACTACCTAGGGATTTCATAGCCTTCATGCATGACAACACAATCATTTAAATCGTTTTACACACTTGAAATACACTGCGAAACAAGGTTTGATATGCATGACACGACGCCTCCATAAAGAATAGCCACACACACATCGATCTCGAGGATCGCTCACATGCAACCCATGATACCTCACAACCTTGTCCATCAATCGAAAGTGCATTCATTAAAACTCTTTTCGTGCAGATTTTTTTTTTCTTAAAATACGGCAAAATCACCCACACTGGGACAGTCGGTCGACTCTCACACCCGCTGATATGACAACAACGTGTCCATACCGATTTTGCTTATAAAACCATGCGATCAATTGTTGTTATGATTTTTTTACAACAAAGGTTAACTCACTCGTAAAAGAGGTGAAATAATTCACTATTTCTCCAAGTTCGAAATTTATCACACAACGAAAATAAATTTGTATTTTCCTTCAAACACACACTTGCACGCACCAACTCATTTTCAAAACCAGAAACTTATGAGGCACACTCACACACATTTTGACATGAAGGACTCATGTACTTGTTTGAAAATACAATGCTTGACATCATTTTACATTGAAGGCTATTCGCTCTAGCAAGGTCAACCGTTTACAGTCTCAACAATTCAACACCGGCGCCCTACTTTTGATCAAACCATCAGGTTCCTCACATTTGCAACAACTTCGGTACCGGTGTTTCCCCACACACTTGTATGCCCCAACTTCACAGTTATCACTTGACTACGGATTTGTAAAATATGCGGCTTCATTCCGACCCCAAATAGGTTAACCAATAATAGCCCCTTTTCATTTATCCTTACCTCAAATTATCAATCTACACGTCTATCATTTCTCAACCACCCTTGTCACTCTTCCACTGACTAGAGAGTAAGAAAGCACATCTCTACTACCCGATTCTTGAGTGTGAAACTCTCAGGATCCCAAGTCATCGACATCGAAAATTCCAGAATGAAGAATCATTAGAAATTAGGAGCCCACCTCCCTTCAATTAATCTTACCTTATGAACCTAAGAGGTTCTACCTTACATCAGCCATCCACAACTCAAACAATATTTCTTCTAGATGGTGTCATCAATCACGCCATGAACGATCTCGCACAACACACTAAACCATCACCATCATGGCAAGGTTAGAACTCTCTACACACTACCACCTCCATCGATCATCCGAACAACAGTAATAAAGCACACCCATGCACCTGTAAATTCACAATGACATTGGCCAGATGTGATTTGAATTTGCCTTACATAAGAGTCCTCACTACCATCATCCTGAATTCTCGGTGATCAAAGTCTTCCCTAAAGGCTTCCTATATCTCAGTTGTCTCCTCCTACTCCACAGTTTAAGTTTAGGCCCATCTGGTCACCTAAATCCCTTAAACTAACACTCTGATACCAACTGTAACAACCCACACCAACAAGCATGCCAAAAGCTACCTCTTTAATACAAAACGCCGAAAACGGCCCAACATAGTCACACTATCAAGATTACAAAACTGGGTTCGCGGAAATAACCCTAGCTACAGCTGAGAACATAACTACAAAATAAAAAGGGAAAGTCTTCTAATCCTTCTATACGCAAGCTCCAACTCACGTCTTGTCATTCCTCTAAACGAGCTCTCGGCTACCTGCTTACCTGAAAAGTTTTTCGTTTTGAAAAGCGAGGGTTAGACCATGAGGTCTAGTGAGATCCCTCTTGCTACCAACATCATGCCACAATTATCAACTAAAGAGAGTTTATAAGCATTTATAAACAGTTACACCTTTGTCAGTTTAAGTACACACACAACACATATTAATGGCTCGCACTTAGTTACGTACACACATGTGACAACGTATTAGGGCACACACCTGCCCTTAGTGATCATATGAAACGAATTCATATATCCTGCATGGGACACACTCCCCATATATCCATATTAAATTCTCACATACCTCGCACATATCCATAAAATAAGTTACACGCTTTGATCATGCATATTTAAAACAACGTAAATCATGCAATTCAATATATCAGTACAAGTAATAAATTCCAGTATCGATATAGCATCAGTTTAGAAAGACTCACCTGGCATCCACACTAGCACGTTCTTACTTGAAACCGCTATTTTCTAACTGCACACCTACATTTTCACCCAACACACGAGAGTGAATAAGTCACTCAACATCCCACAAGGATTTCTATCACACCTCCCGAGACACATCCCGACTTCCTTAAGGCACTCTCTACTCGGCACACAAAGAGGATCCCAAAGGATTCCCGACACAGTCCCAAACAGTGGAGTTTCCCAAACAACCACTTCCGGACAACCCACTTCTGGACACCACACACCGCTTCCGGATTCCGGTACAATCCGGACTCTTTCCGGATCTCCCTTCCGGATTCCGGTAATACCCGGACTCATCCGGATTTGATATATCCCGGATCCGGTTCCGGATTCTGGTACCTTTCGCCACAATTTCCGGAAAACTTCTTCCGGATTCCCAAGGGTTTCCGAATGAAGCGACTTCCAGACTAACAGGGTTTTATCGTACCAGAATCATTTCGGAAAACATTACTCTTTTCCTCAAATCGATACTAGACTGATACCATGTTACAACAATCAATGAGGTATTACTTCCCAACGATTCAGCCATCTCTTTCCTCCGATTTCCCATAGTGTTTTAGTTAAGAAAACGCACAGACCACAATATCCCTCTTATGAGTGGAATACAAAAGTTACAACATTCCCCACAACTCCCAACATCCCTAATTAGATGAAGAGATTAAGGAGGAGAAGATTACGTTGAAGGGAATGGTGATCCTCCAAACCTCAGCTTCCAAATCCAAGCCCTCCTTCCTAAAATTGCAAAGTTTCTCCACGCAACTCTCTTACCCTAGCCGCTCCTTACTGAAATGAGGGAACATGAAGGGTTTTAGGGATTTAACCCTATTTTCTTTATTTTCACCAGGCCACCAAAGTTTCCTCCTTCACACTACACACACACCAAAAGATCTTATTTACAAAAATGACCCGGTTATTAGAGTAGTGTATCTTCTTCTAGTAATTTATCAAAGCCTACTTTCTAAAATGAGCTTTTGGAAACTTCCCTTTCCATGCAAACCCCCATAAATCGATAGTCCCACCATTGACCCTTAAAAATGAAAGTGAAAAAAACTCTTTTACTCCATTGGTTGAAGACCCTACTAACTTGTGTAGTAAGTCAAAGGAGACAACCCATCATTATCCCCATACCTTCTCTCCTAAAAATTACATCACCTCTCCCCATGCGCCAACTCTACATACGGCTTCCCACCTCTTTTATCACCCCACACCAATGCAATCCCATATTGACCTCTCTTCCATCATGACTCCTAACCTAGATAACCGTACCCTCCCCCACCCACCCTCTCTTTTGACTACACTAACCCCACAAATCACCTTTCTATCCCATCAAACACCACTCCCCCATACTACCCATAAAAAATTGTTGACTCTCTCACCCCTTCCCCATGCAAGCCGTAGCCCCCTCCCCCATACTCACCAACATGCTTCTATGAATACCCATGCAAGTAACCCCACACTTCCCCATCCCATGTAAGTCGTCGACAATAATCCCATGCAACCTGTCACTAAAGATCCTCCTTCCATGCAATCTGTCGGTATTAACCCCATGCAAACCGTCACCAAAACTTTCTCTCCCATGCACACCGCCACCAATTATACCACCCCAATACAAGCCGTCGCCAAAATCTACCGCCCTTTAACTCCTACCCATTTGACTCCGGAAGATCGGGTACCACCTCCATTCCCCCGTCAAGAAAAAGGATATCCATCAAATACAAAGCACGGAAGTTCAACGAAACGAAATTTGAAGGCGGGTATGCTCGATGAAAACAAACCAAAGGAGGGACTTGCGTTGCAAGCCCTCCTAGACAAATGATCGTTATCAGTTGGAACTGTCGGGGCCTCGCCAACCCCCGGGCAGCTCCGGTTCTTAGGGAGCTCATTCGTAGTTCTTGGCCTGATGTTATTTTTCTTTATGAAACGCTTGTTCCCCAAGCGAGAGCCTCTAGTTAAAATCTCGCTTGGGTTTTAATTATTGCTTTGCGGTCGATTGTAATGGCCACAGTGGTGGCATTTGTGTCTTGTGGAATGATAATTATCACCTTTCGCTTTTGTCTTATTCGCATAATTATATTTATATGGACGTCGTGGATCCCGTTCACGGGTCTTGGAGAATTACCGGGTTTTATGGATTCCCCGAACGGAATCGTCGTAGAGATTTGTGAAACCTCTTAAGATCCCTAGCAGACGCCCCAAACCGTCCTTGGGTGGTCGTGGGCGACTTCAACGACCTCCTTTTCCATAACGAAAAAAGGAGCTTAAATACTCACCCAGAGTGGTGTATTCGTGGATTTCGGGACACCTTGGCGGATTGCAGTTTAATTGACCTCGGGATGCATGGATATCCCTTCACTTGGAGCCAACACAAAGGAAAACCAAATAAGGTTTCTGAATGCCTTGATCGTGCGATTGGAAACCATCTTTGGGTTAACCTTTTTCCCGATTATCGGGTTAACACTCTTATCGCCCCTATATCGGATCACTCCCCGATTGTTCTTCACTCACAGGTTCGATGCTCTTCCCCTTCATTTAAAACTTTTCGGTTAATAAATGTTTGCAAGAAGAGTCGTTTGAGAGGACGTTTTCTATTGCTTGGAGTTCTTCCGGCAACTCCGATATTGTCACTAAGCTCTCCAAGCTCACAACTATTCTCGACAAATAGGGAAGAAACCTCAATGCTTCTTTCAAAAAAGAAATTAAGGAAGCCTACTCCAAGTTGAACGCTTTTTGGACTTCAAGAGATCATAGTGCCTCAGCGGCGTTTAAAGAGGAAAGACATCGAATTATAAACACTCTCGTCAAGGAGGAAATTCATTGGCATCAAAGAGGGAAAGCCCATTGGCTCAAGGAAGGGGACCAGAACACTAAATTCTTTCATGCCTATGCGAATGGGCGTCGTAAAAGAAACCGGATTGTCAAATTAAAAAGTGATGAAGGTACTTGGATTGAGGACCCTCACGGCATCCATAATCTCGTTACCGACCATTTTAACCGCACTTTCTAGATAGGTTCCGGTTGCCCGGATCGTATCACCAAATTTGTCAACAACCGCTTAACGGCTAGGGATATTTCTTGGCTCGAGGCCCCCTTTGAAAAGGAGGAATTCAAAAGGCTCTTTTTCAAATGCACCCGGATAAATTGCCGGGTCCAGATGGTTTTAATCCTCTTTTCTTCCAAAAGAAATGGCACATTTTGGGTGACGAGATCTTTAATGCCGGAAAGCTTTGGCTTACTAAAGGATCGTTACCCATGGGTATTAACGACACTTTCATCACGCTCATCCTCAAAGTTAACGATCTATCGTCGCTTAAAGATTATAGACCCATCGCTCTTTGTAACGTCGTCCAGTAAGTGGTCACCAAAGTTTTGGCTAACCGAATCAAACCATTACTCCCTTCCATCATCTCGGAAAACCAAACGACTTTTGTTAAAGACCATTTAATCACGGACAATATCATTATTGCCTTTGAAATGCCCCATTCCATGCATCGCAATAAAAAGAAAAAGATGGGTGACGTGGCTCTTAAAATTGACATTAGCAAAGCCTACGACCCTTGAATTGGGAATTTTTGCGACACATGCTTTTCGCGTTGGGTTTTCCTCCCCAATGGGTCAACATGATAATGATGACCGTCGAATCCGTCAAATATATTGTTAAAGTCAACAACGAGATGGTTGGGCCTATTTTTCCGAAAAGAGGTATTCGTCAAGGGGACCCCATCTCCCCTTACCTCTTCATTTTTTCCATGGAAGGACTTTCTTCCTTCTTGAACCACGAGGACTCGGTTGGCCGAATTCATGGAAGTAAAGCAGCCAAAGGCGCCCCGGGTATGAAAACGCGGATAATGCTTTCTGTTTTTGTAGGGCCTCGGTTGATGAAATTAGGCACCTCAAAGACATGCTCACAACTTACGAGGAAGTGTCGGGTTAAGCCATCAATTATGCGGAATCGGGCATTGATAACGCCACTTTTTGGCGTTATTTTCAGTCTATAAACCAATGAGATTGGCTTGTGGTGAAGCAAAAATGCAGAATTTTATGGTTTATCGAGTGGAATGTACAGGTATTCTAAAAGGTGGCAATCATCGAGAAAAGAAGCTAAAAAGAGTCCAAAATAGAGCCAAAACGAAGCCCAACGGAAGCCCGAGATCCAAGCCCAAGACCCGTACCCGAACCATAACCAGGACCTGACCCAACTCATCCAGAAACCGCGCGGTTTCTGGCGCGACTTTAAACCGCGGGACAAACCGCGCATGTCCCTGTTCCAGTTCTATATCTTGGTGTTTTGCGGAATTAGGTCAGAACTTCTCGACATGTGACGAGAGGCAGCTTGGGGAGGCGATTTTCAGAGACTTTTTACGTCTTTTGGAGCCACGATAGAGGATCGATTGAGGAGGAATTCACGAGGAGAATCGGATTAGAGCCGAGAGAAGGGAGTCAATAGTATTTTCTTTACGTTTACAATCACGATGTTTACACACACTTTTTCATCCCCTTTTCTTATGTTTGAGTCCACCCCCAACATGAACTAATCTTTAGATGTTGGGGTTGGAATGAATTTGGTTTAAAGCGTATGAACATGTGACTTGAGACTTGTATCAGTTTTTCCTATTTTAATGAAGCATGTGATTTGGATTTTAATGCTTTTGTGAGTTTGGCTAATTTACATCTGATTTGTTTGTTAGAAATTAAGTTCGAGAGAATTAATTGTTACTTAGAATTAGAATTGCATGCCTAAGGTCAGAAATTGGATAGAGATATACCAAGTAAGCCTTAGTTCCTATTAAAATCTGAAGTCTAATGTGTTTTGAATCATATAGGTTGAGATCGAGAGATAAAACTTATACCTTCAAAATAAAAGTCGTGGTTGCTTGAGAAAGAACCACAGTGATTGTTAGAGATTGGGTATTCATTAAAGGGAATAATTGGTAATTATTTTAAGTCAAGTGTTTGTACGTGAAAACCTTAGGATTTCCAACCCTCAACTGTTTTCTCTATCCAAAGTTTCCTCAAGTTGTTTACTGTCTCGTGTTTGGCTTACTTGCGTGCAATTAATTAGTTAATACCAACAACTCCAATTTCGACCTTTCAGTTAATAGATCTTATAGTCATTGTGATACTTACTTCCTAGTTCCATGTGTTCGATACTCGTACTTTTTGTACTATTACTTGCGGTTAGATTTAGGGGGGTGTAAACCCGCCTATCAAGTTTTTGGCGCCGTTGCCGGGGAACTAGTTGCAACCGATAGCACTACTAGCTATAAGCGCTATTACATTGAGCAATTTTATTGTTTTATTTTTGTTATTTTATTTTATCATTTTCAGTTTTTGGATTGCTAATTTTGTTTCCCTTCCATTTCAGGTACTAACTGGTTTATGCCAAGGAAGACCCGAGGGAAGGAAATTGAACCGATCGATCCGGAAATCGAAAGAACCGCCCGCCAGATACGAAAAGCATCCAAAGCTCAAAGACAATTGAAGATGGGTGACGAGAGACCTCCTCGCAATGACCCACCTCCACCACCTCCGGAAAGACGTCCTATGCGGTCGTTTGCCAATCCTAATGTGGCAGCCGCACGGATAGGAGTCCAACCACCCACGACTGGGGCGAACTACTTCGAGATTAAACCGAGTACCATTGTCATGGTACATCAGAATCAGTTTGGAGGGGCCCCAACAGAAGATCCTCATGCACATCTCCGTGCATTTGAGAGGATATGCAACACCTTCAAGATCAATGGGGTGAACGAGGACGCCATCAAGCTAAGACTGTTCAGATTTTCACTCAAGGGTAGAGCTGAAGTATGGATAGAGAGCCTACCATCAGATCAGATCACTACATGGGCAACCCTGAAAGCTGCATTCCTCCATAAATTCTTTCCACCGGGAAGAACTGCTCAACTGATGGCCGACATTACCCACTTCGCTCAATGGGACCAAGAGAATCTATACGAGGCATGTGAGCGATATAAAAACATGTTGAAAAAGTGTCCGCATCATGGGTTACACGGCTGGGTAATTATCTAAACGTTCTTTGGAGGCCTTCACCCGCAGTTCAAGAATGACATCACTGCTGCAGCGGGTAGAGCCCTTATGAATAAGACGTATGAAGAAGCAGTTGACTTGATCGAGAACTTAGCCGAGCATAGATATGCCACTCCACGATCTTCTATCAAACGGGTATCTAGTGTTCAAGAATCAGAGGAATTGAAGGTGATAAAAGCTCAATTAGCTGCTGTCACAAACCATTTGAAGGGAGGCAGTCCAGAAGTGCTCCCCGTGTCACAAGAACCCGAACAAGTTCAGTTTTTACATAACCGGAATAACCAGCCGAGGAACGACCCTTTCTCGAATACCTATAATGAGGGGTGGAAACGACACCCTAATTTCTCATGGAGTCAACCGCAAGGGCAACCCGGCCAGCGGCAACAAGGTAATCACACTAACTTTTCTAGTTCTTTTCAGTCTAATAATGTTTACCGCCCTCCAGGTTTCAACCAAAGGAAATTCGATGAAGGACCATCCGTAGTGAAGAAACCGGGGCTGGAAGATATGATGATGAAGTTTATGAAAAAGATGGATAGCACGGTTGAATGGTTAGCAAGCACGGTGAGTACAGTAAAAGCAGCAACTGAACAGAACACCGCATCTATCAAACTCCTTGAGAGGCAAGTGGGGCAAATTTCTGAAGCCCTACAGACCCGAGTTCCCGGGACATTCCCGAGTCAGACTGACAGGAAACCAAGAGAAGAATGCAATGCCATTTATCTGAGAAGTGGCAAGGAGATGATCAAGGAGGCAGATGTTGGGCTGAAAGATGGTATTGCTAGTGATATGGCTGATCAGGAAGAACCGAAGGAAAAAGAGGTGACACCTCTGTCAAAGCCGGTAGTTAACCCGTATGTGCCACCGCTACCATTTCCGAGTCGAGTAAAGGCACAAAAGGATGCGGAACAGTTCAAGAAATTTCTGGACATCTTCAAGAAGCTGCACATCAACATTCCATTTGCAGAAGCACTTGCCCAAATGCCAACATATCTCAAGTTCATGAAGGACATCTTATCCAAGAAGAGGGAAATCGAACACCAGTCTACCATTGCACTTACTAAAGAGTGCAGTGCGATCATTCAGAACAAGCTTCCCCCGAAGCTTCAAGATCCAGGGAGTTTTTCTATTCCTATACAAATTGGAGATCTTTGTTTTGATAAGGTGTTATGTGATTTAGGAGCAAGTATTAATTTAATGCCTTTATCTGTTTTCAGGAAACTTGGCTTGGGGGAAGTGAAGCCTACAAACATGACTCTCCAACTCGCCGACAGATCAATAATGTATCCGTATGGAGTGATAGAGGATGTTCTCATCAAAGTCGATAAGTTATACCTTCCGGTGGACTTCGTGGTGCTGGATATTGATGAAGATGAAGAGGTCCCGCTGATATTGGGAAGACCCTTTCTGGCTACGAGCAAAGCACTGATCGACATGGAAGAAGGCGAGATGACTTTGAGGGTTGGCGGCGAAAGGGTAACGTTCAAGATGTTCGGGAGTGGAAGATGTAGAGACGAAGATGGTCAAAGAAAGCCAGATGTGGAAGAATCTACGGAGAATCGCAAGTGTGGGCGGTTCGACTCCGCGAATACCGAGCCAAGTTAAGAGCCACAAAGTCGTGCCACGACTTTAACTACGGCGCTGAGTGGGAGGCAACCCACCGAGGTTTGTGTTTCTTTTCTTTTAATTTACGTTTTAGAGTGTGCTTTTCTTTAATTACAATATATATATATATATATATATATATATAGAAATCTGGAACAGAGACTTACGCGGTTTTGGCCGTGGCCTCAAGCCGCGCACTAAGCCGCGGGTGGCTCTGGTTTGGTTTTCGAAACAGAAACATACGCGGGATTCCCCGCGGCCTTCAAACCGCGCGCTAAACCGCGCGGGTTCTCATGTCCGTCTAGGGTTTCTCGTGCAGTTTTTGTCCCAATCTTGCTTTGTGTCGTAGTTTTCTTTGCTTTCTTTTGTTTTGTGTTTCTATGCTCTCTCTCTCCGTCCTCTCCGATGTCTCTCAACTGGTCGCTCAAATCTTTTCAAGAGAATCCCCTCCGTTCGGGCAAACAGGTATGTGCTAACTCTGTATGTTAACGAGTGGTGTATGATGTTTTGCTTCCTTTTAGTTAAACGAGATGCAACAAACCTAAGTTTCACTTAGGTTTGGGGTGCCTCACCTTTCAACATCTACACACTCACTTTTAATCCTGTGCAAACCTCGGTTTTGCCGAGGTTTGGGGTTGACGTTATTTGACAAACCTAGGCCACGACCTAGGTTTGGGGTGGCCATTTTGTTTGAAAAAGTAGACTAGCTCTTTGATGTTTCATGTGAATATTGTGCCTTGCCTGTCTGATACCTGTAATAACCGTACAACGATACTTGTTCATATAGTATCGCCTACACCGATACTTACACATTGGGGACAATGTGTGGGTAAGGTTTGGGGTTGCCCAATCGGACCCACGTTTATGCATGTAGATTTCCCGCACTTCTGAATGTTTAGAACATAGTAGCTAAATTTTTGTTTTGAATGATTGAGACCGACCATTGTGGGAAGAATCTTGTGATAGTAACGTGAGCATTAGGGAAGGACCGGGAAAAGACATGACTAGGGACATTAGTGGAGACCACCCAATAGAGAGATTTGAGCCTAAATGACGCCTTTCATTTCGAGGGATTCAAACACCTAATTCGTATACACTTTTTCGAATTCCTTGTCGTGATTATAGAATGATCTCGCTATAATATTGCATTGAGTAGCAAAGACGACCATCGGGATGTTGGGTAATGGTATAGTAGACCATATCGTGTGGACCTTAAGAGATGATTCCAGGCATTGTGTGCACTTTAACCCGTTTTTGTCTAACGTACCTTTTGACCCATTATGTGTGCACCCAAAACCACCTTTGTAGCCAAAACACTCACCACTTGTTCATTTCAGACCCACCATTAAACCCTAGCCAAAAGCCTTAGCCAACCCTTATCTGAAAGTGTGTCAATCAGAAACAGTACAGGCCAGTCATGAAAAATAGATAGAAAAGAGGGCCAATGCAGCCCCAATCAAATAAAGAGGGCCAATGATGCCCCACAAAAAAGAAAAAAAAGATATATAAAATAAAATAAAAATACAGTTAGTTAGATAGTATCTACAACAGATAATAAGAGAGTCAAAGCGACTCCAGCAATGACAAAGAGGGCCAAATAATAGTAAATGAAGTCAAGAAGTTTACAACTGCTAAAAATTGACACACCAAGGATTTTTTATCCGTTTACCCTTCGTTTCTTAGCCATGACCTTAGCCCCGTTACAACCCTTGTAAAGACCTGAATGATCTTATGGAAAATGTGATTAGGGTATACGTCCACCTTTACCGATAGTCCCTGTCTTGCTACTTGATTCCTTTTTTAGATCAACTTTTTGGACATTTGTGCGTCTTCCATTAGAGTTGTCATGTACTTATCGAGTATTCTTGTACCTAAATTCCTTATACATGACAACATGTGCGACAACCTAGGTTCGAGTGAAATGAGAGTATCCTGTGAGGTAGGGTCGAGGCGAAATGTCTTCCCTAGTATGTTTGGACCTAGTACGACCCTAATGTAATCGGAGCAGTCACGAGTTCAACTCACAATGGAAGGCCATAGATCGACCAAAATAAGGATGAGGCGAGGGTGAGATAAGCATTCACGGGTATGGGAAATCACCAGTGCATTACGTGGTACCGATTAGGAGTTGTGCAGTTATTATTTCACTGATATGTGCTTTTATTCTCTTTATCGCTAATTTGCTTGAGGACAAGTAACGCTCGGTTTGGGGTTGTTGATAACGCCACTTTTTGGCGTTATTTTCAGTCCATAAACCAATGAGATTGGCTTGTGTTGAAGCAAAAACGCGGAATTTTATGGTTTATCGAGTGGAATGTACATGTATTCTAAAAGGCGGCAATCATCGAGAAAAGAAGCTAAAAAGAGTCCAAGAGAGAGCCAAAACGAAGCCCGAGATCCAAGCCCAAGACCCGTACCCGAACCATAACCAGGACCTGACCCAACACATCCAGAAACCCCGCGGTTTCTGGCGCGACTTCAAACCGCGGGACAAACCGCGCATGTCCCTGTTCCAGTTCTATATCTTGGTGTTTTGCGGAATTAGGTCAGAACTTCTCGACGTGCGACGGGAGGCAGCTTGGGGGGCGATTTTCAGAGACTTTTTACGTCTTTTGGAGCCACGATAGAGGACCGATTGAGGAGGAATTCACGAGGAGAATCAGATTAGAGCCGAAAGAAGTGAGTCAACAGTATTTTCTTTACGTTTACAATCACGATGTTTACACACACTTTTTCATCCCCTTTTTCTTATGTTTGAGTCCACCCCCAACATGAACTAATCTTTAGATGTTGGGGTTGGAATGAATTTGGTTTAAAGCGTATGAACATGTGACTTGAGACTTTTATCAGTTTTTTCTATTTTCATGAAGCAAGTGATTTGGATTTTAATGCTTTTGTGAGTTTGGCCAATTTACATCTGATTTGTTTGTTAGAAATTAAGTTCGAGAGAATTAATTTTTACTTAGAATTAGAATTGCATGTCTAAGGTGAGAAATTGGATAGAGATATACCAAGTAAGCCTTAGTTCCTATTAAAATCTGAAGTCTAATGTGTTTTGAATCATATAGGTTGAGATCGAGAGATAAAACTTATACCTTCAAAATAAAAGTTGTGGTTGCTTGAGAAAGAACCACGGTGATTGTTAGAGATTGGGTATTCATTAAGGGGAATAATTGGTAATTATTTTAAGTCAAGTGTTTGTACGTGAAAACCTTAGGATTTCCAACCCTCAACTGTTTTCTCTATCCAAAGTTTCCTCAAGTTGTCTACTGTCTCGTGTTTGACTTACTTGCGTGCAATTAATTAGTTAATACGAACAACTCCAATTTAATAGATCGTATAGTCATTGTGATACTTAGTTCCTAGTTCCCTGTGTTCGATACTCGTACTTTTTGTACTATTACTTGATTTCGACACCGTACACTTGCAGTTAGATTTAGGGGGGTGTAAACCCGTCTATCAAGTTTTAGTAGAAACTTGGCTCCCGAGCTTATGCATGCCTTTTATCGTATCTTTGGGATCCATAACCCAATTAATACAGGTCGTTATTTAGGTCTCCCCTCCCTTGTGGGTCGATCTAAAACATTTATTTTCTAGCATATACGCGATAGGCTTTGGTTGAAACTCCAATCTTGGAGCAAAAATCCCATTTCCTCCGCCGGAAAATCCACGCTTATCAAAGTCGTCGCCCAAGCAATTCCGGTCTATTATATGAACATTTTTCTTCTTCCAAGATCGGTCATCCAAAACCTCGAAAAAATGATCAATTCCTTTTGGTGGGGCCATAAACCCGACGGCAACCGTTCCATTAATTGGTTCTCATGGGATAAGCTTTGAACCCCGAAAAAGTTTGGTGGTCTCGGGTTCCGCGACTTCACCGCCTCAAATCTCGCAATGCTCGGTAAACAAGGTTGGAGACTCTTAAAAAACCCGTCTTCTCTCGTTGGGAGACTGCTAAAAGCTAAATATTACCCTCACGGCAATTTCATGAAGGCCCACTTGGGAAACGCTCCTAGCTTTATTTCGAGAAGTATTTGGTATTCTCAACTCGCCCTCAATTCGGCTCTCCATTGGAAGATTGGTAATGGTCACTCTATTAATGGTTGGAAAGATCCATGGCTCAAAGACGACTCGGGCTTCATGATTAATAATCCAATGGACAATAGGTATTCCCACTAAACCGTTCATAACCTCGTTGACCCTCTATCCCAAGGATTAACACCGCGCTTATCAACGATATTTTTTCCCAAGGGGATTGTATTAAAACTACCAAACTTCCTCCTCCAATTTCCAATCGCGAGGACACTCTCATATGGCATTGGTCGCATGACGGGATCTACTCTGTCAAGTCTAGCTACCGCACAATCATGGAACAAATTGCCCCGACTTCTCACCTTTTTTTTGAGTGGCGATTGGAATTCGCTTTGGAACGCCAACATTTCTTTGAAAGTGAAATTTTTCGCTTGGAGAGCTATTAGAAATGTTTTACCCACCCGCCACGCCTTCCAAATGAAAGGAATTAACACTGCGGCTTGTTGTCCTATTTGTAACCGAGATTCAGAAAATGTTTGGCACACTTTGGTTGGGTGCCCTTCGACTAGACAAATTTGGCACGAGGCGGGTCTTTTGAACATCGTCGAAAAGTTACTCCTTTCGGCTAATTCCTTCCAAGAATTGGTCTTTCATTTTATCCGCGACAACGTTGGCCAATCCCGTGACCTTTTTCTCATGATTTTATGGAGCATTTGGTTTAGACGAAACGATGTCCTTTTGAACAATGGCCCTCGCGATTTTTCTTCGGTAATTAATCGCGCTAAAATTACGCTTACGGATTGGAAGGCTTCGCCCAATTCCTCTTCGCTCCCCTCTTTTCACTCCGAAACCCCGCCTGGTTGGCAACCGCCGCGTGTTGGTTTCCTTAAATGTAACATGGATGCCGCAATCTTTGCCTCAAATTTTAAAATGGGTTTCGGGGCCGTCCTTCCCGATAACTCGGGAGCTTTCATTTCGGCCATCGCCTCTCCTTGTTCTTTCGTCCTGTCCACAAGAGAATGCGAAGCCCTTGCCATCCGTGAAGCCAATCATTTGATTTCTAGTCGTAGCGACCGTCAAATTATTATCGAATCCGATACCAAGATTGTTCTAGACACTATATACGACCCTTAGGTGGACAACTCGAAGTTCGGCGACAACATAAAGGAAATTAGACACTCCCTTAACTCGAAAGACCACATTTCTGTGCATTGGATCAACCGCCTCACGAATGGGTCGGCCCATTGTTAGCTAGGCACGCTTGTATGATCGATCGCTTAATTTACTTTGATAACATGCCAACCTTTCTTAACTATTGTAACGACACCAATTGTAACGCCACTTTTAATGGAATGAGTGAGTCACGTCCAGGTGATGGCAATGCTGAAGCCCGGTAATGGTCTCTCCCCTTTGTCTTAAAAAAGCTTTTAAAATTAAAAATCTAAAAAGCGATGGCTTACCGACTGTTAACCATCGGTAAATCTAAATACATTTTTTGAAAACCGTTGGAAAACCATTGGTAATGAGAACTATCGAAACGTCGTCAGTACGAGAACTGTCTGAAAGCCGTCGGTAATTTGAAATGTCGAAATGTTGTTGGTTACACGAACCGTTGGTAATTTGACCATCGAAAAGTCGTCGATAAATAGTCAATAAGTTTCACCGGCCCACTTTTTCCGACGGGTTATCAACGGTTTCTGTGGCCGTTGATACCAATGTTTTAGTAGTGGCAATTTTAAGGTTAAAATAATTAAGAATAACCTTATGATTATTCATCATTTTTTAAAATAAAAGACGTTATTAAAGATAAAAATAATATTGCGATGTTACCAATAATTTAAATCAAATATAATCCAAATATTATTTGTACATGCTTAATTGATATTGATAAATAGTAGTCCGAGAGTGGCATCAAGTGCGTATATATTTAAATTAAACCAAACAATTTACATATTTATCATATATATTTAGAATGACGACACCGGTTCTAGTGACATGTTCAAATTTTTGAATTTGGTTTCTAAAATAAATTACTTATACTAATGATGTCTAATTTTAAATTGCATAATATTAAAGATATTTTGAGTTAATACTATCGATTAGCAATTGTTAAAATGAACAAATCAATTTTTGAATAAGCTATAGAACCAAAAGTAATTCACCTTAAAATTAGTTATGGTTTTCATATTTTCTTTAACAAAAAATACTTAACTATTATATTAATTTAATTGTTATAGTTTATTAAAAATTATTTAATAATTTAATTTTATAATGTCTTATAATGATATTTTAAAGTAAATTAAAAGTAAATTAGTTTTCACGCTCGATAAATCCATACCAAGGAGAAGGCAACTAATATCCTTGAAATATTAATTATGTCTACATTTATAACTTATCTTTAAATTAAAGTTTAAGAAAACCTTATGACAATATAAAGACCCTACTCGATTTACCCAATGTAATAACCGAGTTTTAATTAAAGAAGTGTAAGTTGAAATATAAGAGATCATAAGTAATGGGAAGGAAATTAAAATCTGGAATCTTGAGGGACCGGAATGTGAAAAGAGAGAAAGTATAAAATCCTTGTTATTTAGCTCAAATCCTAGGAACCCTCATTCTTACTTGGCGGCTGAGAAGAAAAGAAGCTTGTTGCAACCTGCGATTTGGAAAAAGAAGGAGAAGAAGAGGAATCTCCATCAATCAATTCGAGGTAATCCCTACCACCTCATATTATTTGCTGATTTTAGTAGCTGGAATTGTTGAGCAGAACTTTTTGGTCTGAGTATTTGATTAGTTGGTGAGAGTAGGTCTGATTGTAGTTTTCCGACCTTAAAGGAGAGTAAAGGGATTGGACTAAGCACCATGTCGAGTAAGAGACTTAGAAATTTAATTGGGAAGGGTTAATGCTTGACCCTTAATTTTGAGCAGCGTCGGCGATCGTTCTCGCCAGGTCCCGAAATCGACTAACCCGGAATAGGGTGATTCCGGAATGGGATCCGGATTGGATCCGGTATGAAATCCGGAAGCACCGCCGGGATACGGTATGGTGCGATCCAGTAGCGGAGATCCGGAAACCGGAGTAAGCAACCGGAGTGTTGGGAACCGGAATCCGCAAGGATCCGGTATAGAACCGAATCCGGAATAGATCCGGTGTATAAGTAGTCCGGAGTTGAGATGATCCGGGATCCGGAGCGAATCCGGAGTGAGACCGGGGACCCGTAATGGATCCGGAATCTGTGTTAATTCCGAAAATGTGTGAGTGGAGTCCGAAACTCCGAGTTCGGACTTTCTGGGGTTCGTTTAGGGCCAAGTTTAAATAGGAAAGTTGCTCAGATGGGATAAGGGTTAACTAAGACTTACTATTCTTATCCTTTTTGCATCTTAGGTGTTTCCCCTAAAATCTGAAGCTTTCGTGAGAAGTAAATTGCTGAGACGACAGGTGAGTTTTTCTAACTAAAAATACGTGTTTTAAACGTGTTTTCTGAATAAGTAAATGAGAAGAAATGCGATGATTTACTTACATGATTTGCATGTGTGAAAGTTATTTGAGATGTATGCATACATTGTGGTTAGACGTAAATTAGCTAAGTCGGGGGTGTGGCCCGCCAGTGCTCATACCGGGAGGAGTGACCCGTTTATGCCATGGGAGGAGTGACCCAGTAAGGCAGTGTGAGAATGACACGTTATCACTTCCGAGTGACTTCAGTGTGCCATTTACGAGTGTGAAGTTATTTGAAAGTTTTATTCAAAGTTGCTTTTGAAAGTTATGAATTGTTTTAAATATGTTTTTGAGAACTGTGGTATTGAGGGAGCTCACTAGACCTCATGGTCTAACCCTTGCATTTTCCAAACTAATCCTTTTCAGGTAAAGCACTTAGTAGAAGGCGCTAGTATGGGCAAAGAGAAAGCGTGAACGTGAAGCGTTGGACTAGAAAGAAGCAGTTTTACTTAGTATGTCAAGCATAGTCTTTAGAAATCTCAGCTGTGTAATATGTTATTTCCGCGAACCTTCTGTTGTACTCGTTGTACGAAGATGATATTTTGAGGTCGTTCCGACGAGTTATTTATTATTGTTGCTTATGCTTTATTAGTTGAGTTGGGTTGTTATAGATGGTATCAGAGCCACAGTTTAAGGGATTTAGGTGACCGGATGGGCCTAAACTAAAACTGTGGAGTAGGAGGAAGCACAACTGAGATATAGGATGCTGTAGGAAAGATCACTTTAAGTGCGTTAGTGATAGAGTAGCAAGGACCGTCATGTAAGGTAAATTTGTAATTACATTTGGCCAATGTAATCGCGAATTTACAGGTACATGAGTGTGCTCAATTGCTCTTGTTGAGAAGACCGATGAGTGTGGTAGTATGTAGTGAGTTTTGACCTTGCAATGACTCCAATGAGTACAGGTATCGTGAGAAATCGCACGTGATATAATATTTATATCCTCTAGAAGAAGTGTCGTGTGGAATGATATGAGCCGTCTAGAGGTAGAATTCTGTGGGTTCGAAGAGGTTGAATGATTGATTTTGGGTAAAAACTCCTGGTTTCTGGTGAGTCCCAGTTCTAGAAATCGTGGGGTAGATCTGTTGGGATGCTAAGAAAGGACAGTATCGAAATCTTGAAAGCGTCAATTCAAGAGCGAGTGAAGGATTGGAGCCCTGACTCTTTAGTCGAGCTTTTCAGTTGCAGGATCGATGAATGGAAGATATTAGTGGTGGATTGAAAACGTGTAGAGGTAGAACGTGAGGTAATTGGGCAAGACAAAAATTGTATGGGATGGTTGAGTAGGTGGGTTGTGGAACGCATGTACAACAAGTTGTTGCAAGGACGAGAGGGCGACCGTTGGTCGAAGGTAGAGTGCCAATGATAAGTTGTGTTAGTAAACGGTTGACCTTGTTAGAGTGAGTAGCCTTCAATTGCAAGTAGAGTTTCACGCATTGCGTCCTTATATGTGTTACATGAGCTTTTCGTGATTTAAAGTAAATGTGTAAATATAAATTTTTGGTCGGAAATGAGTCAGCGTATGCAAGCGTGTGTTCAAAGAAAAAGGAAATTCCATTTACGTCGCACAATAAAATTTTGAGCTTAGCGATTTGCCAAAATATCCCACTCTTTTCATGATAAGTTAAGTTTGTTGCAAAAAGTCAAGAAAACGTTTGGCTGCAAAACTTTTATAACCAAAATGAGTATTGACATGTTGATGTCATATAAATGAGTGTGGGAGCCGACTAGTTTACTTCGTGTCGGTAATTTATTTTAGAATTTTGCCATATAGAAAGATTTTCATTCAATATGTTTTTGTCGTAACAACGTCGTTTTGGTTGAGTAAGATTGAGTTTTACGGAAAAGTTGCATGCGAACGATTCTTGAGATCGTTGTGTAGGGCATTGGAGTTATGAAAGTGTTGGGGTCATGTGTACCCAAATTGTTTCCAAGTGTTATTTCTTTAAAACGATAAAATATGTGAAATGATTTATTTATCGCGTTGTCATGCATGAAGGCTATGAACTCACTAGGTCGTAGAGTTATTACATTTTAAGATAAGGAAGAATTCTGAGAGTGGAGAGGTGTTGGACAAACCTGGGGAGAATGTTTGTAATTTTGGTATTCGTGTTCAAGAAGAGAGGTGAACAATGGAAGAGTCAGAAGTGGACTTTGGTGTCGGTTGTATGGGGGTCTGTACCCTTGTTCGGTAACTGGAAATACAGTTGTCGAGGGACGGTTGTGTCCGGAGGAAGGACTTGAAGTCAACAAGGTGTTGGTGTTAGCAACTCGTTATAACTAGTGTTGAGAGGTAGAAATGAAAAGTCTTTGGCGTCGAACACGAGTTTTGAGGTGGTTGATAGGCGGGTTCACACCTCCCTAAATCTAACCGCAAGTGTACGGGTTGAATCAAGTAATAGTACTGAAAGTACGAGTATCGAACACATGGAACTAGGAACTAAGTATCACAATCACTATAAGATCTATTAACTGAACGATCGCAATTTTGAGTTGTTGGTATGAAACTTGTTTTAAAAACTAAATAAGAGTGACAATCGATTAACGGAAGGTTTTTGGAAAGACTCTTGATAAAGAAAAGGTTGAGGGTTGGACTTCCTATGGAAATACTACTGATGAACGAATACCCGAACAATGATTATTACCGATTATTCCTATGAACCTTAGTTTGTAAAAGTCACTGTTATTCTTTCTCAAGCAATAACAGGTTTTATTTCAAGAGCCGTAGGTTTTATCTCTTGATCTACACCTAGGGGTTGAAATACATTAGGTTAAACTATTCCGAGCATAAAGTGATCCGGCTATCTCTACTCGAATCTCCTTTCTGGCACTTGATTACTTGATCTAGCTTTTAATCAACTTTCTCAAACTTAATCAAAAACCATGCAAGTCAATTGAAGGTGATCAAGCTACAATTGATAATGAAAACTGAATTCAAATGCTTCATAGATCAAATCAATAAAAACAATCATTCGGTTACACGTCATCCATCGTAAAATCCATAGTCACTCCAACCCCCAACATCTAAAGATTAGTTCATGTTGGGGTGGATAAAAACACAAGAATTAAGGTAGAAAGTGGTGTGTGAAAACATGGTGATCGTAAACGTTAAGAATGTACGATGAAATCCCTTCTCTCTCGGCTCTGATCTACTTCGCGTGGTGAACTGTCCTCAACCATTCCTCTATCGTGGCTCCAAAGTACGTGAAAGTGCTCTGAAAATCGCCCCTCCGCTGCCTACCGTCGCACGTGTCGAGATAATGACCTAAATCCGGAAAACATCAATGTATAGAAACGAAACAGGGGGTTACGCGGTTTGTCCTGCGGCTTCAAGCCACGTGGAAAACCGCGCGCTTTCTTTTACTCCGGGTCAGGTTTGGTTCGCGGATCTGGGTACGGTTCCTGGGCTTGGCTCTCGGGCTTCCATTGGGCTTCGTTTTGGGCTCTCTTTTAGCTCTTTTCCGCTTCTTTTCTCGATGCTCGTCTTATTTCGGATAACCTGCACATTTCACTAGATACACCATAAAATCCCGCCTTTTTACTTCAACACAAGCCAATCTCGTTGGTTTATGGACTGAAAATAACGCCAAAAAGTGGCGTTATCAGTGGTCTTGTAATATTGACATCACACAAGAAAGTCTTGAAATTTTTCCTCTTCAAGTGAGGACGACGTGATGTGAAGTTGATTATGATATGTTGGAAGGTTTAAGTTCTGTTAGGAACCCTTGTTGACGGAAAAGTTAGGAAAGCATCATCAAGTCGATTATTAATGTTAAAGTCAACAAATATTTAAAATGTATGGAGCTGAAGGCGTTGTCAAGAGGTTAGGAGTGGAGAGAATTACCAAGGTGTGGGTAAATGTAGGAGGTCATTCAGGAAAGATGTATACTAGACGATGGAACACCTCGTGTGGGCGTTAGAAATGTGGAAAATTGCTAATTGGATGAGTGTTTTACTTCGAGGTTAGGACGGTTCGTAAAAGGATGAGGTATTTTGTTGGGTTTTGTTCAAAACAAGATTTCAAAAATCATAAAATATGCAACGGAAGCTTTAAAAACTTGAACAACATTAAAACATTTTAACACCCACCAAGGATCCATTTGCATGTACATGAAAGATAAAAAAACATACATAGGGGGTTTTAGAAAATACAACCTTTGTAGTCCTTTGTTAAGTCTTCTATTTGGAGAAGATGAAGATGGCAAGAACTCAAAACTAGAGCTCCTCTAGAGTAGTCCACCAACAAGCTCCAACACCTTTGTAGTATGCTAGTACCTTCTTGAAAGTTTGATGCAAAAACAACTTCTAATTCAAGTGTACAATTGCACTTGATTATTAGAAGAAGCAAAAGGAAAAACACACACTTGTGTGTGTTCTTGTTTTGGCCGAAACCAAAGAGAGGAGAGAGAGAGAGAGTGTGTTGATTTCCAATTTCAAGTGTCATCTAAAATGTTGGTCAAAAGCCTTTTTTATAAGTAAGTTGTCAAGCAAGTATATTAATAAAATATACTTGCACATGCCCATCACATTGCCTCCCAAATTGACCAATCAAAAAGGAACTAAGCCATGCAATGTTACAAAATAAACCTTGTAGTTTTAAGATGGTTAAATTTATATTTTAAGTATCTTAAACTTTCTCCTCAAATCCCTCCTTACTATTTTAGTTACAAAATAAATCCATCATATGTATTATTTTATATAACCAAAATTTATTATTTGCATCTAATATTATAAATTATATTCAATAATATAATTAATAATATTTATCAAGAAATAATAATATTTATCAAGAATCAAAATTCTTATAAATATTAATTTGGTGTCTACTTGTTATTCGGTGTGACCCTATAGGATCATATATTACCGGTAATATTATTTTATAATCATTCTTGAGCATATAAAACCAACAATCTCCCACTTGCTCAAGATTGCATTATAGAATGATATAGACAGTGGTGGACGTCTAGGAACATCTCACTGCCCCCAGCAATGTATGACTGTCAGTGCCATTCAACAACATCCAATTCCCATGAGCTCATAGCTTCAATTGATGTATAATGTGTGGTATCAGTTATCCCTTTGTTTAGACATAATGTTGAACATGAGACATGGATCACTATCATTCTCATCTATTGTTCAACTTTTGGTAAGGCGCCTTAGATGTCTCACTCTTAACATATTTAGAGAAACAAATCCCATCTTGATTACATACGCCTCTTATGCAGTTCATGCCATGCCCAATAATGGCCTTTATAGCTGCCTTTTTAAGAACAACGGTTAACCATATCAAAACATAACAGTTCCTACACTTGAGTCCCAAATATGCATCTCAGGTCGAAGGATACAAAGATACTTCCTTTATTCAAGACTCACTTATGACGACGATCCATGAGGTGATCTTGAAGCGGGTCAGGTCCAATACTTGTTCCCTAACAAGTACCTATGAACTTGGTTGCAACACTTTGCCACTTTTACTCTTAAAAGTCAACCAATCCAATTCATATTAGTCTTACTTCATAGTTGCTCCCACAACTATGATCGACTATGGACATTTTAGAATAACTGGTTTATTCAAGGATGAAAAACATGCTAATATAGAACACAACAAGTATGTAAAAGATCATATCCCATATATCTAACTTAAATACTATACTTGTTGCTTGACGTGTTCCAATATCCAAATACTAAATTCAAATCAAATCCCATCACTAGAATAACGAAGTCCTAAAGTTCAAACATGACCCTTCAAGTTTAGCTTATATAAGGAGCTTCATTAATGGGTTCATCCAGAAACTTGATTTGTGTAAACTCTGTGAACACTAACATCTCCATTTTTAACTTTATTCTAAATATAGTTAAATGTCTGGAGTAGGTACTTGGTACTCGTATGTGAGATAGTGTCCTTTAGCTTGCGTAATGGCACCCACATTCTCATAAAGGATTTCTAGATGATCCTGAATGGGAGGCATCTACCTAGATTTTCAATGAACTCTTTCATCCAAGCATCTTTCTTTTGCGGCCTCTAAAGCAGCAATGTATTCTTATTTTGTAATGTATTATGCAACTTTTACCTTCGCCTTGAACCTTTTCAAAACGAACTAGTTCTTCATTCACAATGAAGATTTTTCCCTTTTGTGATTGAGAACCTTCTCAATCTTTATGGAAGCTATCATTAGTGCATCATTTTGCTATGATTTTCTTCCAACCTTCAGTTAAGGAACACTTCCTTTGTTCTTCGTAAGTACCTTAAATTGTTCTATACAATCATCCAATGACCTTCCCTCGTATTTCGTTGTTATCGTTTTCTAATGCTCTAAAGCATTTTGACACGCTCGATCTAGTGCATGTCATGGCATATATGATAGATCCAATTGCCGAAGCATATGGAATACTAATCATTTTATCTAGCTCAACCTTTGTGCTAGAATATTGAGACATGCTCAAAATGATGCCATATCATATTTGCAAAAAACTACCTTTAGAGCCTTGCATCTTGAACCTTTCAAGATCATGTCAACATATGCACTTTGACTTAAACCTATAAGTCGTCTTGATCTAATCTCTAAAGATATTTATTCCAAGAACAAAATTAGCCCTTTCTAAGTCTTTTATTGAGAAAATACTGTCCGAGCCAAAACATGATG
The DNA here is from genome assembly GCA_033807775.1 of Saussurea involucrata. Taxonomy (NCBI): domain Eukaryota; kingdom Viridiplantae; phylum Streptophyta; class Magnoliopsida; order Asterales; family Asteraceae; genus Saussurea; species Saussurea involucrata. Next base: position 68,900,047 of record CM066320.1, read on the forward strand.
TTTTGCTATGTCGAAAAGTTAATTTCCAAATACTAGTATGTCTTGCACATACAGGATTAGGAATTTTTCTGCGCTCCCACTAGTTTTAGTAAATACACGAGTCATCTTTTATTTTGATGAAAATTAAACTTTTAATTTTCCTGTCAAAATGAAGATTCCAGTTTCGAGATACTTGTACTGATCCATGAATGGATTGTATCTCAGTGTTCATGACTCTAAGCCACTCACCAGATTCAGAATCTGACATAGCACTTTAGCAGTTGATGGGTTTACTAGAACCCAGTCATACATCATTCTTTATAAGAAATCAATATCTCTCAAATTTCTGAATGATTCTACTAGATTTGCGAACACTTAGTGTTTTTACTAAGTTTCTGATCAATCAAACCGCTCAGTTTCAACGACCTTTGTTTGATAACTAGTGCCAACCAATAAGTTCATTAGGTTATGAAGTTCTTGATTCCCTTCAAGTTCCTTAACACTCCCACTTGCCTTGCCCATTAAAAACTTGCTTTCTAAGAACTTGGCTTTGGAACAATAAACAATTTTATTGTTTGTGGGATTGTAGAATCGGTATATAAAACAATTTATAGTATATTCTATAATATATGCATTTGGTAGATATTGGGTTGAGTTTACTTGAAGCTTATTGTCTTACATGAGCTTCATAAACCCACACTTTCAACTAAGACTAAGGATGAAAAAAAAACTTTCATACGAAATCTTATAAGGTGTCTTGTCTACCTTTTGGTTGGTGTCAAAAAGTACGGTTTACTTTAACTAGGGCAGAATTCCGAATTTGATAAAGGAATAGTACTTCTACTCATCATAGAGCGAACCATATTTAATAAGGTTCGGTTCATCCTTTCGGATGTACACAATTTCTATGATGATCCAAGAGTTCTTGGTTTAGATACTATCCTCATATATCAGAAAAGACTTTAATAGTCCTGCTGAGTTGTTTTCTTAATCTTCACTTTGAAACAACTTGAATTACATCAAATGCTTCATCTTTATGTTCCATAAACTTCAACAATTGAAATCGTCAGTGAAGGTATTATCTATCACCATATCTAGACTTGGTTTTGAGAGACCATATACATCAACATGTATCAATTCTAAAAAAACTTTTTCTCCTTCTCTATGAATTAGAGAAAAGAGTTATATTCAACTTTATCAAGATCGCATATATCAAATGAAAATATTTAGTTTAAAAATAAAAAGCACAGTTTTGAAATTTAGATATGCGTTTAATTTTCTTGATTGAGTTGACTATTTCATGTGTAGACTTGATTCAAATCACATTTGAGTCTTATGGTGTTTATATAGACTTATGTTTTAGAAGGCTTTTGAGATTCACTTTATTATTCAATTAAGAGAATTATTTCTCGAAATAGAATAATTCATTTTGAATATGAATATAATCGTTTCCAAAACGGTTAAGTGAATTTCATTCAATCAATAAACATGTGACTGAAAAACAATAATTTAGTCAAACTAAATTTAAACATTGTTCGAAACAAACTTGTTTAACAATACAAGCCATATTGTTTCATAATAAAATCTCTTATAAGCTTAGTACGCAATCTTGCTTCCTTGCTTATATGGATCACCATTTTGCTTGTCTTTCAGTCATTTACCTTTCTTGATTATCTGAAGGACTTTCCTTCGTTAGAAAACATTTATTTCTCAGAAGGACAATCTCCTCTTCTATGACCAATGTTGCCTCATTTATCACTACATTCAGATTCTTGACAAAAAACATCAAATGCGTTGGTCAGAGATTTGAGGATTACATCTACGGCTCACCCATTAGAATATGGATAGCCAAGTCTATCTAAATAGTCAAGGTGTGTCCTCATTTTGTGAATATGAGTGCTTACGTTTTGGCCTTCCTCCAATTGTATCGAAGCGTTCACGGACCATATACATTTGGTAATAGACCCTTAATGGGTTTACCATGTCAAATGCCCTTAGTGGAAACATTTCCATTCTTTCTAGTAAGGATGGAACCATGGTTTCAAGCATAAGACGTGATACATTGATTGAATCATCATTATGTTTCAATCAAGTATCGTTAGCTTCTATGGAGGTAGGAGGAGGTTCTTGAGGAATAGGTACGAGAAGTACGTATGATTTGTTTTCACGTCTGAGAACGCGTCTCAGTGTTTTGAAAACAAATTGGGAAATTCTGAGTGGTTAACTTTTCTTCCAAAAGAAAAAGTCTTAGGGATGTGTTAATTGTAGTGTTTGCATTTTAGGCCATCTACAAAATTTAACAAAGTTAATATAGCATTTTCAATATTAATTTTTAGCAAATTAATTATCCTTTAGTTTTCTAAAAACATTAATTTGCATAAAATCTAGGATCCAACGTTGCAAAACAAATGAAACGGTTAGGTGACCTTTATCCCGTCCATTTAATCCAACAAGGTAGATAACGTTTATCGATTACATCGAATGTAATTCCTAGCGTTATGGGATCCTTAACAACTTGTTTGTTAATTGGCATGTTTGATCCCATCTATGCCTTGGTTTCTAATGCTTAGGTGACCTTTATCACAAAAGATTTCCAATCAAGTCATCCTACTTGAAACAACGTGTGAAACTCACATCCATGTGGTTAGGTGACCTTTATCCCACAAAGACATAAGAATCACCTCATCCATCTCAAGACAATCCAAGTGGTTAGGTGACCTATATCCCACAAGGGTGTCATAGCGACGTATTGAGTGTTTCTCAAAAGGACGGCATAGACTTGCGTTTATTAAAGGGATTTTAGATGCATTACAATTCTAGTTTTGTAAACATTTTAGTATCATGTGTTAGTATTCAATAAGATATGGTACTATATTTAAAATCTTATTTCTCATTAAATGGTTCCTTTTAGTTAAATAAAATCTCTATTTTATCAACTAATTATATATGATCACATGTTAATATTAACGTTTGAGTTTGATCATAATAAGAACCATTTATAGTCTTTTAATAAAACACTTTTATTATTAGATTATTAATTTGTATGAGTTTTGAGATCTTCATTTAAACTCTTTTATAAAATTCAAAATCTCAAATTTTAATTTTAAAACGCATAGTACCATATTATTGCATGCATCCAATAACACATGGTACTTAAAAAAAACTTTTATTGGTTCTTTTAGTCTAAAATAAAATCTCCATTTTATTAACTATTTTGATGCGGTTAATTTTAAATTTATATCATATATTGAATTTAGAGTTGATCGCATTAGAATCAATTATAGTCTTTTTAATAAAACAACCTTTTATTATTTAGACATAGAGTTTGGATGAGTTTTAAAATCACAATTTTAACTCATTTTACTACTTCAAAAATTTTAAGAGTTTTTATAATAAAACTCCTTTTATTGTTTTTTTAAAAAACTCATTTTCCTCTAAAAAAATGTTCTCTCTCTTTTAATTCAAAAAGCACAAGACCACATGCAACTCCTATTGGACCATAAAATGGTCCAATAAGGTTTGAGTCTCTCATGCAATATTTCCTTTTAACTCTCTAAGTATAAAAAAAATAGTTAAAACACATTTTTTACTATTTTAAACTTTATTGCTTAAATCCCTCCTATTTTATCATTTTACATTAAAAGGATATTTTGAAAAACAAACTCCAAAAGATGATTTATTTTTATGTTCAAATTATTATCTAGCATGCAAAATCCTATTTCAACCACACATGATAATATCAACATAAAATATCAACATATAAAAAATGTAGAAAGTGTATAAACCAAGCCAAAAATCTAGTGACAATTCTTGTGAACCAAACAAGAATGTCAAGTCCATTCCTAAGGGACAAGATGATCAAAAAAAAAATTTGAGGTCTTCAAGCTCCCACTTGCAAGAAAATCCAAATGCATGCAAAACTTCTAGGAACTCCATGGCTTCTTGAAAGTCTTCAAAAGGTCTTCATTCTTCAAACTTGTTACATTTTATATAAATAAATCCAATCTAACATAAATCTATTTATATATAAAAAATTAACAAAAAATAATGCCTATTTACTATTACATACTTTATGAATAAATAAATATTACAACCATAAAATAAAAAAGGGTCTTTGGCTTGTTTATACACTTTATATACATTTATAAAATTATAAACAAACACTTTGTTTTTCTAAGGCAACTTTTATGACCAAAAATGCATGTAAATTTTGGTCACATTAAATAAAAAAAATTGCCAAAGATGCCATGTATGAACATATTCATACAAAATGAAAAATCATCCATGGCTTCCAAAAACCAAGTATTTTTCATAAAAACAAAAAATCTAAACATGCATGCAAAAGAGGCTCTGATACCACTTGTTGGGTTTTGTTCAAAACAAGATTTCAAAAATCATAAAATATGCAACGGAAGCTTTAAAAACTTGAACAACATTAAAACATTTTAACACCCACCAAGGATCCATTTGCATGTACATGAAAGATAAAAAAACATACATAGGGGGTTTTAGAAAATACAACCTTTGTAGTCCTTTGTTAAGTCTTCTATTTGGAGAAAATGAAGATGGCAAGAACTCAAAACTAGAGCTCCTCTAGAGTAGTCCACCAACAAGCTCCAACACCTTTGTAGTATGCTAGTACCTTCTTGAAAGTTTGATGCAAAACCAACTTCTAATTCAAGTGTACAATTGCACTTGAATATTAGAAGAAGCAAAAGGAAAAACACACACTTGTGTGTGTTCTTGTTTTGGCCGAAACCAAAGAGAGGAGAGAGAGAGAGAGAGAGAGTGTGTTGATTTCCAATTTCAAGTGTCATCTAAAATGTTGGGCAAAAGCCTTTTTATAAGTAAGTTGTCAAGCAAGTATATTAATAAAATATACTTGCACATGCCCATCATATTGCCTTCCAAATTGACCAATCAAAAAGGAACTAGGCCATGCAATGTTACAAAATAAACCTTGTAGTTTTAAGATGGATAAATTTATATTTTAACTATCTTAAACTTTCTCCTCAAATCCCTCCTTACTATTTTAGTTACAAAATAAATCAATCATATGTATTATTTTATATAACCAAAATTTATTATTTGCATCTAATATTATAAATTATATTCAATAATATAATTAATAATATTTATCAAGAAATAATAATATTTATCAAGAATCAAAAGTCTTATAAATATTAATTCGGTGTCTACTTGTTATTCGGTGTGACCCTATAGGATCATATATTACCGGTAATATTATTTTATAATCATTCTTGAGCATATAAAACCAACATATTTAGCACAAACGAAGTGGGTGCATAGATTATATCGATCTGTAAGGGAATGTGCCATGTCTATGTAATGGTTTGGGATCGCAAAGAACCAGCAAGGAACAAATATGTTTGAGTAAAATGGAAATCGTGAGTTGTGGTTCATCTAGATTTGGGGGAAGGACAAAGTCGTGAAATAGACTTGGTTACTTATGCGGGTGGATATGAAGGAAAGATTGAATTTGTGTACAAATGACCGTGGGAAACATGGTCTGCATGTGATGTTATGGGTGGAGGATGTATGGGTGAGTGAGTGAGTGGTATCATTTGCTAAGATAAATGTGTAAGCCAGTGATATAGTAATGTGTTGTTATAAGAGGTGAAGCATCAGATGGAAGCCTTTCCGGGGATTTCGGGTGAGTTATACAATTTGTTAAACAGGTTGTTGGGACACGTGGTTTATAAGTTGGCGTTAGGATATGGATAATCTTGGGATAAGTGACGGAGTGGTAGTAGGTGGTTACCCAAAGGAGGAACCAAGTGTTTTTGGTTGTGAGAGTCGTTGGGTGGATATATTTTTAGGATCATTGAAAGTTTAAAGAAGATGTTGGTTTGGTTAGTCCTCGTTGTGGCGTGGTAGATGCGAATCTTTAAGGGAGGTGAATTGTTTCTTATGTACGAAGGAATTATCCGAGAAGATAACAGTTTGGAAATCAAGGAGGGTGTAGTGGCTTCGAACACCGGTGTCATTTGGGATGACTGGGTTGGATGCCTCAAGTTAGAATTTTGGTGCAACCGTTTGGTCATGTATAGTAATGAGGAAGTGTAATCGACGCATGTGAAAAGGTCGAAAGATAGGGGCAAGTGATGTTCAGTGGGCGGTGCTCCACGCTAACGTGGGGAGGTAAAGATAGTATGTCAGAATATGTGAGTAGGTTGGAAACAGGAAGTTTGGCAGTAACACCGTAAAGGTGAAGTAGTGTGTGAAGATTGTCATCGGTAAGTGTATGAACTCCTGGAAAGAGTATGGAGGTTTCCTGCTATTAGCTACGTATGAGTGTGAAGTGATGAAGTGGTGAGAACGTATGAATTAGTTGACGAGTTGTAGCCGATGTGTTTCGGGAAATGGAGTATGATCTGCATAGACGTATGTCGGTTGGGAGAAGTAATCTAGAATTGCATGTAATCCGATGAGAGAACTCTTGGGTATGAGTTTGTTGGGATGTTCAAGGTTGGCCTTGTTGGCAAGTGGGTGATTGTTCCCTAGTATAAGATTCTCGTTATTGTGGCAGAGAATTCCGCGAAGTTCCTTCTTTTAAGGAAGTGAAGATTGTATGCGAAAACCTTGTTTAGATGCGCTATAAAAACCGTGAGTCCAGGTGTGGATGGAAGCGAACAATATCGGGTGCGGTTGGCCTTGGATGTTTCAGATGGTATTTAAGCGAGTATAGTTATCAGAGAGGTTGCAAGTATATGGTACAAGATGGCATGACATAGCAAAGTAGTGACTCACCGAGGGCGGTTCCGAAGTATGGAGTACGGTTATGTTTTCCATCAGAACGGTTTGGGGGCAACCGAGTGGAACTAAGTTGGTTGGATTGAAAAGCATCAGACTTCCGAACCACGATTTCAGGAAGGGGGCAGTCTGATGCGGAAGATGCCCCATAGTTTGGAGTGGTGCGTTCAGGAGAAAAATGCAGTGGACTACGTCTTTTTTTTATCCGTCAAAATTATGAAAGTTGGATAGATAGTGTACGATCTTGTGGCGCCCGATGAGATTTTGGAAGAAATCATAGTGTGATGCACGTCTCTATTATGGAGAGCAAATGTTGGAAGTTGAGATGATGGAGACTTTGCAAGGAATACATGCGATAAGGGGTTGACTTCGTCATTATAATACGAGTAAGGGCAGTAGCTTACAAGTTGGAGTTACCGGAAGGATTAAAGGGAGTGCACCTAGCGTTCCATGTTTCGATTTTAAAAAGGGCGTTTGATTGAGACAAATGTGGCAGTACCGTTGAAGGATATCATAATTGGTGAAAGGTTAACTAGCATAGAGGAACCATTGAGATTGTGGACAACAAGAGTTGTAAGTTAAGGAACAAGGAGATCAGACTGGTAGTGGTTCAATGGTGGTTCTTAAGGGACAAAAGCAACTTGGGAAGTAGAGGCGGACATAAGGTCCAAGTACCCTCAGCTTTTCGGCAATGGAATTCCGAGGACGGAATTATTTTGAGGGGGAGATATTGTAATAATCGAGTTTTAATTAAAGAAGTGTAAGTTGAAATGTAAGAGATCATAAGTAATGGGAAGGAAATTAAAATCTGGAATCTTGAGGGACCGGAATGTGAAAAGAGAGAAAGTATAAAATCCTTGTTATTTGGCTCAAACCCTAGGAACCATCATTCTTACTTTGCGGCTGAGAAGAAAAGAAGCTTGTTGCAACCTGCGATTTGGGAAAAGAAGGAGAAGAAGAGGAATCTCCATCAATCAAATCGAGGTAATCCCTACCACCTCATATTATTTGCTGATTTTAGTAGCTGGAATTGTTGAGCAGAACTTTTTGGTCTGAGTATTTGATTAGTTGGTGAGAGTAGGTCTGATTGTAGTTTTCCGACCTTAAAGGAGAGTAAAGGGATTGGACTAAGCACCATGTCGAGTAAGAGACTTAGAAATTTAATTGGGAAGGGTTAATGCTTGACCCTTAATTTTGAGCAGCGTCGGCGATCGTTCTCGCCAGGTCCCGAAATCGACTAACCCGAAATAGGGTGATTCTAGAATGGGATCCGGATTGGATCCGGTATGAAATCTGGAAGCAGCGTCAGGATCCGGTATGGTGCGATCCGGTAGCGGAGATCCGGAAACCGGAGTAAGGAACGGGAGTGTTGGGAACCAGAATCCGCAAGAATCCGGTATAGAACCGAATCCGGAATAGATCCGGTGTATAAGGGGTCCAGAGTTGAGATGATCCGGGATCCAGAAGCGGATCCGGAGTGAGACCGGGGACCCATAATGGATCCGGAATCTGGGTTAATTTCGGAAATGTGTGAGTGGAGTCCGGAACTCCGAGTTCGGACTTTCTGGGGTTTGTTTAGGGCCAAGTTTAAATAGGAAAGTTGCTTAGATGGGATAAGGGTTAACTAAGACTTACTATTCTTATCCTTTTTGCATCTTAGGTGTTTCCCCTAAAATCTGAAGCTTTCGTGAGAAGTAAATTGCTGAGACGACAGGTTAGTTTTTCTAACTAAAAATACGTGTTTTAAACGTGTTTTCTGAAGTAAGTAAATGAGAAGAAATGCGATGTTTTATTTACATGATTTGCATGTGTGAAAGTTATTTGAGATGTAAGCATATATTGTGGTTAGACGTAAATTGGCTAAGTCGGGGGGGGGGGGGTGTAGCCCGCCAGTGCTCATACCGAGAGGAGTGACCCGATTATGCCATAGGAGGAGTGACCCAGTAAGGCAGTGTGAGACTGACACGTTGTCACTTCCGAGTGACTTCAGTGTGCCATTTATGAGTGTGAAGTTATTTGAAAGTTTTATTCAAAGTTGCTTTTGAAAGTTATGAACTGTTTTAAATATGTTTTTGAGAACTGTGGTATTGAGGGAGCTCATTAGACCTCATGGTCTAACCCTCGCATTTTCCAAACTAAACCTTTTTAGGTAAAGCACTTAGTAGAAGGCGCTAGTAAGGGCAAAGAGAAAGCGTGAGCGTGAAGCATTGGACTAGAAATTAGTATGTCAAGCATAGTCTTTAGAAATCTCAGCTGTGTAATAGGTTGTTTCCGCCAACCTTCTATTGTACTCGTTGTACGATGATGATATTTTGAGGCCGTTCCGGCTAGTTATTTATTATTGTTGCTTATGCTTTATTAGTTGAGTTGGGTTGTTACACCCAATAAGCGAATTAAATTTAACTACAAATCGATCAAAACTGAAGGCCTGTTTGGCAGTTCCCGAATGGTTTGGTGCAGAATGATTAAGTGGATTAAGAGACTTTTTTGATATAGTGCAAAATGAAATATGGTTGTTTGGTAATTGTTCGGAGTGAAATCGGGGCGCTGAATAATTAAGGGAGACCCAAGATACAAAATCATTCAGAGGATTTTAGAACCATTAAGAGGCAAACTTTTTTTTATTGCCAAACAAGATTTACCTCTTAGCAATTCATAGTTTGCCTCTTAATGGAACTATTAAGTGGTAAACAAACGCCCCCTGAAACTTTTTCATGTTGGTTATTGATTAAATGAACGAAGTTGAAAACCAAATAAAGCGAAATCTGAAACAACCACCCTAATTAATAAAATGGATCTTGGAAATGTTGAGAGGTGTTTTACAATACAAACAATTAACAAGCTTAACATGAGATTCAAGTCTAGTTCATGAAACTTCAACGCAATGTACAAACCATCACAATCCTTCTTCACTACAAATACCTATCCATCAAACATCTTTTTTCACATCAAACCCATCTCAAAACCCCACCAAATTTCACAGGAAAGTTCGACAATTAATATAATGGCAACAACCGTATTCATAGTTTTCTATTCGTTTGGTTGTGCTTTCTTCCTTGCATTCGCATCCGTTGCTTTGTATTGCTTCATCAAGAAGTCGAAGTGCAGCAAAACGACTGAAAAAGATGAAATGGTGCATGTTGATGAGCATTTGAAGGTGAAAGAGAACATTTTAGAAGGTCCGAATGGCACCAAAACTGTGGCTATTACCATCGATGATGATTTACATGTTCATGAAGACAAAGAGTCCTCCAAGAACGAGAACCATCAAATGGCTATGGTATGAGAAGCTTGAAATTTGAATGAGATGATATTAATAAAGTGGGCAATTTGTTATGATGAAAACATATAAAGATATTGCAGAAAGCGTTATGTAAACATTATATTATAAAGCGTTAATTCGTTGTGTTGTTAAAAGGTTTTAATTAAAATTAGTGTTCGACATCGCGCGTTACGCGATGATTAAACTTTATGTTAACAAAACTATAAAAAAATGTTATTTTTATAGATATGGAATATATTGCAAATCCATATACAACAATTTATTATAGATTAATATTGAGTTTAAACATATTCAGTCAATAGAGATATGAAATATGTTGCATGTGTGATGAAAACTATTAGTAATAACTATAACTTAAATATTTTTATATAAAACATTAATAAATGTCGTTTTTAATAAATCAATACAAAAAATAACAAAAAATGAAAAGTAAATAAAAAATGACCAACGTGGTGGAAGATTTCGGATAATCAAGACTCAGTACTAATAAATAAATATTATACATAATTAGATTTAGTTTAAATATTCTACATTTTTTAAATATATACAAATAGTATCAATAATTACCGAATAAAACTACATTATCAAATATTTATATTATAATTAAAATAAGTAATTTAAATAATCTTCATATTAAAAACCAATAATATGATTATTTCTAAAATTATAATCATTTAAAAAAAATACGACAACAATTGATTAGATGTAATTAAGTGTTTATATTAATTTATAATATTAATTATTTTATAATAAAAGATGTAGAAGTCTTTAGATTTTAAGAATTGTTTTAATCAAGAATTCACCTCATTTTTTTCGTTTTGTCACTTACTTATTTTCTTACAATATTTTCTTCCCCTTTATCGACAATTCCTAGATTATTTGACAGTTTGGATCAAAGTTTGTATTGATGTATGGGTCACATGAACACGATTGCATAACATTGTCAGTTAGTTTTTCATTTTTCTTGTGTAAATGTGATTCATCAACTTCATCTACTAAACTGATTGTCTCGAATACATTGTTGACAGTGGTATCAATTTCGTTAGATTATAGCAACAACATAAAAATCATATAAAGTCAATACAATAACAAAGACAATAACAAATAACTTAACAATAACCAAATATTAATCTTTTAGCAATACAAATTTTGTTACATAAAATGTGTTAGAGGAAGAGATTGAGATGTAGATTGGTGCATGACAAAAAGGTTAAAAAAACCAATAACATAGCCAACAAAAATAAAAAACACTTATGTTTAAATAAGGGAAATGAATGATTAATTAAAATAAAGAAAGGAAAATGAATGGTTAGTAACATTAAGAAAGGAAGATAAAAAGTTAATTTACATAAATCCAATAAGTTGAATGATTAATTAAAATAAATGATGGAAAACAATAGTTAATAACATAAAATGGGAAAAATAAATGGTTAATAACATAAATTGCAACGGATTTGTAAAATTACTAAAAATACCTTCATTTTTAATGAAAATACAACTTACATATGGGAACCGAAAAGTCATTAACATGTCCAACATTTAAAAATTTTGAAAATTGAAAAAATGGAGGAGACAATCTAAGTATTAGAATGTGCAACATCATCTCTTTAGAATCATTTTTTATAGATATAGATATTTTCAAGATGCCCCAAAATCTTTTAATGATTATTCTTTATATAGATGTGGATATAGATTTATCATACAAATTAGCCTATATATTGACTAATTTATATATTTATATTGTAACAAGCGGGTTTTTCTTGCATAGTATGAAAGTTTGGTGGCCAAATTCGAAGATAGTAAAGTTGGAGTTCAGGGACTTGTTGGCAAATTAAGAGAAGTATAAATGGCTCCAAATCCCTAAGGCATACTCTATTTTTTTTCAGTATCATTCTTGTTGTTGGAGGGCTTGGCGTCTAGAAGAAGAAAAGGGAAGAAAAGAAGAAAACCAATTGGAGAAATCGGATTGTGGTGTAATCTTTGAAGGTAACCTCATCCAAACTCTTCTCCTTGCTACTCCATGTTTCCTCTTCTGTGATTTTGATGTAAAACCCTTTGTCCCATTGTGTTCTTCACCTTAATGTTCAAAAAGGGGATTTTGGGGTTTTTGATTAGTAAGCATCGATTTAGAGGTAAGGAAATGAATTAAGTGGGTGTTTATGTTTGGTGGATGAACCCTTATGTTTGTCTAATCGAACTTATGGCAGAAAATGGGTTTAGTAATCGCTTTTGGAAATGGGTTTTTCTACTAGTCCGTAGTTTCCGGACGTCGCCCCGTCCGGACAGTAGTGTCCGGACAGTGGGGGTTTCCGGGTATTGTTCTTGGTGTCCGAGTGATAGAGTTTCCGGGTATGCCCTAGTTTCCGGATGAGACGTCCGAAGAGTGTGGTAACTGTGGGAAGAGTCCGGACAATCTTCCCGATACTTGTGTCCGGAAAGGTTGTTGTGTCCGGAATGGTCATAATGTCCGGATAGTGCAGTAAGATCGGACAGTCTAATCTGATGAAATTCTAATGTCCATAGGTGTCCGATTTGTTTAGCTTGGAGATATATCAAGGGTGTGTTCAACACTAACCTAAGGTGAGTTCCCTAAAACCTTTTTACGACGTAAGATGTTAAATGCTTTTAACTGAATATGGTTCTTTACGAGCATGAGATATTTACGAAATGATGTGCATGTTTCCCATGAAATACTTATTTTATCAAAAAGAATACTTGGCATGATGAAATGAGAATTATGATTTACAAAGATTCTAAGTTGCATGTTTTATGAAATGAATGAGTATGCTATGTGGAGTCGGTCTGTACTGTGGGATCAGAGAGCCTTGGGATCCGATGATCCCTTGGATATGTATGACAGACCGGTAGGTTGGAATTCGTTTCCCTCCTATTCGGGTAGAGGGGAGTCTGCTTGGGCCCCGATACGAGGCGAGAGGGGAGTCTGTTGGGGGCCCCGATTGCGGAATGTTTATGTGGTCCATTACACGGTGCAGTACCATGCTTGATGATATGTGAAGATTTACGAGAAATTTTTATAAATGATTTCATATTGTTTATACATGTTGTTTTCGGAGGGAATTCACGAGACCTTTTGGTCTAACCCTCGCTTTTAAAAAACTAAACCATTTTCAGGTAAGCAAATAGTAAGAGGCTCAAGTAAGTGAGCAAGAGCAAGATAGAGTACAGATGCAGCTAGAGACAGTGCAAGTGCCAACCTTAGAAGCTAGAATATTATCAGTTGTGTATAGGTTGTTTCCGCCAACCTTAGTTTGAGAATGATGTAAAAAAAAATTTGGGACCCGATTTTGTAAATGTTATGATTTAATGCTCTTTTTGTCCTATTGTATTTTGGGATGTTACAAATGGTATCAGAGCCATAGTTTAAGGGATTTAGGTGACCGGACGGGCCTAAACTTAAACTTTGGAGTAGAAATCACAACTGAGAATCAGGAAATGCGTTAGGAGGGCACTATTGTAGATACAGGAAATGCGTTAAGAGGACACTATTATAGAGATAGGACTAACAGGGTACTGAGGACTGTCATGTAAGGTAAGTTTGAGATTTCACCTAGCTAGTGTAATTGCGAACTTACAGGTACATGTATGTGCTTAACCTGCCTTATTATTCTGAAGTGGTAGTCAGAAACTAGTGTTTATATCGTCTACCAGTACTTTAGAATGTCAGCAAGATCCCTAAGGGGTAGACTGAGACCCCTTATTGGGGAAGTTTCATCAGAAGTCACTTATGATGTGATGTATGTATACATCGTAGAGAAGAAATGTTGTATAGGGTGTTATGAGTCATCTAGAGGTAGCTCTTCGTGGATTCGGAGAGGATGAATGTTTGAGTTTGAGTAAAGACTCGTGTTTCGGGAGAGTCCCAGTTCTAGAAATCATGGGATAGATCAGTCGGGATGGTAAGGAAGGACTATGTCGAAATCTTGAAAGTGTCAATGGATCCCTGACTTCTTAGTCGAGCTTTTCAATGGCAGGATCAATGAAATAGGATACCCATGGTGAATTGAAAGCATGTAGAGGTAGAATGTGAGACATTTAATTTAAAATGAAAATAGTATGAGGAGGTAAGTAAGTAAGATGTGGAACGCATGTACAGCAAGTTATTGTGTGACCGAGAGGGCAGCCATTGGTCGAAGGTAAAATATCAAGGATAAGCGGCGTGAGTGAAGCGGTTGACCTCGTTTGAGTGAGTAGCCTTCAATTGCAAGTAGAGTCTCATGCATGGCGTTCTTTTATGTAACATGAAATTTGCACGATTTAAGTTAAATGTGTAAATATAAATTTTGATCGAAAATGAGTCAGAATGTGCACGCGTATGTTTAAAGAAAAAGTGATTTCATTCACATTGCACATTGGAATTTTGAGCTTAACGATTTGCAAAGTATCTCACACTTTTAATGATAAGCTAAATTTTTACAAAAAGGTCAAGAAAACGTTTGCCAACAAAACTTTTACAATCAAATGAGTATTGATCTGTTGATGTCATACAAAAGAGTGGGAGAACCGACTGGTTTACTTGGTGTCGGTAACTTCTTCCAGAATTGTGTTGTATGAAAGGATTTTCATTCAATGTATTATTGTCGTAATAACTTCGTTCGGATTGAGTAAGATGGAGGTTCACGGAAAGATGCATGCAAACGATTCTCGAATCGTTGTGCAAGGCATTGAAGTTATAATAGTGATGGAGTCATGTGTACCCAAGTTGTTTCCAAATGTTGTTTATTTAAAATGATAAAAATGTACGAAATGATTTATTTACGGCGTTGTCATGCATGAAGGCTATGAACTCAATAGGTCATAGAGTATTACATTTTAAGCTAAGGAAGAACTCCGAGGGTGGAGAGCGGTTGGTCAAATCAGGGGAGGACGTTTGTAGTTTTGATATATATGTTCAAGAAGAGATTTAGACAGTGGAAGAGTCAGAAGTGGATCATAGTATCAGTTGTATGAGGGTCTGCACCCTTGTTCGGTAACTGGAGGTACGGTTGTCAAGGGACGGTTGTGTCTGGAGGAAGGACTACGAGTCATCAAGGTGTTAGTTTTAGCAACTCGTTAAGAGTAGTGTGGTGAGGAAGAATGAAATGTCCATGGCATGGGGATATGAGTTTCGAGGTGAGCTTGTAATATTGATGTTAGATGAGTAGGTTTCGAAAAGGGGGAGACAGATCATGAAGTTGATTATGATATGCTGGAAGGATTAGGTTCCGTAAGGAACCCATGTTAAAGAATAAGTTAAGAAAGTAGTTACAGGTTGTCTGTTGTTGTAGAAGTCGACAGTCGTGTAAGGTGGCCGAGGCCGAAGACTTGAACCAGAAGGTTGAAAGTTGATAGAGCACCTTGTAGGGGTGTTAAGAGGATGAGAGGCTATTGTTTTGAATAAGCGTTCTATCCACAAGGCATGGAGGGTTCGTAGAAGGATAAGGTATGTAGCGTGAACGAAGCAAGTGTTTAAGATTTTATCGTTCAGTAAGGGACTGTGCCCTGCTTATGTAAGGGCTCGAATTGTAAAGAGCTAGCTAGAACGTTGGTGCTTGAGCTAATTGGGAACTCATGAGTTGTAATTCAACTAGAGTTGAGAAAGGACTAAGTGGTGAGATAGACTCGATTAGGTATACGAGAGGATATGAAGGCAAGTTCGAATTGTGTGAATGATCATGAGAGATCTGGTCTGCAGTGTGATGTTATGGGCAAAGAGTGTACGGATGTGTAGTGACAGTAATTGTCAAGCTAAATGTGCTAGCTAGTGTCATAGTGATGTGATGTTAGAGAGAGATGAAGCATCAGATAGAAGCCTTTTTGGGGGTTTCGAAGGAGGTGTACGATTTGTTAACCAGGTTGTTGGAGCACGTAGGGTATAAGTTGACGTTGTGATATGATTATGTTCGGGATAGAATGATGGAGTGGTGGTGGATAGTTACCCAAATAAGAAACCAATTGTTTTTGAGGTATGAGTCACTAAGTAAGCGTATTTTTGAAATCAGTGGAAGTTTAATGAAGATGATAGATGAGTTAGGCGAAAATGTATGATAGTAGATGCTAAGTCATTGCAGAACGTGAAATGTTTCTTATGTATGGAGGAATGATCCTAGAAGGAGGTAGTAGAGATGTGGCTATATGGTAAGGAGAAAGTATCTTCAGCATGTAGAATTTCAGAAGAGAGGGACAAGTAAGGTTTGGTGAGCGGTGCTCCACGCTAACGTCGGCAGGTGAAGACTGTACGTCAGAATAAGTGAGTAGGATGGAAGTAATAAGCTTGACAGTAACACCGAGAGGTGGAGTAGTGTGTGTACATCACCATCGATAAGTGTGCGAACTTTTGGAAAAAGTATTGAGGAAGGGATTGTGTATGATTTTGTGTAGGAAAGAAGTGGATAAGACAGCTGAATGAGTTAAGTTAGTGACTTTGTGAGAATGTTTAAACAAATTGCTCGTGCGGTGATTAAGCTAGCGAGAATAGTATGGTGTGACCATGGTTACACCTTCCAGTCGAGTGAGGATAACCGGAGTTATGTTTTCTATGACTGAACGAACGTGGCAATCAGCGAGGAATTGATGTGTTTCAGGATAAGTTTAAATTCGAGTAGGTGAACACTTCAACGATGGGTTTGGAGGTTCCTACCCTTAGTTACGTATAAGTATGGAGTGGTGAAGTGGTGAGGACATGAGAGATGGTTGACGAACTGTGGGCGAGATGGTCCGAGAAAGGGAAATGTTATCTGCATAGACGATTGTTGGTTGGGAGAAGTAATCTAGAATTGCTTGTATTACGATGAAGGAACTCTGGGTTGTGAGTTGTCGGGACGTACAGGGTCGGCCTTGTGCCAAGCTGTCAAGTGAGTGATTGTTTCTTGGTAAAGGAATCTCGTGTTGTGGCAGGGGATTCAGCCAAGTTCCTCCTTAAAGGAAGTATATATACATGAGAAGCCTTAGTTAATCTACGGTTGTCAAGATCGACTGAGTAGGAACAGTATCCTACGAGTTAGAGTACCGTAAGAACTGAAGGGATTGCAACCAATGTTCCATGTTTCGAATTTAATGAGGTGGTTGACTGAATCAGAAGTGGCATTACCTTGGGGAAGCGTCAGTTTTGGTGTGGGCAAGATACCCTCATCTTTTCCAATGAGGAATTCCGCGGACGGAATTCTTTTGAGGGGGGAGTGTTGTAACAACCGGGTTTTTCTTGCATAGTATGAAAGTATGGTGGCCAAATTCGAAGATAGTAAAGTTGGAGTTGAGGGACTTGTTAGAAAATTAAGAGAAGTATAAATGGCTCCAAATCCCTAGGGCGTCCTCTATTTTTTTTTAGTATCATTCTTGTTATTGGAGGGCTTGACGACTAGAAGAAGAAAAGGGAAGAAAAGAAGAAAACCAATTGGAGAAATCGGATTGTGGTGTAATTTTTGAAGGTAACCTCATCCAAACTCTTCTCCTTGCTACTCCATGTTTCCTCTTCTATGATTTTGATGTAAAACCCTTTGTCCCATTGTGTTCTTCACCTTAATGATCAAAAAGGGGATTTTGGGGTTTTTGATTAGTAAGCATCGATTTAGAGGTAAGGAAATGGATTAAGTGGGTGTTTATGTTTTGTGGATGAACCCTTATGTTTGTCTAATCGAACTTATGGCAGAAAATGGGTTTAGTAATCACTTTTGGAAATGGGTTTTTCGACCAGTACGTAGTTTTCGGACGTCGCCCCGTCCGGACAGTAGTGTCCGGACAGTGGGGGTTTCCGGGTATTGTTCTTGGTGTCCGAGTGATAGAGTTTCCAGGTATGCCCTAGTTTCCGGATGAGACGTCCGGAGAGTGTGGTAACTGTGGGAAGAGTCCGGACAATCTTCCGGATACTTGTGTTCGGAAAGGTTGTGGTGTCCGGAAAGGTTGTGGTGTCCGGAAAGGTCATAGTGTTCGGATAGTGCAGTAAGATCGGACAGTCTAATCTGATGAAATTCTAATGTCCATAGGTGTCCGATTTGTTTAGCTTGGAGATATATCAAGGGTGTGTTTAACACTAACCTAAGGTGAGTTCCCTAAAACATTTTTACTACGTAAGATGTTAAATGATTTTAACTGTATATGGTTCTTTACGAGCATGAAATATTTACGAACTGATGTGCATGATTCCCATGAAATACTTATTTTTTCTAAAAGAATATTTGGCATGATGAAATGAGAATTATGATTTACAAAGATTCTAAGTTGCATGTTTTATGAAATGAATGAGTATGCTATGTGGAGTCGGTCTGCACTGTGGGATCAGGGAGCCTCGGGATCCGATGATCCCTTGGATATGTATGACAGACCGGTAGGTTGGAATTCGTTTCCCTCCTATTCGGGTAGAGGGGAGTCTGCTTGGGCCCCGATCGCGGAATGTTTATGTGATCCATTACGCGGTGCAGTACCATGCTTGATGATATGTGAAGATTTACGATGAATTTTTATAAATGATTTCATATTGTTTATACATGTTGTTTTCGGAGGGAATTCACTAGACCTTTTGGTCTAACCCTCGCTTTTCAAAAACTAAACCATTTTCAGGTAAGCAAGTAGTAAGAGGCTCAAGTAAGTGAGCAAGAGCAAGATAGAGGACAGATGCAGCTAGAGACAGTGCAAGTGCCACCCTTAGAAGCTAGAATATTCTCAGTTGTGTATAGCTTGTTGCGGAAACAAGATTAAGGATAAACCTAAATCTAAACAAGTTGGAACACTAAGTTTCTTGCACTAAGAAAGAGAAGGAAATTACTAATAATAACCTATCTCAAGATAAGAAGGATGAACTTGTCCAGAGTTAGCAAGTTACTTCAAAATGAAGTGAGTTCTTCTTCTTATATACTGCATGCATTTAATGCATGACAGTTTACACTTTACACATGGCAGCAGCTGATTGGTTGCACGTCATTGACCTTTGTTGACAACCTTAGTAGCCGCATGTTTGAACAGTGTAGTATCAGAGTGGTTGTACGATTTCAGACAATAAGGAGGTTCTTTTTCTGACATATCGTACGGAGTCGTGCAAGGGTGGTTAAGACAAAAGTACTTTGTACGGAGGACTTCATGATCAGCTTTTCGTTGATTCAACGATCTATCATTGTATATCAGCGAATGATAGAGTTCAGCGATAGCTAAAGTCTTGTACTTGATACTTCACGTTGAGTGGACAAATCTGAGTCTTCGCTGATCCGCATCAGTTCATTAGGAGACTTGTCGCTGGTTCTTGAGCTTGATCTTCGACTTCAGCGTAGAACCTATGTTGACGTGAAACTTGTCTTCAGAGATCATAAGTAAACAACTAACTTATCAGCGATCACCATAAGGACTGAACAGACTCAGAGTATTATGGTGAACAGTGTTCGCTGAATGTTTAATCTAAAGAGCGAGAGTTCCTATCAGCGGTACTGTAAGATCTTAGTACTTATCAGCGATAGTGAAACTCTGATACATATTGTTTACTTACAATTTTCACTAAGTATATAAGAGAGGGTCATTATCTAATTACTGAGGGTTTGGATCAACAATCTCCCCCTATTTGATTATGACATAGCAACAGAGAAAATTGCTATTTAATAAAAACATAAGGATAAAAAGAACTCATAAAATATTTGTCCCTTTTACTGTTTTCTGGGATCTTTTCTGTACTGATGGAGTAAAGTACATTCGCTGAAAATTTTCTTTAAACTTTGTAAAGATTACAGAGGGAAGTGGAAAAATTACAAGTACAGCGAATACAATTACAAGTACAAAAGAATAACTAATACAATAGAAGAATGAGGCGATCCTATCAGTTTATAAAGGTTCTTCCTTAATGAGAAGTTCATCAAGGGTCTTTGATGTGGGAATCATCTAGTCAGGGACATTTACTCCTTGATTCCTTTTGTTCAGCGCTTCTTAAAAAATCAAGGGTTTGAGATGCCGTGCCTGAATGTCGTTTTTGAAATCACACCAGTAGATGAGATCTTTTAGCTGTTCGATGGGAGTGATGTGAAGTTTAGAGATACGTTGAAAACGCTTTCGTCCATCCCAGTCAATAAAGAATATCCCGTAGGGTTTGCTTAAGACTTTCCCAGGGATGAAAGTCTCATCAGGAGGAAGAGATGTGTCAAGTGCAGAAAGGTCAGGTTCTGGACCAAGGACTTCAGCTAGAGAAAAGCCAATACCTGTTTCGTTTCGTATCTGAGGACCATCTTCTGAAGATTTAGACTTTTTCTTTGCAGAGACCCTTCTTTTCTGACTTTCGAGAGGAGGAGGAGGAGGAATATCCACACAAGAATAGACTAAGTCGGTCTGTTTGTTTATCAGCTTTTCAAAATGATCCTTGTACTTAGACTGACACTTCTGGATGGCTAATCTGATCTCCAACCATTCAGAGAGACCGTACTGCATGATAGCTTCAGCATAGAATTTTTCGTACTGTCCATTCTCTCTGAATAACTCGATTTCAGCGATAGAAACTTTGAGGGTTGATCTTCCAGCGATGAGTACCTTGATTATTCTGGAAGGTCGATGTCTGAAGTGTACCTTTTCTTTGCACCAGGCTAAGGTAGATTAAGACACAGTTCTCTTTTCTTCAACGATCTTCTTGGCTTCTTCCCATAGCTGACGTTGAACTTCGATTGGAGCTCTTTTCAGCTTGGGGTCTTTCACCGATTTTTGAGTAAGCTGGAGGGCGAGTTCTCTGTCTTTTTCTTCAACTTCTCTTCTTTCAGCTATTAGGCGTTCAGCTCTGAGGTGTTCCTTGTATTCCTTTTGAGAAATTATGAACTTTGGAGGAACGGAAGGAAGTTGATCACGCTTCAGAATGATTCGCTGAGCCTCAAACTTCTTTATTATCTCATCTCTTCTTTTCTGCTCCTCTTCACTTGGTTTTTGAGGAACCAAGGAAGGTCTGTTTGTATGAGAGAGCATATGTTCTTCGGGTTCATCAGTCTCAGAGTTCAAATCCAAGACCGGGATTATTTCTTCAGCGTTGGGAGATGGGATTATTGTTGGTGAAGTCGCAGCTGTAGGAACTTCAGCGATATCCTCAAATAGGGGAGAGGACTGACAAACTGGCTTTGGAAGCGAGATCATCATATTGTCATTGTCTTCAGCGACACCTTTTCCTTTGCCCTTGTCAGCTTCAGACGCTGAAGGCTTTGATTTGGTCCGCTCCCCTGAAGGTTCGTTTATCACGATCCCTTTAAGAACTTTAGACCTCTCAGCAGGCTTGACGATAAAAGAGACATCATCATCATCATCGTCATCATCATCATTCTTTGGAGAAGAGGATGGTTCATCATCAGATAAGTCGATGGCTTCTTCATCTTCAGCTTCAGACTCAGATTCTTCAGCTTCTTCTTCGAGTTGCTCCCCCTCAGATACAGAGGTAAGCTTCTCGGTTCCCTCAGGGTTTTCATCTCCCTGAGGTCCAGCGGTTGTGTCTTCATTTGTCTTCTCACCCTCTTCAGCAAGGGTAAGGTCTTCAGTCTTCTCCCCCCTAATAGATTCATCATGGGGAAGGTCTTCAGCGCTCTTCTCCCCCCTTCCTCATGATGAGTGGGGGAGGAATGTGATGACTCAGCAGCTGGTTCTAGGTCCCTGTCTTCTTGGCCAGGGATCCCCACACAAATTTTAATCGCTGTTAGTCTGTTTTCTAGACCAGAAATAGCAGGATTGATCTTCACGAGTTCCGCACGATCCGCCGTAGTAAAATGCTCAGGTGTAGGAGGAGGGGCGGTCATGTTGTGCAGGATCTGCTGCGTCATTGTCTTCATCGAACCTACGTCAGTCTTTACAGAACTAACGTCAGTTTTTAAGGAACTTACGTCAGTCTTCAAAGAACTCACGTCGGTCTTTACAGCAGACATGTCTCCTTTGAGTTTTCCAACCGATGTCTTCAGCGTTGTGACCTCGCTAGACATGGTGTGAACTGAGGTTTTGATGGAGAGGTAGTCTGTGTAGATGTCAGCGAGAACTTTGGCAAAGTCGCTGAGAGATTTATCAACCTTCTCCAAGTCAGCTTTGGAGGCATTCTTTTCCACCACTGTTGTCAACTTTGTAAGATTCTCTCCAGCGTTTGTTACAGCTGAAGAGTTGTCCGAAAGAGTAGTGGTGAGACCTGTCAGCTTCGTCTCTATTGTCTTCAGAGAGGCGTTGATGTCTCCCAAATTAGGACCTGTAACATATAAGAACTTGTGAACAGAGGAAAGCTCAGAAGTTTGGGGTTCAGTTACAGTGTATAGGGGTTGGTGTATACCTGCAGGAGGATTGGTGAATTCATCAAAATCTTGGTGTCCTGAGAAAAGTTCCATCTCGTCAGCGAGAGTGCGTGTACGCATGGTCATCTCTGCAGGTCCTACATCCATCATTCCTTGTAGAGTATCAGCTTTAGCTTCTGGAGGAATGACAGGTGCTTCAGTGACAACTGGAGTAGAGTCCAATTGAGTAGAGGGAGAAGCGAAGGTTGAGAATATTGGTTGGGTGCGGAGTTCAGCGTTGGATCCGCTGAGAATCGCTTCTTCAGTCTGTGGAGAGACTGAAGGAGGTTGGGTAGGTTCCAAGTTTATAACCTCAACGTTTAGAGACGCTGAGGCTGGGATAGAATGGGTGGCTTGTTCAGCTGTGGCAGAGCGTACCACTGAACTTTCCTTTAGCTCTTCAAGATGAGCTGATGAGTCTTCAGCAAGAGATTGCTGGGGTTGCTCCTTGGTTTTCTTAGTTCTTTTGGAACTAAGTTGGGTACGCGAGTGTTTCCTTTTAAGAGAAGGAATGGAGGTTGCAGCTGGGGTATCAGCGGTGGGTTTGTCCGCTGAAGGAGCTGCAGAAGTAGAAGAAGTGGGGTTGAGAAGAGTTAAACGTATAGAAAGACGTACCTCGTTTTCCACAGGTTTGAAGTCGAGAACCTTAGGGCCAACCTGAGAGAGTTTCAGGTCACCCTCTTTTGGGTAGCTGTCCTTTAGGCCTGTTTGGAAGACGGCGCTGATGAATCGAGAATATGGAACCCGTGGAGATCGGTCAGCGGTGGAGTCTACTCTGAGTACCAGATCATCGTAGATTATCGATGCCCAGTCTATATGTAGACCTTTCAGCAAGGCATATCCCATTGCTTGCTGAGGCTGAGTGGCTTGATCAGAAGAGTCGGTCTTTGCAGTCATGCAGCTGATTAAGTGAGCGAAGATGAAATTCATCTCGCTGGGCATTTTAGATTTCTTGATGAGGGTCAGCTTCTTCTAAGGCTTCTTGTCCCTCCCAATTTCCCATACATAGCCCATTGCATCGAAGAATGCAGTGATGGCTTCCCTATCTGAGTGTTTCTTGTGGTCAGGGAAAGGAACAAAAGGTTTTTCTTTTGAGGCTGTGGGAAGGCTCAAGGCTTTGCGGATAATGGTTGGGGTGATCTTCATTGTGCCATAATCAGTATCACAGAGGATACAGTCTATTGTTTTTTAGGAGTCTTTGGTTGATGGTAGCTGAGAGTATCTGGCAGAGTACCAGAACTGGGATAGCAGTAGCTGATGTGCAGGAGGTGTTATGGTCAGGGCTGTGGAGATGCAACAATTTTTCAGGAAGTTCGCAGCATCATCCAGATGTGTGACTTGCTTTCGAGGAGGAAACTCGAGAATCGCATAGAGGTTATTTGACTTAGTCCAATCCAGTTTGTCAAGAGAGAACTTGACCTGAGGAGCCTTGATTATTTCCAATTCCTCAGTAGTATCAGCAGCAGTGTTCTCAGCGATGGTGTTCTTGGCAGAGGAAATGTCAGAAGATGCCATTTCTGTATATTAGTTCAACCAAAGATTAACAAATAAGAATAATATTAATGTGGAAAGATTTTTCAATAAGATGGTTCGAATTTTGTCCATTTCATTCAGACAAAAATGTCTTACTGAAGATTAGGGTTTTTCTTGTTTTTGAAAAACGAAATGCAAACCCAATAAAAATCTTGTTTTCCAGTTTCCTTTGAGAAATAGGATTCTGGAAACGAATGTGTGAAGAACAAGTTTAAGAATTTGCGTTTAAACTTGAAGAACAACCATGAAAGGTTGTGTTCATAAAACCATGAAAGAAATGATTTCATTTTTGAAAAGTTCTTTTGTTTGATCTTGTAAAAACAAAGAATAAGATCATAAACAAGTTTAAGAAGTAGGTAAATAACAAAATTATTAACCTGGTTCGTTTGAAGAAGATGAAGTTCTTGAAAAACTTGAGAGCACAAATGCAATAGTAATTCTTTCTTGCTTAGAGGAGAAGTTTTTCGCGTAAAAGAGAAATATAAACCCAGAATGTGTTGGTTTTAGAAATTTCAAAGTATCGCTGATTAAGAAAGAGATTCAGCGATGCAATTGATTTTGAAATCTTGCATTTACATGCGATTGTCAGAGAGAGAAAAACATACCTTGATATCAGCGAATCAAGTTTATTCAGAGAGAAGATGATAGAATAGGTTATATAAGTTGATTTTATCCTATCGCTGATCAAATGTGAACCGCTGAAGATTTTACTCTTCAAAGTTCAGCATTTCAAGCTCGCTGATGAGAAAGTTGAATCTTGTCTCATCAAGAGGTTTGGTGAACAGATCAGCTAACTGATAATCAGTTGGGATAAAGTGAAGTTCTATATCACCATTCATCACATGATCTCTGATAAAATGATACCTAATTTCGATGCGTTTTGTCTTTGAGTGCAGCACTGGATTGTTGGCTATAGCGATGGCACTTGTGCTGTGGCAATAGATTGGAATATTTGAGAGATGTAGGTCATAGTCCAGTAGTTGATTTCTCATCCACAAGACCTGAGAACAACAGCTTCCAGCGGCTACATACTCAGCTTCAGCTGTGGAGGTGGACACTGAGTTTTGTTTTTTACTTGTCCAACTCACCAGCTTTCCACCCACGAGCTGACAGCCTCCTGTGGTGCTTTTCCTATCCAATTTGCAACCTGTAAAATCACTATCTGAATAGGCGATTAGATCGAACCCTGAGTCTTTGAGATACCAAAGACCTAGATTCGCAATACCCTTAAGGTATCGAAAAATTCGCTTTACAGCGGTGATATGAGATATCTTGGGTTCAGCTTGATATCGTGCACACAAACAAGTTGCGTACATAATATCGGGTCGGCTAGCTGTATGATACAAGAGAGAGCCGATCCTCCCACGGTACAGCGTGACATCAACAGGAATACCATTAGTATCCTTGTCTAGTGTCAGCGGTGGTGCCATAGGGGTTTTCATAGATGAACTTTGAGTTAAGTCGAATTTCTTCAGCATATCTTTAACATACTTTCCCTGATTAATGAAAGTTCCTTTTTCATTTTTCTTTATCTGAAGACCAAGGAAATATGTTAGTTCACCCATCAAGCTCATTTTATACTCATCTTTCATTCTATCAGCGAAACGAGTACAAAGATCAGGGTTAGTAGAACCAAATATAATGTCATCAACATATATCTGAACAAGAATGATATGACCTTTTACTTTCCTGAAAAATAGAGTTTTGTCGATTTCACCTCGCTCAAATTGTTCAATATGGAGATAAGTAGAAAGAGTGTCATACCATGCACGTGGAGCTTGCTTCAAGCCATAAAGTGTCTTATCCAGTTTATAAACATAACCTGGACGCTTAGGATCTGAGAATCCTGGAGGTTGTTCCACATAGACTTCTTCATTCAGCTTTCCATTTAGAAACGCTGACTTAACATCCATCTGATATACTTTGAAGTCTTTGTGTACAGCATATGCTAAGAATAGACGAATAGATTCTAGTCTTGCTACTGGAGCAAATGTTTCGTCGTAATCTATGCCTTCCTCTTGTCTGTATCCCTGAGCAACAAGACGAGCCTTGTTGCGGGTTATAGTTCCATGTTCGTCCAACTTGTTTCGATAGACCCATTTAGTGCCTATCACTGTTTTGTCAGTTGGTCTTCGAACAAGTTTCCAAACTTTGTTTCTTTCGAATTCAGTCAGCTCTTCTTGCATGGCGCTGACCCAATTTGGATCTTTGAGGGCATCATCTACTTTCTTTGGTTCAGTCAGAGAAATAAAGTTAACAAATAAACAAATATTACCTGCACTTCGTCGAGTCTGAACACCAGCGTTTGGATCACCAAGTATTTGATCAATTGGGTGATTTACAGTCCATCGCTGAGCCAGAGCGTGAGACGCTGACTCAACCTGAACTGGAGTAGCTGAAGATGAGGCTTCAGCAACTTCTGGAGTATCAGCTAAGAGAGGAATGGGTTCAGTTGTCATTATATTCACTGATTGCTGCGAAGTAGATGGAATATCTGAGACATTGGGTTCAGAAGCAGGTATAGTGTTTAAAGGAACAGCTGAGACCCATGATGTTTCAGCTTCACTATTCTGCATATTTGGAATGATAGTAGGACTATCATTTTCAACTGTATGAGTACGAGTGGGAATATCTTCTGAATCACCAAGATGAGAAAACATCCATTGATTCAGTTCTTCAGTATAAGCGGACGGTTTAGACTTCGCTGAACGGGATTCGTCAAACGTGATGTGAATTGTTTCTTCTACAGTTTGTCTTCTTCGATTGAAGACTCTGAAGGCTTTGGAGACTGAGGAGTATCCAAGAAAGATTCCATCATCAGCCTTAGGATCAAACTTTTCAAGGGCATCTCTGTTGTTCAGTATGAAACACTAACATCCAAAGATGTGAAGAAAGCTGATTGAAGGCTTTCTCCCATGAAAAAGTTCATAGGCTGTTTTATTGAATCTTTTGACTATCAGCGACCTGTTTTGCGTAAAACAAGCAGTGTTGACAGCTTATGCCCAAAACTGAGTAGGCAGGTGAGAATCGTTGAGCATTGAACGTGCTGTTTCAATAATTGTTCTATTTCTTCTTTCAGCGACTCCATTTTATTGTGGTGTTCTCACTGATGAAAAGTTGTGAGAAATACCCTTACTCTCAAAGAAGGAATCAAGAGAACTGTTTTTGAATCCAGTCCCATGATCACTCCTTATTGAGCGAACGGTCAAGTTGTTCAGGGTTTCAAACCAACATGGGTTCCATATCCCAGATTCATCAACGCCGTCTTTCTACAAGGACTTGGGGACAAATACCCAAAAGAGGGTGATCTGAGACTCTCTCAGGTTGTCCCTAAGGTGCTCGACTTCAAGTCTCTGCCAAACAAGGTACGTCTCTCTACTCTCTTACCTCTTCTCAATCCTCCTTCTTCTACTTCTACATCTACTTCAGTGGAAATCCCCACCGCTGATACCCATGCTGCAACCTCCACTCCTTCTCGTAAAAGGAAACACTCATCTTCCCAACTTGATTCTAAAAGGATCAAGAAAACCAAGGAGCAACCCTCCAAGACATCAACGGTTGAAGACTCCACGACTCATCTTATACAAGAGTTGCTGGATAGTTTCGTGGTACGCTCTGCCACAGCTGCTCAAGCCACCTCTTCCATCCCAACCTCAGCGTCTCTAAACACTGAGGTTATAAACTTGGAACTTAACCTACCTCCTTCAGCTTCTCTCTACAGACTGAAGTGATTGTCCGCGGATCCAACGTTGAACCCCGCTCCCAACTAATCTTCTCTTCCTTCACTCCTCCCACTTTTTCTTTGGACACTCCACCAATTTTCCCACCGTTCTCAGGAACCAACGTCATCGTTCATGATTCAGCTGCTGATACTCTACATGCGATGATGGAAACAAACTTAGGATCTGCAGGCACCTCCATGCGCCAAGGCACTCTCGAAGGCGACATGGAATACCATTCAGGGTTACAAGGTTTCGACAACTTCGCCAACCCGCCTGCAGGTATAGACATAACTCAACCTACTCCTCTCTCAAAACCCCAAACTTTTGAGCTTTCCTCTGTTCATAAGTTAATAACTTTTTTAGGTCCTAATTTGGGAGATAACAACAACTCCCTGAAAGACATGGAAATTGTTGATCTAAACCCTCAGTGATTTGATAATGACCCTCTCTTAAACACTTAGTGAAAATTGTAAGTAAATAATATGTATTAGAGTTTCACTATCGCTGATAAGTATTAAGACTATACAGTACCGCTGAGAGGAACTTTCACTGTTTAGATTAGATTTTCAGCGAACACTGTTCATCATCATATAGCTCTGAGCCTGTTCAGTTCTATTGATGATCGCTGATAGTTTAGTTTGTTTACTTATGATCTCTGAAGACAAGTTTCACGTCAACCAAAGTTCTACGCTGAAGTCGAAGATCAAGCTCAAGAACCAGGGACAAGTCTACTCATGAACTGATGTGGATATCAGCGAAGCAAGACCTGTCCATTTAACGTGAAGTATCAAGAAGAAGACTTCAGCAATCGCTGAACTTTATCATTCGCTGATAAAGATCTTACTCAACGAAAGCTGATCATGAAGTCTCCCTGCATGTTACTATTGTCTTACCTCCCTTGCACGTCTCCGTACGAACTGTCAGAACGGACATCCCTTTTGTCTATAATCGTACAACAACTCTGATTCTACACTGTGCACCATGCGGCTACTAAGGTTGTCTACAAAGGTAAATGACATGCAACCACTCAGCTGCTGCCACGTGTAAAGCCATACTGCCATGCATTAAATGCATGCAGTATATAAGAAAACCTTACTTCAGTTTTGAAGTGTGCTCGGACCATCTTCTTATTTCTCTCTTATTGTTAAGTTATTATTCGTAATTTCTTTAACTCTTTCTAGTGCAAGAAACTTAGTTTTTCTCAAGACTTGTTTAGATTAGGTTTATCTTTAATCTTGTTTCGCAACAAGTTGTAAATTGTCTTGATTTATCAATAAACAATTTAGAAAAGTAAAAACGTGTGTTTGTATTCACCCCCCCCCCCACCTTCTACAAACTTGTATAGCCCTTCGGGACCAACAAGTGTTATCAGAGCAGATTTGTTTAATGTAATAAACAAGATCTGATCTATACTAAGATTTCTCTTCCTTGCTATTTCCGAAAATGGCTACCAACACAAACACCAACTATATTGACAACAGTTCTCTTGAAAAACCCCCTAGATTCTCAAGAGATAATTTTAATCTATGGAAAAATAGGATGATTCTCTTCTTAGAAGGTGTAGACCCTACTATGTCTTACTATCTTGAAAACGGCCCATATATTCCTATAAGAATTGATCCTGCAGTTCCAGCCGCTGAGAATAGACCTGCTATTCCAGAAAGGCTGATTCCCAAGGAAATTCATATGTGGACTGATGAAGATAAGAAGAAAGTGGCTATCGACACCAAAGCCAGATCCATACTCTCCATGGCTCTTCCTGACGAAGTCTACCATTCCGTCATGAACCTGAAAACCTCAAAAGCTATGTGGGACACAATCTGTGTTCAGTATGAAGGTACTTCTGAAGTCCAGGACTCTCGAAAGATCAACCTGGTAAGACAGTATGAAAGCTTCATTTGTGGTAAGAATGAAACTCTCTCTGAAGTACACCAACGTTTTAACTGCTTAATAATAGATTTGAAAACTGTTGGTAAGGAATATTCTAAATTTGAAGTACTGACAAAGTTCTTAGAATGTTTACCTGAAAGATGGGACAATTATTCTATGTGTCTCAAGCTGTCAAATGATCTAAAATCAATGACCCTTTCTACCTTATATGGCACGATGCTGAATCATGAGCAATCGAGTCATCTTAAGAATAATCTTGTAAAGATTCCAAAAGCACCCCTGTTGCTTTAATCTCAGAGTCACCTTCCACTCAGCGATCGACTATCACTGTCACTTAGTTGGAAACTAACTCTGAAAGATCATCAGACTCTGACGTTTCAGATGATGATGAAACTCTGGCATTCCTGGCTAATAAGTTCAGGAGATTTGCTAGAAAAGTAATTTCAAGAAGAATAAACCTCTTGCTATTACTGACAAGCCAAGATCATCAACCCCTGTTGATAAGGCTACTGCTACTTGCTATAACTGTGAAAAGATAGGACATTTTGCTAGCGAGTGCAGATCAAAGAAAGTCTCTAGACCCTCAGCTTTTCCCAAGAAAAACTTTACTCACAGGACTAGAGATGAAAAATACAAAAAACTTAAAGAAAGGTATTCAAAGCTGAAAACCTTTAAGAAGAAAAACAAAGGCCTTATGGCTGACTATGATTGGGCTGCCTCTGACGAATAAGAATCATCTGACTCTGAAGATGATGATGAAGCCAATCTATGTCTCATGGCCAAACTTGAAGATAAGGAAGAAAATTCTGACATTCCCTCCACTTCAACCTCTGCTACTAAGGTATCACCTTCCTTCTTTACCAATATTTTAAATATTGATGAAGCTGATAGTCTTCGAAAGATCGATCTCTTGACTAGAAGTTTATATGAAGCCATGAATGGCAAAACTATTGTTGAAAATCAAAATCTTGATCTTGCTGAACAGCTTAAAAACTGTCACCTTCAAATAGAAAATCTTTCTAAAATTGAAGAAGATTTTAAAGATCAAGTTCACTTATATCAGCTAGTCAAAATCGAGCGCGAAGAAGCTATCGCTGCATTAAAAGCTGAAAAGGCTACTGTTGATGGATGGTATAATTCCTCAACAAAGATCACTGAGATAATTAAGTCTTAGATTCCCCTGAGTGATAAACGTGGTCTTGGTTACAAAGCTGATACTCTAGAACCAACCACTGATCGTTCCATGCCTAAGTTTGGAATGTTCGTATCCTCTATCCCTGACACTTTCTCATCTCAGTGTTCTTCCTCTAAACCGCCTATCCCTGAGGAAATCTCTACCTTAACTTCTAAAGGTAAAGAAAAAGTTGTTTATCCAAAACCTACCTCAGTCTTTAAAAACAAAGGTAAAGGAATTGCTTTTAACCAAAATCCTCAGAAGGGTACCTCTGTACCACGGCTGAATGCTTCTAAAGGGTACCTCTGGTTCAAAGAATAAGATCCCTGGATTTATTCAGCGTGGATCTATTCAGCGATCTACTCCTAGAATCAAAGTGGAAATTATTGGTAAGAAATCTGAAGAACTGAATGTTCCTCCCATTTCAAAAGCCAATAGCTTACTTGGTGCTGGTCCTTCTAATTCAAAATCAAAAGCTCAGCATGCAAATGGTCCTAGAACTACTTTTAGTTATAGGAAATGTTATCATTGTGGACTTACCAATCATATTGCTAGTAAGTGCCCCACAGCCACCCAAGCTGAAAAGATTGCTAAGGTGAAGATCATTGCCCCCAAGGCAAAGAAGACCACTGAGGTTAAGAAATTAACCGAAGTGAAGACTGACAAAGCTGAATCTTCAAATGCTGCGAAGACTGCTGAACCTTCCACTTCCTCTTCTACACCCACTGACAAGTGTGTACACATTGTTAAGTGGGTACCCAAGAAAAACTAATCTTCCTTTGTAATGCAGGTTAAGAAGTGTATCTGGCATCTCGATAGCGGATGCTCTAGACACATGACTGGTATGAAGAACCGGCTCACTGAGTACAAAGAAGAGAAGGGTCCCTCTGTAACTTTCGGTGGAAATGGAAAAGGACATACCCGAGGGTTTGGTGTACTCTCTAATGGTACAACAACCTTCAGAAGAGTCGCATATGTTGAAGGGCAGAAGCATCAGTCAGCTTTGCGACAAGGATAACAAAGTAATCTTTACTAAAGAATCTTGCTTTGTCGCTGACAAAAAGGAGAAGATAGCTCTCAGCGGTTATCGTTTGGAAAATGTTTATGTAATAAACATGGACTCAACAACCACTGAGAACTCCTGTTTCTTCTCAAAAAATCTCATATGATCGCTGTAAAGCGAATCTTTCGTTACCTTAAGGGTACTATGAACCTAGGTCTTTTGTATCCCAAAGACTCAGGGTTTGATCTAATCGCCTATTCAGATAGTGATTTTGCAGGTTGCAAATTGGATAGGAAAAGCACTACAGGAGGCTGTCAGCTCCTGGGTGGAAAGCTGGTGAGTTGGACAAGTAAAAAGCAAAACTCAGTGTCCACCTCAACTGCTGAAGCTGAGTATGTAGCCGCTGGAAGCTGTTGTTCTCAGGTCTTGTTGAGGAGAAATCAACTACTAGACTATGACCTTCAGCTCTCGAAAATTCCAATCTATTGCGACAGCACAAGTGCCATCGCTATAGCCAACAATCCGGTGCTACATTCAAAGACCAAACATATCGAAATCAGGTATCTTTTTATCAGAGATCATGTGATGAATGGTGATATAGAACTTCATTTTATTCCAACTGACTGTCAGTTAGCTGATCTGTTCACCAAACCTCTTGATGAGACAAGATTCAACTTTCTCATCAGCGAGCTTGGAATGCTGAACTTTAAAGAGTAAAATCTTCAGTGGTTCACATTTGTTCAGCGATAGGATAAAACAATTATATAACCCATTCTATCATTCTCTCTGAATATCATTGATTCGCTGATATCAAGGTATGTTTTCTCTCTTGCTCGCTGACGTTCGCATGTGAATGTAAGATTTCAAAACAAATTGCATCGCTGAATATCTCTTCCTTAACAACGATACTTTGAAACTTCTTAAACTAACACTGATATTTCTATTCAGTGCTTCATGTTTTTCAAAATAGTCCCTGAGCTTTTAAAACCTCAGAGACATCCTAAAATATGAAAGGACGTTTGTGACATCATCACAACGGATAAACCCTAGCACGTTCTTTTTCTGACACACGTTTGCACATTTCGTTTACCATCCAATCAAATGCAAACATGTGTCCGTGTCATGATGAAAAACTTTCCCGCTCGAGTTTTTCTCTCTCTCAAATCTCACTATATAAACTATTTCGAGTTTATATTTTTCCTTTACGCGAACTTCTTCTCCAAGCAAGAAAAGATTTATTGTTGCTTATTTCCAGAAATCTGTTCATCTCCTTCTTCGATTACCAGGTTAATATTCTTATTATTCACCTGCATAACTTGTTTATGATCTTCTTATTTCTTTTAATAGACCAAACAAAAGAAACCTTTTCTAAAATGAAATCATTTCTTTCATGGTTTTATGAACACAACCTTTTCATGGTTGTTCTTCAAGTTTAAAACTCAAAATCTTAAACTTGTTCTTCATTCGTTTTTCCAGAATCCTTATCTAAAGGAAAATGGAAAACAAGACTTTTACTGGGTTTGTTTTTCTTTTTCAAAACAAGAAAACCCTAATCTTCATTAAGACATTTCTGTCTGAATGAAATGGACAAAAATCGGAAAAACATCTTATTGGAAAATCCTTCACAATAAGAATGTATCTTTTTTATGATTCATGGTTGATATGTTAAACAGAAATGGCATCTTCTACTCCTGCTCCTACCGCTGAGAAATCCTCTGCTACAAAGAAACTGACTCTCGTCAAAGCTCCTCAGGTCAAGTTCAAGCTTGAGGAAATCGATTTTTCAAAATCGAACAACCTTCATGTGCTTTTCGAGTTTCCTACTCGAAAGCAATTCACACATCTGGATGATGCTGTGAACTACCTCAAAACATGTTGCTTATCTACAACACTGAGTATTACACCCCCTGCTCATCAATTCCTACTATCTCAGTTCTGGTATACTTCCAGAAGAGCTCAGGTACCCCATGCCAAAGACCCAACGAAGATCGTTGACTCTATTCTGTGTGACACAAAATTTGGCACCACCAAAATCAACCCTGCTATTATTAGGAAAGCACTGAGTCTTCCTACGTCTACCAAAGAAAACCGCTTTGTCCCTCTCCCAAACCACAAAAACCATGCTGATAGGGAAGCCATAACTGCATTCTTCGATGCAATGGGTTACGCATGGGACACTGGAAGGGACAAGAAGCTTGAGAAGAAACTGACCTTGATCAAGAAGTCCAAAATGCCCAGCGAGATGAACTTAATCTTCGCACATCTGATAAGCTGCATGACAGCAAAAAGTGGCTCCTCTGATCAAGCTGCTCAACCTCAACAAGCAATGGGCTATGCATTGCTGAAAGGTCTAAATGTTGACTGGGCCTCAATCATCTACGACGACCTTGCGTTCAGAGTGGATATGGCTTAAAGACCTTCATGGGTTCCTTATCCCAGATTCATCAGCGCCGTCTTTCAACAAGGACTTGGCGAGAGGTACCCAACAGAGGGTGATCTGAGACTCTCTCAGGTTGGCCCCAAGGTACTCGACTTCAAGCCGCTGGAAAACGAGGTACGTCTTTCTACTCTCTTATCTCTTCTCAATCCTCCTTCTTCTACTTCTGCAGCTCATTCAGTGGAAATCCCCACCGCTGATACCCACGCTGCACCCTCCACTCCTTCTCGAAAAAGGAAACACTCATCTTCCCATCTTGGTTCCAAAAGAATCAAGAAAACCAAGGAGCAACCCCCCCCCCCCCAACATTTACACGTTGAAGACTCCACAACTCATCTTGAAGAGCTGATGGAAAGTTCCGTGGTACGCTATGCCACAGCTGATCAAGCCACCCCTTCCATCCCGGCTTCAGCGTCTCTAAACGCTGAAGTTATAAACTTGGAAATGAACCCACCTCCTTCAGCCTCTCTACAGACTGAAGTGATTGACAGCGGATCCAACGTTGGACCCCGCACCCAACCATCATTCTCATCCCTCATTCCTCCTACTCAATCTTTGGTCTCTGCATAAATTTTCCCAACTTTCTCAGGGACACCCTTCATCGTACATGACTCAGCTGCAGACACACTAAATACGATGATGGATGCAAACTTAAGATCTGCAGGCATCTCCATGCGCCAAGGTACCCTTGAAGGCGACATGGAATATCATTCGGAACACAAAGGGTTCGACAACTTCGCCAACCTGCCTGCAAGTATAAACACAATACAAAACACTCCTCTCTCTCTACCCCAAACTTATGAGCTTTCCTTTGTTCATAAGTTAATAACTGTTTCAGGTCCTAATTTGGGGGATATCAACACCTCCCTGAAGGCCCAGAAACAAAGGTGGAAAATTACAACACCATTCTCTCCACGAACTCTTCAGCGGTTACAGACGCTGGAGAGAAACTCAAAAAGTTGACCGAGATCGTTGATACGAAAGCCTCCAAAACTGATCTGGAGAAGGTGGATGGTAGCATTGCTCAATTTTCTACCACCCTCGCTGACAATTCAACCGCCACCACCTCTCTTTCAACAAACTTCACCACTCTGTCCAATGAAGTCACATCATTGAAGACAAAAGTTGGTTCTCTAAAGGGTGAAGTCTCCACGATCAAGGTTGACGTCTCCGCCGTCAAAGAAATTGTTCAGAAAGTACTCGATTGCCTGAACGCCCCAACTTCTCATTTTACTCGGGTCGATCGCGAAGCTCTTCAAAAGATCAATCCTGCTATAACTGGCCTGGAAGTCAGATTAGCAAAGATTGAGAACTGTGTTGGGATCTCTGGCCTAGAAGACAGGGACCAAATACACATTGCTGCTGTTGAACAATCTGTTACCTCCCCCAACCATAATGTGGAAGAGGGGGAGAAGACTAAAGAAGACCTTCCCCATAATGCTGAGGGGGAAGGTATTGAAACTGCTGCTGCTGCTACTTCTACTTCACAACCTAAGGGAGTTGAAAACCCTGAGGAAACCGAGAAACCTTCCTATGTATCTGAGGGGGAGCAACTCGATGAGCAACTTAAGGAAGATGCTGCTGACGTGACCCAACCTTATGCTGAAGAGGTCGAGTCTGAGGAAGAAGCTGAACACGATGAACCTGTCGACATCTCTGATGAAGAACCATCATCATCCCCCAAAGATGATGATGATGACGATGATGATGACGATTTCTTCTACGTCCAGCCTGTTGCAAAAGCCCCATCTCAAAAAGGGATATAGATAAAAGAACCTTCAGGGGAGCGGACCAAGACAAAACCTGCAGCGTCTGAAGCTGACAAAGATAAAAACAAAGGCCTCGCTGAAGAAGACAATCTGACGATCTTTCTTCAAAAGCCACTTTGTCAGGTACACTACCTTCTATTCCCTTACACTGCATCCCTCCTCTACCCCTTCTCAATCTCAATCCTTCTATCCTTAAAACCTCTATACACTTAACCACATTCTTTTCTCTATCTCTTTCTTCCCATATTCTTACTTAAACAATCGCTGTGTTTCAGCTAGTCCTCTCCCCTGTTTGAGGATCCCGCTGAAGCTCCTTCGACTACACCAAAAATAATCCCAGCCACAAGAGCTGAAGAAATAATCCCAGTCATGGATTTAACCACTGAGACTGATGAACCTGAAGAACAGCTGCTCTCTCACAAAAACAGACCTTCCTTGGCTCCTCAAAAGCTAAGTGAAGAGGATCAAGAAAAGAGAGATGTGTTAGGGTAGAATTTATGTTGATTTTAAGTTCAAGGGTTTGAATTGTAATTGTTTAAAGTTAGTCCATAGTGAACGGGCCGTGGGCTTGTTAACCACGGGCCCGAGGTATATAATGTTGTATTAGCCTAGAAAAATAGGTTAATCATCTCATTTGCTTTCCTACTCGTATTGTAAACACTCTGATTGAAAGCATAATACAGGGATGACCAGTTGAAATCATTGTTCTTATTGTTTATTATTTCGATTTCATATTTGTTGCACGGATCTGGAATCAACAATTGGTATCAGAGCTGACAGACGGATTCGATTCAAAGCGTTATTCATCAATTTCTGGTTAGTTTGACTTTTACTCGTCTGACTATTCTTGAATTCTTGAATATTTGATTCAGTCGAAATTGGTTGTTTTTGCTTATTGGGTTGTGTTAGCATTATCGTTATAAGTGTTTCTGCAAATTTTCACATCCTAATTCATTCGTTTGACTGGTCAATTTAGCAATTTAAGATCTAAAGTTTTGGTGGTGTTCTTGACAAAGATTTGATTTTTAACCATCAAAACTTGTTGTTTTTGCTCTAAAACGATTGGGTTAGTGTTGTTTTTGTGTTTGGGATTGTTTCTAATCTTTCAGGAACCTTCGTGTGCAACCCTAATCGAAAAATCGATCGATTTGAGCAAACAGCCGACTTGTCCGGATAAAACAGCCGACTTTTCCGGACAACTTAAAGGTGTCCGGACGTTTGTGTGAAATTCATCCGGACAACTCCAATTCCATCCGGACTCCTCATTTTTCCGGGTAAGTTCTGCAATCCGGGTAAGTCACTATTCCTTATATTATCCGGGTAACATTTGTATCCGGAAACCCAGTGTTTCCGAACATATCTTATCCGGCCAATCTATTTTACCCGGAAACTTCATTGCATCCGGACAACTCAAGTTATTCGGACTCTTCATCTTATCCGGACATCTTTTACCCGGATTCTTCAAGTTATCCGGACACGGTAACTTCGTTTTATCCGGAATCTCCTTGTACCCGGTAACTTGCTCTTCACCCGGTAACTTAGCGGGACCCCCGTGCTAAGTCGCAGGAGGGGGGCATTTAAGTATCTTGGATACTATTCCACTTTGAATCGAACAATCGTCTGACGATCACTCCAGTGCAACTGAAGATGTCTCCTGCTGAAGAAGACATGGAAAAGTCGTGTCAGGTATGTGAACCTATCATTTCAGAACTTTATGACCGAGTGAAACCTCTTGCTGAACGGGTAGTTTCCTTTAAGGCCACTTCTAAAGAACAACTGCTTGAGATTAGGTCTCTAACCGAAAAGCTAGATGTTCAAAAGAAAATAACTGAAAAATATAAGTCTGAAAATGCTATTTTAAAGGAGAAATGCAAAAATCTTTCTATAGCACCTAAAGACTTACGGGCCAAATTATCTGAACTTCAGTCACAGTTTGATCAGTGCTTGAATGAAAAAGCAGAAATTGTTTATCAATGCTCTGCTCTTCAAATTCAGCACAAGGAGTTTGTAAATAAAATCACTGATCTTGAAACAAAACTCCACAAAAGGGGTCAAACTGATCAAACCATCTTTCTAAATAAACCTAAAGAGTTCACGTACTTTAACAAAGAGTGGGGAATCGGTTATGATAACCCACATTATTTGAAAAAGGGAAGATGGCATACACCCACTCTGTATGATTTTGCTTGTTTTGGGTTAGATAAGAAGTATCCTGAATATGGAATTCAATGGACTGGTCCTCTTGAACCTGAAAAGGAAGAGGAAACCGAGGAATATAAGCGCACACACAAACGAGGAATACAACTTCCATTTTGTTATGAGCCTTTAAATTATTCTTATCAGAAAAATCCAAAGAAGTACCTCTCGAATGACTACTTCGACCCCTACAAGGTTGCTAAGCCCAAGGATTCCTCCCAAAAGGATGAGGACCAAGCACAAGCAACCAAGAATGAGACGGACGAGTTTAAACTCTATGTTCCCCCTCTCATCTTGGAAGCAAAGATTGTCGAGTTGGAGGAGTCATTAGAGAAAGAAAGGTCCAATTTTCAAATGGAAAAGCAAGCTTTACTTGAAAAACTTGAGAATCAACAACCGGTCAAAACCGAAGTTATGTCTGATGAAGGACAGGAGATTCTTCGGTCTGAAATCAATCGACTCACATCACAATTGTCTGCTTTGGCAACAGAAGTGATGCAAGAGAAAGTGAGTAATGGTCAGCTTCAAGAGCAGATTGACCAACTCCAAACTGAAAAGCAGATTTCACCCGAACTTTCCTCAAGTTCATCTGACACGTCTTCGTGCAAAGCTTTTATTAGCAAAACTTTTTCAACACAAGACGATTTAGATTCCCAAGATAAGAGTGTTTCACGGAACTTGAACTCTGATTTTTTCCTAGCTTCCGCACCAAGTTCCCCGACACACACGAGCACAAAGTGTTCCTCGCCTTCCTCGACCGATCCAAGTCCTGAAATTCCGGAGATAGATTTTTCAGAATACATGAACTCCGAAGGTAATTCTGATAGAGAGTTTGAGTCGTTCCCTTTCGACAAACCTCTTCCAAGTCATTCTGACTTTTTGTCTCCAGTGGTTAATCGTCCGGTCAATTTTCTAAAGGGCGACTGTTCACAATCCAAGACTCCGGCTGTGATCAAGATTCTTAAAAATCCTTCAAATGTTCAAAAAGGATCACAGCCGAAGCAAAAGACCGAACAACCGACCACTAAGATTCCTGTTTCCTCAAAGGTCACTGACCGCACTGTCCCTGTTGTTTCGGATAAAACCGGTCTAGCTAAACAAACAAAACCAAAGTGGCCAGCCAAGGAATCTCTCAAGGATGATGCATCAAAATCGTTCAATACTGTCTTTCATCCTAGGATGAACAAAAACGATTGTTCCTGGAATCATAGGAATAATTTTGTTAATAGAGATGTTAATTTTCCGATGAAAATTTATTCCATTCAGCAATTGATTCAATTATCACACGATCGTTTGTGTTGTTCTAGTTGTGGTTGGAATGATTTTGATGACATTGCTAATAATGATTGGTTTGGGTCATATCAAAGGTTTAATCATACACCCAAACGCAAACCCCGTAATAACCAGCAAAGACACTATCAAAAACGGGGTTACCAATCAGCGGTTAAACCACAGCGGGAGACCAAACCTGCTCCTAGATGGGTTGCTCCTACTAAGGTTAAACCGGCACCCAGGTGGAAAGCTGCTACAAAATTTGTTCCTCCTAAAGGTGTAAATTCTGCACCGAAGAGGAAACAAGTGCCAAAACCAGTTCCCTCTAACGGTGTAATTCCTATACCTAAAGGGAAAGTCGGGACAAAGCAAGCTTTCCCAAACGGTGCCAAACCAAACCCTCCCGGACCCAGGCAAATCTGGGTACCGAAGGTCCGCTAAATTTGTTTTGCAGGACGGTCATGTGTGGTCCTTAAACACTGGATGCTCCACACACATGACCACAAGGAGGGAGCTGCTCACGATCTACAAGGAACAATATTAAGAAGACGTGAGGTTTGTCTATACCTGTGCTCTAACAAGCTGCTCACGTGTTTAGGGGGAGCATGATCAGCTATCAGGTATGTG
Organism: Saussurea involucrata; assembly: GCA_033807775.1. Lineage (NCBI taxonomy): Eukaryota > Viridiplantae > Streptophyta > Magnoliopsida > Asterales > Asteraceae > Saussurea > Saussurea involucrata. The sequence goes on from CM066320.1 coordinate 68,939,954, forward strand.
ACACGTGTGAATGGTACATGCGAAATAAACCACAGCGGGTTGTAATCTGTCCACAGTGGGCAGCGCAAGTGTACACTGTCCACTATGATCGTCACGGCAAGTAATAATCGGTAAAATACCGGAATCGTATCCACAGAGACTGGGCTATCAAGACAATACGGCTTTTGTGAGTTCCTTTCACGAGTTTCAATTAGAGAGGAAACAATATTTTGAGTTGGATTGGTGAAATAACTACTTTTAACGATTTTACTAAAGATTTAAAAGATGGAATGTAGGTTAGATTTTCCCTAGATTTTATAATAAATACTTGATCTCAAAAGATGATCCTTGTAATTGAAGTCGGTCTTTTCGCTAGAAAAGCCCGGTTACAAAATACTCACACCGTTAAGCAAAAATCCCATACTAGTCGTACTTGTTGTTTTGTCAATGGTAATCTCAGAATGGACCCTCTCGGGCCTCGATGGAATGTGTAGAGACAAATACTCTAAGTGTTTTAAATACACAAATTAGCTTGTCTACTACTCCAGTGGGGAGAGATTAGCTCACTGTGCTGACCTCACTCTCGTAAGTGTCATAAGAATTCTTTCGAACTCCCTAGCATTATCCAAGCTCGTGTCACTGCGTTCTACCCATTTCTGAGTTGAGAACTAGACTTTTAGATCCTTACAAGTGATCGGCTTGTTCGCATCCTTGGGGTATTATCGAGAATGAATAACCAAAACAACAAATATTCCAAGTATAAAGATTACTCAAGAATTTTCTCTAAAATCTAGGTACTTCTCTTACCTACATCCCAAGGGATGTTTAACCTAACATAACTGGAGAAATTAAAACGAAAGATGAAGATTTAAACATGATTGAAAATAAAAGTGACTTTGAATTACCGCTCATAGTGGGGAACGTAAGCTGCCCACTGTTCGAGAATTACAACTGAAAATTAAACTAAGAATTTAAAGTGCTAGAAATTTAAACTACAAAGCTACAGAAAATTAAATCTAACTATGAAAGCTTTAGAGGAAATTAAATGCTAAGGATTAAGGTGCTTGCTAAAATTAAAGATAGATGATCTCATTAAATGACCCAAGCCCTTCCTTTTATACACCAAGGAAAGAGCTTGGGTAATACCCAATGAGATCTTTTGACTTTGCATCAGCTGAGTTATGGGAGCACAAGGACCATTTGTGCCCCATGTTTCTTCTTTAACCAAGGGCTTGATGCTTCTATCCATGGGGTTCTTCAAAAAGTTGACTTTTAGGCTCTTAGGTATGAATATTAAATTCACTTTGCCATCTTCTTTAGGAGCAAGCCTAGAATAAAATAATCCCCATGCTTGTACTTGTTGCTGAACCTTCTAACTGCTCCCACCATGCTGTCTAACTCAGATTTCTTCTTTTTGTCTTTTCCAGCGGCAGCAGTGGGGAACCGGAGTGAGCACTGTTCACGTCACTGCAGATAAAACGTGAAAACTACCCAAAATCCACCAACTAATTTATTAAAGACCATGGTTCACTCCTTTTGCTTGTTTTCGTAAATCATACCAAGAATGGGGGTTTTTAGAAGTGAAATGGCTAAAATTGACAAATTAAAGTGAAAAATAAATGGAAATAATAACTCTAAAAATAGAGTTATCACAACCTCAAACTTAAACTATTACTTGTCCCCAAGTAATAAAAAGAAAGAAATAAAGTAGACAAAACGCACTAGAACTTTTTAGGGACTTACATACTTCTTGACTTGAATGGGCGTTGATCTCCTTCCTTCAATACTTCCTTCGGTTCAAACTTGAAAATTTCACTTTTGTGTTTGACGAAATCTTTTTCTTGTATTCCATTAATCAATAGGGCTTTCTTGGGTTTTATGGGTTTATGGCTTTGAATATTTTCCCAAGGGTTTTTGGCAAGTATTTTCAAACATGAACCGAAAATCTCGCTTGGAGATTTTTATTTCTAGAAGTGGCTGTTTTGGATTTTTCATTAGTATGTACGCACACTTTCAGGCTTTATTTTGGGTATGGCTATTTTTGTGAGAGTGGGTATTCTGATGGTCCAGAATAGGCACACCATCCTTTTTCTGGGAGTGAGCACTTTGATGGTCCAGAAAAGGCACACCATCAATTTTGTTAGTGACACTCCGTTTTTCTTCTGTTTTTGTATTTTTGTATTTTTTTTTTTTTTTTTGGGAGGGGGTATGGCTTACCCACCTCAAACTTGGACTTCACAGTGTCCCCACTGTGGGCAAACTGGAAGTTCCCACCTCAAACTTAAAATCTCACAGTGTCCCCACTGTGACATTGAATTAACGAACAAAGGTGGTGGTTTGGGGTACAAAAAGGATCGTGTTTGGATGCGAAAAACGGCCTATATCATTTCATGGTATCAAGTTGAGATTCGTACTTACAAAAGGGACCTTTTTAAGTCGGAAGCCGAAAGTTGTACCTTGAAATGGAAGCGAGATCAAACAAGCATTCAAACAACAAATACGTTAGTACCCAAAAGTACCTACCCAGTGGTAGGATTTCATGCATTACAAACCAAAATAAGAATTCAGCAAAGTGTCAAAAGCCTAGCCAAAGGCATAAAATCAAACCAAACAGAAATTAAAATTGTTTTTGAGAGCAAAAGAGTGGAACCAAAGTTTTAACAAACCATTCAACGGGTCGGGGTGGCCTCTGGTGAACTAGCAGGAACGTCTTCATCAAATTCGTCCTCACTGTCATAAACTGGGCAGATATCCTTCGGAAATTCTGGTAACTGAGCAGCTAGCATTGGGTTGGCCTCTTGCATCATCAGGCCCGTCACCTCATCCCGTTCTCTTGTATACATCCAAAATTTCTGCGTGGCCCGGTTCTGATATCGCTGCTCACTTTCTAGCAACTCGATCCTGTATGTGAGCTTCTTCAAAGCTGCCAAAATCTCTCCCATTTGGTTGCTGGACGAACCTGCCTCAGTCTGACGCCTCGATGTATCCGCAGTCCGCACATCATGCTCCTCAGCGATGATCACAGTGGGGTTAACAGTCCCCACTGTGGGGATATCTTCTGCCTGCTCGGGTGGAGGAGTGGTGACGTGCCGTCCCATCTTTCGGATGGTACCCACATTGATATTACTCGTGGAATCTAACCACTGGTCCTCCACAGCCGACGGTACACCTGCGTCTATCATCAATGAAGTAATAAGGCAAGGGAGGGGTAAAATTACCTTCTTCCGGGTACGTGCTTGATCGATGGCTCCATGCATGACAGTGCCTATGTTGATCCTTTTTCCCGTGAGGATGCAGTACAACAGCGCACACTTGTGCATCGACAAAGTGGTGTCGTGCGAAGTTGGGGCTAATGAAGCACGGAGAAACTGGAACCAAACGGCAGCCTCGGTAGTGAGAGAACTAGCGTTTAGGCACCGTCGTTGACCGTCCTTATTCCATGGTTTCCCTACAGCGGCTATCTCTCTTAAAATGAGGTCCTCACTTGCTGGAGTCATCTTCTTCAAGAATTGCGCAAACTCACAAATACCCGCATTTCCTCTCCCCAATACTCGGTTAATTTCCCCTGGATTGTAACAAACTTTCCTACCTCGAACTACCACAATTGGGTCTTTACTTTGAGAGGCCTCGGCGTAAAATTCACGCACAAGTGAGGCATTGGCACGTCGATTAGCAGCAGAAATAATCGACCAATCATGCACCACAATTCTATCCTTGACAAATGAATTAGCTTCAACGAAATCGGGGTCAAAACCCCTCTCTAATTTTAACTTTTGCTTGGCGATGCAGTCAAAATGGGCAGCCACCTCCGGAGAGGTGAACTGCCTGGGCACCCCACTGGGGGCATACTCAGTACCTACGATGGATTGATGTGGGTTTTGGGTTTGAATTTGTTCATCCCCACCATCAGTTTCCATAGACGATGAACTTAAAGAGGTTGCAGGGTTTTTACCTTTTCGTGAATCTTGCTTAGCAGGCCTCTTTGTCGGTGTTTTTCGTGCCCTGGCTACCGTGGATCTGGTAACAACTCTTCTCTTTTTTTCGGCTTGGGGAATAAGGTTCTCCCCACTGTGGATATCTCCTGAAACAGCACTCTTCTCCCTATCAAACTTGAACTTCTCATACTGACTTTGATAATTTTCCTCCACCTCTCTCTGCAACTTCTCATTCTCAGCAAACAAGTCTGCCTCAGCCTTCTTCCTCTCTTCCTCGAAGATCCTCTCCTTTTCTGCCCTAACTCTTGCCTCCTCTAGTTTCTTTTCTTCCTCTTCTTTTCGGACCCTTTCTTCTTCTTCTCTACGCCTTCTCTCGGCATCCTCCTTCCTCTTTCTTATGGCTTCCTTTCGTTGAATGTACTCCTCCTCCAATCGTCGCTCTTCCTCTTCGGTTTGCAGAGCCTCGGTGTCAAAAAGACTGGTGCTCGTGGTTGAGACGCGTGGAGAAGAAATAGCCTTCGGGCTTCGTTGTTTGGAGGAGCCTTCGTCTGGTGCACCAGATGTCATCGGTGTACTGGAAGTCGCCGGATTTTCGCCGGAGACCGGCGGCGGTTCGTTGAGGTCACCAGTGATGGTTTCTGGTGGGTTTTCGGTGTTACGACGGCGGACCGCCGCCCGGTTGGGTGCCTGAGGGTTTGAAATCGGCCTCTTGCTTCTAGCCATTGGAGGGAATTTGCTTTTGGTTCGTGTAAGAGAAATGGGGAAGAAAAAGATGGTTTTTGAATATTTGAAGTTAAAGGTGGTTTTTGGGAAGTTAATGGTGGTTTTTAGGATTTTTGCAATGGGTTTAGGGTTGGACCGTCGGGTTTTAGGAGAGAGAGGGAGAGTACAATGATGGTTTTCTTGGAAAATGGAGAACTAATGACATGTGGCAGCAAAAGTTGATTAGTTGGCAGAAAAGGTGAAAGCTTGTTATCCTTGGGCCCCACAAATTGTCCCATCAACCGTCAGATTCCAGAGTGGGGAACGCAGTGATCAGCTTCTGCCCACTGCGAACCACTTTATTGACTTTTGCTTTAAAGCTCGGGATTTTCGCCTACACACATACAAGTAAACTACCCTTGCAATATTAAAAAGAACAAAAAGAATAAAAACACAGCAAACAACAGAAATAAAATATTTACAATTGGACCTGATGTTTCTTAACCATAGTGAGGTGGAGAGTGGGCAGGGATGTGGGCACTCTCATGCAGAAAATGCTTTACCCTTTGCCCGTTGACTTTAAAGGTCTGATCAGACTGTGGAGACTTTAATTCCACTGTTCCAAAGGGACTTACCTTGACAATGGTGTATGGTCCAGTCCATCTTGACTTGAGCTTACCCGGAAAAAGTTTTAGACGAGAGTTGAACAATAATACCTGCTGTCCTTCAAAAAATTCCCGATGATTGATCCTTCGGTCATGCCACATCTTGGTCTTTTCCTTGTATAACTTTGCATTTTCATATGCGTGATAGCGCATTTCCTCACGTTCATGCAATTGCAAGGTTCTTTTAATTCCCGCGGCATCTTCACTCATGTTGAGCTCTTTTAAAGCCTAAAATTCTTTATGTTCCAATTCAATTGGTAAATGGCAAGCTTTGCCAAATACCAACTTAAATGGAGACATTCCCAAAGGGGTCTTATATGCCGTGCGATACGCCCAAAGAGCGTCATCAAGCTTGCTGGACCAATCCTTTCGATGGGGTTTCACCACCTTTTCCAAAATTCCCTTGATTTCTCGGTTTGAAAGCTCCGCCAAACCATTAGTTTGGGGGTGGTAGGCGGTTGCTACCCTATGATGAATATCATATTTAGCAAGGACCGCGGTCATGACTTTGTTAACAAAATGGGATCCTTCATCACTAATTATTGCTCGTGGTGTTCCAAAGCGAGTGAAAATATTTTTTTGCAAAAACTTCACCACAGTGTTAGCGTCATTAGTGTGACAAGCAGCAGCTTCTACCCATTTTGAAACATAATCTACCGCTACTAAGATGTAGAAATTGTTGTTGGAATTTGGAAAGGGTCCCATGAAATCTATTCCCCACACATCAAAAATTTCCACCTCAAGGATATTGTTGAGGGGCATTTCATTTCGTTTTGATATATTCCCAGTGCGCTGACACTGCTCACAGTGACGAACAAACTCATGAGAGTCTTTGAACACAGTGGGCCAAAAGAACCCACTCTGCAAAATTTTCGCAGCAGTGCGTGTTCCTCCGAAATGACCTCCATAGTGGGATGTGTGACAGCCTTGGAGTAAATGTTGTTGATCACTCCCATGAACACATCGCCTCAACACTTGGTCCGTTCCTATCTTATATAAGAAAGGATCGTCCCAAATGTATTGACGAGTATCATACAAGAATTTTTTAAAAGGCTGTCCACTCATTCCATGGGGTCGTAATCCACTTGCTAAAAAGTTAGCAATGTCAGCATACCAAGGAATATCATGATGTTGGGCGACTAACAATTGTTCATCAGGAAAATTTTCTTTTACCGGAGTGGGATCTACAGTGCCCACTGTGGGCTCAAGTCTGGAAAGATGATCAGCGATCTGGTTACTTGTTCCTTTTCTATCGATGATCTCAAGGTCGAATTCCTGCAGCAACAGCACCCATCTGATCAACCTCGGTTTAGAGTCAGCTTTGTTGATCAAATATTTGATGGCTGCGTGATCGGTGTGTACTATGACCTTTGCTCCAATTAAGTAAGACCTGAAACGATCAAAAGCAAAAACTACTGCAAGTAATTCTTTTTCGGTTACAGTGTAGTTGATTTGAGCCTCGATCAAAGTCTTGCTTGCATAGTATATTGGATGAAAAATCTTATCTTTTCGTTGGCCTAGTACTGCACCTATAGCCCAATCGCTGGCGTCACACATGACTTCAAATGGGAGTGACCAGTCAGGAGTGGTCACTATGGGTGCAGTAACTAAGGCATTTTTGATTATTTCAAATGCGTCTCTACATTCTTTGGTAAAAACAAACTCTCTTTCATGTTGCAGCAGGTTACATAGGGGTTTAGTTATTTTGGAAAAATCTTTTATGAACCTCCTATAGAAACCTGCGTGACCTAAAAAACTGCGAATGCCTTTTACCGTTGTGGGCTCGGGAAGTTGGGAGATTACTTCTAGTTTTGCTTTATCAACTTCCAAACCCTTTTTCGACACAAGATGACCCAAAACAATGCCCTCTTCGACCATGAAATGACATTTTTCCCAATTTAGAATAAGGTCGTGGGTTTCACATCTCACCAAACTTTTTTCTAGATTCCTCAAACAGTTATCAAATGATGTGCCGATCACAGAAAAATCGTCCATAAAAACTTCTATGGTATCTTCTATCATATCAGTAAAAATGGCCATCATACAGCGTTGAAAAGTAGCGGGAGCATTACATAAACCAAAAGGCATTCTCCGGAATGCAAAAGTACCATATGGACAAGTAAAGGTGGTCTTTTCTTGGTCCTCGGGTGCGATGTGGATTTGGTTATATCCGGAGTATCCATCTAGAAAACAATAAAATTCCTTTCCCGCTAATCTATCAAGCATTTGATCAATAAAAGGTAACGGGAAATGGTCTTTCTTTGTTGCTAGATTCAGTTGCCTATAGTCCATGCATATTCTCCATCCCGTAACAGTCCTAGTTGGAATGAGTTCGTTCTTTTCATTTGTGACCACTGTTGTTCCTCCCTTTTTAGGGACACATTGAACGGGGCTCACCCAACTACTACTGGCAATGGGATAGATAATACCAGCATCTAACCACTTCAAAATCTCTTTCTTAACTACTTCCTTCATGATGGGGTTCAACCTTCTTTGAGGTTGGACTTTTCCTGGGCGGTCACTCTCTAAGTTGATCTTATGTTGACATAAAGAGGGGCTAATTCCTCTAATGTCTGCTATGGTCCAACCAATTGCCTTCTTATGCTTCATCAACAATTCGATTAAAAGTTGTTCTTGATTTTCGCTAAGTTTGGACGAGATGATAACAGGAAGTTTGTTATTCTCGGCGAGATAAGCATATTTCAAATGAGGAGGCAATGGTTTAAGCTCTAACTCGGGAGGTTGTTCGATGGATGGTGGTTGGATCGTCCTATCCTTAAAGTCCAAAGGTTCAATAGATGCCACCATTTCGTTACACTCATCCTCAAAAGTATCTTCTGAGTCAGAGTGTTCACTCTCACTGCCCACTGTGGACAGTGAGTCGAAACAGTAGGATCCATGAATCGCACTCACAGCAAGGCAGTCCTCGGTGTCTATGTATTTAAGAGATTTGAAAACATTAAACTTTACTTCCTGGTCGTTGACTCTCATGGTGAGTTCTCCTTTGTGCACATCAATCAAAGTTCGTCCTGTCGCAAGGAAAGGACGTCCTAGAATGATTGGGATGTCTTTGTCGGCCTCATAGTCTAAAATCAGAAAGTCGGCAGGGAAGATGAATTTATCCACTTGGACCAAAACATCTTCAATCTTCCCTCTTGGATAGGCAATGGATCGATCGGCTAATTGTAAGGTCACGGTGGTGGGTCTAGCCTCTCCAATACCTAATCTCTTAAAAATTGACAAAGGCATCAAATTTATACTAGCGCCTAAATCACAAAGTGCTTGACCTACTTCTTGTCCTCCTATCGTGCATGGAATTGTGAAACTACCCGGGTCTTTCAACTTAGGTGGAATCTTGCTTGTGAGAAGGGCACTACATTCTTCGGTCAACGCCACAGTTTCAAACTCACCCAACTTTCGTTTTTTGTTCAAAATATCTTTTAAAAACTTAACATAGCTTGGCATTTGCTCAAGAGCTTCTACCAAGGGTATGTTAATGTGAAGCTGTTTGAAAATGTCTAAAAACTTTTTAAATTGAACATCAACATTTTTAGGCTTCATTCTTTCAGGAAAAGGTACACTTTTTGGGTCGATGTGAGTCTGAAGCGGAGTTAACCTTGGAATGGTAGGTTTAGGCAATGGCCCAAAAGTGGGGAGTTCAGGGACTTCCGTCCCCACTGTGGGGATCACAGTGACTTGAGGAGTGCCCATTGTGGGATGAGGTACAGCGGTGATTTGAGGCGATTCTTCATAATCGAAAACGATATCTTTCAGATCCTTTCCACTCCTAAGTGTTATGGCTTTGATTTGTTCTGGTCCCTTTCCTATTACCCTAGCATTTTCGGTATCACTAGGTAATGTCCCCGGTGGTCTATTCTTGACTTCGACGGCTAGTTGTCCTACTTGAGTTTCTATGTTCCTAATGGCCGCTTGAGTTTGGTTCATGAATCCTTTGAGCATTGATTCGAGTGATGGTTGAGCCTCAGCATTATGAGATGGTCGTGGTTGGAATTGTTGGGAGGATTGACCTTGGTGAAAGTTTTGTGGGTGCTGCCCACTGTGGTGTGAGGATTGCCCACTGTGATGTGATTGAAATCCAGGGGGGTTGTGTGGTCTTTGAGCATGACTCGCCCCGTGGGGTTGGAGTCCTTGGTTTCCAGACCACGAGAAATTTGGATGATTCCTCCAACCTGGATTATAGGTCTGTGAGTATGGGTTGTTGCGCGGGTTGGTTCCTATGACATTAATAGCCTCTGGATTTGCTGGACAAAAATCAAAAACATGCTCGTCCCCACAGTAAGAGCAGTTCTCAGTGAGATGTGCAGTACCCACTGTGGGATTAAGTTGTCCTCGATTTTGGTTCAACACTATTTTTGTTAAGGCCACTAACTGTGCATTCATTGTTTTAAGCGCCTCATTATCAATGTTGGTGGACTTTGGTGCAGGCGTTCTCGGGTTGGACCAGTCGGTGTTGTTATTGGACACTTTCTCTAAAATCTGATATCCTTCATTATAGGTTTTGCTTGTGAAAGTTCCTCCTGCTGTTGCATCTAAGATGATTTTGGCTGCGTTGGACAGACCATTGTAAAAGGTATCCAACTGAATGCAATGTGGGATGCCATGGTGTGGGCATTTTCGGAGTAAATCTTTAAACCGCTCCCATGCATCCGAAACAGCCTCATCTTCGTCTTGTCTAAACAAAACAATATCATTTCTCAGCCTCATGTTTTTGGTTGGAGGAAAATACTTTTGTAAAAATTTATCCGCAAGCTCTTGCCACATGGTTATTGAATGAGGTGCATGCGCATTTAGCCATGACTTAGCCTTGTCCCTTAAAGTAAAAGGAAAAAGTCTTAGCCTTAAAGCTTCCTCACTCACACCTTGTAGCTGAAAAGAGTCGGTCATTTCCAAAAATGATTTTAAGTGCGAATGCGGATCCTCAGATGGTGATCCTCCAAACTGACCCATGGCTTGGATCATTTGAAACATCACCGGTTTGAGTTCAAAGTGTGGTGTTTGAAGGTTGGGTCTTAGAATCCCGGAGCTTAAATCACTAACTCCAGTAGTTGCATAATCCCTTATCCCTCGATCTTTGCTATCAGCAATCGTCACTGTGGTTTCCACTAATGGAGGTGGTGGTGGTTGACCGCCCACTCCTGCCATATTTGCGGTGGGGTTCACAGGGAGTTGTTGATTTTTCTTCTTGTTTTTACGTCTTTTTCGAAAAGTCCTTTCTATTTCAAGATCGATTGGTTCCAAAGGTCCGTGTTGTTGCCTTGGCATACAACACGATCGGTGCTAGAAAAACGAGTTACTTGGGCTCAAACAAAAACTAATGTCTTGAGATTTAAAAATCACGCCAGTCCCCGGCAGCGGCGCCAAAAACTTGACACGTGTGAATGGTACATGCGAAATAAACCACAGCGGGTTGTAATCTGTCCACAGTGGGCAGCGCAAGTGTACACTGTCCACTATGATCGTCACGGCAAGTAATAATCGGTAAAATACCGGAATCGTATCCACAGAGACTGGGCTATCAAGACAATACGGCTTTTGTGAGTTCCTTTCACGAGTTTCAATTAGAGAGGAAACAATATTTTGAGTTGGATTGGTGAAATAACTACTTTTAACGATTTTACTAAAGATTTGAAAGATGGAATGTAGGTTAGATTTTCCCTAGATTTTATAATAAATACTTGGTCTCAAAAGATGATCCTTGTAATTGAAGTCGGTCTTTTCGCTAGAAAAGCCCGGTTACAAAATACTCACACCGTTAAGCAAAAATCCCATACTAGTCGTACTTGTTGTTTTGTCAATGGTAATCTCAGAATGGACCCTCTCGGGCCTCGATGGAATGTGTAGAGACAAATACTCTAAGTGTTTTAAATACACAAATTAGCTTGTCTACTACTCCAGTGGGGAGAGATTAGCTCACTGTGCTGACCTCACTCTCGTAAGTGTCATAAGAATTCTTTCGAACTCCCTAGCATTATCCAAGCTCGTGTCACTGCGTTCTACCCATTTCTGAGTTGAGAACTAGACTTTTAGATCCTTACAAGTGATCGGCTTGTTCGCATCCTTGGGGTATTATCGAGAATGAATAACCAAAACAACAAATATTCCAAGTATAAAGATTACTCAAGAATTTTCTCTAAAATCTAGGTACTTCTCTTACCTACATCCCAAGGGATGTTTAACCTAACATAACTGGAGAAATTAAAACGAAAGATGAAGATTTAAACATGATTGAAAATAAAAGTGACTTTGAATTACCGCTCATAGTGGGGAACGTAAGCTGCCCACTATTCGAGAATTACAACTGAAAATTAAACTAAGAATTTAAAGTGCTAGAAATTTAAACTACAAAGCTACAGAAAATTAAATCTAACTATGAAAGCTTTAGAGGAAATTAAATGCTAAGGATTAAGGTGCTTGCTAAAATTAAAGATAGATGATCTCATTAAATGACCCAAGCCCTTCCTTTTATACACCAAGGAAAGAGCTTGGGTAATACCCAATGAGATCTTTTGACTTTGCATCAGCTGAGTTATGGGAGCACAAGGACCATTTGTGCCCCATGTTTCTTCTTTAACCAAGGGTTTGATGCTTCTATCCATGGGGTTCTTCAAAAAGTTGACTTTTAGGCTCTTAGGTATGAATATTAAATTCACTTTGCCATCTTCTTTAGGAGCAAGCCTAGAATAAAATAATCCCCATGCTTGTACTTGTTGCTGAACCTTCTAACTGCTCCCACCATGCTGTCTAACTCAGATTTCTTCTTTTTGTCTTTTCCAGCGGCAGCAGTGGGGAACCGGAGTGAGCACTGTTCACGTCACTGCAGATAAAACGTGAAAACTACCCAAAATCCACCAACTAATTTATTAAAGACCATGGTTCACTCCTTTTGCTTGTTTTCGTAAATCATACCAAGAATGGGGGTTTTTAGAAGTGAAATGGCTAAAATTGACAAATTAAAGTGAAAAATAAATGGAAATAATAACTCTAAAAATAGAGTTATCAGTATGTTATTCTACTGTTGAGGGGGAGCGTCACACACACTTTTTCCTTAAATATGTTAAAAAGTTTTTGTGTGTGGGGATACTCCCGTGTGCATTTCACACTACACGCACATTCTGAGGGGGAGCGACACAGTGTTTTTCTTTCAATGCCTAAAAGTTTTTATGTGTGTCGGACTCTCCATTGCACTATCCTAGGGGGAGCAAATTCTTCCCCATGCTCCGTTGGAGGGGGAGCGAGAGAAGGTTCATTTCTGAAATCCATATAGCTTTATTTTCGCAAAATGTAAAGAATCAGGGAAATTCTTGAAAATCCAGAAGTATCCGGACAGGTTTCTGGACCGGGTCCTTATCCGGATTGGAAGGGAACCCGGGTACCATATCCGGACTCTTGGTCTCTCTTAAATGTCATCCGGATTCTATTCTGTCCGGATTGCTTATTTTATCCGGAAACTTTCATCATCTCCGGTATGCTTTTTTGTCCGGACACCTTTTGTCCGGATACCTGTGTTGTCCGGAATGTCTTGCAATTGCATCATTATGTCCGGACGCCCCTACTACTTTCAGTCCTGTACCTGTTTCATCACTACCTGTCCTCAATCTGTATCAGATTGAGCCACTTAATGCAAAGGTACGCACCAGAACTTGTTTATCCGCCTCAGTTTCTAACTTTGGGTCTTTTTACAGATATTCCATGGCGGATCCACAACCTCAATCTGAGGGGAAGAGTCACACTGGTTTTCTTACAAAGTCTAACTATTTTTTTCTTGTATTGATATCACTCTCACTCCGAGGGGGAGCAAGTCAATCCCCATGTATGTTTTGAGGGGGAGCAGGATAATATACGTACTATGCATATGCCTGAAACCCTACCTATGATAGCATATGGACGAGAGTTAGGGAATCCCATGGTCCAGCCAGCGCCGGAGGGACCTACCCAGGGACGTAGACCCGAGAGACGTGAGGGTCCGAGAGTTAGAGGTGGAAGGGCCCGACAAGCAGGTGCTGTCGGGCGGGGAACGTTAGTTGTGAGAGAAAGGGGAACGAGAGTAGGTGGTGCAGTGGAATCGCAACCCGGTTCCAACTCAGCCCAAACCGGTCCATCCTCTAGACCGATACTACATCACTCGACCGAGCCATATATCACCGAACCCCCCTCACCATCTCACAATGTTGAAGACGTGGAATCTGACTCTACGGACTCCGATACCACCCGTACCATACGCCTGACACACATACCTCGTGGTATCGGACCCAACCCAAACTACAATGTCCCAATCCCTCTTGAATCACCACCTCATACTGGAATCGGGCCTGTTACTAGGACATCTGAGGGAGAAGAAGTAGAGGAGTTAGGACATGTGAGCCGGAGAGAACTGCGTTCGAAGCTGAACCAGGAAAGATTGAGCCGTAAAGATAACGAGGCTCCTGAGCGACCCCAAACGAGCGATATCCGGGTAGCCACATTTGTTATCCCGTCTCATACGTTGGGACGGGGTATTGAAGAAGACTCCGTGGACCCAGCGGAGCATTTGCACGACCCCCTCATCCACTCATCCGTCTCACGACAGACGGATGTTTCAATATTACACGGGGAACAAGCACAACTTCCACCGACCTCTCATTCGGAGAGTGTTGGTGTTGAAATAAGAGACCAGCAGCCCCCGGTCTCGACTTCTTTGCGTGCACCATCGAGTCTAGAGCCTATTGTTACTGAACATTCTTCGCCTAGGATACTTGATGAGGAACAACACCAAGTCGCGGCTCTTAGTGACCCGACCGGAACGTCTATAGTGTCTCTGACTGTCGGAACACGAGGATTGGACGGAAATCCTACCACAGTTAATATCACGCCAGCTGTGAACGTAGGTGGCTCTAACTCTGCGGTAGATGTCTTAACGGGTAATCTAAGTGAACCCGGAGTTATTCACCCCGACTTTGTGTCACAAGGGTCCCTGGACAGCACCCTCAAGGCTGTCCGCGAGGCACTGGAACAGCATGTCACCGACGAGATCGCCAAAGCCATCAAAGGTAAAGTAAAATTCGTTGAAGCCGAAACCGCACCACCACATCCACCGACATTTGCTCAACCTATTTATTCGGTGGATACCTTAAAGACGATGCTCTTAGCCCAACTGCTCCAGGAATACGACACAACCGCATCTGCCGAAGCAGACCTGATCTCAGTTCTCCGATCCCAGGTCACTGCTCCTTCTTCATCCATCACATCACGCCTTGACGCCATTGACTCGACCCTCAACGCCTACAACAAAGCGCTCGCCATGCTGTTTGAGAGGGTCCGCTCACTAGAAGACACTTGTAAGAGTCAAGCCGGCGGTCTCAACTGCAAGCAAGATGACCAGGATGATCCTGATCACCGTGAGGGGGAGAAGCGTCTACGCCAAACCGAGACCGTCCAGATCGTGACTGCCGAAACTACAACAGTGGTTCAACAGGAACCCCCAACTGCGGCAACTTCAACAGCAACACCCGAAGCCGAGTTGCCATTAGCACAGATGGTCATCGATATGGATATTTCAGATGACGAAGCCGCAACGGTTGAAAACCCCGAGGGTACAACACAGGAATTGGTCGCACAAGAACCATCAGACATGCCGACGCTCACCATGATTGATCCTGCATGTGAAACCAACCCGGAAACCGAAGACGCATGGTACGAAAAAGCTTCCAGAGCCATAAACTTCGAGGTAAACTTGGTGTTTCCCACTGATGAAGACGACAACGTTGATTACGACCAGTTTCTGCTTCAGAATTTCTATGGTACGACTCCCGTTCACTCGACTCAACCCGCTACGACTTTAGATCAACCCGAAAGCTCAAATGCATAAATCTCGACATCTCCTCAGCACACGACAACTACTGATCTTCCTCCCCCTCCTCAGCAACAAAACCGTTGGGAGAAGATCAAGGTCCTCATTCCTCATCTGGAGGAATCTCTGAAGAAGCTGTTTGTACACAGAATTCGCCCGATTGAGCCGACCTTCTGTCTTGGCATCTACAGTCCTGATCCAGCACGCCAACTCCGATACGTAGAAGCCATGAAGCGGTGTCTCCCGAGAGACCAGGTTCGAACCAAACATAAAATTTCAGAGGTGCTAAAGATTCAGTCAAACCAAATTATGAAGATCGTCTTTCCTGTGTTCACTGTTCGACGTGAAGACGGAAAAGAATGGATTTTTTCTGAAGCTGACTTTAAGCATCTCCATCCGTTCGACCTCCTGGTTATTCTGAGAGACCTTCGCACCAGAACCATCTGACCGCTTGCTGTAACAAAGGCGCTCGAAGCGGTTCGTCGATTCCTCGTCCGTTCTATTATGATCTCTTATCTTACGGACTTTCAAATGGCAATCGAGAACCGAGCGAAGAAGGTAAATCTGCTCAAACCGAATCTGAAAGCTCCTGAACTGTCAATGTATCCCGAGAATGCAGTGTTGCTTCAACCGGAATTTGGGATCGTCTTCCTCAACGCTCAGAAAGAAAAGAAGTTTATGAGGTTCAGTCAGGTAGATCGATTTTGCGACGGCACACTGCTCAAAGTTTAAGACGCTCTTCGGAAGATCATCAAGCATGAATCCGAAAATCCAAAGGTATCCTATGTACCCAATCTGAATGAAAGAACTGCTCAGACTGCTTTGGATATGGTTGAAGAACGTCTCGACTACCGCCGCGCCATCAAATTCTTCGAGGTTCACTTCGCGTTGCGCAAACGATACGTATTCAACTGGCAAGAGATCGAGCGCGAACTCGAACTTCAAATCCAAGGGGGAGATTGTTAGGGTAGAATTTATGTTGATTTTAAGTTCAAGGGTTTGAATTGTAATTGTTTAAAGTTAGTCCATAGTGAACGGGCCGTGGGCTTGTTAACCACGGGCCCGAGGTATATAATGTTGTATTAGCCTAGAAAAATAGGTTAATCATCTCATTTGCTTTCCTACTCGTATTGTAAACACTCTGATTGAAAGCATAATACAGGGATGACCAGTTGAAATCATTGTTCTTATTGTTTATTATTTCGATTTCATATTTGTTGCACGGATCTGGAATCAACAAGATGCAATGATCAAACAGCTTGAAGATCAGTGAATCATTCTTCCTCGTAACAAAATCCCTGCTCCCATAAAGTTCAGGATTTCAAGGAAAGAATACGAGGATCATTTAAGAGCTGAAAGATTACTCGCCGAAAAGAAGGAAGCTGTAGAAAAAGATAAGGCTCTTGCCATCCAGCTTGTCCAACAATCGGTGAAAGACCCCGCACTGAAAAGAACTCCTATTGATGTCCAACGTCAGCTATGGGATGATGCCCAAAGGATCGTTGAAGAAAAGACTAAAGTATCTGATTCGACTTTGGAATGGTGTAAAGAAATGTTGAACTATCGATCTCGACCATCCAAAATCATCAAGGTAAATATCAGAGGAAGACTGTTTGTAGACGTTCCTGTTGTTGAAGTTGACATAGTCAGAGAAGACAAAACCAAGCAAACCTTCTACGCTGCTACTTTAGAGAAATTTGGTTTCTCTGAATGGTTGGAAGTGAAATTAGCCATTCAGCGATCTCGCTCAAAGTTCAAGAGCCATGTCGAGAAAATTTTAAATTCTCAGACCGACTTGGGTTCTTCTGCTGTGGATATTCCTCCTTCCACTCTTCTTTCTCCTCAACAAAGAAGAGCCTCTGCAAAGGAAAAGAAAACCTCAGACTCAGGTCCTTCTATACGGAATGAAACAGGTATTGGTTTCTCTCGTGCTGAAGTTCTTGGTCCTGATGCTGACCTCTCAGCGCTTGACACCTCCCTACCACCTGGTGAAACTTTCATCCCTGGAAAAGTCGTAAGTGATCCCTATGGTATATTCTTTCTAGACTGCCATGGAAATCAACACTTTCAACGCATCTCTGAGCTTCCAATCACTCCCATCGAACAGCTCAGAGACCTCATATACTGGTGTGAAGTCAGACGCGACATTCAAGCACGTCACCTCAAGCCCCTGATCTTTGAAGAAGCAAAGAACAAAAAGGATCAAGGTGTAACTATCCCTGACTAGAGGATTCCCACATCAAAGACCCTCGATGAACTTCTCATCAAGGAAGAACCTTTTGACGGATAAGATCTCCTTGTAATTCTTTCTATCCTTATCTGTCTACATCTTCTGTACATGTAATTTTGTTTGATGTACTTGTAATTTTTCCACTTCCCTCTGTAATCTTTACGAAGTTTAAAGAAAGATTTCAGCGAATGTACTTTACTCCATCAATACTGAAAAGATCCCAGAAAACAGTAAAAGGGACAAATATTTTATGAGTTCTTTTTATCCTTATGTTTTCATTAAATAGCAATTTTCTCTGTTGCTATGTCATAATCAAATAGGGGGAGACTGTTGATCCAAACCCTCAGTGATTTGATAATGACCCTCTCTTGAACACAAAGTGAAAATTGTAAGTAAACAATATGTATTAGAGTTTCACTATCGCTGATAAGTACTAAGACTTTACAGTACCGCTGATAGGAACTCTCACTCTTTAGATTAGATATTCAACGAACACTGTTCATCATCATATAGCTCTGAGCCTGTTCAGTTCTATTGATGATCGCTGATAGTTTAGTTTGTTTACTTATGATCTCTGAAGACAAGTTTCACGTCAACCAAAGTTCTACGCTGAAGTCGAAGATCAAGCTCAAGAACCAGCGGCAAGTCTACTCATGAACTGATGCGGATATCAGTGAAGCAAGACCTGTCCATTTAATGTGAAGTATCAAGAAGAAGACTTCAGCAATCGCTGAACTTTATCATTCGCTGATAAAGATCTGACTCAACGAAAGCTGATCATGAAGTCTCCATGCATGTTACTATTGTCTTACCTCCCTTGCACGTCTCCGTACGAACTATCAGAACGGACATCCCTTTTGTCTGTAATCGTACAACAACTCTGATTCTACACTGTGCACCATGCGGCTACTAAGGTTTTCTACAAAGGTCAATGACATGCAACCACTCAGCTGCTGCCACGTGTAAAGCCATATTGCCATGCATTAAATGCATGCAGTATATAAGAAGAACCTTACTTCAGTTTTGAAGTGTGCTCGGACCATCTTCTTATTTCTCTCTTATTGTTAAGTTATTATTCGTAATTTCTTTAACTCTTTCTAGTGCAAAAACTTAGTGTTTTTCAAGACTTGTTTAGATTAGGTTTATCCTTAATCTTGTTCCGTAACAAGTTGTAAATTGTCTTGAGTTATCAATAAACAATTTAGAAAAGTAAAAACCTGTGTTTGTATTCAACCCCCCCTTCTACAAACTTGTATAGCCCTTCGGGACCAACAAAAACTAAAGTGGAATCTCTCACCACTACTCTCTCCACCAACTCTTCAGCGGTTACAGACGCTGGAGAAAATCTGAAAAAGCTGACTGAGATCGTTGATCTAGAGAAAGTGGATGGCAACATTGCAACTTTTGCTGCTACTCTTGCTGAAAACTCTACTGCCATAAACAATCTCAACCTCTCCCATACTAACCTGTCCAGCGAAGTCACAACGCTGAAGATAGAAGTGTCCTTCTTAAGGACAGATGTCAGCACCGCCACCAATCTACTGCAGCAAATCCTCGAGCGTCTGAATGCTCCAACTTGCACTCAATCGCATTTTACTCAGACGGATCGAGAAGATCTTCAAAGACTCAATACTGCTATATCTGACCTAGAAGACAGATTAAGCAAGATTGAAACCTGTGTTGGGATCTCTGGCCTGGAAGACAGGGACCCAATGCATGATGCTGCTGATACAGAGAATATCATATCCTCCCCCATCCATCATGTGGAAGAGGGGGAGAAGGATCAAGACCTTCCCCATAATGTTGAGGGGGAGAACAAAACTCTTGAAGACCTTCCCCTAGTTGAGGGGGAGACGAGTTCTACTACTGCTACTGCTGAACAACCTCAGGGAGTTGAAAACCCTGAAGGAACCGAGAAAACTCCCTCTGTTCTTGAGGGGGAGCAACTCGATGAGGAAACTGAAGCTGCTGCTGATGTGACCGAACCTTACGCTGATGAGGACGAGTCTGAAGAAGAAGTTGAAGACGATAAAGGTGTCGACATCTCTGACGACGAACCATCATCAACTCATAAAAATAATGATGATGATGATGACGATGATGATGATGATGACTTCTTCTTCGTTGAGCCCAAGAAGGTCCCTAAGAAAGGGATTTCGATAAAAGAACCATTAGGGGAGACGACCAAGACAAAACCTGCAGCGTCTGAAGCTGACAAATGCAAAAACAAAGGCCTCGCTGCAGAAGGCAATCTGGCCATCCTTCAGATAAAGCCAGTTTGTCAGGTACAATATCTTCTCTTCCCTTACACTGCATCCCTTCTCTATCCCTTCTCAATCTCAATCCTTCTATCCATAAAACCTCTATACACTTAAACCCCATTCTTTTCTCTATCTCTTTCTTCCCATAATCTTACATAATCGATCGTTGTGTTTCAGCTAGTCCTCTCCCCAGCTTGAGGATACAGCTGAAGTCCCCACTGCTGCACCAACAATAATCCCAGCCACAAGAGCTGAAGAAATAATCATGGTCTTGGATTTAATCACTGAGACCGATGAACCTGAAGAACAACTTCTCTCTCACAAAAACATACCTTCCTTAGCTCCTCAAAAGCTAAGTGAAGAGGATCAGAAAAGGAGAGAAGAAATGATCAAGAAGTTCGAGGATCAGCGAGTCATCCTCCCTCACTCCAAAGTCCCTGTTCCTACAAAGTTCAGGTTATCAAAGAAAGAGTTCGCTGATCATCTTAGAGCCACAAGATTACTCGCCGAAAAGAAGGAAGCTGAAGAAAAAGATAAGGCCCTCGCCATCCAGCTTGCCCAAGAATCGGTGAATGACCCCAAACTGAAAAGAGCTCCCATCGAAGTCCAACATCAATTATAGGAAGACGCCCAGAAGATCGTTGATGAAAAGACCAAGGTATCTGATTCTACCTTGGAATGGTGCAAAGAAAGACTACACTATCGATATCGGGCTGCCAAAATTCACAAGGTATTCATCAGAGGAAAATTGACCATAGATGTTCCAGTTGTTAAGGTCGATCTATTCAGAGAAAATGGTACCAAGGAAAACATCTACACTGCTACGATAAATAAGTACAGTTTCTCTGAATGGTTGGAGATGCGAATATCCATTCAGCGATCTACCTCACAATATAAGAGCCATGTTGAGAAAATCATAAATTCTCAGATCGACTTGGTTTCTTCTGTTGTGGATATTCCTCCTCCTCCTCCTCTTGCAACTCAACCAAGAAGGGCCTCTGCAAAGAAAAAGTCCAAACCATCAGATTCAGGTCCTCCTATCCGGAACGAAACAGGTATTGGTTTTTCACGTGCTGAAGTACTTGGTCCTGATCCTGATCTCTCAGCGCCGGATACCTCTCTGCCACCTGGTGAACGTTTCGTCCCTGTTAAAGTCATAAGTGAACCTTATGGTATCTTCTTTCTCGACTACGATGAAGGACAACGTTTTCAACGTGTCTCTGAGCTTCCCATCACTCCCATTGAACAGCTCAGGGATCTCATCTATTGGTGTGAATTTAGACGCGATCTTCAGGCACGATATCTTAAACCCTTGATCTTTGCTGAAGCAAAGAATAAACGAGATCAAGGAGTAACGGTCCCTGACTGGATGATACCCACAATAAAGACCCTTGATGAACTTCTCATTAAGGAATAACCTCTTGAAGGCTGATAGGATTTCCTTGTAATCTTTCTATCTTTATCAGCTTACCTCTTTTTGTACTTGTAATTTAAATTTGATGTACTTGTAATTTTTCTACTTCCCTCTGTAATCTTATACGAAGTTAAAAGAAAATTTTCAGCGAATGTACTTTACTCCATCAGTACTTAAAAGATCCCAGAAAACAGTAAAAGGGACAAATATTTTATGAGTTCTTTTTATCCTTATGTTTTCATACTTAGCAATTTTCTTTGTTGCTATGTCATAATCAAATAGGGGGGAGATTGTTGATCCAAACCCTCATTGATTTGATACTGACCCTCTCTTAAACACTTAGTGAAAATTGTAAGTAAACAATATGTATTAGAGTTTCACTATCGCTGATAAGTACTAGGACTTTACAGTACCGCTGATAGGAACTCTCGCTCTTTAGATTAGATATTCAGCGAACACTGTTCATCCAGTAGCTCTGAGCCTGTTCATTCTCTGTGATGATCGCTGATAGTTTAGTTGTTTACTTACGATCCCTGAAGGCAAGTTTCACGTCAACAAAGGTTCTACGCTGAAGTCGAAGATCAAGCCCAAGAACCAGCGACAAGTCTACTAATGAACTGATGCGGATATCAGCGAAGCAAAACCTGTCCACTCAACGTGAAGTATCAAGTAGATAACTTAAGCAATCGCTGAGCTTTATCATTCACTGATAAAGAACTGTTCAGCGAACGCTGATCATGAGGTCTACTCTACAAGTTACTTTTGTCTATCCCCTTGCACGTCTCCGTACGAAATGTCAGAACGGACCTCCCTTCTGTCTAGAATCGTACAACAAACTCTGATTCTACACTGTGCACCATGCGGCTACTAAGGTTGTCTACAAAGGTCAAAACATGCAACCACTCGGCTGCTGCCACGTGTAAAGTAACACTGCAATGCATTAAATGCATGCAGTATATAAGAAGAACCCTACTTCAGAATTGAAGTGCTCGGCCATCTTCTTCTTTCTCTCTTAGTGTTAGAATATTATTCGTAATATTCTTATCTCCTTTCTATCTTATTTCTAGTGCAAGAAACTTAGTGTTCTTAACTTGTTTAGATTAGGTTAATCCTTAATCTTGTTCCGCAACAAGTTGTAAATTGTTTTAAGATTTATCAATAAAAAATTTAGAAAGTAAAAATCGTGTGTTTGTATTCAACCCCCCTTCTACAAACTTGTATAACCCTTTGGGACCAACAGGTTGCAATGGTCTTTGTTGTTTAATGTTCATAATTGCTCAGTCGGTTTCGTTCGTTGGCCATAAATGTCGTTTGACCTGCATTAAATGAGGAAAACATAACAGAAGAATCGTACGTTAGTTGGTCGAGGTTGTGTGTTTTTATACGACGGTCGAGGTCGAGAGGTATCCTTGACTTCGGCTTTGGTCAAAGGACAAAAATGTTTTATGATTTGACTTTGTTACAAGAAAAGTGCAATAAATGTTCTTAGTGCCTTGGTCGTGGTCGAGAGTGGTGAAATTTTACCCAAACAGTGACGCCATGTACTCTTTTAATTTTTGCAGTGCTTGCTCATGATCGTCGATCCAGTCGAAGCCAGTGTTTTTCCTGAGGACATTGTAAAATAAGTGACATCTATCTGAGGATCGAGAGATAAACCTGCTCAGAGCTGCCACTCGACCAGTGAGCTTTTGGACCTCCTTGAAATTTCTCGGAGACTTAATCTCAATAATGGCCTTGATCTGATCGAGGTTGGCCTCGATTCCTCGATGAGTGACCACGTAGCCCAGGAATCTCCCAGCACTAACACCAAAGGAACACTTCGTCGGGTTGAATTTCATGTTGTACTTACGAAGGACGTCGAACGATTGCCTCAAATGTTCGACGTGGCGACTGCTCGCTTTGATTTGACGAGCATGTCGTCGATATAAACTTCCATTGTGTCGCCGAGGTGATCTTTGAACATTTTGTTTACCAGACGTTGGTAGGTAGAACCTGCATTTTTTAGTCCGAAAGGCATAACCTTATAACAGTAAATACCTCGATCTGTCATGAATGCAGTTTTCTCCTGGTCTTCGTCATGCATCAGGATCTGATTATATCCAGAATAAGCATCCATGTACGTTAATAGTTCATGCCCTGCTGTTGCGTCGACCATGGCGTCGATATGTGGCAATGGGAAAGGGTCTTTAGGACAAGCTTTGTTGAGATCTGTGAAGTCGATACAGACTCTCCGTTTACCATTTTTCTTCGCCACGACCACGACATTAGCAAGCCAATCGGGATATTTTACTTCTCGAATTTTCCCCGTCTTAAGGAGGTTGTCGACCTCGTCATTTATAACCTTATTCCTTTCAGGAGCAAATTTCCTGCGCTTTTGGTTAATAGGTCTGAACGATGGGTTGACATTGAGCTTATGGGAAATGACGCCAGGGTCTATACCGACCATATCTTCGTGCGACCAGGCAAAATAATCGGCATACACCTGTAAGAAAGATATTAACTTGTCCTTTAGGCATGGATCGAGGGACGATCCTACGAGGATTTTCTGGTTAGGCTTGCTCTGATCCATGACGATTTCCTCCAGGCGACAATCGTCCACTATCGCAGAAAAATCATGCGCATCTTCAAGCTTCTCATGCATTTGGGCAGCGGTTTGCTCTGGGTTTTCGTCACCTGTCATTTCCCTTAAAATGAAAAGAGGAGAAACTCCAAGAGAGCATTAGTAAGACGCACGTTTGTCAAAGAATTTCTCTAGATGGGGCCCCACGGTGGGCTCCAAACTGTTAATGCCAAAAATCGTCCAAAAGGATAACTTAAGGTTGATTGTGGAGCTTAACAACTAAAGAAAGGAAAATCTTTCGACAAAACAGTGCGTTAAAGACAGAAAATCGTAAAGGAGACAAGGATTTTGGTGACGCAGGAAAAACCTCAATAAGGAAAAAACCCGCGGACGACTGTGGAAGTCGTCGCTGCACTATGATCGCCAAACAGGGGCGATATCCTTTGTTTCAGGTGTCGGGGATACAGTGATTACAATACAAATGACTTGAAATGTAAAAATAACAAGTGTATCGAATGTAAAACTAGTGTGTTGTGTGCTAAGACTGCTGGTCGAGAGCGATCACTTGAGAGATATTTCCTTGCTTCAGATGTTCTTGAGTACGCAGTGTGTGATTCAGAGTGCGATGTTCTACAAATGATAGCTTTGCCTTCGTATTTATAGTCTTCGAATAAATTTAATGACTCCATGAATTCCTCTTGTAACGGTCGCAACGGTCTTTGTTGTTTAATGTTCATAACTGCTCTGTCGGTTTCGTCCGTTGGCCATAAATGTCGTTTGACCTGCATTAAAGGAGGAAAACATAACAGAAGAATCGTACGTTAGTTGGTCGAGGTCGTGTGTTTCTACACGACGGTCGAGGTTGAGAAGTACGTAAGATCTCAGCTTTGGTCAAAGGACAAAGGGTTTACGATTTGACTTCGTTTATAAGTGAAGTAAAGTAAATGTCCTTTAGAGTTTTGGTCGTCGTCGAGACTGGTGAAATTTTGCCCAAACACTTGCGACGAAAAGCCATGTCGTCTTCTACCTTCATGTAAGCTAATGTCCTAGCTCGGACGTCTTCAAAGTTTTCTGGCGGGTATTTCGTAAGATCGACGTACAACTGTTAGGGTCAATATTTGGTTGTATTAAAGTTCAAGGGGCTATTTGTAATAGTTTAATTTGAGCCTAGTTAGTGAACGGGCCGTGGGCTTGTTAACCACGGGCCCGCTATATATAAAGTGTATTAGCCATAGAAAATAGACTAGTTTTCTTTATTGCTTTCCTACTCCTAATTGTAAACTCTCTGATTTATTGAAAGCTAATAGGGATGACCAGTTGAAATCCTAACCACTGTTATTCATCTTTTGATTTCTACATTGTTTGTTGCACGATTCTGAGACTCACAATTGGTATCAGAGCAGACGGACAGATCGATTCAAAGTTCTATTATTGAATTCTAGTAAGTTTTTCTCTTTTTAACGGTTGTGTTATTGATTGAATATCAATTCTTTGATTCTGGTAAAATTGATCGATTCCGTTTATTGGGTATTGTTAGTATCATTGCTTTTAGTGATTCTGCAAATTTTCGTACTCTATTTCGATCGTTTGAGTGTTTTTTTAAGCAAATTATAGTTCAAAAGTTTTAGGTGTGTTCTTGACAAAAATCGAATTTTTAACCATCAAAACTTGTTGTTTTTGCTTCAAAATCTATTTGGGTAGTGTTATTTTTGTGTTTGGTTGTGTTTCTAATCATTCAGGAACGTTTTTTAGCAACCCTAGTCGATTCCCAATCAATTTTGACCTTCCAGCCGCTGTTTCCGGATACATCAGCCGCGGTTTCCGGATAATCGCGTAATCTTTCCGGACACGTCTCTATTTTCCGGGTAAGTCTTCTAATTCCAATCTTTCCGGGTATATTTGTTCCGGAAACACAAAGTTTCCGGTAAAATAGTTTGTCCGGATAACTCAACGTATCCGGTAACCTATTTTGTCCGGATAACTCAAAGTTTCCGGTTATATTAATTTTTCCCGGAAACCCATTCCATCCGGAAGGCATTTTATCTGGAATCCTTTGTCACCCGCTAAGTTCTTGTGTTTACTTTTTCATCCGGAAACTATTGTCTTCCGGTAACCTATAGTTATCCGAAAACCTTAGTTTGTCCGGACTCTTTCATTTATCCGGGAACTTTTGTGTTTTGTTCTATTTTTCACTCAATCTGATCCGGACACTTCTAGATCAGACATCTTATCCGGATTCCTATCCGGTAAGTTTATTCCTATTGAATTCTTACCTGTTCCTAGTACATTCCACTCTTAGAACCTGCGTTAGGATTCCACTCTTAGTGCCTTGCGTTAGGTTAACACTTTGAATCAAACATACTGTCTGACGATCACTCTAGTGCAACAAAAATGACTTCACGCGACGCTCTTGCTATCGGCACCGATTCCAAACCACCTTGCCTCTACCAAGGTGAGTACAGCCAGTGGCGAGACAGATTCATGATCTTCATAGAGTCCAAGGACAACTACGTGTATATCTTGCGAGCTCTTGAAAAAGGTCCAATCCCTTGGCCGATGAAGACCATAGCAGAAACTGCAGAGGTTAAAGAACATACAGTGGAAAAGACTCTCACCGATATGTCTGACGACGAAATAGGCATGCTAGAAGGGGAAAAGCATGCTAAGAGGTATCTTGTTCAAGCTCTACCCAACACGATCTACACTGCCATCGACAGCTACAAAGATACAGCGAAGGGCATGTGGGATCAAGTGGCAAAAATGAGGCGTGGGATTGCTGTCGGGAATCAACTGAAGATCAACAGTGCCATAACCAAGTTCGATGGGTTTAAGCAGCGCACCGGCGAATCTCTCACCCAGACCAATGAACGGTTTTGTCTACTCCTGAATGAGCTTAACAAGAATCATATCACTCGCTCCAACACAGAAAATCTACTCAAGTTTCTCAACAACCTACTGCCAGAATGGAAGGTATTTGCTTCTCATGTCAAGCACAACAACTTGATAGAGAAAATTGGCATCAATGAACTCTATAAGACGCTTCTTCAAGATGAAGATGAAGTGAATGAACTTCTGAGCGAGAAGAAGACTACATCAAAGCCAGTTGCTGATCCGTTAGCCCTCATGTCTTTCAAACGAGGCAAAACTTCTGGCCGTCAATCCAAACGGACTCAAGATCCAAGTGATTCTGAGCCCGAACCTGAGGAAGATGAAGGCAATGATTCTGATCCTGAACTTACTGCCTTGAAGAATGCTATGGCTTTGATCTCCATATCCTTTCAACAACAAAAGTTCTATAAGAAGCCAACATCCAATAATCAACGCTACTCCACCTCCTCCAACAAGCGTCATGATTATAAGGACAAATATGAAGGAAAGAAGAAAGATGACAACTCCGACCAATCTGACAACAAAGAGAAGAAGGATAAAGATGACCGCAAGAAGAGAGACGAACCCGTGACTTGTTATAACTGTGGGAAGCTTGGTCATTTTGCGAAAGACTGTCAGATGCTTGTTGTAAAGAATTCCCACTATTACAAGGCGAAGCTGGCATTGATAGAACAGAAGGAAGCTGGAGAAGCTTTACTTGTTGAAAACGACTACTGGTTGGGTCGTTCTGATGATGAAGAAGAGTCTGGTGCTGATGCATTCATGGGCTATCATTCCCCTGCTATTCCCCTGGTTCCGACCATACACATGAATAAACCCAAAGAGTTCACGTATTTTAACAAAGAGTGGGGAATTGGATACGACAACCCACACTATTTGAGAAAGGGGGTTTTCAACAGACCTATACTGTATGACTTTGGTTGTCTTGGAATAGCCAAGACATATCCGGAATATGAAATTAAGTGGACTGGCCCTGTTGAACCTGAAAATGAAGAGGAAACCGAGGAATATAAGCACACACACACGTCTCACATGCAACTTCCTTTTTGTTATGACCTTTAAATTATTCTTATCAAAAGAACAAGAAGTATCTCTCGAATGACTACTTCGACTGCTACAAGGTTGCAAAGCCCAAGGATTCCTCCAAAAAGGATGAGGTCTAAGCAACCGCAACCAAGACTGAGACGGACGAGTTCAAGCTCTATGTTCCCCCTCTCATCATGGAAGCAAAGATAGTCGAGTTGGAGGAGTCACTCGAGAAAGAAAGGTCAGTTTTTCAAAAGGAGAAGCAAGCGCTTATCCAAGAACTTGAGAATCTTAAATCGGTCAAAACCGAATCTGTATCGGATGAAGGACAGGAAATCCTTCGGGGTGAAATCACCAAACTCACATCAAAACTGGCTGCTTTGGCAACAGATGCGATGCAAGAGTATACGAAAAATGGTCAACTTCAAGAGCAGATTGACCAACTCCAATCTTAAAAGCATATTTCACCCGAACTTTCCTAAAGTTCATCTGATACGTCTTCGTGCAAAGCTTTCATAGGCAAGATTTCTACTTCACACGACGGTAAAGACTCTCAAGACGAAAGTGTTTTAAGGAATTTGAACTCTGATTTTTTCTTAGCTTCCGCACCAAATTCCCCAAAGCACACAAGCACTAAGTGTTCCTCGCCTTCCTCGACCGATCCAAGTCCTGTAATTTCGGAAGTCGATGTCTCTGAATATATGAACTCCGAAGGCAACTCTGATGGAGAGTTTGAGTCATTTCCCTTCGACCAACCTCTTCTGATTCATACTGATTTTCTATCACCAGCAGTGAATCGACCGGTCAACTTTGAAAAGGGTGCTTGTTCAAACACAAAGACCCCAGCTGTGATTAAGATTTCCAAATCTAAACCTGTTTCTCAAAACCAATCACAGCCGAGGCAAAAGATCGAGCGATTGCCTATCAAAAATCTTGTTTCTTTAAAAGTCACTGACCGTTCTGTCCCTGTTGTCACAGATAAAAATGGTCGCGCAAAACAAGAAAAACTCAAGTGGCTAAACAAGGAACCTGTCAAGGATGCTGCATCAAAGTCTTTCCCTACTGCTTTTAATCCTAGGATAAACAAAAACGATTGTGCTTGGAATCATTGGAATATTTTTGAAGTTTCTTTTCCAATTAAACTTAATTTCGTTCATCAATTGATTCAGTTATCGCGTGATTGTTTATGTTGTTCTAATTGTGGCTGGAATGATTTTGATGACATTCATAACAATGATTGGTTTGGGTCGTATCACATGTATAATTCATCACCCAAACGCAAACCCCGTAATAACAAGAAGAAACACTATAAACAACGGGGTTCCCAACCAGAGGTTAAACCACAGCGGGAGGCCAAACCCATTCCTAAACGGGTTGCTCCTACTGAGGTCAAACTTGCACCCAAGAGGCAACCTGCTACAAAACATGTCCTCCAAAAGGTGTAAATTCTACACCTAAGAGGCAACCTGTGCCAAAACCAAATCCTTCAAACGGTGTACAACCTACACCTAAGGGGAAAGTTGTGTCAAAGCAAGTTCCTCCAAGAGGTGTCAAACCTAACCCTCCAGGACCCATGCAAATATGGGTACCTAAAATTCGTTAAACTTGTTTTTGCAGCACGGTCATGTGTGGTACTTTGACTCTGGATGCTCCAAGCACATGACCGGAAGGAGGGAGCTTCTCACGAACTACAAAGAAGAATATGGTGGAGACGTGAGATTTGGCAACAACGACAAGGCGCCGATCGTGGGCTACGACGATATTGTCCAAGATAAGATCACAATCAAGAAGGTATCACACGTCACGGGATTGGGACACAATCTGTTCAGCATCGGGCAATTCTGCGAAAAAGATCTCGAGGTCCGGTTCAAAGCTAAAAGGTGTAGAATCCTCAATGACGATGGAGAGGAGCTACTGGTTGGGACATGCAAGACCAACCTCTACACAATCGACCTCGCAGCCCTGAAACCCGATAACCTCGTCTGCCTCATGTCGAAGGCTAATTCCGAACAAGCTTGGATTTGGCATCGAAGACTATCGCACCTAAACTTCAAGAGTACTAACAAACTGGTGCTCGGCGGACACGTGAAAGGCATGCCCGATCTTCAATTCGTGAAGGATCGTCTCTGCGGGGCATGTGAGATGGGAAAGATGAAGCGAGCATCACATCAGCCGAAGGCAGCTCCGAGCATGTCCCGGTCCGTCGAACTTATACATATGGATTTGTGTGGACCGATGCGTGTTCAAATCATCAAGCGCAAATATGTTCTAGTGATGGTGGATGATTACTCGCGTTACACATCGCTGAAGTTTCTACGCTCGAAGGATGAAACTCCGGAGCTGATCATCAACCACCTGAAGACCGTACAACTGAACAAACAGCAACAAGTTCAGTCTATAAGGACCGACAACGGGACGGAGTTCAAGAATCAAACGGTAGACGACTATCTGACTTCAGTCGGCATTTCGCACACCTTCTATGCCGCACACACTCCTCAGCAAAACGGAGTGGTGGAACGACGCAACAGTACCCTAGTCGAAGCAGCTCACACCATGCTTTCTCAGTCCAATCTGTCGTTATTTCTGTGGGCCGAAGCGGTGTCTACGGCTTGTTACACGCAGAACCGCTCCATCATCAATAAGCGGTTCAACAAGACGTCGTACGAGATCATGAACAACCGCGTTCCGAACATCAAGTATTTTCATGTGTTCGGATACACGTGCTACGTCTTAAATGACAAGGACGATCTCGGCAAATTCAGCCCAAAGGCGAATGAGGGAGTATTTATAGGATATTCCATGCAGGCTATGGCATATCGCGTTTACAACAAACGGTCTAAAACCGTTATAGAAAGTGTAAACGTGACATTCGACGAAGCCACAGATTTGGCTTCTGAACAAATCAGTTCAGAACCCGGTTTATCTGGCATGCTAGCTTCCAGACATCCAAGTTCGGGATCTGCACAAGCGACAGTAAATCCGAATCATGCATCTTCATCGAATGCTGAATCTTCTGTTTTAGATTTATTGTTTAAGTATTTTTATGATGACATCTTTAATGTTTCTACTCCTCCTGTCTTAGCACAACCTCGACTTGAAGCTGCTCGTATTGAGGATTCAGCGAATCTATCCGGTCTGCCGACTTCTACAAGCACGCCGTCCATTACTGTGGAGACAGCTCAACCGTCGTCATCGACCTCTACTGATTCTACTGTCCCCCCCGGAGGAACCTGTTATCAACCCGGAGATCGCTCCTAATGATTCGTCATCTGCAACAATCGTCGATCAACCTCTGAATTCCTCAGAACCAGAAGTTGTTCAACCCTCGGCGAATCCTCCCCCACCTCCTCCAAGAAACCAGCCTGCAACTCTTGAAGCAGTGCAAGACCTTCCATCTGGTTCGTATGTGCATCCGGACGCTTCTCATTCTACTCAACAGCCGCTTCCGCACACCACCAGATGGACAAAAGCTCATCCCCTACACCAAATGATCGGCGATCCCTCTACTCCTGTTCGCACGCGAGGCGCTTTCGCCAACTTTTGTCTATTCTCCGGCTTCTTAAGAAAGATCGAGTCGACGACTGTATGTGAAGCACTTGAAGA
This sequence comes from Saussurea involucrata, assembly GCA_033807775.1. Taxonomy (NCBI): domain Eukaryota; kingdom Viridiplantae; phylum Streptophyta; class Magnoliopsida; order Asterales; family Asteraceae; genus Saussurea; species Saussurea involucrata. The sequence goes on from CM066320.1 coordinate 68,971,065, forward strand.
TCCGGACTGGATCATAGCTATGCAAGAGGAGCTCAACCAATTCAAGGCTCTAAAGGTATGGCGACTGGTTCCATGTCCATCTCACAAGACGGTGATCGGCACCAAGTGAATCTTCAAGAATAAGAAGGACGAAGATGGCATCGTCGTACGCAACAAGGCGCGTCTCGTGGCCAAGTGGTACCGTCAGCAAGAAGGGATCGACTACGATGAGACTTACGCTCCGATGGCAAGAATCGAAGCCATACGCATGTTCCTCGCATACGCCGCGCACAAAAACTTCACGGTCTTCCAAATGGATGTGAAGACCGCTTTCCTCTACGGCGATATCAAGGAAGAAGTGTACGTCTCGCAACCAGAAGGATTCGTGGACGATTCCAAGCCTAATCATGTCTACGTACTAGACAAGGCGCTTTATGGTCTAAAGCAAGCTCCGCGAGCCTGGTACAACACTCTGTCCGAATTCTTGCTTAAATCTGAATTCACTCGAGGTAAGATTGACTCAACTCTGTTTATCAAGAACGAAAAGGGTCATATTGTCTTAGTACAAGTGTATGTCGATGACATCATTTTCGGTTCTTCTAATCCTCAATATGCAAAGAACTTTGCCAATCTTATGGGAAAATGTTTTAAAATGAGTATGCTTTGTGAGATGAATTTCTTCCTTGGTCTTCAAGTTAAACAACTGTCGACCGGGATATTCATAAACCAGGCTAAGTACATCCGGGATATTCTTAGGAAATACCAGATGGAACAGTCCTCACCAATGAAAACTCTCATGGCAACCGGTACAAAGCTTCACCCCAATCTTAACGGAAAGGATGTGAACACTAAATTGTATCGGGGGATGATCGGTTCTTTGATGTATCTAACCGCTAGTAGACCGAATATTATGTTTTCAACCTTTTTATGCGCCCGGTTTCAATCAAAACCAAAAGAGTCTCACTTAATTGCTGTAAAACGATTTTTTCGTTATTTACGTGGTACTGCTGATCTTGGCTTGTGGTACCCGAAAGAGACAGGTTTTGAGCTATCCAGTTATTCTGATGCGGACCACGCGGGCAGCATGATGGACCGGAAGAGCACATCGGGGCATGTGCAGTTTTTGGGAGATAGTCTGGTGAGTTGGGTGTCCAAGAAGCAGCAGTGCGTTTTTACTTCAACTGCCGAGGCGGAGTACATGGCCGCCGCGAGCTGCTGTTCTCAAGTAATATGGATGCGGACGCAACTCAAAGACTACGGGTTTACGTATCTTAAGGTGCCCAGTTACTGCGACTCGAAGAGCGCCATTGCCATATCAAGAAACCCGGTCCAGCACACTATGACCAAGCACATCGACGTTCGGTATCACTTTATCAAGGATCATGTTGAAAGAGGTACGATCGAACTCTATTTCGTAAATACTGAGCATCAGTTAGCAGACCAGTTTACAAAACCCTTGGACAAAAAACGTTTTAATACTCTTGTGTCCAAGTTAGGTATGCTAAATCTGAAGACTTAATCTGATTGTGTGCCCGTAACAAGTTCCATACAACTACGAGCGGCTGTCTACTCATCATCCGGTGTTTACACTCCTGATAATTGAGCATACACTTTCTCGCACTTGTATTCCACTTGTTTCAGTTACACAGTTAGATTAAGTCTCTGTATTTATTAGGTAGATTTCATTTGTTTCCTTTCTTTCTACGTGTGTTTTCTTTTCTTTCATACTGTCGTATGTCTTTTTTTTATCCGCTTATATCTGTGCCTTCACGAAGTATTCATGTGTTCAGGGGGAGCACGACCCGGTATCAGGTAAGTCTACTCAATCTTTTAGGGGGAGCGTCACACACAATTTTTTCTTAAATGTGTTGAATAGTTTTCTTTGTGTGTGGACACTCGTGTATGGATTTCAACTTATGTTCATCATTTGAGGGGGAGCGACACAGTTTTTTCTCTTTACGTGTCTAAAAGATTTTTTGTGTCGGACTCTCCATTGCACTATCCGAGGGGGAGCAAGGTTTTCCCCATGCTAAGATTGAGGGGGAGCGAGAGAAGGTTCTTTTACAGTCCTAATTTTTGCAAAATTTTCAAGGAAAGGACAATTTTTGTGAAAATCCCAAAGTATCCGGACAGGTATCCAGAACCCTATCTTTCCGGATAGGTTTTCGGACCGGGTCCTTATCCGGGTTGGATAGGATCCCGGATACCTCACCCGGACTCCTGGTCAATATATAAGCATCCGGATTCCTTGTTTTTCATTTATCCGAAAAATTCGAACAAAAACCCTAAACCCTTTCAACTCTCTCTCTTGCTCGGACTCACTCGCTCTTCTCGATTTCACTCTCGTTTTTTCATTCAAAATCAGATAACAGTCTCACCACTCTATCTCGATTACTTCCTTACTTGTTTTACGCACTCTAATGAACCCATCGACAACCGATTTGGTTGATTGCACTCATCCGAAAACCAATTTTTGTTTTCTTATTTTCGGGTCGATTTGGTAGTGTTTAGATCGATTTAGATTCCTCTGTGTTTACTTGCTTACTTCGACACTACCTGCAAGTTATACAAAGTGATTGGGACTGTGTTTGCTCGATTGAACGATGTGATTTTCGTCCGGACACATTCTTCATGTCCGGACACGTTCAAGGTCCAGATAACTTGTCCGGTAACGCTCTTATACGTAGATATTTTGTCCGGCAACATACAACATCCGGAGACCTAGTTGTCCAGAAACCTCAGGGTTTCCGGTAAGTTCAACTACCGGATTGTTGGTGTGTCCGGACTCCCATTTGTCCGGAAAACTCTGTCGTTCGGAATCCCTTTTGTCCGGAATGTCCATCTTGTCCGGGAACGTTCTTCCCATCCGGTAACATGTGCTATCCAGATACCTTTGTCCGGACACCATGTGTTGTCCGGAAAGTTTTGTCATTCCATTGCTTTGTCCGGACACCCCTGTTTTTTGTCTATCCAGAACCTGTTTTGTCACTACCAGTCCTTAATCTGTCTCAGATTAAGCCTATTATAGCCAAGGTACGCGCTGATACTTGTTCTTCCACCTTGATTACTAATTGTGCTTCTTTTACAGATATTCCATGGTGGATCAATAAAATCCTCAAAACCCCGAAGAGCAAGTTCCTCCCCAAGAGGACTTTATAGATGAAGAAGCTGATAACGCTTTGGTCGAACCTAACCATGACACTGAGATAGAGCCAAACAACCATCACCTGGACCCGGCTCATTTTCGACCACAACCACAACACCGAGTGATTGTGGATATTCTAATGCGTCACCCTCTCCATGAGGCCCTCACCGCCACTGCCGACGTCCCTATGTTGTATGTGTTTCAAGTATGGATCTCTGCCCAAGTCATCACAGCAGGTAATTCACAGACGATCACCGCGCAGATCGATAACCAACAGTTCACGCTCACCCCTGACACCTTATGTCGCCTACTTTCACTTCCTGAAGCCAACGCCGGCGGACATCAAGGTTATGACCCCGCGGTCAATGACGAAACTCTGTGCGCTCAAGTCCGCGCCCTCGGGTACAATCACGACCTCAACCGTCCATCTGGGTTCAACCACAAGTACATGGCCCCCATCTGGTACACTCTGTTCACGATTCTGAATAGATGTCTCTCATCCAGATGGAAAGGTATCGACCAGTGCACCAGCGACTTTCTACGCCTATTCCATGTCGTGTGCTACAACCGCCACATCGACGCTGCAATGATCATCTGGCGGGAGTTAGTTACCGCTATTCGTCAAATTGGAGGAACAAAGCAAAAGAAATTCCTCCCCTACCCTCGTTTCCTATCTCTGGCTGTGCGTCTACATTTGGACACGAATCCAGCAATACCACGACGCCTAAACCATCCGGTATGTCCTCATCACCACTTACAATACATGGTAATTCGCAACCCGTCCAACGCCATACCCATGCCCATACCTGAAGCCCTACTGGATCACGTGGATCCAGCTGCACCGAGTGTAGTAGCTTATAGGCAAGAGTTAAGAAATCCCATGGTCCAGCCAGCGCCGGAGGGGCCTGCCCAGGGACTTAGACCCGAGGGACGTGAGGGTCCTAGGACAAGAGGAGGAAGGGCCCGGGCAGCTGGGGCTCCCAGGCGGGGTGTCTTAAGAATTTGTGGGAGGGGAACTGGAGCGAGCGGTGCAGTGGAAACGCGTCCCAGTACAAGCCGTCGACCCCTGATCCCCATCATCCGACCGACAGGCGAAGCCGGAAAATCGTCTTCACGACCGATGCTCCATCATGACACCAAACCATACTTATCTGACCCGCCTTCACCGTCTCGACAAGTTGAGAACGTGGAATCTAACTCCACGGATTCCGTTACAGACCGTAACATATGCCTGAAATTAATACCTTCTGGTATCGGACCAAACCCAGACTTTACCGAAGGAATCCCTTCCGAATCACCGACACCGCCTCCACTCATTCCTATTACTCAGCCTGATATGGGAGATACATGGGGCACCGAGGGAGTATTAGGTGATCAGTTAGACCATGTGAGACGGAGGGAATTGCGTTCGAAAGCGAACCAAGAAAGATTGAGTCGTAAAGATAAAGAGGCTCCTGAGCGACCCCAACCGAGTGTCACCCGGGTAGCCACATCTGCTATCCCGTCTCATACGTTGGGACGGGGTATTGAAGAAGCCTTCATGGACCCAGCGGAGCAATTGCACAACCTCTTTATCCACTCATCCGTCTCTCAAAAGACGGATGTTTCAGTTTCTCACGGGGATCGCTCAACTTCCACCGGTCTCTCAATCGAAAAGTACTGGTGTTGAAATAAGAGACCAGCAACCCCCGGTCTCGACTTCTTTCAGTGCACGATTGAGTCTAGAGCCAATTGATATTATACATTCTTCGGCTAGGACACATGATGAGGAACACCAAATCGATGCTCTTCATGACTCGATCGGAACTTCTGTAGTGTCTCCGTCAGGCGGAACACGAGGATCGGACGTAAATCCTACCACAGCTACCAAATTGCCAACTGTGAACGTAGGTGGCTCTGCCTCTAAGGTAGATGCCTCAACGGGTAATCTAAGTGATCCCGGAGTTACTTTACCCGACTTTATGTCACAAGGGTCCCTGGACAGCACCCTCAAGGTTGTCCGTGAGGCAATGGAGCAGCACATCGCCGCCGAGCTCGACAAAATTAATAGCTTAATCAAAGGTAAAGAGAAGATCATCGAAGATGAAACCGCACATACACCTCCACCGGCTCCTACTCATCCTACCTACTCGGTGGACACTCTCAAGACGATGCTTCTAGCTCAGCTACTCCAACAATCCGACACCGAAGCCTCAACTGAAGCAGACCTGCTATCCGTTCTGAAATCACAGGTCACTGCTCCTTCATCATCCATTACCACTCGATTGGATAACCTTGACTCGACTCTTAAGGACTTCAAACAAGCGCTCACAACGCTGTCCGAGAGAGCCCGCTCACTCGAAGATACCTGCAAGAGTCAAGCAGGCGGTCTGAAACGCAAGCACGATGATCAGAATGATCCTGATCACTGTGAGGGGGAGAAAAGACAGAGATTAACCGAGACCTCCCTGATCCTCACTGAAACTACAACCGTGGTTCATCAGGAACCCTCAAATGTGGCTACTACAACCGAAGATGCACCCGAAGCCGAGTTGCCCTTAGCCGAGATGGTAATAGATATGGACATCTCCGATGATGAAGACCCGACGGTTGAAAAGCCTGAGGGAACAACACAGGAACTGGTCACGGATGACACATCAGTTAGCCCGATACTGGATTTGATTGATCCAGACTGCGAGACCAACCCGGAAACCAAAGATGCATGGTATGAAAAAGCCGCCAGTGCCGCAAATTTCCAGGTTAATTTAGTCTTCCCTACTGATGAAGATGACAACGTAGACTACGACCAGTTTCTGCTCCAGAATTTGTATAGTACCCCCGTTCACTCAACTCAAACCGCCGAAACTTCAACAAGACCCGAAACCACAACTGCCGATATTCCGACATCTCCTCAGCAACCGACAGCTTCTGATCTCCCTCCTCCACAACAGCAACAAATCCGTTGGGAGAAGATCACTATATTTATTCCTCACCTGGAGGAATCCCTGAAGAAGTTGTACGTCCACAAGCTACGCCCAATCGAGCCGACCTTCTGCCTTGGTATTTACAGTTCGAACCCCGAATACCAACGCCGGTACATAAGCGCAATGAAGCGGTGTCTACCAGTTAGTCAAGTCCGAACCAAGCATCAGATCACCGAAGTGCTCAAAATCCATTCAGGCCGTATTATGAAAGTTGTTTATCCAGTATTCATTGTCCGACGCGAAGACGGAAAGGAATGGATATTCTCTGAAGCCGACTTCCAGCACCTCCGACCGTTCGACTTCCTGGTAATTCTGAAAGACCTCCGTACAAGAACTATCTGACCGCTTCAAGTCACAAAAGCGCTCGAAGCTGTTCGTCGATTCCTTGTATGTACCATCATGATGTCATATCTAACGGACTTCCAAATGGCAATCGAGAACAGGGCAAAGAAGGTAAATCTGATCAAGCCGAATTTAAAAGCTCCTGAGTTGAAGATGTATCCCGAGAACGCTCTGCTTCTGGAACCTGAATTTGGGATTGTCTACATCAACGATCAGAATGAAAATAAATTTCTTCGCTTCAGCCAGGTCGACAGATTCTGCGACGGCACGCTCTTCAAAGTCCAAAATGCTCTTCGCAAAATCATTTCTTATGAATCGGAAAATCAGAAGGTTTCGTATGTTCCTAACTCGAATGAGATAACTGCACGAAACGCTTTAGAAGTGGTTAACGAACGCATCGACTATCGCCGCGCTATCCGAATATTCGAGGTACACTTTGCGCTCCGTAAAAGTTATGTCTACAACTGGCGCGAACTCGAACTTCAATACAAAGGGGGAGATTGTTAGGGTCAATATTTGGTTGTATTAAAGTTCAAGGGGCTATTTGTAATAGTTTAATTTGAGCCTAGTTAGTGAACGGGACGTGGGCTTGTTAACCATGGGCCCGTCATATAAATAATTCATGGGAATTGTTATGGTCGGCTGCAGGACCATCGGGATATGATAAGGCACGACTCCATTGTTCAGCGGTGGAGGCCTTAAATGTTGCGAAGGAAATTGTCCTGAGGGAGGATTGTTGAAAAATGGCCCCAGACCTCTCTGGAGCGGTGGTCTTATGAAAGGCGCACCAAGAGGAGGTCGAGGACCGTTCTGAAGTCTAAAGGAATTGCCGATTGTTGGGTTCCTTAGGGAGGAGATTTCTGCGGCTGCCCTTTGATTCTGCTCGTTCAAGGCTAGAATTTGACTCCGTGCAGCGTCCAATTCCATGTGTAACCGAGCGACTGGATCCTGATGATTTGCCATTTTTCCTGGAAACAACAAACTTCACAAGATTGTTAGAGCGGTGTATGTTTGGCTTGAGATTTTCTCTAGATGGGGCCCCACGGTGGGCGCCAAACTGTTAATGCCAAAAATCACCCAAAGGATAATTTAAGGTCGATGTGGATTTTTAACAACTAAAGAAAGAGATCTCAAGACAAACAACACAATCGCAAACGAAAATTAAATAACACAGGAGAATTGGTGACGCGGAAAACCCAAACAAGAGGAAAAACCACGGCCAACTTGGGAAAGTCGACAGTGCACTACGATAGCCAAACAGGGGCGAAATCCTTTGGTGACAAGTGTCGTGAGTATAATAGATTACAATAAGAGTAAAAGTAAACTCAATTGTAAACTAAAGTTGTGTATCGTGCGATAAATCGTGCGAATAGACTATCGTCGTGCAGAATGAACTGTTGTCGTGCATATCTTGCATAAGCGGTATGTGTTCGAATGCTCAGATTATCAGTGTTGTATAGCCTAGAAAGGTAGAATATGTAGTGTTGAATGTGTATTTGTGAATGCTTCTTTGTGAATGCGTCTTTGTGAATGCGTATTTGGGAATGCGTCTTTGTGAATGTGTATCCCCTTTGATGTATGGCGCAGGCCTTTATATACCTTGAGGTAGCATTAAATGTGTCTTGATGAGTTGCTCGTAACCGCTGTCGGGTCTTTAACTGTAATTAAAAGCTCGTCCGTTATGACCGTTGTACAATGATTGCTCTTAGACTTGCATTAATGAAACAAAGAAAACGGCTGTTGACTGTTAACGGTTAGTATGGTCGTACGACCGTCTTAAGTCACGGTTGTCGGTCGTATGCATCTTACGACCGTCATAGAAGTATACGATGAAATAGACGATTGTAAATAATCTGCAGGACCTTATCTTAATACAAGAATGGTCTTACGTAAATGTCATATGTATTTTTTATCGTCGGTCGTGAGGTGTGAATTTTTACCCAAACAGCTATCCACTAAGTGGGAAGGCCCATATCGAATATCCGAAGTCGTAGGAAAGGGTGCTTACAGGCTCCAAACCCTCGACAATCGAGACATCCCACGTAGCTAGAATGCAATACATCTAAAGAAATACTTCTTTTGAATATATTTTTCTTACGATTTATTTTTCTCAACGATTACTGACTTAAGCATCGAAGGGTCGTTGGTCAAACCAACGACCACCCACTAACTCTATGCATTGCACGACCGCAGAATCGCATGAACGCCAGTCTTACGATCTATATTGTATAAAATAAGGTCTTACGACTGTTATGTCACGACCGATATCTTACGATCTATATCGTATAAACAAAGTCTTACGATTGTCGCAACCGATATCTCACGATTGATATCGTATAAACAAAGTTTCACGGTCTAAGTTTGACTGAATAAAGTCTTACGACTTTGAGTTCACACTTAGAAATATTTTGCCTTAGTCGCATGATCTATACAGGAAAACATGAGTACCGTTGTCGTACTGCATTTTCTTATTTATGCTATGGTTTTCTTTCTGCCTTAGTCGCTCGATCCATAAGTCATGAGTCATACGATTCATGTTTATTTTGTTTATCTACAACAAAGTAAATGACAACAGTTCTCATTCGACGGAAAAAGTACTTATACTAACGCCAAAACATTACAATATATGGGCACGACCACCAACGGTCGCCCCAGAAAAAAGTACAAAAACTACAAGATTGAGATAGCCTATTCGGGACCACGAGTGACCTCCGCGTCGTCACCCTCAGCATCTTTATCCCCGGCTGAAGCCTCTGCAAAATCACCGTCGCCGATCTTATCCTCATGATCGAGATCTTCCTCGGTCCCGACATTCTCAAGATAAGACGCGACTTCAGCTTCAGCACCATCCATGGGATCCTTCCTTTGCAGGTGACGACGCATGAGTGCCGCTCTGACCTTCAGTCGGGTAAGCGGCTCGAAAGAGAGGAGATTCTCCTCGAGTGCCGCCATCTTGGCCTCCCCAGCTTTGACCGACGACTGAAGCTCTCCCACCTGGTTTTTGCGTATGGCGAGAACAACTTTGGTCGTCGTAACCTCTGCCTCATAGGCAGAGGCCCTCTCCAAAGCCTCCTTTAGACGACTCTGAAGCTCCTCCTTCTCCTAGGACGTGGTCTCCAAATGACTTCGGAGGTCGTCTAGCTTTACGGAGAGAGACTCCGCCTCGGCCTTTGCTGCCCGTTCCTCCTCTCGAGCTGCACGCTTCCCCTCTTGTGCCCGTTGCAAATCCTCAACGGCAGAAGGACCAGCTTTCTGGATCTCATCCATATGGCTGAAAAGGCAAAGACACGCCTGGAATGCCTGTAGTCGCACGATCAAAATGAGTTAAAGAACTTATAACACAGAAACTTACGACAAACGTATGAAAAAAAAACTTACCAAGAACGAAAGTCCTGCGACGTGAGACCCAGTCTCTTCCACAGGAATGCCCTGATAGCGTTCAACGAAGGACGGTAGAAGAAATTTTCCCATATCCGGGGAAATCTTCGCCCTGTCCAGGACGCCATCTACCAGGAAGTTAGACGGTAACGAAATGTTAACCGTCGTAACTCTAGGAACCGCCTCGACCTGAGGATTTTCCCCCTGGTCTCCAGGAACGGACGATGAGGGCTGAGCCGCCCTAGACGACTCGAAAGGCACTGATGTCGCCCCCGTTACACCCGAAGGCATCTTCGCCTTCTAAGTAGTGGTCACCTGTTAATGCCAAAAAATCACCCAAAGAATAACTTAAGGTCTATGTGGAGCTTTAACAACTAAAGAAAGGGATCTCAAGACAAACAACACAATCGCAAACAGAAAGTAAATAAGACAGAAGAATTGGTGATGCGGAAAACCCAAATGAGGGAAAAAACCACGACAAACTTGGCGAAGTCGACAGTGCACTATGATCGCCAAACAGGGGTGATATCCTTTGGTAACAAGTGTGATGTGTACAATAGATTACAATAAGAGTAAAAATAAACTTAATCGTAAGCTTATGTTATGCGTCGTGCGTAAATCGTGAATGACCTCCTCGTTGAAATGTAGAAGTGAATGTCCTCCTCGTTGAAATGTGGAGCATGCCTTTATATAGCTTTTCGTAGCATTGAATGCGTCTTGATGACTGGTTTGTAACCGCTATCGGGTCTTTAACTGTCATTAAGAGGTCGTACATTATGACCATTGTGCAATGATTGCTGTTAGACCTGCATTAACGAGACAAAGAAAACGGCTGTTGACTGTTAACGGTTAGTATGGTCGTACGACCGTCATAAGTCACGATTGTCGGTCGTATGGATCTTGCGACCGTCACAGAAATGTACGATGATATAAACGATTGTACTTAATCTGCATGACCTTATCTCAATACAAGAATGGTCTTACGTAAATGTCATGTGTATTACTTATCGTCGGTCGTGAGGTGTGAATTTTTACCTAAACAGTTTGCCCCCAAAATTTGAATTTTAGGCATGAAATTCAAATTTTAAATTCGAATAGCTGGGATGACACATGTCGTACGGGGAGAGGATCTGGTCGAACCCCAACCGTTCTGGTTTGATTTGAACTAAGGAGGCAAAAACGGTCGATGACGTCATGAGGATGTGTAGGAGGCTTGGAGCCATTGTAGGACAGGTGTCGTTCATCCGGACGTTGCATGCGAAAAGGCGGTGGACAGCTGTGGACCATCCATTGGACTGATTTGACATGCATTTGCCATACAAATAGAGCGATTATGGAGATCATTTCCTTTATACGCTTTCAGTATTCTTCAGAAAGATTTTCGAGCGATTTACTTGCATTCCTGCCTGCTTGTTCGAGGTTTTTTTTAGAGATCTAAGGTACGATCTTCGTTCTTTTAACCATGCAAAAAAGTCTATAGCGAGGAAAACTACTTTAAATAGGGACCTTATGGACCTATATGTTGCACAGATTTCTGTCGTCGATTTCTTGGTATCCTCCGAGCCATCGAGCTCTTTCTAGGAAAAGGCGGATGTAGAGACCTTTAGGTCATTGGCAGGCATACCATCCGTCGTAGGATTGTACTCACCCGACCAACTTCGACCAGCAGAATGTTTGAGGGGATATTTCGTCCTATACGAGTATCCTTTCAAAATAGGATTTAGATGGTCGTTTTCCCCTTTGGCCAGGTCCTTTATAAATTCCTTTGACCTCTCTCCTGGATATATTTTGCCTGAGTTCTGACAGATTATTCAGGAGATCGATCGGATCACCGCCGAATGGGAGGCTCCTTTCACGGTGAACAATCTTCTGACGGCGTACGCCGTTAAAGCGGACGACTATCATTGGTATGGGCTGTCCTCGAAGCTTAGGGGTGGATATACTTTGGCCCCTGATATCCAGGTCTACAACTGTGGGTGGAAGACTAAGTACATCCTCGGTCGAGTGCTAACGCTCGACCGTCTTGATGAGGATACCTCTTGGGTCGCATCTGGATGGAATACCAGGGGTATACTTCTTTATCTTGTAGTACACTTTAGTATTTGTATTTTATGTTGCTAACTTTTGTCGTATGTTTTTAGATATCGACTTTACTGGGGTCAGGCCTGCTCCTGATTCTGAGGAAAAGGTCGCAAGACTTTTCTCTTGTGGTGTCGAGGAGTTGTTTTACTCTCCAAGTCGTACGACTGTTAGAGCTTCGGCTGCGGAGGAGATAAGTTAGCAAGAGGCTTCAACAAGTAAGTATCGTTAGTCGTACGTTTTTAATCTTGTCTTGAATCGGATGACAGTAACTGACGTTTGTGATTTTGTATACAGGTGACTCAGAGATGCAATCAACTTCGAGCAAGTCGAAGAGGGAGGCTCAGCTGGCCTTGGCCCGGAGAGCCAGAGAGCTAAAGAGGAAGGATCCTCCGACATCCGAGTCAGAGACGTTGAAGAAGATGGGGTAGACTCCCCGGAGGGAACCATCGTCGATGGGTGGGGACCCTGCGAAGGTCTCTACTCCCGAGAAGGCAAATACGTCTTCTGACGTGCCTAGGCGACGCCGACGCCGCCTCGATCATCCGCTGCAGGGGATTGGGGGTAAGGTCCTCAAGTCGAGGGAACCCCTGGAGTTACGATGGTCAACTTTCCATTGCCGTCTAACTTCTTGGTGGACGGCGTCCTGGATAAGGAGAAGATTTTCCCAGACTTGGGAAAATTCCTCTTGTCGGCCTTTATGGAACACTATCGGGGTGTTTCTGAGGATGAGACGGGGTCTCACGTTGCAGGACTATCCTTTGTGGTGAGTCCTTTTTTATTTTTGGCACATGACTTTCCGCCTTTATAAGATTGACTTATTTCGTGTTCATGCGACTACAGGCGTTTCAGGCGTCTCTGTGCCTTTTTGGCCAACTGGAGGAGCTCCAGAAGGCCAATCCTTCCGTCGTTGAGGATCTTCCACGAGCACAGGAGGGTGAGCGTTCAGCTCGGGAGGAGGACAGGCGGCAAAGGCCAAGGTGGAGGCTCTTTCCGTTCAACTAGACGATCTCCGCAGTAGTTTGGAGACATCGTCGTGGGAGAAAGAGGAGCTCCGAGGTCGCATCAGGGAGGCATTGGAAAAGTCCTCTGCCTATGAGGCAGAGGTGTTGCCGACTAAAGCGACCCTCACCGTGCGCGAAAAATATGTGGGGGAGCAGAAGGCGTCGGTCAAGGCTGCTGAGGCCAAGACGGTGGCCTTGGAGGAGAAGCTCCTCTCATTCAAGGCATTGACCCGTTTGAAGGTCATGGCGGCGATCATGCGCCGTCACCTGCAGGGGAAAGATCCCTTAGCTAGCGTTGCGGCCGAAGTCGCGTCCTATCTTGAACACGTCGGGACCGAGGAGGATCTCGACCAAGAGGATAGGGTCGACGACACTGATTCCGCAGAGGCCAAGTCGGGCGATGCGGAAGACGACGCGAGAGTAGCCCAAGGCCCTCCGTAGGCTTTTATATTTTTCTTTTGTACTTTTGCTTTGTTTTAGGGCGGCCGTCGGTGGTCGCGCCTTTGCCTTGTATCTTTTAACTTAATACAAGTATGTTTTTTTGCCAAATTGTCGTCTTGGTTTTACTCTGTCGTTAATAAAAAAAATAAAGATAACATGACTTAAGAAACGATCGTTAAAGCAAGAGAAACACACGTAAAACAGTACGACAATGGTACTCGTAACTTTCGTAGTAATCGGGCGACTGAGGCCAAATAAAATTTTTCTAAGTATGGAATCAAGCCATAGGACTTATATCCCAAGACTTCGACCGTAAGATGCTTGTTGTAATCGTAAGATTCACAATATGAATCGTAAGATTTATAATACGGTCGTGACATAACAGTCGTGACATAATAGTCGTTGAGACTTTGTTTCTTATGAGGAAGATCATAAGACTGGCGTTCGTGCGATCCTGCGGTCCTGCGATGTAAAAGTCGGGGGTGGTCGTTGGTAGGACAAACGACCCTCCGATGCTTAAGTCAGTAATTGTTGGGAGAAACAAATCATAAGAAAAAATTCAAAAGAAGTATCTCTTCAGATGTACTGCATTCCAACTACGTGGGATGTCTTGGTCGTCGAGGGTTCGAAGCCTGTAAGCACCTTTCCCAACGACTTCAGATATTCGATAAGGTCCTTCCCACTTAGTGGATAACTTACCTGCGTTTGGTTCCCTGGAGTTCTGGAAGACCCGTCGTAAGATGAAGTCACCTTCCTGAAAGACTTTGATCTTAACATTTTTGTTAAAATGTCGCTCGACAACTTGTCGCTGAGATGCCATTTTGACCAAAGCAGATTCTCTTACCTCCTCGAGAGCGTCAAGATCGTAGCTTAGGTCCACCAGGTTATTGTCGACAGATGTATGTCTCAATGTCAGGAGCTGCACTTCAATATGTAAGACGGCTTCACAGCCATAAACCAATGAGAATGGCGTTTGTTCTGTTGATGTTTGCGGTGTCGTACGATTAGCTTATATGACCAATGGGAGTTCTTCGACCCATCTTCCTTTCGCGGTCTTGAATCTTTTCTTTATCGAATTGATGATAACTTTGTAGCTCGACTCTGCAAGACCATTAGACTGGGAATATCGCGGGGTTTAGGTCGTAAGTTTGATGTTACGATCCTCACAAAACTGTTGCGTACGATCATGTAAAACCAGTTTCTATTAGGTAATCATCAAATCATCCATTGATCTTGAACATAATAGAGATTACATATGATTGATGCACTTTCTCTCTCTAGAATGCTCTCACTTCTCTCTTTAGAAATACTCTCTTGATATTACAATTATGATCATTAACCTTGCTTAACAACTAAGCTAAAACTATTTATTCCTATGAATTACAACACATTAAATGCTAATTACATTGACTCTCTATTTAACACTACTTTGACTTTGACATCTTTGACTTTTACTTTGACTTTACAATGTTTGACCATTACAAGACTTTACAATAAATCTTGAATACAATAATGCTCTAACATTCTCCCCCTTTGGATTCAAGATTTAAAATATGGCAGCAGTCTTCAGCTCTTGATCTTCAAAACTTTAACTTTGACCGCTTTGAACGTTGAAGCTTTGGCACTCTTCAAACAGTTGAATCTACACAAGGATGCGAAGCCTTCACATTTTTGAATATTTAAGTGTAAGCACAATCCGAGTCTCTCAGATCTAAGATAACCATATTCAAAAACACTTCAGACTTCACATGATCCGAAAACTTCAACTTTGAGCAATCCAAATCCATATATGAGTGATTCAAAAACATATTTGTCTTTCACAATGTAAAGTCAATCTTCTTCAAAAACTATCTTCGTCTCTTTGACCTTGAATTGTCTTCGACATGAAATTTAATTAAACATTTCTCCCCCTTTTTGATGAATGTGAGCATCATGATCATCAAAAACCTTTTTCAATTTCAGTCGCATCTCTGAGTATTACTAACAATCTTCTCCTTAATGAATAACCTTGCTCCCCCTCAAAATAAGAATTCTGGAGCAATTTGTTTTCTCCCCCTGAAAGTATGCATATATTTCATTAAAAATATTCATTTCAAATACAGTGCATTAATGAAAACATTTATACAAGGAATATAAAATTCATTGAACCACATTTTATAACTACTAACATTTGATCATTTGAAAACTTTACAAAAGAAATCCAACTTAATGAAATTTAACAGATTTTTCAATCAAATGAAATCAAATGCATGTGTTTGGATTCAAGTACAAGTCATCATTGTATATCAAGTTAACAATGTTCAGTTTCAACCCCTTTATTAAATCTATTTGGTGTGCTGGCATGCGAAATATGATTAGCTTCAAGCATATGCAATTCTAAAACATATAGGAATACTTTGCTCTACACACACTATTTGTCCAAAATCAGGATTTTCACAAATTTACGGGTTTATCGCGACTTTGTATTTTCCCCAAGTGTCAAGAGATGTGTGCCCATTGGCATCTTTTGATTTTGTGCTGATTGGCATCTTTTGATTTTGTGCTCATTGGCATCTTTTAATCAAAAAGTTTAGTAAGAATAAGATACACCGTTAAACATGACTTTCTATCTGGTTCTATAGCAGGATTTGGGTTAGCAGGTCCCAGACCAGTTGGCCTTAGGTGCTAGGTGTCGAGCACCCCTTAGAGCTTAATTTCCCAAACCAGAAAGGCCACATCGATATATCTTAAACCCATTTGTACCAGTAGAACATGGCTTTCTATCTGGTTCTATAGCAGGATTTGGGTCAGCCGATCTCAGACCAGTTGATCTTAGGGACTAGGTGTCGAGCACCCATTAGGACTTAATCTCCCAAACCAGAAAGGCCACAGGTACAAACTTTCAAACTAGATGATTTTATTATATATATATATATAAAAATTTATTTACTTTTTTTTATTTTATTTTTTATTTTTTACATCTCAATCACTTGGTTCAAAATCATTGTGCTTCCCCCATATTTTCGTTTCCATCCATCATTCTGAAAAATAGGCTTTTTGAGTGTTATATTCTATATAAGTCCAGATATACATATTTTCGAGCATTCAGCATAATTTCATTCATGTTTTGCTGACCTTTCGATTTATTTCAGAAGTGAAAGTTGAAACAAATATAACTCAGATAATACAAAAATACTTGTAAAATCACCCTTGACACACATTTTATTCATTGAATGAAAAATTGAGAATTTCATCTCATTGAATTAAATTTGTGAAAGTTCAAACTTTCAAATTCAATAGAAATAAAACATAATGCAATGTTACCTTTCACCACTTGTTCCTTGAAACAAAAAGATGTAACAGTTAAGAATATCAGCTGAGAAGTATGAGTTCTAAACTGATTTGTTTAGAAGTCTTAGTCTTTGAAGTACGGGTCCTGAACTGAATTGTTCAGAAGCCATAGTCGTTGAAGCACGGGTTTTGAACTGATATGTTCAAAAGCCAAAAACTCTTTGCTCCCCCTTAATGGTACAAATACTCTTCTTAAAAAAATTCACCGCTTCTCTTCTGTTTTCAGTCATGTGTGTGGTATATATATTTGCAAATCAGCACAACACATGATGAACCTGCAAAACAGATTAAGCAGATTTTGGTACCCAACGGCACTTGGGTCCTAGTGTGTTAGGTGTATATTTCTTAAAAAGAATACTGTAAGTACCGTACCAATAAGAAGTATAATCTTTATGTACAAAATCATTTGATCCACTGTAAGAACAACATATTTTCTTATGTGCCAACCTAATCAGATGATTTGTGGAATGAATAGGATTAGGTTTAGCAGAAGATTTACCTTTCGGCGCATTGTTCTTTTTGGCCTTTGATGTGGAAGCAGATGATTTTGGTACATCTTTCTTTGGAATCGTTGTGCCTTTGACTCTCCATTCCATCTTCACCTTTTTGAAGACTGGAACTTCTTCAGGTTTGGAAGTATTAACTTTAGGCACATTTGGTTTGTTATCTGATTTATCAAGCAGAGGATTATAGAAGAGATTTGTTGAACGAATCTGATCTTTTGAGAAATCAGTTGATCTATTAAATTGTTTAGAAGGAATGTTTTTAAAGCTTGAACTTGAAGCAGTTTTAAAAGAGTATTCAGAATCATTTGATTTAACAAATGGAGTCTGAAAGATAGTATCATGACTGGCCTGCTTTGAGACATCAAATTTAAAAATGATGTCTTCAAGTTCTTTAACTTTGTTTGTCAAAACATTATTTTCTTTAAAAATTAGATCAAATTTCTTTTGGAGATCAGGTTTGATCAATTGATCCTTCATAATATCATTTGATAAACCAGATAATCTTTTGGTAAGATTAAGAATCACATCTTCAAAATATTTGCGTTCCGATTCAAAATCTTTTTCCAAGAATTTTCTTTTCTCAGTAATCTCTTTGAAAATTTCCATATTTTTCTTTTTAAGGGTTTTACTTTCCTTTTCAAATAGATTTTTCTTTTCCGCAAAATCTTTTCTTTCTTTTTCCAAAAGATTTTCTAAATCAGAGATTTTCACGGAAAGTTCAGAACTTTTAATCTCAAAAGATTTTCGTTCAGTTTCAAATTTAGCTCTTTCTTTTTCGAGCTTGTCTTTTTCTAAAAATAAAACTTTCTCAAAGTCCGAAACTTGTTTTGAAAGTTTTATACATTTCAGCTCAGTTAGTTCCTTTTCTTTAAAAACTTTCTTTGAAGAAAGAGACTCTCTTTCACGTTCAGAAAGCTTTTTCTTCAAATCAACATTTTCATCTTCCAATGTTATTCTTTTCTCTTGAACTTCTTTTAATTGCCCTCTAAGATATGAGTTCTCCTTCTCTCTCTTGTCTTCAATACTCTTAAGATCAGCATTTTCCTTTTGAAAGATTGTTACTTTCTCTTGAAGTTTCTTGATTTGATCGTGCAGACTCGAGTTGTCTCTCTTTGCTTCAAGATCTGCAATATAAACTTCAAGATCAGTAATTCTTTTTGTAAGTTCAGCATTTTCTTCCTCTTTATTTGAAATGGGAGTTGAAGGATTTGAAGCAACATCTTTAACAAAAGTTTGTTTCAAACTTTCATTATTAGAGTTAACAAAAGTTTGTGTCATTGGAGGAACCTCCGTTATGATAGTTTGCTTTAAAACTTCATTACTTGATTTAACAAAGACTTGTGAAATTGGAGGTATCTCCTTTATAATAGTTTGCTTCAAAACCATTTCTACTACCTAATAGAGTGATCGTCAAGAGAAACTTCGCTTAGAAGTTAGAATTATGTGCACACTCTTAAAAATCAGAAAAACACAATTAAAGTCAGAAAAAAAAATTTGAATTTTTTTTTGAAAAACAAATTAAAAATTTGTCTTCCAAAAATTAATTCTGAAAAATTTACGCAGAAATGTTGGACTTTAATTGGCAAACCTGAAAAACAAGAAAAATGTATTAGTTATGAGCAATTACAGGTAAAAATTGATAAAATTGACAAAGAAATGACTAAAACAAAATTTAACGAAAAAAATGACTAAAAATGTAAAAATTCTAAAAACTAACAAGTCTAGGGACTTAAAATGTAAAAACCTAAAACTTAACTACAAGGACCAAACTTGACAGATTCTTAAACTATATACTACAGGGACCAAATCTGCCAAAACCTAAAATCTATTAACAACCTTAACTAAACACTAACTGAAGGACCAAAAATGTTAAGAAATTAACGGAAAAGCTAACAAAATCGTTAGTAAAATGACTCTAACCTAACTGACTAACACTTAACCTAAAAAGGACTAAAATGAAAAGAAAAATTAACAAAAATAACAAGATTTAATAGAATTAACGAAAAAGGGACCAAAAATGTTACAAAAACTAACGGAGAACTAACGGGACGTTAGTTACTGTTCATCATCACCCACATCACGATTCCAGATTCTCAAATTCAAATAACTTCTTCGTTTCACAACCAAATTAAGTGATTTTTGTTGCGTTATGATCCTTAATCGAATACCAGTAGATTCCAACAGAAAAATCTCGATCATGCAACGTGTTTCGAAGACCCACTTGTTTTTCCGGCGAGGAGATTTCAGGCGACGATAACTTCTTCGTTTCTCAACCAAACTCGATAATTTTTTTTGCGTTGTGATCCTAAAACGAAAATCAATCAGATACAATCAACAGTTATCAATCATGCAAACAAATCCGGTGACCCACGAAATTTCCGGTGAAACTCGTTTTTCCGGCGAGCCTGTTTTCCGGCGAAATAAGAATTCGAACTGAAATGAGGATGGTTTCGGATGAAGAAGGGTCCGAATTGATATGGTTTCGGATGAAGAAGGGTCCGAAATTAGTAAGGTTTTGTATCAAGAAGGATACGAAACGATATGGTTTCGTATCAAATGATTGTTGATGGTTTCGGATGCTTGATGATCAGGAATCTGTGGATTTCGGATGCCGAAGGATACGAATTGATGGTTTCGTATCAAGCAGAAATTGAAACCTGATGGTTTCGTACCAAGCAGGAATCGAAACCTGATGGTTTCGGACCAAGCAGGAATCGAAACCTGAACAAAATTGAAAATACACACACACTTAGGTGAAACTCACATACACACAGCACACGTTTAAACACACACACGGCTCAAATAAGCACACACACATGTAGGTTAAACACACATACACAGTGCTGAAAATTAAAAGCGCACACACATACATCTCATTTAAAATAACATTTTCACAAATACAAACACATGGTTTCGTATCCTTTGTGATCCGAAACCATGATTTCGGATGCTTACTTTAAAAGTCAATTATGTTGACCTTTTCCTTTCTTTCTTCTTTAATTTCTCAAGTAAACTTACTGTTGCTTGATTCACAACCTGCAAACAACAAACTCTTAACAAAATTTAAAAATCACAAACATCATTTAACAATATCTCATTAACAGAAATGGATCAAAAACTCAGATCTGAATCATTTTTATCAAGAACATAAAGAACACATTCAAAAACATGATGAACACAAAAATTCCAAGAATCAAATTTATGCAATAAAACTTGAAATATTTGGTTAAATCATGTCTAAAACATGTTTTTGGAAACGATTTTGCACAGAAAAGGATCAAAACAACAATATTTTGCAAAATCACATTCCAAAAAATTTCACAGCTCACTTTTTCAAGAACACAAAATTTTCAAATTCCTCAATTCTTGATACGTTTTTATAAATCTTTTGATGCAAAACTGATTTATATCAATGGAGAAACACTTTGCAATAAAAATCAAAACAAAAAACAAACAAGAAATGCATAACCCATTTGTGTTCTTCAAGTTCTTCAAAAATGGAGATTTTCTTCAAAAATCTTCAAATTTTCTTCAAATCTTCATCAAATTGGACGAATTTTGCACATAATTCGATCTCCCAATGCTCTGATACCAAATGTAAAACCAGTTTCTATTAGGTAATCATCAAATCATCCATTGATCTTGAACTTAATAGAGATTACATATTATTGATGCACTTTCTCTCTCTAGAATGCTCTCACTTTTCTCTTTAGAAATATTCTCTTGATATTACAGTTATGATCATTAACCTTGCTTAACAACCAAGCTAAAACTATTTATACCTATGAATTACAACACATTAAATGCTAATTACATTGACTCTCTATTTAACACTACTTTGACTTTTACTTTGACTTTACAATGTTTGACCATTACAAGACTTTACAATAAATCTTGAATACAATAATGCTCTAACAGATCACTTATAAATTGTGACCCATTGTCGCATACGATTTTGGAAGGAATTCTGAACCTGCATATAATGTTAGTCTGGATAAAAGAGATGACCTCTTTGTCCCGAACCTGGGAGTAGGCAGTCGCTTCTATCCATTTAGAAAAAAAATCTGTAAAGACTAACAAAAAGACTTTCTGCCCTGGGGCAGGAGGTAATTTACCGACGATGTCCATTCCCCACCTCATGAAGGGCCATGGAACCAATGACGTATGTAGAGGTTCAGAAGGCTGGTGTGTCATACATGAGTGTCGTTGACATGCGTCGCAACTTTGGACGTATCTTATGGCATCTTGTCTTAAGGTTGGCCAATAGTAGCCTTGTCGAGATATGCAATTTGCAAGACTGCGGCCACCAGAATGGTTGCCACATTCACCATCGTGCATTTCTTTCAGAATGTTTTGTACATGTTCTGTATTATCGATGCATCTTAAGTTTAGAACTGTCGATGATCGTCGATAAAGTCTGCCGCCGATGATAAGATATTTCGAAGCTTTAAATCGAATTTTTTCAAGCATCCATTTTATCTTCAGGTAGTAGGTCGTGCATAAGATAATTCTTGATGTCGTACGACCAACCATTTTCTGCGTCGAGAGCGTGAATTTTCTCAAAGTCCTCGTGAATTTTCTACTCACGACAGCAGTTTTTTACGCACGATACAACATTGTTATTCACGACGCATGACATTAGTTTACGATTAAGTTTACTTTTACTCTTATTGTAACCTATTGTACTCACGACACTTGTTACAAAAGGACGTCGTCCCTATTTGACGACCATAGTGCACCATCGACTTCTATAGTCGACCGCGGTTTTTACCCTCGACAGGGGTTTTCCGCGTCACCAAATTTCCTTGTCTTATTTACTTTCCGTCGACGATCGTATTGTTTGTCTTGAAATCCTATTCTTTAGTTATTAAAGCTCCACACCGACCTTAAGTTATCCTTTGGCTGATTTTTGGCATTAACAATGATACGAACCATGAAGATGAAGGAGAGTGGTAGAATAAATGTTATGGTGATCTGAGGAAAGATTTTCTTCCTTGAGAAGATGGTTTTGACAGATCGATTCTTTGAAGAAGCCAAAGAAGCATATATTGTGTACCTCTACATGATTTCTATCCACGGATTATTAACTTTCTTTTGGAAAGGGCTACGAATTGAAGGGATCAAGAGAAGTGGAGATTAATGCAAGAAGTGGACCTACATTTATACATATAACTTTTAAAGGACTATTACTTTGTAAGAAACTATAGAATGTCCGCCATGAGAGGAAAGGTTAAAATGGCCCTTGTTTTTCACGAGAATCCTTCATTTGCAATGTTTCTTTCATAGATTTTAATTTTACGACATATTTAAGAGAAATTAGGTAAACAATCTTTTTATATAGAATATTTGTTTTTTTAAAGACAATTTTCCAAACAATGTCATTTTATTTTAAAATGGTAATAACTTGATACTATGCTTAAAAACGATGTGTCAACTTTTTGAAGTACATTTACATAGGTCACTTAAATATTTGATTCTATGAACTGAATTTCAAAAAAAAACCAACTTTGACATTCACACATTTTAACTTTTTCCCCCCGGAAAGATACATCTAGGCTTTGCCTAGACTACATTCTTGGCAAGCTGCGGACGTCTGAGACTAAGTCTGACCATAAAATGCTAGCGTTTGGAATTGAACCCGGATAGATGGGATATTTCACCACATCGTCCAGGACTTTTGCCGACACGCCACCAACCTTGTAGTTAGACAGATATTTTAACTTAGCATCCTATAAAATCGATTTTGTTGATGCTTGCCGGAAAATTAAATGGAGATATGTTGTAATAGCAGCATTTGGAAAATACATACATACATACATATATATATATATATAAGTATAATCTTTATATGATCATGGTTCAACAAGCAGAGAAATACAGTAGTGATTTCATCTTTACAGTCGATAAATACATCGATGAGCATAAGGGCAACAACAAGATGTGAGAATGCAATCAAACTCGAGCTTGAGCGTAAGACTGTTGCTGAGTTTGCGGTTTCCCTAGTTCAACATCCTTGTTTGTCTTAATCGCAGGCTGAAACTCGCCCAAATATCCTCCAAGCTGAGTCGACAATCCCATCTTATCAATCGGTTCACGATGATACGACTTACAAATCAGGTAAAGCATTGTCTGGGCGACATAACCAACCAGAAACAAGACCATAAGCAGAACAGTACACACAAGTCCCACAATTACGGTAAAAACCGAATAGTTCCAAATGAAGACGTAGAACAACATCAGTATGCCTGAAAGGATGCAATATAACACAAAGAATACAAACCACGATAACCACCTCTTCCCTTTAATAAGATCATTGCCTTTCATCATCGCTTTCAGTCCATACGAGCTTTCCAAAACCGTAACCACACTCGCCAGCTGCCAAACTGCGGTTATATAAATAAACCCTACGCAATATACACAGAACAAAACCCAAAACAGGATGGAACCAAAAATAGTGTCTGAAACGGTTGTGACCCATATAAAGCCCACCAATCCAGCCACCATGTTGTAGATAAAGAAACCAAAGTAAGTCCACAAGAAAGTTAAAGTAAGTCTCTTCCAAACCCTAGGGACTATTTTTTGAACTTTCTTGAATGTCACATCTTCACCGGTGTACACGGTGGCGATGGTGTAAACAATGGCGGCGGTGGAGAGAAGAGAAAATAGGAAGAGGAACGTTAAATAAACCAATCTAAAGACCCAATACCCGATCCATGCAGACGATTGCCTATGGTTAATGTAGTGGCCATATTCCCTATTTTCGTATCTTTGGATACGCCAATCAAGAATATCGGCTATGATGATATGAGCTATGAAGACGAAGGAGAGTGGTAGGATGAAAATTAGGGTGATTTGGGAGAAGATTTTCTTCCAGGAGAAGATGGTTTTGATGGATTCTTTGAAGAGGCCAAAGAAGCCAACATTTTGCATTTCTGCTTGATCTCTATCCATGGATTAATTTTGTTTTGCAAAGGGTTAGGGTCTTAGGGACAAGTGGAGATGAATTGGAAGAATTGGGTCTAAATTTATATCACAAAAGATATTACATCCGGCCACAACGGACTGTTACTTTGGAAGAAACTACGGAATGTTCACCATGAGAGAAAAGGTTAAAAGCCTTTAGTTTTTCACGAGAAAGCTGCAGGTCCTGTTGATGTAATCCTTTGCAATGTTCCATTCATATGGGTTTAGGAAAACAGTATAATAAAGAAAGAAAGGGAGATCTACATTAAATAAACCATGGCAAATTACCTGATAAGCAACTAATTATTACCCAAAACATTATTTAGTGGCTATAAACTATTATTAATTTTCCATTCCAAAGTAGAATGTCCACATTATTTAGTTTGTTTTAAAACAAGTGTTGCCTTTTAAAATAAATAATGAGACCGAGAAAATTTATATCTCTACAACTAAAGAGTAAAATTGCTGTTAAAAAAAAACTAAAAGTAAAAGTAAAAATATTTAAAAATGTAATAATTACACTTTTCTATAATTATGTATTTTCATCGTGGCCATTTGTCTTGGGACGAAGAGTTATTGAATAAAAAGAATAAAGTACTTACTTTGTCCCAAAGTAAGTGCTCGTCATAAAAAAAAAAAAAAAAGGGAGTTACTATTCACAACCCCTGTAAATATGTCACTCTCTCGCAGACAATCTCACAAACCAAAAAGTAACCAAAAAGTAAATTAACATTTACATTTTACACCCCTAAACTTATATAATTTATTTACTTTATACCTTTTATTTTTTTAATTTTCATTTTACACATTTATTATATTAACACATATAATCATATATTAGTTAAAATACGTTAAAAAAATATGTTTTAATTTTAACAAGTTACACCATTATAATCGTCTATTCAATACGTTCGAAATGAGCCTAATATTGATTTTTTTTGATTTTTTTGATTTAATTATTTAATTATATATCATTTATGGTACATCTCTTACTTTTTTAATTTTCGTTTTACATTTTTATCACATTAACATAATAATCATATATTAGGAGAGTTTTTTTTGTCTCATTTATTTTTGTAACGCCAATGATTATTGAAACAACGTATTTTTATTTTTAAAAGTGTTTATCAACTTATGTCGTTCATATACGATTATTTATGTTAATACGATTACATTAAAATACGTTAAGGAATTTGATATATATACAAAAAATCAGTTTTTAAAAACTCGTACTACCATTTTTATATGAATGGACAGGGTTTTAAACTCGTATTACCATTTTTAAAAACTCGTACTACCATTATTAAATCAATTTACTTGATGATTTTACACAAAAAATGTGTTCATGTTCGTTCATTTATTAAATAAACGAACCTCACGCCGAACGATTTATATATGTGTCTATATTATATTATAAATATTTCAACTTTAATGTTCTAAATTATCTTAATTGGTTCTGAGAAAACGATCAATTTTTTATAATAATATAATTAAAGAGGGGTAAACGTATGACATATAATAATATAATTAAATCCAAAAAAATTCAAGATTGGGCTCATTTCGAACGTATCGAAGAGACGATTATAATTGTGTAATTTGTTAAAATTAAAACGTATTTTTTAATGTATTTTAGTTAATAAACGATTATATGTGATAAATGTAAAATTAAATTATGAAAGTAAAAGGTATAAAGTAAAGTTAGTAAATAAGTATAGTGGTTGAAAGTGTAAATATGAAATCAAAATCACAGTTTGAAATTGAAATTTACGCTTTCAACCACTATACTTATTTACTTACTTTACTTTATACCTTTTACTTTCATAATTTAAATTTTACATTTAACACATATAATCGTTTATTAAATATAATACGTTAAAAAAATACGTTTTAATTTTAACAAGTTATACCATTATAATCGTCTCTTCGATACGTTCGAAATGAACCCAATCTTGAATTTTTTTGGATTTATATATTTTAATATATATCATATACATTACATAAAAAATATTTTATATATTTAAAATTCATACCTTTATAGTTAATTATTTAATTTATGGTACATGTCTTATTTTTTTTCAATTTTGTTTTACACTCCTATCGCATTAACATAATAATCATATATTAACTAATTCATTAAATCATTTTAAATTATTATTATTTGAATGTGTTTATAGATATCGTGAATGACAATAGGAGAAGGTTTCACGAGAAGAATATTAAATGAGGTTTTGACAAGTTGGTATCACTGGACTCATTTAAGAATTGTGAAAATGGGTATTTGGCGAATGATGATTCATGTGTGTTTGGAGCTGAAGTATTTGCAGTTACAGAGTATGCACAAAAGGATCGATGTATTTTCAACGTAACTTAGATTAAAATTATCTCTTTCGTGTTAATATAATAAAGGTATAAAAATTATCTCTTTCAGTTCAGTCCCGTCCCGTCCCATCCAGTTCAGTCCCGTCCAGTTCCATCCCGTCTCATCTAGTATGCATACCAAACGCTACCTAAGAGTACCATAAATTAAATAATTAACTATAAGTGTATGAATTTTAAATATAAAATATTTTTTATGTAGTGTATATGATATATATTAAAATAGTAAAATCCAAAAAAATTCAAGATTGGGCTCATTTAGAACGTATCGAAGAGACGATTATAATGATGTAATTTGTTAAAATTAAAACGTATTTTTTAACGTATTTTAGCTAATATACGATTTTATGTGTTAATATAATAAAGGTATAAAAAATATTTCTTTCAGTTCAGTCCCGTTCCGTCCCATCCAGTTCAGTCCCGTCCAGTTCCATCCCGTCCCATCTAGTATGCGTACCAAACGCTACCTAAGAGTACCATAAATTAAATAATTAACTATAAGGGTATGAATTTTAAATATAAAATATTTTTTATGTAGTGTATATGATATATATTAAAATAGTAAAATCCAAAAAAATTCAAGATTGGGCTCATTTCGAACGTATCGAATAGACGATTATAATGGTATAATTTGTTAAAATTAAAACGTATTTTTTAACGTATTTTAGCTAATATACGATTTTATGTGTTAATATAATAAAGGTATAAAATGAAAATTAAAAATGTAAAAGGTATAAAGTAAATTTATTTAATTAGTATAGGAGGTTAAAATGTAAATGTTAAATTTGTTTTGGTTTGTGAAGCTGACACATTTGGCAGGGGGCTGCGAATTGTTGAGGGGGTGTAGAAAGAAAAACCCTAAAAAAATACACACACTTTTAGAAAAATGTAATAATTACAGTTTTAATGATCTAATTATAGTTTTATCTCTAATAAACATTTATTTTGAGAGAAAGTGAAATAGAAATTACGAGATTTATTTTGGGACAAAAGATAGTACCATATATAGTTACTTTACTACTTCAATCTAAATACTTAATTAAGATCACGTAAAAAAAATTAATTTTCGTGAGAAGCATGGGGAAATGATAAATGTGCCCTTGTATAATATTATGCAAGGTTCTAAATTGTATTAGGCGTGGCGTGGCGACAAGGTCAAGTTTCAAGGCTTAGGAGCTACTACCTGTTTTGTAGTGTTACTCAATGAGCTAATAGTAGTAAACAAATCAAATTAGGTTATATATTAAAAATTTGCAAATATTATATTATATTATGTGAATGGTATATTTCTCATAGTTTTTTAATAAGACGGGTAATTCTCACAAGAACCTAATAATTGATCTAAATGGGGTTAATTATATAGTAGATATTGAACTAATTGACAAGAGATTAATAAACGAAGTTAAAGAAACAGATAAACCAACTTCTGTCTTGTGCCGTGTTATTTGTTTTCTTCATAATACATCATAATTTAACATTTGCTTGACAAATTTTTGTGGGGAATTAGTAAAACAATTTCTCTACTCTTTTTTTTTGTAGTATAAGAAAGGTATGTAAATATTTACATCGCAAGCCTTTCTTTGCACACTATAAAACGAGAAGGCTTAACCGGCCGATTTTTCTGCCGTTAATTTCTGGTGGATTTGTGGTCGATCATCGACGGTTTACCGACGGAAAATCCGCCGGTAATCCGCTATGGTGGTTTTTTCTTGTGAATTTGCGACGGATTTTTCACTACTAAACAAATGACCTTTCTTAGATGGACGTTTCCGGCGAATTTTCCGTCGGAAATATTTCTGACTGATTTACTGCGGAATCATTAAAAGTCAACAAAAGCGTTAATCTGTCACTGAAGTTTTTTAAGAAAAGAAATTATATATTCTCGAAAATATTTGTGACGGAAATTGTATCCGCCACAAATATTTGTTTAATTATGATTAAATTACTTAATTAATATAATTAACAATTAAATAATAAAATTACAATAGATAGATTAGATTAAATAGCAATTAAAAATTCAAATTAGAAAAACCGTATTAATTTCTGACGAAAATTTAAAAGAAATTTTAAATATTTTTAATTTCCGTCGATAAAAGTTAATATAAGATAAAATTAGGTAGGTCAAGTTTGATTTATTATTGTGTTTTTAAATATTTATTAAATTAAGTTAACATACAAAACGAATAATATTATATTAAATGTGGTGAGAATCTTTACATAACAGCGTACGTTAAGTGCTTTGCACTGTCCTGTGACCATCTCTTGTATACCATCGTCAATGCCGTGCAAGATATGGCATTATGCTCTTTCTTATTCATCCACAAGTTGCATTGTTATTTTAGGTTTTAACGAAAACAAACTTTTTTGTTACTATACTTTTGGTTACATTCAATCAAATTATAGATGCTCTCCGTAAGCAATTTATTCATGGCTTTGAATAATGCGATCATAATTAATAACTTAATCAGAACTACAAACTAAGAAAGATAAATTTAATTAATAACAATCTTAAAAATGATCAAGGATTTGAAACGCGAATGGATGGAACGACTACGATGAATGGAATAAGCTATTAGAGCATCCACAACAAGGATTTCATAACAATTTCATATGGATTGCAAATGTGACACGTATGATTGCAAAATTAGAAATTGTAGTGGTTGTCAGTATGATTGCAAAATTAGAAATTGGTTTTGGTAATTTGCAAATGTCAAATCAGTACTTTTTGATAGTATATGAAATTGTAGGGAATAATTCCTAAATTAGAAATTGTTTTATGTCAAATCATGTTTTGTGATGTTTTGTAGAGGGGATTTAATTGTAGTTTTGTAGAGAGTATTTAATTATAGTTATTTAATTAATAAAATATTTCATATTAAATTATAGTAAAGAATATTTAATTGTAGTGTTGTGTTGTTGTTATTTGATTAAAATATAGTTTTTATGATGAGGTGTCACATTTGCAATTGGGTGAAATTTCATTGTTGTGGGGTATAATTTCAAGATAATTGCAAAGCTGATGTGGCGCTGATGTGACCCATTTGCAATTGACCCCTTTGCAATTGGGATTAAATTTCATTGTTGTGGATGCTCTTATGTTCTATTATCATGTTTGGTTTAATTCGAATTGTAATAATTGAACGGCCATTCTAGTATGATGTTTGATATTGATTTTTAGTATAACGGCCCATTATAATTTTACGAGGTTAAAAGTATGTAGAGTAACCAAGTAAATTTTATAATAAAGTATCCACAGTTATACATAACCGGACGTTAAGGTACATATACGTACAATCCCGACAAAAGTGAAGTTGTCTAGTAAGTTAGTCCCAAAATTCCACTCCTAGAACCTGTCACAGAATAACAAATGGTGTTGAGAAATAAATCTGTGAGCAGATCAACAAAATCAACAATAAACAATATAGGGCAAGTACAATTTATCTGTATAATCACGAAACGAGAAAATAAAGCAATTGAATATCACAAAGATATCACAAAAGGGTTCACATAATCACCCCATTCCGTGTTTCGTGTTATTCAAGTACATATAAATCACCTGAATACACTAAACTCGTTCCCAGAGGATATATGGTCCTATAGGCATAAGTAAGAACTAGTAGTGTGAGCACGACGTAACTACAAAACAAAGCCTAGTTTCCGTCGGAAATCCGTCAATGATGGACACATCCATTGGAAATTCCGTCGAAACCAGCGGGTAGGCAATTGAATTTCCGACGAATATTAGCGACGAATTTCAGACAACCACGTTTAGCGACGGATCACCGTGAGTTCACCGACGGAGAGTTTACCGATTGACGGAACCAATTACCGACGGATCACCAACGACCACAAAAAGTTAAAAAAAAATTATTTACCGACGGAAAATCCGTCACTAATACATCGCTAATTTTTGATATTTTAAAAAAAATTAAAATTTTATTTCTTTTCTTGTACACTGTATCATATATATATGTATACACTACTAGCGAAATGCTTCTTCCACATCCTCCAGGCGGAACCCCATATCGTTGATGGGTCGGTGTTGAGGCTAAGTATCAAGGCACGACTTATCTCATCGACGATGATAAAGGAGTTGCGATTGGTGTCGAATAGATCGGAGATACCATATTAGAACAATAAGGGGTTGTTTCGTTCGTAGAATTCAAAAGAATTTGATGGAATTCGAATGACAAATTCCATCGACCAAATTCCTTGGTGGTGTTTGGTTCACGAAATAAATTGATAGGATTCCATCGGATTCCCCCCAAATTCCACGATTGAGGGATTTGATCATTCCTTAGCATATGTGAAGGATTTGAATTCCATTTTGTGACAAATGTTACATAATATATAGTTTCGTTTTAGAAAGATAAAAATAACTTTTGCATCCAATTTAACCACCCTCACCCCACCCATGCCAACCTCCTCCTGCCTCCACCCCCACCAGTCGTGCCCCTGGCTCCTTACCCCACCCTACCCCCAACGTGCCCTTGTCTTCCTCACCTTGACCACCCACCCCACCCCTGCCTACCCCCATCCCCACCCCACCCCCATCCTTGCCACACCCCACCCCTTTTGTCCCCCCGCCACCTCCCTCCCTACAAACAAAGATGGAGATTACAATTATTTTTCGAGATTCCATTCTAATTCCATCGAACCAAACGCAATCAAAGTGCATACTAAAATTCCATTCCAATTCCCTCAAAGTCATATTACTTCGATGATTCCAAATTCCATTCCGCAAACCAAACATTCCTTTACAGATTTTCAAGATTCCTTAAGCTGGCCAAGGATTCTATTTCTGAAGATCGACCACTGCTAAATTCATTTTAGTGAGGCATGACTTTGAACGTCTTTGACGTTCTGGTCTTTTACCTTGTCGTGACATCTTTCCATGCCCAATTGTCGCCCGCCCTTAGAATATTGCAGTTCTTCAGCCGTCAGCACCTCGTTTCTTTCTTTTGTAATTTCAAGAAACTGATTGCGAAATTTCGGTAAATGTAAGATTATAGATTAGTTGATTGTTGGATAAATTTGATAGGATACTTAAATTAAGAAACTAAATTTAAACTTGCATATCATCCATAAGCAATGAAACTTGACCAAACTCCCTGCCATTCGCTGCCATGTCATCTCTTTCACATAAAGGAGTGTATCATCTCTATGATTTGTTGGCTTGGTGCTTTGAAATTACTTATTCTTTTAAGACTCAACATTACCTCAGCAAAAGTGTGTCCAAGTCCAAACATAATGACACCAAGGCACAAACTTATATATATATATATATATATATATATATATAAAAAAAAATAAGCTCACTAGGAAAGTTCATCTAAAAACTCAAATTCAGTTGTAAACGTGAGGACAAATCTCGTCCATTGATCGCAGCCATATTTAAGCCATTCCTAAAATTCAGCTTTAGGGGTATTTTCGTCAAGATTAGAATCAGCGCCTCATTTGTTGACTTTTTATTTTCTTTTTTAATTAAAAAACTTTTACCCCCTTAAATTTTAAAATAAATTATCTCAAAAATTACTAACATTTTAATCAAACAAATTACATCAAAAAATGAGAATTTCGTGCCCTTCGATATGACATCCATCATGATATAGTTTTCTTTTTTTCGTTTTAACCGTTTTTTTACGTGAAATCGTGTATATGAGTTATATTCAGAGTGAGTGTATAGAAGCTAGGAACGAAGTAAAAGAGGGACAATAGGTAGAGTAAGCAAATTCTGGTAGACGAGTAGACTTACGAGGACGTTGAGATTGTCGAGGTGGATCCACATTCTCAGGTGCATCTTGAGTGACAGTAGGAGGGGGGCAGCAATGTCAGGCATTGAAGTACCAGTAGCATATTCGTCCGTTGGAAGAGTATCTGAAGTCTGAGTAGAGTTTACTTGCTCAACGAACGGATCAAGATTAATGACATCTGACTTTGTCAAGTTGTGTTCATTTTTAGGAATGGAATAGAAAGGAATATGCTCAAGAAACACAACATGCCTACAGACATATAATTTTTGAGAGGTAGGGTCAAAGCAACGATAACCTTTTTGTCCTTCACCATAACCAAGAAAGACACATACAACAAATTTAGAAGATAATTTGTCACGTTCTACATGTGGACGAAGTACAAAGCAAGTGTAGCCAAAGACACGTAGGGAGGAATAATCAGGGCAACGACCATAAAGTTTCTGAAAGGGAGATATACTTGAGGTGATTGAGGATGGAATTTTGTTGATCAGATTGACAGCAGTAAGAACAGCTTCACCCCAGAATTGGTTAGGAACCGAAGAAGACAACAAGAGAGATCGAGCAGTTTCAAGGATATGTCTATGTTTTCTTTCAGCAACACCATTCTGCTCGGGAGTGTCTGTACAGGAAGTCTGGTAACTAGTTCCATCTAAAGCAAGTAATTCACATAATTTATTGGAAGTATATTCTCCTCCCAAATCACACCGAAAACATTTAATAACAGAATTATGCTGGGTTTTAACATATGCACGAAAACGACAATAA
The DNA here is from genome assembly GCA_033807775.1 of Saussurea involucrata. Classification (NCBI taxonomy): domain Eukaryota; kingdom Viridiplantae; phylum Streptophyta; class Magnoliopsida; order Asterales; family Asteraceae; genus Saussurea; species Saussurea involucrata. The sequence continues at coordinate 69,004,089 of CM066320.1, forward strand.
ACATCAAAGAATTCTGAACGATGTTTCATGAGAAAAATCCAACAAAAACGAGTACAATCATCAATGAAAGAAACATAATATCGAGACCCTCCTTTTGTAGGAAAATGAGATGGTCCCCACACATCTGAATGAATCAAATCAAAAGGTGCAACAGACAGAGATTTGCTTAACTTAAAAGGCAAAGCTGAAAATTTTGCAAGTTTACAACCACTGCAATTAGAAATATCACGAGTTTGCAAATTTCCCAAATTTCCAGAAGAAGCCAAGTATTTTAAACGAGAAGCAGAAACATGTCCAAAGCGAGAATGCCACAAATAAAAATTAGATGACTTAGGCGACAAACGAAAAGAAGATAGATCTGCGGTATGAGTAACTGCTACTGGTAACCGCAACTCATCCAACACATATAAGCCCCCACGCCTACGGCCGGTCCCAATCAGCTTCTGAGTACGTGGATCCTGCACATAACAAGAGTCACGGGAAAAGAATACTTTATAACCAGAATCAAATAATTGACCAACAGATGCAAGATTCAATGAGAGTTTTGGAATATGATAAACATTAGGAAGAGAGAAATTTGAACCCATAATAGGACCAATGCCTGCTAATGGCATAGGAGTGCCATCAGCAGTCGTGACAGGCAAGGAAGGCATAGGTTTTACAGAAGCAAATAATTTAGCATTCGGAGACATGTGAAAAGAAGCACCAGAATCTAAAATCCATGAAGTTGGATTCATACCTGATTCGTTATCAATCGACCGACCTATGGGAGAAGAGACGGACATGACATGTGACTTAACATCAAGAAGCTTCTGGAGTTGTTCAGTTATGGATGCAAGAGTAGGATTAGTAGTTGACTGAGGTGGAGGAACGGCGGCAGAAGTGCTAACTTGAGGAGAGAAGCGATGTGGTTGTCGCGGATGACCGAACTGCATAGAAGAATTTCGACCCATAAGCTCTGGACATTGAGACTTCCAATGGCCCTTTTTCTTACAAAAGTTGCATTCATCAAATCCGACTCTCGGACGACTCTTATTCTGATTTTGAGCATGATACCTATGAGGAACAGCCAAAACAGAAGGGCTTGGAATTGGAAGAATACCCTTTCCTGTTTGTGTCTTTAGACGAGTTTCATCAGCCAACAATTCACTTACTACGGAATCAACTGAGGGAAGTGGGGTGCGATGCAAGATGTTACTACAGAGTCCTTTAAAGTCGCTTCTTAGTGCCATGAGAAACTGCACCAATCTCTGTTCTTCCCTACGGTCAATGTAGGGTCCAAATGCACGCAATTCAGCGGATTCAGTAAGAGCTAACTGATCCCACAAATCTGTCATTGTTGAGTAAAAATCCTGAATACTCATCTCTCTTTGCTCAAGTGCTCGGATATCAGCTTCTAACTGATACTGTTTTTCAAAATTAGACTGTGTATACAGTCTCTCAAGATGGTCCCATACTTCCTTGCTTGTTTCATATTTTGCCAACTGAACACCAATTGAAGGTTCAACAGAATTGTTTATCCAAGTGATAATTTTCGAATTCTCAACTTCCCAAGGTTCAAGTTCTTTTGCTTCTGTTGGTTTAACAATGGTGCCAGAAACATAACCCCACATTTTCTTTCCCTTCAGAAAGTTTTTCAAGACATAACTCCAATAGGAGTAATTTTTCCCATCTAAACGAATACTAATGGCTTGGAGAGAATCGTTTCCAGCCATTGCAAATGAGAAATAGTAAGCAAAAAAATCGACAGGAACACAGAGATTATAAAGATACCGTATACCAAAGACGATTCTCGAGTAGAAGACAGCGTATCTCGAACCAGAAGAAAGTCGAACCAGAAGAAGACCGAACGAGAAGAAAGCCGAACCAGAGGAAGACCGAGCGAGAAGAAATCCGAACCAGAAGAAAACCGAACACCAAAAATATTGGATCCGCGCACAGGAGTGCTTGAGAGAAGAAACAAGATTAACCAAGCTCTTATACCATGATAACTTTGATAGATGAAGAAGAAATGCAAGAAATGGTTTAGGGTTTCATTGACAAGTTGTGTTCTTACAAAGATGCAATAAAAAAGGATGATGAAGTATACTGATTAACCTAAACTATATACCAAACCTAACCTAAGCTAAAATATACAAGGGCCCATATATAAACTAAAGGGCAAGGCCCGGCCCAAAGGTATCTATAATATCTCACAAACATAACATGGACTGAGAATCTTACCCGCTAAAAGGGAAGGCAAGCATCTAAAATCTTACCCGGTAAGTGCGGGTGATGACTCTTACCCGATAAGCGCTTACCGGGTTATTAATGCATACTATCAATCTATTTTGATGACCAAGAATGTTTATCGGGTCACTTACTTACCGGATGAACATGACAATGACTGAGTATCTTACCAAGTAAGAGTGATATTCAATGACCGATACTCTTACTCGGTAAATGAGGGTAGGCATGGCAACGGGACGGGTATGGGGCGGGGTTCACCATCCCCGACCCCGGTTTTTGATACCGTCCCCCGGCCCCGGCGGGTACGGGGAATGAAATCCCATCCCTGGTCAAATTTTCGGTCAAGACCCGGTCACCCATTTCCCGACCCGGTAATGATCCGGTTTTATTCTTTTGTGATAACAATTAAAAACCCCAAATCAATTATTGTGATAACAATTGAATACAAAAACTAGAACAGTGTGCAATAAATGAGTATTTAACCTCCAATTTTTTAATCAGTAAAAAGAAGTATTCAATTCTTAATAATGGAAGCAACCAAATTCATGTAAAGACAAAGACACAAAGGCATAAAAACTAAAACAGATGGCGAAAATTGCAAACAATCTTACTTTTATGAAAATTGAAAATCATCTTTCTCTGCACACCATCTTTGTATGTAGAAATACTTCTTTCGCAGAGTTTCTTTGAGAGTCCATGTTCTTGATGCTTTTTCAAAGTGGTCGAGAGATAGTCATCTCGGCCCCGACCCCATCCCCGGTTTCCTGAAAGTGGGTTCCCCCGGCCCCGGTACTCGGTTTGGCGGGGAATCCCCTGCGTCGGTCGGGTCGGATGGACCGGGTTCCCCACCGGGTCGGGCCAAATTGCCATGACTAAATAAGGGTGACTACTCTTACTAGGTTAGCCCTTACTAGGAAATAGTTGCATATAGGATGTCGTTTGATGGACTAGAATGTTACCCAGTAAGGTAAGTAAGAATGTTGACCCTTATGGGTAAGCGTTTGAGTAAACGGCCTCTTAGGCTATTTTGAAAGCAATTGATATGTTTTACTCTTATGCTTTCTATTAAACCATGCATTTAGGCTATAGTTTGCCTAGTTAATTATTTCTATTTACCGTGTTAAAGAATAAATTGAGTCTATAATCATGCTATTCATTTGATTTTTAACGTGTAAAATGATATCTTAAACCACCATCAACTTTGTACATTGTTGTTAAGAAATATCCAGTATGATCTTTTGATTGAACTTACAAGTGAAGTTGGAGTTAGGAGAAATCTGATAGCTTGCGCACAAAACCTCATCCCTTTTCTCCAACAGTGATCCCTTTTTTCTATTTTGGTGCTAAAGACCACTTGCTTTTCAGAATTTATTTGCATTCAAATCTCTTCATACTCTCTCAATCTCAAACACGCCCTAAAACTCATCCCTAAAATCCAGTCTCTCCATCTTGTATACTACAGTTTCGATGAAGCAGAAGATGATAGAAATAACTTTTATCCGATGGAGTTCTTAAATTTGCTAACTGTTAGTGGTTTGCCCCCTCATTACCTTTGGCTCAAACTTGGATGCCCAATTATTCTATTACGAAATATCGATCCCTCGAATGGCTTATGTATTGGCACCAGATTGATATGTAGGCGTTTTCAGCAAAATGTCATCGATGCAGAAATAGCCATTGGTCAACATGCTGGCAAAAGAGTATTTTTGCCGAGAATTCCTTTATGTCCGTCCGATGATAACATGTTCCCATTCAAACTGAAGCGAAAACAGTTTCCAGTTCGGCTTAGCTTTTCTATGACAATAAATAATGTTCAAGGACAGACAATACCAAACATAGGTGTTTATCTACCTGAATCAGTATTCTCGCACGGGCAACTTTATGTGGCATTGTCTAGAGGGATATCACGGGGCAATACAAAGGTATTAGTGAAGCCTATGAAAAAATTCAATCGTGTTGGAGTCTACACATCAAACGTCGTTTTTAAAGAAGTTTTATGTGATGAATAAGGTACAATCAACTAATTACTGTTACACAACTGCTACAATATGTTTCTATTTAAAATAATTATGTTTATTTTTTTGCAGAACATGCTTACGGATTGATTCTTCACATGTCTTATTATATTATGAAGTTCCGGATGTGCATTTTTACATATGATTGTAATGTCACTCTTGTTTAGTCATTATCTTCAAATTTTAAACAAGCTGTGAATTTATGAATTTGGGAACTTGATACTTTTGCGATTATTTTTCTATATATCTTGTTGATAAACATAATTTATGGTAATAACTGTTTTCCAATTAAATCATACTAGCCTATAAAAAAATTGAGAGAAAACGAGAATAATACGAACAAAAACATCGGTGTCAGAAAAGTTATTTGCTTCAGAGTTGTCATTCACCCGCGCTGCATCGCGCGGGTAGACAACTAGTATATATATATATATAGGGGTGGGTTCAAATGAAAACTCATTTTCGATTGTGAACATGAGGACAAGTCACAACCATTGATCAAGATTTGGAAAACTAATCAATGGTTAAAACTTAATTAAACCAATTGAGAAGTGATTAGAGGCAAATCTGGAAATTTGAATCAACGCCTACCATGTTTGACTTTTTATTTTCTTTTTTAATTAAAAAACTTTTACCACCTTAAAGTTAAAATAATTTATCTTAAAAATTACTAATATTTTAATCAAACAAATTACATCAAAAAACGAGAATTTCGTGCTCTTCGATATGACATCTATCTCGATATAGTTTTTTCTTCATTTTAACCGTTTTTACGTGAAATGCTATGTATGTGTTATATTCGGTATGAATATGTATGCACGTTTCCTGGTGTACATATTCAGTATGAATTACAAAGAGAAACGTTCATTCACTATTCAGGGTGAATAATGTGTTATTCAGGATGAATAATACACGAATTCCTGATTCATGTATTATTAAACATGAATCGTGTATTATTCATCCTGAATAACACATTATTCACCCTGAATAACACATTATTCACCCTGAATAACACATTATTCACCCTGAATAACACATTATTCATGTTGAATAATATATGAATGACCCGTGAAGGTTGAACACATGACACACTCTCTTTGTTTTCCGATTCACAACCGAAACTTGGTTTTATTCTTTATGAATATGTATGCACTTCTTTAGGTGTCCACATTCAATATGAATAACAAAGGTGAACGTTCATTCACTTTTCATGATGAATAATACAGTATTCAGGATGAATAATACAGTATTCAGGATGAATAATACAGTATTCAAGATGAATAATACATGAATTCATGAATCGTGTATTATTCACCCTGAATGATGTATTATTCATACTGAATGATACATTATTCATGAAGAATAATACATGAGTGACTCGTGAAGGTGTGGAGACGTGACGCACTCTCTTTTGTTCATCGGTTCACAATCGAAACTCGATAGGTTCCCGATTCATCTCGATAGGTGTTGGGTTATGGTAATGAAGAACACGATACCTTAGGACGCTGAAGAAAGTGTTGTAGAAGGTGATGTCGAGTTACCTGTTGGTGATTTTAGTGAAATCATCGGTCATTTTGTGTAATTGGATTCACAAAGGAAATAATGGGGTTGATAGGTAAGCTATAACACGAGTTAGGAGGTGTGGAGTGCACACTCGTGTAAGCTAACTAGAACCCGGGATTGTTGGATGGTTAAAATTGGGAAGTTACAATGTGTTTTCATGAGCTGGGCGTCGGGGCCAGTGCTGGCGCCAAGACTGGCGCCAAGCATTGGAATGTTGCCCGCGCCGATTGTGGCGCCAGTTGGCTGGCGCCAAGACTGGCGCCAAGCTGTGGAATGTTTACCCGCGCCAGTTGTGGCGCCAGTTGACTGGCGCGGAGACTGGCGCCGAGTGTCTGATGCCTCTTTCAATTTGTAACCGACGTTCTTAACTACTCAATCAATCTCATTAATTGAGATGATTATTTCCTGACTCAATACATCGTAGGTTACGTTTCTAAAGTGTATATATATGGATCGATTTCTGCCTTAATCGATACACTGAAATGTCAGAGATTATCCTCGAGAGAATTTCGTGATACCCAGGCAGAATAGAGTCGAAATATCTCTTACGAAAAGCGAGCTCTACGCGATCTCTGGTTATATCCAAGTTATACTAATCGTCTCACAATTCTCTCATCTCCTCCACGATAAACACAAATCCCCCAACAATCTTAAGAGATATTTATCATCGTGAAGAGAGATGGCGGGTGATCAAACCGTGAGAGACATGACTTCCTAGTTCACAAAACATGAGAAGTTTGAAGGCGTGGATTTCCGTAGATGGCAAAAGAAGATGCATTTCTTACTAACAACTTTGAAGGTCGTGTATGTTCTAAGCACCCCGATATCGGAGCTGATGGAGAATGAGACGTTGGAGGTTACCCGGCATCGCGGAAAGTGGGAAAATGACGACTACATCTGTCGTGGCCACATCTTGAACGGTATGTGTGACTCCCTCTTCGATATCTATCAAAATGTGGAATCCTCTAAAGAGCTATGGGACTCTCTCGAGTCAAAATACATGGCCGAGGATGCTTCTAGTAAGAAGTTCCTCGTTAGTAATTTTAACAATTACAAAATGGTGGACTCAAGGCCGGTGATGGAGAAATACAATGAGCTCCTTCACATTCTAGGCCAATATGCTCAACACAATATGAAGATGGACGAATCCATCTCCGTATCGAGTATAATTGATAAACTGCCTCCCTCTTGGAAAGACTTTAAACACATGTTGAAACACAAGAAGGAAGAGTTGTCTCTTGTGCAACTCGGTAGTCACTTGCGCATAGAGGAATCTCTTCGGGTGCAAGAGGCTGAGAAACCTAAAGTAAAGGCGGTTTCTGCACCTTCGGTGAACATGGTGGAAGAGGGAAAGATTAACAAATTCAAAGGAAAACGGAAGTTCAACGAAGCCAAGAAAGGGCCCAATAAAAAGGTTACTTTAACCTGTTGGACCTATGGGATGACCGGCCATCTCAAGCGGGATTGTTGGGTTGTCAAGAATAAGGGTGGAGCAAGCACGAGTGGAAGTGGGCAAGGATCCAAGGATCAAAACCCACGGCAAGGTCAGATTCTTGACTTTGGTTTTAATTCAAATTTGGATTATGTGCCACTGATATCCGAATCATTTTATGTGCAGTATGATGATGTTGCTTGGTGGATCGACTCGGGTGCTACAAGTCATGTGTGCAAAGATCGCCGTTGGTTCACTTCTTTGGAACCGGTTGAAGACGGATCAATGCTTCGCATGGGGAACGAGTCGATGGCTCCCATTCTTGGAAGAGGCTTAGTTAGGCTAGAATTTAGTTCTGGCAAAGTAGTTGAACTTTTTAATGTTTTATTTGTACCGCGAATTCGAAAGAATTTGGTTTCCGGTAGTATTTTGAATAAGTTAGGGTATAGGAAAGTTTATGAGTCGGACAAGTTTATCTTGTCAAAGGGTAGCTCTTTTGTAGGATTTGGTTATTTGCTTAATAATATGTTTATGTTGAATTTGAATAAAATGAATGTTGTTTCAAATTATGTTTTTATTGCAAATAGCGTTTGTGTTGATTCTAATCTATGGCATGCTAGACTTGGTCACGTTAATTTTAAACGTATGGTTGAAATGTCAAAAGACGGTCTTATTCCGGCTTCTGATATTAAGACTGATAAGTGTAAAACTTGCATGTTAACAAAGATCACTAGACAACCTTTTGCTAACGTGAAAAGGGACTCGTCGGTGCTTGATTTAATTCATAGTGATCTTTGTGATTTGCATTCAACTCCGTCTTTTGGTAATAAAAAAATATGTTGTCACTTTTATTGACGACGTTTCACGTTTTTGCTATGTTTATTTGTTACATTCAAAAGATGAAGCGTTGGTTAAATTTAAAGTTTTTAAAACGGAGGTTGAATTGCAAATGAATGGCTTAATAAAGTGTTTACGTACCGATCGTGGTGGGGAGTTTTACGACCCCATGTTTTTCCAATCCGTGGGAATCATTCATGAGACTACGACACCTTATACACCACAGCAAAATGGTGTGGCGGAACGGAAAAATAGAGTTCTCAAAGAAATGGTGAACTCTATGTTATCCTACTCGGGTTTGAGTGGTGGATTTTGGGGTGACGCCATGTTAACGGCTTGTTATCTGCTGAATCGAGTTCCCAATAAAAGGAACAAGATTACCCCATATGAACTTTGGTTCAAGAAAAGGCCGAACTTGAGTTATATTTGAGTTTGGGGCTGTCGAGCGGTCGTTCGACTACCCGAACCCAAAAGGAAGACTTTGGGTGAGAAAGGCATTGACTGCATCTTTGTTGGATATGTCGAGCATTCCAAGGCTTATAGGTTCTATGTTATTGAACCTATTGATTCTATAGCGATTCACACCGTTATAGAATCGAGAGATGTAATTTTTGATGAGACTAGATTCTCTTCAATGCCAAAGCCAAAGGACATAGTTCCTAGTACTAGTGAAACTAGTGAGGTTGAAGAACAAGCAATTGTTCCAACCGAAACTCCGATGCTTTGAAGGAGCAAAAGAGGAAGGATTGAAAAATCCTTTGGTCTCGATTTCCAAGTGTACTTGGTAGAGGGATCAAGAGATGAGATTGGATCCCAATTCCTTTACTGTTATAGTGTTGAGGAGGATCCAAAATCATTTGATGAGGCTATGAAGTCTCAAGATATTGCTTTCTGGAAAGAAGCAATACATGATGAAATGGACTCCATCATGGGGAATAATACTTGGGTATTATCGGACTTGCCACCGGGTTGTAAACCTTTGGGTTGCAAGTGGATCTTCAAAAGGAAGATGAAAGCGGATGGGTCAATCGACAAGTTCAAGGCTCGATTAGTGATCCAAGGCTTTAGGCAACGGGAAGGCATCGATTATTTTGATACATATGCCCCGGTTGCAAGAATCTCCACTATTAGATTGTTGATAGCCTTAGCCGTTATTCACAATTTGGTGATTCACCAAATGGATGTCAAAACGGCATTCTTGAATGGTGACTTGGAGGAGGAAGTTTACATGAAACAATCGGAAGGTTTTTTTATGCCCGGAATGGAGCATAAGGTGTGTAAACTTGTAAAATCATTGTATGGGCTGAAACAAGCACCCAAACAATGGCATCAGAAATTTGATGAGGTTATCTTGTCCAACGGTTTGATGATAAACCAAGCGGACAAGTGTGTATATAGCAAATTTGATTCATCCGGTAACGGTGTAATCATTTGCTTATATGTTGACGACATGTTGATCTTTGGCACCGACCAAAATCAAGTTGGGAAAACCAAAGAATTTTTGTCGTTGAGTTTCTCCAAGAAAGATATGGGAGAGGCGGAAGTGATCCTTGGTATTAGGATCAAGCGTGAGAACAAAGGGATTGCCATTACGCAATCTCACTACATTGAGAAAGTATTAAAGAAATTTAATTGCTTTGATTGTTCTCCGGTGAGTACTCCATGGGATCCGAGTGTGAAGCTTATGCCCAATTCGGGAGAAGCGGTGTCACAACTCGAGTACTCAAAGGCTATAGGATGCTTGATGTATGCCATGACAAGCACTAGGCCGGATATCGCATTTGCCATAGGAAAGTTGAGTAGATATACTAGTAATCCTAGTATTCATCATTGGCAAGAGATAAGACGAGTATTCAAATACTTAAAGAAAACCATTGATTATGGTTTGTCATATGTCGGGTTTCCTTCGGTTTTGGAGGGATATTCGGATGCAAGTTGGATTACCAATTTGGAAGATCACTCTTCCACGAGTGGTTGGGTGTACTTGCTTGGGGGAGGTGCCATCTCTTAGGCTTCTGTTGGTTCCGAAGGGCTATACAAGTTTGTAGAAGGGGGGGGGGGTTGAATACAAACACTAAGATTTTACTTTTCTAAATTGTTTATTGATAAATCATTAACAATTTACAGCTTGTTGGGGAAACAAGATTAAGGATAAACCTAAATCTAAACAAGTTGGAACACTAAGTTTCTTGCACTAATAAAGAGAAGGAAATTACTAATAATAACCTATCTCAAGATAAGAAGGATGAACATGTCCAGATTTAGCAAGTTACTTCAAAATGAAGTGAGTTCTTCTTCTTATATACTGCATGCATTTAATGCATGGCAGTTTACACTTTACACGTGGCAGCAGCTCATTGGTTGTACGTCATTGACCTTTGTTGACAACCTTAGTAGCCGCATGTTTGAACAATGTAGTATCAGAGTGGTTGTACAATTACAGACAATAAGGAGGTTCTTTTTCTAACATATCGTACGGAGACGTACAAGGGTGGTTAAGACAAAATTACTTTGTACGGAGGACTTCATGATCAACTTTTCGTTGATTCAGCGATCTATCATTCTATATCAGCGAATGATAGAATTCGGCGATAGCTAAAGTCTTGTACTTGATACTTCACGTTGAGTGGACAAATCTGAGTCTTCTCTGATCCGCATCAGTTCATTAGGAGACTTGTCGCTGGTTCTTGAGCTTGATCTTCGACTTCAGCGTAGAACCTATGTTGACGTGAAACTTGTCTTCAGGAATCATAAGTAAACAACTATCTTATCAGCGATCACCATAAAGACTGAACAGACTCAGAGTATTATGGTGAACAGTATTCGCTGAATGTTTAATCTAAAGAGCGAGAGTTCCTATCAGCGGTACTGTAAGATCTTAGTACTTATCAGCGATAGTGAAACTCTGATACATATTGTTTACTTACAATTTTCACTAAGTATAAAAGAGAGGGTCATTATCAAATCACTGAGGGTTTGGATCAACAATCTCCCCCTATTTGATTATGACTTAGCAACAGAGAAAATTGCTATTTAATGAAAACATAAGGATAAAAAGAACTCATAAAATATTTGTCCCTTTTACTGTTTTCTGGGATCTTTTCTGTACTGATGGAGTAAAGTACATTTGCTGAAATTTTTCTTTAAACTTCATAAAGATTACATAGGGAAGTGGAAAAATTACAAGTACAACAAATAAAATTACAAGTACAGGAAATAAAATTACAAGTACAAAAGATGTAGACAGATAAGGATAGAAAGAATTATAAGGCGATCCTATCCGTCAAAAGGTTCTTCCTTAATGAGAAGTTCATCAAGGGTCTTTGATGTGGGAATCATCCAGTCAAGGACATCTACTCCTTGATTCTTTTTGTTCAGAGCTTCTTCAAAAATCAAGGGCTTCAGGTTTCTAGCTATAATGTCGCGTCTGACTTCACACCAGTATATGAGATCTCTGAGTTGTTCGATGGGAGTGATTGGAAGCTCAGAGATGCTTTGAAAGTGATGGTTTCCTTCATAGTCTAGAAAGAATATACCATAAGGATCACTTACAACTGTGCCAGGAATGAAAGTTTCTCCAGGTGGTAGGGAGGTGTCAAGCGCTGAGAGATCAGCATCAGGGCCAAGAACTTCAGCACGAGAGAAACCAATACCTGTTTCATTCCGTATAGGAGGACCTGAGTCTGAGACTTTCTTTTCCTTTGCAGAGACTCTTCTTTGTTGAGGAGGAAGAATAGTAGAAGGAGGAATATCCACATCGGAAGAAACCAGGTCGATCTGAGTGTTTAAGATCTTCTCGACATGGCTCTTGAACTTTGAGCGCGATCCCTGAATGGCTAATTTCACTTCCAACCATTCAGAGAGACCAAACTTCTCTAAGGAGGCAGCATAGAAGGTTTGCTTGGTTTTGTCTTCTCTGTAGACATCAACTTCAACAACAGGAACGTCTGCGTACAGTCTTCCTCTGATGTTTACTTTGATGATTTTGGATGGTCGAGATCGATAGTTCAGCATTTCTTTACACCATTCCAAAGTCGTATCAGAGACCTTAGTCTTTTCTTTAACGATCTTTTGAGCATCATCCCATAGCTGACGTTGGATGTCAATGGGAGCTCTTTTCAGCTTGGGGTCTTTTACTGATTGTTGAGTAAACTGGATGGCGTATTCTCTGTCTTTTTCTTCAACTTTCCTTCTTTCAGCGATTAGACGTTCAGCTCTGAGGTGATCCTTGTATTCCCTTTGTGAAAGTTTGAACTTTGGAGGAATAGTAGGAAGTTGATCACGCTTCAGAATGATTCGCTGATCCTCGAACTTCTTTATCATCTCATCTCTTCTTTTCTGATCCTCTTCACTTAGCTTTTGAGGAGCCAAGGAAGGTCTGTTTTTCTGAGAGAGTATCTGTTCTTCAGGTTCATCAGTCTCAGATATCAAATCTAAGACCGGGATTATTTCTTCAGCTTTGCGAGCTGGGATTATTGTTGGTGAAGTCGCAGCTGTAGGAACTTCAGCGATATCCTCAAACAGGGGAGAGGACTAGCTGAAACACGACGATCTTACGAGTAAGAACTTGGGTAGAACAGAGATAGAGAAAGAATGGGATAAAGTGTATGGAGGTTTTAGTGAGTGTAGAACTGATAATGTGTATAGAGATTAGGGATGTAGTGTAAGGAAGATTAGTGTACCTGACAAACCGGCTTTTTTAAGCAATATCGTCAGATTTTCATCGTCTTCAGCGACACTTTTTCCTTTGCCCTTGTCAGCTTCAGACGCTGATGGCTTTGTCTTTGTCCGCTCCCCTGTAGGTTCATTTATCAGAATCCCTTTAAGAGCTTTGGTCCTCTGAGCAGGCTTGACGATAAAAGAGTCATCATCATCATCTTCATCATCATCATTCTTTGGAGAAGAGGATGGTTCATCATCAGACAAGTCGATGGCTTCTTCATCTTCAGCTTCAGACTCAGATTCTTCAGCTTCTTCTTCGAGTTGCTCCCCCTCAGATACAGAGGTAAGCTTCTCGGTTCCCTCAGGGTTTTCATCTCCCTGAGGTCCAGCGACTGCTTCTTCAATTGTCTTCTCACCCTCTTCAGTAAAGGTGAGGTCTTCAGACTTCTCTCCCCTGATAGATTCATCATGGGAAAGGTCTTCAGCGCTCTTGGAAAGGTCTTCAGCGCTCTTCTCCCCCCCCCCCTTTTTCATGATGAGTGGGGGAGGAATGTGATGATTCAGCAGCTTGTGTTGGTTCCCTGTCTTCTTGGCCAGGGATCCCCACACAGATTTCAATCGCTGATAATCTGTTTTCTAGACCAGAAATACCAGGATTGATCTTCACAAGTTCAGCACGATCCGCCAGAGTAAAAGATGAAGGTGTAGGGGCAGGGGCGGTTGTGTTGGTCAGGATCTGCTGCATCATTGTCTTCATAGAAGTGATGTCATTCTTCATCGAATTGACGTCGGTCTTCACAGAGCTCATGTCAGTATTTACTGTACTGACATCAGTCTTTACAGCAGACATCTCTCCTTCGAGTTTTCCAACCGATGTCTTCAGCGTTGTGACCTCGCTGGACACGAGTTTAACTGATGTTTTGATGGCGAGGTAGTCTGTGTAGATGTCAACGAGAACTTTGGCAAAGTCATTGAGCGTTTTATCAACCTTCTCCAAGTCAGCTTTGGAGGCATTCTTTTCGACCACGATTGTCAGCTTTGTAAGATTCTCTCCAGCGTTTGTTACAGCTGAAGAGTTGTCGGAAAGAGTAGTTGTGAGACCTGTCAGCTTTGTCTCTATTGTCTTCAGAGAGGTGTTGATGTCTCCCAAATTAGGACCTGTAACATATAAGAACTTGTGAACAGAGGAAAGCTCAGAAGTTTGGGGTTCAGTTACAGTGTATAGGGGTTGGTGTATACCTGCAGGAGGATTGGTGAATTCATCAAAATCTCGGTGTCCTGAGAAAAGTTCCATGTCGTCAGCTAAAGTGCGTGGACGCATGGTCATCTTTGCAGGTCCTACGCCCATCATTCCTTGAGTGCCAGCTTTAGCTTCTGGAGGAATGACAGGTGCTTCAGTGATAACTGGAGTAGAGTCCAGATGAGTAGAGGGAGAAGCGAAGGTTAAGAATGGAGGTTGGGTGCGGAGTTCAGCGTTGGATTCGCTGAGAATCGCTTCGTCAGTCTTTTGAGAGACTGAAGGAGGTTGGGTAGAGTCCAAGTTTGTAACCTCGGCGTGTAGAGACGCTGAAGTTGGGATAGAAGGGGTGGCTTGTTTAGCTGTGGCAGGGCATACCACTGAACGTTCCTTTAGCTCTTTGAGATGAGCTGAGGAGTCTTTAGCAAGATATTGCTGGGGTTGCTCCTTGGTTTTCTTAGTTCTTTTGGAACTAAGTTGGGTGGAGGAGTGTTTCCTTTTGAGAGAAGGAATGGAGATTGCATCCTGGGTATCAGCGGTGGGTTTGTCCGCTGAAGGAGCTGCATAAGTAGAAGAGGTAGGGTTGAGAAGAGTTAAAAGAGTAGAAAGACGTACCTCATTTGCCACTGGCTTTAAGTCGAGAACCTTAGGGCCAACCTGAGAGAGTTTCAGGTCACCCTCTTTTGGGTAGCTGTCCTTCAGACCTGTTTGGAATACGGCGCTGTTGAATCGAGGATAAGGAACCAATGGCGATCTGTCAGCGACAGAGTCTACTCTGAGGACCAGATCATCGTAGATTATCGATGCCCAGTCTATATGTAGACCTTTCAGCAAAGCATACCCCATTGCTTGCTGAGGTTGAGCGACTTGATCAGAGGAGCCGGTCTTTGCAGTCATGCAGCTGATTAAGTGAGCGAAGATGAAATTCATCTCGCTGGGCATTTTAGACTTTTTGATGAGGGTTAGCTTATTCTCAGGCTTCATGTCCCTCCCAGTTTCCCATACATAGCCCATTGCATCGAAGAATGCAGTGATGGCTTCCCTGTCTGAGTTTTTCTTGTGGTCAGGGAGAGGAACAAAAGGTTTTTCTTTGGTGGCCAAGGGAAGGTTTAGGGCTTTGCGAATAATGGCAGGGGCGATCTTCATAGTGCCATAGTCAGTATCACAGAGGATGCAGTCAATTTTTTTTAGGAGTCTTTGGTGGATGGTAGCTGAGAGTGTCTGGCAGAGTACCAGAATTGGGATAGCAGTAGCTGATGTGCAGGAGGTGTTATGGTCAGGGCTGTGGAGATGGAACAATTCTTCAGGAAGTTCACGACATCATCCAGATGTGTGACTTGCTTTCGAGGAGGAAACTCGAGAAGCGCATAGAGGTTATTTGCCTTGGTCCAATCCAGTTTGTCAAGAGAGAACTTGACCTGAGGAGCCTTGATTGTATCCAATTCTTCAGTAGTATTATCAGCAGCAGTGTTCTCAGCGATGGTGTTCTTGGAAATGTCAGAAGATGCCATTTTCTGTATTATCAGTTCAACCAAAGATTAACAAATAAGAATAATCTTAATGTGGAAAGATTTTCCAATAAGATGGTTCGAATTTTGTCCATTTCATTCAGACAAAAAAATGTCTTAATGAAGATTAGGGTTTTTCTTGTTTTAAAAACGAAATGCAAACCCAGAGAATATATTGTTTTCCAGTTTCTTTTGAGAATAAGGATTCTGGAAAAACGAATGAAGAACAAGTTTAAGATTTTGCGTTTAAAACTTGAAGAACTACCATGAAAGGTTGTGTTCATAAAACCATGAAAGAAATGATTTTATTTTAAAAAGTTCTTTTGTTTAATCTTTTAACAACAAAGAGAAGATCATTAACAAGTTTGAAGAAACAGGTAAAATAAAAGAATTATTAACCTGGTTCGTTGAAGAAGATGAAGTTCTTAAGTTCTTGAAAAAAAACTTGAGAGCACAAATGCAACAGTAATTTTTCTTTTTCTTGCTTGGAGGAGAAGTTCGCATAAAAGAAAAATATAAACCCAGAAAGAGTTTATATAGTGAGATTAGAGAGAGAAAATCTTGAGCGGGAAAAGATTTTCATCATGACACGGACACGTGTTTGCATTTGATTGGAAGGTAAACGAAACGTGCAAACATGTGTCAGAAAGAAGAACGTGCCAGGGCTTATCCGTTGCAATGACGTCACAACTGTCCTTTCATATTCTTGGATGTCTCTGAGGTTTTGAAAACTCAGGGACACTTTTGAAAACATGAAGCACTGAATAGAAATATCAGTTGGTTTTAGAAATTTCAAAGTATCGCTGATTAAGGAAGAGATATCCAGCGATGCAATTTGTTTTGAAATCTTGCATTCACATGCGATTGTCAGAGAGAAAAACATACCTTGATATCAGCGAATCAAGTTTATTCAGAGAGTAGATGATGGAATGGGTTATACAAGTTGATTTTATCCTATCGCTGATCAAATGTGAACCGCTGAAGATTTTACTCTTCAAAGTTCAGCATTCCAAGCTCGCTGATGAGAAAGTTGAATCTTGTCTCATCAAGAGGTTTGGTGAACATATCAGCTAACTGATAATCAGTTGGGATAAAGTGAAGTTCTATATCACCATTCATCACATGATCTCTGATAAAATGATACCTGATTTCGATGTGTTTTGTCTTTGAGTGTAGCACTGGATTATTTGCTATAGCGATGGCACTTGTGCTGTCGCAATAGATTGGAATATTTGAGAGCTGAAGGTCATAGTCCAGTAGTTGATTTCTCATCCACAAGACCTGAGAACAACAGCTTCCAGCGGCTACATACTCAGCTTCAGCTGTGGAGGTGGACACTGAGTTTTGCTTTTTACTTGTCCAACTCACCAGCTTTCCACCCAGGAGCTGACATCCTCCTGTGGTGCTTTTCCTATCCAATTTGCAACCTGCAAAATCACTATCTGAATAGGCGATTAGATCGAATCTTGAGTCTTTGGGATACCAAAGACCTAGATTCGCAGTACCCTTAAGGTATCGAAAAATTCGCTTTACATCGGTCATATGAGATATCTTGGGTTCAGCTTGATATCGTGCACACAAACAGGTTGTGTACATAATATCGAGTCGGCTAGCTGTAAGATACAAGAGAGAGCCGATCATCCCACGGTACAGCGTGACATTAACAGGAATACCCTTAGTATCCTTATCATGTGTCAGCGGTGGTGCCATAGGGTTTTTTATAGCTGAACTTTGAGTTAAGTCGAATTTCTTCAGCATATCTTTAACATACTTTCCCTGATTAATGAAAGTTCCTTTTTCATTTTGCTTTATCTGAAGACCAAGGAAATATGTTAGTTCACCCATCATGCTCATTTTATACTCATCTTTCATTCTATCAGCGAAACGAGTACAAAGATCAGGGTTAGTAGAGCCAAATATAATGTCATCAACATATATCTGAACAAGAACGATATGACCTTTTACTTTCCTGAAAAATAGAGTTTTGTCGATTTTACCTCGCTCAAATTGTTCAATATGGAGATAAGTAGATAGAGTGTCATACCATGCATGTGAAGCTTGCTTCAAGCCATAAAGTGCCTTATCCAGTTTATAAACATAACCTGGACGCTTAGGATATGAGAATCCTGGAGGTTGTTCCACATAGACTTCTTCATTCAGCTTTCCATTTAGAAACGCTGACTTAACATCCATCTAATATACTTTGAAGTCTTTGTGTACAACGTATGCTAAGAATAGACGAATATATTCTAGTCTTGCTACTGGAGCAAATGTTTCGTCGTAATATATGCCTTCCTCTTGTCTGTATCCCTAAGCGACAAGACGAGCCTTGTTGCGGGTTACAGTTCCATGTTCGTCCAACTTGTTTCGATAGACCCATTTAGTGCCTATCACTGTTTTGTCAGTTGGTCTTCGAACAAGTTTCCAAACTTTGTTTCTTTCGAATTCAGTCAGCTCTTCTTGCATGGCGCTGACCCAGTTTGGATCTTTGAGGGCACCATCTACTTTCTTTGGTTCAGTCAGAGAAATAAAGTTAACAAATAAACAAATATTACCTGCACTTCGTCGAGTCTGAACACCAGCATTTGGATCACCTAGAATTTGATCAATTGGGTGATTTATAGTCCATCGCTGAGCCGGAGTGTGAGACGCTGACTCAACTTGAACTGAAGGAGCTGAAGATGAAGCTTCAGCGACGTATGGAGTATCAGCCAAGAGAGGAATGGGTGCATTTGTCATTATATTCACTGATTGCTGAGAAGTAGATGGAATGTCTGAGACATTGGGTTCAGAAGCAAGTATACTGTTTAAAGGAACAGCTGAGACCCATGATGTTTCAGCTTCACTATTCTGCATATTTGGAATGATAGTAGGACTATCATCTTCAACTGTATGAGCACGAGGAGTGGGAATTTTTTCTGAATCACCAAGATGAGAAAACATCCATTGATTCAGTTCTTCAGTATCAGTGGACGGTTTAGAGTTCGCTGAACGGGATTCGTCAAACGTGACGTGAATTGTTTCTTCTACAGTTTCTCTTCTTCGATTGAAGACTCTGAAGGCTTTGGAGATTGAAGAATATCCAAGAAAGATTCCATCATCAGCCTTAGGATCAAACTTTCCAAGGGCATCTCTGTTGTTCAGTATGAAACACTGACATCCAAAGATGTGAAGAAAGCTGATTGAAGGCTTTCTCCCATGAAAAAGTTCATAGACTGTTTTATTGAATCTTTTGACTATCAGCGACCTGTTTTGCGTAAAACAAGCAGTGTTGACAGCTTCTGCCCAAAACTAAGTAGGCATGTGAGAATCGCTGAGCATTGAACGTGCAGCTTCAATAATTATTCTATTTCTTCTTTCAGCGACTCCATTTTGTTGCGGTGTTCTCACTGAAGAAAAGTTGTGAGAAATACCCTTACTCTCAAAGAAGGAATCGAGAGAACTGTTTTTGAATTCAGTCCCATGATCACTCCTTATTGAGCGAACGGTCAAATTGTTCAGGGTTTCCATCTTCCGAACAAAGGTGATGAGTTCTTTAGGGGTGTCACTCTTGGAACAGAGAAACATAACCCATGTGTAACGAGAGAATTCATCAACTATGACCAGTGTATATTTCTTTCCAGTGATGGATTGTTTGTTAACAGGGCCAAACAAATCCATATGGAGAAGTTGCAGAGGAGATGACACCGAGGAGACTTGCTTTGACTTAAAGCTTGCTTTGGTCTGCTTACCTTTCTCACACGCTGAACATAAAGACTCTTTGGCGTATGAGTGCTGAGGTAGACCAGTGACTAACTCTTTTGAAGAATGAGTGTTCAGTGTCTTGAAATTCAGATGAGAGAGCCTCTTATGCCATAGCCAGTTGACATCAGATGAGGCTTTTGAGAAGAAACAGGAGTTCTCAGTGGTTGTTGAGTCCATGTTTATTACATAAACATTTTCCAAACGATAACCGCTGAGAGCTATCTTCTCCTTTTTGTCAGTGACAAAGCAGGATTCCTTGGTAAAGATTACCTTGTTATCCTTGTCGCAAAGCCGACTGATGCTTAAAAGATTATGCTTCAGCCCTTCAACATATGCGACTCTTCTGAAGGTGGTTGTACCATTACAGAGTACACCAAACCCTCGGGCATGTCCTTTTCCATTTCCTTCAAAAGTCACAGAGGGACCCTTCTCTTCCTTGTATTCAGCGAGCAAGCTTTTCTTTCCAGTCATGTGTCTAGAGCATCCGCTATCGAGATACCAGATACCCTTCTTAACCTGCATCACAAAGGAAGATTAGTTTTTCTTGGGTACCCACTTAACCATGTGTACACGTTTGTCAGTGGAAGTAGTTGGAATGGAAGGTTCAGCAATCTTCGCAGCATTTGAAGATTCATCTTTGTCAGTCTTCACTTTGGTTAATTTCTTAACCTCAGTGGTCTTCTTTGCCTTGGGGGCAATCTTCACCTTAGCTATCTTTTCAGCTTTGGTGGTTGTGGGGCACTTACTAGCAATATGATCAGTGAGTCCACAGTGATAACATTTCCTATAACTAAAAGTAGTTCTAGGACCATTTGAATGATGAGTTTTAGATTTTGAATTAGAAGTACCAGCACCAAGTAAGCTGATGGCTTTTGAAATGGGAGGAACATTCAGTTCTTCGGATTTCTTACCAGAGACATCCACTCTGATTCTAGGAGTAGATCGCTGAATAGATCCACGATGAGTAGATCCAGGGATCTGATTCCTTGATCCAGAGGAATGAATCACTAAAGCTTTAGAAGCATTCAGCTTAGGTACTAAGGTACCCTTCTGAGGATTTTGGTAAATAGCAATTCCTTTACCTTTATCTTTAAAGACAGAGGTAGGTTTTGGATAAACCATTTTTTCTTTACCTTTTGAAGAGGTAGAAATTTCCTCAAGGATAGGCGGTCTGGACGAGTAACACTGAGAGGATGAAGTATCAGCGACTGAGGATACGAAAGTTCCAAATAAGAGCATGGAACGATTAGTGGTTGGTTTTAGATTATCAGATTTGTAACCAAGACCACGTTTATCACTCAGGGGAATCTGAGACTTAATTATCTCAGTGATCTTTGTTGAAGAATTACACCATCCTTCAACAGTAGCTTTTTCAGCTCTTAAAGCAGAGATAGCTTCTTCTCGCTCGATTTTGACTGGCTGATTTAAATGCACTTGATCTTTAAAATCTTCTTCAATTTTAGAAAGCTTTTCTATTTGAAGGTGACAGTTTTTGAGCTGTTCAGCGAGATCAAGATTTTGATTTTCAACTACAGTTTTGCCATTCATGGCTTCATATAAACTTCTAGTCAAGAGATCGATTTTACGAAGACTATCAGCTTCATCAATATTTGTAATATTTGTAAAGAAGGAAGGTGATACCTGAATAGAAGACGTTGAAGTAGAGGGAATGTCTAAGCTTTCTTCCTCATCTTCAATCTTGGCCATAAGACATAGATTGGCTTCATCATCTTCAGAGTCAGATGATGATTCTTCTTCATCAGAGGCAGCCCAATCATAAGCCATCAGGCCTTTGCCTTTCTTCTTAAAGCTTTTCAGCTTCGCATACTTTTCTTTCAGCTTAGCGTATTTGCCATTTATTCCTGGGAATAAAGGATTTCTTGGGAAACGCTAAGTTTCTCGTACCTTTCTTAGACCTGCACTCGTTAGCGAAATGTCCAATCTTTTCGCAGTTAAAACAAGTAGCAGTAGCCTTATCAACAATAGCTGATGATCTTGGCTTATCAGTAATAGAAAGGGGTTTGTTCTTTCTGAACATTTTCTTTTTGGCGAATCTCCTGAACTTTTTAGTTAGGAGAGCCAAAGATTCATCATCATCTGAAGAGTCAAATTCTGATGACCTTTCAAAGTTACTTTCTAACTCAGTGATAGTGACCACGGGTCGCTGAGTAGAAGATTCTTCTGAGATTAAAGCAACAGGGGTGCTTTTGGAATCTTTTACAAGATTCTTCTTAAGATGACTCGATTGCTCATGATTCAGCATCGTGCCATATAAGGTAGCAAGGGTAATTGATCTTAGATCCTTTGACAGCTTGAGACACATAGAATAACTGTCTCAACTTTCAGGTAAACATTCTAGAAACTTTGTCAGCACTTCAAAGTTAGAATATTCCTTACCAACAGTTTTCAGATCTATTATTAAGCAATTAAAACGTTGATGAACTTCAGAGAGAGTTTCATTCTTACCACAAATGAAACTTTCGTATTGTCTTACCATGTTGATCTTTCGAGAGTCTTGGACTTCAGACGTACCTTCATACTGAACACATATTGTGTCCCACATGGCTTTTGAGGTTTTCAGGTTCATGACGGAATGGTAGACTTCGTCAGGAAGAGCCATGGATAGTATGGATCTGGCTTTTGTGTCGATAGCCACTTTCTTCTTATCTTCGTCAGTCCACATATGAACTGTAACGTCCCGAAAATTACAATAAATTTGAACTTTTAAAAATACCATTTTTATTAAATAAACCACAAGTATTTAAACCCAAATAAACATTTTATCCAAAACCCCGTTAAGTTAAACGACCAATTCTTTTAAACAGCGGAAAATAAAATAACTCTAACGTAGTGTCTCAAAATAAATAAATAAATAAAAGTCTCCTCAACGCGCCAGTGTGTACCGTCACGCCTTGCTGCCACTCGTACCTGAAACAGTGATTTATTGGGAAAAGAGTAAGCACGAAGCTTAGTGAATTCAAACACCAACATAGGATAGCAATCATATGAACACTACCCCTAACAAAAGATAGATACAAATAATCCACACATGCCAGTTTAAGAACATATCCTAAATAGGCAAACTCATGCAAGAACAACCGTGTATATAACCATCGGTCTCCCCGAATTCATACAACACCGTGTACGTATTCCTCGGTCTCCCCGAGTTTATACGACACCCGTGTACGTATTTCTCGGTCTCCCCGAGCTCTCGGTCTCCCAGAGTTTTATATGACACCCAAGGTCCATACTAGACACTACACAACCTAGTACCACACACAACAAATTTAGCTAGCACACACGAGCTACAGTAATGCACATATAACCCCTATCTTACGCAGTGAGAGAACTCACCTCGAAGAGCAAAGCAGATATCCACAAACAGCAATACGAGCCCATCAACTCCAACTCACTTCTTTCCACCTAAAGAAGTGTTATCAAGTGTTAAAGTGAAGTCCTAACCCGAGATTACAACTACAAGTCTAAACGTGTATTTTCCAGCTTTTAGTCTGAAACTACAGGTCTGTTCGTGACCTGTTTAGCCCCCCTTAAACTCAACAAACCAGAATAATTATTCAATAAATAGAAATTTCTATGTCTTAGGTTTCCAGGGACATATCGCACGCGTTCATACGAGGTCCCTACTATTTTATACGAATTTTCTAAGACCGACTATCCAAGCTGTGAATTTCGGACCAGTCTGCACAAATCACCAATTTGGCCCTAGCTATAGGCCGTATTAATTTTTCTGCAAAACATACGAAACATACTACACCCAATTTTTGAGATTTGGGCACTGGTTTCACCTCAATCCGAGTTTCCTAGATTTTTCTATGGCTTTTACAAGACAGGTACAGATTATATATTTTTCACATAAAATGACGATTTTCGATCGGTTTAGATTTTTCTCGTTTAGTTTTAGGATTAGCGAAATAGGGTTAGGGTTTTTAGTAGCTAAGGGCTGGACAACCTAAACACCACCCACTGCCACCTCCGGCAGTGGTTGTCGGCGGCGGCGGCGACGGCAGCCACCACCGGCGGTGGTGGTGGTTCGATAAAAGGGAACCGACGATGAAAAGGGACGATCCCACAAGCGATTCACGAGGCACACGCACACACCCACGCACGACTAAACCACAGAAATTAAGCACCATACAACCGCCGCAATGGCGGCGCACAGCGGCGGCGCACACCGTCGGCAGCCATAGCTGCGGCGGGCGGTGGTCTTGTGGTGTTTCGGTGACGGCGAAAGAAAGAAAAAGAGGAAAGGAATGGGGCTTACCTCTCGTCGACGTTCCAGCAGCACCCTGACGGAAACCCGATTACCTGCTGATCTCTTCCTCTCTCTCTTTCTCTCTCGCCGGCAGCTGGTCACGGCGGCGCCGGCGGTCTGGTTTGACGGCAGCAACAAGAAGGGGAGGGGGAACTAGGGTTTTGGGTGGGTGTTTATTGCTTGGGACGAAAATAAAATGAGAATGAGGAGGGGGGTCGGTCTCTTAGGCCGATCCCATGCAACACTTTACAACATATACATTTTTGGTCCCTCCTTTTCCAACACCTTGCAAAACGAGTTAAGATTTGCCAATTAGCCTTTAAAAAAATCTTCTCACTTTTGGTCTTTCCCGTTAATTCCCGTTAATCAGAATTCGACAAGGGAAGATATTAAAATAATTAAATAATTAGAAAATAACCATATCGGGACACGGGCTTTACAACTCTCCCCCGCTTGGATTAGACTTCGTCCTCGAAGTCTCTGTCAGCGAATAGTTCCGGATAGTTCTCCCGCATCTCAGCCTCGGGTTCCCAAGTCCACTCGGAACCCTTTCGGTGCTGCCACTGGACTTTCACCAAGCCAATTACCTTGTTACGCGAGGTCCTCGTCTTCCTGTCAACAATGCCGATCTGAATATCCCCGAGAGGAATCACCGCAGACTCATCCACCACACACTTCCGCAACTGAGACACGTGGAAAGTGTCGTGGATCAAACTCAGCTCGTCCGGTAGCTCTAAGCGGAAAGCTACCTTTCCCACTCGCGCAATGACCTTGTAAGGTCTAATCTAACGGGGTCCTAACTTTCCCCGTTTACAAAACCGAATCACCCCTTTCTAGGGCGAAACCATCAGCAAAACATAATCCCCCACTTGAAATTCCAAGTCTGAGCGTCTCTTGTCGGCGTAACTCTTCTGCTGACTCTGTGTAGTAACCAAATGGCCCCGCACCATCTGTATCATCTCGGTAGTCTTCAGCACAATATCGGTGCTCCCCAATACTCGTTGTCCAACCTCGCCCCAACAAATGGGCGTTCTGCACTTCCTACCATACAACAACTCGTACGGTGGCATGCCAATACTGGAATGGAAGCTGTTGTTGTAGGAAAACTCCGCCAAAGGAAGGTACTGATCCCAGCTACCTCCAAAATCAATAGCACATGCCCGAAGCATATCCTCAAGAGTCTGAATAGTACGCTCACTCTGCCCGTCAGTCTGTGGATGAAAAGCCGTGCTAAAATGTAACCGCGTACCCATCTCTACCTGAAACTTCTCCCAAAACCGGGAGGTAAAATGGGTGTCCCTGTCCGAGACAATCGAAACTGGCACCCCGTGCCTGGCTACAATCTCTCGCACGAAAATCTCTGCGAGCTTCTCCGCCGAGGAGCTCTCCCTGATGGCCAAAAAGTGAGCACTCTTGGTCAGCCGAACGACGATCACCCAAATAGCATCATTCCCACGTGGAGTCCTTGGAAGTTTCGTAATGAGATCCATCGTGATCTCCTCCCATTTCCATACCGGAATCTTCAAAGGTTGCAATTTCCCATACGGTCTCTGGTGCTCATCCTTGACCTTCCGACAAGTCAAGCATTCTTCTACATACTTAGCGACATCCCGCTTCATACCGGGCCACCAATAATTCCCCCGCAGATCGCGGTACATCTTCGTAGCTCCGGGATGAATAGAAAACTTGGACTTATGCGCCTCGTCCAACAATATCTGCCTGTTCCCGCCAGTGAAGGGAACCCAAATTCGACCATACCGTGTCAAAAGGCCCCGACTATCACGGGCAAAATTTGGAATTTCACCCGAAACTCTCTCGCGTTTGGCATTCTCGTCCAGAACTGCCACTTCCTGAGCACTACCTATCGACTCAAGGAGAGGTGCAACCACTGTTAACCATTGACACAAACCCCGAAGTGGCTCACTAACCGGATGTCGACTAAGTGCGTCCGCAACAACATTCGCTTTACCCGGGTGGTAAAGTATCTCACAATCATAATCCTTGACTACGTCAAGCCACCTCCTCTGTCGCATATTGAGGTTTTGCTGGTCCATCAAGTATTTGAGGCTTTTATGGTCAGTGTATATCGTACACTTGATGCCATACAAGTAATGCCTCCAAATCTTGAGAGCAAACACCACTGCTCCCTACTCTAGGTCATGTGTCGGGTAGTTCGCCTCATGAGGCTTCAACTGCCTCGAAGCGTAAGCTATGACCTTACCGCGCTGCATGAGCACGACGCCCAAACCCTGGTGAGAAGTGTCACAATACACCACCAGATCCTCCATACCCTCGGGCAAAGTCAACACAGGAATCTCGCATAAACGCCTGCGCAACTCCTCAAAAGCCCTTTGCTGCTCCTCACCCCAACTGAAAGCCGCAGATTTCTTCGTCAATCGGGTCATAGGCAAGGCAATCTTGGAGAAATCCTGAATGAATCTCCGGTAATACCCTGCTAACCCAAGAAAACTCCGTACTTCAGTGGGAGTCTTCGGCACCTCCCACCGCATCACTGCGGTAAACTTGGCCGGATCGACCATAATACCCTTCTGGTTCATGACATGTCCTAAGAATTGGACCTCTCGTAACTAGAACTCGTACTTGGAGAACTTAGCGTAAAGCTTCTCTCGCCTCAAAACTTCCAAAACTTCTCGCAAATGCATCTTGTGCTCTTCCTTCGACTTCGAATATACGAGAATATTGTTGATCCAAACCCTCAGTGATTTGATAATGACCCTCTCTTATAAACTTAGTGAAAATTGTAAGTAAACAATATGTATCAGAGTTTCACTATCGCTGATAAGTACTAAGATCTTCCAGTACCGCTGATAGGAACTCTTGTTGTTTAGATTAAACATTCAGCGAACACTGTTCATCATTAACGCTGAGTCTGTTCAGTCATTATGATGATCGCTGATAAGTTAGTTGTTTACTTATGATCCCTGAAGACAAGTTTCACGTCAACAAAGGTTCTACGCTGAAGTCGAAGATCAAGCTCAAGAACCAGCGACAAGTCTCCTAATGAACTGATGCGGATCAGCGAAGACTTAGATTTGTCCACTCAACGTGAAGTATCAAGTACAAGACTTCAGCTATCGCTGAACTTTATCATTTGCTGAATAGTAAATGATAATCGCTGAATCAACGAAAGCTGATCATGAAGTCCTCCGTATAAAGTACTTTTGTCTTAACCTCCCTTGCACGACTCCGTACGAAATGTCAGAAAAGAACCTCCGACTGTCTGAAATCGTACAACCATTCTGATACTACACTGTTCATCCATGCGGCTACTAAGGTTGTCAACCAAGGTCAATGACATGCAACCAACCAGCTGATGACACGTGTAAAGTGTATACTGACTTGCATTAAATGCATGCAGTATATAAAGAGATGAACCCACTTCATCTGAAGAAACTTGCTAACTCTGGACAAGTTCAATCTCTTATCTCAAGATAGGTTATTATTAGTAATTTCCTTATCTCTCTTAGTGCAAGAAACCTTAGTGTTCCAACTTGTTTAGATTTAGGTTTATCCTTAATCTTGTTTCCGCAACAAACTGTAAATTGTTAATGATTTATCAATAAACAATTTAGAAAAGTAAAATCTGTATGTTTGTATTCAACCCCCCCTTCTACAAACTTGTATAGGCCTTCGGGACCAACAAGTGGTATCAGAGCAGATTTGTTTAATCTTATAAACAAGATCTAATCTAAGATATTTCTCTTCCTTGCTATTATCTGAAAATGGCCACCAACACAAACACAAATTATATAGACAATGGTTCTCTTGCTAAACCCCCTAGATTTTCCAAAGATAACTTCAACTTATGGAAAAATAGGATGACACTCTTCTTAGAAGGTGTAGACCCTACTATGCCTTACTATCTAGAAAATGGTCCATTCATCCCTGTAAGAATTGATGCTGCTGTTCCAGCCGCTGAGAATAGACCTGCTATTCCAGAAAGGCTGGTACCTAAGGAAATCTTTCAATGGACTGACGAAGATAAGAAGAAAGTGGCTATAGATACAAAAGCCAGATCCATACTATCCATGGCTCTTCCTGACGAAGTCTATCATTCCGTCATGAATCTGAAAACATCAAAGGCCATGTGGGACACACTATGTGTTCAGTATGAAGGAACGTCTGAAGTCCAGGATTCAAGAAAGATCAACCTGGTAAGACAATACGAAAGCTTCATTTCTGGTAAGAATGAATCTCTCTCTGAAGTTCACCAACGTTTTAATTGTTTAATTATAGATCTGAAAACTGTTGGTAAGGAATATTCTAACTTTGAAGTGCTGACAAAGTTTCTAGAATGTTTACCTGAAAGCTGGGACAATTATGCTATGTGTCTCAAGCTATCAAAGGATCTAAAATCAATGACCCTTTCAACCTTATATGGCACGTTGCTGAATCATGAGCAATCGAGCCATCTTAAGAAGAATCTTGTTAAAGATTCCAGAAGCACCCCTGTTGCTTTAATCTCAGAGGAACCTTCTACTCAGCGACCCTCGGTCACTATCACTGAGTTAGAAAGTAACTCTGAAAGGTCATCAGATTCTGATTTTTCAGATGATGAATCTTTGGCTCTCCTAACTAAGAAGTTCAGGAGATTTTCCAAAAAGAAAATGTTTAGAAAGAACAAACCTCTTTCCATAACTGACAAGCCTAGATCATCAGCTTTTGTTGATAAGGCTACTGCTACTTGTTTTAACTGCGAAAAGACAGGACATTTCGCTAACGAGTGCAGGTCAAAGAAAGTTTCTAGACCCTCAGCTTTTACAAAGAAACCCTTTGTTCCAAGAAATAAAGATGACAAATATTCAAAGCTGAAAGAAAAATATGCAAAGCTGAAAAGCTTTAAGAAGAAGAATAAAGGCATGATGGCTGACTATGATTGGGCTGCTTCTGATGAAGAAGCATCATCATCTGACTCTGAAGATGATGAAGTAAATCTATGTCTTATGGCCAAGATTGAAGAAGAGGAAGAAAGTTCAGACATTCCCTCCACTTCAACCTCTGCAATTCAGGTATCACCTTCCTTCTTTACCAATATTGCAAATATTGATGAAGCTGACAGTCTCCGTAAGATCGATCTCTTGACTAGAAGTTTATACGAAGCCATGAACGGCAAAACTGTGGTTGAAAACCAAAATCTTGATCTCGCTGAAAAGCTTAAAAACTGCCACCTTCAAATAGAAAAGCTTTCTAAAATTGAAGAAGATTTTAAAGATCAAGTATATTTAAATCAGCTAGTCAAAATCGAACGAGCAGAAGCTATCGCTGCATTAAAGGCTGAAAAAGCTACTATTGAAGGATGGTGTAATTCTTCAACAAAGATCACTGAGATAATAAAGTCTCAAATTCCCCTGAGTGATAAACGTGGTTTGGGTTACAAATATGAAACTCCCAAACCAACCACTGAGCGTTCAATGCTTAAATTTGGAACGTTCGTATCCTCAGTCGCTGATACTTCATCTTCTCAGTGCTCCTCGTCCGTTACACCAATCCCTGAGGAAACTCCTACCTCCTCAAAAGGCAAGAAGAAAATGGTTTATTCAAAACCTACCTCTGTCTCTAAAGACAAAGACAAAGGTAAAGGAATTGTTATTTACCAGAGTCCTCAGAAGGGTACCTTAGTACCAAAGCTGAATGCTTCTAAAGCTTCAGTGGCTCATCCCTCTGGATCAAGGAAGCAGATATCTGGATTTATTCAACGATCTACTCCTAGACTCAGATTGGATGTCCTTGGTAAGAAATCTGAAGAACTGAATGTTCGTCCCATTTCTAAAGCCAATAGTTTACTTGGTGCTGGCACTTCTAATTTGAAATTAAAAGATCAGCATACAAATGGTCCTAGAACTACTTTTAGTTATAGGAAATGTTATCACTGTGGACTTACCGATCATATTGCTAGTAAGTGCCCCACAACCACCAAAGCTGAAAAGATAGCTAAGGTGAAAACTGCCCCCAAGGCAAAGAAGACCAACCCTGGTGCAAATCAGGTCAAGGTGAATTCTACCACTAAGGTTAAGAAATTAACCAAAGTGAAGAGAGACAAAGCTGAATCTTCAAATGCTGCGAAGACTGTTGAACCTTCCATTCCAACTACTTCCACTGACAAACGTGTATACATGGTTAAGTGGGTACCTAAGAAAAACTAATCTTCCTTTGTATTACAGGTTAAGAAGGGTATCTGGTATCTCGATAGCGGATGCTCTAGACACATGACTGGAAAGAAAAACCTGATCGCTGAATACAAGGAAGAGAAAGGTCCCTGTGTGACTTTCGGTGGAAATGGAAAAGGACATACCCGAGGGTATGGTGTACTTTCAAATGGTACAACCTCCTTCAGAAGAGTCGCATATGTTGAAGGGCTGAAGCATAATCTTCTAAGCATCAGTCAGCTTTGCGACATGGATAACGAAGTAATCTTTACTAAGGAATCCTGCTTTGTCACTGACAAAAAGGAGAAGATAGCGCTCAGCGGTTATCGTTTGGAAAATGTTTATGTAATAAACATGGACTCAACAACCACTGAGAACTCCTGTTTCTTCTCAAAGGCCTCATCTGATGTCAACTGGCTATGGCATAAGAGGCTCTCTCATCTAAATTTCAAGACACTGAACACTCTTTCTTCAAAAGAGTTAGTCACTGGTCTACCTCAGCATTCATACGCCAAAGAGTCGTTATGTTCAGCGTGTGAAAAAGGGAAGCAGACCAAAGCAAGCTTTAAGTCAATGCAAGTTTCTTCAGTGTCATCTCCTCTACAACTACTTCATATGGATTTGTTTGGCCCTGTTAACAAACAATCCATCGCTGGAAAGAAATATACGCTGGTCATAGTTGATGAATTCTCTCGCTTCACTTGGGTAATGTTTCTCCGTTCTATGAGTGACACTCTTGAAGAACTCATCACCTTTGTTCGGAAGATGGAAACCCTGAACAATTTGACCGTTCGCTCAATAAGGAGTGATCATGGGACTGAATTCAAAAACAGTTCTCTTGATTCCTTCTTTGAGAGTAAGGGTATTTCTCACAACGTTTCTTCAGTGAGAATACCGCAACAAAATGGAGTCGCTGAAAGAAGAAATAGAACAATTATTGAAGCTGCACGTTCAATGCTCAGCGATTCTCACCTACCTACTCAGTTTTGGGTAGAAGCTGTCAACACTGCTTGTTTTACGCAAAACAGGTCGCTGATAGTTAAAAGATTCAAAAAGACAGCCTATGAACCTTTTCATGGGAGAAAGCCTTCAATCAGCTTTCTTCACATCTTTGGATGTCAGTGTTTTATACTGAACAACAGAGATGCTCTTGGAAAGTTTGATCCTAAGGCTGATGATGGAATCTTTCTTGGATACTCCTCAGTTTCCAAAGCCTTCAGAGTCTTCAATCGTAGAAGACAAACTGTAGAAGAAACTATTCACGTCACGTTTGACGAATCCCGTTCAGCGAACTCTAAACCGTCTGCTGATACTAAAGAACTGAATCAATGGATGTTTTCTCATCTTGGTGATTCAGAAGTTATTCCCACTACTCATGCTCATCCAGTAGAAGATGATAGTCCTATCATTCCAAATATGCAGAATAGTGAAGCTTAAACTTCTTGGGTCTCAGCTGTTCCTATAAACACTATACCTAACGCTGAACTAAATGTCTCAGACATTCCATCTACTTCTCAGCAATCAGTGAATATAATGACATATGCATCCATTCCTCTCTTGGCTGATACTCCTGACGTCGCTGAAGCTTCATCTTCAGCTCCTCCAGTTCAAGTTGAGTCAGCGTCTCACGCTCCGGCTCAGCGATGGACTATAAATCACCCAATTGATCAAATTCTTGGTGATCCAAACGCTGGGATTCTGACTCGACGAAGTGCAGGTAATATTTGTTTATTTGTAAATTTTATTTCACTAACTGAACCAAAGAAAGTAGATGATGCCCTCAAAGATCCAAACTGGGTCAGCGCCATGCAAGAAGAGCTGACTGAATTCGAAAGAAACAAAGTTTGGAAACTTGTTCAGAGACCAACTGATAAAACAGTAATAGGCACTAAATGGGTCTATCGAAATAAGTTGGACGAACATGGTACTGTAACCCGCAACAAAGATCGACTTGTTGCTCAGGGATACAGACAAGAGGAAGGTATAGATTACGACGAAACATTTGCTCCAGTAGCAAGACTTGAATCTATTCGTCTATTCTTAGCATATGCTGTACACAAAAACTTCAAAGTACATCAGATGGAAGTTAAGTCAGCGTTTCTAAATGGAAAGCTGAATGAAGAAGTTTATGTGGAACAACCTCCAGGATTCTCAGATTTTAAGCGTCCAGGTTATGTTTATAAACTGGATAAGGCACTTTATGGCTTGAAGCAAGCTCCTCGTGCATGGTATGACACTCTCTCTACTTATCTCCATATTGAAAAATTTGAGCGAGGTAAGATTGACAAAACTCTATTTTTTAGAAAAGTGAAAGGTCATATCATTCTAGTTCAAATATATGTTGATGACATTATATTTGGTTCTACTAACCCTGAGCTTTGTACTCATTTCGCTGATAGAATGAAAGATGAGTATAAAATGAGCATAACAATCTTAGGGTTTAGGGTTTGTACTCACCCCCTGCAAGTCAGCTGCTACTATCTCAGTTCTGGTACTCTGCCAGACACTCTCAGCTACCATCCGCCAAAGATCCCTCCAAAACAGTTGATTGTATCCTCTGCGATACTGAATATGGCACGATAAAGATCACACCTGCCATCATTCGCAAAGCTCTGAACTTTCCCATCGCTACAAAGGAAAAACCTTTTGTTCCTTTCCCTGACCATAAGAAGCTCGCTGCCAAAGAAGCTCTTATTGCATTTTTTGATGCAATGGGCTATGTATGGGAAATGGGCAGAGACAAGAAGCCTGAGAAGAAGCTAACACTGCTGAAAAAATCGAAAATGCCCAGCGAGATGAACTTCATCTTCGCTCACCTTATCAGCTGCATGACTGCCAAGACCAGCTCTTCTGATCAAGCCGCTCAACCTCAGCAAGCTATGGGATACGCTCTGCTGAAAGGTCTACACATTGACTGGGCATCTCTCATCTATGATGACTTGCTGCAAAGAGTAGACTCTGCCGCTGACAGGCCTGCATGGGTTCCCTACCCCCGATTCATCAGCGCTATCTTTCAATATGGCCTGAAGGACAGCTACCCACAAGAGGGCGATCTAAAACTCTCTCAGATTGGCCCTAAGGTACTCGACTTCAAACCTGTTGAAAATGAGGTACGTCTTTCTACCCTCTTAACTCTTCTCAACCCTTCTTCTTCTACTTCTGTGGCTCCTTCAGCGACAATACCCATCGCTGATACCCTGGCCACAAAATCCTCTCCTTCTAAGAAAAGGAAACATTCATCCACCCCACTTGATTCTAAAAGGATCAAGAAAACAAAGGAGCAACCCCAGCAATCTCATGCTGAAGACTCCTCAGCTCTTTTTGCAGAGCTGAAGGAACGTTCAGTGGTACGCTCTGCCACACCTGAACAAGCCATCCCTTCCATCCCAATCTCAGCGTCTCCAAACGTTGAGATTACAGACTTGGAAACTTCCCAACCTCCCTCAGTCTCTCAAAAGACTGATGAAGTGATTCTCAGCGATTCCAACGCTGAACTCAGAACCCAACCTCCAATCTCATCCTTCGCTTCTCCCTCTACTCGTTTGGTCTCTCCTCCAGTTATCGCTGGAGATGCCATCATTTCTACGGAAGCTAAAGCTGATAATCCAGAGATGATGAAGACAGGACCTGCAGAACAATCCATGGGCACTTTTGAAGATGACATGGAACTTTACTCAGGAACCCGTGATTTCGATGAATTCACCAATCCTCCTGCAGGTAAACAACAACCCATAAACACTGTGACTAAACCCCAAACTTCTGAGCTTTCCTTTGTTCACAAGTTCTTATCTGTTACAGGTCCTAATTTGGGAGATATCAACGCCTCTCTGAAGTCCGTGGAGACAAAGCTGACAGGTCTTACCACTACTCTCTCCAATAACTCTACAGCTGTAACAAACGCTGGAGAGAATCTGAACAAGCTGACAACGGTGGTGGAGAAGAAGGCTTCCACAGATGACATGAAGCAGGTTGATAAAAATATCAGCGACTTCGCCAAGGTGCTCGCTGATATCTACACAGACTACACCACTCTCAAAAATTCAGTTTCATCCATGTCCAGCGAGGTAACAACGCTGAAGACATCGGTTAGAACACTAGAGGGATATATGTCTGCTGTGAAGACAAATGTCAACACACTGACGACTGACTTAAGCTCTGTAAAGACTGACGTTGGTTCGATGAAGACTATGATCGAACAGCTGTTGCACAAGGCGAATACTCCTGCTCCTGCCCCTGTCCGTGAATCTGAACATTTTACAGCGGCGGATCGCATTGAGCTCGGAAAGATCAATCCTGCTATTTCTGGCCTAGAAGACAGATTAGCAAAGATTGAAGTTCGTGTAGGTCTCTCTGGCCAAGAAGACAGAGAACCTACCAACGCTGCTGAATCTACCCATTCCTCCCCCAGTCATCATGAAAAAGAGGGGGAGAAGAGCGCTGAAAATCCTTCCAAGAGCGCTGAAGACCTTTCCCATGATGAATCTATCAGGGGAGAGAAGAACGAAGACCTCACCTTCGCTAAAGAGGGTGAGAAGACTATTGAAGCTGAAGCAGCCGCTGGACCTCAGGGAGATGAACACCCTGAGGGAACCGAGAAGCTCGCCTCTGTATCTGAGGGGGAGCAACTCGAAGAAGACGCTGAAGAATCTGAAGCAGAAGATGATGAAGCCGTCGACATCCCTGATAATGAACCATCTTCTTCTCCAAAGAATGATGATGATGATGATGAAGATGACGATGACGATGACTTCTTTATTGTCAAACCTGCTCCGAAGATTAAAGCTCTTAAGGGAATCTCGATAAATGAACCTTCAGGGGAGCGGACAAAGACAAAGCCCTCAGCATCTGGAGCTGAGAAAGGCAAAGGCAAAAGCGTCGCTGAAGATGATAATCTGACGATCTTGCTTGAAAAGCCAGTTTGTCAGGTACACTAAACATCTCTTACTCCATCCCTCCTCTATCATACACTATCAGTTCCTCTACCCAAGCCTATACACTTGAACCAATTCTCTCTATCTGATTCTACCCAAGTTCTTACTTGTAAGATCGCTGTGTTTCAGCTAGTCCTCTCCCCTGTTTGAGGATATCGCTAAAGGCTCCACAACTATACCAACTGATGCTGAAAAAATAATCCCAGTCTTGGATTTGATCTCTGAGACTGATGAACCTAAAGAACAGACTCTCTCTCACAAACGCAGACCTTCCTTAGTTCCTCAAAAGCTAAGTGAAGAGGATCAGAAAAGAAGAGAGGAAATAATAAAGCGATTCGAGGATCAGCGAATCATTCTGAGGCGTGAACAACTTCGTTCAGTTCCTCCAAAGTTCAGAATTTCCAAAGCTGAATACAAGGAACACCTCAGAGCTGAACGCCTAATCGCTGAAAGAAAGGAAGCTGAAGAAAAAGACAGAGAATACGCCATCAAGCTTACTCAAGAATCTGTCAAAGACCCCAAGCTGAAACGTGTTCCCATTCAAGTCCAACGAAAGCTTTGGGAAGAAGCCCAGAAGATTGTGGAAAAGAAAACTGATGTTTCTCAGACCATCCTGATCTGGTGTAAAGAGAAAATACACTTCAGATATCGTCCAGCGAAGATCAACAAGGTATTCATCTCTGGAAGAACCTCTATCGGAGTACTTATTGTTGACATCAAACTTTTCAGAGAAGATGGCCAATCTGAAGCCTTTCGCGCTGACACTGTAAAAAGGTATGGTCTCTCTGAATGGCTGGAGATGAGGTTAGCTATCCAATCGTCACAATCTAAGTACAAGGATCATTTCGAAAAGCTGATAAACAGACAGATCGATTTGATATCTTCTTGTGTGGACATTCCTCCTCTTCCTGATCTTAAGCTGAAAAGAAAAAGGGCCTCTCTAAAGAAGAAACGTCAAGATTCAAACTCAGGTGAGAAGTGTCACACTTTTCAGAGAAGATGGCCAATCTGAAGCCTTTCGCCTCATGAGGCTTCAACTGCCTCGAAGCGTAAGCTATGACCTTACCGCACTGCATGAGCACGGCGCCCAAACCCTGGTGAGAAGTGTCACAATACACCACCAGATCCTCCATACCCTCGGGCAAAGTCAACACAGGAGCCTCGCATAAACGCCTGCGCAGCTCCTCAAAAGCCCTTTGCTGCTCCTCACCCCAGCTGAAAGCCGCAGATTTCTTCGTCAATCGGGTCATAGGCAAGGCAATCTTGGAGAAATCCTGAATGAATCTCCGGTAATACCCTGCTAACCCAAGAAAACTCCGTACTTCAGTGGGAGTCTTCGGCACCTCCCACCGCATCATTGCGGTAAACTTGGCCGGATCGACCATAATACCCTTCTGGTTCATGACATGTCCTAAGAATTGGACCTCTCGTAACTAGAACTCGTACTTGGAGAACTTAGCGTAAAGCTTCTCTCGCCTCAAAACTTCCAAAACTTCTCGCAAATGCATCTTGTGCTCTTCCTTCAACTTTGAATATACAAGAATATTGTTGATCCAAACCCTTAGTGATTTGATAATGACCCTCTCTTATATAATTAGTGAAAATTGTAAGTAAACAATATGTATCAGAGTTTCACTATCGCTGATAAGTACTAAGATCTTCCAGTACCGCTGATAGGAACTCTTGTTGTTTAGATTAAACATTCAGCGAACACTGTTCATCATTAACGCTGAGTCTGTTCAGTCATTATGATGATCGCTGATAAGTTAGTTGTTTACTTATGATCCCTGAAGACAAGTTTCACGTCAACAAAGGTTCTACGCTGAAGTCGAAGATCAAGCTCAAGAACCAGCGACAAGTCTCCTAATGAACTGATGCGGATCAGCGAAGACTTAGATTTGTCCACTCAACATGAAGTATCAAGTACAAGACTTCAGCTATCGCTGAACTTTATCATTTGCTGAATATTAAATGATAATCGCTAAATCAACGAAAGCTGATCATGAAGTCCTCCGTATAAAGTACTTTTGTCTTAACCTCCCTTGCACGACTCCGTACGAAATGTCAGAAAAGAACCTCCGACTGTCTGAAATCGTACAACCATTCTGATACTACACTGTTCATCCATGCGGCTACTAAGGTTGTCAACCAAGGTCAATGACATGCAACCAACCAGCTGATGACACGTGTAAAGTGTATACTGACTTGCATTAAATGCATGCAGTATATAAAGAGATGAACCCACTTCATCTGAAGAAACTTGCTAACTCTGGACAAGTTCAATCTCTTATCTCAAGATAGGCTATTATTAGTAATTTCCTTATCTCTCTTAGTGCAAGAAACCTTAGAATACAATAATCAATAATTAACAAGAATCAAGTAATGAAATATACCTGTCACCACTTTAGGCGTAGCCTGTGCCTCGTCCACCTTCAGCTGATGAACTCTACCTTGGGCCGCCTCGGTTCCAGCTTGACCCACTCGACCATCAGTAATACGCAAGGGGGCAGCCGCAGGAGCTCTTTGTGCCCCACCCCCATCAGCAGCCCTCGGATTCGGACAGTTGGCCTTCACGTGGCCCGTCTGCTTGCAGTTGAAGCAGACCATCAGTGGTACTCTGCAATCACGACCGTAGTGTCCCACTTGGCCGCACTTGAAACATTTATCATCTCTTCTTCCGCTATTATCACTGGGTTTGAACCCACCGCTCCTTTGACTCGAGCGCGAGTCCGAAAACCTCGTCTTCTTTGGAACAGATGATATCGGTGCCACGGTCTGCACCGCCTTTCTCTTCTTCGCCTGCATCTCCAACTCAAGTTCCCGTCTCCGGGCAGCCTCCATCATTGCAGCAACTGAAGCATACTGCGCAGTACTCACGAACTTCCTGATCTCGGTACGTAACATATCTTTGTACCGCGTCATCTTCATGTCCACAGAAGCAGCATACTGAGGACAGAACAGTGCCATCTCCGTGAACTTCCGGTTCATCTCCTTCACCGTCTCTGTAGTCTGAGTGAGCACCAAGAACTCCTTGGCAATCCTCTCCATCTCCACTGGAGGCACATACTCTGCACGAAACCGCACCACGAACTCCTCCCAGGTCAAAGTGGTGCGCTCAGCAAGCGTCAAGGCGGTAGCACACCAGTCTTTCGCTCCATCTCGTAATAGGTTCACCGCAAAACGAACCTTCAGGTTCTCAGGACAACCACTAGTAAGAAATACGCACTCCATATCCGAGATCCAGCGCATACTGACGATCGGGTTCGAGTCTCCCTTGAACTCAGGAGGAGAACAAGCAGAGAGATCCCGATACTGAAAATCTCACGCTCGGGGCTGCCCACCACCAGGGGGTGGAATCGCCGCGATACGCTCTTCCATCAACA
Organism: Saussurea involucrata; assembly: GCA_033807775.1. Lineage (NCBI taxonomy): Eukaryota > Viridiplantae > Streptophyta > Magnoliopsida > Asterales > Asteraceae > Saussurea > Saussurea involucrata. Next base: position 69,042,070 of record CM066320.1, read on the forward strand.
CTACTACCTCATCCCGAATGGCAGTAATAATTTCAGGGATCGCCTCCCCAATGGCATGCGTCACCTCGGCCGCAATCATCTCACGAATCTGCTCAGCAGTAAATCCAGTACCAGCCTCTGGAGCAGCATTGTTGTTTCTCCTCGTGTTGACCATTCTGGGTAATTAATACAACGATTTATTAGCACACAATAAATCCTGCTAACTACGCTTACGCTCAACTCCTCGGATTCTCCGTGACTTTCCCCGACTCGAGCACGGATCCTGTGCTTCAGATAGTAGGAGCTCTACTACTACCTTCCACACCTATCCTTACTCGTTTCGAGTCCCGTCCCGAAGTGCCCAAGTAGTTCCTTGCCGACAGTTCAACCCATATGCCCGTACCAGCATATGAAAACACTCTTCCTAGCTCCCTAGGAATTTCATCTCATCCCACTACCCTTGCTATGACGGAATCCCTACTAGTCACGACGAGTCGCCTCGCGAATGCACAGTTTCATACAGTGTGAAATCAGATAGACATTCGAATAAAAGATTCTATCCTACAACGGTTGGACTCAAACAAGAGCTGCGCAATAGAACTAAATCCAACATTCTAAGGCTATTTGGTTCCTACTGCATACAACTTATAAGGCATTCATTTACAACCTATCAATACTAGCATAAATTTCTACTAGCAAGCAACAACATGCAGTACATTGTAATCAGCACCAGGCAATCTAGCATACATACTCCTATGTCCTAGAAAGCCATAAATTACACTAAGTACTCTACCTTTTCCCTTGGCATCGGCTGACTGTACACACTGCGCCTTCGGTAACCGTTTCTCAAACGTACTTTCTCTTTCTTTTATTTTCTCAAAAAATTTTGAAAGGAAAGAAAATCCCGAGCCGCAAACTTGAGTTCAAACACACCGAAATGTATTTGATTCGCTCAAGCTGTGCTCTGATACCAACTTGTAACGTCCCAAAAATTACAATAAATTTGAACTTTTAAAAATACCATTTTTATTAAATAAACCACAAGTATTTAAACCCAAATAAACATTTTATCCAAAACCCCATTAAGTTAAACGACCAATTCTTTTAAACAGCGGAAAATAAAATAACTCTAACGTAGTGTCTCAAAATAAATAAATAAATAAAAGTATCCTCAACGCGCCAGTGTGTACCGTCACGCCTTGCTGCCACTCGTACCTGAAACAGTGATTTATAGGGAAAAGAGTAAGCACGAAGCTTAGTGAATTCAAACACCAACATAGGATAGCAATCATATGAACACTACCCCTAACAAAAGATAGATACAAATAATCCACACATGCCAGTTTAAGAACATATCCTAAACAGGCAAACTCATGCAAGAACAACCGTGTATATAACCATCGGTCTCCCCGAATTCATACAACACCGTGTACGTATTCCTCGGTCTCCCCGAGTTTATACGACACCCATGTACGTATTTTCGGTCTCCCCGAGCTCTCGGTCTCCCCGATTTTTATACGACACCCAAGGTCCATACTAGACACTACACAGCTTAGTACCACACACAACAAATTTAGCTAGCATACACGAGCTACAGTAATGCACATATAACCCCTATCTTACGCAGTGAGAGAACTCACCTCGAAAAGCAAAACAGATATCCACAAACAGCAATACGAGCACGTCAACTCCAACTCACTTCTTTCCACCTAAAGAAGTGTTATCAAGTGTTAAAGTGAAGTCCTAACCCGAGATTACAACTACAAGTCTAAACGTGTATTTTCCAGCTTTTAGTCTGAAACTACAGGTCTATTCGTGACCTGTTTAGCCCCCCTTAAACTCAACAAACCAGAATTATTATTCCATAAATAGAAAGTTCTATGTCTTAGATTTCCAGGGACATATCGCACGCGTTCATACGAGGTCCCTACTATTTTATACGAATTTTCTAAGACCGACTATCCAAGCTGTGAATTTCAGACCAGTCCTTACAAATCACCAATTTGGCCCTAGCTAGAGGCCGTATTAATTTTTCTCCAAAACATACGAAACATACTAGACCCAATTTGTGAGATTTGGGCACTGGTTTCACCACAATCCGAGTTTCCTAGATTTTTCTATGGCCTTTACAAGACAGGGACATATTATATATTTTTCACATAAAATGACGATTTTGGATCGGTTTAGATTTTTCGCGTTTAGTTTTAGGATTAGCGAAATAGGGTTAGGGTTTTTAGTATCTAAGGGCTGGACAACCTAAACACCACCCACTGCCACCTCCGGCAGTGGTGGTCGGCGGCGGCGGTGACGGCAGCCACCACAGGCGGTGGTGGTGGTTCGATAAAATGGAACCGACGATGAAAAGGGACGATCCCACAAGCGATTCACGAGCCACATGCACACACCCACGCACGACTAAACCACGGAAATTAAGCACCATACAACCGCCGCAATGGCGGCGCACACCACCGGCAACCATAGTTGCGGCGGCGGTGGTCTTGTGGTGTTTCGGTGACGGCGAAAGAAAGAACAAGAGGAAAGGAATGGGGCTTACCTCTCGTCGACGTTCCAGAAGCACCCTGACGGAAACCCGATTACCGGCTGATCTCTTTGTTAGATCTGAAGTTTTGTCAATAAACCAAGTGTTGAAGATCTGATAAGAAGGTTCAGAAGTTCTGAGAAGAAGAGTCAGAGATCTGAGAAGAAGAGTCAGAGATCTGAGAAAGAGAAGTCAGAAGTTCTGAGAAGCGTGATCAGAAGAATGTTCAGAAGTTCTGAACTACCTGTTCAGAACTTATGACGAGTTTCTTTACTTAGTAATGTGTAAACTAATTAGGACACGTGTTTTGTTCTTATTAGTCTTTCTTATTTGTACTGTAGCTTTAATATGTCCGTTGCAGTATAAATAGAGTGGTTAGCACTACGTTGCTAACTGATTGATTTTCCCATATTACTTGTATTCATTCCTTGTAATCTTTGAGGTTATCTCTCTCTTAGATCTGTAATTCTGTGCATCATTGAATACAATTGGGCTTGATCATACAATTTCTCAATTACTTCTTTCTATATTGATTGTAAGAATAGATCCTGCACTTTCAATTGGTATCAGAGCTAATCAACAAACAAATTCGTTCAAGATTGTGATTGCGAAGATCGATTGATCAATTTCTTGAAGATTTCTTGATTCATTCAAAACTCAATTCCGCTGCTAGGGCTAGTTCTTGAATTCTTAGCAATTCTTGAATTACCTGTTACTTTTCGATCAAGAAAATCGAATTTGTCTTTCTGTTGAATTTTCTTACAATCATGTCTTCTAAAGAATATCTAGCCATGGGATCCGAAACCAAACCGCCTGTTCTTATACCAGAAGAGTATCAGCAATGGAAAACTCGTATGATCCAATTCCTAGACAACATCGATGAAAATCTTATGATTTCTATTCGAGAAGGTCCAATCGAAGTATATATCGATGTCGCCGCAACCCCTGCTACAGAGACAACTCCAGAAATTCCAGCGACCAGGGTGAAAAAGAGTTATTCCCAATACACAGCTGAACAGAAAAATAGGCATGCTATTGACAAAAGAGCAATTACTTTGATGACTTTGGCTGTCCCAAATGAGGTTCTTAACAGGATTGACAGTGGATCATCAGCTAAAGAAATGTGGGACGAATTGGAAAGGCAAATGTTAGGAACTGTGAGATCTATTCAGGCAAAGTTAAATCAAAGCATAAATGCTTATGAAAGGTTCAAAGCAAAAGAGTCAGAAAGTTTGACACAGACATACAGTAAATTTTGCACTATTCTAAATGACTTGAGAAGAAATGGACTGAAGAAAACAAAATCAGAAATAAATTACAAATTTCTGAACAGTCTAAATTCAGAATGGTCATCATTTGCCATAAGTCTGCAAATGAACAAGGATATGTGTGAAGAAGACTTAAATGATCTATTCTGTGTTCTTAATCAACATGAAGACTCTGTCAAGTTAGTTGTGGAAGAGAAGAAAAATGTTGCTGATCAGTTAGCGTTCTTATCAAAGTCCAAAGCAATCAAAGCACCCAAAAAGACTGCATATCTATCAGAGATACCTAATCTGGAAGAATCTGACAAGGAAGAAGGATCAGAAGATGATGAAGATATCAAGATAATGGCTGAAAAGCTAGCTTTGCTGACAAATACTTTCAACAAAAGGTATGGGAAGGGCAGATTTCAAGGAAATTATAAGAGAGTTGGAAGTTCAGATTATAAGAAGAAAGAAGACAGAGAAGAAAATAAGATTGAAAAGAGAATAGAGAGAAGTGAAGAAAACAAGGAAGAGAAGGAAGAGAGAAAAGAAAAGAATCTGTGTTTCAAGTGTGGAAAATCTGGTCATTATGCCAAGGATTGCAGAGTTAAAGTTGTGAAAGATTATGAATACTACACCAAGAAGGCTCAGCTTGCAAAGAAGAGAGATGACGAGAGTGCGCTATTGGCTGAACAGGAGAATTGGCTGTACTACACTTCTGATGAAGATGATCATATCAACTTTCCACAGATGCGAAGCTATATGGAAAAAATGAGGAATGAGGATGATTCTGATTTTGAAGATGCTGATTCTGAGTCATCTGCTGAGGTACATTCTTCACTTGAAATAGAGTTAATGACACAGATTGGTGAAATGAAAACTGAATTTGCTAATCTAAGAAAACAGATAAAAGGAGAAAGAAATTTGGTTAACAAATTCAGAATTGAAAAGGAAGTAATAAAAGAACAGTATGAAGAATCTGAGGCTGAGAAACAGAAAGTTAAAGATGAAAATTCTGAATTGATGAAAAGGCTTTCTGAACTAAAAGTTGAGTTTTCAAAAATAAAGGATGAAAAAGGTGATTTACAAATAAAATTTGATATGTTATTTGAAGAAAGAAAGAATTTATACACCAAAATCAAAGAATTGGAAGATTTGAATTTGAAAAGAGGTCAGACTCAGCAAACATTAAATCTTTTATTAAGCAATGTTAAAGATACAAGATTTTACAATCCAAAGAAGGGATTGGGATTGGAAGAAAATGTCATTTTAAAAAGAGCTCCAATACTTCAAGTTTCTAAGCCAAAAATCCCAGAAATTGTTGAAGTTTTCATAAGACCTGCTAGTTCTATAACAAGTTCTGACAATTTTCAAAGACCAAACTCTAAAAAGTCAGATGAGAAAATTTCTGAGTCTAAAACAGAAAAGTCAGTTGTTTCAGAAGAAAAGGTTAAGAAAGAAATTTCTAAACCAACAGATGAGAAGCCAAAATACAATGATACTAAATTCAAGTATGATTCTTTAAATGTCAGCTACAAAAATAAACAACCAAGTTTTTCATATCATGACATTGAGAGCATATTTGACACTAGTAAAAATTCTGAAACAGTCAATCAGAAGTCTGAATCTTCTAGTCAGGATTCTGAACTTTGTAGTCAGAATTCTGAGTCTAAAGATCAGACATCTGAGTCTGTAAATCAGAACTCTGACTCAGGTAGTCAGAAGTCTGATTCAACTGAATTCTCTGAAACAAAGTCAGACGAATTTTTACAACTTGAAAAGAGATTTAATATTGTGAGTCAAGAACTTGAGGACTTAAGGAAAGCTTATAATGAACTTGAAAATGATTTCTGTGAGGTGGATATTAAACTTGAAGAAGTTTTGAAAGAAAAGAATATTTTTATTCAGAAAATAACAGAGCTTGAAAAACTGAAGACTGAGTATGATCTTTTTAAAATTAATGCTTCAAGAGAAAATGATAAATTCTTTAATGAATCAAGTACATATGAAAAAGGTGAATCATCTAATTCTTCTAACAAAAAGAACTTGAATTTTTCAGAAAAAGAAGAAAGCAAAAGGAAAGATGATCTTGCAAAGTTGAATGATCTGAAAAGGGAACTTGAGAAGCTTAGAATGAAATCTACTTCTGAACTAAACGCTAGAAATTCTTGTAATAAGGGCAATTGTACTCTGAACAGTATAAATAAAAATGAAATGATCTATGTTTCAGATTTATTGTCACTTGCAAAGAAAAATCTTGTTTGTGTTAGATGTAAAAATGATTCATTCCAATATTCTCACAAATGTCAAGTCAAAATAACTTCTGTTTCATACATAAGAAAAGATATTCAGAAAGTTTCTGTTTCTCAAAATACAGAAAAGAAGAAAATTTCTGTTCCTCAGACTCAGAAGAAAGAAAAGATAAAAGAAAAGAAAGTTGAAAATATAGCAAAACCAAAAGTTACAACTCTCAAAAAGAATTTGAACAAACTTGTAAGCAGAAAATGTTCTGACTTCATAAAAGTTCAAGGAAAGTGGTGTTTGAAGAAAGATTTTGAGTGGAGAGTAAAAGGTACTAATGTTAAATCCAATGACAAAGCTAACAAAGATGGACCCATTCCAAAATGGGTACCTAAACCTAACTGATCCTTTTGCAGGGCTGTCATGTGTGGTTTTTAGATTCAGGAGCCTCAAGACACATGACAGGTCAGAAGTCTTTTCTATCAAACTTCACAGAAAAGGCTGGAGGAGCAGTAAACTTTGGAAATAACAGCAAAGGACAAGTCAAAGGTTATGGGAATTTAACTAAAGGGGATCTGACTATCCAAAAGGTTTTCTATGTTGAAGGATTACAGCATAATCTTTTCAGTATAAGTCAGTTTTTAGACAGTCTTTGTCAAATTAAGTTTCAAATAACAGGTTGCATGATTTTAACTGAAAATGATGTTAAAGTCTTCTGGGCCAAAAGACATATGGACTTATTTGTAGTTAATTTTTCAAAATTGAAAACATTAAATACAGTTTGTCTTTTATCAAAATCAACTGCAAATGAATGCTGGCTTTGGCACAGAAGATGTTCTCATCTGAATTTCAAAGATCTTAATAATCTTGTTGCAAAACATTTGGTTAAAGGCTTACCAAAGCTTAAATTTGAAAAAGAATCATTATGCTCAGCTTGTGAAATGGGCAAGATGAAAAAGAGTTCTCACAAATTAAAAATGGACTCATCTTGCAAAGCACCATTAGAAATGATTCATACTGATCTTTGTGGTCCAATTTCAGTTCAATCGATGGGAGGAAAGAAATATATGCTTGTGATTGTTGATGAATTATCCAGATACACGTGGGTTGAGTTCCTAAGAGCTAAGTCAGAAGCTGCTACTACATTGATAAATTTTATCAAAAGGATTCAAGTTCTCTTACAACTTCAAGTTCAGAAAATCAGAAGTGATAATGGAACAGAGTTCAGAAATGAGACTCTTCAGAATTTTTTAGAAAGTTCTGGGATTTCTCACAATTTTTCTGCTGTCAGAACTCCTCAACAAAATGGTGTTGTTGAAAGGAAGAATAGAACTCTAGTTGAAGCTGCGAGAACAATGCTGGCTTATGCAAATCTTCCTACTTTCCTATGGGCTGAAGCAATTGCAACTGCTTGTTTTACACAAAATAGAACTTTAATCAATAAGAGATTAAATAAGACTGCTTATGAACTGATAAATAAAAGAAAACCATTAATCAAATTCTTTCATGTTTTTGGTTGCAGGTGCTATGTTCTCAGAGACAGAGAAAATCTTGCCAAATTCGATAAAAGGCAGATGAAGGATACTTTGTGGGTTATTCTTTAACTTCCAAAGCATTCAGAATCTACAATAGAAGAACCAAGAGGATGATGGAGAGCATAAATGTAACTTTTGATGAAGCCAGAATGCGGACTTCTGAACAAGACAGTTCAGAACTCATGCTGAACAAGACAAAAATGACTTCTGATACAAATTCTAATCCTATTTGTTCAGAACTCAATTTACTATTTAAGGATGCTTTTAGTGAACTAATTTCTGATTCTTATGCAGAATATGAAAACCCAAAGATGGTCAAAGAGATGAAAAATAAGACTCCAGAAATAGTTCAATCAATTGTAATTTCTGACAAAGGTCCATCAGAGGAATGTCCAAATCTAATACATACAAGTGGTGAAAATTCTGAACCTTGTAATCAGAATTATGATTCTTGTACTCAGAACTCTGAACAAGTCACTCAGAATTCTGACTTCATTAATCAGAACCCAAACTTGGATATGACTTTTATTCATACATCAGAACAAGGGGACAGTTCAGAATTACAAGCAATCATTGATGAGAATGATGCAAACAACAATTATTCAGAGATTGATGTACTTCCTAGTGCAAATAAATGGACTAAAAATCATCCTATTCATCAAGTAATAGGTGATCCTTCAGCAGGAGTAAAAACCAGATCAGCTACAGCAAATGAAGCAATGTTTGCTGGTTTCTTGAGTGTGATTGAACCAAAGAAAGCTAATGAAGCCTTAGAGGATCCAGACTGGATTTCAGCAATGCAAGAGGAATTGCTTCAATTTGAAAGAAATAAAGTCTGGAGACTCATTCCAAAGCCTGAAGGTAAATCTATTATTGGAACTAAATGGGTGTTCAGAAACAAAAAGGATGAATCAGGTGTTGTCATCAGAAACAAGGCAAGATTGGTTGCTAAGGGATACTGTCAACAAGAGGGAATTGATTATGATGAGACATTTGCACCAGTGGCAAGAATAGAGGCAATCAGAATATTTTTAGCCTATGCTGCACATAAAAACTTCAAGGTGTATCAAATGGATGTCAAATCAGCCTTTCTAAATGGCAAACTTAATGAAGAGGTGTATGTCCATCAACCTGAAGGTTTTGTTGATCCAGAATTCCCTGATCATGTTTATATTTTAGACAAAGCTTTATATGGTCTAAAACAAGCACCACGAGCCTGGTATGACACTCTTACTAAACACCTGTTAGGTTCAGGATTCAAGAAAGGTAAGATTGACACAACTTTGTTTTTAAAGAAACAGGGTAATGATTTGATTCTGATTCAGATTTATGTTGATGACATAATATTTGGTTCTACCAGTCCAGAATTATGTGATAATTTTTCAAAAATCATGTCATCTGAATTTGAAATGAGCATGATGGGTGAACTGAATTTTTTCCTTGGTCTTCAAGTCAAACAACTACCAAAAGGTATTTTCATAAATCAAGGAAAATATGTCAGAGATATTCTGAAAAAGTTCAAAATGTCTGATTGTGCTTCTATGAGAACACCTATGGCAACTAACATAAAGTTAGATGCTGATCTCAAAGGTGTTTCAGCAGATATCAAACTTTATAGAGGCATGATTGGATCATTACTTTATTTGACTGCAAGTAGACCAGATATCATGTTTTCTACCTGTTTCTGTGCTAGATTTCAATCTAACCCGAAAGAATCACATATGTTGGCTGTCAAAAGGATTTTAAGATATCTCAAAGGAACACCTGATCTAGGTTTATGGTATCCAAAAGAAACTGACTTCAAATTGACTGCTTTCACTGATGCTGATCATGCAGGAAGTAGGTTGGACAGAAAGAGTACATCTGGTGCTTGTCACTTTTTGGGAGATAAAATAGTGAGTTGGGCATCAAAGAAACAGAACTGTGTATCCACTTCAACTGCTGAAGCAGAGTATGTTGCTGCTGCTGCTTCATGCTCTCAAACATTGTGGATGAGAACACAACTCATGGACTATGGATATCAGCTTAATAAGATTCCCATCTATTGTGACTCAGAAAGTGCAATTGCTATTACTCAGAACCCTGTTCAACATTCGAAGACTAAGCATATAGATGTGAGGTATCATTTTATAAAGGACTATGTGGAAAAAGGAACTATAGAGATGCACTTTGTGCATACAAAGTATCAATTGGCTGACTTGTTCACAAAGCCTCTTGATCACAAAAGGTTTTCTTTTCTCATATGTAAAATAGGAATGCTTAATCTGCCTAGTTGAAAATATTTTTTTTCTTAAAAATGCTAAATTTGAATGATGAAGTATCAGATTTGAAAGTTGTGTTGGAGAAAAAGTTGATTTCTGTTGAAACCAAGGTAGATGATGTAAGAAAATCCTTGGATTCTCACAAAAAGGAGATCGTGGATATAATGTCTGGTTTTCAAAAAGATATGTTAAAACAGATGCAAGGTATGCAGGAATCTATATTGAAAGCACTGAGTGTATCTTTGGCTTCTACTTCAAAGCCTCTTGATCCTGTTCCTATTGCAGAAGCTGAACCTGAAGTTGCTTTTAATCAGAACTTGAAAAAGGAAGTTTGATGATAATGATCCTCATGATCATCAAAAGGGGGAGAAAAGACAAAGGTTAAGTTCTGATGATGATATTGGCATAGAAGATTTTGAGATAGCAGACATGCACTTAGCCAATACAAAAAGTTCAGAAGATCAGACACAGGAAAATTTAAAGGAAATGATTCAGATAGTACAGCTTGATAGTTCAGATACAGAAGAAATGGAGTTGGGAAGTATTGATAGTAATGAATCAGATAAAACAGAGGAATTAAACTTGGATACTGAGATGGAAGGAAACTCAGATGAAACTGTAGCTATTGAGGAATCTGAATTGAGATCAGAAGAAACAGTGGAAAGTACAGTGGTAAACAGATGTACAGATATTGTGGTTTATAACAGAGAAAGGGCAATAGAATCTGAATCAGAAGAAAGGAGGTTGAATGAAGAATTGATCAGAAGAATGCATAATGAAGTAGTCAGAGCCTTGAGTGTTCAGAAAATTCATAAAGGGATAAAAGTAATAAGACCTATTGATCTGATGGGTGAAGAAGACAGAACTGTTGATTATTCACAGAATTTTAAGCATGAGTTCAGATATAACTATGCTGATGAGATGAACACAGAAGAAGAATATGAGAAACTAGAAGATTACTTCATGCCTTCTGAGTATGTATTCAGAAAACCAATTGAGATTTCCAAGATTAACTTACAGACGTTAGAAGAACCCATATGTGATTTCATCCTGGAACTAAGTGATGTACCTTTGGCCAGACAATTTCATGATGACATTTTTCCTGAGGAAATGTATGAAAACCTCTACCACTCAGAAGGAGAATATGAGTTTTTAGAGAATAATGTTGATGGTTTCATGGATGAAAGAGCTCAGATGATTTACACAGAAGCTTCAAACAGATTCAGAATTCCTGACTCAAGACTGCATATTCAGAAAAGAATTGAGAAAGTTCTAATGTTTCAAGAAGAAGAATTCAGTGGTTTAATGTTTGTTAGAATGGAAGTGTTGAAAGAGAAAAATACAAAAGTTGCCATGTCCAGTTTTGATTTCCACAGACTAACACTTGATGATCAGATCTTTCTAGTCAAATTCTTCTCTGGTACTGAAGAAGCCTTGATGGAAATTGAATGCAGAAGACTTCTGGGTATCTATGTCAGAAACATGTACTTATATGATTTTCAACTAGCCATTGAAGGAAGAAAAGAGAAGTGCAATCTGAGGTCTCCAACAAATATTGCAGGATTTGATGTGTGTACAAAAGGATTCGTAAATGAAGGAATGGAATCTGAAGGGTTTGCATATAAAGTTCAAGAGAGACTTGAAATGTTCAAACTGAAAGAACTGGTAAAATATAGTGATGCAACTCTGAGTTGGTTACTGATTGAAATGGAAGTAAGTGCTAAAACTGAAAGAGAGAACTTAAAGAAAAGGTGTGTAAACTCTATGAATAGAAGGTTGAATCTCAGAAGAAAGATCAGAAGTTGTGGTGAATGGTTGCTATCTGAAGTTAATCCCAAGAAGAAGAGTCAGAGATCTGAGAAAGAGAAGTCAGAAGTTCTGAGAAGCGTGATCAGAAGAATGTTCAGAAGTTCTGAACTACCTGTTCAGAACTTATGACGAGTTTCTTTACTTAGTAATGTGTAAACTAATTAGGACACGTGTTTTGTTCTTATTAGTCTTTCTTATTTGTACTGTAGCTTTAATATGTCCGTTGCAGTATAAATAGAGTGGTTAGCACTACGTTGCTAACTGATTGATTTTCCCATATTACTTGTATTCATTCCTTGTAATCTTTGAGGTTATCTCTCTCTTAGATCTGTAATTCTGTGCATCATTGAATACAATTGGGCTTGATCATACAATTTCTCAATTACTTCTTTCTATATTGATTGTAAGAATAGATCCTGCACTTTCAATTGGTATCAGAGCTAATCAACAAACAAATTCGTTCAAGATTGTGATTGCGAAGATCGATTGATCAATTTCTTGAAGATTTCTTGATTCATTCAAAACTCAATTCCGCTGCTAGGGCTAGTTCTTGAATTCTTAGCAATTCTTGAATTACCTGTTACTTTTCGATCAAGAAAATCGAATTTGTCTTTCTGTTGAATTTTCTTACAATCATGTCTTCTAAAGAATATCTAGCCATGGGATCCGAAACCAAACCGCCTGTTCTTATACCAGAAGAGTATCAGCAATGGAAAACTCGTATGATCCAATTCCTAGACAACATCGATGAAAATCTTATGATTTCTATTCGAGAAGGTCCAATCGAAGTATATATCGATGTCGCCGCAACCCCTGCTACAGAGACAACTCCAGAAATTCCAGCGACCAGGGTGAAAAAGAGTTATTCCCAATACACAGCTGAACAGAAAAATAGGCATGCTATTGACAAAAGAGCAATTACTTTGATGACTTTGGCTGTCCCAAATGAGGTTCTTAACAGGATTGACAGTGGATCATCAGCTAAAGAAATGTGGGACGAATTGGAAAGGCAAATGTTAGGAACTGTGAGATCTATTCAGGCAAAGTTAAATCAAAGCATAAATGCTTATGAAAGGTTCAAAGCAAAAGAGTCAGAAAGTTTGACACAGACATACAGTAAATTTTGCACTATTCTAAATGACTTGAGAAGAAATGGACTGAAGAAAACAAAATCAGAAATAAATTACAAATTTCTGAACAGTCTAAATTCAGAATGGTCATCATTTGCCATAAGTCTGCAAATGAACAAGGATATGTGTGAAGAAGACTTAAATGATCTATTCTGTGTTCTTAATCAACATGAAGACTCTGTCAAGTTAGTTGTGGAAGAGAAGAAAAATGTTGCTGATCAGTTAGCGTTCTTATCAAAGTCCAAAGCAATCAAAGCACCCAAAAAGACTGCATATCTATCAGAGATACCTAATCTGGAAGAATCTGACAAGGAAGAAGGATCAGAAGATGATGAAGATATCAAGATAATGGCTGAAAAGCTAGCTTTGCTGACAAATACTTTCAACAAAAGGTATGGGAAGGGCAGATTTCAAGGAAATTATAAGAGAGTTGGAAGTTCAGATTATAAGAAGAAAGAAGACAGAGAAGAAAATAAGATTGAAAAGAGAATAGAGAGAAGTGAAGAAAACAAGGAAGAGAAGGAAGAGAGAAAAGAAAAGAATCTGTGTTTCAAGTGTGGAAAATCTGGTCATTATGCCAAGGATTGCAGAGTTAAAGTTGTGAAAGATTATGAATACTACACCAAGAAGGCTCAGCTTGCAAAGAAGAGAGATGACGAGAGTGCGCTATTGGCTGAACAGGAGAATTGGCTGTACTACACTTCTGATGAAGATGATCATATCAACTTTCCACAGATGCGAAGCTATATGGAAAAAATGAGGAATGAGGATGATTCTGATTTTGAAGATGCTGATTCTGAGTCATCTGCTGAGGTACATTCTTCACTTGAAATAGAGTTAATGACACAGATTGGTGAAATGAAAACTGAATTTGCTAATCTAAGAAAACAGATAAAAGGAGAAAGAAATTTGGTTAACAAATTCAGAATTGAAAAGGAAGTAATAAAAGAACAGTATGAAGAATCTGAGGCTGAGAAACAGAAAGTTAAAGATGAAAATTCTGAATTGATGAAAAGGCTTTCTGAACTAAAAGTTGAGTTTTCAAAAATAAAGGATGAAAAAGGTGATTTACAAATAAAATTTGATATGTTATTTGAAGAAAGAAAGAATTTATACACCAAAATCAAAGAATTGGAAGATTTGAATTTGAAAAGAGGTCAGACTCAGCAAACATTAAATCTTTTATTAAGCAATGTTAAAGATACAAGATTTTACAATCCAAAGAAGGGATTGGGATTGGAAGAAAATGTCATTTTAAAAAGAGCTCCAATACTTCAAGTTTCTAAGCCAAAAATCCCAGAAATTGTTGAAGTTTTCATAAGACCTGCTAGTTCTATAACAAGTTCTGACAATTTGCAAAGACCAAACTCTAAAAAGTCAGATGAGAAAATTTCTGAGTCTAAAACAGAAAAGTCAGTTGTTTCAGAAGAAAAGGTTAAGAAAGAAATTTCTAAACCAACAGATGAGAAGCCAAAATACAATGATACTAAATTCAAGTATGATTCTTTAAATGTCAGCTACAAAAATAAACAACCAAGTTTTTCATATCATGACATTGAGAGCATATTTGACACTAGTAAAAATTCTGAAACAGTCAATCAGAAGTCTGAATCTTCTAGTCAGGATTCTGAACTTTGTAGTCAGAATTCTGAGTCTAAAGATCAGACATCTGAGTCTGTAAATCAGAACTCTGACTCAGGTAGTCAGAAGTCTGATTCAACTGAATTCTCTGAAACAAAGTCAGACGAATTTTTACAACTTGAAAAGAGATTTAATATTGTGGGTCAAGAACTTGAGGACTTAAGGAAAGCTTATGATGAACTTGAAAATGATTTCTGTGAGGTGGATATTAAACTTGAAGAAGTTTTGAAAGAAAAGAATATTTTTATTCAGAAAATAACAGAGCTTGAAAAACTGAAGACTGAGTATGATCTTTTTAAAATTAATGCTTCAAGAGAAAATGATAAATTCTTTAATGAATCAAGTACATATGAAAAAGGTGAATCATCTAATTCTTCTAACAAAAAGAACTTGAATTTTTCAGAAAAAGAAGAAAGCAAAAGGAAAGATGATCTTGCAAAGTTGAATGATCTGAAAAGGGAACTTGAGAAGCTTAGAATGAAATCTACTTCTGAACTAAACGCTAGAAATTCTTGTAATAAGGGCAATTGTACTCTGAACAGTATAAATAAAAATGAAATGATCTATGTTTCAGATTTATTGTCACTTGCAAAGAAAAATCTTGTTTGTGTTAGATGTAAAAATGATTCATTCCAATATTCTCACAAATGTCAAGTCAAAATAACTTCTGTTTCATACATAAGAAAAGATATTCAGAAAGTTTCTGTTTCTCAAAATACAGAAAAGAAGAAAATTTCTGTTCCTCAGACTCAGAAGAAAGAAAAGATAAAAGAAAAGAAAGTTGAAAATATAGCAAAACCAAAAGTTACAACTCTCAAAAAGAATTTGAACAAACTTGTAAGCAGAAAATGTTCTGACTTCATAAAAGTTCAAGGAAAGTGGTGTTTGAAGAAAGATTTTGAGTGGAGAGTAAAAGGTACTAATGTTAAATCCAATGACAAAGCTAACAAAGATGGACCCATTCCAAAATGGGTACCTAAACCTAACTGATCCTTTTGCAGGGCTGTCATGTGTGGTTTTTAGATTCAGGAGCCTCAAGACACATGACAGGTCAGAAGTCTTTTCTATCAAACTTCACAGAAAAGGCTGGAGGAGCAGTAAACTTTGGAAATAACAGCAAAGGACAAGTCAAAGGTTATGGGAATTTAACTAAAGGGGATCTGACTATCCAAAAGGTTTTCTATGTTGAAGGATTACAGCATAATCTTTTCAGTATAAGTCAGTTTTTAGACAGTCTTTGTCAAATTATGTTTCAAATAACAGGTTGCATGATTTTAACTGAAAATGATGTTAAAGTCTTCTGGGCCAAAAGACATATGGACTTATTTGTAGTTAATTTTTCAAAATTGAAAACATTAAATACAGTTTGTCTTTTATCAAAATCAACTGCAAATGAATGCTGGCTTTGGCACAGAAGATGTTCTCATCTGAATTTCAAAGATCTTAATAATCTTGTTGCAAAACATTTGGTTAAAGGCTTACCAAAGCTTAAATTTGAAAAAGAATCATTATGCTCAGCTTGTGAAATGGGCAAGATGAAAAAGAGTTCTCACAAATTAAAAATGGACTCATCTTGCAAAGCACCATTAGAAATGATTCATACTGATCTTTGTGGTCCAATTTCAGTTCAATCGATGGGAGGAAAGAAATATATGCTTGTGATTGTTGATGAATTATCCAGATACACGTGGGTTGAGTTCCTAAGAGCTAAGTCAGAAGCTGCTACTACATTGATAAATTTTATCAAAAGGATTCAAGTTCTCTTACAACTTCAAGTTCAGAAAATCAGAAGTGATAATGGAACAGAGTTCAGAAATGAGACTCTTCAGAATTTTTTAGAAAGTTCTGGGATTTCTCACAATTTTTCTGCTGTCAGAACTCCTCAACAAAATGGTGTTGTTGAAAGGAAGAATAGAACTCTAGTTGAAGCTGCGAGAACAATGCTGGCTTATGCAAATCTTCCTACTTTCCTATGGGCTGAAGCAATTGCAACTGCTTGTTTTACACAAAATAGAACTTTAATCAATAAGAGATTAAATAAGACTGCTTATGAACTGATAAATAAAAGAAAACCATTAATCAAATTCTTTCATGTTTTTGGTTGCAGATGCTATGTTCTCAGAGACAGAGAAAATCTTGCCAAATTCGATAAAAAGGCAGATGAAGGATACTTTGTGGGTTATTCTTTAACTTCCAAAGCATTCAGAATCTACAATAGAAGAACTTCTGAGTCTTGAGTTCAGAACTTCTGAGTCTTGAGTTCAGAACTTCTGAGTCTTGAGTTCAGAACTTCTGAGTCTTGAGATCAGAACTTCTGAATCTTAAGGTCAGAAATTCTGAGTCAATACTTCAGCAATCTAACTTTCAAAAATTTACTTTTGAGAAATACAAATAACTTCAACTGTATGGATTATGCTTCTTTGATTATCTTTTTATCTCATCTTTATGTATCATTAATACTCAAATGCATGCTCAAGTCAAGGGGGAGCATCAAAATTCTTTTGGAAATCATTTTGTGATGCTTAAAAGATTTGTTTTCATTTCTTATCTGTTCAAACCTCTTCTGAATAATCAAAATGTTTTATATTGGTCAGAAGTTGATTTTAAAAGACATTTTAGTTACAAGGCAAAATTCTTCTGAGTCATGGAATCAGAACATCTGTGCGTGTTATTCAGATCTTTGACTTGAGTCAAAATTCTATCCACTAACACGTGTCAGCTTCATATTTGTTTGACAATGCCACGTATTTCATTTAAATCATTTGTGGTATTTCACATGTGTTGACTCCGTTATAACATTGATTTCGCTTTTCCGTTAAACCTTTCAACTTCGCGGATTTTAAATAGGTCTTAAAATCCCTATTTCAAATTTCTTTCAAATTCCAGAGCGAAACGTGAGATACGAATCAAATCCAGAGTTCTTTGAATCTGTTTTCTTCTTAAATCATGTCTGAAATACGAAGAAGTGGTCCAATTTCTCTACATTCTACAAAATCGATAATGGATTCATCCGATTCGGAAAATGATGAAGTACAAAATAGAGTTGCAGAGGAAGGGGCAATAAGAAATGATGAAGAAGATGAACAAATGGATGAATCTGAAGGAAATGCGGATGAGGTAAACGTTAATATTGAACATGATCAGAGTGCTGCAGGTTCTATTATGTCAGATAGATCTATTCTAGTGGAAAGAGTTGTTCCTGAGAGTGAATGGTTGAAATTATCTGAAAATAACTGTGTTATATTGTTTGAGGAAAGTCGTTTTAAGCCTGAACACAGAATTATCATGGAGTTATTCAAACATCATCCGTACAGAAAATGGTTTACAAGAAGTAAAAATGTGTCTGTTCAGTACATACAACAATGGTGGAAATATCTTAGGTTAGAAGATAATAAGTTTGTGTCTGAAATTGGAGGAGTGACATTTGTCTTATCTATCTCTGCACTAAGAGAAATGCTGAATCTACCAGAGAAAGATGATGTACAAAGAAGAACAGATTTTGAGGATTTACCCCTAACAGAGGAATTAATAGCAGAGTTTATGAAGTTGGGATACAATGAAGGATTGAGGACTCTCAGTTTGTTCAGAAGAAACAAATTACCACCTATTTGGGCTTGCTTCTTTCATGTGGTAAATAAATGTTTGTCAGGGAAAAATAGTTCTGCTGATCAAGGTTCTAAACAAATTCTTCAGATATTTCAAGGTTTAGTGAAGAATAGGCATTATGACTATACTTTAATACTTTGGGAAGATATGAAGAATACATTTGAGAAGAATCAGAAAGCAATTCAGAAGAAGACAAAGGATGCTCCACTGACATACATTCCCTACATAAGGTACTGGCAAATTGTTATTTGGTATGCCATGCAGGAAAACAGAACAATCTCAAGAAGAACAAATGAAGAGCATGGTCCTACATTTTATTTGGGTAAGATGACCTCAGTAACAAGACTTGAAAATTATCCCAATCATAAACTGTTGCCAAAATCACTTAGGAATTATATTCCAAGGGAGAGTGAGATTTTAAAAGCTTATTGCACCTCTATGGGAATTGAATTACCTCAAATCCCTGCCCAAGAGGACCAACCTGAGAAGAGAGGTGAGGGGTCTAGTCGAATTAGAGAGGGGGAGGATGTTCAGATGGGTGAACATTCTGAGAGACTTGAGGGGGAAAATTCTGAGAGCTTGGTTAGACTCAGTGAGGAAAAACAGAATGAGAGTGGTGAGGATGAGAGATTGTTAACAGAGGTTCAAACAGAAAGAGATGCCTCTGAACCAGCTAATCTTGACCAGGTAACCACACATGCTATTGGTTCACATCTCTTGGTGTCCAATATTGAAACAAACACCATGGACCTAGTGGTGGATCTTGAACAACCCATCCATACCCACTCAGAAGCATTTCAACATGCTACTGTTTCACACAAATCCGGGGAACCATCCCAAACTCATTTGGAGGGAGGTGATAAATCCCAACTTATTTTTCAACACATTGAGTCTGAATATCACAGTCCTATTCATATTGAGCCTGAAATTCCTTTTGACACTTGCACAGATCAGGAATTTCGTACTCCTGAAACAACATTCATAGACATGCCTAATGTTGGGTGTCGAGGATTGGATGGAAGTCCTGGTGAGGTGAACATTACAAAAGCCTCATTCAAACGTGCATCTGTTGTACAAGATGACTGTGTGTTATCTACAGGCCATGAGCTCTCTGGGCACATGAAAACTGGACCATCTGTTGGTTCAGGTTCACTGTTAGAAACTTCTGAATTTGAAAAGATTCAGAAACAAAACAAGGAGATGGGGGAAAAAGTAGAAAATTTGGAGAAGAGGATGGAGGATTTGAATGATGAAGTATCAGATTTGAAAGTTGTGTTGGAGAAAAAGTTGATTTCTGTTGAAACCAAGGTAGATGATGTAAAGAAATCCTTGGATTCTCACAAAAAGGAGATCGTGGATATAATGTCTGGTTTTCAAAAAGATATGTTAAAACAGATGCAAGGTATGCAGGAATCTATATTGAAAGCACTGAGTGTATCTTTGGCTTCTACTTCAAAGCCTCTTGATCCTGTTCCTATTGCAGAAGCTGAACCTGAAGTTGCTTTTAATCAGAACTTGAAAAGGAAGTTTGATGATAATGATCCTCATGATCATCAAAAGGGGGAGAAAAGACAAAGGTTAAGTTCTGATGATGATATTGGCATAGAAGATTTTGAGATAGCAGACATGCACTTAGTCAATACAAAAAGTTCAGAAGATCAGACACAGGAAAATTTAAAGGAAATGATTCAGATAGTACAGCTTGATAGTTCAGATACAGAAGAAATGGAGTTGGGAAGTATTGATAGTAATGAATCAGATAAAACAGAGGAATTAAACTTGGATACTGAGATGGAAGGAAACTCAGATGAAACTGTAGCTATTGAGGAATCTGAATTGAGATCAGAAGAAATAGTGGAAAGTACAGTGGTAAACAGATGTACAGATATTGTGGTTTATAACAGAGAAAGGGCAATAGAATCTGAATCAGAAGAAAGGAGGTTGAATGAAGAATTGATCAGAAGAATGCATAATGAAGTAGTCAGAGCCTTGAGTGTTCAGAAAATTCATAAAGGGATAAAAGTAATAAGACCTATTGATCTGATGGGTGAAGAAGACAGAACTGTTGATTATTCACAGAATTTTAAGCATGAGTTCAGATATAACTATGCTGATGAGATGAACACAGAAGAAGAATATGAGAAACTAGAAGATTACTTCATGCCTTCTGAGTATGTATTCAGAAAACCAATTGAGATTTCCAAGATTAACTTACAGACGTTAGAAGAACCCATATGTGATTTCATCCTGCAACTAAGTGATGTACCTTTGGCCAGACAATTTCATGATGACATTTTTCCTGAGGAAATGTATGAAAACCTCTACCACTCAGAAGGAGAATATGAGTTTTTAGAGAATAATGTTGATGGTTTCATGGATGAAAGAGCTCAGATGATTTACACAGAAGCTTCAAACAGATTCAGAATTCCTGACTCAAGACTGCATATTCAGAAAAGAATTGAGAAAGTTCTAATGTTTCAAGAAGAAGAATTCAGTGGTTTAATGTTTGTTAGAATGGAAGTGTTGAAAGAGAAAAATACAAAAGTTGCCATGTCCAGTTTTGATTTCCACAGACTAACACTTGATGATCAGATCTTTCTAGTCAAATTCTTCTCTGGTACTGAAGAAGCCTTGATGGAAATTGAATGCAGAAGACTTCTGGGTATCTATGTCAGAAACATGTACTTATATGATTTTCAACTAGCCATTGAAGGAAGAAAAGAGAAGTGCAATCTGAGGTCTCCAACAAATATTGCAGGATTTGATGTGTGTACAAAAGGATTCGTAAATGAAGGAATGGAATCTGAAGGGTTTGCATATAAAGTTCAAGAGAGACTTGAAATGTTCAAACTGAAAGAACTGGTAAAATATAGTGATGCAACTCTGAGTTGGTTACTGATTGAAATGGAAGTAAGTGCTAAAACTGAAAGAGAGAACTTAAAGAAAAGGTGTGTAAACTCTATGAATAGAAGGTTGAATCTCAGAAGAAAGATCAGAAGTTGTGGTGAATGGTTGCTATCTGAAGTTAATCCCAAGAAGATGTTACATAGTGATTTTGTGTTCCCTGCTGAGTATGAAGTGAATGAAATTTTGTCAGATGAAGTTGAAGAAGTTCAGGACACAACACCTCAGAATGTACAGATAACTAATATTGACCAAGCTGAACAGTCTGAACCCAAAGAAGATGAAATATTCATTGATCTGAATGGATACTTTCTTGAATTTGATCTGCCTGAGTTTTTCAAACCAAAAGAAGTACAATTCTTGGATGTGTATTATGATAGGTCTAAGGAGACTCAGATCTGGTTGGCTGAAAAATCAAGATGTCTTGGCAAAACAAAGCAAGCTGTTTACTCAGATTTTCTAATCACTGGAATCCGAGAATTGAAGGTTAAGAAATTCAGAAAGATGGAGTACTTATCCTTTGAAGTTCTGAGAGAAGATGGCAAGGTTTATTATTTTACTGATGCAGATTTTGAGAAACTGTCAGTGGTTGACTTCTACAGATTACACAGCTTTCTATGTTTTAAAGAGTCAAGTAAAGACAGAAATGAAAGGAAGGCAAGAAGTGTGGTGATTGAGGCCATGTTCTATATCTTAAGGTGGCATTGCTATACAGATTTCCAAATAGCTCTGTATTTGCAAAAGTCATGTGTTTATCTGGCAAATCCCAATACAGATCATGAGCAGAAAAAAGTGTTAAAGACTGGAAGTGTTCACAAGTATCCAGATTTGGGAGTATTTTTGAAGAACAAAAGTGGAAAGATCTTCTTCAGAGCAAAGGAAACTGCAAAATATTGTTCTGGAACTTTAAGGATCATAAAGCACAATTTGGAGAAAAAGATGCTGAAAGTAAAGGAAGCAAACATAACTCAAGAAGCAATAAATCAGCAAGTTGAAGTTATTCAAGAAATTATTGACAAGATTGATAAGAGGCTTAATCTGAGGAATGTGCTACTTCAGAAAATTGTTCCTGCTCTGAAAGAATTAGATGATGCAAAGTTTAAGTTTATTTGACAAAAAGGGGGAGATTGTTAGATCTGAAGTTTTGTCAATAAACCAAGTGTTGAAGATCTGATAAGAAGGTTCAGAAGTTCTGAGAAGAAGAGTCAGAGATCTGAGAAGAAGAGTCAGAGATCTGAGAAAGAGAAGTCAGAAGTTCTGAGAAGCGTGATCAGAAGAATGTTCAGAAGTTCTGAACTACCTGTTCAGAACTTATGACGAGTTTCTTTACTTAGTAATGTGTAAACTAATTAGGACACGTGTTTTGTTCTTATTAGTCTTTCTTATTTGTACTGTAGCTTTAATATGTCCGTTGCAGTATAAATAGAGTGGTTAGCACTACGTTGCTAACTGATTGATTTTCCCATATTACTTGTATTCATTCCTTGTAATCTTTGAGGTTATCTCTCTCTTAGATCTGTAATTCTGTGCATCATTGAATACAATTGGGCTTGATCATACAATTTCTCAATTACTTCTTTCTATATTGATTGTAAGAATAGATCCTGCACTTTCACTCTTCGTCTCTCTCTCTCTCGCCGGCAGCTGGTCACGGCGGCGCCGACGGTCTGGTTTGACGGCAACAACAAGAAGGGGAGGGGGAGCTAGGGTTTTTGGTGGGTGTTTATTGCTTGGGACGAAAATAAAATGAGAATGAGGAGGGGGTCGGTCTCTTAAGCCGATCCCATGCAACACTTTACAACATATACATTTTTGGTCCCTCCTTTTCCAACACCTTGCAAAACGAGTTAAGATTTGCCAATTAGCCTTTAACAAAATCTTCTCACTTTTGGTCTTTCCCGTTTGTTAGCCCCAAATATCTGTAATGTAAAAGTATTGAAAATATTATCAAGTCAGAAGAACATCAGAGATGCAGCAGAAGACTTAGAAGAAAAAGTTTCAAGAAGATCAACAAAACTCAACAGAGTTCTGGTGGAACTAACAGAGCTCAACAGAGCTCTGTCAGAAGATCAACAGAAGAACTGTTCACAACCCGAAGACCAACAGAGCCCTGGTCTATGAGCCCTGTTGTAGTGAAGACCTCTGTGATGCCTAAGTCTCGTAAGAAATCCCAAGTGTTAGACAAGTGTCCATACTTTCCACGTATGCCCTAAAAATAGGAGACACACTTTCCACGTGTCATTCTAGGGTACGATAGTACACTGCATTCACTTTATCAGGGCTATAAATAGAGAGGTAGTGGAACAAACAATTGTAAGCTTTTGGAAGAATAGTTTCCCACAATTGTTTAAGCACACACTGCAGTAATCCCGAGCACTACTTCCGTACGATATTGTTCCCTGTGAGATTTCAGGATACACCATTGATCTTGTTCTTGGTGTTATCCATTATCAATATACGAGCAGCATTTATTATTTGATCTTGTTATCATTATTCTGTTCTATAATTGATTCTCACTATTACAATATCATTTACACAATCACTCACTTTAATGGCTTTATTTAATATGCTTCCGTTGTCTATTTCTTTACCATTATCGTGATACAACGTGAATCTGGGAACCTACAATTGGTATCAGAGCTTCTTTGGTTTTCTTAAACCAAACGATCCAATCTACCAAGGTTGACTCACTGTTGTTGATTGTGTTTGTGTGTCTTTAAAAGCTTCATTACATACTCTGTTCTTACTGCTTTCTAGTCTAAACAAGCCTTCATAGCTCATATAACTGTGTTTAAAGCTTTCTAGTTTAGTTTAAACGTTTCTCTCAAAAGTTATTGTTTAAAACTCATCTTCAAGTTGAAACTCTTTTTGTAACAACTGTACTCTGTTTTTCTCAAAATTGCGAACAACGGTATAAATGCTATCTATACTGCTGGTTCTTTAACAAAACCCCCTACTCTTCTGAGAGATGAATATGCTCAGTGGAAGATCAGGATGGTTAACTTTTTCGATGGTATGGATAAAGACTTAATACGATCTGTCACGGACGGACCATACCACACCCGCAACAGGAACTACTGCTGAGATTCCAGCTCATTATGAGATTAAAACCACAGGTTTTACTGATGAGGAAAATCTAAAAATGGAAAATGATCTTAAAGCAGTTAGACTACTGATAATGGCCATTCCAAACGAAATATTTCAAGAACTAGATTCATGTGTTACTGCTAAGGAAATCTAGGATCAACTTCTTAACCAACTTGAGGGTGGTATCAAGACCCAAAAGAACAGAAGAACCCAATGTATAAATGAATACAACGATATCAAGGCACTTCCTGAGGAAACCTTACAACAGACCTACAACAGATTTAATGTGTTGATCAACAAATGCAAAAAATGTGGGGTTGTCAGGTCGAAGGAAGATAACAATGTTCTGTTTTTGAAAAGTTTGAATGATGAATGGTTAAATCTGTCCATGTCTTTACAAGCTAACCAGGACTTAGATGCATGGTCTCTAACATATGTGTATGGCACTTTGGCCGCACAAGAGAAGGATGTTGTCAAACAAAAAGGAAAATCCACCATTGCAGGCCCAATCGCTTTAGTTTCTGACTCTAAGAAAACCACATCAGAAAAGTCCAACAGAGAGAGTTCAAACAGAGAGAAAAGGAAAGATAAGTCCGTTAAAAAGAAAGGAAAGAAAAGTTTAGTTGCAGAGAGTGATACAAAGGAAAGCTCATCAGAGGATGATGACATTCAAGATTTTGCTCAATCTCTTGCTCTAATAACTCAACAATTTAACAAGAGATTTGGCAATAAGTTTGACAGAAGAGGTAGATATGAGAGAAAAGAAGACAGAAGAGAATACGCTGCACCAGAACAAAGTAACAACAGAGTTACCACAGAACAAAGACAATCTCCACAAAATAGAAGAGAAAATCCACCAGCACAACATAAGGCCGATGCTGCTCAACCCATCAATCAGAATGATGGACGTTGCTTCAGATGTGGCCAACCTGGACACTTCTCTGTTAATTGTAGAGGCAAACTGGTAAAAGACCAGGACTACTACAAGAACAAATACAAGTACAACTACAGAGAAAGAAGCTATGTTGCTGAAATGGAGAACTGGGTTTCTGATTCATCTTCTGATGATGAACCAGAACAAGCCAACTTTTGTGGAGTTGCTGTGGATGATGAAAGTTTAGAAGAAACTGTTGACTGGATGACCGGATAACCAGAGATAACGAAGGGAACAACAGAAGAAGAAGATCTAGCTCATGCATTTGCTCTTACTACGACAGAGTCTGACGACAGAGCGCTGGACACCACCAGACCTAGTGCCAAGGTATGTTCATCTGAATCCAAGTCTGACTCAAAATTAGAAATGCATGTTTCTATGCTAAATGAGGAATTTCAACTTCTTAAACAAAAACTTTCTGAAGAAAAAGAGCTAAGAAAGCTAGCTCAGAAGGATCTGTCCTTTTACAAGAGAGTGAAAACTCTCTTGGAACAAGAAAAGGAAGAAATCTTCAAAGAAAAATCTGAGCTAGAAATCTTGCAAAAGAAGAAAGAGAGCCTGTTTTCTGACAAAATTAACGAATATGAAAACGTTTTGAAACAGAAGTCTGAAAATTTGAAAAAGTCTGAAACAGAGAGACTTAATTCTGTTGCTCTAACTGATTATTTTCAAAGAGAAAGGGAGATTCTGCATCAATCCCTACAGAGAAAAGAAATTCAGATTAAAAAGTACCAGGATGCACAAGATGTGCACATCAAGATAAATTCACAAATGGATACGCAAGGTCTTGGTTTCTCTGACCTTGCTCCCTATGACGAAAGGAAGAAGACATCTCTGTCCTCTGCCTTTTGTGTTGGGAAAATCCAAGAGGACGTGATATCTGGTAATGCTGTTTTCAAAAGAACCAAAACTTCAGATGCTTTCTCAAAACCAAGAAATCTTGACTTTAGGAATGTCAGCTATGATTCCTCTGATCATGAAAAGGTTTTAAAACCATCCTCAGAGTTTATTCTTGATCAAGGAAGAGCTAGAATCATACTTTCTAACTCTGTCAAGGACTTGGATACAAAAAAGATTTTTAACTTCAACTCATTCAAAGGACAGAAGTCTGTTACTTATGTGACTGAGTCCTCTGTTGAAATCCCACAGAGCAAACTCAATCCAGAAGCCCCCGTCTTCTCTCCTACCCCTGAATCCATAAGAACATCTTTTGAGGAAGATTTGTTGAAAGTTATCGAGGAAAATGCTGTTTCAAATTCTTTAAAGCCAAAGTTGAGAAGGTTCAGAACTGTCAAAACAAATATCTCTGTCATACCCATTGAAACTAAAACCTCCGACAGAGCCACCAGAGACTTTCTAGGCTCTGACAGTGACTCTGACTCTGAAGTAGATGAACAGATCTTTTGTGGTCAAAAGAAAATACTACACAAGTTAAAACAGATACCGATAGAATCTACGGATCTAAAAGAGGATGTTTCTTTCTTCAAGAAACAATCAAGGTTTATACCGGTAACTGAGTTTAACAACAAAGGTTTTAAGATTCTTGCGTCTAATGCAGTAGAAGTGGAGAAGAGAGAGAAAAACAAAAGTGTTTTTGTAAACCCAAATGTTCCTCTTGCTTTCAAACCAGTAAAATTCACACCAGAACAGAAGGGAAAATGGATAGCAAACAACAGATCTATTCCAAGGGGGAGAGGAGTCAAAGCCTTGAAGATGATTTACTTTCCAAAACTTTAGGGGGAGAATGTTAGGACATTTAAGTTGTCCTAATTAATTAGAAAGTTTTGTAAAGTAATAGATTTGGGCCTAATGGGCTTAAACATGTAAATGGGCTTGGGCTTAAATGATGTAACAAGGGAAGGGGACTATAAATAGGGCTTATCATGTAAGTTTGTATTCATTAATTCATAATTCACAATGTAGCTCTAAAACTCTCATCTTGTTCTCTCTAGATTAGGTTTACATTTCTTGTGAATAAATAGTCCTCTCCTACATCATCTTGTTACTAATACTTGATATGTTGAAGATCATGGACTCACAATTGGTATCAGAGCCAAATCGATGAATCTTTTCTCGATACGATCATCGGATCTCGACAATTCAAGTATTTTTGCCCGATCTACATGTAAGTTTGCTCAAATCTCTTATGCTCTTGAAGATTTGCTCGTTATTCGATTCCAGATCATCTCCAATTTTTAGAATCGAATTTCGACAAGTTTTGACGATTTTCAAAATTTTCGAGAGTTTTTCGGTGTTCTTCGCGAGATTCTTAGGATCCGAAAGTTTTTGAAGCATGAATCTATTCTATCTACTCAGATCAGTTTATTTGATTGTTAATAAGGAGTTTGCAACGATCAGATCTATGAATTGTCACAAAATTAATCAGATCTGATTTCTGGAATTCAAAAGAAGTGTTTCTCGAAGTGATTCACGATGCAATGATCTAATTTCGCGTTTTTAGTAGATCTTGATCCAATTTGATTCTAGAAATCAATTTATATTGAATATTCGATGAGTTTGCAATTCTCAGATCAGAATTCGGTTAAGAATTCAGTTGGATCTCGATTTTAAAAATCATCAGATCACGTTTTTTTGTTTGGCCGGCGATGAGCTTATAGATTCAACACAGATTTGTTCTAAACTGCATGGAATTGTTAAATTCGTGGATTTTGGTTGCTTCATGCGTTGAGAATGTAATCGAATGAAAAATGGAAGCTGTTTGGTTCGTCTGAGTTACACATCGCCGGAAATTCGAAGTTAACCTACTTCTGCCGGAGATTGTGTTTTGATTTCGATAAACATCAAGAGATCATTTCATTGTGTTTTTTCGATCACACTGAGAGTTTTAGAAGTAATTTTCAGCATGAAATCAGATTTTAGTGTTGTTTGATGTCACTTCGCCGGAAAAACGTATTCTGCCGGAATTCACCTTGCCGGAAAATCGATGTGCCGGTGGTAAGGTTCACGTTTTGTGCTGCATGATCTCCATTTTCTTGGTAATATCTATTTCTTGATGATTTGTGAGCATAATGGAGCAGTTGTAGTCATGAAAATTCAAAGAAAATATGAAGCGATTTCAACAGTGTGTTGTTGTGAAGGAGATGAATAGTGACTAACGGACTTTGTTAGTGGACCGTTAAAATTCTAACATTTTTGGTCCAGTTTCCGTTAGTTTGGTTAAAATTCCAGATTTTTGCTAACGAAATTCGTGTGGCATCACTCCTACATTTAGTTTGTCACACATTCTTCTTGACGACATCGATTTGTGATCGATTCCTAAAAATCCCTACCGAGTAGCGCGTGCTTGTTAACCGTTCCTCCTTCGAGCAAATTCGGACCAAGCTCTTAAGCCGAATTCTTACTCAACTCGTGGTCCAACGACGGATTCTTTGTTTTACACTAAGAATGCATTTGGCTTATCACTCAAAACTCACTCGTTATCATTCTTGTGGGCTTATCGGAACGAGCTCGAGTTTCTACATTTTGGAGATGTTTTTCGTGCACTTAGTCGGGGTTATGGAGTACATTGGATCCGATTTTTCAAAGTTGAAAATATGATGAATAAGAGCAACTTTCAAGGGGGAGCCGAGCCTACTTTTGAAGTATTGCACTGCTAAAGTTTGTCAAGAAAATCAAGGGGGAGAGGAGTCAAAGACTTGAAGATGATTTACTTTCCAAAACTTTAGTGGGAGAATGTTAGGACATTTAAGTTGTCCTAATTAATTAGAAAGTTTTGTAAAGTAATAGATTTGGGCCTAATGGGCTTAAACATGTAAATGGGCTTGGGCTTAAATGATGTAACAAGGGAAGGGGACTATAAATAGGGCTTATCATGTAAGTTTGTATTCATTAATTCATAATTCACAATGTAGCTCTAAAACTCTCATCTTGTTCTCTCTAGATTAGGTTTACATTTCTTGTGAATAAATAGTCCTCTCCTACATCATCTTGTTACTAATACTTGATATGTTGAAGATCATGGACTCACAGACATTTAAGTTGTCCTAATTAATTAGAAAGTTTTGTAAAGTAATAGATTTGGGCCTAATGGGCTTAAACATGTAAATGGGCTTGGGCTTAAATGATGTAACAAGGGAAGGGGACTATAAATAGGGCTTATCATGTAAGTTTGTATTCATTAATTCATAATTCACAATGTAGCTCTAAAACTCTCATCTTGTTCTCTCTAGATTAGGTTTACATTTCTTGTGAATAAATAGTCCTCTCCTACATCATCTTGTTACTAATACTTGATATGTTGAAGATCATGGACTCACAGTTCCAAGGAATAACAGTTTTAAGAAACAAAACCAGGACAGATTGTATGCAAAGACATCTGGTCCTAAAAATTTTCAGATTTAAGTTCCATTCAAACGGTTTTTGAATAAAAACAATGTGCATCAGTCATGCTCCATCAACTGCAATTGTATTCAGCTGTTACTAAAATTGCAAAATCATCTGAATGGTCCCCACTGTGTTCTGAATCAGTATGTTCAAAAGAAAAATCCCACGACTGTTCAGAATACACAGAGGAAAACCTCTGGCACACCATCACAGTATGGAAAGCCCAAAGGAAAGTCTGTTAACCCACCTAAGCCTAACAACAAAGGACCCATTATGCAATAGGTACCTAAAAAGAACTAATCTATCTTGCAGAAACCTCATGTGCAGATCTGGTACTTGGATTCTGGATGCTCCAGGCACATGACGGGGAGGAGCTGTTAACTTCTTTCAAGAACAAGATGGGAAGTGCAGTAACCTTCGGAGGAGACAATGGCGGACAGATTAAGGGTTATGGTACATTAGTTAATGATGGTGTTTCAGTCTCTGAGGTTGCTTATGTTGAAGGATTAAATCATAATCTTCTCAGTATAAGTCAACTCTGTGATCACGGATTCGATGTCAATTTCAGGAAGAAATATTGTTCCTTGTTACTTTCCGACTCTGGTCAAGAACTTTTAAGAGCTGACAGAAAAGGCAATCTTTACAAAATGAATTTTAAACCAAACCAAAACTCTACAACAGAGAAACTCTGTTTAGTGTCTTTGAAAAATGAAGATGCCTGGCTCTGGCATAAAAGATTTGCCCATTTGAACTTTCAAAACCTTGACAAGCTCATGAAACTGAAGTTAGTAAAAGGACTACCTTCTCTGAAGTTTGACAAAGACCATCTCTGTTCTGCTTGTGAACTGGGTAAGATGAAAATATCTTCACCTAGAACAAAGAGTGATCATAGTTGTCCCAGACCTTTGCATATGCTACACGTGGATCTCTGTGGTCCAATTTCTGTGCAAAGTCTGTCGGGAAAGAAGTATATCCTTGTTTTAATTGATGAATATTCTAGATATACTTGGATTGAGTTCATCAGAGTAAAATCTGATGTCCCAGAAATTTTGATAAGTTTGTTAAAAAGGATACAGGTTCTGTTAGATCTGAAGATACAGAAGCTGAGAAGTGCTAATGGGACATAATTCAAGAATGCCAAAATTGATACCTACCTAACAGAGGAAGGTATTTCCCAGAACTTTTCAGCTGCAAGAACTCCACAACAAAATGGAGTTGTGGAGAGAAAGAACAGAACGCTGGTAGAAGCCGCCAGAACCATGTTGGCTGACCCTGTCCTTCCAATAAACTTCTGGGCAGAAGCAGTCTCCACAACCTGTTTTACACAAAATAGAGCTATGATAGTAAAGAGATTTAAGAAGACTCCTTATGAACTCATCAACAACAGAAGACCAAACGTGAAATTCTTTCATGTTTTCGGTTGCAAGTGCTACATATTGAATGACAGAGATCAGCTGGGAAAATTTGATAAGAAAGCAGACGAAGGAATCTTTATTGGTTATTCCTTAACCTCTAAAGCCTACAGAGTCTACAACTCCAGATGTCGGGTCATTCAAGAAAGTGTAAATGTGTCCTTTGATGAAAGTACATCAAGCTCTTCTGATCGTAAATCAATAGAGGGGACACAAACAGAACAGAAGAAGACAAGTTCTTCAAAGACAAGGGAAGAAGATATCAATCTCATGTTCAACGATTTCTTCGATGATGATGATTCCTCTGATAACATCAACAGAGGAGATCAAGCTCAGAACTCAACAGAACAAAATCTGACAGGTACATCTCTCACTGGTCCCTCTAATATTTCACCATCTACTTCTTTGTCTACGTGAGTGATTCAAAGAAATGAGGAACCACATCAGAACGAGAGAGAACCTGAACAAGAGCCATCATCATCTTTGCTAACTAATATTGGCAGAGACTCCTTGTTTGAAAGCTCACCTTCACAGAGCCCTGTTAATGACTCTCAGAGCAATGAGGCCACTCTCCAAAGTCGTGTACCACAGAGCCCTGGTCCCAATCAACAGAGCTCTGATGCTGAAGTTCGTCTTTTCCCATCAGAAGCACAAACCCCACCTGTTGTCCATGCTCCCATGACACGATGGACAAAGGATCATCCTCATCATCTTATCATTGGTGCTGCTGAAGATGGTGTGAAGACAAGATCGGCCACAATCAATGAAGCCTTCTTTGTAAATTTTTAAGCATGATTGAGCCGAAGAAGATTTCTGAAGCCCTAGAGGACCCAAATTGGATCGAAGCTATGCAAGAAGAGCTTCTGGAATTCGAAAGAAATAAAGTTTGGTCATTGGTTCCACTCCCAAAAGGCAAAGCGGCCATTGGAACCAAGTGGGTGTTTAGAAACCAAAAGGATGAAGATGGGATTATCATCAGAAACAAAGCCCATCTGGTTGCAAAGGGATACATACAGAAAGAAGGCATTGAGTATGGCGAAACCTTTGCACCTGTGGCTAGGCTAGAAGCCAGCAGAATCTTCCTAGCCTATGCTGCTCATAAGGGTTTTAAGGTCTACCAAATGGATGTCAAGTCTGCCTTTCTGAATGGCAAACTACAAGAAGAAGTTTATGTCCAGCAACCACCTGGTTTTGAATGTTCAGAGTTTCCAGACCACGTTTACAAGTTAGACAAATCTCTATACGGCCTTAAGCAAGCTCCTAGAGCCTGGTATGAAACTCTGTCCAAATTTCTGTTGGTCAATCACTTCGAGAAAGGTACTGTCGATAAAACTATATTCTTTAGAAGGTATAAGAATGGCATACTTCTGGTACAAATATATGTTGATGATATTATCTTTGGGTCTACACGGCAGGAGTACTGTGATAAGTTTGAAAGTTTAATGAAAAGCGAATTCAAAATGAGCATGATGGGAGAACTTTCATTCTTCCTTGGTTTACAAGTTAAACAATCAGACAGAGGGACTTTCATAAGTCAGTCAAAGTACATCTATGATATGTTGAAAAAATATAAGCTCAATGATTCAAAGCCAATGAAAACTCCTATTGCCACTGGAGTTAAGCTTGACTCTGATCTTAACGGTGAACCAACAGATGTCAAGTACTACAGAGGCATGATAGGGTCACTTCTGTACTTAACTGCCAGCAGACCTGATATAATGTTTGCAACTTGTCTCTATGCCAGATTTCAAGCAAATCCTACAGAAACTCATTTAACAGCTGTCAAGCGTATCTTTAAATATCTTAAAGGGACTCAATTTTTGGGTCTCTGGTATCCTCTTAACTCTGGTTTCGAGCTTGTAGCATATACAGATTCAGACTATGGAGGATGCAAGAATGACAGAAAGAGTACTTCTGGTAGCTGTCAACTGCTTGGAGAAAAGTTGGTGAGTTGGACATCCAAGAAACAGAACTGTGTTTCAACCTCTACAGCAGAAGAAGAATATGTTACTGCTTCTAGTTGTTGCTCTCAAGTGATATGGATGAAAACACAACTCAAAGATTATGGCTTGAAGTATGGTAAAATTCCTATTCTATGCGACTCCAAGAGTGCCATTGCCATAACAGCCAATCCAATTCAACATTCGAAAACAAAGCACATCGACATAAGGTACCACTTCATAAAGGATCATGTTGAAAAAGGGACTATTGAAATGTATTTTGTTTCAACTGACCTCCAGCTTGCTGACTTGTTCACAAAAGCCCTTGATGAAAGGAGATTTACTTCTTAATCAGCAAACTGGGTATGCTGAACATGTCCTCCTAACTCTGTTCAAATTCAACAGAGCCTCTGATGTTCCAACAGAGCTCTGTCAAAAGATAGGAAGGATAGTTCAACAGAGTCTCTGTATTTCACCAGAACTCTGTCAAGCATACTTTTTCAACAAGCTTAGTGAATCTGTATGTACATATTTTTTTTTGTAAAAAAGTTTTTTTTTGCTCATATTTCAAGGGGGAGTTTATAAAGTTTTGCGCATGGTTTTAGGGGGAGCGAGTCAAATTTAAAAAAAAAATCAAAATGACATCGCTTTCTATTGTGAAAAGAAAAATCTTTTTGAAGAAAGAGGGAAAACCTGTTCTGATGATTTTTTTTTTGATAATGTCAAGAACCTACCAGAACTCTGATATTTCACCAGAGCCTCTGTTGCTTTTCACCAGAACTCGGTGAAATTTCTAAAGACAGTTTTGTTCTCGTTCTTTGGCCATTTCCTCATCAGAGACAGAATTTTAAATGTTTTTGGGTTAAGGTGAAATACCAAAGGAGTACTTGTAAAGAATGAAAAAGGGTCACTCGTCAGAAGCAAAAACTTGCAAAGCTCGAACAGAGCTCTGCCGGTTTTATGCCACGTCATCAAAAGTAACGTCATCAGAGGTGCGGGTTATTTCTAAGCGTCAACCACTTGTCACCCACACATCTCTAACCGCGACGATTTACTTGCACAAAAGTGGCCAGAACAAATCCACGTGGCACTCTCTAATTGAAAGCTAAACCACTAGTTGTCCCCACGATACACAATTCAGGCCACTCCACCTTCTGACACTCGAGTGCCTACAGTATCTACGGCGATTACCCAGCCACAAGTTCTGATTATAAATATCCATAACCTTGACCCATTTCTTTTCTAAACCTCCTAAACCCTTCACCTTTCCCTCTTTTATTCAAATCCTCAGTATTCTTCAAGAAAACCCCAAACCTGCAACAATGGCGGAACCCCAAAACTCTGTTGATTCTAGCCGAATAGAACCCACTGATGATATCATTGTTCTTACATACGACTTTGCTGACAACAACTACAGATTTGTTGGTCCCGAAGGCCTATACAAGTTTGTAGAAGGGGGGGTTGAATACAAACACACAGATTTTACTTTTCTAAATTGTTTATTGATAAATCATTAACAATTTACAGCTTGTTGCGGAAACAAGATTAAGGATAAACCTAAATCTAAACAAGTTGGAACACTAAGGTTTCTTGCACTAAGAGAGATAAGGAAATTACTAATAATAACATATCTGAGATAAGAGATTTGAACTTGTCCAGAGTTAGCAAGTTACTTCAAAAGAAGTGAGTTCATCTCTTTATATACTGCATGCATTTAATGCAAGTCAGAATATACTTTACACGTGTCATCAGCTGGTTGGTTGCATGTCATTGACTTTTGTTGACAACCTTAGTAGTCGTAAGGATGAACAGTGTAGTATCAGAGTGGTTGTACGATTTCAGATTTTCGGAGGTTATTTTCTGACATTTCGTACGGAGGTGTGCAATGGTGGTTAAGACAAAAGTACTTTGTACGGAGGACTTCATGATCAGCTTTCGTTGATTCAGCGATCTATCATTTCATATCAGCGAATGATAGAGTTCAGCGATAGCTGAAGTCTTGTACTTGATACTTCACGTTGAGTGGACAAATATGAGTCTTCGCTAATCCACATCAGTTCATTAGGAGACTTGTCGCTAGTTCTTGAGCTTGATCTTCGACTTCAGTGTAGAACCTTTGTTGACGTGAAACTTGTCTTCAGGGATCATAAGTAAACAACTAACTTATCAGCGATCATCACAATGACTGAACAGACTCAGAGCATTAATGGTGAACAGTTTTACTGAATGTTTAATCTAAAGATCGAGAGTTCCTATCAGCGGTACTGGAAGATCTTAGTACTTATCAGCGATAGTGAAACTCTGATACATATTGTTTACTTACAATTTTCACTAAGTATAAGAAAGGGTCATTATCAAATCACTGAGGGTTTGGATCAACAATCTCCCCCTATTTGATTATGACATAGCAACAAAGAAAATTGCTATTTAATGAAAACATAAGGATAAAAAGAACTCATAAAATATTTGTCCCTTTTACTGTTTTCTGGGATCTTTTCAGTACTGATGGAGTAAAGTACATTCGCTGAAATCTTTCTTTAAAACTTTGAATCAGGTTACAAAGAGAAATGGAAAGATTACAAGTACGAGCGAAATAAATTACAAGTACAAAAGGATAACTGATAAAATAGATGAAAGAGGCGATTTTATCAGCTTACAGAGGTTCTTCCTTAATGAGAAGTTCATCAAGGGTCTTTTCAGTGGGGATCATCCAGTCAGGAACCGTTACACCTCGTTTTCTTTTGTTCAGCGCTTCTTCAAAGATCAAGGGTTTTAGGTGTCGTGCCTGAATGTCTTTTCTGAAGTCACACCAGTAGATAAGATCTCTGAGCTGTTCGATTGGAGTGATTGGAAGCTCAGCGATCCGTTGAAAACATTTACGTCCATCGTAGTCGAGAAAGAATATTCCATAAGGATTACTGATGACTTTACCAGGGACGAAAAGTTCACATGGTGGCAAAGAAATGTCAAGGGCAGATAGATCAGGGTCAGGACCAAGCACTTCAGCGCGAGAGAAACCAATTCCAGTTTCATTTCGTATGACAGGACCTGAGTTTGAATCTTGACGTTTCTTCTTTGGAGAGGCCCTTTTTCTTTTCAGCTTAAGATCAGGAAGAGGAGGAATGTCCACACAAGAAGATATCAAATCGATCTGTCTGTTTATCAGCTTTTCGAAATGATCCTTGTACTTAGATTGTGACGATTGGATAGCTAACCTCATCTCCAGCCATTCAGAGAGACCATACCTTTTTACAGTGTCAGCGCGATAGGTTTCAGTTTGGCCATCTTCTCTGAAAAGTTTGATGTCAACAATAGGTACTCCGATAGAGGTTCTTCCAGAGATGAATACCTTGTTGATCTTCGTTGGACGATATCTGAAGTGTATTTTCTCTTTACACCAGATCAGGGTGGTCTGAGAAACTTCAGTTTTCTTTTCCACGATCTTCTGGGCTTCTTCCCAAAGATTTCGTTGGATTTGAATGGGAACACGTTTTAGCTTGGGATCTTTGACAGATTCTTGAGTAAGCTTGATGGCGTATTCTCTGTCTTTTTCTTCAGTTTCCTTTCTTTCAGCGATTAGGCGTTCAGCTCTGAGGTGTTCCTTTTATTCAGCTTTTGAGATTCTGAACTTTGGAGGAACTGAAGGAAGTTGATCACGCCTCAGAATGATTCGCTGATCCTCGAATCGCTTTATTATTTCCTCTCTTTTCTTTTGTTCCTCTTCACTTAGCTTTTGAGGAGCTAAGGAAGGTCTGCGTTTGTGAGAGAGAGTCTGTTCTTCAGGTTCATCAGTCTCAGAGATCAAATCCAAGACTGGGATTATTTCGTCAGCGGCAGCTGGTATTTTTGGTGAAGTCGCAGTTGTGGAGCCTTCAGCGATATCCTCAAACAGGGGAGAGGACTAGCTGAAACACAGCGATCTTACAAGTAAGAACATCGATAGAAACAGATAGAGAGAATTGGTTTAAGTGTTTAGGCTTGGGTAGAGGAACTGATAGTGTATGATAGAGGAGGGATGGAGTAAGAGATGTTTAGTGTACCTGACAAACCGGCTTTTCAAGCAAGATCGTCAGATTGTCATCTTCAGCGACGCTTTTGCCTTTGCCTTTCTCAGCTCCAGAGGCTGAGGGCTTTGTCTTTGTCCGCTCCCCTGAAGGTTCATTTATCGAGATTCCTTTAAGAGCTTTAATCTTTGGAGCAGGTTTGACGATAAAGAAGTCATCGTCATCATCATCATCATCATCATCATCATTCTTTGGAGAAGAAGATGGTTCATTTTCAGGGATGTCGACGGCTTCATCATCTTCTGCTTTGGATTCTTCAGCGTCTTCTTCGAGTTGCTCCCCCTCAGATACAGAGGCGAGCTTCTCGGTTCCCTCAGGGTTTTCATCTCCCTGAGGTCCAGCGGCTACTTCCGCTTCAATAGTCTTCTCACCCTCTTCAGTGAAGGTGAGGTCTTCGTTCTTCTCTCCCCTGATAGATTCATCATGGGAAAGGTCTTCAGCGCTCTAGGAAGGGTTTTCAGTGCTCTTCTCCCCCTCTTTTTCATGATGACTGGGGGAGGAATGGGTAGATTCAGCAGCATGGGAAGGTTCTCTGTCTTCTTGGCCAGAGAGACCTACGCGAACTTCAATCTTAGCTAATCTGTCTTCAAGGCCAGAAATAGCAGGATTGATCTTCTTCAGCTCTGTGCGATCCGCCGCTATGAAGTTTTTAGTTTCAGGGACGGGTGCAGGAGCATGATCAGGAGTATTGGCTTTGTTCAGCAGCTGCTCGACCATTGTCTTTATCGAACTAACATTGGTCTTTACAGAGCCTAAGTCAGTTGTCAGAGTTTGGACATTTGTCTTCACATCAGACATATCTCCCTCGAGTGTTCCAACAGATGTCTTCAGCGTTGTTAGCTCGCCGGACATGGAGGAAACTGAGTTTTTGAGTGAGGTGTAGTCTGTGTAGATGTCAGCGAGCACCTTAGCGAAATCGCTGAGAGTCTTATCAACTTGCTTCAAGTCATCTGTGGAAGCCTTCTTCTCCACCACCGTTGTCAGCTTTATCAAATTTTCTCCAGCGGTGGTTATAGCTGTAGAGTTGTTGGAGAGTGTGGTGGTGAGATCTGTCAGCTTTGTTTCCACGGACTTCAGAGAAGCGTTGATGTCTCCTAAATTAGGACTTGTAACACATAAGTACTTGTGAACAAAGGAAAGCTCAGAAGTTTCAGGTTTAGTTACAGTGTATATGGGTTGATTTGTACCTGCAGGAGGATTGATGAAATCGTCAAAGTTGCGGATTCCTGAAAAATGTTCCATATCTTCCTCAAAAGTTCGGTGAGGAATGGTGATCTATGCAGGTCCTGTCTTCATCATTCTTTGAGAAGCATCAGCGGAGGCTTTTGGAATGATGGCATCTCCAGTATTCTTTGGATGAGAGTCCAAGTGAGTAGAGGGAGAAGCGAAGGATAAGAATTGGGTTCGGGTACTAAGTTCAGCGTTGGATTCGCTGACAATCACTTCATCAGTCTTTGGAGAGACTGAAGGAGGTTGGGTAGGTTCCAAGTTTCTAACCTCAGCGTTTAGAGACGCTGAAGCCGGGATTGAAGGGATGGTTTGAATGGGTGTGGCAGAGCATACCACAAAACTTTCCTTCAGCTCTGCAGAAAGAGCTGAGGAGTCTTCAGCAAGAGATTGCTGGGGCTGCTCCTTGGTTTTCTTGATCCTTTTGGAACCAAGTTGGATTGAAGAGTGTTTCCTTTTCTTAGAAGGAGAGGATTGTGTGGCCGGGGTATCAGTAATGGGTATAGTCGCTGAAGGAGCCACAAAAGTCAAAGAAGTAGGGTTGAGAAGAGTGAGAAGGGTAGAAAGACGTACCTCATTTTCGACAGGTTTGAAGTCGAGCACCTTAGGTCCAACCTGAGAGAGTTTCAGGTTACCCTCTTTCGGGTAGCTGTCCTTCAGGCCATATTGAAAGATGGCGCTGATGAATCTTGGGTATGGAACCCATGCAGGTCTGTCAGCGGCAGAGTCTACTCTTTGCAGCAAGTCATCATAAATGAGAGATGCCCAATCAATGTGTAGACCTTTCAGCAGAGCGTATCCCATTGCTTGCTGAGGTTGAGCGGCTTGATCAGAGGAGCCGGTCTTGGCAGTCATGCAGCTGATAAGGTGAGGGAAGATGAAGTTCATCTCGCTGGGCATTTTTGATTTCTTCAGCAGGGTCAGCTTCTTCTCAGGCTTCTTGTCTCTGCCAATTTCCCATACATAGCCCATTGCATCAAAAAATGCAATAAGAGCTTCTTTGTCAGCGTGCTTTTTGTGGTCAGGGAATGGAACAAAAGGCTTTTCTTTTGTAGCGATGGGAAAGTTTAGAGCTTTGCGAATGATGGTTGGTGTGATCTTTATTGTGCCATATTCAGTGTCGCAGAGGATACAATCAATTGTTTTGGAGGGATCTTTGGCGGATGGTAGCTGAGAGTGTCTGGCAGAGTACCAGAACTGGGATAGCAATAGCTGACTTGCAGGAGGTGTAATTGTCAGGGCTGTTGAAATGCAGCTATTCTTAAGGAAATTTACAGCATCATCCAGATGTGTAACTTGCTTTCGAGGAGGAAACTCGAAAAGGGCAGAGAGGTTGTTTATCTTGGTCCAGTCAAGTTGATCCATATAAAACGTAACCTGTGGAGCCATGATGATATCCACTTCTTCAGAGTCAGTGGAGAAGTTCTCAGCGGGGGCATGAGTCTTGGAAGTTGCCATTTCTCTGTATTATCAGTTCAACCAAAGATGTT
Organism: Saussurea involucrata; assembly: GCA_033807775.1. Classification (NCBI taxonomy): domain Eukaryota; kingdom Viridiplantae; phylum Streptophyta; class Magnoliopsida; order Asterales; family Asteraceae; genus Saussurea; species Saussurea involucrata. The sequence goes on from CM066320.1 coordinate 69,081,460, forward strand.
AACAAATAAGAATTATCTTAATGTGGAAAGAAATTTCCATTAAGATGTTTCGAATTTTATCCATTTCATTCAGACAAAAATGTCTTAATGAAGATTAGGGTTTTTCTTGATTTTTGACAGAAATGTAAAACCCATTGAATCTTGTTATCCAGTTTTCTATGAAGAAATTAGATTCTGGAAACGAATGAAGAACAAGTTTAAGATTTTTGCATTTAAACTTGAAGAACAACCATGAAATGGTTGTGTTCATAAAACCATGAAAGAAATGATTTCATTTTACAAAGTTCTTTTGTTTGATCTTGTTAAAACAATGAGAAGATTGGAAACAAGTTATACGCATTTGGTAATAAATAAGAACATATTAACCTTGATGTTTGATGAAGAAGATGATGAACAGTTCTTGAGGTTTTTGAGAGCACAAATGCAACAGAGGATTCTTTCTTGCGGAGGAAGATTTGATCGCGTAAAAAACAAATATAATCCAAGAGTTTGTTTATATAGAGATTTTAGAAAGAGAAAATCTTTGAGCGGGAAAAGATTTTCATCATGACACAGACTCGTGTTTGCATTTGATTGGCGAAAGAACGTAACGTGCAAACGTGTGTCAGAAAGAAGAACGTGCCGGGGTTTATCCGTTGCAATGACGTCACAACTGTCCTTTCATATTCTTGGTTGTCTCTGAGGTTTTGAAAAACTCAGGGACTCTTTGAAAACATGAAGCACTGAATAGAAATATCAGTGAAGGTTTTAAGAAATTTCAAAAAGTCGCTGTTAAGGAAGAGATATTCAGCGATGCAATTTATTTTGAAATCTTGCATTTACATGCGATATGTCAGAGAGAGAAAACATACCTTGATATCAGCGAATCAAGTTTATTCAGAGAGAAGATGATGAAATAGATTATATAAGTTGATTTTATCCTATCGCTGATCAATGTGAATCGCTGAGGATTTTATCCTTCAAAGTTCAACATTCCAAGCTCGCTGATGAGAAAGTTGAATCTTGTCTCATCAAGAGGTTTGGTAAACAGATCAGCTAACTGATAATCAGTTGGAATAAAATGAAGTTCTATATCACCATTCATCACATGATCTCTGATAAAATGATATCTGATTTCGATGTGTTTTGTCTTTGAGTGTAGCACTGGGTTGTTGGCTATAGCGATGGCACTTGTGTTGTCGCAATAGATTGGAATTTTGGAGAGCTGAAGATCATAGTCTAGTAGCTGATTTCTCATCCACAAGACCTGAGAGCAGCAGCTTCCAGCGGCTACATATTCAGCTTCAGCTGTGGAAGTGGACATTGAGTTTTGCTTCTTACTTGTCCAACTTACCAGCTTTCCACCCAGGAGCTGACATCCTCCTGTGGTGCTTTTCCTTTCCATTTTGCAACCTGCAAAATCACTATCTGAATATGCAGTTAGATCGAATCCTGAGTCTTTGGGATACCAAAGACCTAGATTCGCTGTACCCTTAAGATATCGAAAGATTCGCTTTACAACATTCATATGGGATATCTTAGGTTCAGCTTGATATCGTGCGCATAAGCATGTTGCAAACATAATATCAGGTCGACTAGCTGTAAGGTACAATAGTGAGCCGATCATCCCACGGTACAACGTAACATTGACAGGAACACCCTTTGTGTCCTTATCAAGTGTCAGCAGTGGTGCCATAGGGGTTTTCATAGCTGAACTTTTAGTTAAGTCGAATTTCTTCAGCATATCTTTAACATATTTTCCCTGATTTATAAAAGTTCCTTTTTCAGTTTGCTTAATCTGAAGACCAAGGAAATATGTTAGTTCACCCATCATGCTCATTTTATACTCATCTTTCATTCTATCAGCGAAACGAGTACAAAGCTCAGGGTTAGTAGAACCAAATATAATGTCATCAACATATATTTGAACTAGAATGATATGACCTTTCACTTTTCTAAAAAATAGAGTTTTGTCAATCTTACCTCGCTCAAAATTTTCAATATGGAGATAAGTGGAAAGAGTGTCATACCATGCACGTGGAGCTTGCTTCAAGCCATAAAGTGCCTTATCCAGTTTATAAACATAATCTGGATGCTTAGGATCTGAGAATCCTGGAGGTTGTTCCACATAGACTTCTTCATTCAGCTTTCCATTTAGAAACGCTGACTTAACATCCATCTGATGTACTTTGAAGTTTTTGTGTACAGCATATGCTAAGAATAGACGAATAGATTCAAGTCTTGCTACAGGAGCAAATGTTTCGTCATAATCTATGCCTTCCTCTTGTCTGTATCCCTGAGCAACAAGACGAGCTTTGTTGCGGGTTACAGTACCATGTTCGTCCAACTTGTTTCGATAGACCCATTTAGTGCCTATCATAGTTTTGTCAGTTGGTCTTCGAACAAGTTTCCAAACTTTGTTTCTTTCAAATTCAGTCAGCTCTTCTTGCATGGCGCTGACCCAGTTTGGATCTTTGAGGGCATCATCTACCTTCTTTGGTTCAGTTAGTGAAATAAAATTTACAAATAGACAAATATTACCTGCACTTCGTCGAGTCTGAATCCCAGCGTTTGGATCACCAAGAATTTGATCAATTGGGTGATTTATGGTCCATCGCTGAGCCGGAGCGTGAGATGCTGACTCAACTTGATCTTGTGGAGCTGAAGATGAAGCTTCAGCGACGTCGGGAGTATCAGCCAAGAGAGGAATGGATGCAGTTGTCATTATATTCACTGATTGCTGAGAAGTAGATGGAATGTCTGAGACAGTTGGATCAACTGCAGGTATAGTGTTTATAGGAACAACTGAGACCCATGATGTTTCAGCTTCACTATTCTGCATGTTTGGAATGATAGTGGGACTATCATCTTCTACTGGATGAGCATGAGGAGTGGGAATATCTTCTGAATCACCAAGATGAGAAAACATCCATTGATTCAGTTCTTCTGTATCAGCGTTCGGTTTAGAGTTCGCTGAACGGGATTCGTCAAACGTGACGTGAATAGTTTCTTCTACAGTTTGTCTTCTTCGATTGAAGACTCTGAAAGCTTTGGAAACTGAGGAGTATCCAAGAAAGATTCCATCATCGGCCTTAGGATCAAACTTTCCAAGAGCATCTCTATTGTTCAGTATAAAACACTAACAACCAAAGATGTGAAGAAAGATGATTGAGGGCTGTCTCCCATGAAAAAGTTCATAGGCTGTTTTATTGAATCTTTTGACTATCAGCGACCTGTTTTGCGTAAAACAAGCAGTGTTGACAGCTTCTGCCCAAAACTGAGTAGGCAGGTGAGAATCGCTGAGCATTGAACGTGCAGCTTCAATAATTGTTCTATTTCTTCTTTCAGCGACTCCATTTTGTTGCGGTGTTCTCACTGACGAAAAGTTGTGAGAAATACCCTTACTCTCAAAGAAGGAATCAAGAGAACTGTTTTTGAATTCAGTCCCATGATCACTCCTTATTGAGCGAATGGTCAGATTGTTCAGGGTTTTCATCTTCCGAACAAAGGTGATGAGTTCTTCAGGGGTGTCACTCTTAGAACGGAGAAACATTACCCAAGTGAAGCGAGAGAATTCATCAACTATGACCAGCGTATATTTCTTTCCAGCGATGGATTGTTTGTTAACAGGGCCAAACAAATCCATATGGAGTAGTTGTAGAGGAGATGACACTGAAGAAACTTGCTTTGATTTAAAGCTTGCTTTGGTCTGCTTCCCTTTTTCACACGCTGAACATAAGGACTCTTTGGCGTATGAATGCTGAGGTAGACCAGTGACTAACTCTTTTGACGAAAGAGTGTTCAGTGTCTTGAAATTTAGATGGGAGAGCCTCTTATGCCATAGCCAGTTGACATCAGATGAGGCCTTTGAGAAGAAACAGGAGTTCTCAGTGGTTGTTGAGTCCATGTTTATTAAATAAACATTTTCCAAACGATAACCGCGGAGAGCTATCTTCTCCTTTTTGTCAGAGACAAAGCAGGATTCCTTAGTAAAAATTACTTTGTTATCCATGTCGCAAAGCTGACTGATGCTTAGAAGATTATGCTTCAGCCCTTCAACATATGCGACTCTTCTGAAGGAGGTTGTACCATTTGAAAGTACACCATACCCTCGGGTATGTCCTTTTCCATTTCCACCGAAAGTCACAGAGGGACCTTTCTCTTCCTTGTATTCAGCGAGCAGGCTTTTCTTACCAGTCATGTGTCTAGAGCATCCGCTATCGAGATACCAGATACCCTTCTTAACCTGCAATACAAAGGAAGATTAGTTTTTCTTAGGTACCCACTTAACCATGTATACACGTTTGTCAGTGGGAGTAGTTGGATCGGAAGGTTCAGCAGTCTTCGCAGCATTTGAAGATTCAGCTTTGTCTTTCTTCACTTTGGTTAATTTCTTAACCTCAGTGGTAGAATTCACCTTGACCTGATTTGCACCAGGGTTGGTCTTCTTTGCCTTGGGGGCAATCTTCACCTTAGCTATCTTTTCAGTTTTGGTGGCTGTGGGGCACTTACTAGCAATATGATCAGTGAGTCCACAGTGATAACATTTCCTATAGCTAAAAGTAGTTCTAGGACCATTTGAATGCTGAGCTTTTAATTTTGAATTGGAAGTGCCAGCACCAAGTAAACTATTGGCTTTAGAAATAGGACGAACATTCAGTTCTTCAGATTTCTTACCAAGGATACCCATTCTGAGTCTAGGAGTAGATCGCTGACTAGATCCAGAGATCAGCTTCCTTGATCCAGAGGGATGTGTCACTGAAGCTTTAGAAGCATTCAGCTTTGGTACTAAAGTACCCTTCTGAGGATTTTGATAAATAACAATTCCTTTACCTTTGTCTTTAGAGACAGAGGTAGATTTTGAATAAACCATTTTCTCCTTGCCTTTTGAGGAGGTAGGAGTTTCCTCAGGGATTGGTGTAATGGACGAGGAGCACTGAGAAGATGAAGTATCAGCGACTGAGGATACGAACGTTCCAAATTTAAGCATTGAACGCTCAGTGGTTGGTTTTGAAGTTTCATATTTGTAACCCAAACCACGTTTATCACTCAGTGGAATTTGAGACTTTATTATCTCAGTGATCTTTGTTGAGGAATTACACCATCCTTCAACAGTAGATTTTTCAGCTTTTAATGCAGCGATAGCTTCTGCTCGTTCGATTTTGACTAGCTGATTTAAATATACTTGATCTTTAAAATCTTCTTCAATTTTAGAAAGCTTTTCTATTTGAAGATGACAGTTTTTAAGCTTTTCAGCGAGATCAAGGTTTTGGTTTTCAACCACAGTTTTGCCGTTCATGGCTTCGTATAAACTTCTAGTCAAGAGATCGATCTTACGGAGACTATCAGCTTCATCAATATTTGCAATATTGGTAAAGAAAGAAGGTGATACCTGAATAGCAGAGGTTGAAGTGGAGGGAATGTCTGAACTTTCTTCCTCTTCTTCAATCTTGGCCATGAGACATTGATTTGCTTCATCATCTTCAGAATCAGATGATGATGCTTCTTCATCAGAAGCAGCCCAATCATAGTCAGCCATCAGGCCTTTGCCTTTCTTCTTAAAGCTTTTCAGCTTCGCATATTTTTCTTTCAGCGTTGAGTATTTGTCATTTTTATTCCTTGGAACAAAGGATTTCTTTGTAAAAGCTGAGGGTCTAGAAACTTTCTTAGACCTGCAGTAGCAGTAGCCTTATCAACAAAAACTGATGATTTAGGCTTGTCAGTTATGGAAAGAGGTTTGTTCTTTCTAAACATTTTCTTCTTGGCAAATCTCCTGAACGTTTTAGTTAGGAGAGCCAAGGATTCATCATCATCTGAAGAAACAGAATCTGATGACCTTTCAGAGTTACTCTCTAACTCAGTGATAGTGACCGAGGGTCGCTGAGTAGAAAGTTCCTCTGAGATTAAAGCAACAGGGGTGCTTTTGGAATCTTTAACAAGATTCTTCTTAAGATGGCTCGATTGCTCATGATTCAGCAACGTGCTATATAAGGTAGCAAGGGTCATTGATCTTAGATCCTTTGACAGCTTGAGACACATGGAATAATTGTCCCAGCTTTCAGGAAAACATTCTAGAAACTTTGTTAGCACTTCAAAGTTTGAATATTCCTTACCAACAGTTTTCAGATCTATAATTAAACAATTAAAACGTTGGTGAACTTCAGAGAGAGTTTCATTCTTACCAGAAATAAATCTTTCGTATTGTCTTACCAGGTTGATCTTTCTTGAGTCCTGGACTTCAGACGTTCCTTCATACTGAACACATATTGTGTCCCACATGGCTTTTGATGTTTTCAGATTCATGACGGAATGGTAGACTTCGTCAGGAAGAGCCATGGATAGTATGGATCTTGCTTTTGTATCTATAGCCACTTTCTTCTTATCTTCGTTAGTCTATTGATGGATTTCTTTAGGTACCAGCCTTTCTGGAATAGCAGGTCTATTCTCAGCGCCTGGAACTGCAGCATCAATTCTTACAGGGATGAATGGACCATTCTCAAGATAGTAAGGCATAGTAGGGTCTACACCTTCTAAGAAGAGTGTCATCCTATTTTTCCATAAGTTGAAGTTATCTCTGGAAAATCTAGGGGGTTTTGCAAGAGAACCATTGTCTATATAACTTGTGTTTGTATTGGTGGCCATTTTCAGATAATAGCAAGGAAGAGAAATATCTTAGATTAGATCTTGTTTATGAGATTAAATAAATCCGCTCTGATACCACTTGTTGGTTCCGAAGGCCTATACAAGTTTGTAGAAGGGGGGGGTGGGTTGAATACAAACACACAGATTTTACTTTTCTAAATTGTTTATTGATAAATCATTAACAATTTACAGCTTGTTGCGGAAACAAGATTAAGGATAAACCTAAATCTAAACAAGTTGGAACACTAAGGTTTCTTGCACTAAGAGAGATAAGGAAATTACTAATAATAACCTATCTGAGATAAGAGATTTGAACTTGTCCAGAGTTAGCAAGTTACTTCAAAAGAAGTGAGTTCATCTCTTTATATACTGCATGCATTTAATGCAAGTCAGTATATACTTTACACGTGTCATCAGCTGGTTGGTTGCATGTCATTGACTTTTGTTGACAACCTTAGTAGCCGTAAGGATGAACAGTGTAGTATCAGAGTGGTTGTACGATTTCAGATTTTCGGAGGTTCTTTTCTGACATTTCGTACGGAGGTGTGCAAGGGTGGTTAAGACAAAAGTACTTTGTACGGAGGACTTCATGATCAGCTTTCGTTGATTCAGCGATCTATCATTTCATATCAGCGAATGATAGAGTTCAGCGATAGCTGAAGTCTTGTACTTGATACTTCACGTTGAGTGGACAAATCTGAGTCTTCGCTGATCCGCATCAGTTCATTAGGAGACTTGTCACTGGTTCTTGAGCTTGATCTTCGACTTCAGCGTAGAACCTTTGTTGACGTGAAACTTGTCTTCAGGGATCATAAGTAAACAACTAACTTATCAGCGATCATCATAATGACTGAACAGACTCAGAGCATTAATGGTGAACAGTTTCGCTGAATGTTTAATCTAAAGAGCGAGAGTTCCTATCAGCGGTACTGGAAGATCTTAGTACTTATCAGCGATAGTGAAACTCTGATACATATTGTTTACTTACAATTTTCACTAAGTATAAGAAAGGGTCATTATCAAATCACTGAGGGTTTGGATCAACAAGATTCGATCCCACTCCAGGACTCTATCTACCCCTGTATCATGTCTTCATTGAGTTCTTTAGAAACTCTGATATCTTCAGAGCTCTAACAGAGTTCGATGACCATCTTCCTGCGATCTATGTCCAACAATGGTGGACCACATGCCAATATATCGAAGAACAAGACGGGATAGTTGGGAGCATCAACGCAAGTAATGGAGGAGCGGGAACAATCCGCATTAGAGCAAGTACCCTAAGAAGAATCTTCAGGATGAAAACCAAACGACAGCTAGGAATAGACGCCTATGAGAAACCACCAAAAACAACTGTCCTTCTTGATTTCATGAAATTTCTGGGTTACAACAAGGATCTGAATAGGATAGGAGAGTTCAAGCGACAGAATCTACCCACTATGTGGAATTTCATGTTCTCCACCTTAAACAGAACTCTTACCAGCAAATCTGGTAGTCAAGACCAAGCCACAACAGAAATCCTACAAATCATGTATGGATTGTTCTTCAATCGAAACTTTGACTACGCCAGCATTCTGTACAACGATCTTCTTACGGCTGTTAATATAAAAACCTCATCCATCGCAAGAGGAGGAGTCGTTGGATCCCACAAGTTCCTGAACATGATCAAGTTTCCACGCTTCATCAGTCTGGTGATCAGAAGAGCCTTCGACAGACTGGAACTAACTCATCAGGGTCGCTCAACACCTGTTTGGAAGATGTCCAAATTCCCCCCCCACCACTTCAGGCGAATACCCCTTCATAAGAAGAATTCCACGTACAATGCTTGCCCTTATCGCCCCTGACCACATCTCTATCCAGAACTATCAGAGTGCTGCTCAACCTCAAGAACCTGAGGTGAGAACCCCAGCATACTTAGGATCTGAGCCTTCCTTGGAGAGCTTGAGTGAGGAGATTGGTGAGGAAGTTAACAGACCAGAGGCAAGAGTACCCGAAGTGGGGTCTTCCTCTAGAAGAGAGGAAGTAGAGGGCAGAGCATCTCCTAGAGAGGCTGTCCATGAGGAAGTACAGGAAACACCAGAGGTAGAAACTATCTCTTCTGATAGTGATGAGCAAGAAGAAAACATCAGAGAGAATCCTGAGAGTTCTACAGCCATAGGAGCCGAGGAAAATGTGAGAATAGAAAAATATGCTCAACAGAGCACATCTGAGGGTATCCTTAACCAAAATCCCAGTGCTTCCACACAATCTAATCCTGGTGATCAAGACCAAAGGATTATTGTAACAGAGGTGCACACCTCGAACCCCAACCAGCCTATACCATCAGAGGCACCTCTTCATGCCTCTGGTACGCACGAAGCCGGGGAAGCTATCTTTGGTAGTGATGTTCATTCGCCCCAGAACATCAATAGGTCACCTCCACACGATGATGCCTCTGTGGCTCATTTAGACACGACACAAAATAGACCAAAGATCTTTGTAATCTCACGTAGCATATGTCCGACTCAGGGACAATGGGAGACCATAGTAGAACAAGGGAAGACATTGCTTGATCCAAATTCTTCTCATCACACCAGATTTCCTTCTTCAGAACCTGAGCTGGAAGAGGAAACTTTGGTCAGAACACCTGTAGTTGTTTCCCCTCAAAGGGAACATCAAGGATCAGGTGGATGTCCTCCAAGAGCCAACATCAACACAACTCTTGATGGAGGCGCCTCTGAACTCAAGGTAGAATTGGATCCATGTGTTGGAACCAAGGATACCCCCGTTGACACTGTCACAAGAGCAGAGTTCGAAAGCTTCTGTGACAGTATCAACAACTCTATGAACGAGTATAAACTTATCAATGAACAAAAGGAGGAGCTGATCCGCAAGGAAAATGCTTCTCTTAGGGAAGAACTGCTGAACATCTCAAACAAGCATGCTGAAATAACTCGAAAATATGCCGAGGCTGAAGCACTCAGAACAGAGTCTGAACGGGTCAGAGGAGAAGAGATTGCAAAGCTGACAACAGAGATAGCCGACCTAAGATCAGTCAGAACAGAGGAAGTTAAAAAGACTTCGACAGATCTTGCAGAGCTAAAGCGACTCATAACAGAGAACCACACAGCGCAGATGAACAGAACCCTTCCCATCCCCACGGTTATTCTTTCGGAAGCTAACGTCAGAACCTTGACAGAGATAATTACCAACTCTGTTAAGGAATCCATAAAAGAAGCAACCACCTCATCTGCTACTCCACTCAACATCTCCAGCCCTAACCCAAATGACCTACCCATGACAGTTGGCCAAATGGGAGACCTCAGAAAATCAATTCTTAGCCATATGATGACGATCTCATCAAAATTTGTAATGAAAGCTAAGGCGACAGAACAACACGTGAAAGCGTCCCTTGATACTCACAAGTTCAACTTTGAGGCTCAAGTAGACGAGATCAGAGGTGCTGCAACAGAGGTAGAAGATGTAATAACAAAGGCAGCCTCAAACTTTACTAATATTATTTTACAGGCTACCTCTACATCGAAAAGACTTGCAGAAGAAGCACCTACAGATGAACCTTCAAGCAAGAGACACAAAGTTGATCTGAGATTTGTTGTTCCGCCCTCACCAAACGCTCGAATTGACGATTCTGGCGATGATGATGATTTCGAAGATGCTCAAGAAGGTCAATCAGACGGTCAATTGGGTGAGTCCTCAGAACAACAAAAAGGGGAGAAGGAGAAGGAGAAGGAGAAGAAGGAGGCAAAAAGAGAAGGAGAAAGAGGCAGAGAAAGAGAAAGAGGTTGAAAAAGAGAGAGAAGCCAAGGGTAAAGGGTAAGTCACAGAAGCAACTGAGACATAGGCTATAGGAGAAGAAAAGGGGATAACAGAGGAACACACGCCAGAAATGACGGTGGTGGCATTTGACTACATGTTCAAGGACAGAGTCATCAAACCAACAGAAGCGTCAACACAAGAACCACCAGAGATCATCTGTCTAGATACCCCTCCTACATCTCCAAGAACAGAACCAGAGAGGACAGACACATCCTCTGCTGAAGGACAAACAAGTCGAGCACAACCTCAAGCTACTCAAAAATCTGCTCACATCGACACCCTTATGGCAGAAACCCATGATGACCCAAACCCAACGGTAACAGAACAGAACCCAGAAACCTCTACCTTTCATACCGAAAAACCTGCCTTAGAAACGGTATTTGCATTTCTATATGCTGACAGAGACATCATCCCTGTAAATGCTGTACCCATTAACCCATACCTTAACCCAATCAGAATAAACACCATTTCTGATGCAAGGCTAAAGTTCATCCAAACCAAGTCAAATCAGAACAGAGCCATCAATATAAACTTCGGTATCCGCAGAATTCTGGACATCAAGCACAAGAAGTTTCAATATGACAGAGTCACATACCATGAGTATACTGTGGAATCAACAAAAGGCAGAAATGAAATATTCAATGACAATGATCTCGTCCTTCTGAACCCATACGACCTGATCTTACTTCATGCATACTGCTTGAACTTCTCAGAAAGATACACGCCGGCCAGAACTGCGCTACCAGAAGTCAGATTCGCTATGCAAGAGCACATCAATCTCAGAATATAGATTGATTATCAGCTAGGCATAGAGTTTGAAGTAGAGAAACTAGCGATAGCACCACCAAATGAAAACCTTGAGGGTTATGGTCATCACAGAACTGGAACCGTAGTAGAAGATCCTCCAGTCTTTGTCTGCCGACAGAAGGGCACAAAGAAGGCCATCAGAGCAGCTGAAGCCCACAAGTACTCGAGTGAGTCGCTAGTATACCTCAAGAACATAATCCAAAATCTCCCAAGAAGTAAGTGTCCAGGAGAACAGTAGAAACTCTTCATCGACTAGATTGATCTGATGCTGGACTTCCATACTCTAATCAGAAGATTCGACAGAATTCTTAGGGGAGATAACTATGCATAAATGTACTACTTCTTACCTTGCACTGTAATATCTTAGAAGAATAGTACAAAGGCTAACAGAGGTAAATATTCTCTGTTCTTTTTGTTTACATCTCTGTTTCAAATTTTTCATTTTCAATACTTAGGGGGAGATTGTTAGCCCCAAATATCTGTAATGTAAAAGTATTGAAAATATTATCAAGTCAGAAGACCATCAGAGATGCAGCAGAAGACTTAGAAGAAAAAGCTTCAATAAGATCAACAGAACTCAACAGAGTTCTGGTGGAACTAACAGAGCTCAACAAAGCTCTGTCAGAAGATCAACAGAAGAACTGTTCACAACCCGAAGACCAACAGAGCCCTGGTCTATGAGCTCTGTTGTAGTGAAGACCTCTGTGATGCCTAAGTCTCGTAAGAAATCCCAAGTGTTAGACAAGTATCCATACTTTCCACGTATGCCCTAAAAATAGGAGACACACTATCCACGTGTCATTCTAGGGTATGATAGTACACTGCCTTCACTTTATCAGGGCTATAAATAGAGAGGTAGTGGAACAAACAATTGTAAGCTTTTGGAAGAATAGTTTTCCACAATTGTTTAAGCACACACTACAGTAATCCCGAGAACTACTTCCGTACGATATTGTTCCCTGTGAGATTTCAGGATAAACCATTGATCTTGTTCTTGGTGTTATCCATTATCAATATACGAGCAGCGTTTATTATTTGATCTTGTTATCATTATTCTATTCTTTAATTGATTCTCACTATTACAATATCATTTACACAATCACTCACTTTAATGGCTTTATTTAATATGCTTCCGCTGTCTATTTCTTTACCATTATCGTGATACAACGTGAATCTGGGAACCTACACCTTTAATTCCCGTTAATAAGAATTCGACAAGGGAAGATATTAAAATAATTAAATAATTAGAAAATAACCATACCGGGACACGGGCTTTACATGAACTTCCTTGGGTATCAGCCTTTCTAGAATAGCAGGTCTATTCTCAGCGACTGGTACTGCAACATCAATTCTTACAGGAATATATGGGCCGTTTTCAAGATAGTAAGGCATAGTAGGGTCTACACCTTCTAAGAAGAGAATCATCCTATTTTTACATAGATTAAAATTATCTCTGGAGAATCTAGGGGGTTTAGCAAGAGAACCACTGCCGATATAGTTTGTGTTTGTGTTGGCAGCCATTTTTAGAAATAGCAAGGAAGAGAAATCTTAGTATAGATTAGATCTTGTTTATGAGATTAAACAAATCTGCTCTGATACCACTTGTTGGTCCCGAAGGGCTATACAAGTTTGTAGAAGGGGGGGGGGGGGTTGAATACAAACACTAAGATTTTACTTTTCTAAATTGTTTATTGATAAATCATTAACAATTTACAGCTTGTTGCGGAAACAAGATTAAGGATAAACCTAAATCTAAACAAGTTGGAACACTAAGTTTCTTGCACTAAGAAAGAGAAGGAAATTACTAATAATAACCTATCTCAAGATAAGAAGGATGAACTTGTCCAGAGTTAGCAAGTTACTTCAAAATGAAGTGAGTTCTTCTTCCTATATACTGCATGCATTTAATGCATGGCAGTTTACACTTTACACGTGGCAGAAGCTCATTGGTTGTACGTCATTGACTTTTGTTGACAACCTTAGTAGCCGCATGTTTGAACAGTGTAGTATCAGAGTGGTTGTACGATTTCAGACAATAAGGAGGTTCTTTTTCTGACATATCGTACGGAGACGTGCAAGGGTGGTTAAGACAAAAGTACTTTGTACGGAGGACTTCATGATCAGCTTTTCGTTGATTCAGCGATCTATCATTCTATATCAGCGAATGATAGAATTCAGCGATAGCTAAAGTCTTGTACTTGATACTTCACGTTGAGTGGACAAATCTGAGTCTTCGCTGATCCGCATCAGTTCATTAGGAGACTTGTCACTGGTTCTTGAGCTTGATCTTCGACTTCAGCATAGAACCTATGTTGACGTGAAACTTGTCTTCAGGAATCATAAGTAAACAACTATCTTATCAGCGATCACCATAAAGACTGAACAGACTCAGAGTATTATGGTGAACAGTGTTCGCTGAATGTTTAATATAAAGAGAGAGAGTTCCTATCAGCGGTACTGTAAGATCTTAGTACTTATCAACGATAGTGAAACTCTGATACATATTGTTTACTTACAATTTTCACTAAGTATAAAAGAGAGGGTCATTATCAAATCACTGAGGGTTTGGATCAACAGCTTCCAAGAAGCAAACTTGCATCACGAGTTCGACTATGGAGTCAGAATTTGTGGCGTTAACCCATTTCTATCCGTTTTCACCCATTTCTATCGTTGTGATAGTGAGGCTACTTTGGCTAAAACTTATAGCCAAGTGTATAATGGCAAGTCTAGACACTTAGGTGTTAGACATAGCATGATTCGTGAGCTAATCATGAATGGGGTGATTTCTGTTGAGTTTGTTCGGTCGCAACAAAATCTAGCGGACCACTTGACGAAGGGGTTAGCTAGGGACTTGGTTCACAAGTCGGTGATAGGGATGGGATTAAGTCCATCTAAATCTCTAACGGTGAGATACCCAATTCCCTTCTAATACAACGTTAGAAGTTAAATTCAATGGGGAAGCTCACTCTAAGAGATTGGAGCACAAGACGGTCATCCCAAGGTATGTGCTCGGTACTGCAAGTGAAGGAGGTAATTGTTCTTTTGTAAAAATGCATGTGCAGGTGCATGAGGAAAAGAACTACCTATATGAGTGGGAAGTGTGGCCGCTTCAAGAAGCTTGGACTTGGCTTTGATGCACTCATGAATGGATAAGGACACATGGCCTGTATAGTGTCAAGCTTATGCTTTAGAAATTTTAAATTCATGTGTATGTTACTTTCTGGTACTCAAGTGGGTTGACGGGTTCAATCCTTAGGACACCCGGATTCTCGAATATTTCAAATGTGTAATGTACTAATATGGAAATTCAATCTTTTAGATATTTTCATTTATGCATGAGTTTGTTTACCTGTATTGTACTTTTATTTGTGAATCAAGGATTGCACTAAAATGGGGGAGGAATGTTGGTGATTTTAGTGAAATCATCGGTCATTTTGTGTAATTGGATTCACAAAGGAAATAATGGGGTTGATAGCTAAGCTATAACACGAGTTAGGAGGTGTGGAGTGCACACTCGTGTAAGCTAACTAGAACCTGGGATTGTTGGACGGTTAAAATTGGGAAGTTACAATGTGTTTTCATGAGTTGGGCGTCGGGGCCAGTGCTGGCGCCAAGACTAACGCCAAGCACTGGAATGTTGCCCGCGCCGATTGTGGCGCCAAGCTCTGGAATGTTTACCTGCGCCAGTTATGGCGCAAGTTGACTGGCGCGGAGACTGGCGCCGAGTGTCTGATGCCTCTTTCAATTTGTAACCGACGTCCTTAACTACTCAATCAATCTCATTAATTGAGATGATTATTTCCTGACTCAATACATCGTAGGTTACGTTTCTAAAGTGTATATATATGGATCGATTTCTGCCTTAATCGATACACTGAAATAACATAGATTATCCTCGAGAGAATTTCGTGATACCCAGGCAGAATAGGGTCGAAATATCTCTTACGGAAAGCGAGCTCTACGCGATCTCTGTCTTTTATCCAAGTTCTATCACTCTTCTCTTTCACACGATTACTCGAATCCCCCAACATTACGGACTTATGGTGTCGAGATGTTGTACGCACTTGAACATACATAAATATTCATACCAAATATAACACGTATATGACATTCCATGTAAAAACGGTTAAAACAACAAAAAAACTATATCGAGATGGATGTCATATCTAAGAGCACGAAATTCTCGTTTTTTTGATATAATTTGTTTAATTAAAATGTTAGTAATTTTTAAGTTAATTTATTTTAAACTTTAAGGGGGGTAAAAAAATTTAATTAAAAAATAAAATAAAAAGTCAAACATGGTAGGCGTGAGTTTTAATTATCTTCTCTTTTTACCCCTAATCACCTTAATTAATAATTTCAATTAAAAACTCTATTTAATATGAGTCATTGGATCAATATAGATGGAAGGGTCAAGATCCGTCCTCATGTTCACAATTGAAAATGAATTTTTATTTGAACTTTCCTCTCTCTCTCTCTCTATATATATATATATATATATATACACTAGTTGTGTACCCGCGCAATGCGGCGGGATACAAAGGTTCTACCAAAATAATTTATGTTTTTAGCTATTAAAATTTTGCAAGATATCTTTCAAATACTTAGTGGTTCAGATGTTATATTAAGAGCTTTTCACAAATGCAATGGGGTGGGTTAGTTTTTAAATGCTTAGTGATTAGTTCTAAGCATAATTGCAGATTTGCAGGTATGGAATAAATCAGAAGTTGTTAATATGGTTTTTAGAGAAATGGCCTTTCGCCAAATTGCTTATGTCCTTTTAAATTTTAGGTTATTTTTGGAGATATATGGATGGTATGATGGTTTGCAATTTATTTTTATGATATTTGGGTAGAACCTATCAAAGTTCTAGTTTTGGTTCCGGAGAGTGGGACGGATCTACTGATAACGCCACTTTTTGGCGTTATTTTCGGTCCTAAAACCAATGAGATTGGCTTGTATTTAGGCAAAGAAGCGGAATTTTACGGTTTATCTGGTGGAATGTGCAGGTTAATTAAAAGGCAGTAACCATCGAGAAAAGAGGCTAAAAAGAGCCCAAAAAGAGCCAAAACGAAGCCCAACGGAAGCCCGAGATCCAAACCCAAGACCCGCGCCCGAACCAGGACCCGAAGCTCACCCAAACACCCTTCAGAAAAGCGGGCAACTTGCCACGCGACTTGCAAGTCGCGCAACAAGTCACGGGGCCCCCTGTTTCAGCCTATTACTTTGGCGTTTTTCCAATTTTTAGGGCATTCTTCGCACAGCCTTCACACGACGAACGGGAGCAGCTTCGGGGCGATTTTCCATGGTTTTTCGGAGCTTTTGGAGCCAATATAGAGGATCTATTGGAGACACATTCATCACGCGAAGTAGATATGAACACGAGAGAAGGGAGTCATCATCACATTCACTACGTTAACTATTTCTCATGTTTACATACACGTTTTCATCTCTGTTTCTTGTGTTTGAATCCACCACCAACATGAACTAATTTCTATATGTTGCGGGGTTGGAATGAATTTAGTTTATAGCATATGAACATGTGATTTGAACGTTTTACAGTTTTCTTGTTTAATGAAGCATATGATTTGATTTTTAATGCTTTTGTGAGTTTAGCTAGCTTACAATTGTTTTGTTGTTTTCAATTGAGTTCGAGAGAATTGATTATTAACTAGAACTAGAAAATTGCATGCCTAAGGTGAGAAAGGAGATAGAGATATTCCGAGTAAGCCTTAGTCCCATTAAAATATTGCGCTTAATGTGTTTTGAATTACATCGGTTGAGATCGAGAGATAAAACTTGTGTTTTCAAGATAAAAACTGTGGTTGCTTGAGAAAGAACCATGCTTTAAATTAAAACCCGCTGTTGCTTGAGAAAGAACAACGGTGATCTAAAGATTGGGTATTCATTAAAGAGAACAACTGGTAATTGTTGTGAGTCAGATGTTTATATGTGAGAACTATTGGATTTCCAACCCTCAACTGTTTTCTCTATCTGAAGTTCCTTAAGTTGTTTCTGTCTCGTTTGTGATTTATTTCGTTTGTAATCAATTAGTTATAAACCAACCATTCAAAGATCGATCGTTCAGTTAATAGCAATTATAGTCATTGTGATACTTAGTTCCTAGTTCCCTGTGTTCGATACTCGTACTTTCTAAGTACTATTACTTGATATCGACCCGTACACTTGCGGTAAGATTTAGGGGGGGGGGGGTGATACCCGCCTATCAAGTTTTTGGCGCCGTTGTCGGGGAACTAGTTGCAACTGATAGCACTACCAGCTATAAGCGCTATTACATTGAACAATTTTTTATTTATTTATTTTATTTCATCACTTCAGTTTTTGGATTGCTAATTTCGGTTACTTTCTTTTTCAGGTACTAATTGGTTTATGCCAAGGAAAACCCGAGGGGACAGAATCGAACCACTCGATCCGGAGATTGAGAGAACCGCCCGTCGATTACGCAAGGAATCAAAAGCTAAACGACAACTGAAAATGGGTGACGAAGCACATCCCGAGAGACGTCCTATGCGGTCGTTTGCCGACCTAAATGTGGCAGCCGCACGCATAGGGGTCCAACCGCCCACTACTGCAGCAAACTCTTTTGAGATCAAGTCGAGTACCATTGTGATGGTACAACAGAATCAGTTCGGGGGAGCGCCAACTGAAGATCCCCATGCACATCTTCGCGCGTTTGAGCTGATTTGTAATACATTCAAGATTAATGGGATGGAGGAATATGCGATCAAGCTGAGGTTATTCAGTTTCTCCCTAAAGGGTAGAGCTGAAATTTGGATATAGGGCTTACCATCAGATCAGATCACTACATGGGCAGACCTGAAAGCCGCATTCCTCCAGAAATTCTTCCCACCGGGAAGAACCGCGCAGTTAATGGCCGATATTACCCACTTCGCACAATGGAATCAAGAGACCTTGTATGAAGCGTGGGAGAGATACAAAGACATGATCAAGAAGTGACCTCATCATGGATTGCAAGGTTGGGTCATTATCCAAACCTTTTTTGGAGGCCTTCACCCGCAGTTCAAAAATGATATCACTGCTGCAGCGGGTGGAGCCCTAATGCAGAAGACTTATGAAGAAGGTGTCGCCTTGATCGAGAACTTGGCCGAACATAGCTTTTCTACTCCAAGATCAGCGGTTAGAAGAGTTGCTAGTGTTCAAGAATCGGATGAGCTGAAAGAAATAAAAGCTCAATTAGCTGCGATCACGAACCATCTAAAAGGAGGTAGTCCACAAGAACCCGAGCAGGTTCAGTTTGTGCAAAACCGGAACAACCAACCGAGGAATGATCCTTTCTCTAATACTTATAATGAGGGGTGGAAGAAGCACACAAACTTCTCTTGAAGTCAACCCGGTCAACAGCAGCAAGCTAATTCTTCTAACTTTGCTAATTATTCTAATGCTAACAATGTTTACCGTCCTCCAGGTTTCAACCAAAGGAATTTCAATGAGGGACCATCTATGGAGAAGAAGTCGGGGCTGGAGGATATGATGATGAAGTTCATGACCAAGATGGACAGCACGGTTGGAGAGTTAGCGAGCACGGTGAGCACAGTCAAAGCAACAACGGATCAGAACACCGCATCGATCAAGATCCTCGAAAGACAAGTTGGGCAGATTTCGGAAGCCCTACAAAACCGACCTCCCGAAACGTTTCCGAGTCAGACCGAAAGGAAAAACCGGTAAGAATGTAATGCCATTTATCTGAGAAGTGGCAAGGAGCTGATCGAGGAGCCTACACGAGAACCGCCATCAAAGGAAACCGATCATGAAGAGAAAGAGTTTGAGGTTGTAGATATGGACGAGTTGGAAGCCGAGAAAGAGTTTGAGATGGAGGAAAACTCGGAGGATGAAGGGAAGAAGAAAGAGCAGTCCACCACGCCAAAGCAAACAACAGTCAAGATGGTAGTCCCGAAAGTGCCATATCCGAATAGGCTTAAAGCCAAAAGGGAGGATCTTAACTTTTCTAAATTTCTTGAAGTTTTTAAGAAATTGCATATTAATATTCCTTTTGCAGATGCTTTGGCACAAATGCCCTCGTATGCGAGATTCTTGAAGGAAATCCTTTCGAACAAAAGGAAGATTGAGGAGCACGCGACAGTTGCACTTACTGAAGTGTGCAACGCGATAATTCAGAACAAGCTTCCCCCGAAGCTTAAGGATCCAGGGAGTTTTTCTATCCCTATTCAAATTGGGAATCTTTGTTTTGAGAGAGTACTGTGTGATTTAGGAGCGAGTATTAACTTAATGCCTTTATCTGTTTTCAGGAAACTCGGATTGGCAGAAGTGAAGCCGACATACATGACGTTTAAGCTCGCGGACAGATCGATAATATATCCGTATGGAGTGGTAGAGGACGTCTTGATCAGGGTTGGCAAGTTCTACTTCCTTGTGGACTTCGTGGTGATCAACATAGATGAAGACGAAGAAGTCCCGCTGATACTGGGAAGATCCTTCTTGGCCACGAGTAGAGCGTTGATAGACATGGAAGAAGGAGAGATGACCCTAAGGGTTGGTGGCGAGAAGGTAGTATTCAAGATGTTCGAGAGGGAAAGAGGCAAAGGTGAAGAGAATCCGGATGAGCAAGGAAAGTCAGATGTGAAAGAATCCGCGAAGAACCGCAAGTGTGGGCGATTCGATTCCGCAGATACCGAGCCAAGTTGATAGCCACACAGTCGTGCCACGACTTTAACTACGGCGCTGGGTGGGAGGCAACCCACCGAGGTTTGCGTTTTCTTTTATTTTTTGTTCCGTTTTGAATGATTTTATTTACACAAAAAAAAAAATCTGGAACAGAGTCTTACGCGACTTGTGCCGCGGTTTACAAGCCGCGTGCCAAGTCACGGGGGTCCCTGTTTGGTTTTTAAAGTTTTTTGTTTTCTTTGCTTTCTTTCGCTTTTTGCTTTGATTTCTTTTGTGTCTACCTTCTCTCGCTCCATTTTCTCCGATATCTCTCGTTCGTGATTGCTCAACCTTTTCTGGAGAATCTCCTCCGCCCGGGCAAACAGGTACGTTCTAACTCTGTAGTTAACGAGTGGTGTATGATGTTCGTTCTTAGTTGTTAACGAGATGCAACAAACCTAAGTTTCACTTAGGTTTGGGGTGCCTCACTTTTTTAAAAAACATCTACACACTCACTTTTATCCTTATGCAAACCTCGGTTTCACCGAGGTTTGGGTTTGGCTTTGTTTTGACAAACCTAGGCCGCGGCCTAGGTTTGGGGTTCCCTTTATTGAAAATATTTAGGCTAGCTCTTTGATGTTTCGTGTTAATATTTCGCCTTGTCTGTCTGATAACTGCCATAACTGCACAATGAGTTGGGTCGCCTGAACCGACACTTGCACATTGGGGACAATGTGTGGGTAAGGTTTGCGGTTGCCCAATCGGGCCCACGTTATGCACGTAGATTTCTTGCACTTCTGAGTACCTAGATCACTTTAGCTAAAAAATTTGTTTGAATGATTGAGACCAACCATTGTAGGAAGAATCTTGTGATAGTAACGTGACCATTAGGGAAGGACTGGGAAAAGACATGACTAGGGACATTAGTGGAGACCACCCAATAGCGAGTTTTGAGCCTTAAAGACGTTGTTCATTTCGAGGGATTCATACACTTGATTCATATACACTTTTTCGAGTTCCTTGTCGTGAATATAGAATGATCTCGCTATATTATTGCATTGAGTAGCAAAGACAACCATCGGGATATTGGGAAAGGGTATAGTAGACCAAATCGTGTGGACCTTAAGATGTGATTCCAGGCATTGTGTGTATGTTTAACCCGTGTTTAGCTATCGTACCTTTTCACCCATTTGTGTGTATCCATAACCCTTTTTGAAGCCAAACACTCACCTTGTTCGTTCCTAAACCCACCAGTTAACCAATAGCCATTAAACCTTAGTCAACCCATATCCGAAAGTGTGTCAATCAGAAGCAGTACAGGCCAGTTATAAAAATAGATAGAAAAGAGGGACAATGCAGCCCCAATTTGAATAAAGAGGACCAAAGAAGTCCCAAAAAAAAAATTAAATACAATTTTTAGATAGCTTCACAGCAGCTGAATAAGATAGTCAAAGCAACTCCAGTAGTGACAAAGAGGGCCAAATGATAGAGCATAAAGCTAGGAAGTTCAGAATTGCTAAAGTTTGACACACCAAGGATCTTTGTTCCTTTTTACCCTTCGTTTCTTAGCCATAACCCTAACCCCATTACAACCCTTGTGAAGACCTGGATGATCTTTTGGAAAATGTGATTAAGGTATACGACGACCTTTACTGGTATTCCCCGTCTTGCTACTCGATTCCTTTCCGAGATCAACTTTTTGGACACTTGTGCGTCTTTCATTAGAGTTGTCATGTAATATTTGAGTATTCTTGTACATAACTTCCTATACATGACAACATGTGCGACAACCTAGGTTCGAGCGAAATGAGAGAATCCCGTGAGGTAGGGTCGAGGCGAAATGTTCTCCCTAGTATATTTGGACCTAGTACGACCTTACTGGAAACGGAGCAGTCACGAGTTCAACTTACAATGGAAGGTCATAGATCAGACGGAATAAGAATGAGGCGATAGTGAGATAGGCATTCACAGGTATGGGAAATCACCAGTGCATTACATGGTACCGATTGGGAGTTGTGCAGTTATTATATTTCACTGAAGTGTGCTTTTATTCTATTTTTATCGCTAATTTGCTTGGGGACAAGCAACGCTCGGTTTGGGGTTGTTGATAACGCCACTTTTTGGCGTTATTTTCGGTCCTAAAACTAATGAGATTGGCTAGTATTTAAGCAAAGAAGCAGAATTTTACGGTTTATCTGGTGGAATGTGCAGGTTAATTAAAAGGCAGTAACCATCGAGAAAAGAAGCTAAAAAGAGCCCAAAAAGAGCCAAAACGAAGCCCAACGGAAGCCCGAGATCCAAGCCCAAGACCCGCGCCCGAACCAGGACCCGAAGCTCACCCAAACACCCTTCAGAAAAGCGGGCGACTTGCCACGCGACTTGCAAGTCACGGGGCCCCCTGTTTCAGCCTATTACTTTGGCGTTTTACCAATTTTTAGGGCATTTTTCGCACAACCTTCACACGACGAACGGGAGCAGCTTCGGGGCGATTTTCCAAGGTTTTTCGGAGCTTTTGGAGCCAAGATAGAGGATTGATTAGAGACACATTCATCACGCGAAGTAGATACTAGCACGAGAGAAGGGAGTCATCATCACATTCACTACGTTCACTATTTCTCATGTTTACATACACGTTTTCATCTCTGTTTCTTGTGTTTGAATCCACCACCAACATGAACTAATTTCTATATGTTGGGGGTTGGAATGAATTTAGTTTATAGCATATGAACATGTGATTTGAACTTTTATCAGTTTTCTTATTTAATGAAGCATGTGATTTGATTTTTAATGCTTTTGTGAGTTTAGCTAGCTTACAATTGTTTTGTTGTTTTCAATTGAGTTTGAGAGAATTGATTGTTAACTAGAACTAGAAAATTGCATGCCTAAGGTGAGAAAGGAGATAGAGATATTCCGAGTAAGCCTTAGTCCCATTAAAATCTTGCGCTTAATGTGTTTTGAATTACATCGGTTGAGATCGAGAGATAAAACTTGTGTTTTCAAGATAAAAATTGTGGTTTCTTGAGAAAGAACCATGCTTTAAATTAAAACCCGCTGTTGCTTGAGAAAGAACAACGGTGATCTAAAGATTGGGTATTCATTAAAGAGAACAACTGGTAATTGTTGTGAGTCAGATGTTTATATGTGAGAACCATTGGATTTCCAACCCTCAACTGTTTTCTCTATCTGAAGTTCCTTAAGTTGTTTCTGTCTCGTTTGTAATCAATTAGTAATAAACCAACCATTCAAAGATCGATCGTTCAGTTAATAGCAATTGTAGTCATTGTGATACTTAGTTCCTAGTTCCATGTGTTCGATACTCGTACTTTCTAAGTACTATTACTTGATTTCGTCTCGTACACTTGCGGTAAGATTTAGGGGGGGGGGGGGGTGATACCCGCCTATCAAGTTTTTGGCGCCGTTGTCGGGGAACTAGTTGCAACTGATAGCACTACCAGCTATAAGCGCTATTACATTGAACAATTTTTTATTTATTTATTTTATTTCATCACTTCAGTTTTTGGATTGCTAATTTCGGTTACTTTCTTTTTCAGGTACTAATTGGTTTATGCCAAGGAAAACCCGAGGGGACAGAATCGAACCACTCGATCCGGAGATTGAGAGAACCGCCCGTCAATTACGCAAGGAATCAAAAGCTAAACGACAACTGAAAATGGGTGACGAAGCACATCCCGAGAGACGTCCTATGTGGTCGTTTGCCGACCTAAATGTGGCAGCCGCACGCATAGGGGTCCAACCGCCCACTACTGCAGCAAACTCTTTTGAGATCAAGCCGAGTACCATTGTGATGGTACAGCAGAATCAGTTCGGGGGAGCGCCAACTGAAGATCCCCATGCACATCTTCGCGCGTTTGAGCTGATTTGTAATACATTCAAGATTAATGGGATGGAGGAATATGCGATCAAGCTAAGGTTATTCAGTTTCTCCCTAAAGGGTAGAGCTGAAATTTGGATATAGGGCTTACCATCAGATCAGATCACTACATGGGCAGACCTGAAAGCCGCATTCCTCCAGAAATTCTTCCCACCGGGAAGAACCGCGCAGTTAATGGCCGATATTACCCACTTCGCACAATGGAATCAAGAGACCTTGTATGAAGCGTGGGAGAGATACAAAGACATGATCAAGAAGTGACCTCATCATGGATTGCAAGGTTGGGTCATTATCCAAACCTTCTTTGGAGGCCTTCACCCGCAGTTCAAAAATGATATCACTGCTGCAGCGGGTGGAGCCCTAATGCAGAAGACTTATGAAGAAGGTGTCGCCTTGATCGAGAACTTGGCCGAACATAGCTTTTCTACTCCAAGATCAGCGGTTAGAAGAGTTGCTAGTGTTCAAGAATCGGATGAGCTGAAAGAAATAAAAGCTCAATTAGCTGCGATCACGAACCATCTAAAAGGAGGTAGTCCACAAGAACCCGAGCAGGTTCAGTTTGTGCAAAACCGGAACAACCAACCGAGGAATGATCCTTTCTCTAATACTTATAATGAGGGGTGGAAGAAGCACACAAACTTCTCTTGAAGTCAACCCGGTCAACAGCAGCAAGCTAATTCTTCTAACTTTGCTAATTATTCTAATGCTAACAATGTTTACCGTCCTCCAGGTTTCAACCAAAGGAATTTCAATGAGGGACCATCTATGGAGAAGAAGTCGGGGCTGGAGGATATGATGATGAAGTTCATGACCAAGATGGACAGCACGGTTGGAGAGTTAGCGAGCACGGTGAGCACAGTCAAAGCAGCAACGGATCAGAACACCGCATCGATCAAGATCCTCGAAAGACAAGTTGGGCAGATTTCGGAAGCCCTACAAAACCGACCTCCCGAAACGTTTCCGAGTCAGACCGAAAGGAAAAACCGGTAAGAATGTAATGCCATTTATCTGAGAAGTGGCAAGGAGCTGATCGAGGAGCCTACACGAGAACCGCCATCAAAGGAAACCGATCATGAAGAGAAAGAGGTTGAGGTTGTAGATATGGACGAGTTGGAAGCCGAGAAAGAGTTTGAGATGGAGGAAAACTCGGAGGATGAAGGGAAGAAGAAAGAGCAGTCCACCACGCCAAAGCAAACAACAGTCAAGATGGTAGTCCCGAAAGTGCCATATCCGAATAGGCTTAAAGCCAAAAGGGAGGATCTTAACTTTTCTAAATTTCTTGAAGTTTTTAAGAAATTGCATATTAATATTCCTTTTGCAGATGCTTTGGCACAAATGCCCTCGTATGCGAGATTCTTGAAGGAAATCCTTTCGAACAAAAGGAAGATTGAGGAGCACGCGACAGTTGCACTTACTGAAGAGTGCAGCGCGATAATTCAGAACAAGCTTCCCCCGAAGCTTAAGGATCCAGGGAGTTTTTCTATCCCTATTCAAATTGGGAATCTTTGTTTTGAGAGAGTACTGTGTGATTTAGGAGCGAGTATTAACTTAATGCCTTTATCTGTTTTCAGGAAACTCGGATTGGCAGAAGTGAAGCCGACATACATGACGTTTAAGCTCGCGGACAGATCGATAATATATCCGTATGGAGTGGTAGAGGACGTCTTGATCAGGGTTGGCAAGTTCTACTTCCTTGTGGACTTCGTGGTGATCAACATAGATGAAGACGAAGAAGTCCCGCTGATACTGGGAAGATCCTTCTTGGCCACGAGTAGAGCGTTGATAGACATGGAAGAAGGAGAGATGACCCTAAGGGTTGGTGGCGAGAAGGTAGTATTCAAGATGTTCGAGAGGGAAAGAGGCAAAGGTGAAGAGAAACCGGATGAGCAAGGAAAGTCAGATGTGAAAGAATCCGCGAAGAACCGCAAGTGTGGGCGATTCGATTCCGCAGATACCGAGCCAAGTTGATAGCCACACAGTCGTGCCACGACTTTAACTACGGCGCTGGGTGGGAGGCAACCCACCGAGGTTTGCGTTTTCTTTTATTTTTTGTTCCGTTTTGAATGATTTTATTTACACAAAAAAAAATCTGGAACAGAGTCTTACGCGACTTGTGCCGCGGTTTACAAGCCGCGTGCCAAGTCACGGGGGTCCCTGTTTGGTTTTTAAAGTTTTTTGTTTTCTTTGCTTTCTTTCGCTTTTTGCTTTGATTTCTTTTGTGTCTACCTTCTCTCGCTCCATTTTCTCCGATATCTCTCGTTCGTGATTGCTCAACCTTTTCTGGAGAATCTCCTCCGCCCGGGCAAACAGGTACGTTCTAACTCTGTAGTTAACGAGTGGTGTATGATGTTCGTTCTTAGTTGTTAACGAGATGCAACAAACCTAAGTTTCACTTAGGTTTGGGGTGCCTCACTTTTTTAAAAAACATCTACACACTCACTTTTATCCTTATGCAAACCTCGGTTTCACCGAGGTTTGGGTTTGGCTTTGTTTTGACAAACCTAGGCCGCGGCCTTGGTTTGGGGTTCCCTTTATTGAAAATATTTAGGCTAGCTCTTTGATGTTTCGTGTTAATATTTCGCCTTGTCTGTCTGATAACTGCCATAACTGCACAATGAGTTGGGTCGCCTGAACCGACACTTGCACATTGGGGACAATGTGTGGGTAAGGTTTGGGGTTGCCCAATCGGGCCCACGTTATGCACGTAGATTTCCTGCACTTCTGAGTACCTAGATCACTTTAGCTAAAAAATTTGTTTGAATGATTGAGACCAACCATTGTAGGAAGAATCTTGTGATAGTAACGTGACCATTAGGGAAGGACTGGGAAAAGACATGACTAGGGACATTAGTGGAGACCACCCAATAGCGAGTTTTGAGCCTTAAAGACGTTGTTCATTTCGAGGGATTCATACACTTGATTCATATACACTTTTTCGAGTTCCTTGTCGTGAATATAGAATGATCTCGCTATATTATTGCATTGAGTAGCAAAGACAACCATCGGGATATTGGGAAAGGGTATAGTAGACCAAATCGTGTGGACCTTAAGATGTGATTCCGGGCATTGTGTGTATGTTTAACCCGTGTTTAGCTATCGTACCTTTTCACCCATTTGTGTGTATCCATAACCCTTTTTGAAGCCAAACACTCACCTTGTTCGTTCCTAAACCCACCAGTTAACCAATAGCCATTAAACCTTAGTCAACCCATATCCGAAAGTGTGTCAATCAGAAGCAGTACAGACCAGTTATAAAAATAGATAGAAAAGAGGGACAATGCAGCCCCAATTTGAATAAAGAGGACCAAAGAAGTCCCAAAAAAAAAATTAAATACAATTTTTAGATAGCTTCACAGCAGCTGAATAAGATAGTCAAAGCAACTCCAGTAGTGACAAAGAGGGCCAAATGATAGAGCATAAAGCTAGGAAGTTCAGAATTGCTAAAGTTTGACACACCAAGGATCTTTGTTCCTTTTTACCCTTCGTTTCTTAGCCATAACCCTAACCCCATTACAACCCTTGTGAAGACCTGGATGATCTTTTGGAAAATGTGATTAAGGTATACGACGACCTTTACTGGTATTCCCTGTCTTGCTACTCGATTCCTTTCCGAGATCAACTTTTTGGACACTTGTGCGTCTTTCATTAGAGTTGTCATGTAATATTTGAGTATTCTTGTACATAACTTCCTATACATGACAACATGTGCGACAACCTAGGTTCGAGCGAAATGAGAGAATCCCGTGAGGTAGGGTCGAGGCGAAATGTTATCCCTAGTATATTTGGACCTAGTACGACCTTACTGGAAACGGAGCAGTCACGAGTTCAACTTACAATGGAAGGTCATAGATCAGACGGAATAAGAATGAGGCGATAGTGAGATAGGCATTCACAGGTATGGGAAATCACCAGTGCATTACATGGTACCGATTGGGAGTTGTGCAGTTATTATATTTCACTGAAGTGTGCTTTTATTCTATTTTTATCGCTAATTTGCTTGGGGACAAGCAACGCTCGGTTTGGGGTTGTTGATAACGCCACTTTTTGGCGTTATTTTCGGTCCTAAAACTAATGAGATTGGCTAGTATTTAAGCAAAGAAGCAGAATTTTACGGTTTATCTGGTGGAATGTGCAGGTTAATTAAAAGGCAGTAACCATCGAGAAAAGAAGCTAAAAAGAGCCCAAAAAGAGCCAAAACGAAGCCCAACGGAAGCCCGAGATCCAAGCCCACGACCCGCGCCCGAACCAGGACCCGAAGCTCACCCAAACACCCTTCAGAAAAGCGGGCGACTTGCCACGCGACTTGCAAGTCACGGGGCCCCCTGTTTCAGCCTATTACTTTGGCGTTTTACCAATTTTTAGGGCATTTTTCGCACAACCTTCACACGACGAACGGGAGCAGCTTCGGGGCGATTTTCCAAGGTTTTTCGGAGCTTTTGGAGCCAAGATAGAGGATTGATTAGAGACACATTCATCACGCGAAGTAGATACTAGCACGAGAGAAGGGAGTCATCATCACATTCACTACGTTCACTATTTCTCATGTTTACATACACGTTTTCATCTCTGTTTCTTGTGTTTGAATCCACCACCAACATGAACTAATTTCTATATGTTGGGGGTTGGAATGAATTTAGTTTATAGCATATGAACATGTGATTTGAACTTTTATCAGTTTTCTTATTTAATGAAGCATGTGATTTGATTTTTAATGCTTTTGTGAGTTTAGCTAGCTTACAATTGTTTTGTTGTTTTCAATTGAGTTTGAGAGAATTGATTGTTAACTAGAACTAGAAAATTGCATGCCTAAGGTGAGAAAGGAGATAGAGATATTCCGAGTAAGCCTTAGTCCCATTAAAATCTTGCGCTTAATGTGTTTTGAATTACATCGGTTGAGATCGAGAGATAAAACTTGTGTTTTCAAGATAAAAATTGTGGTTGCTTGAGAAAGAACCATGCTTTAAATTAAAACCCGCTGTTGCTTGAGAAAGAACAACGGTGATCTAAAGATTGGGTATTCATTAAAGAGAACAACTGGTAATTGTTGTGAGTCAGATGTTTATATGTGAGAACCATTGGATTTCCAACCCTCAACTGTTTTCTCTATCTGAAGTTCCTTAAGTTGTTTCTGTCTCGTTTGTAATCAATTAGTAATAAACCAACCATTCAAAGATCGATCGTTCAGTTAATAGCAATTGTAGTCATTGTGATACTTAGTTCCTAGTTCCATGTGTTCGATACTCGTACTTTCTAAGTACTATTACTTGATTTCGTCTCGTACACTTGCGGTAAGATTTAGGGGGGGTGATACCCGCCTATCATCTAGCTGACCAAGATGCCAATGTCAAGTGGTTATCGGAAGTGTTGAAATATGCTCTACCAAATGGATTTCATAAGGCTGGAAAGGTCTCAATGTGTTTGGCAACTATTTGTAATGGGCTTTTTCCATAATGATATACGCCTGTTTTATACTTGTCATCAATTTCTTTATTTGTGGATATTTCCTTCAATTTTTAGGATTTGATTCATTGGTTCAATTTTGATTTACCGTTGTTATGTTCGCTTAAGATATAGGGTGTACCAAACCAATATTGTAACCTAATAAATAAATAGGTGGTATAGGAAAGTGACACCATAAGAAATGGGGTGTTAGAAATATAAGTTATCTGAAAATTTGATTAGGCAAGCAAGTAGAAATGAGATGTTAGAAAGATTAGTTATCTAATACTTTATTTGGTTAAAACATTACAAAACTTTCAATTATGAAGCTGAATTTTATGTACATATGACTCTAAAAAGACAATTTCTATTATGTACATATGACTCTAAAAAGACAATTTCTATTCCCCCATCCCAGTTTGACATTTTTTAAGTTTATTAGGAATTAATAAAATATTCATAACATTGATTTTGAGCAACAACAGTCATCTTTTTTATATCGTTGTCACTTATCAGGTAAAACTTTTGGTCCTTATATTTAGTCTTTACCATAGTCATCTGTTAAGGTAATATAACTTAGAGCATCTCCAGTCATGAACCTCTTCAGAGGTTCATGACTCTGCCACATCAGCTCTCTCTCTGCCACATCACTTTTCTCTTTCCTACTCATTCTATAAACATTTCACTCCCAATCATGGACTGGTTCATGGTTAATTTAATAAAAACTATAATAATATAAATTTATAATGAATTAAACTACTTAAATTTGATATGAAAAATAATCATAAAATATAATTATTTGTAAAATAGAGCAGCTAATTTTTTATTTTTCAATCATGAAACGATCTATAGTTTATAAATTTAAAAATAAAATTAAAAGACAATAATAATAAAATAATAAAATTGAAATTATAACAAATTATATATTTTTATTTTTTAATGAATTAAACTAATTAAATTTGGTTAGTATAAACTTGGTTTGATAATTAAAAAAACTAAAATCTAATTTTTTATTATTATTTTAAAGATGGGTCCCACCTTTTCTTAAGAAAGAACACGGACCGCATCCTCACATGTGGCCAAAAACCTGTTTCACTCAATGGAACTAAAATTCATGAACCGGTACAAATGATGAGGTGGAGGTTTGTAAACCTCACCATTAGAGATGCTCTTAGAGCATCTCCAACAGCTTCCCCAAAAAATTTTCAAAATGGAAAAGCAAAAGTCAAAATCCCCAAAAAAAAATTACACCCATCTCCAACAGATTCTCCATATTTGGAAAAACACTTGGTAATCATATTTGGAGTATTCTCCAAATTTGGAGAAAATTTTGGGGAAAATCCTATTATCCCCATTTTAGGGAAACTTTTGGGGAAGCTGTTGGAGCTTATTTGTGTTCCAAAATCCCCATTTTCCCCATTTTCTCCAAAATGGAGAAGCTGTTGGAGAAGCTCTTAGTAACCACTTACTCAGGTAACCGTTTGATAAACGTCCCCTTAGTCATTAGATATTAATTAATTAAGTGCGGAAAACCATGTCCATTGAACTTTATTTTTTCACAAATGAAAGGACCATTTTTTCCTAAACAATTACACTAATCAAATAAAAAAAATTCTATCTAATACAGGGAAAGGGGCTTTTTCCCTATAAAATGGGCATTTTTCCCGATACTTATAGCATGACTTAAATATAATTATACAACACAAAGCATGAATTAAATATAATTATACAACAAAAAGGTATTTAAAGCAAGTTGCAAAATTCACGTGACAAAGTTAAACAGAAACTTTGTTCCTTCATAGGCTAACCGGAAGCTACAAAGCAATCTGCAAAATGCAATATGAAAATGGAAATATTGGCGCACTTGCTCATTAAAAGGAAAATTTTATAAATTTATGTTTGAATGCTTAACTGGTTGGGACGATCAGTTAGTGTTGCAACCTGTTATGATCCAAGTCTCGTCATAGTTAACCAGGACCAATTACTAAACCGGTTCTCTTTGCCAATCCAAAGACATGTATTTCAATATTGCTATGTTCTCAAACATCTTTCAAGCAATCTAGTCACTTTTCGTAGATGTAAACATAAATGCTCATGAGATTATGTTGTCATCATACAAGATTACATAAAAGGACATGAAACAAGTCAAAAAAAAAATCAAAATAAGGATTTTTTGTATTTTTCTGAATCAAAACAACCATAAAATCGCCAGCATATAGTCCCCATCTCAACCTCTAGTAGCTTCACAATGTATTCTTTTGTCCAACCAATTTCATTCTTAGGGGCCTTTTTACCGGCGCGCTTATCTGGTAAGTGCTTATTGGAAATAGTCACCACCCTCATCTACGTTATTGGATAACATTCTAGGCCATAAAAATGGACTACTGATAAGCGTCTTTTACTTGGTAAGCGCTTACCCAGTAATAGTATTTTCCCTCACTTACCGGGTAAGATTGTAGGTGTTTACTATGCCTCTTACCGGGTAAGATTTTGTTCCTTCCCGTATCCACCGGCTAAGGCAAGTGAAACCCGCTACACGCTTACTCGGTAAGCGTTTGGTAAACAACCCCTTAGTCGCTCAATTAGCGACTAAACAGAGGATGAACGAAATCTACTTTATATAGAGAGATGTCGGTAAGCATCCAATTAATAAATCAGGTTGTGTGGCTTGTCTTAACCACAAGTAGGCTCAAGTTCTCATCCTCTGTCTACCTTCTTGTATATCTCAGTTACAAGATTTTAAAATGTAAAATAGAATAGTAACCACAACATCAATCAATACATGAGGGTGACACTAAGGGGAAAATGCCAAGAACATGAATAGAAGAATATGACTTTAAAGTCTAAAAAATAGATATTGCCACTGATTATAGTTTTCATTTGCATATTCATGAATGGATATTCCTAGTTGCCAGGTGAACATATACATCATAGAGATAGCATACATTTATCATTGTAAAAGCCATTGAAATGATTTCCAGATTAGAACAAAGAATTAGATATGTACACTTCTAACTTGTGAGGTCAAAAAGATAGATTTCAACTTAATGATTGATTTAAATTCTCTAAAACTTGAGAAACCCCACAAAATCACAACTGTCACCCGTTTGATCATGTTGTTGGTATTAACTTTTAAAATCATACGAAATATTACCAGGCTAACTGAGATTAAAATAGTAAGCATCGATGCAAGCCTCCATAGTTCGTGCAGTTGCATTCGATATGTTTAAGTTGTTTAGGACACACCATTCGGAAGCAAGATAGTCAGCACTTTGTGCTTTCACAAGCCTTTTCACACCTTGGATGAAGTTCATAATCCCAAACTCTTTAAAACCAGAGACAGAACACAAAAAGCTTCATAATCCCAAACTCTTTATATAATTAAACTAAAAGCAAAAAGTTCGAAATGAATAAATGAAATATTAATGCAATTAGTTTTTGAAAAAACCAAGGTTTAAGTTTGAAAAAATAGAATTACAATTCTCTCTCTCAAGATTATCCAACATATACCAAATAGCATCAATTTGTCTTTATTAATGACCATAACAGAAAGAGCAGCTCCTGCAAGCCTCCACACAAATCCAACATCAAAACAATTGCAATATAGCTAAAAGCCATTGCAATAAGAAGACCAAAAAATCTAAAATGAACATCATTGTACTTTGATATTTCATCAGCATAACCATGAGGAATACCTCCAAACAGGAATAAAAAAATGTAGCTCAGAGATGCAACAGCAACAAAAAATGTATCCATAAAGTTTTTGAACAATGTAATCAAGGAAGTAATACTACATTAAACTCATATTTATCCAAGTAAATATTATGAAAAATGACAACGCAACACCTACTTTGAACAGAGACAAATGCAAAACAATTCATATAAATATTGCATGTATCCAACTGGGTGCAACCTAAATTTTTTCATCCAAGTTCGAAAAATAGTATCTTCCATAACATTAAGACCAAAAAACATGTAAAATGGATATATGGCAAAGGAAAACTGCTCCTGTTAACAGTTCTTACCCCTCCGAATAAAAGTATTTGTGTCCCGTCTGTATATTCTCGAAGCTATTGCTTGCTCAATGTCCCGCTATTATCTTTGTCAAGCGCAAGGAACATATCTGTACATAACATACAAGTAGCTTAAGCCAGAGACAACGGAATAGTTCTTATATAATGCTAATGTAATTAAGTTACAAAAACAGAAAACGGTAACCATGAATGTCACAGGTAATCCATATTGCAAAGAAAGGAAGCATCATATAACAAATTATGAACATTGCAAAGGGAATCCACAGCGAACCAGAAACAGATAAATCAAAAATGAAAGTTGCGGTCAATTATCTAGAATATGACCAAACTTTCTACAAAAAATATTCCAAATCACATAATAAAACCTCGCGATAGAATCAATTTGATAAAGAACCAAGATCACGTATTGTAATGTCTTACGAATATCAAACCATGACAAATAAGGGGAAATCAGGGGAAGATTGATGAACATACCTAAATTACGCAGTGAGGAATCGATGGAGATTAGAGAAGTAGAATAGGTCGCCCAATTCGATTTTAGGTACGGAGATTGGAGAAGCGATGAAGATTTTGGTCTGAACTCTTTCTCCATCTCACACCGTTTATATACAACCAGCAATGGAGAAAAAGGAAGCGTATGAAAGCTTTCATTTCAGGAAGAAAGGTTTGGTACAGAGAATTGATGAGAAGAAAGGGATGGTTGTATTATAAGTATGGCGTATAGGTGAAAAGGGTATGGGGTATGGAGAAGAAAGTGATGGTTGTACTAAAAGTATGGCGTATAGGTGAAAAAGGGTATGGGGTATGGTGTAGTGGTGAAGAAGTACTGTGGTGGGTATGGTGAGGTGTTGAGGCTGTCGATTTTTTGCTGTGTGTGTAAATAAAAAGGTTTGGAGTTGTATCTCATGCATTAAATCTTGTAATTAAGAGATTTCTTATTTTTGTGTTTTAAAGTCTTGTACAATATGTTTAAGGAGTTGTTTTTAAGACATTTTGTCTATATGTATATATAAGAAGTATATATATATATATATATATATATAGACATAGGTTCAATAGAGAAGTTCAAATATTTAGAGAAACAGAGAAGTGATCTTGACCATTCATTCGGTCAAGATCGGTTATAATTGGTCAAAAGTTGCGGTTTTGACCGGTCAAAAATTGCGGCTGTTCCAAAAATAGAAGGGCAATTTCGCAACTTTTACAAAAAACACGGGCTGAGTTCATATATGAATCTGTGTGATTCACATATGAACTATACGTTCATATATGAACCTTTGTAATTCACATATGAACTCTTTATAACTAGTTCATATATGAATCTTGTGATTCATATATGAACCTTTGTGTTTCATATATGAAACTAATTAACTGTAGGTTCATATATGAATCAGTTGAACCAATTAACTGATTCATATATGAATCTTTGTGTTCATATATGAACCTTTGTAATTTACATATAAACTTTTTTTAACTAATTCATATATGAACCTTTGTGATTTATATATGAATTTTTTTTAACTAATTCTCATATGAACAAATTAACTGATTCATATATGAATCACAAAGATTCATATATGAATTAGTTAAAAATATTTTATATGTGAATTACAAAGGTTCATATATGAATACAAAGGTTCATATATGAATCACACAAATTCATATATGAACATGTCACGCGTATTTTTTTACGAAATTACCCCTCTATCTTGTACAGACCACACGCAGACCACGCGAGGATTATCCTCTGCTTCTCGGTCAAAGCCGCCGATCTTGACCGAATGCATGGTCAAGATCACTTCTCTATTTCTCTAAATATTTGGAATTCTCTATTAAACCCTTCCCTATATATATATATCTATATATATATATAGAGAGAGAGAGAGAAAGGTTCAAACGAGGAGCGTAACAATTTACGAGAAACGCGAGGAGCACCGCCCATGTACTGAATCACATGTGATTCACTACTGCCGAATCACATGTGATTCACAACTGATCGGGGGGCTTTCGCCCATGTAGTGGATCACATGTGATTCACAACTATGATTAAAATTCGGACACGCGCGGTTTGTCCCGCGGTTTGCAAAAGCTCGCGGTTTGTCCCGCGGTTTGTGTAGTGAATCACATGTGATTCAGTACATAGGCGGTGCTCCTCGCGTTTTCTTAAATTGGTGCGCTCCTCGTTTGAACCCGCCTCTATATATATATGTATATATATATTTATATATACTAGCAGTGTGCCCGTGCAATGCACCGGGTGAACAATGTGTGAAATATTTATCGTAAATGAAAAATGAAAACCTTCTAACATGTAGCTCAGTTCGCAAAAGAGTTGACGATTTTGCTAAAATACACAACAGGTTTAAATTCGAATCCTTCAGGAGACAGACTTGAATCCCTCCTCTACACAATCTAAAGCAAAATTTTGGAGTGATGTGCAGTTTGCACATGATGTTAGTTGTTGATTCACCGAATAATTAATAACACGTCACCTAACTCTATTTAGTAGTAAGATAACAACACATCAGGGGGAACTCTTGGTTGCTAATCCACTTATTCCAATCAGACCAATCATCAACAATCTTTTTCCACTCAAAACCCAGGGGATTGAAGAAAAGCAGAGACATAAACCATATTGAGATGGTGATCAAGATGTACGCAAGTGCTCTATATGATTCTCTCAATATTTGATAAACAAGAAGTAAGATCAAAAGTTCAATTCCTATTAATGAGAATATGAGATGATTAGGAGATTGAAGATGTTATTTTTAGGCAAACTTGGCATGAAACACGACAAAACCACGACCTATGGGCCTGTACTTTGCACCGCCACTTGAAGTGGTTTCCAAATGGGGAGTTGGGTACTTAGCCCCTGCTCAATCCCACTAAAAACAAGAAAATGATGCCCGTAAAGGAGCACGTACATAGTCAATATAGTGATCTGCAAGAGGCAATTGTGATGAGCTGAGAAAAAAATGAAGTAACATGACAACATCCTGAAAAAGTCAAAGCGGTGTCCAAGCCTGTATTGGTTGTATTAGTCATGGCTAAGTGTCTGCTTCCATTTCCACTGGCTATCTCCTCAAACAGAGATATTTGATGTAGGGGTTGTTTGGTTGGTTTTTCATTAAGTCCTGTATGGATAAAGTTGGCTGTGTAGATAAAGTTGGCTATATGAATTAGATAAAGTTGTTGTTTGTTAACTGTGTTGAATACACTGTCTGAATAATGAAAATGACAATTTTACCCATAATAATTGTTTAGTCTATTTTCTTTATAGCTTCAAGAACACTGGATGTATAAAAACAAATCTCATACAATGTTCAATCCAAAATCATCTTCTTCACCAATAACCGAGATAAAATAAATAAAAATTTCCACAATGAAGATTTTCATCTCTCCCACTAAAATTTCCCAATAATCTGAGAAAAAATAAAATGCAAGAAACTAATTGTTTCTTTGTCAGATTCATCATCCATGGCTGTAACACCTGTAATTTTCGGATAAGTACAATTTCGAATCAGTGTGGAAATCGATCTTTTAAGGAAAATAGGATTTTGGATTAAATCCTATATTTTATGGTCTTGTTGGATGAGGAATTCAAATACGAGTCCAACGGTTCTTTCCGGAGCGAAAACGGAGCTAAAACGAAGAAGTTATGGCCAAAATAGTGTTTAAGGGGAAACTGGGCGACCAGTGCCCGACGCGCATTGTGGAGCTAGTTCACTAGCGCGGAGACCCGCGCGGAGCTCCTGATCAGCTTAAAACGCGAATTTCACCCCACAAACTTCATTTCTTCATATCTCTCTCATTTTAACTCCGATTTTGGTGATTCAAGTTGTTATGGTTCCATTTTTGAGAGCTCTTCATGGATCTAGAAAGAGTTTGGAAGTTTATTGGAAGATTCACGAACGTTTGGTGGTGGTAAGCTTCTTATTTCTCACTCCTAAACTCTATCTCTTCTCTTCCAAATCATTCCCTCTTCTTCCTCCTCAAACCCTAACTGATTTTGGGGTTTTTCATTGAGATTAAAGTGTTTCTTCTCCATTTCATGCTAGTGGTTTCATTTATTGATGCAAGAGCAAGTTTCATCCACAACACTAGAGATTTTTGGGGTTTTCTAGGTTTTCGTCAAAACCTAAGTGGTGAGTTCATCCTCCTAGCTTCTATATTTTCATATGAGTTATAAATGTTTCATTGATGATATCCTAGTATTTTGTTCCTCCATTTTCGGTTTGGATGATTTTGAGAAAAGTTAGGACAAATTGGGGGTTTTGGGTATAAATGGAGATTTCGATGGTTGATGTTTAGGGAACAATTCTAAATGGTTAAATGTGGTTATTGATGGTTGGAAACTTATGGATCTAGGTTTCTAGAAGTTTTGGCTTGAAGATTCAAGTTTCTTTAAAGGATCTTACGTTTGGGAAAAATCTAGATTTAACCTAATCTAGCAAGGTGAGTTCAAGTTACTTTGCGAAAACTTTGTACATGCCAAAATGTTATTTTCCAAGCAATAATGTGTTTTACATGAAAATTGTGAATGTTGGGTTATTTGATGCGTTTTAACCTTCGAAGTATTTATGGTTGTAAATATGATAAAACACTTATATTTGGATTTTGGAAAAATGTGATGGATAAATCATACATGAAAATGAGTTATTGATTTATGTGATAAATGGAGTCTATTTGTATGAAAATGCATTTTATGATCATATTGGAAATAGGCATATAACACATCATGAGATGTTTTGAAAATGTAAAGGTGTGAGTCCTTTGGAAAGGAGGGTTTTCCCGATCCAAGATTTTATTTCGGGTTTTCATGGATTTGAAGTATTTACTGGAAAACAACGTGTGTTGTTATATTTGATGTCATTTTATGACTTTCATGAACTATATTTTGAGTTAGTTGAGCTTGTGGCTCGGTATTGGGTTTTATCAAGTTTTGGGGACATTGTCCAGTTTTGATAGCTCAAGTTGAGTTTTGAATCATGATTTATGTTATTGGGGAATTGTATGTTTTGAATGCATTACGTTTATTCATTTGGGGTCGTGTAATATTCAGACCTTATTAGCCATGGATCCATAGGCAGTTGAGTTTCCCCTTAGTCTCGCGAGCAAGACGTCGGGATTAATTGAGCTCAGTTTACGAGACGTTAGTTTCTTTTGTAGCATGGAATAGGCATCGGGTTCCATGATAAGTAAGGCGTGGACCTAGATGGTCGGGCGTCGTCTCATGGGCAGTAAGGTGTAATTCCATATATGTGCTTAGCACGGGATAGGCATTGGGATCCATGATAAGTAAGGCGTGGACCTATATGGTCGGGCATCGTCTCATGGGCAGTAAGGTGTAATCCCTAATGTGCTGTTGTGGATTTGGAGTGACCCAATGTATAGACCTGGAGTGGTTGAAGTTGGGGGCTCCCTATTCTCGCGGACAATAGATCTGGAGTGATTGAGCTCAGTTTACGAGAGTAATCCACGTGGGTGTTTTATTGCATAGTAGGTGACCCACTTTAGTGTTCCGTCACATGCAATGTATACGGGTCTCCCCCGTCACCGAAAGGTGTTGTTTTGGGTATTTGTGTTTATCCATGTTTTCGGTGACTTATCATATTTATGAGAATTGCCTTTTCACGATTATATGAGTTATGGGTTATGTTTCATCCATGTTTTGGGATGTTTTGGAATAATGGCGAATAATTATGAGTTTAATCGTTTTGAGTATCAAATGCTACTTCATCCTTTTCGATGACTTGGGAATGAGTCTATTTTTGGGAAACCATGTTATAATAAAGATTTTAGTATGGGAATTGTGTGAGTTGGAAAATGGGTGATTTGCAATTAAAGTAAACTCTTTTGAAATCATGACTAAAAACTACATTCCTCTCGATTTATGAATTTTTATAGTCATGATAAAATGCTTGAACTCACTAGGCGTTAGCCTAACCCTTTTTATTTGTCGGCATGTGCAACAGGCTCAGGTTGGAAGTAGCTTTAGCTACACTGTGAAGTGGCGAGTGCTAGTAGAGTGCACGAGAGATGATTTTGGTTAAGTGAATCTTCCGCATTTATATGGGATTAGCAACTTGTGTTGTATTAAGTAACGCCCGTCTTAAGTTTTTAGTTGAGGAAATTATAATGTTTAAATTCCGAGGTAATTTCAGGAATGAATTGTAGAAATGATTTTACTTACTCTTTGTTATTTTATTGAAATTAAAGTTAGTTGCTCGTTCAAATTTTGAGGGTGTTACAAGTTGGTATCAGAGCATAAGTTTGAGAGAATTGGGTGTTGATTTTGAATACCTAGACTCAAACTTGCGATCTTTTAAGTGAGAGAAAGTGAAATTGCACTATTAGGCACATTAAGATAGGATGTTTTGGGGTTGATGGAGTCGTTAGAAACGAGAATCACGTTAAGGGTAGCAAGGATAAACATGTACGGTACGTTCATAATTACAGCTGGCCAGTGTTATGGTGAACCTACTCGTTACATGTGCTTACTTGAAATACTTTAATTTGATGACTGTTGGGGGTAGTAAAGAAGTTCTAAGCGAATAGTGTTGGAAAAGATTGACGATTTTAGTATTGGTCACTTAGGGTGACAATAAGCATGATAATTGCTCTAAGTGGATCATTTCGGGTCAAAATTTGATGGTTGAATTAGAACCATGGACTTATTGAAAAGACTTTGATTCGAGGAAGAATCGTAAGGTTAATTGATGTAATTCCCAACTTTACCTTAAGAGGTTTGGATATCTGGATGACAATAGTGGACCAGAGGGATTTGGAGGAGTATGGGTTGAGATGTTGAGTGCCGACTAAATTTATGCACATAACATATTTCGAAATAAATTGTAGCAATTATTTCTTGTGTTTCAAATCCTTTTGCGGATTGAGTTACAAATTCTCAGAAAAAAATGGTTAACAAACACACACAAGATTTTAAATCATGGTTTTGAACGTATATGAAAGTTGTTTTATTGTGAGGAATTACAAACTCTGTTGGGACTTGCTTTGTTTTGTCAATTGACCAACGTTACTTACGGATACAGTGATATCCATATTTTCATGATGTTTAAGATGTTGGACAAGTAACTACGGCTTATGACTTTAACATTGGATCTCCTCCACATATGTTATGGTTTGGACGGAAAGTTATATTCCATTACGTCTATGTTGAGTTTTATTGGAGAATTTATTTAATGGAAGTTTTATCGAAAGTGTTGTTTAGATCGTATTACAACAAAGGGAAAATTTGGGAGTTTTGGCATTTTGGCCATGGTTTTACGTTATGTAATTTGATTGTTGGAAGCGAAAGGCTTGGCACCATTTGGTTGAGTTGAGGCAATTAAGCCCATGGAGTTTTATGAAGTTTCATTTTACGACGTGTTGGGTCGTGGGTTGATCCAAACCCTCAGTGATTTGATAATGACCCTCACTTTTAGACTTTGTGAAAATTGTAAGTAAACAATATGTATCAGAGTTTCACTAGCGCTGATAAGTACTAAGATCTTACAGTACCGCTGATAGGAACTCTCGCTCTTTAGATTAAACATTCAGCGAACACCGTTCACCATAATACTCCGAGTCTGTTCAGTACTTATGGTGATCGCTGATAAGTTAGTTGTTTACTTATGATCCCTGAAGACAAGTTTCACGTTAACATAGGTTCTACGCTGAAGTCGAAGATCAAGCTCAAGAACCAGCGACAAGTCTCCTAATGAACTGATGCGGATCAGCGAAGACTCAGATTTGTCCACTCAACGTGAAGTATCAAGTACAAGACTTTAGCTATCGCTGAACTCTATCATTCGTTGATAAATAATGATAGATCGCTGAATCAACGAAAAGCTGATCATAAAGTCCTCCGTACAAAGTACTTTTTGTCTTAACCACCCTTGCACGTCTCCGTACGATATGTCAGAAAAAGAACCTCCTTATTGTCTGATATCGTACAACCACTCTGATACTACACTGTTCAAACATGCGGCTACTAAGGTTTTCAACAAAGGTCAATGACATGCAACCAATCAGCTGCTGCCACGTGTAAAGTGTAAACTGCAATGCATTAAATGCATGCAGTATATAATAAGAAGAACTC
This sequence comes from Saussurea involucrata, assembly GCA_033807775.1. Taxonomy (NCBI): domain Eukaryota; kingdom Viridiplantae; phylum Streptophyta; class Magnoliopsida; order Asterales; family Asteraceae; genus Saussurea; species Saussurea involucrata. The sequence goes on from CM066320.1 coordinate 69,122,810, forward strand.
ACTTCATTTTGAAGTAACTTGCTAACTCTGGACAAGTTCATCCTTCTTATCTTGAGATAGGTTATTATCAGTAATTTCCTTCTCTTTCTTAGTGCAAGAAACTTAGTGTTCCAACTTGTTTAGATTTAGGTTTATCCTTAATCTTGTTTCCGCAACAAGCTGTAAATTGTTAATGATTTATCAATAAACAATTTAGAAAAGTAAAATCTGTGTGTTTGTATTCACCCCCCCCCCCCCTTTCTACAAACTTGTACAGCCCTTCGGGACCAACAAGTGGTATCAGAGCAGATTTGTTTAATCTCATAAACAAGATCTAATCTATACTAAGATTTCTCTTACTTGCTATTTCTGAAAATGGCTACCAACACAAACATAAATTATATCGACAATGGTTCTCTTGCAAAACCCCCTTGATTCTCCAGAGATAATTTTAATCTATGGAAAAATAGGATGATTCTCTTCTTAGAAGGTGTAGACCCTACTATGCCTTACTATCTTGAAAACGGCCCATTTATTCCTGTAAGAATTGATGTTGCAGTTCCAGCCGCTAAGAATAGACCTGCTATTCCAGAAAGGCTGGTTCCTAAGGAAGTTCATATGTGGACTGACGAAGATAAGAAGAAAGTGGCTATTGACACAAAAGCCAGATCCATACTATCCATGGCTCTTCCTGACGAAGTCTACCATTCCGTCATGAAACTGAAATCCTCAAAAGCCATGTGCGACACAATATGTGTTCAGTATGAAGGTACTGCTGAAGTCCAAGACTCTCGAAAGATCAACCTGGTAAGACAGTATGAAAGTTTCATTTGTGGTAAGAATGAGACTCTCTCTGAAGTTCACCAACGTTTTAATTGCTTAATAATAGATCTGAAAACTGTTGGTAAGGATTATTCTAACTTTGAAGTGCTGACAAAGTTTCTAGAATGTTTACCTGAAAGCTGGGACAGTTATTCTATGTGTCTCAAGCTGTCAAAGGATCTAAGATCAATGACCCTTGCTACCTTATATGGCACGACGCTGAATCATGAGCAATCAAGCCATATTAAGAAGAATCTTGTAAAAGATTCCAAAAGCACCCCTGTTGCTTTAATCTCAGAGGAACCTTCTACTGAGCGACCCGTGGTCACTATCACTGAGTTAGAAAGTAACTCTGAAAGGTCATCAGATTCTGACTCTTCAGATGATGATGAATCTTTGGCTCTCCTAACTAAAAAGTTCAGGAGATTCGCCAAAAAGAAAATGTTCAGAAAGAACAAACCTCTTTCTATAACTGATAAGCCAAGATCATTAGCTCCTGTTGATAAGGCTACTGCTACTTGTTTTAACTGCGAAAAGATTGGACATTTCGCTAACGAGTGCAGGTCTAAGAAAGTCTCGAGAAACTCAGCGTTTCCCAAGAAATCCTTTATTCCCAAGAATAAAGATGATAAATACGCTAAGCTGAAAGAAAAGTATGCGAAGCTGAAAAGCTTTAAGAACAAAGGCAAAGGCCTGATGGCTTACGATTGGGCTGCCTCTGAAGAAGAAGAATCATCATCTGACTCTGAGGATGATGAAGCCAATCTCTGTCTTATGGCAAAGATTGAAGATGAGGAAGAAACTTCAGACATTCCCTCTACTTCAACCTCTGCAATTCAGGTATCACCTTCCTTCTTTACAAATATTGCAAATATGGATGAAGCTGATAGTCTGCGTAAAATCGATCTCTTGACTAGAAGTTTATATGAAGCCATGAATGACAAAACTGTAGTTGAAAATCAAAACCTTGATATCGCTGAACAGCTTAAAAACTGTCACCTTCAAATAGAAAAACTTTCTAAAATTGAAGAAGATTTTAAAGATCAAGTGCATTTAAATCAGCTAGTCAAAATCGAACGAGCAGAAGCTATAGCTGCATTGAAAGCTGAAAAAGCTACTGTTGAAGGATGGTGTAATTCTTCAACAAAGATCACTGAGATAATTAAGTCTCGGATACCCCTGAGTGATAAACGCGGTCTCGGTTACAAATATGAAACTCAAGAATCAACCACTGATCGTTCCATGCTCTTATTTGGAACTTTCGTATCCGCAGTCGCTGATACTTCATCCTCTCAGTGTTCCTCGTCCAGACCACCTATCCCTGAGGAAATTTCTACCTCTTCAAAAGGTAAAGAGAAAATGGTTTATCCAAAACCTACCTCTGCCTTTAAAGATAAAGGTAAAGGAATTGCTTTTAACCAAAATCCTCAGAAGGGTACTTTAGTACCAAAGCTGAATGCTTCTAAAGATTTAGTGATTTATTCCTCTAGATCAAGGAATCAGATCTCTGGATCTACTCAGCGTGAGTCTATTCAGCGATCTACTCCTAGACTCAGAGTGGATGTCCTTGGTAAGAAATCTGAAGAACTAAACGTTCCTCCCATTTCAAAAGCCAAAAGATTATTTGGTGCTGGTCCTTCAAATTCAAAATCAAAAGCTCAGCATTCAAATGGTCCTAGAACTACTTTTAGTTATAGGAAATGTTATCACTGTGGACTTACTGATCATATTGCTAGTAAGTGTCCCTCAGCCACCAAAGCTGAAAAGATAGCTAAGGTGAAGATTGCCCCCAAGGCAAAGAAGACCACTGAGGTTAAAAAATTAACCAAAGTGAAGACTGACAAAGCTGAATCTTCAAATGCTGCGAAGATTGTTGAACCTTCCATTCCAACTACTTCCGCTGACAAACGTGTACACATGGTTAAGTGGGTACCCAAGAAAAACTAATCTTCCTTTGTGATGCAGGTTAAGAAGGGTATCTGGTATCTCGATAGCGGATGCTCTAGACACATGACTGGAAAGAAAAGCCTGCTCACTGAATACAAGGAAGAGAAGGGTCCCTCTGTGACTTTTGGAGGAAATGGAAAAGGACATACCCGAGGGTTTGGTGTACTCTCTAATGGTACAACCACCTTCAGAAGATTCGCATATGTTGAAGGGCTGAAGCATAATCTTTTAAGCATCAGTCAGCTTTGCGACAAGGATAACAAAGTAATCTTTACTAAGGAATCCTGCTTTGTCACTGACAAAAAGGTGAAGATAGCTCTCAGCGGTTATCGTTTGGAAAATGTTTATGCAATAAACATGGACTTGTCACTGACAAAGCAAGTCTCCTCAGTGTCATCTCCTCTACAACTACTCCATATATATTTGTTTGGCCCTGTTAAAAAACAATCCATCGCTGGAAAGAAATATACACTGGTCATAGTTGATGAATTCTCTCGTTATACGTGGGTTATGTTTCTCCGTTCCAAGAGTGACACCCCTGAAGAACTCATCACCTTTGTTCGGAAGATGGAAACCCTGAACAATTTGTCCGTTCGCTCAATAAGGAGTGATCATGGGACTGAATTCAAAAACAGTTCTCTTGATTCCTTCTTTGAGAGTAAGGGTATTTCTCACAACTTTTCATCAGTGAGAACACCACAACAAAATGGAGTCGCTGAAAGAAGAAATAGAACAATTATTGAAGCTGCACGTTCAATGCTCAGCGATTCTCACCTGCCTACTCGGTTTTGGGCAGAAGCTGTCAACACCGCTTGTTTTACGAAAAACAGGTCGCTGATAGTCAAAAGATTCAATAAAACAGCCTATGAACTTTTTCATGGGAGAAAGCCTTCAATCAGCTTTCTTCACATCTTTGGATGTCAGTGTTTCATACTGAATAACAGAGATGCCCTTGGAAAGTTTGATCCTAAGGCTGATGATAGAATCTTTGTTGGATATTCTTCAATATCCAAAGCCTTCAGAGTCTTCAATCGTAGAAGACAAACTGTGGAAGAAACTATTCACGTCAAGTTTGACGAATCCCGTTCAGCGAACTCTAAACCGTCCGCTGATACTGAAGAACTGAATCAATGGATGTTTTCTCATCTTGGTGATTCAGAAGATATTCCCACTCCTCGTGCTCATACAGTTGAAGATGATAGTCCTACTATCATTCCAAATATGCAGAATAGTGAAGCTGAAACATCATGGGTCTCAGCTGTTCCTTTAAACACTATACCTGCTTCTGAACTCAATGTCTCAGACATTCCATCTACTTCTCAGCAATCAGTGAATATAATGACAACTGCACCCATTCCTCTCTTGGCTGATACTCCAGACGTCGCTGAAGCTTCATCTTCAGCTTCTCCAGTTCAGGTTGAGTCAACGTCTCACGCTCCGGCTCATCGATGGACTGTAAATCACCCAATTGATCAAATTCTTGGTGATCCAAACGCTGGTATTCAGACTCGACGAAGTGCAGGTAATATTTGTTTATTTGTTAATTTTATTTCTCTAACTGAACCAAAGAAAGTAGATGATGCCCTCAAAGATCCAAATTGGGCCAGCGCCATGCAAGAAGAGCTGACTGAATTCGAAAGAAACAAAGTTTGGAAACTTGTTCGAAGACCAACTGACAAAACAGTGATAGGCACTAAATGGGTCTATCGAAACAAGTTGGACGAACATGGAACTATAACCCGCAACAAGGCTCGTCTTGTTGCTCAGGGATACAGACAAGAGGAAGGCATAGATTATGACGAAACATTTGCTCCAGTTGCAAGACTAGAATCTATTCGTCTATTCTTAGCATACGCTGTACACAAAGACTTCAAAGTATATCAGATGGATGTTAAGTCAGCGTTTCTAAATGGAAAGCTGAATGAAGAAGTCTATGTGGAACAACCTCCAGGATTCTCAGATGCTAAGCGTCCAGGTTATGTTTATAAACTGGATAAGACACTTTATGGGTTAAAGCAAGCTCCACGTGCATGGTATGACACTCTTTCTACTTATCCCCATATTGAGCAATTTGAGCGAGGTAAAATCGACAAAACTCTATTTTTCAGGAAAGTAAAAGGTCATATCATTCTTGTTCAGATATATGTTGATGACATTATATTTGGTTCTACTAACCCTGATCTTTGTACTCGTTTAGCTGATAGAATGAAAGATGAGTATAAAATGAGCATGATGGGTGAACTAATATATTTCCTTGGTCTTCAGATAAAGCAAAATGAAAAAGGAACTTTCATTAATCAGGGAAAGTATGTTAAAGATATGCTGAAGAAATTCGACTTAACCCAAAGTTCAACTATGAAAACCCCTATGGCACCACCGCTGACACTTGATAAGGATACTAAGGGTAATCCTGTTAATGTCATGCTGTACCGTGGGATGATCGGCTCTCTCTTGTATCTTACAGCTAGCCGACCCAATATTATGAACGCAACCTGTTTGTGTGCACGATATCAAGCTGAACCCTAGATGTCTCATATGACCGCTGTAAAGAGAATTTTTCGATACCTTAAGGGTACTGCGAATCTAGGTCTTTGGTATCCCAAAGACTCAGGATTTGATCTAATCGCCTATTCAGATAGTGATTTTGCAGGTTGCAAATTGGATAGGAAAAGCACCACAGGAGGATGTCAGCTCCTGGGTGGAAAGCTGGTGAGTTGGACAAGCAAAAAGCAAAACTCAGTGTCCACCTCCACAGCTGAAGCTGAGTATGTAGCCGCTGGAAGCTGTTGTTCTCAGGTCTTATGGATGAGAAATCAACTACTGGACTATGACCTTCAGCTCTCAAATATTCCAATCTATTGCGACAGCTCAAGTGCCATCGCTATAGCAAATAATCCAGTGCTACACTCAAAGACAAAACACATCGAAATCAGGTATCACTTTATCAGAGATCATATGATGAATGGTGATATAGAACTTCACTTTATCCCAACTGATTATCAGTTAGCTGATCTGTTCACCAAACCTCTTGATGAGACAAGGTTCAACTTTCTCATCAGCGAGCTTGGAATGTTGAACTTTGAAGAATAAAATCTTCAACGGTTCGCATTTGAGCAGCGACAGGATAAAACCAACTTGTATAACCCATTCTATCATCTTCTATCTGAATAAACTTGATTCGCTGATATCAAGGTATGTTTTTTCTCTCTCTGACAAATCGCATGTAAATGCAAGATTTCAAAATAAATTTACATCGATGAATATCTCTTCCTTATCAGCGATACTTTGAAATTTCTAAAATCTAACACTGAAATTTCTATTCAGTGCTTCATGTTTTCAAAAGTGTCCCTGAGTTTTTCAAAACCTCAGAGACATCCAAGAACATGAAAGGACAGTTGTGACGTCATTACAACGGATAAGCCCCGACACTTTTTTTTTCTGACACACGTTTGCACGTTTCGTTTACCTGCCAATCAAATGCAAACACGTGTCCGTGTCATGATGAAAATCTTTTCCCGCTCAAGATTTTCTCTCTCTCTAATCTCTATATAAACTCATTCTGGGTTTATATTTTTCTTTTACGCGAACTTCTTCTCCAAGCAAGAAAAAGAATTTACTGTTGCATTTGTGCTCTCAAGTTTTTCAAGAACTTAAGAACTTCATCTTCTTCAACGAACCAGGTTAATAGTTCTTTTATTTTACCTGTTTCTTCAAACTTGTTAATGATCTTCTCTTTGTTTTCACAAGATCAAACAAAAGAACCTTTTTAAAAATGAAATCATTTCCTTCATGGTTTTATGAACACAACCTTTCATGGTTGTTCTTCAAGTTTAAAACGCAAAATCTTAAACTTGTTCATCATACGTTTTTCCGGAATCCCAATCTTCAAAGGAAACTGGAAAACAAGATTTTTATTGGGTTTGCATTTCGTTTTTCAAAAACAAGAAAAACCCTAATCTTCATTAAGACATTTTGTCTGAATGAAATGGACAAAATTCGAACCATCTTATTGGAAAATCTTTCCACATTAAGATTATTCTTATTTGTTAATCTTTGGTTGAATTGATAATACAGAAAATGGCATCTTCTGGCATTTCCAAGAACACCATCGCTGAGAACACTGCTGCTGATAATACTGCTGAGGAAGTGGAAATCCTCAAGGCTCCTTAGGTCAAGTTCTCTCTTGACAAACTGGATTGGACCAAGGTAAATAACCTCTATGCGCTTCTCGAGTTTCCTCCTCGAAAGCAAGTCACACATCTAGATGATGCTGTGAACTTCCTGAAGAATTGTTCCATCTCCACGGCCCTGACCATAACACCTCCTGCACATCAGCTACTGCTATCCCAATTATGGTACTCTGCCAGACACTCTCAGCTACCATCAGCCAAAGACCCCTAAAAAACAATTGACTGCATCCTCTGCGATACTGACTATGGCACTATGAAGATCACCCTTGCCATTATTCGCAAAGCCCTGAACCTTCCCTTGGCCACCAAAGAAAAACCTTTTGTTCCTCTCCCTGACCACAAGAAAAACTCAGACAGGGAAGCCATCATTGCATTCTTCGATGCAATAGGCTATGTATGGGAAACTGGGAGGGACATGAAGCCCGAGAAGTCTAATATGCCCAGCGGATGAATTTCATCTTCGCTCATTTAATCAGCTGCATGACTGCCAAGACCGGCTCCTCTGACCAAGCCGCTCAGCCTCAGCAAGCAATGGGATATGCATTGCTGAAAGGTCTACATATAGACTGGGCATCGATTATCTATGATGATCTGGTACTCAGAGTGGACTCCGTCGCTGACAGATCTCCATAGGTTCCCTATCCTCGATGCATCAGCGCCGTATTCCAAAAAGGCCTGAAGGACAGCTACCCAAAAGAGGGTGACCTGAAACTCTCTCAGGTCGGCCCTAAGGTTCTCGACTTCAAGCCAGTGGCAAATGAGGTACGTCTTTCTACTCTTTTAACTCTTCTAAACCCTACCTCTTCTACTTCTGCAGCTCCTTCAGCGGACAAACCCACCGCTGATACCCCAGCTGCAACCTCCATTCCTTCTCTTAAAAGGAAGCACTCTGAAACCTAACTTAGTTCCAAAAGAGCTAAGAAAACCTAGGAGAAACCCCAGCAATCTCTTGCTGAAGACTCCTCAGCTCCTCTTGATGGGCTGAACGAAAGTTCAGTGGTACGCTCTGCCACAGCTGAACAAGCCACCCACTCTATCCCAACTTCAGCGTCTCTAAACGCTGAGGTTACAAACTTGGAATCTACCCAACCTCCTTCAGTCTCTCAAAAGACTGACGAAGCGATTCTCAGCGAATCCAACGCTGAACTCTGCACCCAACCTTCACTTCTCCCTCTACTCAATTGTACTCTACTCCAGTTATCACTGAAGCACCTGTCATTCCTCCAGAAGCTAAAGATAATACTCTTCAAGGAGTGATGGATGTAGGACCTGCAGAGATGACCATACGTACACGCACTCTCGCTGATGATATGGAACTTTTCTCAGGACACCGAGATTTTGATGAATTCACCAATCCTCCTGCAGGTATACACCAACCCCTATACACTGTAACTGCACCCCAAACTTCTGAGCTTTCCTCTATTCACAAGTTCTTATATGTTACAGGTCCTAATTTGGGAGACATCAACGCCTCTCTGAAGACTATAGAGACGAAGCTGACAGGTCTCACAACTACTCTTTCCGACAACTCTTCAGCTGTAACAAACGCTGGAGAGAATCTCACAAAGCTTACAACCGTGGTCGAAAAGAATGCCTCCAAAGCTGACTTGGAGAAGGTTGATAAATCACTCACCGATTTTGCCAAAGTTCTCTCTGACATCTACACAGACTACCTTGACATAAAAAAATCAGTTGACACCATGTCCAGCGAAGTCACAACGCTGAAGACATCGGTTGGCAAACTCGAAGGTGATATGTCTGCTGTAAAGACTGATGTCAGTTCAGTAAAGACTGACATGAGTTCTGTGAAGACCGATGTCAATACGATGAAGAATGACATCACTTCTATGAAGACATTGTTGCAGCAGATCCTGACTAACACGACCGCCCCTGCCCCTGCCCCTGAACCTTCATCTTTTACTCCGACGGATCGTGCTGAACTCGTGAAGATCAATCCTGGTATTTCTGATCTAGCAAACAGATTATAAGCGATTGAAATTTGTGTGGGGATCCCTGGCCAAGAAGACAAGGAACCATCAACAGCTGCTGAATCGTCGCATTCCTCCCCCACTCATCATGAAAAGGGGGGGGGGGGAGAAGAGCACTGAAGACTTTTCCATGATGAATCTATCAGGGGAGGGAAGACTGAAGACCTCACCTTTACTGAAGAGGGTGAGAAGACAATTGAAGCAGCCGCTGGACCTTAGGGAGATGAACACCCTGAGGGAACCAAGAAGCTTACCTCTGTATATGAGGGGGAGCAACTCGAAGAAGAAGCTGAAGATGAAGATGAAGTCTGAAGCTGAAGATGAAGAAGAAGAAGTCTGAAGCTGAAGATGAAGAAGAAGAAGTCTGAAGCTGAAGATGAAGAAGCCATCGACTTGTCTGATGATGAACCATCATCTTCTTCAAAGAATGATGATGATGAAGATGATGATGATGATGACTCTTTTATCGTCAAGCCTGCTCAGAGAACTAAAGCTCTTAACGGGATTCTGATAAATGAACCTACAGGGGAGCGGACAAAGACAAAGCCATCAGCATCTGAAGCTGAGAAGGGCAAAGGAAAAAGTGTCGCTGAAGATGATGAAAATCTGACGATATTGCTTAAAAAGCCGGTTTGTCAGGTACACTAATCTTACACTACATCACTCCTCTATACACATTATCAGTTCTACACACTAAATCCTTCATACACTTTATCCCATTCTTTCTATATCTGTTCTACCCAAGTTCTTACTCATAAGATCGCTGTGTTTCAGCTAGTCCTCTCCCCTGTTTGAGGATATCGCTGAAGTTCCTCCAGCTGCGAATTCACCAACAATAATCCCAGCTCCCAACGCTGAAGAAATAATCCCAGTCTTAGATTTGATCTCTGAGACTGATGAACCTGAAGAACAGATGCTCTCTCACAAAAACAGACATTCCTTGGCTCCTCAAAAGCTAAGTGAAGAGGATCAAGAAAAGAGAGATGAAATGATCAAGAGACTCGAAGATCAGCGAATCATTCTGAAGCATGATCAACTTCCTTCCGTTCCTCCAAAGTTCAAAATTTCCCAAAAAGAAATAAGGAACACCTCAGAGCTGAACGCCTAATCGCTGAAAGAAGGAAAGCTGAAGAAAAAGACAGAGAATACGCCATCCAGCTTACTCAACGATCTGTAAAAGACCCCAAGCTGAAAAGAGCTCCCATTGACGTTCAACATCAGCTATGGGATGATGCTCAAAGGATCGTTAGAGAAAAGACTAAGGTCTCTGATACGACTTTGGAATGGTGTAAAGAAATGCTGAACTATCGATCTCGACCATCCAAAATCTACAAAGTAAACATCAGAGGAACACTGTACTCACACGTTCCTGTTGTTGAAGTTGATGTCTACAGAGAAGACAAAACCAAACAAACCTTCTATGCCGCTACCTTAGAAAAGTTTGGTCTCTCTGAATGGTTAGAAGTGAAATTAGCCATTCAGGGATCGCGCTCAAAGTTCAAATGCCATGTTGAGAAGATCTTAAACAAACAGATCAACCTGGTTTCTTCTGCTGTGGATATTCCTCCCTCTACTCTTCTTCCTCCTCAACAAAGAAGAGTCTCTGCAAAGGAAAAGAAAGTCTCAGACTCAGGTCCTCCTATACGGAATGAAACAGGTATTGGTTTCTCTCGTGCTGAAGTTCTTGGCCCTGATGCTGATCTCTCAGCGCTTGACACCTCCATACCACCTGGAGAAACTTTCATTCCTGGCACAGTTGTAAGTGATCCTTATGGTATATTCTTTCTAGACTACGAAGGAAACCATCACTTTCAACGTATTTCTGAGCTCCACATCACTCCCATCGAACAACTCAGAGATCTCATATACTGGGGTGAACTCAGACGCGACATTAAAGCTAGACACCTGAAGCCCTTGATTTTTGAAGAAGCTCTGAACAAAAAGAATCAAGGAGTAGATATTCCTGACTGGATGATTCCCACATCAAAGACCCTCGATGAACTTCTCATCAAGGAAGAACCTTTTGACGGATAGGATCGCCTTGTAATTCTTTCTATCCTTATCGGTCTACATCTTTTGTACTTGTAATTTTATTCGCTGTACTTGTAATTTTTCTACTTCCCTCTGTAATCTTTACAAAGTTTAAAGAAAAATTTCAGCGAATGTACTTTACTCCATCAGTACGGAAAAGATCTCAGAAAACAGTAAAAGGGACAAATATTTTATGAGTTCTTTTTATCCTTATGTTTTCATTAAATAGCAATTTTCTCTGTTGCTATGTCATAATCAAATAGGGGGAGATTGTTGATCCAAACCCTCAGTGATTTGATAATGACCCTCTCTTCTATACTTAGTGAAAATTGTAAGTAAACAATATGTATCAGAGTTTCACTATCGCAGATAAGTACTAAGATCTTACAGTACCGCTGATAGGAACTCTCGCTCTTTAGATTAAACATTCAGCCAACACTGTTCCCCATAATACTCTGAGTCTGTTCAGTACTTATGGTGATCGCTGATAAGTTAGTTGTTTGCTTATGATCCCTGAAGACAAGTTTCACGTTAACATAGGTTCTACGCTGAAGTCGAAGATCAAGCTCAAGAACCAGCGACAAGTCTCCTAATGAACTGATGCGGATCAACGAAGACTCAGATTTGTCCACTCAACGTGAAGTATCAAGTACAAGACTTTAGCTATCGCTGAACTCTATCATTCGCTGATAAATAATGATAGATCACTGAATCAAAGAAAAGCTGATCATAAAGTCCTCCGTACAAAGTACTTTTTGTCTTAACCACCCTTGCACGTCTCCGTACGATATGTCAGAAAAAGAACCTCCTTATTGTCTGAAATCGTACAACCACTCTGATACTACACTGTTCAAACATGCGGCTACTAAGGTTGTCAACAAAGGTCAATGACATGCAACCAATCAGTTGCTGCCACGTGTAAAGTGTAAACTGCAATGCATTAAATGCATGCAGTATATAAGAAGAAGAACTCACATCATTTTGAAGTAACTTGCTAACTCTGGACAAGTTCATCCTTCTTATCATGAGATAGGTTATTATCAGTAATTTCCTTCTCTTTCTTAGTGCAAGAAACTTAGTGTTCCAACTTGTTTAGATTTAGGTTTATCCTTAATCTTGTTTCCGCAACAAGCTGTAAATTGTTAATGATTTATCAATAAACAATTTAGAAAAGTAAAATCTGTGTGTTTGTATTCAACCCCCCCCCCCTTCTACAAACTTGTATAGCCCTTCGGGACCAACATCGTGTGAGTACAAATTTTGTAAGGAACATACTTTAGCTATTGCGTGTGTTGAATTTGGATTGTATTGGGCATTTTGACTCTTTTGGGTTTTGTTGAGAAGTGTTATTTATACCGTAAGGTAACCAAATGGAACGTTTTGGAAATTTTGATTTCACGTGGTTTCTCTTTCAAAGATTTGTGTTAGCACGTTTTGCTGCAATTTATTTAATTGTACGAGTTGATTTATACGTGGCATAAGTAATGCATGAAAGAATATACAGGTTGTATTTCTGAACAATTTGCTTTATGTGCTTCCAGCTAGTTGAATATTTGAATGTCCTTTCTTGCAAACGCATGGTATTGATCTAAGGGTGTGCATAATTTGGTAATCACTAACCCTCGAAGACTTGGATAAATGTGTCGTGAATGGAAATGTTTTATGAAGTCATTTGAACCTCGAAGACTTGGATAAATGTGTCGGCTCCTCCCTCCTCTCCAAAACTGAAGAAGAAAAGAAAATCGAAAACCACATAGGAAGGGGCACCAAAACCTAAGAGGAGGAAAACCAAAAAGAAAAATGGTAAATCACTTGAGAAATTGGTTACCATAGAAGAGGAAGCAATCGCAGAAGAAAGAACTGCAGAAGAAGAAGATGCAGAAGTAGAAATGACAGAAGAGGGATATCAATCGCCCCATCAATCCCCAGATCGATTTTCTCACCAAGGAAACTTAAACGATTTCCTACAGAACCCTGACATTGCCAACACTTTAAATACAGCAGGGTGGACGGCACAACCTCTCGACCACCACTCCCCAGAAGAACAATACTTCTCTATTTCTGGCATTGACACACATCTGCAAGAAGATGATGAAACACCCAAAGATCAATCAGCCGAGACACCTGTTATTATACAAAACCCCTTCATTCAACAAGGATTGGACGTCCACAGAAGGAGTCCAAGCCCAGCTTCAGAAGAAATAGAACAAACAGAAGCTGAGTGGAATAGAGATGAAATAACAGAGGCTTTAGGGAAAGGAAAAGAGGCAGAAGTTGTACAAGAAGAGGGATTTAAAACAAGGGAGACAAGAGTGGAGGTCTCAGAGGTAGATTCAGATGAAGAAGAAGCTGTCTGGATACGAAAAGGTCTCTATCATCCACATGTCATGAGATTATACGGCTCTCATCAAAAGTATGACTTCTTAGGCAAAGAGCAAGGAACTTCAACAGAAGCTAGGGAAGAAGCACCAAGCTATCGGATAGCTACAGAAGCTGAAATGATAGAAAATGATATAGTGCTTGGATGCTTAACAGAGGAGGAAACAAGAAAAGATGCCTGGATTAATAGAGGCACACAACCAAAACCAACTCCCAGTGCAACCCACACATCTAACTCCGCAGATCTAGCTGCAGAAGGAGTTATTGAAAAAGAGCAGCACAACTCAATCCAAACCCAACCCATCCAGCCAGAAGTCACTCTTTCGACTTCTGCGCCCACAGAAACCGGGGAATCCATTCCTAGGGAGTCTCCTCAGAGAGACTCACCTATAGTTCGTGATCAATCGCCCCAGATCATATCAGAACACCCTACAGAGGAATTCGTTTCCTCTGCCACACGCACACAACAAGGGCCAACACTTCTTTCAGAGAGAAGTAGTGAGCGCAAAGACAAAGAGACTCTAGACAAGTCTCCGAGTCAACAGAAGAACATTCCGACACCCACCTCTGGAGTGGTATTGGACACTGTTCTTCACAGAACTTCTGTAGAGATTGAAACTTAGGTTTCTTCTCAAAGATCAGATGGAAATCCTTCCACCCCCAACGTACAAACAAGGGTGAACGAAGGTGTCCCAGGAGCAGGGACTCACTCTGGAGACGAATGTGTTCCTCCAGAGGTTACACCAGGGACACAAGTATCAAGGGATGAGTTCCAAACCCTTGTCACCTCTGTGAACCAAACCATGAAAGAGTTGCAAAGCTCTTTCACATCTTTTGCAGAGAAAACATCAATGGCCTTGCTGAATCTGAACACCAAAATGGACAATCTGTCCACAGAGGTGAAAACAGCCATCACAGAGATGAAATCTTCTGCTCAAACAACTACCACAACTACAGCCACTTCTGCTGCTAAAGATTTTGGAATAGCTGCAACTTCTGCATTCAAGGAATCAGTAAAACATTTCCTTGAACAAATGAACAAGCAATCCAACAAATCACAGAGCATCACACCTGCAGAACTACAGAAGGCTCTGCAAAATGTTCAAGAAGAGGCAATGTGCAACACTACAATAATGCAGCCAAAAGATTACATGACCAGAGCACAGCTGACAGAGCTCGGTCAAAATGTAATAAACCAGGTCACAGAAGTCATTGTCTCCTTTACTACTGCAAATGCCAATTACGTCAAAGATTTCAGAAAGAGTGTCGGCAAAATGCGCTTCAACACAGAAGCAGAGCTTGCAACTCTATTCGGCCTCTATGATGATGTATGTGCGAAGTTGATGGTCGCAGGAGCAGAACTACCAAAGAAACCCAAAGCTTCCTGCAGAGCAGAGGGTACTTCTGATAAAAGTCAGGATGATTCTGATGATAACCATCCTCGTCCATCAGATAATCCTGAGGGGGAGAATATAAGGGAGAAAGCTACGACCAGAGGATTACAAGCTCCACCAATCGCAGCAGAACCAATCAGTCAAGCCCCTCCAGAACAAACCCAAGATCAACAACAAAATCAACAGACCACAGAGACAACACCCATCTCTGTGGAATCAACTCCTAAAGAAACCAATATTCCAGAAGCTGATCAGCAAACCACAGAGGCAACAACCACCCCTGTGGTAATCATTTTGGAAGAAAATCCTTCAACAAAATCAACAAAAAAACCCCAAACTATACCAAGAAGAAAGTCGATTGCCACCAAACCAAAAAGAGCAACGACCTCTGCTTCTGATATTCTGAGAAAGATGCACAATAAAATGACTGAACGAATGGCGCAGAGAGAAGAAGAAAGGCACAGGTTCACATTAGCTTTCAAAATGGCAAGAAGAATCGATGTCAAATCTTCATCAACAGAAACAGAGCTCACAGAAGAAGTCACCAAAGAACCTCCAACAGAGGTTACAGAGCAACTCAAGCCAACAGAACCATCGCTACAAATGTCCTCTAAAACACAAGTGTCAAAACCTACAGAGGCAACCATCAAGCCAACAGAAGCACCAACCTCCAAACCTACAGAAGAAACAGGTTCTGCACCTCCAAAAGCCAAAGACAAGGGCAAAGCAATACTGACAGAAGAGCCCAAGAAAAAGAAATCATTGCCCAAGCCTACAGAAAAATTGATGAAAAGCGCTTTTGATGCCTTTCAAACTCCAAAGCCTGAAGAAGAGGACTGGGCATATGGATTAAAGCCTCTGACAGACATTCCTCTAACTGGCAGAGCTGCAAAAGTTGTTCAAAAGATGGAGAGTCTCAAATGACAAGTACCACAACCTGGTCCAACACATGAAGAGATGGAAGAAGTGGTATACAAATACCTCTATAAACAAACCTTTCAGACCAATCATCCAACAGATCATGTGACAAAATTCAAGGATCAGAGAAGAATTTGAGAACATCTTCACAAGGACAAAGCCAAGAACCAAAGCAGATGTCTTCTCAATCCACAAGATCAAAAAGGTAATCTTCTGCAGGTTCTCCTTTACAATAACCTATCCAAGGGTCAGGTACAATCTTTACAAAGTCAGAAGAGAAGACAATTCAGAAACCACCTTCGCTGATGCTGACCTAAGAAATATCAATCCTTATGATCTACCTGACCTTCTGCAATGGACAAAGGACAACTACAACACAGAGGCAAACACCAGAGCCTATCAAGTGTTAAGAAAAGCAATGAGGGAAAAGCTTCTGATCTACAGTATGATAGATTTTCAACTAGGAAAGGATCTTGGTCTCAAACATCTGAATTTACGACCACCAGAAGATCGCTGCCCACCCGACGCCGTGCCCAACTCTATCATTACAGAACCAAGATTCGGGTTAGTATTTCAAAACCCACAAGGCGAAGTCAAACTGTTTGTGTGCATGGACTGTCAGAAGTACGCAACTAGTACTCTGAACAAGTTCAGAGCAAGCCTTGTGAAATACAGAGGTACAGAGAAAATGGATAGAGATGCTGCAGATACTTTCATCAGATAGATTGATGCCACAATCCGCCTAAGAGAACTCTGAATCAGCTTCTACAAAGAGATCAGAAGAATCGGAAGAGACAACAGAAGCTACAACGATTTCAAAGATGCCAAAATCTGATTCTCAAACAACCAATCTCTGCAAACCATGTTAAAATTTATCTTTCAGTGTACTCAAATGTAAAATCCCTGGCATATTTTTGAATGAAAGATCTTTCGAGGTATTTTTTAACCTCTGTCTTATCTAACTTAGCCTAACTAAACTCAAGTTCAATTTTTTATTTTTCACTACTTAGGGGGAGATTGTTAGCTTCAATCTTCCGAATCATAGAAGTATTTAGAAGTAGTGAAAAATAGGCTAAGTGAAGAAAGCCTCTTACAGAGGCTCTGCCGAACTTACCGAGAGATCAAGGTCAAGAAGCTACAGAAGCTAAAGAGGCGCCCTACAGAAGCTCTGTCATACGCGCAAAGAAGACCAAAGACTCGGAATCCGGTGAAGACTGCTCTATAAAGGACCAGACCACAGAACCTTTGTAACACTTTACAGAGCCTCTGTGGTCCTCTTCAAAGACTTCAAAGATATTTATAATATATTTCTACTGTTACAGGACCTGTTCATCAACTTGCATGATAGCATGCCTTGTCCAACAGCAACGTGTCAAACTCTGATTGGATTCAATAGGGCTTAGTACATAATAGACGTCTGCTGCATTAAATGCAATACAACACGTCCAAACTGTTCATGCCATCCGTCCAACTATTCATACCATCCATTATGAATAGTATCTTATGCTTTATGGTCCCCTTAGAGTAGTATATAAGGAAGACTCATGTTGGGTTCTTCCTATCGATCGAACAATCGAATCAAGAAATCAAGAGAGAAACAAATCACAAGAACACATAGCTTATACACTTTAAGAGTCATATCTGTTTTAAAGCTTTGCTTACTCACTGTTCTTGAATCTATTCTTAATATATATTCAGTAAACTTTGAGATATTATTTCTTGTTCACTGTTTATTTATATTGTGTTCTAAATCTATCAAACATATCTGTTAGTTCTTCAAATACGCTCCCGCATCAAACTCAAACTTGAACTAATAGATCTGATAATCTTGTTTAAACAAAACGGGAACCAACAATAGTCGATCACTGAGTGGAAGGTGACTCTGATATTAAAGCAACAGGGGTGCTTTTGGAATCTTTTACAAGATTCTTCTTAAGAAGACTCGATTGCTCATGATTCAGCATCGTGCCATATAAGGTAGAAAGGGTCATTGATTTTAGATCCTTTGACAGCTTGAGACACATAGAATAACTGTCCCAGCTTTCAGGTAAACATTCTAAGAACTTTGTCAGTACTTCAAACTTAGAATATTCCTTACCAACAGTTTTTAAATCTATAATTAAGCAGTTAAAACGTTGGTGTACTTCAGAGAGAGTTTCATTCTTAACACACATGAAACTTTCATACTGTCTTACCAGGTTGATCTTTCAAGAGTCCTGGACTTCAGAAGTACCTTCATACTGAACACAGATTGTGTCCCACATAGCTTTTGAGGTTTTCAGGTTCATGACGGAATGGTAGACTTCGTCAGGAAGAGCCATGGAGAGTATGGATCTGGCTTTGGTGTCGATAGACATTTTCTTCTTATCTTCATCAGTCCACATATGAATTTCCTTAGGAATCAGCCTTTCTGGAATAGCAGGTCTATTCTCAACGGCTGGAACTGCAGCATCAATTCTTACAGGAATATATAGGCCGTTTTCAAGATAGTAAGGCATAGTAGGGTCTACACCTTCTAAGAAGAGAATCATCCTATTTTTCCATAGATTAAAATTATCTCTGGAGATTCTAGGGGGTTTTGCAAGAGAACCGTTGTCAATATAGTTTGTGTTTGTGTTGGTAGCCATTTTAGGAAATAGCAAGGAAGAGAAATCTTAGTATAGATCAGATCATGTTTATGAGATTAAACAAATCCGCTCTGATACCACTTGTTGGTCCCGAAGGGCTATAAAAGTTTGTATAAGGGGGGGGGGGGGGGGTTGAATACAAACACACGTTTTTACTTTTCTAAATTGTTTATTGATAAATCAAGACAATTTACAACTTGTTGCGGAACAAGAATATGGATAAACCTAATCTTAACAAGTCTTGAGAAACACTAAGTTTCTTTTACTAGAATGAGTTAAAGAAATTACGAATAATAACTTAACAATAAGAGAGAAATAAGAAGATGGTCCGAGCACACTTCAAAAATGAAGTAAGGTTCTTCTTATATACTGCATGCATTTAATGCATGGCAGTATGGCTTTACACGTGGCAGCAGATGAGTGGTTGCATGTCATTGACCTTTGTAGACAATCTTAGTAGCCGCATGGTGCACAGTGTAGAATCAGAGTTGTTGTACGTTTACAGACAAAAGGGATGTCTGTTCTGACAGTTCGTACGGAGACGTGTAAAGGAGGTAAGACAATAGTAACATGCAGGTAGACTTCATGATCAGCTTTCGTTGAGTCAGATCTTTATCAGCGAATGATAAAGTTCAGCGATTGCTGAAGTCTTCTACTTGATACTTCACGTTGAATGGACAGGTCTTGCTTTGCATATATCCGCATCAGTTCATGAGTAGACTTGTCGCTGGTTCTTGAGCTTGATCTTCGACTTCAGCGTAGAACTTTGGTTGACGTGAAACTTGTCTTCAGGGATCATAAGTAAACAACTAGTTTATCAGCGACCATCTCACAGATTGAACAGGCTCAGAGCTATAAGATGATGAACAGTGTTCGCTGAATATCTAATCTAAAGAGTGAGAGTTCCTATCAGTGGTACTGTAAAGTCTTAGTACTTATCAGCGATAGTGAAACTCTGATACATTTTGTTTACTTACAATTTTAACTAAGTGTTTAAGAGAGGGTAATTATCAAATCATTGAGGGTTTGGATCAACAATATGGTTGTAGAGTATGGCGGTGTCGTGAAGAAGTAGAAGAACAAGTACCGTTATGGTGAGGTTGTTCAGGCAGTACTCATTTATATATGAATGCATTGAAAATTTGTATATCATGCATAAAGAATAGTAATAAAGAGTTTTTCAGTTTTTGTGCCTTAAAAAGCAGTACTCAATGCTTAAAACTTTGTCTTTAAGACTTTTGGTTATAATGCATATATAAGTAGTATATATATATAT
Organism: Saussurea involucrata; assembly: GCA_033807775.1. NCBI lineage: Eukaryota > Viridiplantae > Streptophyta > Magnoliopsida > Asterales > Asteraceae > Saussurea > Saussurea involucrata. The sequence goes on from CM066320.1 coordinate 69,142,361, forward strand.
ATATATATATATATATATATACTAGTTGTGTACCCGCGCAATGCGGCGGGGTGTAAATCTTGAAAACATGTAAGCGAGAATACCGATTACAACAGCCAAAGACATGTGTTCAGATCAAATGCAGATTTATACAAGGTGAAGTTGTATACATGTAAGCGAGAATACCGACTACAACAGGTAAACAAATACCAATTGCCGAGTATGGTAACAAATGCAGATTTATCCAAGTTGAAGTTGAAAGTCTTCATAGATCTTATGGTTCACAATTATAATTATAAAGAAAAGTAATGTGATTTCATTACTTTTTATTATGAAAGTAAGAGCATTGGTCGAGAAACAAGTAGATATCTTAACCATGTGCCATATGGTAGTAGGTCTTATTTATATATTTAATATAACCAGATAAACTCTAGGAGTTGATCACCATTGGTCGCAGTTGGCTCCCGACTGAAGCTGACACAACTTGTAAGTTCGGAACATTGCAAATAGCCTTTGTATACAGGGTTGGAACCTACAAAGGAAAAGAAATTAAGATATTCACACCATATTTTCCGGATACCCCTTACACTAAACTTCGGCATGAATTCAACCTTCAACAATATACATATAGAAAGTAAATTGTCGTTGCTAATAGAAGTCGACTCAACTGCTAATAACACAAATTTAAATTGCTCACTGTACGTGGAACGTGCATAAAGAGGAGCAAAGGACGCGTTGAATATCCTATCCCATTTGAGCAAACACGAGTATCAAAATTGTAGATTGACTAAACGATTAATAAATCAAACAAAATATAAAACTCTATACGATATATTATATCAACAATCTTATGAAATTAAAACAACAAAAATGTCATAAAATAATAGATACATATGAAATCCACTTATATAAGATCATTTTCTAACATCTTCGAAACAAAATCTTGCATGGTTCTTCATAATCAGTTGTGATTATAAAAGTATTTCTTCAAACATATGATACGAGTAATAAGCCAATATATAGTTTAGAAGTAAACCCAAGTCCAACTCCTAAAATAATTGAGAACTAACAACCCATATATATATGAAGTACAGAAACATACACAAACCCTCATAAAAGGACTCTGCCCCGATAAGCGCTTACCGGGTTTAAGATCCTTACCGATACCCAATTTTGATAGTCGATGATGTTATACGTTAAGGAAAGTGATGATAATGTCTCTTGCCGTTAAGTGTTCACCGGATAAACGTTTGGTAAACATCTCCTTAAGTAGGGAAATAACCTCCTCTTTAATTTGCATCAGCTGAAACTAACACAAAAATAGTGCAGATGGTAGCAAACTAAGGCTTATATTCAAGGAATATTGTTGGCTTTTCAAGACCTTTACTTTGATTGCCTTGAAATCTATCCCATCCAAAAAAATCAATAAGATATACATATTTAGACAAGTATCAGCTTGTAATTTACTTGCAGATCAAGAATAAATTTAACAATAAAACATATTCAAGCACCCATAAACAAATGAATGAAAGACATCTAACATAATTTTTGAACTGTACCTAAAGACAAAAAACCAATCCAGAAGAAAGCTTTTCTTGGTGGGTGAGACTTGTTTAGATCAACAAATGCATGTTTCCTGTAGGAGCCAGCCTGGAGAATCAAGAAATAACATCAAAAGTCAGTCTTAAAAATACAAAAACATGAACTTCTTCAGCACTTACTTCAATCTTTATATCAAAAACACAGAATTAGTTATACTGACCAATATCCCTATTTTCAAATTTGCAAGAAATGTCATAAGGATGAAATGCCTAAAATGAAGCACTTGTCCTTCAAGTCTTGCAACTTCTTCCAAAACATCAACTTTTGCTATGAGCTCCAATGTCTGCTCATTCCAATTATAAAAGCAATAGAAAATTATCAAAAATGGCAACATTTATTCATCGAAAGCAAATAATAGCTCGATCCAAGTACTAACAGGATCGAGGAAGATAAGAAGTTAATTGTGGAAGAGCTCCTAACGGTCCGGTAAATGCCCTCTCTATGAATGTTTTTTCAACAATTTATGAATGTGTTAGACAACTATTTCTCCTTTCGATAAATCTAAGTGTGATATTAGTAGACTGCGTGTTGGTTGTGAAATTTTGATGTTCTTGCCATAAAAATTACGACAAAAAATATCTTTCAAAATTGCATATACCTTTATAACGGGTGTCTTCTGCAATGTAGGGATGATAAGATGTAATTAAGTCATTACCGCCCCTAAAACGCATGTAGTGTATGATGTATTCTCCTGTAGTTGTTTGAAAAGCAGAGAGATCTCCACCAATGATGTGATTCCATGACTTGTAATAACCCAACGAATCTTCTTCTTCCATCTTCCCATCATCATCATGCACAAGACTCGCCCCACACTCGCATATACAGACAAGATCACCTCCTGTTATCACCTTAATATTCACTACGTCACCATCTCCCATCTCATTCTTCCCAAACATCCAATGGCTTAACGATGTTAGAGACTTTTCAGCGGGATAGACTTGTTGAATATAATGACTGTATATCCAGGTGTGGTTCTTCGTTATGTTACTAATTAGGACCATTGGCGAGTTAAAGGACTTCTGTGAAACTCTAGGCGTTGCGACATAGCAGAAATTCAATCCTCTAAGGTTGTTAGTAGATGATGGGATGGTAAATGACATTGACCGCCCCTTGCTTCTTTCAGTAATCCAAGTTGGAATCGTTTTCCTCTGATAAAATGTGCTGAATATTCCAAATTCATAATACATCTGCCAATTACAAGCTTAATCAACAATATAGTTATATATACGTATACACGCATAGACAGGTAACTAATTAGAGGAAACCTGGACTTGAGAATCTTGTCTTCCTCTCGTCATATGATGAGTCTTCACCTGCTGATTCTTGATAAACTCTAAATTAGTCCAACCCAAACTACGTAATACCTTTTCCTCCACATCTGCCATAGGTTGGATTTTCACCATGCCTTCAATTTCAAACGAGGAATGTACTAATGAATGCATATGCAGTTTTAAATAGAGTGGGGACATTTCTCGGACAAATTCGATTTTTTGTAGCCGATTCTCAGAATTCAATATCAATTTTCTTAGTGTCCGTGGAGGATGCTCAATTGTCTCCAGAATATTACATCCTCTCATACTAAGTATCCAAAGGCTTCCAAAGGCTTCTTAGACAAATATATGAACAAACCCATGCGCCTGCTGCAGTAAAAGGTGCCCAAGAACTCCTACATTCACAGAGTACCGAAGTTATCGGGTAACGTCAAAACCAATGAGAGATTAAAGCAAAAAAAATTCATTTATTTTTGGTTTTATTCTTGAATGTGATGTAAAGAATCAAGGGATGGAGAGCAAGATATTTGAAAGAAATACTAAGCCTTTACCTCGAGAGCGTGAATCGCCTTCTCGAGACCCTGAATCGCTATCTTTCTATCTTGAGAAGGTAAATCGGCGATCAAGTGGTTGTCTATGCACCTAACCCAGACCTTGAAGATATAAACAAGTTGGAAGAAGGTGTACACTAAGCTTATAATGTTGTAATTAAAAGATTTTCAAAAACTATGCTTTAAAATACAATACTTTGTGCTTTACATGCTGTGTTTAAAACTTTTTGACTAATAGCTTTATAAGATAGCATAGATAACGAGTAAATGGAGAGACAACATCTAATATGATCATCAATGGACATCATTTCCCATTATATGTTGTCATTGTGTTTGGTTCTCCAAAGTGATGGGCATGAAGCCATTTGAAAATTAAGTGATGGAGAACCAAACACAATGACAACATAAAGTCTACAGGTTAGCTAAAGAAAATTAAGTAGAGAGTTAACCACCATACCCTATGGAAACAACATACCGCTTTCAACGAACCTCAACAAGTTGCTCAGATTTTGACTACAGATGAAAAGATTGTACAAATAGATTACCTCCATAATTGAATCCAAAGACAACAAGAGAAGAGAAAACAAGGAAAAAATGTTAACAGAAAGGAAGATATTACCTTAGTGATCACTGATGAACCTGTAAGAACCTTCACTGTTATATTGGAATATCGAATTGCCATGACAGAGAAACCATCCTTATTTTCCATGATCGACTGCATGTCCAACAGAATCTTAAGGATATGAATTCAATATACCATCCAACACCAAGCATATATATAGGCCATAATAGAAAATGCAAACAAATTATCAGTTTTTAGGATAGATCATATGCTAAGGTTTGTGTTTATCTAATAATTGTGATTAAACCAAAATTTAAAAATCATGGAAACCACAGGAAAATTAACTAACCTGGTATTTATTTACAATTCGATACAACCGCTTTAAGCTCTCCTTACCAGAAATTAAATCACAAAACCCTAAAACCACATGAAGACGAGATTTTCAAAACAAAAGGCCCTAAAGAACATGAGACGATGACAACCAGATGCAGAAGATTTTGAAACCAGAAACATACCTACAGGAAAGGAGAAGACTGTGTAGACCATGAAAATGATCTTCAGTTCCCAAATCCAGATTTGTCATATCTACATCTCACAAAGTTTGCAAAGCTACAACATGTAGATGATCATTCAAAGTTTATAATATATATAGCCCCTTTTCCAAGATAGTTATTGTTTACTCCAAATACAGGGTTCGTGAAATTCGATACAAAAAGCAGTGTTCTGTCAATCACAATAGTCACAATATGTTGCAACATACAGAAGAAGAAAAACCATTTATTCAGGAGCAGGTTGTGTAAACCATGGAAATGATATTGGATCCCATATCCACTGATGCTATATCTCCATCTCACAAAGTTTGCAGAAGTACAGTATTAGATAAGAGATGAAACTTGAAATGCAAAAACATTTTTGTCAATTACAATACAAGGTTCGATTGATGAAATAAACCATCAAATATCAAGAATCAAAAACCCAACCGAGTCTAGATACGAAGACGAACCTGGCAAGCAGTGACGGAAACACACCCACACAAAGTTTGACCATTCATTCTATCCAAAGCATCAAAAACACCTCATCCTGCTCCATCACTTCTCTACAGAACCCACAGGTTGTATAACCGTATACATTGCTTGACGTGATGAGAATAAAGTTATAAAAAAATGTATATTGTTGTAAAGATTCAATGAATATTAAGCAAAAGTTAGTATTCTACGAACCTTGGTGATTCATACGAGAAACACATCAAACACTTTGAGTGCAAAGTTTTAAACTACATGTTTTCCAATTCGAAAAGAGAATCAGATACCCAAATCAATACCCACATGCAAGATTGAATCAAAGAGACACCAGATCATCAAAGAACACAATCATTATCAGCTCAAAACCCCTGAGATAACTAAAACCCTTGAAAACTTTTGTCTATTTCTTAGATAGAAGGAAGTCAAGATGAAAGCAAACAAATGAAAGCAAACAAATGAAAGCTTGAAATTAAACATACCTAAATCGTGAAGATGTTGATATGTTGAGCTGCAAATAGTGAATCCAAATCAACTGATGCTGAGATGTTGAGCTGTATATCGTGAACCAAATCGTGATGTGTTTGAGAGTGGAGATGAAAATGAATCTGAACCCTAATTTCTTGATTTATATGCATCCAGGAAGAAAGCTGCAATATGAAGGGATGGTGGGTATGGCTTTGTAGGTATGGTGTCGTGAAGTACTCTCGGTATGGGGGTGAGGGGCAGACGTATAGAGGTAGGGTATGGTGAAGTACTCTCGGTACAGAGTGAGGGGCAGATGTGAAGAGGGGTTGAAGTGGGGAAGAAAGCATTTTTTGATGTGTGAAAACTTCTTAAACCAGACGTGAAGCGTGAAAGAGTTGGTATGGCAGGGTATGGCTGTACTGTGAGGAAGTAAGGTAAGGGACTGAACCGTACTTTTTGTTGGTATGGTTTAAAACCCTTGCTTAAAAAGAGTTGTAAGTTGTGCTTTATAGTTTGTAATTAAGAGTTTTTTAAATTTTGTGCTTTAATTTGTTGTACACACTGCATAAAAACTTGTCTTTAAGACATTTTGCTTAAATGCTTATATATGTAGTATAGATATATATATATACTACTATATTAAAAGAATATAACGATTATTTGTCAACATTCAGTTTTTAAAGATTAAAAATTATTTTACACATTGTACAACTCTAAAAGCACACCTTGAAATCCACTCTCTCCACGTTCTCTCAAATTTCAATTTCTAAGTTACACTTTATACCATTAGAATTAGCTATCCAATTTACTTTTAATCCCTTATTTTTTATTTTATGTTGATCCAAACCCTTAGTGATTTGATAATGACCCTCTCTTAAACACTTAGTAAAAATTGTAAGTAAACAATATGTATTAGAGTTTCACTATCGCTGATAAGTACTAGGACTTACAGTACCGCTGATAGGAACTCTCGCTCTTTAGATTAGACATTCAGCGAACACTGTTCATCTAGTAGATCTGAGCCTGTTCAGTCTCTGTGATGATCGCTGATAGTTTAGTTGTTTACTTACGATCCCTAAAGACAAGTTTCACGTCAACAAAGGTTCTACGCTGAAGTCAAAGATCAATCCCAAGAACCAGCGACAAGTCTACTAATGAACTGATGCGGATATCAGTGAAGCAAGACCTGTCAACTCAACGTGAAGTATCAAGTAGAAGACTTAAGCAATCGCTGAGCTTTATCATTCACTGATAAAGAACTGTTCAGCCAACGCTGATCAAGAGGTCTTCTCTACAAGTTACTTTTGTCTATCCCCTTGCACGTCTCTGTACAAAATGTCAGAACGTCTCTGCGGCTACTAAGGTTGTCTACAAAGGTCAAAACATGCAGCCACTCAGCTGCTACCACGTGTAAAGTAACACTACTATGCATTAAATGCATGCAGTATATAAGAAGAACCCTACTTCAGAATTAAAGTGCTCGGCCATCTTCTTCTTTCTCTCTTAGTGTTAGAATATTATTCGTAATATTCTTATCTCCTTTCTATCTTATTTCTAGTGCAAGAAACTTAGTGTTCTTAACTTGTTTAGATTAGGTTTATCCTTAATCTTGTTCCGCAACAAGTTGTAAATTGTTTTAAAATTTATCAATAAACAATTTAGAAAGTAAAAATCGTGTGTTTGTATTCAACCCCCCTTCTACAAACTTGTATAACCCTTCGGGACCAACAAGTGGTATCAGAGCAGATTTGTTTAATCTCATAAACAAGATCTTATCTATACTAATCTCTTCTTCCTTGCTATTTCTTAAAATGGCAACACACACACTAACTATATTGACAACGGTTCTCTTGCAAAACCCCCTAGATTCTGCAGAGATAACTTTAATCTGTGAAAAAATAGGATGATTTTCTTCTTAGAAGGTGTAGACCCTACTATGCCTTACTATCTTGAAAACGGCCCATATATTCCTGTTAGAATTGTTCCTGAAGTTCCAGCCGCTGAGAATAGAGCTGCTATTCCAGAAAGGTTGGTTCCCAAGGAAATTCATATGTGGACTGATGAAGATAAGAAGAAAGTGGCTATCGACACTAAAGCCAGATCCATTCTTTCCATGGCTATTCCTGACGAAGTCTACCATTACGTCATGAACCTGAAAACCTCCAAAGCCATGTGGGACACAATTTGTGTTCAGTATGAAGGTACATCTGAAGTCCAGGACTCACGTAAGATCAACCTTGTAAGACAGTACGAAAGCTTCATTTGTGGTAAGAATGAATTTCTCTCTGAAGTACACCAACGTTTTAACTGCTTAATAATAGATCTAAAAACTGTTGGTAAGGAATATTCTAACATAAAAGTACTGACAAAGTTCTTAGAATGTTTACCTGAAAGCTGGGACAGTTATTCAATGTGTCTCAAGCTATCAAAGGATTTAAAATCCATGACTCTTTCTACCTTATATGGCACGAGGCTTAATCATGAGCAATCGAGTCATCTTAAGAAGAATCTTGTAAAAGATTCCAAAAGCACCCCTGTTGCTTTAATCTTAGAGTCACCTACCATTCAGCGATCTACTATCACTATCACTGAGTTGGAGACTAACTCTGAATGCTCATCAGATCCTGACTCTTCAGATCTTGATGAATCCTGCCAAGATTATCAACCCCTGTTGATAAGGCTACTGCTACTTGCTATAACTGTGAAAAGATAGGACATTTTGCTAGTGAGTTCAGGTAAAAGAAAGTCTCTAGATCCTCAGCTTTTCCCAAGAAAAACTTTACTCCCAGGACTAGTGCTGAAAAATACAAAAAGCTGAAAGAAAGGTATTCAAAGCTGAAAACCTCTAAGAAGAAAGGCAAAGGCTTGATGGCTGACTATGATTGGGTTGCTTCTGATGAAGAAGAATCTTCTGACTCTGAAGATGATGATGAATCCAATCTCTATCTCACGGCCAAACTTGAAAATGAGGAAGAAAAGTCTGACATTCCCTCTACTTCAACCTCTGCTACTAAGGTATCACCTTCCTTCTTTACCAATATTTTAAATATTGATGAAGCTGATAGTCTTCGAAAAATCGATCTGCTGACCAGAAGTTTATATGAAGCCATGAATGGCAAAACAGTTATTGAAAATCAAAACCTTGATCTCGCTGAACAGCTTAAAAACTGTCACCTTCAAATAGAAAAGCTTTCTAAAATTGAAGAAGATTTTAAAGATCAAGTGTTGGTCCCGAAGGGCTATACAAGTTTGTAGAAGGGGGGGGGGGGGGGTAGAATACAAACACACATATTTTACTTTTCTAAATTATTTATTGATAAATCATTAACAATTTACAGCTTGTTGCGGAACAAGATTAAGGATAAACCTAAATCTAAACAAGTTGGAACACTAAGTTTTCTTGCACTAAGAAAGAGAATGAAATTACTAATAATAACCTATCTCAAGATAAGAAAGATGACTTGACCAGAGTTAGCAAGTGCTTCAAAAATGAAGCTGGAGTCCTTCTTATAAACTGCACGCATTTAATGCATGACAGTTTATACTTTACATGTGGCAGCAGCTGATTGGTTGTATGTCATTGACCTTTGTAGACAACCTTAGTAGCCGCATATTTGACCAGTGTAGAATCAGAGTGGTTGTACGATTTCAGACAATAAGGAGGTTCTTTTCTGACATATCGTACGGAGACGTGCAAGGGTGGTTAAGACAAAAGTACTTTGTACAGAGGACTTCATGATCAGCTTACGTTGATTCAGCGCTTTATCATTCTATATCAGTGAATGACAAAGCTCAGCGATAGCTAAACTCTTGTATATGATACTTCACGTTGATTGGACAAATCTGAGTCTTCGCTGATCCGCATCAGTTCATTAGGAGACTTATCGCTGGTTCTTGAGCTTGATCTTCGACTTCAGCGTAGAACCTATGTTGACGTGAAACTTGTCTTCAGGGATCATAAGTAAACAACCAACTTATCAGCGATCACCATAAGGACTGAACAGGCTCAGAGCATTATGGTGAATGTTTAATCTAAAGAACGAGAGTTCCTATAAGCGGTACTGTAAAGTCTTAGTACTTATCAGCGATAGTGAAACTCTGATACATATTGTTTACTTACAATTTTCACTAAGTATTTAATAGAGGGTCATTATCAAATCACTGAGGGTTTGGATCAACAATCTCCCCCTATTTGATTATGGCATAGCAACAGAAAAATTGCTATTTAATGAAAACATAAGGATAAAAAGAACTCATAAAATATTTGTCCCTTTTACTGTTTTCTGGGATTTTTTTTGTACTGATGGAGTAAAGTACTTTCGCTAAAATCTTTCTTTAAACTTCGTATCAGATTACAAAGGGAAGTGAAAATATTATAAGTACAAGCGAAATAAATTACAAGTACAAAAGAATAACTGATAAAATAGAAGAATAAGGCGATCTTATCAGCTTATAGAGGTTCTTCCTTAATGAGAAGTTCATCAAGGGTATTTGATGTGGGAATCATCCAGTCAGGAACCGTTACTCCTTGATTCTTTTTGTTCAGAGCTTCTTCAAAAATCAAGGGTTTAAGATGCTGTGCCTGAATGTCGCGTTTGAAATCACACCAGTAGATGAGATCTTTAAGTTGTTCGATGGGAGTGATGGGAAGCTCAGAGATACGTTGAAAACGTTGTCGTCCACCATAGTCAGTAAAGAATATCCCATAGGGTTTGCTTATGACTTTTCCAGGGATGAAAGTCCCACCAGGAGGAAGAGATGTGTCAAGTGCGGAAAGGTCAGGTTCTGGACCAAGAACTTCAGCACGAGAAAAACCAATACCTATTTCGTTTCGTATAGGAGGACCTGAGTCTGAAGGTTTAGACTTTTTCTTTGCAGATTCCCTTCTTTTCTGATTTGCGAGAGGAGGGGGAGGAGGAATATCCACACAAGAAGATACTAAGTCGATCTGTTGATTTATCAGCTTTTCGACATGATCCTTGTACTTAGATTGAGACTTCTGGATGGCTAATCTGATCTCCAACAATTCAGATAGACCGTACTTCGTGATGGCTTCAGCATAGAATTTTTCGTACTGTCCATTTTCTCTAAATATCTCGATTTCAGCGATTGAAACTTTGAGGGTTGATTTTCCAGTGATATGTACCTTGTTGATTCTGGCAGGTCGATATCTGAACTGTACCTTTTCTTTGCACCAGATTAAAGTAGATTGAGACACATTTCTCTTTTCTTCAACGATCTTCTTGGCGTCTTCCCATAGATGACGTTGAACTTCGATTGGAGTTCTTCTCAGCGAGGGGTCTTTCACCGATTGTTGAGTAACCTGGATGGCGAGTTCTCTGTCTTTTTCTACAGCTTCCTTTTTATCAGCGAGCAAACGTTCAGCTCTGAGGTGATCAGCGTATTCTTGCCTTGAGATTTTGAATTTGGGAGTAGCAACTTTAGCACTAGGCAAGACGATTCGCTGAGCCTCAAGCTTCTTAATCATCTCTTCTCTTCTTCTCTAATCCTCTTCACTTGGTTTTTGAGGAACCAAGGAAGGTCTGTTTGTGTGAGAGAGCGTCTGTTCTTCAGGTTCATCAGTCTCGGTGATTAAATCCAAGACTGGGATTATTTCTTCAGCAGCAGCTGGTTGTACATCAGAATCCTCAAGCAGGGGAGAGGACTAGCTGAAACACCGCGATCTTACGAATAAGAACTTGGGTAGAACAGAGAAAAGAAATGGGTTTAAGTGTATAGGCTTTTTGTATAGAGTAGAGCTGATAATGTGTATAGATAGAGGAGGGATACAGTGTAAGGAAGTAAGATGTAGTGTACCTGACGAACTGGCTTTTGAAGCAAGATCATCAGTTTTTCATTGTCTTCAGCGACACCTTTTCCTTTGCCCTTGTCATCTTCAAACGCTGAAGGCTTTGTCTTGGTCTGCTCCCCTGAAGGTTCGTTTATCAAGATCCCTTTAAGAGTTGTAGTCTTCTGAACAGGCTTGACGATAAAGGAGTTATCATCATCATCGTCATCATCACCCTTATCACTGGATGATGGTTCATCGTCAGATATGTCGACGACTTCTTCATCTTCAGCTTCAGATTCAGATTCTTCAGCAGCTTCTTCGAGTTGCTCCCCCTCAGATACAGAGGTAAGCTTCTCGGTTCCCTCAGGGTTTTCATCTCCCTGAGGTCCAGCAGTTGTTTCTTCATTTGTCTTCTCCCCCTCTTCAGTAAGGGAAAGGTTTTCAGTCTTCTCCCCCTCGATAGATTCATCATGGGGAAGGTCTTCAGAGTTCTTCTCCCTCCATTCCTCATGATGAGTGTGGGAGGAATGCGATGACTCAGCAGATGGTGTTGGTTCCCTGTCTTCTTGGCCAGGGATCCCAATATAATTTTCAATCGTTGCTACTCTGTCTTCTAGGCCAGTAATAGCGGGAGTGATCTTGAAAAGTTCAACATGATCTGCCGGAGTAAAATGCGAAGGTGCATGGGCAGGGGCGTTCATGCGATCGAGGATCTGCTTTACAATCGTCTTCACTGAACTTATGTCAGTCTTTACTGAACTCACGTCAGTCTTTACAGCAGACATATCTCCCTGAAGATTTACAGCCGATGTCTTAAGCGTTATGACCTCGCTGGACATAGTTTGAACTGTTGTTTTGAGAGAGGTGTAGTCTGTGTAGATGTCAGTAAGAACTTTGGAAAAATTACCAAGAGTACCATCAACCTTCTCCAAATCAGCTTTGGAGGATTTCTGTTCAACCACTTTTGTCAGCTTATTGAGATTCTCTCCAGCGTTTGTTACAGCTGAAGAGTTGGAGTTGTCTGAGAGAGTAGTGGTGAGACCTGTCAGCTTTGTATCCAGGTTCTTCAAAGAGGCGTTGATGTCTCCTAAATTAGGACCTATAACAGATAAGTACTTATGAACAAAGGAAAGCTCAGAAGTTTGGGGTTTAGTTAAAGTGTATATGGGTTGGTGTATACCTGCAGGAGGGTTGGTGAAGTCGTCAAAACTTCTGTGTCCTGAAAAAAGTTCCATGTCGTCAGCTAGAGTGCATGTACGCATGGACATTCCTGCAGGTCCTGCATCCATCATTCCTTGAAAAGTATCAGCTTTAGCTTCTAGAAGAATGACGGGTGCTCTAGTGATCGTGGTGAAAACTGGATTAGAGTCCAATGGAGTAGAGAGAGAAGCGAAGGTTTGATGTGGAGTTTCATCAGTGTTGGATCCACTGAGAATCACTTCTTCAGTCCTTTGAGAGACTGAAGGAGGTTGGGTCGATTCCAAGTTTATAACTTCAGCGTTTAGAGACGCTGAAACTGGGATGGAAAGGGTGGCTTGTTCAGCTGTGGCAGAGCGTACCACTGAACTTTCCATCAGCTCTTCAAGATGAGCTGAGGAGTCTTCAGCATGAGATTGCTGGGGTTGCTCCTTGGTTTTCTTAGTTCTTTTGGAACCAAGCTGGGAAGTTGAGTGTTTCCTTTTTCTAGAAGGAGTGGAGGTTGGAGCTGGGGTATCAGCGGTGGGTTTTTCCACTGAATAAGCTGCAGAAGTAGAAGAAGGAGGATTGAGAAGAGTTAAGAGAGTAGAGAGACGTACCTCGTTTGCCATTGGCTTGAAGTCGAGTACCTTAGGGCCAACCGGAGAGAGTTTCAGGTCTCCTACTTTTGGGTAGTTGTCTCCAAGTCCTTTGAGGAAGACGGCGCTGATGAATCTAGGATATGGAACCCATGATGGTCGGTCAGCAGCAGAGTCTACTCTGAGTATAAGATCATCGTAGATTATCGAAGCCCAGTCAACATGAAGACCTTTCAGCAATGCATAGCCCATTGCTTGCTGAGGTTGAGCAGCTTGATCAGAGGAGCCGGTCTTTGCAGTCATGCAGCTTATCAAGTGTGCGAAGATGAAGTTCATCTCGTTGGGCATTTTTGACTTCTTGATGAAGGTCAACTTCTTCTTAGGTTTCTTGTCCCTCCCAGTTTCCCATACATAACCCATTGCATCAAAGAATACAGTGATGGCTTCCCTATCAGCATGTTTCTTGTGGCCAGGGAGAGAAACAAAGGGTTTTTCTTTTGTGGCGATGGGAAGGCTCAGTGCTTTTCGGATAATGGCGGGGGTGATTTTTGTGGTGCCAAAATCAGTGTCACAGAGGATGCAATCAATTTTCTTCGCGGGGTCTTTGGTCGATGTGAGATGAGTGTGTCTGGCAGAATACCAGAACTGAGATAATAGTAACTAATGTGCAGGAGGTGTTATGGTCAGGGCTGTAGAGAGGCAACAGGTTTTGAGGAAATTCACAACATCATTCATATGTGTGACTTGCTTTCGAGGAGGAAACTCGAAAAGCGCATAGAGATTGTTTGTTTTTGTCCAATCAAGTTCCTCAAGCGTGAACTTGACCTGAGGAGCCTTGGTGATTTCCAGTTCCTCAGCAGCAGCAGTGTTCTCAGCAGTAGGAATATCAGTAGATGCCATTGCTGTATTATCAGTTCAACCAAAAATATAACAAATAAGAATAATCTTAACGTGGAAAGATTTTCCAATAAGATGGTTCGAATTTTGTCCATTTCATTCAGACAAAAATGTCTTAATGAAGATTAGGGTTTTCTTGTTTTTGAAAAAGAAATGCAAACCCAATAAAAAGTCTTGTTTTCCAGTTTTCTTTGAGGATTAGGATTCTGGAAAAACGTATGAAGAACAAGTTTAAGATATTTGCGATTAAACTTGAAGAACAACCATGAAAGGCTGTGTTCATAAAACCATGAAAGAAATGATTTCATTTTTGAAAAAGTTCTTTTGTTTGATCTTGTAAAAACAATGAGAAGATCATTAACAAGTTTTAAGAAACAGGTAAATAAAAGAAATATTAACCTGGTTCGTTGAAGAAGAAGAAGATGAACAGTTCTTGAAAACTTGAGAGCAAAAATGCAATAGTAGTTTTCTTGAGAAAGAAGTTGTTCGCGTAAAGGAAAAATATAAACCCAAAATGTGTTTATATAGTGAGATTAGAGAGAGAGAAATTCTTGAGCGGGAAAATATTTTCATCATGACACATACACGTATTTGCATTTGATTGGAAGGTAAACGAAACGTGCAAACGTGTGTCAGAAAAAGAACGTGCCAGGGATTATCCGTTGCGATGACGTCACAAATGTCCTTTCATATTTTAGGATGTCTCTGAGGTTTTGAAAGCTCAGGGACACTTTTGAAAACATGAAGCACTGAATAGAAATATCAGTGTTGGTTTTAGAAATTTCAAAGTATCGCTGATTAAGGAAGAGATATTCAGCGATGCAATTTGTCTTGAAATCTTGCATTTCCATGCGATTGTCAGCGAGAAAAAACATACCTTGATATCGGCGAATCAAGTTTATTCAGAGAGAAAGTGATAGAATGGGTTATACAAGTTGATTTTATCCTATCGCTAATCAAATGTGAACCGCTGAAGATTTTACTCTTCAAAGTTCAGCATTCCAAGCTCGCTGATGAGAAAGTTGAATCTTCTCTCATCAAGAGGCTTAGTGAACAGATCAGCTAACTGATAATCAGTTGGGATAAAGTGAAGTTCTATATCACCATTCATCACATGATCTCTGATAGAATGATACCTGATTTCGATGTGTTTTGTCTTTGAGTGTAGCACTGGATTGTTGGCTATAGCGATGGCACTTGTGCTGTCGCAATAGATTGGAATTTTCGAGAGCTGAAGGTCATAGTCCAGTAGTTGATTTCTCAACCACAAGACCCGAGAACAACAACTTCCAGCGTCTACATACTCAGCTTCAGCTGTGGAGGTGGACACTGAGTTTTGCTTTTTACTTGTCCAACTCACCAGCTTTCCACCCAGGAGATGACAGCCTCTTGTGGTGCTTTTCCAATCCAATTTGCAACCTGCAAAATCACTATCTAAATAGGCGATTAGATCAAACCCTGAGTCTTTGGGATACCAAAGACCTAGGTTCGCAGTACCCTTAAGGTATCGAAAAATTTGCTTTACAGCAATCATATGAGATTCCTTAGGTTCAGCTTGATATCGTGCACACAAACATGTTGCGTACATAATATCGGGTCGGCTAGCTGTAAGATACAAGAGAGAGCCGATCATCCCACGGTACAGCGTGACATTAACATGTATTCCATTTGAATCCTTGTTTAGTGTCAGCGGTGGTGCCATAGGGGTTTTCATAGCTGAACTCTGAGTTAAGTCGAATTTCTTCAGCATATCTTTAACATACTTTCCCTGATTAATGAAAGTTCCTTTTTCATTTTGCTTTATCTGAAGACCAAGGAAATATGTTAGCTCACCCATCATGCTCATTTTATACTCATCTTTCACTCTATCAGCGAAACGAGTACAAAGATCAGGGTTAGTGGATCAAATATAATGTCATCAACATATATCTGAACAAGAATGATATGACCTTTCACTATTCTGAAAAATAGAGTTTTGTCGATTTTACCACGCTCAAATTTTTCAATATGGAGATAAGTAGATAGAGTGTCATACCATGCACGTGGAGCTTGCTTTAAGCCATAAAGTGCCTTATCCAGTTTATAAACATAACCTGGACGCTTAGGATCTGAGAATCTTGGCGGTTGTTCCACATAGACTTCTTCATTCAGCTTTCCATTTAGAAACACTGACTTAACATCCATCTGATATACTTTGAAGTCTTTGTGTACGGCGTATGCTAAGAATAGACGAATAGATTCTAGTCTTCCTACTGGAGCAAATGTTTCGTCGTAATCTATGCCTTCCTCTTGTCTGTATCCCTGAGCAACAAGACGAGCCTTGTTGCGGGTTACAGTTCCATGTTCGTCCAACTTGTTTCGATAGACCCATTTAGTGCCTATCACTGTTTTGTCAGTTGGTCTTCGAACAAGTTTCCAAACTTTGTTTCTTTCGAATTCAATCAGCTCTTCTTGCATGGCGCTGACCCAGTTTGGATCTTTGAGGGCATCATCTGTTTTCTTTGGTTCAATCAGAGAAATAAAGTTAACAAATAAACAAATATTACCTGCACTTCGTCGAGTCTGAACACCAACGTTTGGATCACCAAGAATTTGATCAATTGGGCGAGTTACAGTCCATCACTGTGCCGGAGCGTGAGACGCTGACTCAACCTGAACTGGAGGAGCTGAAGATGAAGCTTCAGTGACTTCTGGAATATCAGCCAAGAGAGGAGTAGGTGCAGATGTCATTTCATTCACTGATTGCTGAGAAATAGATGGAATGTCTGAGATATTTGGTTCAGAAGCAGGTATAGTGTTTAAAGGAACAGCTGAGACCCATGATGTTTCAGCTTCACTATTTTGCATGTTTGGGATGTTAGTAGGACTATCATCTTCAACTGTATGAGTATGAGGAGTGGGAATATCTTCTGAATCACCAAGATGAGAAAACATCCATTGATTCAGTTCTTTAGTATCAGCAGACGGTTTAGAGTTTGCTGAACAGGATTCGTCAAAAGTGACGTGAATAGTTTCTTCAACAATTTGTCTTCTTTGATTGAAGACTCTGAAGGCTTTGGAGATTGAAGAATATCCAAGAAAGATTCCATCATCAGCCTTAGGATCAAACTTTCCAAGGGCATCTCTGTTATTCAGTATGAAACACTGAGATCCAAAGATGTGAAGAAAGCTAATTGAAGGCTTTCTCCCATGAAAAAGTTCATAGGATGTCTTATTGAATCTTTTGACTATCGGCGACCTGTTTTGCGTAAAACAAGCAGTGTTGACAGCTTCTGCCCAAAACTGAGTAGGCAGGTGAGAATCGTTGATCATTGAACGTGCAGCTTCAACAATTGTTCTATTTCTTCTTTCAGCGACTCCATTTTGTTACGGTGTTCTCACTGAAGAAACGTTGTGAGAAATACCCTTGCTCTCAAAGAAGGAATCAAGATAACTGTTTTTGAATTCAGTCCCATGATCACTCCTTATTGAGCGAACGGTCAAGTTGTTCAGGGTTTCCATCTTCCGAACAAAGGTGATGAGTTCTTCAGGGGTGTCACTCTTAGAACGGAGAAACATAACCCATGTATAGCAACAGAATTCATCAACTATGACCAGCGTATATTTCTTTCCAGCGATGGATTGTTTGTTAACAGGGCTAAACAAATCCATATGGAGAAGTTGTAGAGGAGATGACACTGGGGAGACTTGCTTTGATTTAAAGCTTGCTTTGGTCTGCTTTCCTTTCTCACACGCTGAACATAAGGACTCTTTGGCGTATGAGTGTTGAGGTAGACCAGTGACTAACTCTTTTGAGAAAAGAGTGTTCAGTGTCTTGAAATTTAGATGAGAGAGCCTCTTATGCCATAGCCAGTTGACATCAGATGATGCTTTTGAGAAGAAACAGGAGTTCTCAGTGGTTGTTGAGTCCATGTTTATTACATAAACATTTTCCAAATGATAACCGCTGAGAGCTATCTTCTCCTTTTTGTCAGCGACAAAGCAGGATTCCTTAGTAAAGATTAATTTGTTATCCATGTCGCAACGCTGATTGATGCTTAGAAGATTATGCTTCAGCCCTTCAACATATGCGACTCTTCTGAAGGTTGTTGTACCATTAGATAGTACACTAAACCCCCGGGTATGTCCATTTCCATTTCCACCAAAAGTCACCGAGGGACCCTTCTCTTCCTTGTATTCAGCGAGCAGGATTTTCTTTCCAGTCATGTGTCTAGAGCAACCGTTATCGAGATACCAGACACCCTTCTTAACCTGCATTACAAAGGAAGATTAGTTTTTCTTGGGTACCCACTTAACCATGTGTACACGTTTGTCAGTGGAAGTATTTGGAATGGAAGGTTCAGCAGTCTTCGCAGCATTTGAAGATTCTGCTTTGTCAGTCTTCACTTTGGTTAATTTCTTAACCTCAGTGGTCTTCTTTGCCGTGGGGGCAACGATCTTCACCTTAGCTATCTTTTTAGCTTTGGTGGCTGTGGGGCACTTACTAGCAATATGATCAGTAAGTCCACAGTGATAACATTTCCTATAACTAAAAATAGTTCTAGGACCATTTGAATGCTGAGCTTTTGATTTTGAATTAGAAGTACCAGCACCAAGTAAGCTATTGGCTTTTGAAATGGGAGGAACATTTAGTTCTTCGGATTTCTTACCAAAGACATCCACTCTGATTCTAGGAGTAGATCGCTGAATAGATCCACGCTGAGTAGATCCAGAGATCTGATTCCTTGATCCAGAGGGATAGGTCACTGAAGCTTTAGAAGCATTCAGCTTAGGTACTAAGGTACCCTTCTGAGGATTTTGGTTAAAAGCAATTCATTTACCTATATCTTTAAAGACAGAGGTAGGTTTTGGATAAACCATTTTCTCTTTTCCTTTCGAAGAGGTAGAAATTTCCTCAGGGATGGGCGGTTAAGAAGAGGAACACTGTGAGGATGAACTATCAGCGACTGAGGATACGAAAGTTCCAAATAATAGCATGGAACGATCAGTGGTTGGTTCTAGAGTATCAGCTTTGTAACCAAGACCACGTTTAACACTCAGGGGAATCTGAGACTTAATTATCTCAGTGATCTTTGTTGAGGAATTATACCATCCATCAACAGTAGCCTTTTCAGCTTTTAATGCAATGATAGCTTCTTCTCGTTCGATTTTGACTAGCTGATTTAGGTGAACTTGATCTTTAAAATCTTCTTCAATTTTAGAAAGATTTTCTATTTGAAGGTGGCAGTTTTTAAGTTGTTCAGCGAGATCAAGGTTTTGATTTTCAACTACAGTTTTGCCATTCATGGCTTCATATAAACTTCTAGTCAAGAGATCGATCTTTCGAAGACTATCAGCTTCATCAATATTTGCAATATTGGTAAAAAAGGAAGGTGATACCTGAGCTGCAGAGGTTGAAGTAGAGGGAATGTCAGAGTTGTCTTCCTCATCTTCAAGTTTGTCCATAAGATAGAGATTGGCTTCACCATCTTCAGAGTCAGATGTTTCTTCCTCATCAGAGTCAGCCTAATCATAGTCAGCCATCAGGCCTTTGCCTTTCTTCTTAAAGCTTTTCAGCTTCGCATACCTTTCTTTCAGCTTGGCGTATTTGTCATCTCTAGACCCGAGGTTAGAGGATTTTTTGGGAAACGCTGAGTTTCTCAAAACTTTATTTGACCTGCACTCGTTAGTGAAATGTCCTATCTTTTCACAGTTAAAACAAGTAGCAGTAGCCTTATCAACAGGAGCTGATGATCATGGCTTGTCAGTAATGGAAAGAGGTTTATTCTTTCTGAACATTTTCTTTTTGGCGAATCTCCTGAACTTTTTAGTGAGGAGAGCCAAAGATTCATCAAGATCTGAAGAGTCAGAATCTGATGACCTTTCAGAGTTACTCTCCAACTCAGTGATAGTGACCGAGGGTCGCTGAGTGAAAGGTTCCTCTGAGACTAAAGCAACAGGGGTGCTTTTGGAATCTTTTACAAGATTTTTCTTAAGATGACTCGATTGCTCATGATTCAGCATCGTGCCATATAAGGTAGAAAGGGTCACTGATTTTAGATCCTTTGACAGCTTGAGACACATAGAATAACTGTCCCAGCTTTCACGTAAACATTCTAGGAACTTTGTCAGCACTTCAAAGTTAGAATATTCCTTACCAACAGTTTTCAGATCTATAATTAAATAGTTAAAACGTTGTTGTACTTCAGAGAGAGTTTCATTCTTACCACAAATGAAGCTTTCATACTGTCTTACCAGTTTGATCTTTCGAGAGTCCTGGACTTCAGAAGTACCTTCATACTGAACACAGATTGTGTCCCACATAGCTTTTGAGGTTTTCAGGTTCATGACGGAACGGTAGACTTCGTCAGGAAGAGTCGTGGAGAGTATGGATCTGGCTTTGGTGTCGATAGCCACTTTCTTCTTATCTTCATCAGTCCACATATGAATTTCCTTAGGAATCAGCCTTTCTGGAATAGCAGGTCTATTCTCAGCGGCTGGAACTGCAGCATCAATTCTTATAGGAATATATGGGCCGTTTTCAAGATAGTAAGGCATAGTAGGGTCTACACCTTCTAAGAAGAGAATCATCCTATTTTTCCATAGATTAAAACTATCTCTGGAGAATCTAGGGGGTTTTGCAAGAGAACCATTGTCA
This sequence comes from Saussurea involucrata, assembly GCA_033807775.1. NCBI lineage: Eukaryota > Viridiplantae > Streptophyta > Magnoliopsida > Asterales > Asteraceae > Saussurea > Saussurea involucrata. Next base: position 69,162,913 of record CM066320.1, read on the forward strand.
ATATAGTTTGTGTTTGTGTTGGTAGCCATTTTAAGAAATAGCTAGGAAGAGAAATCTTAGTATAGATCAGATCTTGGTTGAATACAAACACACAGATTTTACTTTTCTAAATTGTTTATTGATAAATCATTAACAATTTACAGCTTGTTGCGGAACAAGATTAAGGATAAACCTAAATCTAAACAAGTTGGGACACTAAGTTTTCTTGCACTAAGAAAGAGAAGGAAATTACTAATAATAACCTATCTCAAGATAAGAAAGATGACTTGACCAGAGTTAGCAAGTGCTTCAAAAATGAAGCTAGAGTCCTTATATACTGCATGCATTTAATGCATGGCGGTTTATACTTTACACGTGGCAGCAGCTGATTGGTTGTATGTCATTGACCTTTGTAGACAACCTTAGTAGCTGCATGTTTGAACAGTGTAGAATCAGAGTGGTTGTACGATTTCAGACAATAAGGAGGTTCTTTTCTGACATATCGTACGGAGACGTGCAAGGGTGTAGAATCCAGATCCGTGCAACAATAATGAAATCGAAAATATCAAACAATGAAAGAGAATGATTTCAACTGGTCATCCCTGTATTATGCTTTCAGAGAGAATATTACAATGAGTTTAGAAAGCTAAAAGGATGATTAACCTATTTTTCTAGCCCGTGGTTAACAAGCCCACGGCCCGTTCACTATGGACTAAGTTTAAAGTATTACAATTCAAACCCTTGAACTTAAAATCAACATAAATTCTACCCTAACAATCTCCCCCTTTGATTTGAAGTTCGAGTTCGCGCTCTATCTCTTGCCAGTTGAATACGTATCGTTTGCGCAACGCGAAGTGAACCTCAAAGAATCTGATGGCGCGGCGGTAGTCGAGACGTTCTTCAACCATATCCAAAGCAGTCTGAGCAGTTCTTTCATTCAGATTGGGTACATAGGATACCTTTGGATTTTCGGATTCATGCTTGATGATCTTCCGAAGAGCGTCTTGAACTTTGAGCAGTGTGATGTCGCAAAATCGATCTACCTGACTGAACCTCATAAACTTATTTTCTTTCTGAGCGTTGAGGAAAACGATCCCAAATTCCGGTTGAAGCAGCAATGCATTCTCGGGATACATTGACAGTTCAGGAGCTTTCAGATTCGGTTTGAGCAGATTTACCTTCTTCGCTCGGTTCTCGATTGCCATTTGAAAGTCCGTAAGATAAGAGATCATAATAGAACGGACGAGGAATCGACGAACCGCTTCGAGCGCCTTTGTTACAGCAAGCGGTCGGATGGTTCTGGTACGAAGGTCTCTCAGAATAACCAGGAGGTCGAACAGATGGAGATGCTTAAAGTCAGCTTCAGAAAAAAATCCATTCTTTTCCGTCTTCACGTCGAACAGTGAATACGGGAAAGACGATCTTCATAATTTTGTTTGACTGAATCTTTAGCACCTCTGAAATTTTATGCTTAGTTCGTACCTGGTCTCTCGGGAGACACCGCTTCATGGCTTCTACGTATCGGAGTTGGCGTGCTGGATCAGGACTGTAGATGCCAAGACAGAAGGTCGGCTCGATCAGGCGAATTCGATGAACAAACAGCTTCTTCAGAGATTCCTCCAGATGAGGAATGAGGACCTTGATCTTCTCCCAACGGTTTTGTTGCTGAGAAGGGGGAGTTTGCTGAGGAGATGTCGGGATTTCTGTATTTGATCTTTCGGGTTGATCTGTATTCTTAGCGAGTTGAGTCGAGTGAACGGGAGTCGTACCATAGAAATTCTGAAGCAGAAACTGGTCGTAATCAACGTTGTCGTCTTCATCAGTGTGAAACACAAAGTTTACCTCGAAGTTTACGTCTCTGGCAGCTTTTTTGAACCATGCGTCTTCGGTTTCCGGGTTGGTTTCACATGCAGGATCAATCATGGTGAGCGTCGGCATGTCTGATGGTTCTTGTGCGACCAATTCTTGTGTTGTACCCTCGAGCTTTTCAACCGTTGGGGCTTCGTCATCTGAAATATCCATGTCGATGACCATCTGTGCTAATAGCAACTCGGCTTCGAGTGTTGCTGTTGAAGTTGCCGCAGTTGGGGGTTCCTGTTGAACCACTGTTGTAGTTTCGGCAGTCACGATCTGGACGGTCTCGGTTTGGCGTAGACGCTTCTCCCCCTCACGGTGATCAGGATCATCCTGGTCATCGTGCTTGCGTTTGAGACCGCCGGCTTGACTCTTACAAGTGTCTTCTAGTGAGCGGACCCTCTCAGACAGCGTGGCGAGCGCTTTGTTGTAGTCGTTGAGGGTCGAGTCAATGGCGTCAAGGCGTGATGTGATGGATGAAGAAGGAGCAGTGACCTGGGATCAGAGAACTGAGATCAGGTCTGCTTCGGCAGATGCAGTTGTGTCGGATTCCTGGAGCAGTTGGGCTAAGAGCATCGTCTTCAGGGTGTCCACCGAATAAGTAGGTTGCGGTTGAGGTGGTGGAGGCACAGAGGCGGTTTCAGTGTCGACGAGGTGGCCCTTTTTTTTGATAGTACGCATCGCTTTGGCAAGTTCAGCGGCTACATGTTCCTGCATTTGTTGCTCCATAACCTGTCGGACAGCCTCAAGGGTGCTGTCCAGAGACCCTTTTAACACAAAGTCGGGTAAAATAACGCCGGGCTCACTTAGAGTACCCGTTGAGGCATCTACCGTAGAGGTAGAGCCACCTACGTTCACAGCTGGCGTGATATTAACTGTGGTAGGATTTCCGTCCAATCCTCGTGTTTCGGAAGTCGGAGACACTATAGACGTTCCGGTCGGGTCACTAAGAGCCGCGACTTGGTGTTGTTCCGCATCAAGTGTCCTAGGCGAAGAATGTTCAGTAACAATAGGCTCTAGACTCGATGGTGCACGCAAAGAAGTCGAAACCGGGGGCTGCTGGTCTCTTATTTCAACACGAACACTCTCCGAATGAGAGGCCGGTGGAAGTTGTGCTGAAGCCCCGTGTAAGACTGAAACACCCGTCTTTTGAGAGACGGATGAGTGGCTATGGGTGTCGTGCAATTGCTCCGCTAGGTCCACGGAGTCTGTTTCAATACCCCGTCCCAACGGATGAGACGGGATAGTAGATGTGGTGACCTGGATATCACTCGGCTGGGGTCGCTCTTGAGACTCGTTATCTTTACGGCTCGATCTTTCCTGGTTCAACTTTGTACGCAGTTCTCTCCGTCTCGCATGATCTAATTCCTCTACGTTTTCTCCCTCATATGTCCTAGTGATAGGTCCGGTTCCAGTATGTGGAGGTGAGTCAAGTGGGATGCCAACAGTAAAATCAGGGTTGGGTCCGATACCGGGAGGTATTTGCTCAGGCATATGTTTTGGTCGGTATCGGAGTCCGTGGAGTCAGATTCCACGTCTTCAACATCATGAGATGGTGACGGGGGTTCGATGATATAAGGCTCGGTCGAGTGATGTAGAATTGGTCTGGAGGATTGACCGGCTTCGGCTGAGCTGGAACCGGGTCGCGATTCCACTGCACCACCTACTCTCGGTCCCCTTCCTCTCACAACTAACATTCCCCGCCCGACAGCACCCGATTGTCGGGCCCTTCCTCCTCTCGTCCTAGGACCCTCACGTCCCTCAGGCCTATTTCCCTGGGCAGGTCCCTCCGGCTCTGGCTGGACCATGGGAATTCCTGACTCTCCCCTATAAGCAACTACCCCTGGTGCAGCGGGATCGGTGATGGCTAGTAGGGCGGCAGGAATGGGCGAGGCGACCGCATCGGATGGGTTGTGGATCACCATGAATTGGAGGTGTCTGATGGGGCATACCGGATGTGTAATACGTCTTGGAATGGCTGGATTCGCATCCATGTGCTGACGAACTGCAAGCGATAGGAAACGCGGGTATGGGAGGAACTTCTTCTGTTTGGTTCCGCCGATGTGTCGAATAGTGGTCACAAGTTCAGGCCAGATTATCATGGCGAAGTCGACGTGGCGTTGGTAGCACACGGCGTGAACAAGTCGCAGAAAGTCGCCGGTACATTGATCAATACCTTTCCATCGGGCGGATAGGCAGCGGTTGAGTATGGTGAAGAGCGTGTACGAAATTGGCGCCAAGAACTTGCGATTGAAGACTGATGGTCTTTGAAGGTCGGAGTTGTAACCAAAGGCACGCATTTGTGCGCAAAGTGTGGCATCGTTAACGGCAGAATCGTACCATTCATGGTTGTTGGCAGTGGCTTCCGGTAGAGAAAGTAGTCGGCGAAAAGAATCGGGCGTCAGAGTAAATGGGTGGTTATCTATCTGCGCCGTGATGGTCTGTGTGTTGCCAATCGTACGGACTTGTGCCGTCAGCCAGACTTGTAGAACGTAGATCAAATGAACGTCGGCGGTGCGAGTGAGTGCCTCACGGATGGGATGGCGCATCAGAATGTCTAGAATGACCTGATATTGCGGGTTAGGTCTGAACAGCGCCGGTTCCAAGTAATGATTGTTGGCCTCCAACTCGATGCCATGGTCAGGATCAACCAAGGCAGCATCTGCTACTTCGTCGATGATTTCCTCCTCCTGAGGAATTTGGTTTGCCGGATTTTGTTGTTCCGCCATGTATAAATCTGTCAAAATGGCACACAGTTAGGAACTGAACCAGAAGAACAAGTGTCGTAGCGTACCTTTGCGTTGAATGGCTCAATCTGAGACAGATCGAGGACGGCTAGGGAGAAAACAGGTACATAATGGACACAACAGCAGGGGAATCCGGAGGAACATATGCAGGGTGTCCGGATAAACATATGCAAGTGTCCGGATAAAAAAGGATTATCCGGACAGAGGTTCCCTGATACGCTAGTTTACCGGATAGGATTGTGTCCGGACCCTCAAAACTACCCGGTAGTTAAACTTACCGGAAACCCTAAGGTTTCCGGACAACTAGGTTTCCGGGAGTTGAGTATGTCCGGATGAAATTCCATAGGCTTGAATGTGTCCGGACACGATGAATGTGTCCGGACACGATGAATGTGTCCGTACGAACCCCTTTAGCGACTAATCGAGCAGACTATGATTCAATGCTAGTGTGAGTGCACCTAGAAGTGACAAGTATCATTCTAGACTACAAGGATAGTATTTCCTATCAAGATTATGAATGAAAAACCACAAATCTTGTGAACCCGAAACTGTGTTCGAGGAAGAGAGTCGAGCATCATACCTGAAGTTGGGAGTGAAAACGAGTGCAGATCGGGAGTTCGTGAGTTGTCCGAGCGAGAGAGAGAGAGAGCGTGGGGTTTAGGGTTTAGGTCAAGAAGTCCGGATGGGGAAAATAAGGGGCCCGGGTGACTTTTATAGCCCGGGTGTTGGTCGGGTTCATGTCCGACCCGGATACACCCGACCCGGATACTGTCCGGATAACAGAAGAGTCCGGATACTGTCCGGATAACTCTGGTGAGTCCTCTTTCGTGATTTTCAGAAAACGGAACTTTTTAAGAGACCTTTCTCTCGCTCCCCCTCAAACTGAGCATGGGAATGCCATTGCTCCCCCTCGAATCGTGTAGTATGGTGCAGTGGAGGGGTCCGACACAAAAAAACATTAAGCTTTTGAGAGAATACCGGTGTCGCTCCTCCTCAAGTGATGACCAATTTAGGAGTGCCCACACACACAAAAACTTTTGATACGTAAGAGAAAAAATATGTGTGTGACGCTCCCCCTCAAAGTATGAGTAAACTTACCTGATGTCGCAGTGTGCTCCCCCTGAACACAATGGCAAATGATGAAAGCACAGAGTGTTAGGACACTGAAGTTGTCCTTTATAATAGAAAGTTTTGTAAAGCAATAGCTGTGTTAAAGGGCTTATGCTTAATTGTTGTAGCAAGTGATGAAGGCTATAAATAGGTCTTTACTTGTAGTTTGTAAGAAGTGAATTCATTAATACAAGATGTAGATCTTTAATCACTTTGTGTTCTCTCTAGGTTAGATTTCCTTTTCAATAATGTTCTTCATCATCTTGTTACACAATACTTGGATTGTATGAAGATCATGGACCTAACACAGAGATAAGGAAGTAATCAAAACAAACGATGGTATGAAGTAAAAAAAACACACGAAGAAAGAGTTAACCAGAGAAACAGACGAAATCTACCTAAAAAATACAGAGACTAAATCTAACTAAGTAACCGAGACAAGTAGAATACCAGTGCGAGGAAGTGTATGCTCAATCATCAAGAGTGTTAACGCCGGATGATGAGTGGACAGTTACTCGTAGAGGTATGGAACTTGTCAAGGTACACAGTCGGATTAAGTCTTCAGATTTAGCATACCGAGCTTGAACACAAGAGTTTTAAAGCGTTTTTCCTCAAAGGCTTTGGTAAATAGGTCTGCTAACTGATGTTCTGTATTGACGAAGTAGAGCTCGACTGTACCTCTTTCGACGTGATCCTTAATGAAATGATACCGAACGTCGATGTGCTTCGTCTTGGTATGTTGGATCGGATTGCTGGATATGGCAATTGCGCTCTTTGAGTCACAGTAGATTGGGACTTTGACATTGTTGAATCCGTAGTCTTTGAGTTGTGTCCGCATCCAGATTACTTGGGAACAGCAGCTTGCGGCGGCCACATACTCCGCTTCGGCAGTTGACGTTGACACGCACTGTTGTTTCTTTGATGCCCAGCTTACCAGGCCGTCTCCCAAGAACTGAATGTGTCCCGAGGTGCTCTTGCGGTCCAACATGCATCCCGCGTGATCCGCATCCGAGTAAGCGGAAAGTCCAAAACCTGTCTCTTTCGGGTACCAAAGGCCAAGATCAGCAGTACCACGTAAATAACGAAAAATACGTTTAACAGCATTGTAACGAGACTCTTTTGGGTTGGACTGATAACGGGCGCAAAGAAACGTCGAGAACATGATGTCTGGTCTACTGGCAGTTAGGTACATTAAAGAACTGATAATTCCCCGATACAATTTGGCGTTAACAGCCTTTCCGTTAGGATCGATGTCAAGGTTTGTATTGGTTGCCATGGGAGTTTTCATTGGTGAGGACTGGTCCAATTGGAATTTCCGAAGAATATCCCTAATGTATTTGGACTGGTTAATGAAGATTCCGGTCGACAGTTGTTTAACTTGAAGACCAAGGAAAAAATTCATCTCACACAGCATACTCATTTTAAAAAAATTTCCCATGAGTTTGGCAAAGTTCTTTGCATATAGTGGATTAGTAGAACCAAAAATGATGTCATCGACATATACCTGGACTAGAATGATGTGACCCTTTTCGTTCATTATAAATAGAGTAGAATCAATAGTACCTCGTGTAAATTTGGATTCTAACAGGAACTTTGATAGGGTGTTGTACCATGCTCGCGGGGCCTGCTTTAGACCGTATAGTGCCTTGTCCAAGATGTAGACAAGATTAGGTTTTGAGTCATCCACAAATCCGTCGGGTTGCGACACGTAAACTTCTTCTTGGAGGTCACCGTAAAGAAAAGCTGTATTCACATCCATCTGGAAGACTGTGAAGTTCTTGTGCGCTGCATAAGCGAGAAACATACGGATTGCTTCAATGCGAGTGACCGGAGCATAGGTCTCATCATAGTCGATCCCCTCTTGTTGTCAGTATCCTTTGGCCACGAGACGCGCCTTGTTGCTAACAACGATGCCGTCTTCGTCCTTCTTATTCTTAAAAATCCATTTGGTGCCGATTACCGTCTTGTGCGTAGGACGTGGAACCAGTCGCCATACCTTTAGAGCTTCGAATTGATTCAGCTCCTCTTGCATGGCTATGATCCAGTCTGGATCTTCGAGTGCTTCGCGAACGTACGTCGGCTCGATCTTACTTAAGAATCCAGAAAATAGGCAGAAGTTGGTAGAAGCGCCTCGTGTACGTACATGAGTGGAAGGATCACCGATGTTCTGATGCAGGGGATATGCCCTTGTCCATTTGGTGGTGTGCGGAAGCGGCTGTTGGGTAGAGTGAGATGCGTCCGGATCCACATATGCACCAGATGGAAGGTCTTGAACTTGTTCAAGTGTAGCAGTCGTGTTTCTTGGAGGAAGTGGGGGAGGATTCGTCGATGGTTGAACAACCTCTGGTTCCGAGGAGTTCAGAGGTTGAACATCGGTTGTAGCAGAAGACGAATCATTAGGAGCGATCTCTGAGAGTATAGGTTCCTCCGGGGGGTTACATTACTAGGTGTACTCGTATCAGATGAGGATGGTTGAGCTGTCTCCACAGATGTTGATGGCGTACTCGTAGACGGTGGCGGACCAGTTAAGTCGTCCGAATCCGCATTGCGAGCAACTTCAAGTCGCGGGTGCGCTGAGACAGATGTGGAAGAGTGAACAGCGTCATCATAAAAGAATTGAAATAGTAAATCTAAATCAGTAAGATTATCATTCGATGAAGATGCATGATTCGGATTTACTGATGCTGGTGTAGATCCCAAACTTGGAGGTCCGGAAGCTAACACGCCAGTTAAACCAGGTTCTGAACTGAGGTGTTCAGAAGCCAAATTTGCGGCTTCATCGAATGTCACGTTTATGCTTTCAACAACGGTTTTGGTCCGTTTGTTATAAACGCGATACGCATTAGCCTGCATGGAGTATCCAATAAAAACTCCTTCGTCCGCTTTGGGGCTGAATTTCCCGAGATCATCCTTGTCGTTTAGTACATAGCAAGTGCATCCAAATGCATGGAAGTAGCCAACGGTTGGATCGTGATTATTCATGATCTCGTACGGTGTCTTGTTGAACCGCTTGAGAAGGATAGAGCGGTTTTGCGTGTTGCAAGCCGTAGTGTAAAGCCCGTATCCCAGTACGTTTTTTTTAGTTAAATCTATCGCTTATTGTTGCTTGTTAGCGGGGTTAGGCGGCTGGGACCTTAATTGTTAAAAGTTTGGGTTTTGAGGTTTAATGTGAAATGTTAACTTCGGGGGCCATTGTCGAAATTACCTTATTGTTTAGGGGCTAAATGTGACTTTTGGTATAAGGGTGCATGGGATCGGCCATAGGGACCGACCCCTCCTTTTTTCTCCTTTCTAATTCACGACACACGCACCACAACTCCATTCACAACCCTAAAATCCTTTCCCATCCCCCTAGCTGCTACCGCCGATAACCCCCCCCCCCCCTTGCTGCCGCCGTCGCACAACCCCAAACCAGGCGCCGGCGCCGCCATTTTCTGCCGACGAGAGAGCGAGAGAGAGTGGGAGAGTGAGAACGAGCCGGAGGTCGATATTCCGTCGGGCACTGCTGGGTCATCATTCGATCAGTAAGTTTTCCCGTTCGTTGTTTTCTTTTCTTGCAACGTTGAATCGCCGTGAAACCACCACGAGGCCACCGCCGCCGCCGTGCGCCACCAGTTCGGTGGCTGTGGCGGGCGGGACTGTTCCGGTTAATGCGTAGGTGTGTGTCAGTATGGCTCGAGAGTCGGTAATAAGATCGTCCCTTTCATCGCCGTTTTCTTTTTATCGAATCACCACCACCGGTGGTGGCTGCCGCCGCCGGCGACCACCACTGCCGGAGGTGGCAGTGGGTGGTGCTCGGGTGGTTGAACCCTAATCGCGTGAACCCTAGTTGCAAACCCGAATCGATTAAACCGAGCGCGTAAACTGTTTTATAAAGTTATCATTTTATGTGATCGATATCGTTTCCGTCCAGTTTTTATTTCGTCCGTAACTTTTCTTCGTAGCTCGGATTGAGGCGAATCCGGTTCCCACGGTTCACATTCTGTTCCGGGCACACTTTTCGTGTTTTAGCGGAAGTCCGGTTCGGCTTTAGCTAGGCTTAAAATGGCTGTTGGTACAGCAAGTCTGGATGTGACAGTTTCACGTCCTGTTTTTAGAAAATCCATAGTAAATTGTAGAAAAATCGTTAGGAGGTGTATAATATGTGCTTGGAACCCTAACTCAGAGCACTTTCTGGTTATGTAATTTAATTGAGGATTTTCTGGGTTTATGGAGGTCGGAACAGGTCCCGAACAGACCTGTTTGGTTAGACTGAAAAGTCGTTTTAGTGACGATTTAAGGGTGCGTCGTGTTTTAGGGTCCGGGTCTCGTGTTAATACATTTTAACGACTGTTTAGGTGTTGGAAAGTGATCTTGGATTTGTGAAGCTTGAATTATTGTTTGTGAGCTAGGCGCGCTTACGAGGTGAGTTCTCTCACTATAACTAATGTCGGTTACTTTTTACATTACGATTTGTACGTGTGTGGTAGTTTTAATTGTTTGTGATGCGGGACTAAATAGTGGGGTGTCTAGTCGGACCTTTATTGTTATGACTACGCGGGTGGCATAGGAGTTCGGTGGGGCCGAGGTTTATATACGCGGGTGGCATAGTAACTCGGTGGGGCCGAGGTTTATATACGCGGGTGGCGTAGTAACTCGGTGGGACCGAAGGTTGTATACGCGGGTGGCGTAGGAACCCGGGGGAGCCGGGTAATGCTTGCACGGTTATCGTGTGGTCGGGTGGACCAGCTTATGCCTTTGGGTGGGATGGTGTAGGTATGCATGTTTAAGATTTGTTCATAGACTTGTATGCTGTTTATGTGCAATTATCTGTTTAGAGGTGGTGTGGGAATAACTGTGTTATTTATGGTGTCTGAATTCACTAAGCTTCGTGCTTACCCTTTCCCAATAAATTGTGGTTTCAGGTACGAGTGGCTCTAAGGCGTGACGAGTACACACTGGCGCGTGGGAAGAGTTGATTACTTTTATGATTTTAATTTTAGACATTTATTCCGCTGTTTATTGTTCGTGAGAATATTAATTATGAGTTTGCAAATGAAATGATTGAATTATTAAATGAGTTTTTATTAATGAAATGTTACTTTAAAATTTTTAAATTCCTTGTAATTTTTGGGACGTTACAACTTGGTATAAGAGCACAGCTTGAGTGAATCAAACACATCTCGGTGTGTTTGGTCTCAAGTTGCGGCTATGAAGTTTTTTTTAACTCTCTTATTAAAATCTTTGAAAATAAATGAACGGAGAAAGCCCGTTTGGGAAACGGTGATCGTGGGCGCAGTGTGTACAGTCAGCCGACGCCAATTGGGAAGGTACAACACTTAGTGTATTTATTGCTTTCTAGGCATAGGGTATGCATGCTAGATTGCCTAGGTTGTTTACACTGTACTGTACGATGACTGCTTGCTAGTAGGAATCAATGCTAGTTATAGTAGGTTGTCAAGTGAAGGCCCTATAGGTTGCATGCAGTAAGAATCATATAGCCTTAGAATATTTGATTTAGTTCTATTGCGCAGCTCTTGTTTGAGTCCAACCGTTCTAGGATAGAATCTTGTATTCGAATGTCTATTTGATTCACGCTGTGTGCGACTAGGTATTCGCGAGGCAACTTGTTATGGCTAATAGGGATTCCGTTGTAGCAAGAGTAGTGGGATGAGATGAAATTCCTAGTGAGCTGGGAATAGCGTTTACATATGAGTACGTATGCTAGATTGCTTTCTAGAACAAAGGAGTATGCATGCTAGATTGCTTACGTGGATTTTGTGGTACTGTATACTTGTTACTTGCTATTAGGAACTCATGCTAGCCTTGATAGGTTGTTATGTGAATGCACCTTAGGTTGTATGCAGTAGGAACTGAATAGCCTTAGAATATTGGATTTAGTTCTATTGCGCAGCTTTTGTTTGAGTCCAACCGTTGTAGGATAGAATCTTATATTCGAATGTCTATCTGGTTTCACTGTATACGACTGTGCGTTTACGAGGCGACTCGTCAGGGCTAGTGGGGGTTCCGTTCTAGCAAGGATGGTGGGGTATTACGACTTTTCTAGGGAGCTAGGAAAAGTGTTTGCATATGCCGGAATGGGCATATGTGTTTGTTTGTGGTAAGCAACTACTTGGACGTCCCGAGACAGGACTCGAAACGAGTAAGGATAGGTGTGAAGGGTAGTAGCAGAGCTCCTACTATCTGAAGCACAGGATCCGTGCTCGAGTCGGGGAAAGTCACGGAGAATCCGAAGAGTTGAGTGTGAGCGTAGTTAGAAGGTTTTAATGTGTGCTAGTAGCTCGTTAAGGAGGAACAATAATGTTGATCCAGACGCTGATGCTGGAATTATTGCTGATCAGATTCGTGAGATGTTTGCGGTCGAGGTGACGCATGTTTTGAGGAGGCGATCCCCGAAATTATTACCCGCCATTCGTGATGAGGTAATAGTGTCGATGGAGGAGCGCATCGCGGCGATTCCACCCCCTGCGGGTGGGCAGCCCCGAACAAGAGAGTCGGGATCGGTTATGGAGTGCACATTCCTTACCGGTGGTTGTCCTGTGAACTAGAAGGTTCACTTCACGGTGAATGTGTTACGAGACGGAGCAAAAGACTGGTGTGCTACTGCTTTGACGCTTAACGGGTGCACTACTTAACCTGGGAGGAGTTCCTCGTATGTTTCGTGTAGAGCATGTGCCTCTAGTGGAGATGGAGAGGAGTGCCAAAGAGTTCTTGGAGCTCTGTCAGACTGCGGAGGCCATAAGGGAGGTGAACCGAAAGTTCACGGAAATTACATTATTCTATCCTTAGCATGCTGCTTTTGAGGACATGAAGAGGACACGGTACATGGATATGTTACGTACCAAGATCAGGGAGTTTGTGAGTACCGCGCAGTATGCTTCACTTGCTGTAGTGATGGAGGCGGCCTGAGGTAGAGTTCGTCAACTGGGAGTGGAGGAGACACAAGCTACGTATAAAGTGGTGACAGGTACGTTCTTGGTTAACTCGGTGCTTGCTGTGGTGACGATTGATAGCGGGGCTACTCATCCTTCCGTGTCTCACATAGTCAGTGAGTGTTTGGGGCCGAGTTGTAGGACGGTTAGGCTGTCCACTTGTGGTTGCAGTTGCTGAACACAGGACCTTGACGGTTACTGACGTGTACCGGGGGTGCACTTTGGAGATCTCTGGTGTTTGTCGTTGCAAACAAGTACGAGTTCGAACCCCAAGCGGGGGAGAAATGCTAGTTCCGGGCGGCTTGCCCAGGCAGACCTCAGCGATATGTTCGGCTGCGAGGGCTCGGAGGTACTTGCAGCACAGTGGTCAGGGATTTTTGGCGTATGTGATCGACACGCGCGTCGACGGAGAGAAGAAGTCTGCGGAGGATGTGCCAGTTGTACGGGAGTTTGCTGACGTATTTTCCCGAGGAGTTACCCGGGATACCTCCCGAGCGACAGGTAGAGTTCCGCATTGATTTGATTCCGGATGCTGCTCCGGTGGCCAAGGCACCTTATCGCCTGGCTCCACCGGAAATGAAGGAGTTGTACACTCGTTGCAGGAACTTATCAAAAAGGAGTTCATCAAGTCGAGTTGTCCACCGTGGGGAGACCCGATTCTGTTTGTGAAAAAGAAAGACGGGTCCCAACGGATGTGTATAGACTACCGTGAGTTGAATAAGCTTACGGTGAAGAATCGTTATCCTCCGCCAAGGATCGATGACTTGTTCGATCAGCTTTAGGGAGCCTCGTGGTTCTCTAAGGTTGATTTGAGATCGGGGTATCATCGGATGCGGGTGAGGAGAGAGGATACGGAGTAGACGGCCTTTCGTTCACGTTATGGCCATTTACAAGTTTATGGTGATGCCTTTCGGGCTCACCAATGCACCGGCAGCGTTCATGGACCTCATGAACCGGGTATGTAGCCCTATGTGGGATCGATCGGTGATCGTGTTCATCGACGATATTCTTGTGTAATCGAAGTCGAAGGAAGAGCATGAGATGCATTTGCGAGAAGTTTTGGAAGTTTTGAGGCGGGAGAAGCTGTATGCTAAGCTCTCCAAGTGTGAGTTCTGGTTACGAGAGGTCCACTTTCGAGGGCATGTCGTGAACCAGAATGGTATTATGGTGGATCCGGCCAAGATTACGGCTGTGATGCGGTGGGAAGTGCCAAAGACTCTCACTGAAGTACGAAGTTTTCTTGGGTTAGCAGGGTACTTCCGGAGATCCATTCAGGATTTCTCCAAGATTGCTTTACCGATGACCCGATTGACGAAGAAATCTGCGGCTTTTAGTTGGGATGAAGAGCAGCAGAGGGCTTTGAGGAGCTACACAGGCGTTATGCGAGGCTCCGATGTTGACTTTGCCCGAGGGTATGTAAGATTTGGTGGTGTTTGCTCTCAAGATTTGGAGGCACTATTTGTATGGCTTCAAGTGTATACACTAACCATAAAAGCCTCCAGTACTTGATGACCGGCAAAACCTCAACATGCGTCAGAGGAGGTGGCTTGATGTGGTCAAGGATTATGATGGTGAGATACTTTACCACCCCGGTAAAGCGGATGTTGTTACGGACGCACTTAGTCGACATCTGGATGGTGAGCCACTGTGGGGCTTGTGTCAACGGTTAACAGTGGTTGCACCTCTTCTCAAGTCGATAGGTAGTGCTCAGGAGGTGGCAGGTTTGGAGGAAAATTCCAAACGCGAGAGAGTTTCGGGGGAAATTCCGAATTTTGTCCGTGATAGTCATGGGTCAATTGCTCGGTCTTAATGGTCGGTTGGGTATCTCGGGGTGGGACTCCGGTATTCATGTGTTATGACCTTGACTTTCCAGTAGGCACTAAGAGGATACGGTCTTGGGCACTTACCGGAGAGGTAGCTCCGATGTGCCGGGACTTGAGACGTACCTGAGAGGTAGGCGTTGGGGTGTAACTAGGCTTCGTAGAGCGAGTGTGGAAGATACGTCGATGGTGGAAGGTTGGGTAGCCCACGCGTGTGGGTACTGTAGGCCGAATAGTATCGGTTAGGGAATGATGCCCTTTGTAATAAAGAGGATAAATGCGTAGAATTTTTGAGGTAAATAGTATACTTAGGTGTCGACTTTTGGGCTTGAGGCCAAATGCCTTAGTGTAATTGGGGAATTGTAGCCGATTTTAAGGAAATTATGTTGATGGTAGTAGAAATCCTGAGATGTTTGCTTGTGGTGAATGGTTGTGGTGGAATAACCTTCGTGGATGATTATAAATTTACAGGTTTGATAATTCATGTGAAATAAATTGTGGGAGTCTATTAGAACTCGTGAAAGTTAATCGACAGTTAATGATAGGAATGATCGAATTCGAGTATCCTGTAGGGTATATTGGTGAGCAACTTTAGAATGGTTAGAGCTTGAAATTTGAATCGGGATGTTTGGATTATCTATGGTTGGGAGACAACCGAAGTCGTTTGACTAGGAATGAATCCAGTTGTTGGAGTGTTCCTCCGATCATAATTGCGGTGTACTTGAAGGAGTTTTGTGGTAAGAAAAGTATTCGAGAGATTTTTAGGCGGTGTGGGAAATCTTAAATTCCAGTTAGTGAAGGTCCAGTGGAAACACCGAAAGGGTTCCGAGTGAACTTGGGAACCTGAGGTTGAGATGTGAGAGCCCGAAGCGGAGATGCGCGAGAGTTATCCCGAGCTTTTCGTCGGTCAAGACTTCGAGGACGAAGTCTAATTCAAGCGGGGGAGAGTTGTAAATCCCGTATCCCAGTACGTTTTTTTTAGTTAAATCTATCGCTTATTGTTGCTTGTTAGCGGGGTTAGGCGGCTAGGACCTTAATTGTTAAGAGTTTGGGTTTTGAGGTTTAATGTGAAATGTTAACTTCGGGGGCCATTGTCGAAATTACCTTATTGTTTAGGGGCTAAATGTGACTTTTGGTATAAGGGTGCATGGGATCGGCCATAGGGACCGACCCCTCCCTTTTTCTCCTTTCTAATTCATGACACACGCACCACAACTCCATTCACAACCCTAAAATCCTTTCCCATCCCCTTAGCTGCTACCGCCGATAACCCCCCCCCCCCCCCTTGCTGCCGCCGTGGCACAACCCCAAACCAGGCGCCGGCGCCGCCATTTTCTGCCGACGAGAGAGCGAGAGCGAGTGGGAGAGTGAGAACGAGCCGGAGGTCGATATTCCGTCGGGCACTGCTGGGTCATCATTCGATCAGTAAGTTTTCCCGTTCGTTGTTTTCTTTTCTTGCAACGTTGAATCGCCGTGAAACCACCACGAGGCCACCACCGCCGCCGTGCGCCACCAGTTCGGTGGCTGTGGCGGGCGGGACTGTTCCGGTTAATGCGTGGGTGTGTGTGTGTATGGCTCGAGAGTCGGTAATAAGATCGTCCCTTTCATCGCCGTTTTCTTTTTATCGAATCACCACCACCGGTGGTGGCTGCCGCCGACGCCGCCGGCGACCACCACTGCCGGAGGCGGCAGTGGATGGTTCTCGGGTGGTTGGACCCTAATCGCGTGAACCCTAGTTGCAAACCCGAATCGATTAAACCGAGCGCGTAAACTGTTTTATATAGTTATCATTTTATGTGATCGATATCGTTTCTGTCCAGTTTTTATTTCGTCCGTAACTTTTCCGTCGTAGCTCGGATTGAGGCGAATCCGGTGCCCACGGTTCACATTCTGTGCCGGGCACACTTTTCCTGTTTTTGTGGAAGTCCGGTTCGGCCTCTAGCTAGGCTTAAAATGGCTGTTGGTACAGCTGGTCTGGATGTGACAGTTTCGCGTCCTGTTTTTAGAAAATCCATAGTAAATTGTAGAAAAATCGTTAGGAGGTGTATAATATGTCCTTGGAACCCTAACTCAGAGCACTTTCTGGTTATGTAGAAAAATCGTTAGGAGGATTTTCTGGGTTTATGGAGGTCGGAACAGGTCCCGAACAGACCTGTTTGGTTAGACGGAAAAGTCGTTTTAGTGACGATTTAAGGGTGCGTCGTGTTTTAGGGTCCGGGTCTCGTGTTAATACATTTTAACAACTGTTTAGGTGTTGGGAAGTGATCTTGGATTTGTGAAGCTTGAATTATTGTTTGTGAGCTAGGCGCGCTTACGAGGTGAGTTCTCTCACTATAACAAATGTCGGTTTCTTTTTACATTACGATTTGTACGTATGTGGTAGTTTTAATTGTTTGTGATGCGGGACTAAATAGTGGGGTGTCTAGTCGGACCTTTATTGTTATGACTACGCGGGTGGCGTAGGAGTTCGGTGGGGCCGAGGTTTATATACGCGGGTGGCGTAGTAACTCGGTGGGGCCGAGGTTTATATACGCGGGTGACGTAGTAACTCGGTGGGACCGAAGGTTGTATACGTGGGTGGCGTAGGAACCCGGGGGAGCCGGGTAATGCTTGCACGGTTATCGTATGGTCGGGTGGACCAGCTTATGCCTTTGGGTGGGATGGTGTAGGTATGCATGTTTATGATTTGTTCGTAGACTTGTATGCTGTTTATGTGCAATTATCTGTTTAGAGGTGGTGTGGGAATAACTGTGTTATTTATGGTGTCTGAATTCACTAAGTTTCGTGCTTACCCTTTCCCAATAAATTGTGGTTTCAGGTACGAGTGGCTCCAAGGCGTGACGAGTACACACTGGCGCGTGGGAAGAGTTGATTACTTTTATGATTTTAATTTTAGACATTTATTCCGCTGTTTATTGTTCGTGAGAATATTAATTATGAGTTTGCAAATGAAATGATTGAATTATTAAATGAGTTTTTATTAATGAAATGTTACTTTAAAATTTTTAAACTCCTTGTAATTTTTGGGACGTTACACGTAGATACCGCCTCAGCCCATAGATATAGCGGTAGATTTGCCTAGGATAGCATTGTTCGTGCAACTTCAACTAGGGTACGGTGTCGTCTTTCCACCACTCCGTTTTGTTGAGGAGTGTGTGATGCAGAGAAAGTGTGTGTGATGCCCACTGATCGCAGATAGTCATCCACCTTCTGATTCTTGAACTCCGTCCCGTTATCAGTTCTGATGGACTGAACGTGTTGAAGTTTGTTCTGCTGGACAGTCTTCAGGTGATCAATGATGAGCTCCGGAGTTTCATCCTTCGAGCGTAAGAACATCACCCAAGTGTAGCGTGAGTAGTCGTCCACCATCACGAGCACGTATTTGCGTTTGTTGATGCTCAGAACACGCATTGGACCACACAAATCCATATGAATGAGTTCGAGGGTCCGGGTCGTGCTAAGAGTTGCCTTCGGCGGATGTGATGCACGCGTCATCTTTCCCTTTTCGCATGCTCCACAGAGACGGTCTTTCACGAACGGAAGTTGTAGCACGCCTCTGACATGTTTGCCTAGCACCAGTTGATTGATACTTCTGAAGTTGAGGTGCGAAAGACGTCTATGCCAGAGCCAAACTTGGTCAGAATCTGCTTTGGACAAGAGGCAGACAGGTTTGTCGGTTTTGATTGCGGCGAGGTCGATGGTGTAGAGATTGGTCTTTCGAGTCCCAACCAGTAGCTCGTCTCCGTTGTTTTTGAGGATTCGACACCGTGTGGCTTTAAAGCTGACCTCGAGATCCTTGTCACAGAATTGACCGATGCTGAAGAGGTTGTGTCCTAATCATGCAACGTGGGATACCTTCTTGATTGTTATCTTGTCTTGTACGATGTCTCCGTAGCCCACGATCGGCGACTTCTCGTTATTTCCAAATCTCACGTCTCCGCAGTATTCTTCCTTGTAATTCGTGAGGATCTCCCTTCTTCCGGTCATGTGCTTGGAGCATCCAGAGTCTAAGTACCTCACATGACCGTTCTGCAAAACAAGATTAGGGACGTTTAGGTACCCAAATTTGTTTGGGTCCTTGGGGGTTAGAGTTGGCACTGCCTGGGGAAATTTGCTTTGACACAGCCTTCCCTTTTAGGTGCAGATTTCACACCGTTGGAGGGAACTGGTTTTGGCACTTGTTTCCTCTTGGGTGCAGAATGTACACCTTTTGGAGGAACAGATTGTTGGGCAGATTTCCACCTGGGTGCCGGTTTAACCTCAGTAGGAGCAGCCCGTGTAGGAATGGGTCGGGTCTCCCGCTGTGGATTAACCGTTTGATTGAAACCCCGTTTTAAATGATGTTGTTGCCTTTTATTTTGGGGTTTGCGCTTATGGAATACGTTTTCGACAAAGTAAGGCGCATACCAAGCATTATTATGAATGTCATCAAAATCATTCCAACCACAATTAGAACAACATAAACAATCATGCGATAACTGAATCAATTGATGAAGAGAGTTAACTTTAACAGGAAAAGAAACATCAAAATGGTTCCAATTATTCCAAGCATTATTGTCTTTGTCTATTCTAGAAATGAAAACAGGTGGGGAAGACTTTGACGCATCCTTCCTGACAGAATCCCTCGTTAGCCACTTTGGTTTTTCTTTATTAGCTCGACCATGTTTATCTCAACCATATTAGCTCGCCCTTTAGAAAGTTGACCGGACGATTAACCACTGGAGACAAAAAAATTAGGTTGACTTGGAGGACAAGTAGGGCTGGCAGTTAATGGTCCAGTTGTTTGCCATGGCTGTGATTGCCTTTTGGAAATGGGTTTCGATTTTGGTTTAGACTGAGAAATCTTGATCACAGCTGGGGCCTTTGTTTGAGAACTGCTATCCTTTAAAGAAGTAACCGGATCATCGGTCACAGGGGATAGAAAATCAGTGTGACTCGGAAGAGGTTTGTCAAAGGGGAACGACTCAAACTCTTCTTCACAGTTACCTTCGGAGTTCATGTACTCTGAAAAATCTATCTCGGGAATTACTGGACTTGGATCAGGTGAGGAAGGCGAGGAACTCTTTGTGCTTGTGTGCTTTGGGGAATTTGGTGCGGAAGCTAAGAAAAACTCAGAGTTCAAATTCCTTAAAACACTCTCGTCTTGAGAATCTTGATCGTCTTGTAAAGTAGAGATCTTGCTGTTAGCTTCAATCTTCCTAATCATAGAAATACTTAGAAGTAGTGAAAAATAGGCTAAGTATAGAAAAGCCTCTCACAGAGGCTCTGCCACTTCTTCCAGAAGATCAAGTCCAGAAAGCCACAGAAGCTACAGAGGTAATCACAGAACCTCTGTAGTGCGCAAGAAGAAGATCAACTCGGAAACAAGTGGACTGCTCCACAGAAGGTCAGACCACAGAACCTCTGTAATGCCTTACAGAGCCTCTGTGGTCTGCTATGAAGACTTGGAAGATATTACTGGATACGTTCATCAACTTGCATGGAAAAGTACTGTCAAAACACGTGTCAAGCTCTGAGTGGACTCAATAGGGCATGGTACAAAATAGACGTCTGCGCCATTTAATGCATTTACCAATAGTACATCTGCTCCATTAAATGCGCATGGCTCAAACAACTGCTCACACCATCCAGTCCACTGTTCACACCATCCAGTTTACTATTCATGCCGTAAAAGGAACAGTGACCAACTTCATAGTCTTTTAAGAGTAGTATAAAAGGAAGTCTCATGTTGAGATCTTCCTAACGACGAATACACAAGGAATCACTAATACTCTCAAGCTTTATTGTCAAATATCTGAGTGTTATATTCACACACACACCAACAGTTCTTAATATGTTCTTCGTTGTTCTTATTATATATTGAATAACAGTAACTGTTCAAGAAATCCTTTTTATTCCTTACTGTTTTCTTTATATATGTGCGTTCTAATATCTATCAAACATATCTGTTAGTTTAATACGCTTCCGCATCAAACTCTAAACTCCACTAACAGATTGTTAATCTTGATTAAGTGTATCTGGGTTCCAACAATTGGTATCAGAGCTATCCTTGATTTTCAATATCAAGTGATCCACTTATCAAGACTCTTGATAGATATTATTGAGATTTAAAATTGTGTCTGGAAACTGCTTAAACCCAGGAAATCTTCAAGCTCATCGAAGTAACTCTTTAATCATACTTTCTTTCTAAAATCTTCAAATGACAAATACAAATAATTTCTTTACTACTGGGTCTCTCACTAAACCTCCTACTCTCCTTCGAGATGAGTATCCTCAGTGGAAAATAAGAATGGTCCATTTTTTCGAGGGCACTGAAAAAAATCAAGTACAATATCTATACAATCCTCCTCCTATTCCCATGACAGTAGTACCTCGTATACCTGCTACTGCTGAATCTGCCGAAATCCCCGAACATCAAAAACCAAAGCCAAAAGGGGAGTGGTCAACCGAAGATAAAGCAGAAGATGAAGTTGCTCAGAAAACCAAGAGGACATTAATAATGGCAATACCCAACGAACTCTTTCAATCCTTGGATTCATGTGAAACAACGCATGATCTGTGGAAAGAACTGGAAAGACAGTTGGAAGGAGGTGCTAAAACACAAAAAAATCGAAGAGCACAGTACATCAATGAATATCATGCATTCAAAGCCTCTGCAACAGAATCTCTGCAGACAACATACGACAGATTCAACTCTCTAATCAACCAGTGCAGAAAATCAGGCATTGACAGAACTTCTGAAGAAAACAATGTCATGTTTTTAAAAAGTCTAAATGAAGAATGGCTCCAGCTGTCTATGTCCCTATAGAAAAATCAGGATCTAGACACCTGGACTCTCTCTGATCTTTACGGAACATTAGCCGCACAAGAACCTCAGATAGCACGGGCTAAAACACTAACCATTGCACCATATGCATTGGTTAGTAAAACTAAAGAGGATGCACAGAGACCAAGAAATGATAAAGCCACAGAGGAGAAGAAGAAGGAGAAGAAGAAGATGGTGATAATTGACAGTGAAGAAGAAGAGCAAGCAGAAAAGGAAATAACTCTTGCGTCACTAGCTAAATCTTTAGCTCTATTGACAAAAGAGTTCAGAGGAAACAGAAGAGGTTCCGGAAATGAAAGATGTGATAGAGAAAACCAGGATGACAGAAGAGACAACAGAAGAGATGACAGAAGAGGAGAAGAATCAAGTGGCCGACAGAGGTCAAACGATAGAAATTACAGAGGGAATGACCGACAGAGGTCAGATGACTCGGTAAGCCACACGCAGCAAGAATGCTACAAATGCGGCAAACCTGGTCACTATGCAAATGAATGTAGATCAGAGAAAGGCGGAGACCTACAGAAGTCCAATGATCGAACAGAAAACACTCCTCAAGGATGTTTTAACTGCGGCAAACCAGGCCATTTTGCGAATGAATGCAGAAGCAGATCAAATCGCCCACAGAGGGACTCTGCTTTCTACAAAAAGAAAGCCGAATATTATGCTAAAAAATCCTTAATGGCAAAAGGACATTCTGAGGAGAACACAGAAGACTTCCAGTCAGACTCTACTTCTGACGATGAACATACCGCTAATTCCCTCTTCTGTGGCATGGCAGAAGTCGACTCCTGCACTGACTCTGAGAAGAAGTATGTGCCAATCTGGTATCTAGACTCCGGATGCTCAAGGCACATGACTGGTGACAGAAGTGCACTATCCACGTACAAAGAAACACAAGATGGTGGATCTGTGACTTTTGGAGACAACAAGAAAGGACACATAAAAGGCTATGGAGTCATAAGGAAAGAAGACGTTTCTGTATACAAAGCTGCATATGTGGATGGCCTTAAGCACAACCTACTCAGTGTAAGTCAACTTTGTGATACAGGATTCAATGTGTTGTTCAAAAGAACTTTCTGCTCTCTACAAAGTGAAGAAACAAGTATGGAACTTCTGCGAGCTGAAAGAATAGGTGATCTATATCTAATGAACTTCAACTCAAAGAACAAAGACAAAGTTTGCCTTGTTGCCTGCAAAAGTGAAGAAGCCTGGTTATGGCACAACAGGTTCTGTCACTTAAATTTTCACACATTGGAAAAACTGGTCAAACTTGATTTAGTTAAAGGTTTGCCAAATGTTAAATTCAATAAGGATCATTTATGTTCTGCCTGTGAGATGGGAAAACTCAAAAGAGCTTCCCACAAAGGCAAAACAGATGTATCTTGCACTAGACCTTTGTACATGCTTCATGTCGACCTCTGCGGTCCCATTGCCATACAGAGCCTAGGTGGCAAGAAATACATACTTGTCCTAATTGATGAGTATTCGCGTTTCACATGGGTTGAATTCGTTAGAAAGAAATCAGATGTTCCAATTATATTGATAAATCTAATGAAAAGAATCCAAGTTCTTTATAATTGCAGAATACAGAAGTTAAGAAGTGACAATGGCACAGAATTTAAAAACTCTGTCATTGAAGCCTATCTTTCAACAGAAGGAATATCACAGAACTTCTCTGCAGCTCGCACCCCACAACAGAACGGTGTTGTCGAAAGAAAAAATCGAACACTTGTGGAAGCCGCAAGAACTATGATGTCAGCATGCGGATTATCAATGAACTTTTGGGCAGAAGCAATTTCTACTGCGTGTTATACTCAAAATCGATCAACCATTGTGAAAAGACACCTCAAGACGCCTTACGAATTGCTTAACAAACGGCGGCCAAACATCAAATTTTTCCATGTATTCGGATGCAAATGCTTCGTCTTAAACGACATAGATTCAAGAGGAAAGTTTGATGTAAAAGCAGATGAAGGCAAATTCATTGGATACTCTGCCACTTCCAAAGCCTACAGAACATTCCTTACAAAGTCTCACAAGATTGTAGAAAGCATCAATGTTTCTTTTGATGATTCATTCCAAATGACTTCTGAACAAATCAGTTCAGAACTCGGAACTAAAGGGAAATCCTCTGTCATCTCACGAGCAAAAGAAGACTTGGATCTTCTATTTTTAGAGATGCTCAACGAAAACATTGATCCTTCTGTTGGAACAATCAGGGTTTCTGAAGAACCATCCTCTGTCGAACAAAATCCTACAGGTTTGTCTCTAACTGGTCCTAATAATGCTTCATCTTCTTCTGTACATACTACAGATGCAATTGCCGAAGCAGAAGATGAAACATCAAGGAAAACGACCACAGAAGCTGCACAAACCACAGAAGAACCAATTACAGAGGAAATCGAGGACCAAGATTATACGTCCTCAGAGGAACAAACTCCACCACCACTCATACCAATCATTCCACAAACGGTAGAATCAACTACCAAGGCACGAAGAACAACAGAGGCTACACAAGAAGAAACACAAGAAGTCTCTAAAGAAAGTCTGAATGACATTGATGATCATCTCCCACGCACAACTCAATGGACAAAAAGCCATCCTCCAAGCCAAATAATCGGAGAACCTTCTGACGCAGTAAAAACAAGGTCTGCCACTGCTAACTTTTGTTTCTTTACAAATTTTATTAGTGTGATAGAACCAAAGAAGATTTCTGAAGCCCTAGATGACCCAAACTGGGTAGACGCCATGCAAGAAGAACTTTTGCAATTTGAGCGTAACAGAGTATGGACTCTAGTACCTCTGCCAAGAGGAAAATAGGCCATTGGGACTAAATGGGTCTACAGAAACAAGAAGGATGAAGATGGAGTGGTCATCAGAAACAAAGCAAGATTAGTAGCAAAGGGATATAGACAAGCAGAAGGCATAGACTACGATGAAACTTTTGCCCCTGTCGCACGGCTCGAAGCAATAAGAATATTCTTAGCCTTCGCAGCCCACAGAGGTTTTAAAGTCTATCAGATGGATGTAAAATCAGCTTTTCTCAACGGTGAGATCCAAGAAGAGGTCTACGTTAATCAGCCACCAGGATTTGAAAGCTCAAAGTTTCCAAGGCATGTATACTACCTTGAAAAAGCTCTATATGGACTGAAACTGGCTCCACGAGCATGGTATGAACGACTTTCTACCTTTCTTCTAGTCAATGGTTACAACAGAGGTACAACAGATACTACCTTATTCTATAAACGCAAAAGTAGTGAGATAATGCTTGTACAAATATACGTAGATGACATAATTTTTGGGTCTACTAATTCAAAAGAGTGTAAAAGATTTGAAAAACTCATGCAGAGTGAGTTTGAAATGAGTATGATGGGAGAATTAACTTTCTTCCTCGGACTCCAAGTCAAACAATCATCAGAGGGAATTTTTATAAATCAAGCTAAATATGTCTCTGACATTCTTTCCAAATATAGCCTCTCTGATACCTCTGCAATGAAAACTCCAATGGCCACTGGAAACAAGTTATTCTTAGATTCAGATGGCATCTCTGTAGAATGCACTCTCTACAGAGGCATGATTGGATCTCTGTTATACTTAACAGCAAGCAGACCTGACATTATGCATGCCACATGTCTCTGTGCACGCTATCAAGCTAATCCAAAGAAATCACATTATGATGCCGTAAAGAGAATCTTTAGATACCTAAAAGGGACCAAAAATCTTGGTCTCTGGTATCCACAGAACTCTGGTTTTGGTCTTAAAGCTTATACAGATTCAGACTATGGAGGATGCATGCTCGACAGAAAGAGTACCTCTGGGAGTTGTCAATTCCTAGGTGGTAAACTAGTCAGTTGGACCTCCAGGAAGCAGAATTGTGTTTCCACATCCACTGCAGAAGCTGAATACGTTGCTGCCGCTAGCTGTTGTTCTCAGGTTCTATGGATGAAGACTAAGCTAAAAGACTACGGCCACATTCTGTTCAAAATACCCATCTTCTGCGATTCCAAAAGTGCTATTGCTATCTCTGCCAACCCTATGCAACACTCAAAAACCAAGCATATCGATATAAGGTATCACTTCTTGAAACATCATGTTGAATACGGTACAATCGAAATGCATTTTGTGCCCACAGAATATCAACTCGCTGACTTATTCACCAAAGCACTAGACGAGAAAAGATTCAACTTCTTGGTAGGTAAGATAGGAATGATTAACATGGTGTGAAAATCCTCAGTAAGTATAGTTTTATATTCTGTAAATAATAAGTAAAATACATTGCTTAATTTATTGCTTTGATCGATTCTACTTCTGTATGTAAATTCTTAAAACCTTAAATAGTTCTTAAAATCACAGAGCTTCTGTAAGTCAACTAAGAACCTCTGACGACCCCTACAGAACCTCTGAAAGACAATGACCTATGTTCTATGCAAAACTTATCATTCTTTGATCCAAGCATAGGTCAAGGGGGAGCAAAAGGAAATTCCTTGATCTACAGAGGTGATTAGGTCAAGGGGGAGCAAAAGGAAATTACTTGATCTACAGAGGTGATTAGATCAAGGGGGAGCAAAAGGAAAATTCTTGATCTACAGAAGAGATTAGATCAAGGGGGAGCAAAAGGGGCCCTGAGATGATCTACAGAGGTAAATCTCTCAAAGGAAAGCCGGAGAAGAATGTCGATAATTCTCCATCGACAGAAGAAAGACAAAACTGCCGAGAACAGAAGAACCAAAAGGTATGTCTCTCGCACAAAAGGTTTTTGGAAAACAATTTTCTAGGACAAGAATTGTCAAATATGTCCTAAATATACTATGAATAACATCTCAAAAATCAAAAGCTCAAAAAGTTTCACAAAATTCGAATTAGGAGAAATTTAAGGTCATAGAGCTTCTGCTGAGCTCAACAGAGCTTCTGCAGGAAATATGCTCTGTGATCACAAATTAACCTTCTGTCGATCTTTTGGAATGTTATCTCGGAAACCGAAAGAGCAGACCATGACCTTCTCGAACAAACCGTTTTTTTTAAACAGTTTTCTCGGACACAAACTTTCAAATATGTCCGAAAAACATCTCTTAAACCAAATCAAAAATTGGATGATCAAAAATACGAATAAAATTCTTTTTATGATATTTTTTCTCTCATAGAGCTTCTGCTGGCCCTGACAGAACTTCTGCAAGTTCCAACAGAGCCACAAAACCTCTGCGAAGCAAATTTCTTCACAAAAATCCGATTTTATCCTCTCCAATGCTTTTACAAATATTTTGGTTAAAGAAGAACCCCACATAAGTCATGATAACAATGAGATATATGAAAAAGGGATAAACATCAAAGATTTTCAAGATCACAGAGCCTCTGTAAACTACAGAAGCTCTGTCAATCTGATTACTTGGGCATCTCTGTAGTATTAACGGTTACTTTTTCTGCGAGTGAAACTCATATGGCTAAGAACAACTCCACGCGCCTAGCATTAATGGGCCGCTCACGACGTCCTGTCATTTTCTGACATGGCCTACGTGTCCCATTTTCATTGGGCAAACATGGAACGTTTTTTTTGGTAAGTTGAACCCGCCGCTCAAACTCGAGTGCGGATTCCAAACTTTAATCCATTGCCATATACTTTACCCTTTCAAAGTCTACCGTTTTACAATCCTATAAAAACAAACCTTACCCTCTCATAAAACCTTTTACAAACTCTCATCTTCTTCTCCGGCGATACCCTGCAAAACACTTGCAAATGGCTTCATCTTCTCGAGCTACATCCTCTGAACTCTCTCCGGCGAACTCAACGGAAAACTCCCCTGCTCATTCAGAACATTCTGAAAACCCTAGCCTTGCAAGAGATATTGAACAACAAGATTCCGGGGATTCCGCAGACTTTGCTCCGACAACACACTTGCAAAACTTCATAGCTAAGGATCATTTCGAAGCCACTCTTCCTATTAAATCCAACAACTGCTATTTGGTCCCCTCACCCACTACTTTCGGCGAAGCCCATGCCATACTTCTGAACATCATGGAAAACCATATCCTTTTCCCTCTACTATCAAGAACCCCTAACAGAATACCAGTTCGTTATTTGAACCAATTTTGGCAAAGCTGCCGATTTGATAAAGACGATTCTCTTATCAAAGGGTACATTTCAAGACCTGATAAAACTGAGCATCTTGAAATCAAGTTCAACAGAACAATATTCTCACTTGAATTCAACCTACCAACAAGGGGTCTTCTGGGATTGAAAAGTTATGCAGAGCAACCAACAGACGAAGAGCTCTGTAGATTCGTGGAAATGCTTGGGTACAACACCCAACTACGGAAGAGAAATGACTTCCGCAGAGGCCGATTACCACCTCTGTGGAACACTTTGTTCTCTATTCTTAACAGATGCTTGACAGGAAAGATAGGGAGTATTGACCAGAGCTCACATCAAATCTTGAGCATCATGTATGGGGTTTACTATGATCTTCCACTAGATTATGCGACCATAATGATGCAAGAGATCATAAACACCATCGACAGAAAGAACAACTCAAAAAGGGTCAAAGAGAACGATCCCAACTTTCTACCACCTCTGCAATTCCAAAGAATATTGGGAGTACTGTTCGAACCTCTGCTGCTAATCCAAAATAGGCCAATGGAAGGGCCAACTCCCAAACAGTTCCCAATGAACAAAAATACCCCTACTGATCATGCTGATGGCTACTCACACTGCAGACCTCTGTCAAAGAAACTTCTGCGCTACGCATCGAACATATCCCTTAAGAAAGAGTATATACGCGATCATAGAACTCCAAAACCGAGTCCTATGACACCCCCGCGTTTAGGTGTTCCCCTAGGAACAATGATAGCAAAACCTCTTTCCACTCAAGAAGAAAAGGATAAAAAGTTAGCAAAACACATGGCTATTCAGCTCAGCTTCATGGCCAAACGCGCAGAAATAATGGGAAAGAAATCCTCAGCAAAGATCTCTGCTTCTACTCCAAAAGCTAAGAAGAGAAAAATTGCAGAAGGCACATCAACAAGCACTGCAGAAGATAGACCTTCACCTCCCCATGCCACAGAGATTGGCTCCTCTGCACCTCCCCTTTTCACAAAACAGAAAAAGAAGAGATCCAAATCAACAGAGGAAGGGGCACCAAAACCAAAAAGGAGGAAAACCAAAAAGAAGCATGGTAAAACACTTAAAAAGTTGTTTACCATTGCAGAAGAGGAAATCATAGAGGGAGAGACTGCAGAAGAAGAAGATGCAGAAGTAGGAATGACAGAAGAAGGATATCAATCACCATATCAATCTCCAGATAGATTTGCTCACCAAGGAGACCTGAATGATTTCCTACAGAACCCCGAAATTGCAAACACCCTTAATACAGCAGGGTGGACGGCACAACCTCTCGACCACCACACTCCAGAAGAACAAGATTTCTTCATTTCTGGCATTGACACACATCTACACGAAGATGACACAACACCCAGAAATCAACCAGCCGAAACCCCTGTGATTTTACAAAACCCTTTCATTCAAGGATTGGACGTCCACAGAAGAAGTCCAAACCAAGCTTCAGAAGAAACAGAACAAATCGAAGCTGAGTGGAATACAACTAAAGTTACAGAGGCAACGGTTGTAGAAGAAACCACAGAAAAAGGGATAGAAATCTCAGAGGTAGATTCAGATGAAGAAGAGGCTATCTGGATACGAAAAGGTCTCTATCATCCGCATGTCATGGGATTATACGGATCTCATCACATGTATGACTCATTGTGCACAGAACCAGGAACTTCCACA
This sequence comes from Saussurea involucrata, assembly GCA_033807775.1. Lineage (NCBI taxonomy): Eukaryota > Viridiplantae > Streptophyta > Magnoliopsida > Asterales > Asteraceae > Saussurea > Saussurea involucrata. The sequence continues at coordinate 69,191,958 of CM066320.1, forward strand.
GAACCAGAAGAAGAAACAAGAAAAGATGCCGAAGTTGAAGAAGGCACACATCAATCACCCCCTCCCAGTGCAACCCACATTTCTAACTCCGCAGGTCTAGCTGCAGAAGGAGTTATTGAAAAAGAGCAGCACAGCTCGATCCCAACCCAACCCATCCAGCCAGAGGTTACACTTTCAACCTCTGTGCCCACAGAAACCGGGGAATCCATTCCTAGGGAGTCTCCTCAAAGAGACTCACCTAATGTTCGTGATCAATCGCCCCAGATCACACAAGAACACCCTACAGAGGAATTTGTTTCCTCTGACACGCACTTATTAAGACCCACACTTCTTTCAGAGAGAAGTAGAGAGCACAAAGACAAAGAGACTCTAGACAAGTCTCCTAGTCAACAGAAGGATATTCCAATACCCACCTCTGGAGTGGATTTGGACAATGTTCTTCTCAGAACTTCTATAGGGATTGAAACTCATGTTTCTTCTCAAGGATCAGAAGGAAATCCTTCCATTCTCAACATACAAACAGGAATGAAAGAAGGTATCCCAGGAACAGGGATTCACTCTGGAGACGAATGTGTTCCTCCAGAGGTTACCACCGGAACACAAGTCACAAGGGATGAGTTCCAAACCCTTGAGACCTCTGTGAACCAAACCTTGAAAGAGTTGCAAAGCTCTTTCAAATCTTTTGCAGAGACAACATCACTGGCACTACTAAACCTGAACACCAAAATGGACAACCTGTCCACAGAGGTGAAAACTGCCATCTCACAGATCAAGTCTGCTGCTACCGCATCCACCACTTCTGCCGCAACAACTACTCCTTCTTCGATTGAGAACTCCATCAACAAGTTTCTTGATCAATTGAACAAACAGACTTCAGTGTCAACGGGCATCACTCCTGCAGATCTACAGAAGGCCCTACAAAAAGTTCAAGAAGAAGCCATGCGAAATACCATGCTGATGCAACCCAAAGACTACATGACAAGAGCACAGCTGACAGAACTTGGGCAGAACGTGATTAATCAAGTAACAGAAGTCATCCTTTCCTTCACCACTGCAAATGCTAATTTCGTCAAAGATTTCAGAGAAAGTGTAGGAAGGATGAGATTCAAAACAGAGGCAGAGCTAGCAACTCTTCTTGGCCTCTGTGATGATGTTTGCGCGAAACTGATCGCTGCTGGAGCCAAAATGCCAATGAAACCTGATGCTTCCTGCAGAGCAGAGGGTACATCAGACAAGGGTCAGGATGACTCTGATGATGATGACCATCCTGGTCCATCAGATCATCCTGAGGGGGAGAAAACTACAGAGAAAACTGCAAGCAGAGAACTTACAGGTCCACCAATAGCCGCAGAACCTCTGAGTCAAGCACCTCCAGAACAGACCCGACAACAACAAACTCAACAAACCACAGAGAATACACCCATCTCTGTGGATTCAACCTCTGAAGAACCCAACACTACAGAAGCAGATAAGCAAACCTCAGAGGCAACAACCGCCCCTGAGGTAATCATTTTAGAAGAAACAGATGAACCAACCACAGAGAAAACACCCACCTCTGTGGAAACACCCCAAACCATACCCAGAAGAAAGTCGATTGCCACCAAACCAAAAAGAGCAACGACCTCTGCTTCTGACATTCTGAAAAGGATGCACACAACAATAAGTGATCGAATGGTGAAGAGAGAAGAAGAAAGGCACAGGTTCACCTTAGCCTTCAGAATGGCAAGAAGATTCAATGAAAACACTTCATCAACAGAAACTGAGCTCACAGAAGAAGTCACCAAACAACCTCCAACAGAGGTTACAGAGCAAGTCAAGCCAACAGAACCATCGCCACAAAAGTCCTCTAAATCACAATCGTCAAAATCCACAGAGGCAACCTCCATCAAACCTACAGAAGTACAAACCTCAAATCCCATAGAAGCAACAGGTTATGCCACGACAACAAAAGATAAAGGCAAAGGGATACTGACAGAGGAACCTAAGAAGAAGTCAACATTGTCAAAGTCAACAGAGAAACTGATGAAAAGTGCGTTTGACGCCTTTCAAACCCCAAAACCCGAAGAAGTTGACTGGGCACATGGATTGAAGCCTCTGTCAGAAACTCCCTTAACTGGTAGAGCTGCAGAAGTTGTTCAACATATGGAGAGTCTCAGAAGACAAATTCCACGACCTGGTCCAACACATGAAGAAATGGAAGAAGTGGTATACAAATACCTCTACAAACAATCCTTTCAGACAAACTATCAAATAGATCATGTGACAGATCCAAGGATCAGAGAAGAATTTGAGAACATCTTCACAAGAACAAAGCCAAGAGCCAAAGCAGACGTCTTCTCAATTCACAAAATCAAAAAAGTGATCTTCTGCAAATTCTCCTTCACAAGAACCTATCCAAGGGTCAGGTACAATCTTTACAAAGTCAGAAGAGAGAACAATTCAGAGTCTACCTTCGCTGATGCTGACTTAAGAAACATCAATCCATACGATCTACCTGACCTTCTGCAATGGACAAAGGACAACTACAACACAGAAGTAAACACCAGAGCCTATCAAGTATTGAGAAAAGCGATGAGGGAAAAGCTTCTGCTGTACAGCATGATAGATTTTCAGCTGGGAAAAGATCTTGGTCTCAAACATCTAGATCTACGACCACCAGAAGATCGCTGCCCACCAGACGCTGTGCCAAACTCAATCATCAGAAAACCAAGATTTGGGTTAGTATTTCAAAACCCACAACACCAGGTTAAACTTTTTGTACTCATGGATTGTCAGAAGTACGCAACCAGTACTCTGAGCAAATTCAGAGCAAGCCTTGTAAAATACAGAGGTACAGAGAAAATGGATAGAGATGATGCAGATACTTTCATCAGAGAAATAGACTCAACAATCCGACTAAGAGAACTCTGCATCAGATTCTACAAAGAGATCAGAAAAGTCGGCAGAGACAACAGAAGCTACAACGATTTCAAAGATGCCAAAATCTGATTCTCAGACCTCCAATCTCTGCAAACAAAAGTTTATCTTTCATCGTACTCAAATGTAAAATGCCTCTGGCATATTTCTAAATGAAAGAAATTTCGAGGTATTGTTTAACCTTTGTCTTATCTAACTTAGCCTAACTAAACACAAAGTCAAATTTTTATTTTTTCACTACTTAGGGGGAGATTGTTAGCTTCAATCTTCCTAATCATAGAAATACTTAGAAGTAGTGAAAAATAGGCTAAGTATAGAAAAGCCTCTCACAGAGGCTCTGCCACTTCTTCCAGAAGATCAAGTCCAGAAAGCCACAGAAGCTACAGAGGTAATCACAGAACCTCTGTAGTGCGCAAGAAGAAGATCAACTCGGAAACAAGTGGACTGCTCCACAGAAGGTCAGACCACAGAACCTCTGTAATGCCTTACAGAGCCTCTGTGGTCTGCTATGAAGACTTGGAAGATATTACTGGATACGTTCATCAACTTGCATGGAAAAGTACTGTCAAAACACGTGTCAAGCTCTGAGTGGACTCAATAGGGCATGGTACAAAATAGACGTCTGCTCCATTTAATGCATTTACCACTAGTACATCTGCTCCATTAAATGCGCATGGCTCAAACAACTGCTCACACCATCCAGTCCACTGTTCACACCATCCAGTTTACTATTCATGCCGTAAAATGAACAGTGACCAACTTCATAGTCTTCTAAGAGTAGTATAAAAGGAAGTCTCATGTTGAGATCTTCCTAACGACGAATACACAAGGAATCACTAATACTCTCAAGCTTTATTGTCAAATATCTGAGTGTTATATTCACACACACACCAACAGTTCTTAATCTGTTCTTTGTTGTTCTTATTATATATTGAATAACAGTAACTGTTCAAGAAATCCTTTTTATTCCTTACTGTTTTCTTTATATATATGCGTTCTAATATCTATCAAACATATCTGTTAGTTTAATACGCTTCCGCATCAAACTCTAAACTCCACTAACAGATTGTTAATCTTGATTAAGTGTATCTGGGTTCCAACACTTGCCTATAAGTGCTTTACACGAAGACGTATCAGATGAACTTGAGGAAAGTTCGGGTGAAATCTGCTTTTCAGTTTGGAGTTGGTCAATTTGCTCTTGAAGCTGACCATTAATCACTTTCTCTTGCATCACTTCTGTTGCCAAAGCAGACAGTTGTGATGTGAGTCGATTGATTTCAGACCAAAGAATCTCCTGTCCTTCATCAGACACAACTTCGGTTTTGACCGGTTGTTGATTCTCAAGTTTTTCAAGTAAAGCTTGCTTTTCCATTTGAAAATTGGACCTTTCTTTTTTAATGAGTCCTCCAACTCGACTATCTTTGCTTCCAAGATGAGAGGGGGAACATAGAGTTTAAACTCATCCGTCTCAGACTTGGTTGCGGTTGCTTGGTCCCCATCCTTCTTGGAGGAATCCTTGGGTGTAGCAACCTTGTAAGGGTCGGAGTAGTCATTGGAGAGGTACTTTTTGTCCTTTTTATACGAATAATTTAAAGGCTCATAACAAAATGGAAGTTGTATTCCTCGTTTGTGTTTGCGTTTATATTCCTCGGTTTCCTCTTCCTTCTCAGGTTCAAGAGGACCAGTCCATTGGATTGCATATTCCAGATACTTTTTGTCTAACCCAAAACAAGCAAAATCATACAAAGTTGGTGTAAACCATCTTCCCATTTTCAAATAATGTAGGTTATCATATCCGATACCCCATTCTTTGTTGAAGTAAGTGAACTCATTGGGTTTATTCATGTGTATGGTCTGATCAGTTTGACCTCTTTTGTGGAGTTTTTTTTCGAGATCGGTGATTTTGTTAACAAACTCCTTGTGTTGAATTTGAAGAGCAGAGCATTGATAAACAATTTTTGCTTTCTCATTCAAGCACTGATCAAACTGACGTTGAAGATCAAATAATCTGGCCCTTACGTCTTTAGGTGCTAATGAAAGATTTTTGCATTTTTCTTTTAGATTAGCATTTTCAGACTTATATTTCTCAGTTAATTTCATTTGAACATTAAGCTTTTCAGTTATTGAACTAATTTCAAGCTTTTGTTCTGCATTCGTGGCCGTGAGGGAGTTTTCCTTTTCAGTGATGGTTTGCAATTGAAGTATGAAGTTTTGTAGGCAAGAGTCACATACCTGATTTGTTTTTGTCTTGTCTTCATCAGTAGACGATTGATATCCCATGAAAGCATCAACACCTTCATAATCGTCCTCATCATCAGATCTCCCTAGCCAGTACTCATTTTCAGCGAACATTACCTCTCCAGCCTCTTTCTGTCTGGCCAGTGCAAGTTTGGCCTCATAATAGTAAGAGTTCTTCACTGTGGGTAGACGGCAGTCTTTAGTGAAGTGACCGAGTTTCCCGCAGTTGTAGCATTTCACAGGTTCATCTCTCTTCTTGCGGTCACTTTTCTCTGTCTTCTCCTTCTTCTCAGATCTATCTTGCTCTTCTACCTTCTTCTTTCCTTCATACCGATCCATATAGTCGTGACGCTTATTGGAGGCGATGGAGAAGCGTTGACTATTGGAGGACGGCTTCTTGTAGAACTTTTGTTGTTGAAAATATTTAGTCAGAAGGGCAATAGCTTTCATTAATTCCGATGCTTTATCATCATCATCGTCACCGTCTTTCTCGTCCTCAGATTCTGACTCGGAAGAACTATGCTGTGGACCGCGTCTGGATTGGCTGCTTGAAGATTTCCCCATTTTGGAAGTCATGAGGGCAATAGGATCCGCATATTGTTTTGGCTCATTCTTCTTCTCTCCCAAAAGCTCATTTACTTCATCTTCATCTTGGAGAAGTGTCTCATATAGTTCATTGATGCTGATGTTCTCTATCAAGTTGTTGTGTTTGACATGAGAAGCATACACTTTCCATTCAGGTAGCAAGTTGTTGAGGAACTTTAGTGCGTTCTCAGTATTGGAACAAACAATTTTATTCTTGTTCAGTTCATTGAGAAGTAGACAAAAACGTTCATAGGTCTGGGTAAGGGATTCACCGTTACGCTGCTTGAACCCATCGAACTTGGTTATCGCACTATTTATCTTCAGCTGATTTCCTACAACACTCCCTCGCATCATTTTGGCTACTTGGTCCCACATGCCCTTAGCCGTGTCTTTGTAACTGTCTATGGCAGTGTAGATAGAATTAGGAAGGGCTTGTATAAGATATCTCTTTGCATGTTTTTCTCCTTCAGTCATGCCTCTTTCAAATTCTGTCATCTCAGCAAGAGTTTTCTTCGGTAGTTGCAGTTGCAGCTATTACCTTCATCGGTGCGTCAATCGGGCCATTATCCAGGGCTCCCTTGATGTACTCATAGTTGTCCTTGGACTCTATGAAGATCATAAACCTATCTCGCCATTGGCTGTACTCGTTCGGGTAGAGACATGGTGGCTTGGTGTCCGTGCCAATTGCCAGAGCATCACGAGAAGTAGACATCTTCGGTTGCAATGGAGTGATCGTCAGACGTGTAGATTGATTCATAGTGTAAAACCTAACGCAAGGCACTAAGAGTGGAGTCCTAACGCAGGTTCTATGAGTGGTCAGACAATAACTTAGCTTACTGGAAAGAAATCCAAATAAGTGATCTGATATGGAAGTGTCCGGACCAGAATTAAGAAAAACAGTTCAAAATTGCAGAGTTGTCCGGATAGGTAAGAGAGTCCGGATAACTTGAGTTGTCCGGATAACCAAGGTTACCAGATGGACTAAAGATACCGGATAGAATCAACAGGATAAACATGTTGGGTCTAGAAAGCCCCAATTATATAGAAAGTTTTATAAAGTCCATGTAAAGTCAATGAAAGTCAAATGTATTGTAATTAGCTTTATTAGTCTTTTGGGCTTTGGGAGTTTAATGGGAGTTAAATGGGCTTGGGCCCATGTCATGTAATTAGACACTATAAATAGGTGTCTTGGGCTTACATTGTCATTAGAGACTTTGAGAGTTATTTGATAGATCAGTATACTTTGAGAGAGTCGTATACTTTCAATTCTCCTCCATTGTATTGTAAAGCATATGAATAGAGATCATTCAACAAATTGTTCTTCTTGCCTATTTTCTATTCTACATTTATGGAGTTTCTTGATTGTTGCTTGAACTATGGGACTTACAATTGGTATCAGAGCCAATCAACAAACAAATTCATTCAAGATCATGTTCGTGTTCTTGAAGATTTCTTGATCAATTCGTCAATTGATTCCGCTGCTACTAGTAATTCTTGAATTCTTAGTAATTCTTGAATTCATTATACATTTGTTCAAGAAATTCGATTTGTCTTTTTGTTGAATCGATTCAATTCAATTTTACAATCAAGTCATCCAAAGAATTTCTCTCTATGTTGATTAATTTTCGAAATTAAACAGAGATCACAGGTATGTTTTCAAAATTCTGGATTGGTTTTTTGATCAAAGTGATTCTATCTGCTGCATGTTGATTACTATTCAAATTTTTTGTTGAAAAGAATATTTCATTAATTCATGTACTCTAACTGTTTGATGAAATGCATGTGAGAGATTTGATCAATTCTTGCATGTTCTAGATCTGTGTTGATTCTCATTTTTTATCATAATTCATAGTTGATATTTGAATTTGTCATTTCATCATGCCTGAGATTGTTGAAGTTTTTGTGAGACCTGCAAGTTCTATAACCAGTTCAGACAATTTACAAAAATTAAGCCCTGTAAAAGCAAAAGAAACAATTTCTAAACCAAAAACTGAGATTGTTCATTTTGAAAGCAAGATTGCTAATCTTGAAGCCAAATTTGAGGAAAGTGCAAAAGTTGTTGTAAATTTGCAAAAAGATAAATTCGATCTTCTAAAAGATTTCGAAAAGGCTCAAGAGAACACAAAGTTGTTAGAAAAAGAGAATGTTGATTTGAAAGAGAAAATCAATTTTGAAAGAAAGATGTTGACAGATTCTAAAAATAGAATCAAATCATGTGTAATGAAAAGTTGTCAACTCTTGAAACAAATCTATGATTTTGAACAAGTTCTTATACTTGAAAGAGAGAAATTTGAGAAAGAGAGAAGAGACTTTCAAACTGAGAGGAAAGGTTTTGAAATAAAGTCTGTTGAATTATCTCTGAAAAATTCTGATTTGGAGAAAATTCTTGCAAAAGAAAGAAAAGAGTTTGAATGCAAGAAAAATGTTTTTCAAAAAGAAAAGAATGGTTTTGAGAAAAAGAAAACAGGAATGTTAAATGAGTTCTCTGTAAAAATCAATGAGTTGGAGAAAGAGTTAGAAGATGGAAGGAAAGAGACTGAAAAGAAGAAGGTAAATGGCTTTAAAGAAAAATGCTTAAAAGATGAGTTTGAGAAGGAAAAGAAAGTTTTTCATTTGGAGATAAGGAGACTTATTAAGAAATTGTCTGATTTATCAACTAAAATCATGATAGAGAGGAAGTCCAAATCTGATTTGCAGTCAAGGTTTGATTTGTATGTTAAAAAGTTTAAAGAATTTGAAACGAAAGTTGTTGACAAATCAAATCATAGTTCAAAAGACCAGATTCGTTCTTCTAATCTGTTTTATAATTCTCCTATTGATAAATCTTATAATTGTTCTTTTAAAAAGATAAAAATGGAATGGAGAGTTAAAGGAACTACTTCCAAGTGCGAAAATCAAAGGTTCCTAATTCAAATGTCAAGAAGAACAATACATTTCAAAGAAAATCTTTTGTTAAACCTGATGTGATTTATTCTGTAAATCAATTAGTCAGAATTGCACAAAAGAAACTTTGTTGTTCATATTGTGGGACTGATGACTTTGTAAACAAAAGGTACATTCAGCATTGGTTTGGTTCTTATAGAATATCTGCATATGCTACTGCACCTAACAAACCTGGACCCAAGTTCATATGGGTACCAAAGTCAACTTAATCTGTTTTGCAGGTTATTCATGTGTAGAGCTGAATGAATGATCCATACCGACACATGACTGAAAACAGATGTTGTGCTTAATTGAAAATTGACTTTTGGATACTTCAGTCCAAAACTCGGTATGAATGTGATTATGGATTTCTGATTCATACAAATCAATTTGTTGATTTTGAAGCATTTTTTGAAAAAAAAAGTTCAGTTTACTGTGGTGTAATCAAACTCATAGTTGTGGGTGTTTTTACTCTGATTTTTGAGCAAGTTATGGTGGTTTGAAGTTCAGAATGTTCAAAAATCACAAAATCCAAACATTTTTCTAAGGAATTTTCTCTGGATAGTTTTATCAGAATTATGACTCTCTTACTCAGAAGTTCTGACTCTACTACTCAGAATTCTGACTCAACTAATCAGAATTCTGACTCTGATACTTAGAATTTTGAACAAGTTACTCAGAATTCTGACTTTTCTACTAAGAATTCTGACTCAACTACTCAGAATTTGGATTTTTGATATCTAATGAGGAATCATTGTAGATGATTACCAAAATCTCTTGATTTTGTAGGATTATCTTGATTTGAGAGGAAGTATTGTCTCAAAATTTGATCTGATTGTTTCAAAATATAGTTCAAAACCCGTGCTTCGACGTTTTATGTTTTTGAACATATCAGTTCAAAACCCGTACTTAAATGACTATGGCTTCTTAATAATTCCCGTACTTCAGAGACTAAGACTTCTAAACAAATCAGTTTAGAACTCATACTTCTCAGGTGATATCCTTAACTGTCACATTTTTCTGTTTCAAGGAACAAGTGGTGAACGGTAACATTGCTTTGAATGTTTGAATCTTAACAAATTTAATTCAATGATATGAATTTTTTTTATTTTTCATTCAATGAATAAAATGTGTGTCAAGGGTGATTTTACAAGTATTTTTGTATTATCTGAGCTATATTTGTTTCAACTTTCACTTCTGAAATAAATCGAAAGTTAGCAAAACATGAATGAAATTATGTTGAATGCTCAATGTTATGAAATTTAGACTTATATAGAATATAATGCTCAAAAAGCATAATTTGTCAGAATGTTGGATGGAAATGAAAATATGGGGGAAGTACTACGTTTTAGAACCAAGTGATTGAGATGCAATATATATATATACAAAATCATTTAGTTTGAAAGTTTGTACCTGTGGCCTTTCTGGTTTGGGAGAGTAAGTCCTAATGAGTGCTAGTCACCTAGTCCCTAAGACCAACTGGTCTGGGATCGGCTGACCCAAATCCTTCTATAGAACCAGATAGAAAGTCATGTTCAACTGGTACAAATGGGTTTACGATATATCGATGTGGCCTTTCTGGTTTGGGAAAGTAAGTTCTAAAGGGTGCTCGACACCTAGCACCTAAGGCCAACTGGTCTGGGATCCGCTGACCCAAATCCTGCTATAGAGCCAGATAGAAAGCCATGTTTAACGGTGTATCTTATTCTTACTAAACTTTGTGATTAAAAGATGCCAATGAGCACAAAATCAAAAGAAGTCAATGATGACAAAATCAAAAGATGCCAATGAGCATAAAAGAAAAGATGCCAATGAGCACACATCTCGTGAAACTTGGGGAAAATACAAAGTCGCGATAAACCTATAAATTTGTGAAAATCCTGATTTTGGACAAATAGTGTGAGTAGAGCAAAGTATTCTTATATGTTTTAGAATTGCATATGCTTGAAGCTAATCATATTTCGCATGCTAAGCACACCAAATAGATTTAATAAAGAGATTGAAAATGAACATTTTTAACTTGATATGCAATGATGACTTGTATTTGAATCCAAACACATACATTTGATTTCATTTGATTGAAAATTTTGTTAAATTTCATTAAGTTGGATTTCTTTTGTAAAGTTTTCAAATGATCAAATGTTAGTAGTTATCAAGTGTATGAATCTTATTTTGAAATGAATAATTTTAATGAAATATATGCATACTTTCAGGGGGATAAAACAAATTGCTCCAGAATTCTTATTTTGAGGGGGAGCAAGGTTATTCATTAAGGAGGAGATTGTTAGTGATACTCAGAAACGCGACTGAAATTGAAGAAGTTTTTCAATGATCATGATGATCTCAAATCATAAATGAGAGGGGGAGAATGTTCATTCAATGTACAATCATTGTCATTTTGATGATCATGGTTATGATAATCAAAAGGGGGAGAAGAAAATAGAAAATGATTTGTACAGAATCAACAAAAGAGAGAAATGTTATTTTTAAGGGGGAGAAGAGGAAAAGGATACTGATCCAGTTTATTCAGAATTCTGATCAAGTGCAATCAGTTTTGAATGACTCCTCAGCAGTTTAAGTAAGGAAATCAGAAGTCAGATCGTGAGATGTTCAAAGGCTAATCAGAACTCTGATCCAAAGTTGTCCAGAATTCTTGACTTTATATTGATGCAGACTTGTTCAAGAGGAGTTTGCTCAGATTTTATTCAAAGCCATTCAGAAGTGTTCAAGTTTAGAAATCTGATCATGTTTATTGAGGCTATTCAGAATTCAGAAGTCAGATTGTGGAATGTCAAAAGTTAATCAGAAATAAATGTTCAAATGATGGTTCAGAACTAAGTTTTCGAAGCTTTATCAGAACTCTGACCCCAATAGTCAGAACTTTATCGTGTGGAATCAGAATTTCAGAGTTAGAATTTTTTCAGAAGTTCTTCATGTTCAAAATTCTGATTGACTTACTCAGAATTCTGATTGGTCTACTCAGAACTTTTACTTAGTTTATTTCGGAGTAAAGGTGCAATTTCAGAAATGTTTAACAGCTTTGCGCACCTGTCGTATTTTGCTCAGAACACCCTCCTCGAAGCTCCAAATTTAACTATTTCAGATGCACTGGATTCCTAAGACACAGATGAACATTTTTCATGTTTTGAGTTTGTGCTGAATCAATGTGCTTATTGGTCAGATTATGTGTCAAAGTCAGTGTATAGCTGCTGGACCGAAGCACCATTTTTCACGATATTTCTCCCAATTTTCAGAAAGGTGTTCTATCTTCTATTTTTTGTGGATCCAAGCTGAGTTAGTGAAGTTTGTTGTGACACTCCCTCCTATGATCTTAATGGATTAAGCTCTTGAGCTTAATGATCACACAACTCGAATTTCAAGGACGAATTCTTTATTATAAACTGAGGTTGTTTCAGTCGAGCTTATTGCACATTGGATTCGATTTTAAAGTTGTAATTTGTGAAGAAGAAGAGAAAATTCTGAGGGGGAGCTTGGATAGATTTGCAAGGCGTGAAGATATGCAACACTAAAGTTTTCAAAGAAATCAAGGGGGAGATCATTTGAAGATGCTTTCTTTATAAAACTTAAGGGGGAGATTGTTGGGTCTAGAAAGCCCCAATTATATAGAAAGTTTTATAAAGTCCATGTAAAGTCAATGAAAGTCAAATGTATGGTAATTAGCTTTATTAGTCTTTTGGGCTTTGGGAGTTTAATGGGAGTTAAATGGGCTTGGGCCCATGTCATGTAATTAGACACTATAAATAGGTGTATTGGGCTTACATTGTCATTAGAGACTTTGAGAGTTATTTGATAGATCAGTATACTTTGAGAGAGTCGTATACTTTCAATTCTCCTCCATTGTATTGTAAAGCATATGAATAGAGATCATTCAACAAATTGTTCTTCTTGCCTATTTTCTATTCTACATTTATGGAGTTTCTTGATTGTTGCTTCAACTATGGGACTTACAAAACAAAGTTTACCGGATGCAATAGATTCCGGAAAGTATGAGATTTCCGGGTACTTTGAAGTTTCCGGAAACTTTGAGGTGTCCGGATACTACGAAGATTCCGGGTAAACGAGGATTTCCGGATAAAATGAATTCCGGATACTTTGAATTATCCGGAACAAAATTACCCGGAAAGATTGAGATTAAAGGAGAACTTACCCGGATGATGGACTTGTCCGGAAGAATTGAACTAGTCCGGATGGAACCACAAACATCTAGACACCTTGATCTGTCCGGAAAACACGGCTGTTTTATCCGGACACCGCGGCTGTTTTGCTAAAATCGATCGAAAACTCAATTGGGGTTACTCTAATGTGTTCCTGAAAGGTTAGAAACAATACCAAGCACAAAACAACACTAATCCAATCGATTTTGGAGCAACAAGAGCACGTTTTGATGATAAAAATTCGATTTTTTATTAAGAACACTATCAAAAACTTTTGAACTTATTTTGCTAAATTGGCAAACCAAACGAACGAATTAAGGTGTGAAAATTTGCAGAATTACTTATAATTATGATGCTAACACAACCCAACACGCAAAATTGAACTTTTTACGCAGAATCACATATTTGAAAAATCAAGAAAAGTCAGACGTGGAAAAGTCAAACTAACCAGAAATCAATGAATTAGACTTTGAATCGAATCCGTCTGTCTGCTCTGATACCAATTGTAGAATCCAGATCCGTGCAGCAATAATGAAATCGAAAATATCAAACAACGAAAGAGAATGATTTCAACTGGTCATCCCTGTATTATGTTTTCAGAGAGAATATTACAATGAGTTTAGAAAGCTAAAAGGATGATTAACCTATTTTTCTAGGCTAATACAACATTATATACCTCGGGCCCGTGGTTAACAAGGCCACGACCCGTTCACTATGGACTAAGTTTAAAGTATTACAATTCAAACCCTTGAACTTAAAATCAACATAAATTCTACCCTAACAAAGGGTGGTTAAGACAAAAGTACTTTGTACGGAGGACTTCATGATCAGCTTACGTTGATTCAGCGCTTTATCATTCTATATCAGTGAATGACAAAGTTCAGCGATAGCTAAAGTCTTGTACTTGATACTTCACGTTGAGTGGACAAATCTGGGTCTTCGCTGATCCGCATCAGTTCATTAGGAGACTTGTCTCTGGTTCTTGAGTTTGATCTTCGACTTCAGCGTAGAACCTATGTTGATGTGAAACTTGTCTTCAGGGATCATAAGTAAACAACTAACTTATCAGCGATCACCATAAGGACTGAACAGGCTCAGAGCATTATGGTGAACAGTGTTCGCTGAATGTTTAATCTAAAGAACGAGAGTTCCTATCAGCGGTACTGTAAAGTCTTAGTACTTATCAGCGATAGTGAAACTCTGATACATATTGTTTACTTACAATTTTCACTATGTATTTAAGAGAGGGTCATTATCAAATCACCGAGGGTTTGGATCAACATCAAGTTCATATCAATCAGCTAGTCAAAATCGAGCGCGAAGAAGCTATCGCTGCATTAAAAGCTGAAAAAGCTAATGTTGATGGATGGTATAAATCCTCAACAACGGTCACTGAGATAATTAAGTCTCAGATTCCCCTGAGTGATAAACGTGGTGTTGGTTACAAAGATGAAACTCTAGAACCAACCACTGACCATTCCATGCTTAAGTTTGGAATGTTCGTATCCTCTATCCCTACCACTTTCTCTTCTCAGTGTTCCTCTTCAAAACCTCCCATCCCTTAGGAAATCTCTACCTTAACTTCTAAAGGTAAAGAGAAAATTGTTTATCCAAAACCTACCTCAGTCTCTAAAGACAAAGGTAAAGGAATTGCTTTTAACCAAAAACCTTAGAAGGGTACTTGTGTACCTAAGCTGAATGCTTCTAAAGCTTCAGTGACTTTGTAATACCCCGAGTAAGTTCGTTAGTTAAAGTCTCGTTCCGTTAAATTTATTTAACTCTATAATTGATGTTTAGGGTAAGTTTAGGAGAATTTATAAGTTTAAGGGTGTCTTGGTCATTTTTGCATAGTTAAAGCCTTAAGTGTAAATTGGTCTAAAATACATATACTTTAAGAATTCAGATATTTTCATAATCAGAAAATATCCAGATTTAGAAGGGTGTGTGTGTGTTTTGGGAAGAAAGGAAGAAAAAGAAGAAAAGTGTGGTTAAGGCTTCAAATAGGATTCATTGGAAGTGTTTTGAGGTATGTTCCTTTACATTTTACGTGTGTAATTGTTATTAGAAGGTTTCTATCGGATAAGAATAGTCAAATTCATGTCTGGTAGTATTTTCTGTCGAATCTGGGTAGAAAGAGGGTAAACCGACAGAGGTTTCCGGACGATATGAATGTGTCCAGGTAGTTTTGTTGATGATGTCCGGATGATATTCTAAAGGTGTCCGGACGGGTTCTTTATCCGGGTAAGTTCCTCTTTTCCATAAGTTTCCGGGTAAAATGAGATACTGGATAGTGTCCGGATTGTTTCCGGATTGTTTTCGTGTCCGGGTGTTATCCGGATTGTTTATGTTGTCCGGACTGTTGTGTTGTCCGGAATGTTTGTGCTGTCCGGAAAGTTGTGTTATCCGGATAGGTTGTGTTGTCCGGATACTTTGAGCTATTTGGTCATTTTTGAGAATTCAGATACTTTTGAGTATCCAGTAACCTGTGTTTTGTTAACTCTTAGATAGGGAATGAATGAGGACTGACTATTCTGTGGACTAGACTTAAGTTCGGGTTTGGGGGTAACATTGGAGGAATTGAGTTATCTATAGTTCTTAGCTCTAGTAAGTCTTATGTGTTCTAGTTGGTAAAGAGATACTTGTATCTAATTGTTTCAGATACTGTGAATTTGGAATGAAAGTTGAATCTTGTGGAAGAGACTGGAAAGAGTTTTTGAAACAAACAGGTGAGTTTTACTTTAAAACGTTTTTAAACTGGAATACATATATGTGTGGATTGGGAAATGTGATAGATGGTGTGATTATGTGTTTATGTTTGAAATATAATATATTGAGATATTGTATTTACATGAGCATTACACTATACGAGAATACGTTGGCCAGGCTTAGGACCGATGGTGTTGGCTGTAATATTCGTACAGCGGTGTTGGCTGTAATTGTCGTACAGCGGAGTTAATTTATTAGTTGGCTTGCAACCAATTAATATGGCCAAGAGAATGAGACAGTAAAGTATATGATGCATGAGTCCTAACTGGTATTTGTATTTGTGTTATGTATATGATGGTTGTGCAAATGGTTTTAAAACTAACAGGGATTTTCTCACTTAGACCGCTAGGTCTAACCCTCATTTTTGTTTTAAAATATGTATTCCAGGTTGTGGATCGGGTAAGGGCAAGTGAATAGAATAAACGGTGGCTAGCTTTTGTGAAGACTTATAAATTGAAGACTATGACGTGTTTTGTAGTTTTAAACTAGTTATCAGATATTATGTATTTAGTTAGCAAAAACTTTGTAATGAAATATCTTATTTTGGATTGTAAAGACTAAGGGACCGTATTTGTTATATGATGTATCTTGTTATGTAACGATGTTATACAATATATGTTATCTGTGTATGTTTGGGAATCCGGGTCGTTACAGACTTATCCATCTACTTCTAAGAACAAGATCCCTGGATTTATTCAATGATCTACTCCTAGACTTAAAGTGGATATAACTGGTAAGAAATCTGAAGAACTGATTGTTCCTACCATTTCCAATACCAAAGGTATACTTTGTGCTAGCCCTACTCATTTAAAACTAACGGCTAAGCATGCAAATGGTCCTAGAACTACTTTTAGTTATAGGAAATCTTATCACTGTGGACTTACGAATCATATTGCTAGTAAGTGCCCTACAACCACCAAAGCTGAAAGATAGCTAAGGTGAAGATTATTGCCCCCAAGGCAAAGAAGACCATTGAGGTTAAGAAATTAACCAAAGTGAAGACTGACAAAGCTGAATCTTCAAATGCTGAGAAGACTGCTGAACCTTCCATTCCATCTACCTCCACTGACAAGTGTGTACACATGATGAAATGGGTGCCCAAGTCAAACTAATATTCCTTTGTTTACAGGTTAAGAAGGGTATCTGGTATCTCGATAGCGGATGCTCTAGACACATGACTGGTAAGGAGAACCTGCTCCCTGATTATAAGGAAGAGAAGGGTCCCTCTGTGACTTTCGGTGGAAACGGAAAAGGACATACCCGAGGGTTTGGTGTACTCTCTAATGGTACAACAACCTTCAGAAGAGTCGCATATGTTGAAGGGCTGAAGCATAATCTTCTAAGCATCAGTCAGCTTTGCGACATGGATAACAAAGTAATCTTTACTAAGGAATCCTGCTTTGTCGCTGACAAAAAAGAAGAAGATAGCTCTCAGCGGTTATCGTTTGGAAAATGTTTATGTAATAAACATAGACTCAACAACCACTGAGAACTCCTGTTTCTTCTCAAAAGCCTCATCTGATGTCAACTGGCTATGGCATAAGAGGCTCTCTCATCTAAACTTCAAGACACTGAATACTCTATCTTCTAAAGAGTTAGTTACTGGTCTACCTCAACACTCATACGCCAAAGAGTCCTTATGTTCAGCGTGTGAGAAAGGCAAGCAGGCCATAGCAAGCTTCAAATCAAAGTAAGTCTCCTCAGCGTCATCTCCTCTACAACTTCTCCATATGGATTTGTTTGGCCCTGGTAACAAGAAATCCATCGCTGGAAAGAAATATACACTGGTCATAGTTGATGAATTCTCTCGATATACCTGGGTAATGTGTCTCCGTTCAAAGAGTGACACCCCTGAAGAACTCATCACCTTTGTCAGGAAAATGGAAGTCCTGAACAATATGACCGTTCGCTCAATAAGGAGTGATCATGGGACTGAATTCAAAAACAGTTCTCTTGATTCCTTCTTTGAGAGTAATGGTATTTCTCACAACTTCTCTTCAGTGAGAACACCGCAACAAAATGGAGTCGCTGAAAGAAGAAATAGACCTATCATTGAAGCTGCACGTTCAATACTCAGCGATTCTCACTTGCCTACTCAGCTTTGGGCAGAAGCTGTCAACACTGCTTGTTTTGCGCAAAACAGGTCCCTGATAGTCTAAAGTTTCAAAAAGACACCCTGTGAACTTTTTCATGGGAGAAAGCCTTCAATTAGCTTTCTTCACATCTTTGGATGTCAGTGTTTCATACTGAACAATAGAGATTCCCTTGGAAAGTTTGATCCTAAGGCTGATGATGGAATCTTTCTTGGATATTCTTCTATCTCCAAAGCTTTCCGAGTCTTCGATCATAGAAGACATACTGTAGAAGAAATGATTCACGTCACCTTTGACGAATCCCGTTCAGTGAATTCTAGACCTTCTGCTGATACTGAAGAACTGAATCAATGGATGTTTTCTCATCTTGGTGACTCAAAAGACATTGCCACTCCTCATACTCATCCGGTTGAAGATGATGGTCCAACTATCATCCCAAACATGCAGACTAGTGAAGCTGAAACTTCATGGGTCTCAGCTGTTCCTCTAAACACTATGTCTGCTTCTGATCCAAATGTCTCAGAAATTCCATCTACTTCTCAGCAATCAGTGAATGTATTGACATCTGCACCTACTCCTTTCTTGACTGATATACCAGAAGTTGCTGAGGCCTCATCTTCAGCCCCTCCAGTTCAGGTTGAGTCAGCGACTCATGCTCCGGCTCAACGATGGACTATTAATCATCCAATTGATCAAATACTTGGTGATCCAAACGCTGGTGTTCAGACTCGACGAAGTGCAGGTAACATTTGTTTATTTGTTAACTTTATTTCTATGATTGAACCAAAGAAAACAGATGATGCCCTCTAAGATCCAAACTGGGTCAGCGCTATGCAAGAAGAGCTGACTGAATTTGAAAGAAACAAAGTTTGGAAGCTTGTTCCTCGTCCATCTGACAAGTCAGTGATAGGCACTAAATGGGTCTATCTAAACAAGTTGGATGAACATGGAACTGTAACCCACAACAAGGCTCGACTCGTTGCTTAGGGATACAGACAAGAGGAAGGTATAGATTATGACTAAACCTTTGCTCCAGTGGCAAGACTAGAAGCCATTCGTCTTTTTTTAGCATACGCTGTACACAAAGGATTCAAAGTGTATCAAATGGATGTCAAGTCAGCGTTCCTTAATGGAAAGCTGAATGAAGAAGTCTACGTGGAACAACCTCCAGGATTCTCAGATCCTAAGCATCCAGGTTATGTTTATAAACTGGATAAGGCACTCTATGGCTTAAAGCAAGCTCCTCGTGCATGGTATGACACTCTCTCTACCTATCTCCATATTGAACAATTTGAGCGTGGTAAAATCGATAAGACTCTATTTTTCAGGAAAGTAAAAGGTCATATTATTCTTGTTCAGATATATGTTGATGATATTATATTTGGTTCTACTAACCCTGACCTTTGTACCCGTTTCGCTGATAGAATGAAAGCAGAGTATAAAATGAGTATGATGGATGAGCTAACATATTTCCTTGGTCTCCAGATAAAACAAAATGAAAAAGGAACTTTCATTAATCAGGGAAAGTATGTTAAAGATATGCTGAAGAAATTCGATTTAACTCAGAGTTCAGCTATGAAAACCCCTATGGCACCACCGTTGACACTAAACAAGGATTCTTCTGGAATACTTGTTAATGTCACGACGTACCGCGGGATGATCGGCTCTCTTCTGTATCTTACAGCTAGCCGACATGATATTATCTATGCAACCTGTTTGTGTGCACGATATCAAGCTGAACCTAAAGAATCTCATATGATTGTTGTAAAGCGAATCTTTTGTTACCGTAAGGGTACTCCTAACCTAGGTCTTTGGTATCCCAAAGATTCAGGGTTTGATCTAATCCCCTATTCAGATAGTGATTTTGCAGGTTGCAAGATGGATAGGAAAAGCACCACAAGAGGATGTCAGCTCCTAGGTGGAAAGCTGGTGAGTTGGACAAGTAAAAAGCAAAACTCAGTGTCCACCTCCACCACTGAAGCTGAGTACGTAGCTGCTGGAAAGTGTTGTTCTCAGCTCTTTTGTATGAGAAATCAACTACTGGACTATGACCTTCAGCTCTCGAAAATTCCAATCTATTGCGACAACACAAGTGCCATCGCTATAGCCAACAATCCAGTGCTACACTCAAAGACCAAACACATCGAAATCAAGTATCATTTTATCATAGATCATGTGATGAATGGTGATATAGAACTTCACTTTATCCCAACTAATTTTCAGTTAGCTGATCTTTTCACCAAACCTCTTGATGAGACAAGATTTAATTTTCTCATTAGCGAGCTTGGAATGTTGAACTTTGAGGAATAAACTCTTCAGCGGTTCGCATTTGATCAGCGACAGGATAAAACCAACTTGTATAACCCATTCAATCATCTTCTCTCTGAACAAACTTGATTCGCTGATGTTAAGGTATGATTTCTCTTTACTCGCCGACGTTCGCAAATGAATGCAAGATTTCAAAACAAATTGTATCATTGAATATCTCTTCCTTATCAACAATACTTTGAAATTTCTAAAAACCTAACACTGATATTTCTATTCAGTGCTTCATGTTTTCAAAATGTCCCTGAGTATTTCAAAAACCTTAGAGACATCCTAAAATATGAAAGGACGTTTGTGACGTAATCAAACGGATAAACCCTGGCACGTTCTTTTTCTGACACACATTTGCACGTTTCGTTTTCTCATCCAATCAAACGCAAACACGTGTCCGTGTCATGATGAAAAACTTTCCCGCTCTAGTTTTTCTCTCTCTCTATTCCCACTATATAAACCCATTCGAGTTTATATTTTTCCTTTACGCGAACAACTTCTTCTACAAGAAAAGAATTACTGTTGCATCTTGAACTCTTGTTTCCAGAAACTGTTCATCTTCTTCTTCGACAACAAGGTTAATACTCTTATTATTTACCTGTTTTAATTTGTTTCTGATCTTCTCATTGTTTCTACAAGATCAAACAAAAGAACTTTTAAAATTGAAATCATTTCTTTCATGGTTTTATGAACACAACCTTCATGGTTGTTCTTCAAGTTTACATCTCAAATCTTTAAACTTGAAACCTCATATGTTTTTCCAGAATCCTTATCTTTTAAGAAAGAGGAAACTGGAAAATAAGACTTCACTAGTATTGTCTCTTTTTGTCAAAACTAGAAAAACCCTAATCTTCATTAAGACATCTTTGGTGTGAATGAAATGGACAAAACTCAACAACATCTTATTGGAAAATCTTTCCACATTAAGACATTGTTCTTTATCTCTTCTTCATGTTTATATGTGATTAACAGAAATGGCATCTTCTACTGCTGCTCCTACTACCGAGAAATCTCCTGCTGCTGAGAAACTGAATCTCATCAAGGCTTCTCAGGTCAAGTTCACGCTTGAGAAAGTCACTTTCAACAACAACAATCTCTATGCGCTTTTCGATTTTCCTCCGAAAAAGCAAGTCAGGCATCTGGATGATGCTGTAAACTTTATCAAAACCTGTTGCTTATCTACAGCCCTCACTATCGTACCCCCTGCCCATAAATTCTTTCTATCTCAGTTCTGGTATACTGCCAGACGAGCTCAGGTTCCTTCATCCAAAGACCCTGAGAAATTACATGATGTCATTCTCTGTGACACCAAATTTGGCACCACTAAAATCAACCCCGCCATTATCAGGCGTGCACTCAACCTACCCACGGCTACGAAAGAAAAACGTTTTGTCCCTCTGCTAAACCACAAAAACCATGCTGATAGAGAAGCCATCACTGCCTTCTTTGATGCAATGGGTTACACATGGGACACAGGGAGGGATAAATTGCCCGAGAAGAAACTGACCCTGATTAAGAAGTCAAAAATGCCCAACGAGATGAACTTCATCTTCGCTCACTTGATTAGCTGCATGACAACGAAGTCCGGCTCCTCTGATCAAGCCGCTCAACCTCAACAAGCAATGGGCTATGCATTGCTGAAAGGTCTCCATGTTGACTGGGCCTCGATCATCTTTGACGATCTTGCGTTCAGAGTAGATATGGTTGATAGACCAACATGGGTTCCATATCCCAGATTCATCAGCGCCGTCTTTCTACAAGGACTTGGGGATAAATACCCAAAAGAGGGTGATCTGAGACTCTCTCAGGTTGGCCCTAAGGTGCTCGACTTCAAGTCTCTGCCAAATGAGGTACGTCTCTCTACTCTCTTACCTCTTCTCAATCCTCCTTCTTCTACTTCTGCAGCGACTTCAGTGGAAATCCCCACCGCTGATACTCAGGCTGCACCCTCCACTCCTTCTCGTAAAAGGAAACACTCACCTTCCCAACTTGATTCCAAAAGCATCAAGAAAACCAAGGAGCAACCCTCCAAGCCATCAACGGCTGAAGACTCCACGACTCATCTTATACAAGAGTCGCTGGATAGTTTCGTGGTATTCTCTGCCACAGCTGCTCAAGCCACCTCTTCCATCCCAACCTCAGCGTCTCTAAACACTGAGGTTATAAACTTAGAACTTATCCCACCTCCTTCAGCCTCTCTACAGATTGAAGTGATTGTCAGCGGATCCAACGCTGAACCCCGCACCCAACCAATCTTCTCATCCTTCACTCCTCCCAATTTTTCTTTAGACACTCCACCAATTTTTCCACCGTTCTCAGGAACCAACGTCATCGTTCATGATTCAGCTGCTGATACTCTACATGCGATGATGGAAACAAACTTAGGATCTGCAAGCACCTCCATGCACCAAGGCACTCTCGAAGGCGACATGGAATACCATTCAGGGTTACAAGGTTTCGACAACTTCGCCAACCCGCCTGCAGGTATACACATAACTCAACCTACTCCTCTCTCAAAACCCCAAACATCTGAGCTTTCCTCTGTTCATAAGTTAATAACTTTTTCAGGTCCTAATTTGGGAGATATCAACAACTCCCTGAAAGACATGGAAACTAAAGTGGAATCTCTCACCACTACTCTCTCCACCAACTCTTCTGCGGTTACATACGCTGGAGAAAATCTGAAAAAGCTGACTGAGATCGTTGATAAGAAAGCCTCCAGTGCTGATCTGGAGAAAGTGGAGGCAACATTGCAACTTTTGCTGCTACTCTTGCTGAAAACTCTACTGCCATCAACAATCTCAACCTCTCCCATACTAACCTGTCCAGCGAAGTCACAACGTTGAAGACAGAAGTGTCCTTCTTAAGGACAGATGTCAGCACCGCCACCAAATTACTGCAGCAAATCCTCGAGCGTCTGAATGCTCCAACTTGCACTCCATCGCATTTTACTCAGACGGATCGAGAAGATCTTCAAAGACTCAATCCTGCTATATCTGGCCTAGAAGACAGATTAAGCAAGATTGAAACCTGTGTTGGGATCTCTGGCCTGGAAGACAGGGACCCAATGCATGATCCTGCTGATACTGAGAATATCATATCCTCCCCCATCTATCATGTGGAAGAGGGGGAGAAGGATCAAGACCTTCCCCATAATGATGAGGGGGAGAAGAAAACTCTTGAAGACCTTCCCCTAGCTGAGGGGGAGATGAGTTCTACTACTGCTACTATTGAACAACCTCAGGGAGTTGAAAACCCTGAGGGAACCTAGAAAACTCCCTCTGCTCTTGAGAGGGAGCAACTCGATGAGGAGACTGAAGTTGCTGCTGATGTGACCGAACCTAACGCTGATGAGGACGAGTCTGAAGAAGAAGCTGAAGACGATGAAGATGTCGACATCTCTGATGACGAACCATCATCAACTCATAAAAATGATGATGATGATGACGATGATGATGATGACGATGATGATGATGATGATGACTTCTTCTTCATTGAGCCCAAGAAGGTCCCTGAGAAAGGGATTTCGATAAAAGAACCATCAGGGGAGATGACCAAGACAAAGCCTGCAGCATCTGAAGCTGACAAAGGCAAAAACAAAGGCCTCGTTGCAGAAGGCAATCTGGCCATCCTTCAGATAAAGCCAGTTTGTCAGGTACAATATCTTCTCTTCTCTTACACTGCATCCCTTCTCTATCCCTTCTCAATCTCAATCCTTCTATCCATAAAACCTCTATACACTTAAACCCCATTCTTTTCTCTATCTCTTTCTTCCCATAATCTTACATAAACGATCGTTGTGTTTCAGCTAGTCCTCTCCCTTGCTTGAGGATCCAGCTGAAGTCCCCACTGCTGCACCAACAATAATCCCAGCCACAAGAGCTGAAGAAATAATCCTGGTCTTGGATTTAATCATTGAGACCGATGAACCTGAAGAACAACTTCTCTCTCACAAAAACAGACCTTCCTTAGCTCCTCAAAAGCTAAGTGAAGAGGATCAGAAAAAGAGAGATGGAATGATCAAGAAGTTCGAGGATCAGCGAATCATCCTCCATCGCTCCAAAGTCCTTGTTCCCATAAAGTTCAGGTTATCAAAGAAAGAGTTCGCTGATCATCTTAGAGCCACAAGATTACTCGCCGAAAAGAAGGAAGCTGAAGAAAAATATAAGGCCCTCGCCATCCAGCTTGCCCAAGAATTGGTGAATGACCCCAAACTGAAAAGAGCTCCCATGGAAGTCCAACGTCAGTTATGGGAAGACGCCCAGAAGATCGTTGAAGAAAAGACCAAGGTATCTGATTCTACCTTGGAATGGTGCAAAGAAAGACTGCACTATCGATATCGGGCTGCCAAAGTTCACAAGGTATTCATCAGAGGAAAATCGACCATAGATGTACCAGTTGTTAAGGTCGATCTATTCAGAGAAAACGGTACCAAGGAAAACATCTACGCTGCTACGATCAATAAGTACGATTTCTCTGAATGGTTGGAGATGCGGATAGCCATTCAGCGATCTACCTCACAATATAAGAGTCGTGTCGAGAAAATCATAAATTCTCAGTTGGACTTGGTTTCTTCTGATGTGGATATTCCTCCTCTTCCTCCTCTTGCGACTCAACAAAGAAGGGCCTCTGCAAAGAAAAAGTCCAAACCATTAGATTCAGGTCCTCCTATCCGGAACGAAACAGGTATTGGTTTTTCACGTGTTGAAGTACTTGGTCCTGATCCTGATCTCTCAGCGCTGGATACCTCTCTGCCACCTGGTGAACGTTTCGTCCCTGGTAAAGTCATAAGCGAACCTTATGGTATCTTCTTTCTCGACTACGATGAAGGACAATGTTTTCAACGTGTCTCTGAGCTTCCCATCACTCCCATTAAACAGCTCAGGGATCTCATCTATTGGTGTGAATTTAGACGCGATCTTCAGGCACGATATCTCAAACCCTTGATCTTTGCTGAAGCGAAGAATAAACGAGATCAAGGAGTATTGGTCCCTGACTGGATGATACCCACAACAATGACCCTTGATGAACTTCTCATTAAGGAAGAACCTCTTGAAGGCTGATAGTATTTCATTGTAATCTTTCTATCTTTATCAGCTTACCTCTTTTTGTACTTGTAATTTAGATTTGCTGTACTTGTAATTTTTCTACTTCCCTCTATAATCTTATACGAAGTTAAAAGAAAATTTTCAGCGAATGTACTTTACTCCATCAGTACTTAAAAGATCCCAGAAAACCGTAAAAGGGACAAATATTTTATGAGTTCTTTTTATCCTTATGTTTTCATACTTAGCAATTTTCTTTGTTGCTATGTCATAATCAAATAGGGGGAGATTGTTGATCCAAACCCTTAGTGATTTGATAATGACCCTCTCTTAAACACTTAGTGAAAATTGTAAGTAAACAATATGTATTAGAGTTTCACTATCGCTGATAAGTACTTGGACTTTACAGTACCGCTGATAGGAACTCTCGCTCTTTAGATTAGACATTCAGCGAGCACTGTTCATCCAGTAGCTCTGAGCCTGTTCAGTATCTGTGATGATCGCTGATAGTTTAGTTGTTTACTTACGATCCCTGAAGACAAGTTTCACGTCAACAAAGGTTATACGTTGAAGTCGAAGATCAAGCCCAATAACAAGCGACAAGTCTACTAATGAACTAATGCGGATATCAGCGAAGCAAGACCTGTCCACTCAACATGAAGTGTCAAGTAGAAGACTTCAGCAATCGCTGAGCTTTATCATTCACTGATAAAGAACTGTTCAGCGAACGCTGATCATGAGGTCTACTCTACAAGTTACTTTTGTCTAACTCCTTTCACGTCTCCGTACGAAATGTCAGAACGGACCTCCCTTCCGTCTAGAATCGTACAACAAACTCTGATTCTACACTGTGCACCATGCGGCTACTAAGGTTGTCTACAAAGGTCAAAACATGCAACCACTCAGATGCTGCCACGTGTAAAGTAACACTGCTATGCATTAAATGCATGCAATATATAAGAAGAACCCTACTTCAGAATTGAAGTGCTCGACCATCTTCTTCTTTCTCTCTTAGTGTTAGAATATTATTCGTAATATTCTTATCTCCTTTCTATCTTATTTCTAGTGCAAGAAACTTAGTGTTCTTAACTTGTTTAGATTAGGTTAATCCTTAATCTTGTTCCGCAACAAGTTGTAAATTGTTTTAACATTTATCAATAAACAATTTAGAAAGTAAAAATCGTGTGTTTGTATTCAACCCCCCTTCTACAAACTTGTATAACCCTCCGGGACCAACATTTTACACCATTATCATATTAACATAAATAATCGTATATGAACAATAATGCATTAAAAATACATTTCTTTTTTTACAAATTATACCATTGTAATCGTCTCCTCAATACCTTCGAAATGAGCTCAATATTGAATATTTTTGAATTTAATCATATTAGTACAATATTATCGTCACTAATTTCAAAATAAGTTTATTATGGAATATTTTTAATTTAATAATATTGTGAAATATCATAAATACGTATCAAGATTTTTCAAGAATGACGATTTTTTTTTAAACTTGTACATTTTACGCCCTTATATATATTTATCTATTATCTATACTACTTTATTAAAAGAATATAACAATTTTTTTTCAACATTTTTCAGTTTTTTTCAACATTCAGTTTTTCAACAATGCAAACCGTTCTTCTTCTCCGGCCACGACTGCACCAATTTCTCACATCTTCCGTCAACTGCAATTTTAATAGCATATATCATCTTCTGCATGTTTTCTGGCGCACAAAGTATTCTTAGAATCCATTTACTCTCCTTGTTTGTTCTCAATTTTACTCGGTATCTTCAATTTCTGATTTACTCTCCTCGATTTTGCTTACTAATGTTTGCAATTAGGGTTTGTGTTTTCCCTGATGTAAAGGCCCGTTTTGCTTCAATTTCTGCGTTTTCCCTTATGTAGAGCCCATTTTGTGTTTTGCTTCTCGATTTTACTAAGAATCTGAGGTTTTTTGTGTGTGTGTGTGTGTGTTGTTTTCCAGGTTATTCAGTGCCACTACACCTGATTTCATCCCTAATCGATCAAATTCATTCTTCCAGGTAACCAAATTCTTCATCTCTTTGCTCAAATTCGTTCTTCCAGGTAACATTGTTTTCCCTTATAGAGCCCATTTTGCGTTTTGCTTCTCGATTTTACTGGGTGTTGGCTTATGACTCAATCTTGTCACTTTGGCCATTACTTGTTTTCTTTTTTCTTAATGCATATGATAATAGAATGTGCTTCTGCGAATGATCAGTACCAGATGTTGTTCCCTTTTCATTTAATTTCTTCTTTGTCCTTTGATTTATACTTCAGTTTTTTTTTTGTTTTTTTCAAAGATCAGAAGGTGTATGTAACTGTGTACATGTAAACCTGACCCCTCCTTACATTTCCAAGAAGTAATTACTGATGGTTCTATGATATGGGTATGAATGTATGTTTTGTTCAGATTCTAGATCTTTGTAATGTTATATTTGAGTCCTCTGTTGGATTGGATTTTGAGGCAATGCTAATCTTTTTAAAGGAATAACATTCTGAAAAGTGGAGTTTTACAAAATTAAGTATTCAATTCTTTTTTGTATGTGTTCTCATATTTTGTTCTTTTTTTATCTTAAGAAATTATTTGTTTTAGACGGTGCATATGTGTGTAGTCTTAATATATTTGACTTGCCTTTCTAATTTTAGTCCTAGGAACACTATATTTGAATGATCGTTGATGGAAATTTTTATTGGTTTTATACAAGCTTTGGTTTAATAGGTGAACAAGATCTTTGGGAGCTTGGATGTTTATCTCATTGGACCATGTTGATCCAAACCCTCAGTGATTTGATAATGACCCTCTCTTAAACACTTAGTGAAAATTGTAAGTAAACAATATGTAATAGAGTTTAAATATCGCTGATAAGTACTAAGACTTTACAATACCGCTGATAGGAACTCTCGTTCTTTAGATTAAACATTCAGCGAACACTGTTCACCATAATGCTCTGAGCCTGTTCAATCCTTATGGTGATCGCTGATAAGTTAGTTGTTTACTTATGATCCCTGAAGACAAGTTTCACGTCAACATAGGTTCTACGCTGAAGTCGAAGATCAAGCTCAAGAACCAGCGACAAGTCTCCTAATGAACTGATGCGGATCAGCGAAGACTCAGATTTGTCCACTCAACGTGAAGTATCAAGTACAAGACTTCAGCTATCGCTGAACTTTGTCATTCATTGATATAGAATGATATAGAATGATAAAGCTCTGATTCAACGAAAGCTGATCATGAAGTCCTCCGTACAAAGTACTTTTGTCTTAACCACCCTTGCACGACTCCGTACGATATGTCAGAAAAGAACCTCCTTATTGTCTGAAATCGTACAACCACTCTGATACTACATTGTGCACCATGCAGCTACAAAGGTTGTCTACTAAAGTCAGACCCAACAACCAATGAGCTGCTGCCACGTGTAAAGTATAAACTGCCATGCATTAAATGCATGCAGTATATAAGAAGGACTCCAGCTTCATTCTTGAAGCACTTGCTAACTCTGGTCAAGTCATCTTCTTATCTTGAGATAGGTTATTATTAGTAGTTTCCTTCTCCTTCTTAGTGCAAGAAAACTTAGTGTTCCAACTTGTTTAGATTAGGATTTATTCCTTATCTTGTTCCGCAACAAGCTGTAAATTGTTAATGATTTATCAATAAACAATTTAGAAAAGTAAAATATGTGTATTTGTATTCAACCCCCCCCCCCCCCCCTTCTACAAACTTGTATAGCCCTTCGGGACCAACAAGTGGTATCAGAGCGGATTTGTTTAATCTCATAAACAAGATCTGATCTATACTAAGATTTCTCTTCCTAGCTATTTCTTAAAATGGCTACCAACGCAAACACAAACTATATTGACAACGGTTCTCTTGCAAAACCCCCTAGATTCTCCAGAGATAATTTTAATCTATGGAAAAAAGGATGATTCTCTTCTTAGAAGGTGTAGACCCTACTATGCCTTATTATCTTGAAAACGACCCATATATTCCTGTAAGAATTGATGCTGCAGTTCCAGCCGCTGAGAATAGACCTGCTATTCCAGAAAGGCTAATTCCTAAGGAAATTCATATGTGGACTGATGAAGATAAGAAGAAAGTGGCTATCGACACCAAAGCCAGATCCATACTCTCCATGGCTCTTCCTGATGAAGTCTACCATTCCGTCGTGAACATGAAAACCTCAAAAGCTATGTGGGACACAATCTGTGTTCAGTATAAAGGTACTTCTGAAGTCCAGGACTCTAGAAAGATCAGCCTGGTAAGACAGTATGAAAGCTTCATTTGTGGTAAGAATGAAACTCTCTCTTAAGTACACCAACGTTTTAACTGCTTAATAATAGATCTAAAAACTTTGAAGTGCTGAAAAAGTTTTTAGAATGTTTACCTGAAAGTTGGGACAGTTATTCTATGTGTCTCAAGCTGTCAAAGGATCTAAAATCAATGACCCTTTCTACCTTATATGGCACGATGCTGAATCATGAGCAATCGAGTCATCTTAAGAAGAATCTTGTAAAAGATTCCAAAAGCACCCCTGTTGCTTTTATCTCAGAGGAACCTTCCACTCTGCGACCCTCGGTCACTATCACTGAGTTGGAGAGTAACTCTGAAAGGTCATCAGATTCTGACTCTTCAGATCTTGATGAATCTTTGGCTCTCCTCACTAAAAAGTTCAGGAGATTCGCCAAAAAGAAAATGTTCAGAAAGAATAAACCTCTTTCCATTACTGACAAGCGAAGATCATCAGCTCCTGTTGATAAGGCTATTGCTACTTGTTTTAACTGTGAAAAGATAGGACATTTCTCTAACGAGTGCAGGTCAAAGAAAGTTTCGAGAAACTCAGCGTTTCCCAAGAAATCCTCTAACCTCAGGTCTAGAGATGACAAATACGCCAAGCTGAAAGAAAGGTATGCGAAGCTGATAATCTTTAAGAAGAAAGGCAAAGGCCTGATGGCTGACTATGATTGGGCTGACTCTGATGAGAAAGAAACATCTGACTCTGAAGACGATGAAGCCAATCTATGTCTCATGGCCAAACTTGAAGATGAGGATGACAATTCTGACATTCTGTCTACTTCAACCTCTGCCACTCAGGTATCACCTTCCTTCTTTACCAATATTGCAAATATTGATGAAGTTGATAGTCTTCGAACGATCGATCTCTTGACTAGAAGTTTATATGAAGCCATGAATGGCAAAACTGTAGTTGAAAATCAAAACCTTGATCTCGCTGAACAGCTTAAAAACTGTCACCTTCAAATAGAAAATCTTTCTAAAATTGAAGAAGATTTTAAAGATCAAGTTCACCTAAATCAGCTAGTCAAAATCGAGCGTGAAGAAGCTATCGCTGAATTAAAAGCTGAAAAAGCTACTGTTGATGGATGGTATAATTCCTCAACAAAGATCACTGAGATAATTAAGTCTCAGATTCCCCTGAGTGATAAACGTGGTCTTGGTTACAAAGTTGATACTCTAGAACCAACCACTGATCGTTCCATGCTCTTATTTGGAACTTTCGTATCCTCAGTCGCTGATACTTCATCCTCTCAGTGTTCCTCTTCTAACCCGCCCATCCCTGAGGAAATTTCTACCTCTTCAAAAGGTAAAGAGAAAATGTGTTAGGGCAGGTTTTATAGTTGATTTAAAGTTCAAGGGTTGAATTGTATTTGTTTAAATTAGAGCTTATTAGTGAACGGGCCGTGGGCTTGTTAACCACGGGCCCGATGTATTTAATGTGAGATTAGCTTGGAAAAACAAGCTAATCATCCTTTTACTTTCTAAACTCTTATTGCAAATTCTCTCTGAAAGTTAATGAAAGGGATGACAGTTGGAAATCATTGTTCTTATTGATTTATCATTATGATTTCTATATTGTTGCACGGATCTGGATTTAACAATTGTTATCAGAGCAGACGGACGGATTCGATTCACAGATTCATTCACTGATTTCTGCCGACTTTTCCGGATAAACCAGCCGACGTTTCCGGATAACTTCAAGGTGTCCGGACGTTTGTGTGATTTCCATCCGGGTACCTCCAATTCCATCCGGACTCCTCATCTTTTTGGGCATGTTCTGCAATCCGGGTAAGTCACTTTTCCTTATACAATCCGGGTAACATTTGTATCCGGAAACCCAGTGTTTCCGGACATATCTTATCTGGACAATCCATTGTACCCGGAAACTTCAGTGTATCCGGAAACATCTTGTTTCAATTTTTCTATATCCGGAGTCATTTCACATCCGGTAACCTCTGTTATCCGGAAAGTTTGTGGTATCTGTTATCCGGAAAGCTTACACTGTCCGGACTCTTTCTGCTATCCGGACTCTTTCTGCTATTCGGACACCTTGTGATTTGCAGATCTGTTTTCGTTAATTGATCTGATTCGGACACTTCCTGATCAGACCCTTACTTGGATCCCTATCCAGTAAGATCACTCTTAGTTTATACCACTCGTAGACCCTGCGTTAAGATTTCACTCTTAGTGCCTTGCGTTAGGTTTACCCTGTGAATCAATCTTCACGTCTGACGATCACTCCGTTGCAACCGAAGATGTCTACTTCTCGTGATGATCTCGCAATTGGCACTGACACCAAGCCACCGTGTCTCTATCCGAACGAGTATAGCCAATGGCGAGATAGGTTCATGATCTTCATAGAGTCCAAGGACAACTATGAGTACATCAAGAGAGCCCTGGATAATGGCCAATTGCCAAACCAATGAAGGACATAGCTGCAACTGCAGTAGCTCGACGTGAGGCCAAGACTCTTGCTGAAACGACTGAAGACGAAAGAGGCATGATTGAAGGCGAAAAACATGCTAAAAGATACCTGGTTCAAGCCCTTCCCAACTCGACCTACACTGCCATCGACAACTACAAAGACACGGCTAAAGGTATGTCGGATCAAGTTGAAAAAATGATGCATGGAAGCGTGGTTGGCAATCAACAGAAGATAAACAGCGCAATAACCAAGTTCGATGGTTTCAAGCAGCGCCCCGACGAGTCTCTCACCCAGGCCTATGAACGATTTTGTCTACTTCTCAATGAACTGAACAAGAACAAGATTGTTCGTTCCAATACGGAAAACGCGCTCAAGTTTCTCAACAATCTGCTACCTGAATGGAAGGTGTATGCCTCTCATGTCAAGCACAACAATTTGATTGAGAATATCAGCATTAACGAACTGTATGAGACACTTCTTCAAGACGAAGATGAAGGGAATGAGCTCCTAGGCGAGAAAAAGACCGAAACAAAGCCATATGCCGATCCTATTGCTCTCATTTCCTCCAAGCAAGGAAAATCATCGGGAAGTCACTCCAGACGTGCTCCGAAGCAAAGTTCTTCTGAGTCAGAAGCTGAAGATAAGCAAGACAACGATTTTGATGATGAAAAGGTTTCAGAATTCAAAAAGGCCATAACTTTGCTTACCAAATCCTTCGAACAACAAAGGTACTACAAGAAGCCTTCATCCAATATTCAGCGCTACTCCACCTCCTCCAACAAGTGCCATGACTACAAAGATCGACACGAAGGAAAGAAGAAGGTCAGCGAGCACAAAATGTCTGAGAAGAAGGGAAAGCCAGAGAAAGAAGAAGGGAAGAAGAAAGATGAACCCGTAAAGTGTTACAACTGCGGGAAACATGGTCATTTCGCGAAGGATTGTCGCCAGCCTACAGTAAAGAACTCTCACTACTACGAGGCCAAACTTGCCTTGTCTCGTCAGAAAGAGGCTGGAGAAGCAATGTTCGCCGAGACCGATTACTGGTTGGAAAGATCTGATGATGAAGGCAATTCTGATGTTGCTGATGCCTTCATGGGATATCACTCCTCCGCCGAAGAAGAAACGGCTCCTACAAGTCAAGTATGTGATTCTTGCCAACCTGATTTCTTGAATAAAATGAAAGCATTTACTGATCAGGCAAATTCCTTCAAGGCCACCTCTAAACAACAAAAGCTTGAAATTAAATCTCTAACTGAAAAGCTTGATGTTCAAAAGAGAACAACAGAGAAATATAAGTCTGATTGTGCTAATTTAACCGATAAATGCAAAAATCTGTCCTTAGCACCTAAAGACTTTAGGGCCAAATTATCTGATCTTCAACATAAGTTTGATCAGTGCTTGAATGAGAAAGAAGACATTATTTATCCATGCACTTCTCTTCAAATTCAAAACAAGGAGTATGTGGCTAAAATTCTTGAACTCGAAACAAAACTCCACAAAAGGGGTCAAACTGATCAAACCATTTTCTTGAACAAACCCAAAGAGTTCATGTATTTCAACAAAGAGTGGGGAATCGGATATGATAACCCACACTACGTACAAAAAGGAAGATATCAAGTTCTAACCCTATATGATTTTGCTTGCTATGGGTTAGATAAAAAGTACCCAGAGTACGCAATTCAATGGACTGGTCCTCTTGAACCAGAAAAAGAGGAGGAATCCGAGGAACATAAACGCACACAAAAACGAGGAATTCAACTTCCATTTTGTAGGTTCCCAGATTCACGTTGTATCACGTTAATGGTAAAGAAATAGATAGCGGAAGCATATTAAATAAAGCCATTAAAGTGAGTGATTGTGTAAACGATAAATGAACTGTGAGAATCAAATGTAGAACAGTAAAATGATAACAAGATCAGATATAAAAGTTGCTCGTATATTGATAATGAATCACACCAAGAACATGTTCAAGTGTGTTCGGAAATCTGACAGGACAACAATATCGTACGGAAGTAGTGCTTGGGATTGTAGCACTGTGTGCTTAAACAATTGTGGAAAACTATTCTTCCTAAAGCTTACTATTGTTTGTTCCACTACCTCACTATATATAGCCCTGAAAAAGCATAGACAGTGTACTATTGTATCCTGGAATGACACGTGGAAAGTGTGTCTCCAATTTTTAGGGCATACGTGGAAAGTATGGACACGTGTCTAACACTTCGGATATCCTACGAGACATAGGCTGACAGAGGTCTTCACTTCACCAGAGCTCTGTTGAAAGAGCTCTGTTGGTCTTCTGTTAAGTACTTGTTCTTCTATTGGAAGTCTTCGACAGAGCTCTGTTGAGCTCTGTTGGATCCGACAGAGCTCTGTTGAGCTCTGTTGGTCTTCTTGATGAACTTCTTCCAAGTCTTCTGTCTGATCTCTATTGGTCTTCTGACTTGAACTATTTTCAAAACTTTTACATAACAGATACTTGGGGCTAACAATCTCCCCCTAAGTATTGAAAATACAAATTTACATTTGACAGAGATTTAAACAAAAGAACAGAGAACTTTTACCTCTGTCGAAACCTTGCACTAATCTTTTAGAATGTTACAAAAAGATTAAAAGACCAGTACATTTAAGAAAAATTATCTCCCCTTAAGATTCTGTCAAATCTTCTGATGAGTTCTCGGAAGTTGATCATAAGATAGATCTGGGTGATGAAGTTTCTCTGTTGCTCTTCCGGACATTTTTCTCTTGGGAGATTCCGAATGATATCTCTGAGGTATTCCAGCGACTCTGTTGAGTACTTGTAGATATCAGCAGCTCTGAGGGCCTTCTTTATCTTCCTCTGTTGGCAGATGAACACTGGAGGATCTCCAACTACTTTTCCAGTTCTGTAGTGTTCATAGCCTTCAAGGCTCTCATTTGGTGGTGCAGTCGCTAGTCTTTCTACTTAGAATTCTATGCCTAGCTGAAAGTCAATCTGAATCCTTAGATTTATGTGCTCTTGCATAGCGCAGCGTACCTCAGGGAGTGCAGTTCTTGCCTCTTTATATCTGTCACTGAAGTTGTAACAGTAGGCGTGAAGTTGAATCAGATCGTACGGGTTCAGAAGTACGAGATCGTTGTCGTTAAAGCTCTCAACCTTTGCGTCGTTTGATTCAACAATGAACTCATGATAGCTCATCTGTGTTCTGATGTGCCGAAAGATCCTGTGCTTGATGTCTACGATTCTGCGTATTCCAAAGTTAGAGTTAATGTTCTTGTTCAGACCAGACTTTGTTTCGATGAATTTGCGTCGCACATCAGAGATCGTATTGATCCTGCAGGGGTTATAGTATGGGTTGATTGGCATAGCATTAACAGGTATTGTATCATGGTCACCATACAGATAGGCAAATATCTCTTCTAGCGGTGGTTTGCCAGAGTGTTGGTTTGAGGATTCGTGATTCTGTTCGGTTTGCATGGGATTTGGGTCTTCATGGGTTTCGGTCATAAGTCTGTCGATGTATTGAATAGACTCTTGAGGTTGGCTTTGGCTTGTTTCTTCACCAGAGAATGGTTCTGTTCTCTCTGGTTCTGTTCTTGGTGAAATAGGAAGGGTGTCCAAGATAATGATCTCTGGTGGTTAAGATAAGGGTTCAGTTGGCTTGATGTCCCTATCTTTGAACATGTAGTCGAAAATCACCATGGGTATCTCTGGTAAGTCTTTAATTATGTTCCCTTGACCTCCTGCTTCTGTTGTTTCAGCCTCTGTTACCTCGACCTTTACTACCTTCTCTTTTCCCTTGACAGATCCCTCTGCCTCTGTTACCTCTGCTACCTATGCCTCTGTTACCTCTGTTGTAGGTTCTTTTTCCTTTTCCTTCTCCTCTTTCTCAGCCTCCTTCTCAATCTCTTTCTCCTCTTTCTCAGCCTCTTTCTCCTTCTCCCCCTTTTGTTGTTCTGACGACTCACCTAGCTGATCATCTGACGGGCCTTCAGAATCGTCTCCATCATCAGAGAGAGCAGCACCTGTATCTGGTGAGGGCGGAATAACAAACTTCGGTCGTTTAGCAGAGGGTTCGCTTTCAGGTGCTCCTTCTGCAGGTCTTTTCCAGGAGATTATGTTCTTGAACTCTGTTGCGGCTTGTTAGAGGACGTCTTGAAGTTCTTTTGCGGTCGTGCGGACTTCATCAACTTGATTCGCAAAGTTTACGTTTTTTGAATTAAGTGATGTTTGCACATGCTTTTCTGTTGCTTGGGATTTCATCACGAACTTCGAAGACACAGTCATCATTCGGCTTAGGACTCGTTTACTGAATTCACCCATCTGGCCGACTGTCATGGGTAAGTCTTTAGGGCTGGGGCCAGATATGTTGATTGGTGTTGCTGAGGAGGTTGTGGCTTCTGTTAAGGTTCTTATGTTTGAGTCTGACAGAAGCAAGGAAGGAATAGGCAAGGTTATGTTCATTTGAGCGGTGTGGTTTTCTATTATAAGGGTCTTCAGGGCGGCTAGTTTTGTTGAGAATTTTGTTCTTTCCTCTGTTCTGAGTCTTTTCTGTTCTGCCAATTCTGACGTTAACTTGGCAATTTCTTCTGTTCTTGCTCTTTCTGCCTCTGCTCTGAGATGTTCAACTTCTATTCGGAGTCTTTCGGCTTCGGTATTTCTTTGAGTAATCTCCGTAAAAGAAGTTGTTATTCTCTGTAGCTCTGCTCTGAGAGAAGCATTCTCCGATCGGATCAACTCCTCCTTCTGTGAATTGATAAGTTTATACTTGTTCAAGGAGCTGTTGATACTATCACAGAAGCCTGTAAACTCTGCTTTTGTGATGGTATCAACGGGGATATCCTTGTTTCCAACAAATGGATTCAAGTTGACCTCAAGTTCAGAGGTGCCTACGTTAAGAGTTGTGTTGAGATTGGCTCTTGTAGGTCTTCCACCCGATCCTTGACGTTCCTGTTCAGGGGAAACATCTACAGGTGTTCTGGTCTGTTCAGCTCTCTCATCCTCAGAATCTGAGAGATTGAAGTAGACGTGGGAGTTAACATTGTGATCTAGACAAGTTAATCCTTGTGAAATTAGGCTGTCAAATTGCCTCTGAGTTCGGCAATCCCTACGGGTAAATCGAAAATTGCCCAAGGACCTAAGTTGTTCCTCCTTAGAAAGATGAGCCACAGAGGCATCATCGTGTGTGATTGTCCTATCGATGTCATGGGGCGAATTGACATCATTACCAAACAGGGATTCCCCGGTTTCGTGCATACCAGAGGCATGAAAAGTTGCCTCTGATGGTATTGGCTGGTTGGGGTTCGAGGTATGTACCTCTGTTTCAATATCCATTTGAGCTAGATCCTCATGGATAGATGATGTGCTTGCACTGGGAGTTGGGATGGAAAAATGCACATGTGTGTTCACAGGCTGAACATCTTCTTCTAAACTCTCCTCTCTCTCAGATTCTATGGATAAAGAACGCTCGGGTGTACTCTCTATCACATGTATCTCACAGTTACCAGAGGGATACGAACTCTCTGCCATCTCCTCTGCAACTTCCCTTTCTTCCTCATGAACAACCTCCATAGGGGATGCTCTGTTCTGTACTTCCTCCTCCATCACTAGAGGAAGACCCCTCTTCGGGTACTCTTCGCTCTGGTCTTTCTTCTTCTGCTATTTCCTCACTCATGCTCTCTAACTCTGGTTCAGGACCTAAGTATGCTGGGGTTCTCACCACAGGTTCTTGTGGTTGAGCATCACTCTGATAGTTTTGGATAGAGATGTGGTCTGGTGAGATTAGAGAAAGCATAGTACCTGGAACGCGTCGAATGATGGGGTAGTCGCCTGAAGTGGTGTGATGTAATCTGGACATTACCCAGTTCTTGAAGGTATTTCCTTGTTGGGTCAACTCCAGACGATCAAATGCTCTTCTGATCACTAAGCTGATGAATCTTGGAAACTTGATGTTCTTTAGGAATTTGTGTTTCCCAACTTCACCTCCTTTGGCGATAGCAGTGGTTTTGAGGTTTACTGCTGTGAGAAGATCATCATAGAGAATGCTTGCGTAGTCGAGATTCCTTTGAAAGAATAATCCATACATGATTAGTAGGATTCCCGTAGTGGCTTGATCTTGACTACCAGACTTTCCTTTAAGGGTTCGGTTCAGGGTGGAGAACATGAAGTTCCAGAAAGGCGGTAGGTTCTGTCTTTTGAAAGCGCCGATTCTGACGATCTCTTTGTTGTAACCTATAAATCGTATGAACTCAAGAAGAACATCAACATTTGGGGGCTTCTCATAGGCATCTATTTCAAGCTATTCTGTCGTCTTCATTCCAAGGGTTCTCCGCAGGGTTTTAGCTCCTATTCTGATAGTTCCTGAACCACCTTCTGTTCCAGCATCGACATTGCCAATGATTCCATCCCTTTCTTCAATAAACTGGCAGGTAGTCCACCATTGACGAATGTATAGCTCAGGAACATTATCGTCAAAGTCAGTTAGGGCTTTGAAGATTTCAGAGTTCCTGAAGAACTCTAGAAGAATGTGGTATTGGGGTAAGTAAAGGCTAGGGTTTGGATCTAATCGTTGATTGTTTTCTGCAAGTTCGTATGGAGGAATATTGATGTGATCAACAAGGCCTATTCTGCTTGAATCGGCAGAATGTTGTTGTTTTTCCATTGTTGCAGGTTAGGGTTCTTGAAGGTTTGAGTAAGGAGGGAAAGATTGAACAAAAATTTGAATACTCAGAAATCGTAAGAGATGAACTGGTTTAAAGGAAATAGGTATTTATATGAAGAATGAATGGCTGGATCACAATCATAGGTACTATAGGTACTCGAGTTTTGAATAGTGGAACAGCCGCTACAGTAAGAACGTGCGAACAGCTGACGGTTGATCTTTCAATCAGAGATTGCCACGTGGATTTATGTCTGACAACTTTCGTGCAAGTAAACCGTCACGGTTAGAGATGTGCGGGTGACAGGTTGTTGACGTTCAAAGAGTGACCCGCGTCTATGATGACGTGTTCTGATGACGTGGCCGAACAAACTAACAGAGCTCTGATGGAGCTTTGTTAAGTTGCCTCTGTTGAGTGAACTCTTCATTTCTTATTAGCCCAAGATGTTGCATCTTTACCTTTAAAACATTTAAAATTATGTTCTGATGTGGAAGGAAAGGAACAGACAGATCTTTAGACAAACAACAGAGCTCTGATGAGAAGCAACATAGGCTCTGGTGAGATGTTAGAGTTCTGGCAAGTTCTTGACATTATCAAAGGTTTTCATCAGAACAGATTTTCCTTCCTCTTTAAAAAATATATGACATAAATGATCAAGCAAAGTCTATTTTGATTTGAAAAATTAAGTTCTAACCTGTTCCCCCTAAAACCATGCAATTTTTTTTAAGCTCCTCCTAGAAAATTGAGCTTAAAAAAACTTTGTACAGACAATACTTTATATACAAACAGAATGTTCAAAGAGATGAAAAAGTATGCGTGACAGAATTCTGGTGAACAACAGAGTTCTGTTGAACTAGCCTACCCAACTATTTGATAGAGCTCTGGTAGGAACATCAGAGCCTCTGTTGATTTTGAACAGAGTTAGGAGGACAAGTTCAGCATACCCAGTTTGCTGATTAAGAAGTTAAATCTCCTTTCATCAAGGGCTTTTGTAAACAAGTCAGCAAGTTGGAAGTCTGTTGAAACAAAGTACATTTCAATAGTCCCTTTTTCAACATGATCCTTTATTAAGTGATACCTTATGTCGATGTGCTTAGTCTTTGAGTGCTGAACTGGATTTGCAGTTATGGCAATGGCACTCTTGGAGTCACATAGAATTGGAATTTTACCATACCCTAAACCATAATCTTTGAGTTGAGTTTTCATCCAAATCACTTGAGAGCAACAGCAACATATTCTGCTTCTGTTGTAGAAGTTGAGACACAGTTCTGTTTCTTGGATGTCCAACTCACCAACTTATCTCCAAGCAGTTGGCAGCTACCAGAAGTACTCTTTCTGTCATTCTTGCATCCTCCATAGTCTGAATCTGTATATGCTACAAGCTCGAAACCAGAGTTAAGAGGATACTAGAGACCCAAAAATTGAGTCCCTTTCAGATATTTAAAAATATGTTTGACAACAGTTAAATGGGTTTCTGTTGGATTAGCCTGAAATCTGGCACAAAGACAGGTTGCAAACATTATATCAGGTCTGCTGGCAGTTAAGTACAAAAGTGACCCTCTCATGCCTCTGTAGTGCTTGACATCTGTTGGTTCACCCTTAAGATCTAAGTCAAGTTTAACTCAAGTGGCAGTAGGAGTTTTCATAGGTTTTGAATCATTGAGCTTATATTTCTTCAACATGTCAGAGATGTACTTGGACTGACTTATAAAAGTCCCTCTGTCAGATTGTTTAACTTGTAAACCAAGGAAGAACGAATGTTCTCCCATCATGCTCATTTTAAATTCACTTTTCATTAAACTCTCAAACTTTTCACAATACTCTTGCCGTGTAGACCCGAAAATAATATCATCAACATATATTTGTACCAGAAGTATATCATTCTTATACCTCCTAAAGAATAGAGTTTTATCGACGGTACCTTTCTCGAAGTGATTGATCAACAAAAATTTGGACAAAGTTTCATACCAGGCTCTGGGAGCTTGCTTAAGGCCGTAGAGAGCTTTGTCTAACTTATAGACATGGTCTGGAAACTCAGAACATTCAAAACCAGGTGGTTGCTGGACATAAACTTCCTCTTGTAGTTTGCCATTCAGAAAGGCAGACTTGACGTCCATTTGGTAGACCTTGAAACCCTTATGAGCAGCATAGGCTAAAAAGATTCTGATGGCTTCTAGCCTAGCCACAGGAGCAAAGGTTTCATCATAATCAATGCCTTCTTCCTGTCTGTATCCCTTTGCAACCAGACGGGCTTTGTTTCTGATTATTATCCCATCTTCATCCTTTTTGTTTCTAAACACCCACTTGGTTCCAATGGCCGCTTTGCCTTTTGGGAGTGGAACCAAGGACCAGACTTTATTTCTTTCGAATTCCAGAAGCTCTTCTTGCATAGCTTCGATCCAATTTGGGTCCTCTAGGGCTTCTGAAACCTTCTTCGGCTCAATCATGCTTAAAAAGTTTACAAAGAAAGCTTCATTGATTGTGGCCGATCTAGTCTTCACACCATCTTCAGCAGCACCAATAATCAGATGATGAGGGTGATCCTTTGTCCATCGCGTCATGGGAGCATGGACAATAGGTGGGGTTTGTGCTTCTGATGGGAAAAGACGAACTTCAGCGTCAGAGCTCTGTAGGTTGGGACCAGGGCTCTGTGGCACACAGCTCTGAAGAGTGGCCTCATTGCTCTGAGAGTTATTAACAGGGCTTTGTGAAGATGGACTTTCAAATAAGGAGTTTCTGCCAATATTAGTCAGCAGAGGTGATGATGGCTCTTGTTCAGGTTCTCTCTCGCTCTGATGTGGTTCCTCCTTTCTCTGAATCACTCCTGTAGACAGAGAAGTAGATGGTGAAATATTTGAGGGGCTAGTAAGAGTTGTACCTGTCAGATTTTGTTTGGTTGAGTTCTGAGCTTGATCTCCTCTGTTGAAGTTATCAGAGGAATCATCATCATTGAAAAAGTCGTTGAACATAAGATTTATATCTTCTTCCCTTGTCTTTGAAGAACTTGTCTTCTTCTGCTCTGTATGTGTCCCCTTTGTTGATTTTCGATCAGAGAATCTTGATGTACTTTCATCAAAGGACACATTTACACTTTCTTGAATGACCCGACAAATGGAGTTGTAGACTCTGTAGGCTTTAGAGGTTAAGGAATAACCAATAAAGATTCCTTCGTCTGCTTTCTTATCAAACTTTCCCAGTTGATCTCTGTCATTCAATATGTAACATTTGCAGCCAAAAACATGAAAGAATTTCACATTTGGTCTTCTGTTGTTGATGAGTTCATAAGGAGTCTTCTTAAATCTTTTCACTATTACAGCTCTGTTTTGGGTAAAACATGCTGTTGAGACTGCTTCTGTCCAGAAGTTCATTGGAAGGACAGGCCCAGCTAACATGGTTCTGGCGGCTTCTACCAGAGTTCTGTTCTTTCTCTCCACAACTCCATTTTGTTGTGGAGTTCTTGCTGCTGAGAAGTTTTGGGAAATACATTCCTCTGTTAGGTAGGCATCAATTTTGGCATTCTTGAATTTTGTCCCATTATCACTTCTCAACTTCTGTACCTTCAGATCTAACAGAACCTGTATCCTTTTCAACAAACTTATCAGAATCTCTGGAACATCAGATTTTACTCTGATGAACTCAATCCAGGTATATCAAGAAAATTCATCAATTGAAACAAGAATATACTTCTTGCCCGACAGACTTTGCACAGAGATTGGACCACAGAGATCCACATGAAGCATATGCAAAGGTCTGGGACAACTATGATCACTCTTTGTTCTGTGTGAAGATCTTTTCATCTTACCCAGGTCACAAGCAGAACAGAGATGGTCTTTGTCAAACTTCAGAGAAGGAAGTCCTTTTACTAACTTTAGTTTCACGAGCTTATCAAGATTTTGAAAGTTCAAATGGGCAAATCTTTATACCAGAGCCAGGCATCTTCATTTTTCAAAGACACTAAACAGAGTTTCTCTGTTGTAGAGTTTTGGTTTGGTTTAAAATTCATCTTATAAAGATTGCCTTTTCTGTCGGCTCTTAAAAGTTCTTGACCAGACTCTGAAAGTAACAATGAACAATACTTCTTCCTGGAATTGACGTCGAACCCGTGATCACATAGTTGACTTATACTGAGAAGATTATGGTTTAATCCTTCAACATAAGCAACCTCAGAAACTGAAACATCACCATTTTCTAAAGTACCATAACCCTTAATCTGTCCGCCATTGTCTCCTCCGAAGGTTACTGCACTTCCCATCTTGTTCTTAAAAGAAGTTAACAGCTCCTTATTCCCCGTCATGTGCCTGGATCATCCAGAATCCAAATACCAGATCTGCACATGAGGTTTCTGCAAGACAGATTAATTCCTTTTAGGTACCCACTGCATAATGGGTCCTTTCTTGTTAGGCTTTGGTGGATTAACTGACTTTCCTTGGGATTTTTCATACTGAGAAGGTGTGCCAGAGGTTTTCCTCTGTGTATTCTGAACAGTCTTAAGATTTTTCTTTTGAACCGACTTATTCAGAACACAGTGGGGACCATTCAGATTAAGTAACAGCTGAATGCAATTGCAGTTTATGGAGCATGACTGATGCACATAGTTTTTATTAGAAAGTTGTTTGAAAGGTGCTTGATTTTGAAAGGTTATAGGACCAGATGTCTTTGC
The DNA here is from genome assembly GCA_033807775.1 of Saussurea involucrata. Lineage (NCBI taxonomy): Eukaryota > Viridiplantae > Streptophyta > Magnoliopsida > Asterales > Asteraceae > Saussurea > Saussurea involucrata. Next base: position 69,235,054 of record CM066320.1, read on the forward strand.
ATACAATCTGTCCTGATTTTGTTTCTTTGAAACAGACTCTGTTGACATGATGTTCTTTGGATTTGACTCTTTTGATCAGACAGAATTTCCTCTTTGATTTATACCAGAATTTGGAATAGATCTGTTGTTTGCTATCCATTTTCCCTTATGTTCTGGTGTGAACTTTACTGGTTTGAATACAAGAGGAACATTTGGGTTTACAGAAACACTTTTGTTTTTCTCTCTCTTCTCCACTTCTACTGCATTAGAAGCAAGAATCTTGAAACCTTTGTTGTTAAACTCAGTTACCGGTATAAATCTTGATTGTTTATTAAAGAAAGAAACATCCTCTTTTAGATTAATGGATCCCATCGGTATCTGCTTTAACTTGTGTAAGATTTTCTTTTGACCACAAAAGATCTGTTCATCTACTTCGGAGTCAGAGTCACAGTAAGAGGCTAGAAAGTCTCTGGTGGCTCTGTTGGAGGTATTAGGCTTGATAGGTATAACAGAGATGTTTGGCTTAACAGTTCTGAACCTTCTCAACTTGGGTTTTAAGGAGTCTAAAACAGCATTTTCTTCGATAACTTTCAACAAATCCTCTTCGAAAGATGTTCTTATAGATTCAGAGGTAGGAGAGAAGGCTGGGGCTTCTGGATTTAGCTTGCTCTGTGGTATTTCAACAGAAGGCTCTGTCATAGAAGTAACAAACTTCTGTCCTAAGAATGAGTTGAAGTTAAAAATCTCTTTTGTATCCAAGTTCTTGACAGAGCTTGGAAGTATGATTTTAGCTCTTCCTTGATCAAGAATAAACTCTGAGGATGATTTTAAAACCTTCTTATGATCAGAGGAGTCATAGCTGACGTTCCTAAAGTTAAGATGCCTTGGTTTTGAGAAAGTATCTGAGATTTTGGTTCTTTTAAAAACAACATTACCAGATATCACGTCCTCTTGGATTTTCCCAACACAAAAGGCAGAGGACAGAGATGTCTTCTTTCTTTCGTCATAGGGAGCAAGGTCAGAGAAACCAAGACCTTGCGTATCCATCTGTGAATTTATCTTGATGTGCACATCTTGTGCATCCTGGTACTTTTTGATCTGAATTTCTTTTCTCTGTAGGGATTGATGCAGAACTTCCCTCTCTCTTTGAAAATAATCAGTTAAAGCAACATAGTTAAGTCTCTCAGTTTCAGACTTTTTCATTTCTTCAGACTTCTTTTTCAAAGCATTTTCATATTCTTTAATCTTATCTGAAAACAGACTCTCTTTCCTTTTTTGCAAGATTTCTAGCTCAGATTTTTCTTTGAAGATTTCTTCCTTTTCTTGTTCTAAGAGAGTTTTCTCTCTCTCGTAAAAGGACAGATCCTTCTGAGCTAGCTTTCTCAGCTCCTTTTCTTCAAAAAGTTTTTGTTTCAGAAGTTGAAATTCCTCATTCTGCATAGAAACATGCATTTCTAACTCTGAGTCAGACTTGGATTCAGATGAACATACCTTGGCACTGGGTCTGGTGGTCTCCAGCGCTCTGTCGTGGTAAGAGCATACATGAGCTAGATCTTCTTCTTCTGTTGTTCCCTTCATTATCTCTGGTTCTCCAGTCATCCAGTCAACAATATCTTCAAGGCTTTCATCATTCACATCAACTCCACAGAAGTTGGCTTGTTCTGGTTCATCATCAGAAGATGAATCAGAAACCCAGTTCTCCATTTCAGCAACATAATTTCTCTCTCTGTAGTTGTACTTATATTTGTTCTTGTAATAGTCCTGGTCTTTTACCAGTTTGCCTCTACAATTCACTGAAAAGTGGCTAGGTTTGCCACATCTGAAGCAGCGTCCATCGTTCTGATTGATGGGTTGGGCAACATCGGCCTTCTATTGTGCTGGTGGATTTTCTCTTCTGTTTTGTGGTTGTCTCTGCTCTGTAGTAACTCTGTTCTGGTGCAGCATATCCTCTTCTGTCTTCCTTTCCATCTCTCTCAAATCTACCTCTTCTGTCAAACTTATTGCCAAATCTCTTGTTAAATTGTTGAGTTATTAGAGCAGGAGATTGAGCAAAAGCTTGAATCTCATCATCCTCTGATGAGCTTTCCTCTGTTTCACTTTCTGCAACCAAACTTTTCTTTCTGTTAGATCTGAAGTTTTGTCAATAAACCAAGTGTTGAAGATCTGATAAGAAGGTTCAGAAGTTCTGAGAAGAAGAGTCAGAAGTTCTGAGAAGAAGAGTCAGAGATCTGAGAAAGAGAAGTCAGAAGTTCTGAGAAGCGTGATCAGAAGAATGTTCAGAAGTTCTGAACTACCTGTTCAGAACTTATGACGAGTTTCGTTATTTAGTAATGTGTAAACTAATTAGGACACGTGTTATGTTCTTATTAGTCTTTCTTATTTGTACTGTAGCTTTAAGATGTTTGTTGCAGTATAAATAGAGTGGTTAGCACTACGTTGCTAACTGATTGATTTTCCCATATTACTTGTATTCATTCCTTGTAATCTTTGAGGTTATCTCTCTCTTAGATCTGTAATTCTGTGCATCATTGAATACAATTGGGCTTGATCATACAATTTCTCAATTACTTCTTTCTATATTGATTGTAAGAATAGATCCTGCACTTACAATTGGTATCAGAGCCAATCAACAAACAAATTCGTTCAAGATTGTGATTGCGAAGATCGATTGATCAATTTCTTGAAGATTTCTTGATTCATTCAAAATTCGATTCCGCTGCTAGGGCTAGTTCTTGAATTCTTAGCAATTCTTGAATTACCTGCTACTTTTCGATCAAGAAAATCGAATTTGTCTTTCTGTTGAATTTTCTTACAATCATGTCTTCTAAAGAATATCTAGCCATGGGATCCGAAACCAAACCGCCTGTTCTTATACCAGAAGAGTATCAACAATGGAAAACTCGTATGATCCAATTCCTTGACAACATCGATGAAAATCTTATGATTTCTATTCGAGAAGGTCCAATCGAAGTATATATCGATGTCGCCGCAACCCCTGCTACAGAGACAACTCCAGAAATTCCAGCGACCAGAGTAAAGAAGAATTATTCCCAATACACTGCTGAACAGAAAAATAGGCATGCTATTGACAAAAGAGCAATTACTTTGATGACTTTGGCTGTCCCTAATGAGGTTCTTAACAGGATTGATAGTGGATCATCAGCTAAAGAAATGTGGGACGAATTGGAAAGGCAAATGTTAGGAACTGTGAGATCTATTCAGGCAAAGTTAAATCAAAGCATAAATGCTTATGAAAGGTTCAAAGCAAAAGAGTCAGAAAGTTTGACACAGACATACAGTAAATTTTGCACTATTCTAAATGACTTGAGAAGAAATGGACTGAAGAAAACAAAATCAGAAATAAATTACAAATTTCTGAACAGTCTAAATTCAGAATGGTCATCATTTGCCATAAGTCTGCAAATGAACAAGGATATGTGTGAAGAAGACTTAAATGATTTGTTCTGTGTTCTTAATCAACATGAAGACTCTGTCAAGTTAGTTGTGGAAGAAAAGAAAAATGTTGCTGATCAGTTAGCGTTCTTATCAAAGTCCAAAGCAATCAAAGCACCCAAAAAGACTGCATATCTATCAGAAATACCGAGTCTGGAGGAATCTGACAAAGAAGAAGGATCAGAAGATGATGAAGATATCAAGATAATGGCTGAAAAGCTAGCTTTGCTGACAAATACTTTCAACAAAAGGTATGGGAAGGGCAGATTTCAAGGAAATTATAAGAGAGCTGGAAGTTCAGATTATAAGAAGAAAGATGACAGAGAAGAAAATAAGATTGAAAAGAGAATAGATAGAAGTGAAGAAAACAAGGAAGAGAAGGAAGAGAGAAAAGAAAAGAATCTGTGTTTCAAGTGTGGAAAATCTGGCCATTATGCCAAGGATTGCAGAGTTAAAGTTGTGAAAGATTATGAATACTACACGAAGAAGGCTCAGCTTGCAAAGAAGAGAGATGACGAGAGTGCGCTATTGGCTGAACAGGAGAATTGGCTGTACTACACTTCTGATGAAGATGATCATATCAACTTTCCACAGATGCGAAGCTATATGGCAAAAATGAGGAATGAGGATGATTCTGATTTTGAAGATGCTGATTCTGAGTCATCTGCTGAGGTACATTCTTCACTTGAATTAGAGTTAATGACACAGATTGGTGAAATGAAAACTGAATTTGCTAATCTAAGAAAACAGATAAAAGGAGAAAGAACTTTGGTTAACAAATTCAGAATTGAAAAAGAAGTAATAAACGAACAATATGAAGAATCTGAGGCTGAGAAACAGAAAGTTAAAGATGAAAATTCTGAATTGATGAAAAGGCTTTCTGAACTAAAAGTTGAGTTTTCAAAAATAAAGGATGAAAAAGGTGATTTACAAATAAAATTTGATATGTTATTTGAAGAAAGAAAGAATTTATACACCAAAATCAAAGAATTGGAAGATTTGAATTTGAAAAGAGGTCAGACTCAGCAAACATTAAATCTTTTATTAAGCAATGTTAAAGATACAAGATTTTACAATCCAAAGAAGGGATTGGGATTGGAAGAAAATGTCATTTTAAAAAGAGCTCCAATACTTCAAGTTTCTAAGCCAAAAATCCCAGAAATTGTTGAAGTTTTCATAAGACCTGCTAGTTCTATAACAAGTTCTGACAATTTGCAAAGACCAAACTCTAAAAAATCAGATGAGACAATTTCTGAGTCTAAAACAGAAAAGTCAGTTGGTTCAGAAGAAAAGGTTAAGAAAGAAGTTTCTAAACCAACAGATGAAAAGCCAAGATACAATGATACTAAATTCAAGTATGATTCCTTAAATGTCAGCTACAAAAATAAACAACCAAGTTTTTCATATCATGACATTGAGAGCATATTTGATACAAGTAAAAATTCTGAAACAGTCAATCAGAAGTCTGAAACTTCTAGTCAGGATTCTGAACTTTGTAGTCAGAATTCTGAGTCTAAAGATCAGACATCTGAGTCTGTAAATCAGAACTCTGACTCAGGTGGTCAGAAGTCTGATTCAACTGGATTTTCTGAAACAAAATCAGATGAATTTTTGCAACTTGAAAAGAGATTTAATCTTGTGAGTCAAGAACTTGAGGATTTAAGGAAAGCTTATGATGAACTTGAAAATGATTTCTGTGAGATGGATATTAAACTTGAAGAAGCTTTGAAAGAAAAGAATATTTTTATTCAGAAAATAACAGAGCTTGAAAAACTGAAGACTGAGTATGATTTTTTTAAAATTAATGCTTCAAGAGAAAATGATAAATTCTTTAATGAATCAAGTACATATGAAAAAGGTGAATCATCTAATTCTTCTAACAAAAAGAACTTGAATTTTTCAGAAAAAGAAGAAAGCAAAAGGAAAGATGATCTTGCAAAGTTGAATGATCTGAAAAGGGAACTTGAGAAGCTTAGAATGAAATCTACTTCTGAACTAAACGCTAGAAATTCTTGTAATAAGGGCAATTGTACTCTGAACAGTATAAATAAAAATGAAATGATCTATGTTTCAGATTTATTGTCACTTGCAAAGAAAAATCTTGTTTGTGTTAGATGTAAAAATGATTCATTCCAATATTCTCACAAATGTCAAGTCAAAATAACTTCTGTTTCATACATAAGAAAAGATATTCAGAAAGTTTCTGTTTCTCAAAATACAGAAAAGAAGAAAATTTCTGTTCCTCAGACTCAGAAGAAAGAAAAGATAAAAGAAAAGAAAGTTGAAAACATAGCAAAACCAAAAGTTACAACTCTCAAAAAGAATTTGAACAAACTTGTAAGCAGAAAATGTTCTGACTTCATAAAAGTTCAAGGAAAGTGGTGTTTGAAGAAAGATTTTGAGTGGAGAGTAAAAGGTACTAATGTTAAATCCAATGACAAAGCTAACAAAGATGGACCCATTCCAAAATGGGTACCTAAACTTAACTGATCCTTTTGCAGGGCTGTCATGTGTGGTTTTTAGATTCAGGAGCTTCAAGACACATGACAGGTCAGAAGTCTTTCTATCAAACTTCACAGAAAAGGCTGGAGGAGCAGTAAACTTTGGAAACAATAGCAAAGGTCAAGTCAAAGGTTATGGGGATTTAACTAAAGGGGATCTAACTATCCAAAAGGTTTTCTATGTTGAAGGATTACAACACAATCTTTTCAGCATAAGTCAGTTTTTAGACAGTCTTTGTCAAATTAAGTTTCAAATAACAGGTTGCATGATTCTAACTGAAAATGATGTCAAAGTCTTCTGGGCCAAAAGACATATGGACTTATTTGTAGTTAATTTTTCAAAATTGAAAACATTAAATACAGTTTGTCTTTTATCAAAATCAACTGCAAATGAATGCTGGCTTTGGCACAGAAGATGTTCTCATCTAAATTTCAAAGATCTTAATAATCTTGTTGCAAAACATTTGGTTAAAGGCTTACCAAAGCTTAAATTTGAAAAAGAATCATTATGCTCAGCTTGTGAAATGGGCAAGATGAAAAAGAGTTCTCACAAATTAAAAATGGACTCATCTTGCAAAGCACCATTAGAAATGATTCATACTGATCTTTGTGGTCCAATTTCAGTTCAATCGATGGGAGGAAAGAAATATATGCTTGTGATTGTTGATGAATTATCCAGATACACGTGGGTTGAGTTCCTAAGAGCTAAGTCAGAAGCTGCTACTACATTGATAAATTTTATCAAAAGGATTCAAGTTCTCTTACAACTTCAAGTTTAGAAAATCAGAAGTGATAATGGAACGGAGTTCAGAAATGAGACTCTTCAGAATTTTTTAGAAAGTTCTGGGATTTCTCACAATTTTTCTGCTGTCAGAACTCCTCAACAAAATGGTGTTGTTGAAAGGAAGAATAGAACTCTAGTTGAGGCTGCGAGAACAATGCTGGCTTATGCAAATCTTCCTACTTTCCTATGGGCTGAAGCAATTGCAACTGCTTGTTTTACACAAAATAGAACTTTAATCAATAAGAGATTAAATAAGACTGCTTATGAACTGATAAATAAAAGAAAACCATTAATCAAATTCTTTCATATTTTTGGTTGCAGATGCTATGTTCTCAGAGACAGAGAAAATCTTGCCAAATTCGATAAAAAGGCAGATGAAGGATACTTTGTGGGTTATTCTTTAACTTCCAAAGCATTCAGAATCTACAATAGAAGAACCAAGAGGATGATGGAGAGCATAAATGTAACTTTTGATGAAGCCAGAATGCGGACTTCTGAACAAGACAGTTCAGAACTCATGCTGAACAAGACAAAAATGACTTCTGATACAAATTCTAATCCTATTTGTTCAGAACTCAATTTACTGTTTAAGGATGCTTTTAGTGAACTAATTTCTGATTCTTATGCAGAATATGAAAACCCAAAGATGGTCAAAGAGATGAAAAATAAGACTCCAGAAATAGTTCAATCAACTGTAATTTCTGACAAAGGTCCATCAGAGGAGTGCCCAAATCTAATAAATACAAGTGGTGAAAACTCTGAACCTTGTAATCAAAATTCTGATTCTTGTACTCAGAACTCTGAACAAGTCAATCAGAACTCTGACTTCATTAATCAGAACTCAAACTTGGATGCAACTCCTACTCATACGTCAGAACAAGGTGACAGTTCAGAATTACGAGCAATCATTGATGAGAATGATGCAAACAACAATTATTCAGAGATTGATGTACTCCCTAGTGCTAATAAATGGACTAAAAATCACCCTATTCATCAAGTAATAGGTGATCCATCAGCAGGAGTAAAGACAAGATCAGCTACAGCAAATGAAGCAACGTTTGCTGGTTTCTTAAGTATAATTGAACCAAAGAAAGCTAATGAAGCCCTAGAGGATCCAGACTGGATTTCAGCAATGCAAGAGGAATTGCTTCAATTTGAAAGAAATAAAGTTTGGAGACTCATTCCAAAGCCTGAAGGTAAATCTATAATTGGAACTAAATGGGTGTTCAGAAACAAAAAGGACGAATCAGGTGTTGTCATCAGAAACAAGGCAAGATTGGTTGCTAAGGGATACTGTCAACAAGAGGGAATTGATTATGATGAGACATTTGCACCAGTGGCAAGAATAGAGGCAATCAGAATATTTTTAGCCTATGCTGCACATAAAAACTTCAAGGTGTATCAAATGGATGTCAAATCAGCCTTTCTAAATGGCAAACTTAATGAAGAGGTGTATGTCCATCAACCTGAAGGTTTTGTTGATCCAGAATTCCCTGATCATGTTTATATTTTAGACAAAGCTTTATATGGTCTAAAACAAGCACCACGAGCCTGGTATGACACTCTTACTAAACACCTGTTAGGTTCAGGATTCAAGAAAGGTAAGATTGACACAACTTTGTTTTTAAAGAAACAGGGTAATGATTTGATTCTGATTCAGATTTATGTTGATGACATAATATTTGGTTCTACCAGTCCAGAATTATGTGATAATTTTTCAAAAATCATGTCATCTGAATTTGAAATGAGCATGATGGGTGAACTGAATTTTTTCCTTGGTCTTCAAGTCAAACAACTACCAAAAGGTATTTTCATAAATCAAGGAAAATATGTCAGAGATATTCTGAAAAAGTTCAAAATGTCTGATTGTGCTTCTATGAGAACACCTATGGCAACTAACATAAAGTTAGATGCTGATCTCAAAGGTGTTTCAGTAGATATCAAACTTTATAGAGGCATGATTGGATCATTACTTTATTTGACTGCAAGTAGACCAGATATCATGTTTTCTACCTGTTTCTGTGCTAGATTTCAATCTAACCCGAAAGAATCACATATGTTGGCTGTTAAAAGGATTTTAAGATATCTCAAAGGAACACCTGATCTAGGTTTATGGTATCCAAAAGAAACTGACTTCAAATTGACTGCTTTCACTGATGCTGATCATGCAGGAAGTAGGTTGGACAGAAAGAGTACATCTGGTGCTTGTCACTTTTTGGGAGATAAAATAGTGAGTTGGGCATCAAAGAAACAGAACTGTGTATCCACTTCAACTGCTGAAGCAGAGTATGTTGCTGCTGCTGCTTCATGCTCTCAAACATTGTGGATGAGAACACAACTCATGGACTATGGATATCAGCTTAATAAGATTCCCATCTATTGTGACTCAGAAAGTGCAATTGCTATTACTCAGAACCCTGTTCAACATTCGAAGACTACGCATATAGATGTGAGGTATCATTTTATAAAGGACTATGTGGAAAAAGGAACTATAGAGATGCACTTTGTGCATACAAAGTATCAATTGGCTGACTTGTTTACAAAGCCTCTTGATCACAAAAGGTTTTCTTTTCTCATATGTAAAATAGGAATGCTTAATCTGCCTACTTGAAAATATTTTTTTCTTAAAAATGCTAAATTTTTCTAAGTAAACTTGTCTGAGTAGTGTATTCAGAACTTCTGAGTCTTGAGTTCAGAACTTCTGAGTCTTGAGTTCAGAACTTCTGAGTCTTGAGTTCAGAACTTCTGAATCTTGAGTTCAGAACTTCTGAGTCTTGAGTTCAGAACTTCTGAGTCTTGAGATCAGAACCTCTGAATCTTAAGGTCAGAAATTCTGAGTCAGTACTTCAGCAATCTAACTTTCAAAAATTTATTTTTGAGAAATACAAATAACTTCAACTGTATGGATTATGCTTCTTCGATTATCTTATTATCTCATCTTTATGTATCATTAATACTCAAATGCATGCTCAAGTAAAGGGGGAGCATCAAAATTCTTTTGGAAATCATTTTGTGATGCTTAAAAGATTTGTTTTCATTTCTTATCTGTTCAAACTTCTTCTGAATAATCAAAATGTTTTATATTGGTCAGAAGTTGATTTTAAAAGACATTTTGGTTACAAGGCAAAATTCTTCTGAGTCATGGAATCAGAACATCTGTGCGTGTTATTCAGATCTTTGACTTGAGTCAAAATTCTATCCACTAACACGTGTCAGCTTCATATTTGTTTGACAATGCCACGTATTTCATTTAAATCCTTTGTGGTATTTCACATGTGTTGACTCCGTTATAACATTGATTTCGCTTTTCCGTTAAACCTTTCAACTTCGCGGATTTTAAATAGGTCTTAAAATCCCTATTTCAAATTTCTTTCAAATTCCAGAGCGAAACGTGAGATACGAATCAAATCCAGAGTTCTTTGAATCTGTTTTCTTCTTAAATCATGTCTGAAATACGAAGAAGTGGTCCAATTTCTCTACATTCTACAAAATCGATAATGGATTCATCCGATTCGGAAAATGATGAAGTACAAAATAGAGTTGCAGAGGAAGGGGCAATAAGAAATGATGAAAAAGATGAACAAATGGATGAATCTGAAGGAAATGCGGATGAGGTAAACGTTAATATTGAACATGAACAGAGTGCTGCAGGTTCTATTATGTCAGATAGATCTATTCTAGTGGAAAGAGTTGTTCCTGAGAGTGAATGGTTGAAATTATCTGAAAATAACTGTGTTATATTGTTTGAGGAAAGTCGTTTTAAGCCTGAACACAGAATTATCATGGAGTTATTCAAACATCATCCGTACAGAAAATGGTTTACAAGAAGTAAAAATGTGCCTGTTCAGTACATACAACAATGGTGGAAATATCTTAGGTTAGAAGATAATAAGTTTGTGTCTGAAATTGGAGGAGTGACATTTGTCTTATCTATCTCTGCACTAAGAGAAATGCTGAATCTACCAGAGAAAGATGATGTACAAAGAAGAACAGATTTTGAGGATTTACCCCTAACAGAGGAATTAATAGCAGAGTTTATGAAGTTGGGATACAATGAAGGATTGAGGACTCTCAGTTTGTTCAGAAGAAACAAATTACCACCTATTTGGGCTTGCTTCTTTCATGTGGTAAATAAATGTTTGTCAGGGAAAAATAGTTCTGCTGATCAAGGATCTAAACAAATTCTTCAGATATTTCAAGGTTTAGTGAAGAATAGGCATTATGACTATACTTTAATACTTTGGGAAGATATGAAGAATACATTTGAGAAGAATCAGAAAGCAATTCAGAAGAAGACAAAGGATGCTCCACTGACATACATTCCCTACATAAGGTACTGGCAAATTGTTATTTGGTATGCCATGCAGGAAAACAGAACAATCTCAAGAAGAACAAATGAAGAGCATGGTCCTACATTTTATTTGGGTAAGATGACCTCAGTAACAAGACTTGAAAATTATCCCAATCATAAACTGTTGCCAAAATCACTTAGGAACTATATTCCAAGGGAGAGTGAGATTTTAAAAGCTTATTGCACCTCTATGGGAATTGAATTACCTCAAATCCCTACCCAAGAGGACCAACCTGAGAAGAGAGGTGAGGAGTCTAGTCGAATTAGAGAGGGGGAGGATGTTCAGATGGGTGAACATTCTGAGAGACTTGAGGGGGAAAATTCTGAGAGCTTGGTTAGACTCAGTGAGGAAAAACAGAATGAGAGTGGTGAGGATGAGAGATTGTTAACAGAGGTTCAAACAGAAAGAGATGCCTCTGAACCAGCTAATCTTGACCAGGTAACCACACATGCTATTGGTTCACATCTCTTGGTGTCCAATATTGAAACAAACACCATGGACCTAGTGGTGGATCTTGAACAACCCATCCATACCCACTCAGAAGCATTTCAACATGCTACTGTTTCACACAAATCCGGGGAACCATCCCAAACTCATTTGGAGGGAGGTGATAAATCCCAACTTATTTTTCAACACATTGAGTCTGAATATCACAGTCCTATTCATATTGAGCCTGAAATTCCTTTTGACACTTGCACAGATCAGGAATTTCGTACTCCTGAAACAACATTCATAGACATGCCTAATGTTGGGTGTCGAGGATTGGATGGAAGTCCTGGTGAGGTGAACATTACAAAAGCCTCATTCAAACGTGCATCTGTTGTACAAGATGACTGTGTGTTATCTACAGGCCATGAGCCCTCTGGGCACATGAAAACTGGACCATCTGTTGGTTCAGGTTCACTGTTAGAAACTTCTGAATTTGAAAAGATTCAGAAACAAAACAAGGAGATGGGGGAAAAAGTAGAAAATTTGGAGAAGAGGATGGAGGATCTGAATGATGAGGTATCAGATTTGAAAGGTGTGTTGGAGAAAAAGTTAATTTCTGTTGAAACCAAGGTAGATGATGTAAAGAAATCCTTGGATTCTCACAAAAAGGAGATCATGGATATAATGTCTGGTTTTCAAAAAGATATGTTAAAACAGATGCAAGGTATGCAGGAATCTATATTGAAAGCACTGAGTGTATCTTTGGCTTCTACTTCAAAGCCTCTTGATCCTGTTCCTATTGCAGAAGCTGAACCTGAAGTTGCTTTTAATCAGAACTTGAAAAGGAAGTTTGATGATAATGATCCTCATGATCATCAAAAGGGGGAGAAAAGACAAAGGTTAAGTTCTGATGATGATATTGGCATAGAAGATTTTGAGATAGCAGACATGCACTTAGCCAATACAAAAAGTTCAGAAGATCAGACACAGGAAAATTTAAAGGAGATGATTCAGATAGTACAGCTTGACAGTTCAGATACAGAAGAAATGGAGTTGGGAAGTATTGATAGTAATGAATCAGATAAAACAGAGGAATTGAACTTGGATACTGAGATGGAAGGAAACTCAGATGAAACTGTAGCTATTGAGGAATCTGATTTGAGAATGGAAGAAATAGTGGAAAGTACAGTGGTAAACAGGTGTACAGATATTGTGGTTTATAACAGTGAAAGGGCAATGGAGTCTGAATCAGAAGAAAGGAGGTTGAATGAAGAATTGATCAGAAGAATGCATAATGAAGTAGTCAGAGCTTTGAGTGTTCAGAAAATTCATAAAGGAATAAAAGTGATAAGACCCATTGATCTAATGGGAGAAGAAGACAGAACTGTGGATTACACTCAGGATTTTAAAGATGACTTTAGGTTTAACTTTTGTGATGAGTTAAATACAGAAGAAGAGTATGTGAAAGTGAAAGACTTCTTTATGCCTTCTGAATATGTATTCAGAAAACCAATTGAGATTCCAAAGATTAAATTGCAAAGACTAGAAGAACCTGTGTGTGACTTCATTCTAGAGTTAAGTGATGTGCCATTAGCCAGACAATTTCATGATGATATTTTTCCTGAGGAAATATATGATAATCTCTACTACACAGAAGGAGAGTATGAGCTTTTGGAAAGTAACATTGATGGTTTTATGGATGACAGAGCTCAGATGGTCTACTCATAAGCTTCTAACATGTTCAGAGTTCCTGACTCAAAACTGCATATTCAGAAAAGAATCGAGAAAGTTCTGATGTTTCAACAAGATGAATTCAATGGTTTAATGTTCGTTAGAATGGAAATACTGAAAGAAAGAAATACAAAGGTTTCCATGTCTACATTTGATTTTCACAGATTGACTCTTGATGATCAGATCTTTCTAGTCAAGTTCTTTGCTAGCACTGAAGAAGCCTTGATAGAAATTGAATGCAGAAGACTTCTGGGTATTTATGTCAGAAATACATACTTGTATGACTTCCAGTTGGCTATAGAAGAAAGAAAAGAAAAGTGCAATCTGAGTTCTCCCACAAAGAAAACAGAAGTTGATCTGCATGTGAAGGGTTTTGTGAATGAAGGAATGGAGACAGAAGGGTTCACATATATGGTTCACGAAAGACTTGAATTGTTCAGATTAAAAGAGTTGGTGAAGTACAGTGATGCAACTCTGAATTGGTTGTTGATTAGAATGGAAGTAAGTATGGATGCTGAAAAAGAGAGTTTAAAGAAGAGATGCATAAACTGTGTGAAGAGGAGGTTGGATTTTAGAAGAAAAATCAGAAACAGTAGTGAATGGTTGCTATCTGAGGTGAATCCCAAAAAGATTCTACATAATGATTTTGTGTTCCCAGCTGAGTATGAAGTGAATGAAATTTTGTCAGATGAGGTTGAAGAAGTTCAGGACACAACACCTCAGAATGTGCAGATAACTAATATTGACCAAGCTGAACAGTCTGAACCCAAAGAAGATGAAATATTCATTGATCTGAATGGATACTTTCTTGAATTTGATCTGCCTGAGTTTTTCAAACCAAAAGAAGTACAATTCTTGGATGTGTATTATGATAGGTCTAAGGAGACTCAGATCTGGTTGGCTGAAAAATCAAGATGTCTTGGCAAAACAAAGCAAGCTGTTTACTCAGATTTTCTAATCACTGGAATCAGAGAATTGAAGGTTAAGAAATTCAGAAAGATGGAGTACTTATCCTTTGAAGTTTTGAGAGAAGATGGCAAGGTTTATTATTTTACTGATGCAAATTTTGAGAAACTGTCAGTGGTTGACTTCTACAGATTACACAGCTTTCTATGTTTTAAAGAGTCAAGTAAAGACAGAAATGAAAGGAAGGCAAGAAGTGTGGTGATTGAGGCCATGTTCTATATCTTAAGGTGGCATTGCTATACAGATTTCCAAATAGCTCTGTATTTGCAAAAGTCATGTGTTTATCTGGCAAATCCCAATACAGATCATGAGCAGAAAAAGGTGTTAAAGACTGGAAGTGTTCACAAGTATCCAGATCTGGGAGTATTTTTGAAGAACAAAAGTGGAAAGATCTTCTTCAGAGCAAAGGAAACTGCAAAATATTGTTCTGGAACTTTAAGGATCATAAAGCACAATTTGGAGAAAAAGATGCTGAAAGTAAAGGAAGCAAACATGACTCAAGAAGCAATAAATCAGCAAGTTGAAGTTATTCAAGAAATTATTGACAAGATTGATAAAAGGCTTAATCTGAGGAATGTGTTACTTCAGAAAATTGTTCCTGCTCTGAAAGAATTAGATGATTCAAAGTTTAAGTTTATTTGACAAAAAGGGGGAGATTGTTAGATCTGAAGTTTTGTCAATAAACCAAGTGTTGAAGATCTGATAAGAAGGTTCAGAAGTTCTGAGAAGAAGAGTCAGAAGTTCTGAGAAGAAGAGTCAGAGATCTGAGAAAGAGAAGTCAGAAGTTCTGAGAAGCGTGATCAGAAGAATGTTCAGAAGTTCTGAACTACCTGTTCAGAACTTATGACGAGTTTCGTTATTTAGTAATGTGTAAACTAATTAGGACACGTGTTATGTTCTTATTAGTCTTTCTTATTTGTACTGTAGCTTTAAGATGTTTGTTGCAGTATAAATAGAGTGGTTAGCACTACGTTGCTAACTGATTGATTTTCCCATATTACTTGTATTCATTCCTTGTAATCTTTGAGGTTATCTCTCTCTTAGATCTGTAATTCTGTGCATCATTGAATACAATTGGGCTTGATCATACAATTTCTCAATTACTTCTTTCTATATTGATTGTAAGAATAGATCCTGCACTTACACTTTCCTTTCTTTTTAACGGACTTTTCTTTCTTTTTCTCTCTGTTTGAACTTTCTCTGTTAGACCTTTCTATTGTGGTTTTCTTAGAATCTGAAACTAGGGCTATTGGACCTGCAATGGTGGATTTGCCTTTATGTTTGACAACATCCTTCTCTTGTGCGGCCAAAGTGCCATACACATCTGTTAGAGACCATGCATCTAAGTCCTGGTTAGCTTGTAAAGACATGGACAGATTTAACCATTCATTTTTCAAACTTTTCAAAAACAGAACATTGTTATCTTCCTTCGACCTAACAACCCTACATTTTTTGCATTTGTTGATCAACACATTAAATCTGTTGTAGGTTTGTTGTAAGGTTTCCTCAGGAAGTGCTTTGAAATCGTTGTATTCATTTATACATTGGGTCCTTCTGTTCTTTTGGGTCTTGATACCACCCTCAAGTTGGTTATGAAGTTGATCCCAGATTTCCTTAGCAGTAACACATGAATCTAGTTCTTGAAATATTTCGTTTGGAATGGCCATTATCAGTAGTCTAACTGCTTTAAGATCATTTTCTATTTTTAGATTTTCCTCATCAGTAAAACCTGTGGTTTTAATCTCATAATGAGCTGGAATCTCAACAGTAGTTCCTGTTGTGGGTACACGAGGAACAAAAACTATGGGTTCGAATGGTCGATCCGTGACAGATCGCATTAAGTCTTTATCCATACCATCGAAAAAGTTAACCATCCTGATCTTCCACTGAGCATATTCATCTCTCAGAAAAGTAGGAGGTTTTGTTAAAGAACCAGCAGTATAGATTGCATTTATACCGTTGTTCGCCATTTTGAGAAAAACAGAGTACAGTTGTTGCAAAAAGAGTTTCAACAAGAAGATGAGTTTAAACAGTAACCAATGGAACAGTAACTTTTGAGAGAAACGTTTAAACTACACTAGAAAGCTTTAAACACAGTTATATGAGCTATGAAAGATTGTTTAGACTAGGAAGTAGTAAAAACAGAGTATATAATGAAGCTTTTAAAGGCACACAGACACAATCAACAACAGTGAGTCAACCTTGGTAGATTGGATCGTTTGGTTTAAGAAAACCAAAGAGGCTCTGATACCAATTGTAGGTTCCTAGATTCACGTTGTATCACGTTAATGGTAAAGAAATAGACAGCGGAAGCATATTAAATAAAGCCATTAAAGTGAGTGATTGTGTAAACGATAAATGAACTGTGAGAATCAAATATAGAACAGTAAAATGATAACAAGAACAGATATAAAAGCTGCTCGTATATTGATAATGAATCACACCAAGAACATGTTCAAGTGTGTTCGGAAATCTCACAGGACAACAATATCGTACGGAAGTAGTGCTTGGGATTGTAGCAGTGTGTGCTTAAACAATTGTGGAAAACTATTCTTCCTAAAGCTTACTATTGTTTGTTCCACTACCTCACTATATATAGCCCTGAAAAAGCATAGACAGTGTACTATTGTATCCTGGAATGACACGTGGAAAGTGTATCTCCAACCTTTAGGGCATGCGTGGAAAGTATGGACACGTGTCTAACACTTCGGATATCCTACGAGACATAGGCCGACAGAGGTCTTCACTTCACCAGAGCTCTGTTGAAAGAGCTCTGTTGGTCTTCTGTTAAGTACTTGTTCTTCTGTTGGAAGTCTTCGACAGAGCTCTGTTGAGCTCTGTTGGATCCGACAGAGCTCTGTTGAGCTCTGTTGGTCTTCTTGATGAACTTCTTCCAAGTCTTATGTCTGATCTCTGTTGGTCTTCTGACTTGAACTATTTTCAATACTTTTACATAACAGATACTTGGGGCTAACACATTTTGTTATGAACCTTTAAACTACTCATATCAAAAGGACAAAAAGTACCTTTCCAATGACTACTTCGACCCCTACAAGGTAGCAAGTCCCAAGGATTCCTCCAAAAAGGATGAGGACCTAGCACCTGCAACCAAGACTGAGACGGATGAGTTTAAACTCTATGTTCCCCCTCTCATCTTGGAAGCAATGATAGTCGAATTGGAGGAGTCCATTGAGAAAGAAAGATCAAGGTTTCAAATGGAAAGACAAGTATTACTTACAAAATTTGAGAATCTACAACCGGTCAAAACCGATGTTGTGTCTGGTGAAGGACAGGAAATCCTTCGGAGTGAAATCAATCGACTCACATCACGACTTTCTGCCTTGGCAACAGAAAAGACGGAATAGTACACGAGAAATGGTCAGCTTCAAGAGAAAATTGACCAACTGCTATCTGACAAGAAGATTTCACCCGAACCTTCCTCAAATTCATCCGACACATCTTCGTGCAAAGCCTTCTTATGCAAGATTTATAGTACACAAGACGGTCAAGATTCTCAAGAAGAGAGTGTTTTAAGGAATTTGAACTCTGATTTTTTCTTAGCTTCCACACCAAATTCCCCAAGGCACACAAGCACAAAGAGTTCCTCGCCTTCCTCACCTGATCCTAGTCCAGTACTTCCCAAGATAAATTTTTCTGAGTACATGAACTCCGAGGGTAACTGTGAAGAAGAGTTCGAGTCATTCCCTTTCGACAAGCCTCTTCCAAGGCACACTGATTTTCTATCCCCCGTAGTCAATCGTCCGGTTAATTTTTTAAAAGGTAGCTGTTCTCAAACAAAGGCCCCAGCTGTGATCAAGATTTCTCAATCAAAACCAACTTCGAAACCTGTTTCCAAAAGGCAATCACAGCCAAGGCAAGTGACCGAACCATTGACTACCACAAATACTATTTCTCTAAGTCATTCTGACTTTTTGTCTCCAGTGGTTAATCGTCCGGTAAATTTTCAAAAGGGCGACTGTTCTCAAACCAAGACTCAGGCTGTGATCAAGATTCTTAAAAACACTTCAAATTCTAAAAAACAATCACAGCCGAAGCAAAAGACCGAACGACCGACCGCTACGATTCCTGTTTCCTCAAAAGTAACTGATCATACTGTCCCTGCTGTTTCAGATAAAAATGGTCGAGCTAATAAAGAAACACCAAAGTGGCTAAAGAGGGAATCTATCAAGAAGGATGTGTCAAAGTCTTCCCCACCTGTTTTTAATTCTAGAATAGACAAAGACAATTATGGTTGGAATCATTGGAACCATTTTGATGTTTCTTTTCCCGTTAAAGTTAATTCTCTTAATCAATTGATTCGGTTATCGCATGATTGTTTATGTTGTTCTAATTGTGGTTGGAATGATTTTGATGATATTCACAACAATGATTGGTATGCGCCTTATTTTGTTGGTAACTTATTTCATAAGCGAAAACCCCACAATAATAAGCAAAAACACCATTCCCAATGGGGTACCAATCAAGCGGTTAAACCACAGCGGTAGACTCACCCCATTCCTACACGAGCTGCTCCTACTAGGGTTAAACCGGCACCCAGGTGGAAAGCTGCTACAAAACTTGTTCCTCCAAAAGGTGTAAACTCTGCACCTAAGAGGAAACAAGTGTCAAAACCAGTTCCCTCTAACAGTGTAAATCTTACACCTAAAGGGAAAGCTGGGACAAAGCAAGCTTCCCCAAGCGGTGCCAAACCTAACCCTCCTGGACCCAAGCAAATTTGGGTACCTAAACTTCACTAATCTTGTTTTGCAGCACGGTCATGTGTGATACTTATATTCTGGATGCTCCAAGCACATGACCGGAAGGAGGGAGCTTATCACGAACTACAAAGAAGAATATTGTGGAAAAGTGAGATTTGGGAATAACGAGAAGTCACCGATCGTGGGCTACAGCGACATCGTACCAGACAAGATAACAATCAAGAAGGTATCCCACGTCGCAGGATTAGGACACAATCTCTTCAGCATCGGTCAATTATGCGACAAGGATCTTGAGGTCAGCTTTAAAGCCAGAAGGTGTAGAATCCTCAACAACGACGGAGAAGAGCTACTGGTTCGGACTCGAAAGACCAATCTCAACACCATTGACCTCGCAGCAATCAAATCCGACAAACCTGTCTGCATCTTGTCAAAAGCCGACTCTGATCAAGTTTGACTCTGGCATAGGCGTCTTTCACACCTCAACTTCAGAAGTATCAATCAACTGGTGTTAGGCAGACACGTTAGAGGCGTGCCCCAACTTCCGTTCGTGAAGGATCGTCTCTGTGGGGCATGCGAAAAGGGAAAGATGAAGCGTGCATCACATCCGCCGAAGGCAACTCCGAGCACGTCCCGGACCCTCGAACTCATTCATATGGATTTGTGTGGTCCAATGCGTGTTCCGAGCTTCAATAAGCGCAAACTCGTGCTTGTGATGGTGGACGACTACTCACGCTACACTTGGGTGATGTTCTTACGCTCGAAGGACGAAACTCCGGAGCTCATTATTGATCACCTGAAGACTGTCCAGAAGAACAAGCTTCAACACGTTTAGTCCATCAGAACTGACAACGGGACGGAGTTCAAGAATCAAAAGGTGGATGACTATCTGAGGTCAGTGGGCATCACACACACCTTCTCTGCTGCACGCACTCCTAATCAAAACGAAGTGGTGGAAAGACGGAATCGTACTCTCGTTAAAGCTGCCCGCATAATGCTTTCCCAAGCAAATCTACCGCTATATCTATGGGCTGAAGCGGTGTCTACGACATGCTACACGCAAAACCGCTCTATCCTTCTCAAGCGGTTCAACAAGACGGCATACGAGATCATTAATAATCACGTTCCAACCATCGGCTAATTTCACGCCTTTGGATGCTCGTGCTACGTATTGAACAACAAGGATGATCTCGGCAAATTCAGCCCCAAGGCGGACGAAGGAGTTTTCATCGGCTACTCCATGACGGCTAAGGCGTATCGCGTTTACAACAAACGGACCAAATCCGTTGTTGAAAGCATAAACGTGACATTCGATGAAGCCGCAGATTTGGATTCTGAACAACTCAGTTCAGAACCTGGTTTAACTGGAGTGCTAGCTTCCGGACCTTCGAGTTCGGGATCTGCACAAGCAACAGTAAATCCAAATCATGCATCTTCATCGAATGCGGACTCTTCTGATATAGATTTACTGTTTCAATATTTCTATGATGACATACTGTCGGGATCGATTCCAAACAAGAATAATTATACTTAGAAATCAGAATTAAAGAATCTTGCGGAATAGAACTTTAATTCAAACACACTTAATGAACAACTAATCAGAAAACACAATCTGTTTGTATTCATTACTTCAACTAACAAGTTTACAACCAAACCTCAATCTTGTTGAACAGGCTCAACAAGACGACTTCTACTTCTCAAGAAATAGGGTTCTAAACCTTGAGGTTAATTCTCTCTAAAACAAAAACGAATTCTGAAATCTCTCGTATATTACGAATAGCTATCTATCAAAAACTATTTATACTGAATAATTACAAGATAACTATCAAAACAAAATTGATCTTCAGAATATTCTTTCATGCTTATCTTCAATCATTCCATCTTTATCTCCAACATTCTCGCATTCCATAATCATGATCACAAGCAGTATTAACATCGTTATGCATAAGCAGTACTAACCTTGTTCCAGCAGCATTAACTTTTACTTGCAGTACTAACCTTGCTCTGGCAGTAGTAATGTTGTTCTGGCAGTACTAACGTTGTTCTGGCAGTACTAACGTTGTTCTGGCAGTACTAACGTTGTTCTGGCAGTACTAACGTTGTTCTGGCAGTACTAACCATACTTAGCAAATCTTCAGTTCCCAACAATCTCCCCCTAACTTGACTTTTTAGGTTGAGAAGTCAAGTTCTTCAGATGATGCTTCCAAAACCTAATCATGAACACATAAATCAGGATTCAAACCCAGACTTTGATTGATAATCCTTCTTACCAAGTATCTTCCCATTACAGAATCCTTGTTGCAAGCCAACTTAGCATGTAGCATTCCATTCAATCTTTTCATGATGTGCTTGTATGCAACATCCACCAAATAATACTCATGATAGGTATGGTCAAGTGTGATGACATACACTCCACATTTTTCAATGAGCATCCAGTTGGTAATGGCTTGAAAATTTCTTTATATTATATACTGAACTGCTTCTGGTTTGAACATTAGGCACAGGTATTCAAGAACCATTTTGGTGATAGACATCCCTTTCTCATTCAGCATATTTCCATATAGCTTCATTCCAACCTTGTACATCTCCTCTAAGTCAGATCTAGAGCACATTCTGATAAGTTTTCCCCACGTAGAACAGACCTCAAACTTCCCATCTGCTCTTTTGACTCTAATGTACTCCTTTCTCTGATCTACCAAGGTATCCCAGAAGATGATCTCTGGAGGCATGGAAGATAATGGGTCAACTTTGATTGGATCAGTATCAACCACAGTGATATACATATCACATTGAGCATTTCTTGGTTGACCCGATGGAGTTGCTACTTCTTCTTCAGCAACCTTTGTATCATCTTTCTTTTTTCTAGAACATCCTCTTCTTTTTCTTCTTCTACCACTGGTTCTACCCTAGGTTTCTTGACAACTTTCCTCTTGGCAGCTATAGACTTGGTTCTTGTTCTTTTCAGTGACACCAGCTTTTCACCCAGGGTTTCTTCTTGCTTTTTAGGAGTGTCATGTTTGGCTTTAATCAAAGCCTCTGCAACTTCAACTTCTTCCAAAGTAGGCTTTTTAGTTTTTGTTGCTTCCTTTGTTTCTGCTGCTTCTTCCTTTGTAGATACTGCTTCTTGCATGGTTTCTGCTGCTTCTTTTGTTTCTGCTGTTTCTGGAATGGTTTCTGCTTCTTTCTGAATTTCAGCAGTATTAACCGTTTCTGCTGTTGGTTCAGTTTCTGCTTCTTTTTGAATTTCAGCAACATTAACCTTTTCTGCTGCTGGTTCAGTTTCTGCTTCTTTTGCAGTTTCTTCAACACACTCATTCTCCCCCTTTTCCTGTGCACTCTCCATGTTGAATTCAGCTTCTAACTCCCCCTTTTTGGGAGCATCATTGTTGGGGCTTCTTCTTTTAAGAACATACTGATCTTTCTTCTTCCTGTGCATCAACTTGGTAATCAGCTTCTTATGCTTCTAAAGCTGTGTTTGCTGATATAGGACCACTTTCTTGAGTCCATCTATCTCCTTTTGCTGACTTACAACATCTGTGTTGATGTTGGCAATGGTTTCCATCAATTCCTCATATGTATATCTATCCTCACCTTGTTTAGGAGTTTTTACCTCCTGTAAAGGATCACTGGAAATTTTAGTAGGTGTCTTTTGCCTAGCAAAAGCACTGCCTACCCCCGTGGTTTCTTGGCACCTGGGACCTCTAAATGATTTCTCATTCTGAGTTGCCGTGAGGAAGGTCTTAGGTATGTTACCACTGTCCTTCTCTGTGCTAGCAGAAGTAGTGGCAGCCTTGCTACTCACATGCTCAACCTTCTCCTTAGTGAGCACCTTCTTAGGGTTGGGAGACACCCCTGTGGTTTCACTTTCGATATTCTCTAATGGAGAATGCTCCACTAGAGGGCTTAAAGGCTTTGGGCTTTTAGGAGGTACATCAAAGGAATGAGCCTTGTGTACCTTTCTTCTTGTAAATTTTTTGGTTACTTTTGGAGTAGGTCTTTGAAGAATGGACTGAGGGATTTCTTTGGTGATTGAAGGTGGGGTTTGGCTATCAGTGGGTTGGTCTAATGAGGGCCTTGACCCTGATGCCATACCTTCTTGTGTGTGGGACACACCCATCATTGTAGAGAACAATGGAGTGTCAACTCCTTCCGAGTCCCTGGAAGTTCTCCTCATATTTGAGAAGACCTTTCCTTTAGGGGGTTTAGGTACATATACCTCAGTAAATTGAGGCAAATCCGTCAATTCCTGAGTAATCACTGCTTGGACAAACCTTGGGTACATATAAAAACTCTTTTCGGATTCCAGGTTTGACACAAGATCATTGAAAATCATTTGTGAAAAATTAAACTTCCTGGCAGTGGCCAAGCAGACCAGAGCATAAGCAATGGTACTGCTAAACTCACTCCATCCAGTAGTTTTCTTTGACATGCAATGCATTAAGGTATGAACAAAGAATCGCCATTGTGTAGAAAATTTAGACTTGAAAAACTTAAAGATTCCAATGGGACCTTCATACCCCATTCTCGTTAAAGTTGAGTATAGTTCGTCATTAGGAATAGACGTCATACCTGAGGCATCATCCAATCGAAGAGTGATGCGAATAAGCTCCTCTGTAACATTCAAGGGTTTGTCACACACCCTTGTTTTTATGATTTTCTGCCCATATTCAGACACCACGGTGGCATTTTCCCAGAACTGCTTCTGATGCTCGATGTAGATTGTCGGGGTCACCGTTAGGGCATAGGATATATGGTGGACTTGAGGAAATCCACAATGTCGTGAAAACCTGCGGACTGTTTTGGCTTCTGGAGCATGGCAATCTCGTTGTGTTCGTCGATAAACTCCATTGTACCTGAGGATTCTTGACAGAAAACAGAGATTATTGGAAGAGAATAGTTAGAAAGAGAGAGAGATGAATAGAATTCAAAGAGACGTTATGAACTTTGGCGGGCTGAAAGAGGTATTTATAGCAGTAGTAGCCCTAATTTTTTCTTTTAAAGCAATATTAACGACACATGCAGTATTAAGTACGAAGCAGTATTAACTATGTACTGGCAGTAGTAACTATGCACTGGCAGTAGTAACTATGCACTGGCAGTAGTAACTATCCACTGGCAGTAGTAACTATGCACTAGCAGTAGTAACTATCCACTGGCAGTAGTAACTATGCACTGGCAGTAGTAACTATCCACTGGCAGTAGTAACTATGCACTGGCAGCAGTAACTATGCACTGACAGCAGTAACTATGCACTGGCAGTAGTAAATATACTTGAAAAAGAGCACTTGTCGATCTGAGACATACAGAAGATCCTGAGAAAAAGAGTTAGTAGTACCAAATATAGAGAGAAATACAGGTATAAAAACTGAAAATCATGACTTTATTCAAGGTTGATCATGCCCACACTTGTTACCAGGAAAGTGAATCTACCCACATCAAAAGCTTTTGTGAATAGATCAGCAAACTGGTCATTGGTATGAACTTTAGCAACTTGAATTAATTTCTTTTCATTACAATCTCGAATAAAGAGATACATGATCTCTATGTGCTTTGTTTTTGAGTGTTTGACTGGATTGTTAACAATGTTAATAGCACTGTTGTTGTTAATGAAGATTGGAGTGTGAAGAAATGTTACCCCATAGTCCAACATCTGATTCTGTATCCATAGAACCTGAGAGCAGCAGCTTGCATCAGCTATATACTCAGCTTCTGTTGTAGATAAGGACACTGTGGTTTGTTTCTTACACTGCCATGATACTAGTCTTGCACCCAAAAACTGACATCCACCTGAAGTAGACTTCCTATCCATGTTAGCTCCACCCAAGTCACTATCTGAGTATGCAAGTAAATCAAAGGATGATTCATAAGGATACCAGAGACCTAATCTAGGTTGCCCTCTTAGATATCTAAATATCCTCTTGACTGCATGAAGGTGTGATTGCTTTGGTGTAACTTGAAATCTGGGACATGCACATACTGGAAACATAATATCTGGTCTAGAGGTTGTGAGATACATGAGTGATCCAATCATTGATCTGTAATGATGGACATCCACATCCTCCCCCTCAAGGTCAGCATTGATCTGTTTGTGTGTCTCCATTGGTGTGCTTGCTGGCTTTGAGTCTCCAGGATGTATTTCACATATTTGGATTGGCATATGAAAATCCCATCCTTCTTCTGTTTCACCTGAAGCCCAAGGAAGAAAGTAAGTTCACCCATGGAACTCATCTTGAATCTCTTGTGCATTAACTCCTCAAAGTCTTTACACATGTGATCATTTGTGGATCCAAAGATGATGTCATCCACATAGATCTGAACAAGTAGGGTGTCCTTCTTTTTCCTTTTAATGAATAAGGTCTTATCAATGATTCCTCTTTCAAATTCATTTTCCAAGAGATAGGTAGACAGGGTGTCATACCATGCTCTTGGGGCTTGATGTAGACCATAAAGTGCCTTCTTTAACTTGTACACACTGTCAGGATATAATGGATTCTCAAATCCAGGGGATTGACAGACATACACTTCTTCATCTATAGTTCCATATAGAAAAGCACTTTTTACATCCATCTGGTAGACCTTGAACTTCATATATGAGGCATAGGCTAGAAACAACCTAATTGCCTCAATCCTTGCAACTGGAGCAAAGACTTCCTCATAGTCTATACCCTCTTCCTGAGTATACCCTTGTGCAACCAGTCTGGCTTTGTTCTTGATCACAATTCCTCTCTCATCCTTCTTATTTCTGAAAATCCACTTGGTGCCAATTGCCCTATGACCTTTTGGAAGGTCCACCAAGTCCCAAACATTTTGTAGCTTGAACTGTAGCAGCTCCTCTTGCATTGCTTCTATCCAACTTGGATCTTTCATAGCATCATAAGCCTTTTTAGGCTCAATTTGGGATAGAAAGCAAGTTAGTACAGTATTAACTGTATTTTGCTGATCTTGTAGCTCTTGAAGTCTGCTTTGATTCCTGGTCATCATGGGAGAAGCAATGTCTCCAATTACCAACTCAGGAGGATGATTTTTCTGAGTTCTTGATGGATGACCAGATTCCTCTTGAAAGCTCACATCCAGATTTGACTCATTTAAGTCTGGATTTTCTTCAGCTTCTTCAGTCACTTCAGACTCTCTGGAATTTGGACTTGAAGGCTGATTTTCCTCCATTCTTCTCTCTTCTTCATTTTGAATGGGTTCAGCTTCCTTTTCTTGTTCACAGAAGTCAACAGGATCAATGGTAGGGAGTGGAAATATCACAGACTGAATTATGTGATCTGATGGTGGTGCATCCCTTTGTCCTGCATTTACATCACTACTGAAACCCAAAGAATTAGTGAGTGAATCAATGTCAAATAGCCAATCAGGACCTGAACCAATAGGATTTGGTGTGTTCTCATTGCATTTGACATTGTCACTTTCTTCAATTATTCTAGAAGAGGTATTAAACACTCTGTAAGCCTTACTCTGAGATGAGTAACCAACAAGAAAACCATCATCTGCTTTGCTATCAAACTTACCTAAGTGAGATTTGGTATTGAGAATTGTACAAGGACACCCAAATGGTTTGAAAAATCCAATAAATGGTTTCTTTTTCTGAAAAAGCTCATAAGGTGTCTTGTTTTTAGGCTTTATTACTAAAACTCTGTTTTGGACATAGCAAGCAGTATTAACTGCTTCTGCCCAAAAAGTAGTGGGTAATTTTGAATCAGCTAACAGAGATCTAGCAGCCTCAATCAGTGTCCTATTCCTTCTCTCAGCAACAGCATTCTGTTGTGGAGTCCTAGGAGCACTGTATTGTCTCTCAATTCCTTTTTCCTCACAAAAGGTGTTTAGATACAAGTTTTTAAATTCAGTCCCATTATCTGATCTAATGACTTTCACTTTTTGATTTGATTGGTTTTTAATTCTAAGAATAAAAGATTTGATCAGTCCACTTGTCTCATCTTTAGTTCTTAGAAAATATACCCAAGTAAATCTAGAGTAATCATCAACAATAACTAAACAGAATGACTTCTTGCCAATGCTCATGACATTTGTAGGGCCAAACAGATCCATATGCAACAACTGAAGAGGATTTGAGATAGTGTTTATCTCTTTGGACTTATGAGAAGTTTTGTGTTGTTTGCCTTTGAGACAAGCAACACAATGATCATCACATGAATAAACTTTTAATGGTAAACCCCTAACAAGATTATGTTTAACAAGTTTATTCATTGTTTTAAAATTCATGTGACACATCCTTCTGTGCCAAAGTGATGATTCATCCATTGAAGCTTTTGATACCAAACAGTTTAGGGATGAATCAGACGAAACACTTTCTAAATCTAAACAATACACATTATCCTTTCTAGGAGTTCTCAATAGTATCATGTTTTCATCAACTACTTTGAATCCAGGAGCAAGAATAATGCATTCAGAATCAGTAAATAATATACTATGTTTCTTGTCACAGACCTGTGATACACTTAACAGGTTGTATCTCAATTGCTCAACATAGTAAACATCCTCAAATGTCATCTTACCTTTTGATACACCACCTTTACCACATATCTTACCTCCTGCAGGATTATTCCCAAAAGCAACATGTCCTCCATCAATTCTTTTGAAATTCTTGAGGCAGGCCATGTGCCTGGAGCAACCACTATCAACATGCCAGATGCTCTTCCCCTTGAGCTGTTGGTTGCCCTGCACATAAGATAAATCAATTAGTTTTTATTGGGAACCCAAGCCAAAGTGGTCTTGGGTCTCCCTTGCTCATCAAAGTACTTACATTCAGTTTGGATAAGTTTTTCAACCTGAGGAACTTCAGTACTGGAGTACTTTGTCAAGATGATTGGTCTAGCAGCACAAACACTAGAAGCAGTATTATCTTTAGAAGAAGTACTAACAGTGTTAGCAGTACTAACACTGCTAGCAGCAGTATTGCTTCTAGAAGAAGTACT
The DNA here is from genome assembly GCA_033807775.1 of Saussurea involucrata. Taxonomy (NCBI): domain Eukaryota; kingdom Viridiplantae; phylum Streptophyta; class Magnoliopsida; order Asterales; family Asteraceae; genus Saussurea; species Saussurea involucrata. The sequence goes on from CM066320.1 coordinate 69,262,903, forward strand.
ATCAGTGTTAATACTGCTAGCAGAAGTACTAACAGTGTTAATACTGCTAGCAGCAGTACTATCAGAGGCAGCAGTACTAACAGAGGCAGCAGTACTAACACTAGTGCTTTTAGGAACCCACATTGTGACACATTCTTTTTCAGTCTTTTTCCTCATGTGGCTTTTGGATTTAGCTTGTTTCTTAGCCACATGGTTCCTTACAGGCTTCCTATAACCATTTGATTTTTGAAAAGTTCTTTGAAAATTTATCCTTTGGTTAATAGGATTGAAATAACAGTGTTTGGCAAGGTGATTCAAGTTGCCACAGATAAAACAAGGTTTTGGTCTGTTAATCCTTTGCAGATCAACTCCTTGTTTTTTAGCCCACTGATTATTCCAGTTTCTTTGATTTCCCCTCTTTTTATCATGTTTTTGGGGCTCATTCTTTTGAGAATTCTTGCAAGAACAATGTTCACAAGTATTGGAATTCACAACAGTGGTCTGTGTATAATGAACTCCCTTTCCTTTTTCAGATCTTTTCATCTCATTGTTCTTATCCCAGGGACTTCCACCTTCCTCATTAGTCTTGATGTAATTCTCTAAGGGGATCTCACCACTGACATTCTTGTTCCTTTTCTTAGACTCTTCTTTTTAAGTTTTATCCTCAACAACAACTTCATCTAATGGATCTACTTTAGTAGCTCATTCAGGTAAGTCCTTCCTATCCTTGGTTTCTAACAGGTTTGACATAGGAGGGATGTATGTGTTGTTGTAGGGTGGGGGTGTGGCATTGTACCCTATGCCTGGTTTCATCTTACTGTGGATTTAAGCATTAATTATGGTGTCCATGACTTTAGAAGCACATGAAAACTTTTCAACATCAAGTTTTACTTTCTCAAGTTCTCCTTTTAATTTCTCACATTCCTCCCTAGACTCTTTCAGTTAGAACTCCAGACCATTCTTTTCCCACTTCCAGTAGTTTGTATCATATGAGTGTTGAAGTTCATTGGCTTGAAAAGCCTTAATTTGTTCTTCAAACCTCTCAACAATCACTACATAATCTCTTCTATCCTTTTCTAATCTCTTAAGGTCATCACACATTCCCTGGTTGTGATCTCTATACCTTTTCACAGTGTCTATACAAGCTTGAGAACAGAGATTAGATTTTACCTCAGTAGGAAGATCTGAGACTTCTGCCATGAGTGCATGATTCTGAATTGCCTCTTCTGCTTGATCACTCCAATCAAATCCCATTCCTAGTTGAGAAACAAGGGCTTGAACAGAGTTTCTGTTCTGGTTGAAGCTTCCAGTCTGAGCTTGTTGATGGTTGTTTTGAGATACTCCACCTCTGCATTCTCTGGCAAAGTGTCCCATCTTATGACACTTGTAGCATTCCACCTTAGACTTGTCAAACCCAGCACCATCTTCTCTTCTTTGGGAAAAGTTGTTTCTCCCAGTCCTCTTTATAAATTTCTTCACCCTCATAGAAAGCATTGCCATCTGCCACTTGATATCCATCTCCTCAAGATCATCAGCATTAATCTGTTCTAACTCATCATTAATTAATGAGGAGTTAACATGACTAGAAAAGAAAGCTTCTAGTACAGAATCATTGGCCTTCTCCTGATTGACTCCACCAGCAGTACTAACTGATTCAGGGTTAGCAGTAGAATCAGTTGATGTTGATAGGAGTGCAGCATTATACACATATCCTGAGGGCTTCTTCTTGGCTTCAACCTCTGCTTCAAATACCCTAAGGTCATTGTAAAGATCATCAAGCTCTTTATCTTCTAACTGGTCATTCTGTCTGAAAGACACAGTATACATTGTCCATTCCTCACCTAATGATCTTAGAAACTTCCTGTTTACATCATCAGCCTCCATATGAACTCCAACTGTATCCAATTCTCCAATCAACTTATTAAATCTCTCAAATGTTTGAGTCATAGACTCATTCTTTGTAGAAGTGAAATTTTCATATTGTTGCTTAAGAATTGCCTTCTGGTTCCTCTTGGTGCTCTTGGTACCAGTGAATCTCTTTTCTAATGCATTCCATAAGATCTGAGCATCAGTGCAGTAATGAAATTGGTGCTGATACTCATTGGGAATAGCCAAAAGCAGAGTGCTTAAGGCTTTCATCTCTGTTTGTCTAACCTTTCTTTCTGCATCAGTCTTTGGAGGGGGTCGTTTGCCATCTGGTCCAACCTTTCCTTCAGCACATGGACCATTCTCTATAATATCCCAGATGGAATAATCAGTAAGCAAAATATACTGCTTGATTCTAATCTTCCACATGTCAAACTCATTAGGCCTGAGCATGGGAACCTTTGAAACAAGAGTACTGTTTGATTCAACTGTGTTGTCCATAATGATTGCAGATTTCTAAGAAACCAGGCTCTGATACCACTTGTCAGGATCGATTCCAAACAAGAATAATTATACTTAGAAATCAGAATTGAAGAATCTTGCGGAATAGAACTTTAATTCAAACACACTTAATGAACAACTAATCAGAAAACACAATCTGTTTGTATTCAATACTTCAACTCACAAGTTTACAACCAAACCTCAATCTTGTTGAACAGGCTCAACAAGACGACTTCTACTTCTCTAGAAATAGGGTTCTAAACCTTGAGGTTAATTCTCTCTAAAACAAAAACGAATTCTGAAAGCTCTCGTATATTACGAATAGCTATCTATCAAAAACTATTTATACTGAATAAATACAAGATAACTATCAAAACAAAATTGATCTTCAGAATATTCTTTCATGCTTATCTTCAATCATTCCATCTTTATCTTCAACATTCTCGCATTCCATAATCATGATCACAAGCAGTATTAACATCGTTATGCATAAGCAGTACTAACCTTGTTCCAACAGCATTAACTTTTACTTGCAGTACTAACCTTGCTCTGGCAGTAGTAATGTTGTTCTGGCAGTACTAACGTTGTTCTGGCAGTACTAACGTTGTTCTGGCAGTACTAACGTTGTTCTGGCAGTACTAACGTTGTTCTGGCAGTACTAAAGTTGTTCTGGCAGTACTAACCATACTTAGCAAATCTTCAGTTCCCAACACATACTTAACTCTTCTGCTCCTGTCTCAGCGCAACCGCGACTTGAAGCTGCTCGCAATGAGGATTCGGCCGCTATATCTGGTCCGCCTCCTTCTACGAGTACGTCGTCAACATCTATACAAATGCATCTGGTGCTGTCACCCCCCGGAGGAACCTATAATCTCGGAGATCGCTCCTACTGATTCGTCATCTGCTACAACCGATGCTCAACCGCTGAACTCCTCGGAACCAGAAGTTGTTCAACCATCGACGAATCCTCCCCCACTTCCTCCAAGAAACACGACTGCTACTCTTGAACATATTCATTACATTCCATCTGGTTCATACGTGGATTCGGACACATCTCACTCTACCAGCAGCCGCTTCCGCACTCCACCAAATGGACGAAGGCCCATCCCCTACATCAGATCATCGGTGATCCCTCGACTCCTGTTTGTACACGAGGCGCTTCCGCCAACTTCTGTCTATTTTCCGGCTTCTTAAGCAAGATTGAGCCAACGAACGTACGTGAAGCGCTCGAAGATCCAGATTGGATCATAGCCATGCAAGAAGACCTAAATCAATTTGAAGCTCTAAAGGTATGGCGACTGGTTCCATGTCCTAAGCACAAGACGGTAATCGGCACCAAATGGATCGTCAAAATTAAGGACGAAGACGGCATCGTTGTTCGCAACAAGGCGCGTCTTGTGGCCAAAGGGTACCGACAACAAGAGGGGATCGACTATGATGAGACCTATGCTTCGGTCGCACGCATCGAGGAAATCCGTATGTTTCTCGCTTATGCAGCGCACAAGAACTTCACAGTCTTCCAAATGGATGTGAAGACAGCCTTTCTTTACGACGACCTCCAAGAAGAAGTTTATGTGTTGCAACCAGACGGATTTGTGGATGACTCGAAGCCTGATCATGTCTACATCTTAGACAAGGCACTTTACGGCTTAAAGCAAGCTCCGCGAGCATGGTACAACACACTGTCGAAGTTCTTGTTAGAAGCCGAGTTCACTCGAGGTACCATTGATTCTACTCTGTTTATCAAAAACGAAAAGGGTCACATAATTCTAGTCCAGGTATATGTCGATGACATCATTTTCGGTTCTACTAGTCCTTTATATGCACAGAACTTTGCCACTCTCATTGGAATTTTTTTTAAAATGAGTATGCTTTGTGAGATGAACTTTTTCCTTGGTCTTCAATTTAAATAACTGTCGACATGAATTTTCATAAACCAGTCCAAATACATTCGGGATATTCTTCGAATATTCCAATTGGACCAGTCCTCACCAATGAAAACTCCCATGGCAACCAATACAAAGCTTGACGCCGATCCTCACGGAAAGGTTGTCAACACCAAATTGTATCGGGGAATGATAGGTTCTTTAATGTACCTAACTGCCAGTAGACCGGACATCATGTTTTGGACATTTCTTTGCGCCCGTTATCAGTCAAACCCTAAAGAGTCTCATTACAATGCCGTTAAACGAATTTTTCGTTATTTACGTGGTACTGCTGATCTTGGCCTTTGGTACCCGAAAGAGACAGGTTTTGGCCTATCCGCTTACTCTGACGCGGATCACGCGGGATGCATGTTGGACCGCAAGAGCACCTCGGGACACATTCAGTTCTTGGGAGATAGCCTGGTAAGTTGGGCTTCAAAGAAACAACAATGTGTTTCAACATCAACTGCTGAGGCGGAGTATGTAGCCGCCGTAAGCTGCTGTTCCCAAGTAATCTGGATGAGGACACAACTCAAAGACTACGGATTCACGTATGTCAAAGTCCCAATCTACTGTGACTCAAAGAGCGCAATTTCCATATCAAGCAACCCGGTCCAACACACCAAGACGATGCACATCGATGTTCGGTATCATTTTATTAAGGATCACGTCGAAAGAGGTACAGTCGAACTCTACTTCGTAAATACTGAGCATCAGTTAGCAGACCTGTTTACCAAAGCCTTAGATGAAAAACATTTTAAAACTCGTGTGTTCAAGCTAGGTATGCTAAATCTGAAGACTTAATCCGAATGTGTGCCTCTTACAAGTTCCATACATCTACGAGCAACTGTCTACTCATCATCCGGTGTCATCACTCCTGATGGCTGGGTATACACTTTCTCGCACATGTATTCTACTTGTCTTAGTTACACAATTAGATCTTAGTCTCTGTATTTATTAGGTAGATTTCGAGTATTTTCTTTCTTTCTTCGTGTGTTTCTCTTATTTCATATTGTCGTCTGTATTTTCGTTCACTATCTATGTGCTTTCACCATATGTTCTTGTGTTCAGGGGGAGCACATTGCGGTATCAGGTAAGATTCCTCATACTTTGATGTCAAAAGTTTTTGTGTGTGCGGGCACTCCGGCGTGTGTGTTATAGTCATCATCCGAGGGGGAGCGGCACAGGTTTCTTTACAAAAGACTTTACAATTTTTTTTGTGCCGGACCCCTCCACTGCACTCTACTGCACTATCCGAGGGGGAGCAAGGGAATACCCATACTCAGTTTGAGGGGGAGCGAGAGACAGTTCTCTTTCAGTTCAAAATCCTGCAAATTTCCAAGATACAGGACTATTTAGAGATATCCGGACAACAACCGGACACCTCTAGTATCCGGACAGAATCCGGACCGGGTAGGTATCCGGGTCGGATAAAAACCCGGACTCCACTCGGGTATTTATACGCACCCGGGTTCTTTCATTCCCTTATCCGAAAATTCGAGCTAAAACCCTAAATCCTGTTGCTCTCTCTCTCTCGCACTCGGACTCCTCTCAAATCGACGATTCACCGTGTTTTAGTCCTCATCTTCAGGTATGTTTCTCGAGTTCACTTCCTACTCGTATTTTCTAATGACCCATGCACCTAAATGCTCATTCCATCTGGGGTTTGGCCGATCCAGCAGTGACCGAAATCCCTTAAGGGTTTGTAGTCAGTTTAGGACCACTGGATGCGATTCAAGAGTTGTTCATACTCCAATAAGCTGATATTCGCTTCTAGACAACCCTTACGCACCCTAACACTTGATTGGGATCTCCTGTTTGATACATTGAACGATTGAGTCTTTGTCCGGACACATTCGTCGTCTCCGGACACATTCAACACCATGATGATCCATCCGGACACTAACATCACCCGGAGACCTAGTTGTCCGGAAACCTTAGGGTTTCCGGTAAGTTCAACTACCGGGAACCTTGGTGTCTGGACTCTAATGTTATCCGGAAAAATGATGTATCAGGGAACCTCTGTCCGGGTAAATCAATCTTATCCGGACTCTTTATATTGTTCGGACACTTTGACACCCTTTACCCGGATACCCCTGTTGTGTCCATTTCAGTACCTGTTTTGTCACTACCAGTCCTCGATCTGTCTCAGATTGAGCCAATCACAGCAAAGGTATGCGCCGACACTTGTTCATCTGTCTCAATAGCTAACTGTGCTGTTTTTTTTACAGATATTGCAATGGCGGATCAACAAAATCCACAACACCATCCGGAAGAGCGGATACCTCAAGAAGAGGAAATCATAAACGACGAAGCAGATGCTGCCTTGGTTGACCCTGACCATGGCACCGAGATGGAGGCCAACAATCACTACCTGGACCCGGCGCTCTTCAGACCCAACCCTAACCACCAGGTTATATTGGATATCCTCATGCGCTATCCTATTCGTGAGGCCCTCACCCGCACTACCGACGTCCCGTTGATCTACGTTCTTCTAGTGTGGTTCACGGCACAGGTCCGCATGGCCGGAACTTCACAGATGATCACGGCAATGATCGACAACCAGCCGTTCACCCTGACGCCTGACTCCTTTCGCCGCCTCCTTTCTCTTCCGGCTGCCGACGCCACAGGACATGAACGGTACTATCCTACCGTAAATGACGACACGCTATGCGCACAAATCCGCGCGCTCGGCTACAACCATGATCTTCCCAGACCTTCAGCGTTCAACCAGAAATACCTAGCCCCCATCTGGTACACCTTCTTTACGATTCTGAACAGGTGTCTATCCTCTAGATGGAAAGGTATAGACCAGTGCACCGGTGACTTTCTACGCCAAGTTCACGCCGTATGCCACAACCTCCATGTCGACTTCGCCATGATCATCTGGCGTGAACTTGTTATCGCCATCCGACACATCGGAGGAACGAAACAGACGAAGTTCCTCCCGTACCCGTGTTTCCTATCGCTAGCAGTGCGTCATCACATGGACACTAATCCAGCGATACCCAGACGTGCTGCACATCCGGTATGCCCTATCCGCCATCTTCAGTTCATGGTTATCCGCAACCCATCCAATGCGGTAGCCATGCCCATCCCTGAAGCCCTATTAGCCGTCGCTAATCCCAATGCACCAGGGGTAGTTGCTTATAGGGGAGAGATAGGTAATCCCATGGTCCCTCCAGAGCCGGAGGGACCTGCCCAGGGAGATAGACCCGAGGGATGTGAGGGTCCGAGGATGAGAGGTGGAAGGGCCCGACAAGCAGGTGCTATCGGGCGGGGTGTGTTAGTTGTGAACGGAAGGGGAGCGAGTGTAGGCGGTGCAGCGGGATCGCGACCCGGTTCCAGCCAACCCGAATCTAGACCCGCACTTCATCGTTCGACCGAACCATATGTTACCGAACCCCCTTCCCCACCTCACCATGTTGAAGACGTGGTATCTGACTCCACGGACTCCGATACCGACCATACCATACGCCTGAAACAAATACCTCATGGTATCAGACCTAACCCAGATTTCACTGTTGGAATTCCTCTTGACTCACCTCCTCATACTGGAACCGGACCCATTAGGACATCTGAGGGAGACCAGGTAGAGGAGTTAGCTCAGGCGACGCGGAGAGAACTGCGTTCAAAGTTGAACCAGGAAAGATCGAGCCAAAAAGATAAAGAGGCTCATGAGCGACCCCAAATGAGTGACATCCATGTAGCCACATCTGCTATCCTGTCTCATGAGTTGGGATAGGGTATTGAAGAAGCCTCCGTGAACCCAGCGGAGCAATTGCACGACCCCCCTATCCACTCATCCGTCTCTCAAAAGACGGATGTTTCAGTCTCACACGGGGATATAGCACAACTTCCACCGGTCTCTCACTCGGAGAGTACTGGTGTTGAAACAAGATACCAGCAACCCCCGGTCTCGACTTCTTTCAGTGAACCATCGAGTCTAGATCCATTTGTTATTGAAGATTCTTTGACTAGGACACTTGATGCGGAACAACACCAAGTCGCGGCTCTTAGTGACCCGACCGGAACGTCTGTAGTGTCTCCGTCTGCCGGAACACGAGGATCAGATGGAAATTCTACCACAGCTATTATCACGCCAACTGTGAACGTAGGTGGCTCTACCCCTGCGGTAGATGCCTCAACGGGTAACCTAAGTGGTCCCGGAGTTAGTAACCCAGACTTTGTGTCACCAGGGTCCCTGGACAGCACCCTTAAGGCTGTCCGCCAGGATATGGAGCAACAGATGCAGCAACATGTAGCCGCAGAACTTGCCAAAGGTATGCGCGCTATCAAAGGTAAAGGCCACCTCGTCGAAACTGAAACCGCCACTGTACCTCCACCGATTCAACCGCAACCTATCTATTTAGTGGACACCCTGAAAACGATGCTATTGGCCCAACTGCTCCAGGAATCAGATACAACCGTCTCTACTGAAGCATACCTGATCTCAGTTCTCCGATCACAGGTCACTGCTCCATCTTCATCTATTACCACTCGCTTAGACGCCATTGACTCGACTCTCAAGGACTACAACCTAGCGCCCACAACGCTGTCCGAGAGAGTCCGCTCACTCGAAGATACCTGCAAGAGTCAAGCAGGCGGCCTGAAGTGGAAACACGATGACCAGGATAATCCTGATCACCGCGAGGGGGAGAAAAGGCAACGTCTGACCGAGACCGCCTCCCTGATCCAGACTGAAGCTACAACTGTGGTTCATCAGGAACCCCCAACTGCGGCAACTACAACAGAAGCACCAGAAGCCGAGTTCCCTTTAGCAGACATAGTTATTGACATGGAGATATCAGATGAAGAAGACCCGACGGTTGAAAAGCCCAAGGGTTCAACACAGGAACTGATTGATTTTGACTCATCAGACATACCGATTCTGGACATGATAGATCCAGATTGTGAAGCCAACCCGGAGACCGAAGATGCATGGTACGAAAAAGCCGCCAGTGCCGTAAATCTCCAGGTAAATTTGGTCTTTCCAACTGATGAGGACGACAACATTGATTATGATCAGTTCCTGCTCCAAAATTTGTATGGAACATCCCCCGTTCACTATGCTTAACCAGCCGAAACATCATCAACAAGACCCGGGTCTACTACTTCCGATCTTCCGACAACTACTCCTCCCACGACAGCTTCTAATCTTCCTCCTCCTCCTAAACAGCAACAAATCCGTTGGGAGAAGATCACTGTACTTATCCCTTATCTGGAGGAATCCCTGAAAAGGCTGTTCCTACACAAGTTACACCCGATCGAGCCGACCTTCTGTCTGGGTATTTACAACTTTAGCCCAAAATTTCAACGCCGGTATATACTAGCAATGCAGCGGTGTCTTCCAGTCAACCAAGTCAGAACCAAACTTCGGATCACAGAGGTAATCAATATCTATTCAAGACGCATTATGAGGATCGTCTACCCAGTTTTCATTGTTCGACGTGAAGATGGGAATGAATGTAAATTTTCAGAAGCTGACTTCAAGAACCTTTGACCGCTCGACTTTCTGGTTATTTTGATGGACTTACGTACAAGAACCATCCGACCGCTAGAGATTACAAAAGCGCTCGAAGCTGTTCGTCGATACCTGGTCCGCACCATCATGATGTCTTATCTAACGTACATCCAAATGGCTGTCGAGAACAGGGCAAAGAAGGTAAATCTGATCAAGCAGAATCTGAAAGCACCTGAGTTAAACATGTATCCCGAGAACGCTATGCTTCTGGAACCAGAATTCGGGATTGTTTACCTCAATGAGCAAAAGGAGAAGAAATTCATGCGTTTCAGTCAGGTAGACAGATTTTGCGACGGCACGCTTCTAAAGGTCAGAGATGCTCTTCGAAAGATTATTCAGCATGAGTCTGAGAATCCAAGGTATTCTTATGTTTCGAATCAGAATGAAACTATTGCTCGGAATGCCTTGGAAATGATTGAAGATCGCATCGACTATCGCCGCGCCATCAGATTCTCTGAGGTTCACTTCACATTGCGCAAACGATACGTGTTCAACTGGCGAGAGCTAGAGCGCGAACTCGAACTTCAAATCAAAGGGGGAGATTGTTAGGGCAGGTTTTATAGTTGATTTAAAGTTCAAGGGTTGAATTGTATTTGTTTAAATTATAGCTTATTAGTGAACGGGCCGTGGGCTTGTTAACCACGGGCCCGATGTATTTAATGTGAGATTAGCTTGGAAAACAAGCTAATCATCCTTTTACTTTCTAAACTCTTATTGCAAATTCTCTCTGAAAGTTAATGAAAGGGATGACAGTTGGAAATCATTATTCTTATTGATTTATCATTACGATTTCTATATTGTTGCACGGATCTGGATTTAACAAAATGGTTTATCCAAAACGTACCTCTGTCTCTAAAGATAAAGGTATAGGAATTGCTTTTAACCAAGATCCTCAGAAGGGTACCTTAGTACCTAAGCTGAATGCTTCTAAAGCTTCAGTGACCTATCCCTCTGGATCTACTCAGAATGGATCTATTCAGCGATCTACTCCTAGAATCAGAGTGGATGTCTTTGGTAAGAAATCTGAAGAACTAAATGTTCCTCCCATTTCAAAAGACAAAAGCTTACTTGGTGCTGGTACTTCTAATTCAAAATCAAAAGCTCAGCATTCAAATGGTCCTAGAACTATTTTTAGTTATAGGAAATGTTATCACTGTGGACTTACTGATCATATTGCTAATAAGTGCCCCACAGCCACCAAAGCTGAAAAGATAGCTAAGGTGAAGATCATTGCCCCCAAGGCAAAGAAGACCACTGAGGTTAAGAAATTAACCAAAGTAAAGACTAACAAAGCTGAATCTTCAAATGTTGCGAAGACTGCTGAACCCTTCCATTCCAACTACTTCCACTGACAAACGTGTACACATGGTTAAGTGGGTTCCCAAGTAAAACTAATCTTCCTTTGTAATGCAGGTTAAGAAGGGTATTTGGTATCTCGATAGCGGCTGCTCTAGACACATGACTGGAAAGAAAAACCTGCTCGCTGAATACAAGGAAGAGAAGGGTCCCTCTGTGACTTTCAGTAGAAATGGAGAAGGACATACCCGAGGGTTTGGTGTACTATCTAATGGTACAACAACCTTCAGAAGAGTCGCATATGTTGAAGGGCTGAAGCATAATCTTCTAAGCATCAGTCAGCTTTGCGACAAGGATAACAAAGTAATCTTTACTAAGGAATCCTGCTTTGTCGCGGACAAAAAGGAGAAGATAGCTCTCAGCGGTTATCGTTTGGAAAATGTTTATGTAATAAACATGGACTCAACAACCACTGAGAACTCCTGTTTCTTCTCAAAAGCCTCATCTGATGTCAACTGGCTATGGCATAAGAGGCTCTCTCATCTAAATTTCAAGACACTGAACACTCTCTCTTCAAAAGAGTTAGTCACTGGTCTACCTCAGCACTCATACGCCAAAGAATCCTTATGTTCAGCGTATGAGAAAGGTAAGCAGACCAAAGCAAGCTTTAAGTCAAAGCTAGTTTCCTCAGTATCAGCTCCTCTACAACTTCTCCATATGGATTTGTTTGGCCCTATTAACAAACAATCCATCGCTGGAAAGAAATATACGCTGGTCATAGTTGATGAATTCTCTCGCTATACATGGGTTATGTTTCTCCGTTCTAAGAGTGACACCCCTGAAGAACTCATCACCTTTGTTCGGAAGATGGAACCCCTGAACAACTTGACCGTTCGCTCAATAAGGAGTGATCATGGGACTGAATTCAAAAACAGTTCTCTTGATTCCTTCTTTGAGAGTAAGGGTATTTCTCACAACGTTTCTTCAGTGAGAACACCGCAACAAAACGGAGTCGCTGAAAGAAGAAATAGAACTATTATTGAAGCTGCACGTTCAATGCTCAGCGATTCTCACCTGCCTACTCAGTTTTGGGCAGAAGCTGTCAACACTGCTTGTTTTACGCAAAACAGGTCGCTGGTAGTCAAAAGATTCAAAAAGACAGCCTATGAACTTTTTCATGGGAGAAAGCCTTCAATTAGCTTTCTTCACATATTTGGATGTCAGTGTTTCATACTGAATAACAGAGATGCTCTTGGAAAATTTGATCCTAAGGCTGATGATGGAATCTTTCTTCGATATTCTTCAATCTCCAAAGCCTTCAGAGTCTTCAATCGTAGAAGATAAACTGTAGAAGAAACTATTCACGTCACGTTTGACGAATCCCGTTCAGCGAACTCTAAACCGTCAGCTGATACTGAAGAACTGAATCAATGGATGTTTTCTCATCTTGGTGATTCAGAAGATATTCCCACTCCTCATACTCATACCGTTGAAGATGATAGTCCTACTATCATCCCAAATATGAAGAATAGTGAAGCTGAAACATCATGGGTCTCAGCAGTTCCTTTAAACACTATACCTGCTTCTGAACCAAATGTCTCAGACATTCCATCTACTTCTCAGCAATCAGTAAATGAGATGACATCTGCACCTACTCCTCTCTTGGCTGATATTCCAGAAGTTGCTGAAGCTTCATCTTCAGCTCCTCCAGTTCAATTTGAGTCAGCGACTTATGCTCCTGCTCAGCGATGGACTGTAAATCACCCAATTGATCAAATTCTTGGTGATCCAAACGCTGGTGTTCAGATTGAACCAAAGAAAATAGATGATGCCCTCAAAGATCCAAACCGGGTCAGCGCCATGCAAGAAGAGCTGACTGAATTCGAAAGAAACAAAGTATGGAAACTTGTTCGAATACCAACTGACAAGACACTGATAGGCACTAAATGGGTCTATCGAAACAAGTTGGACGAACATGGAACTGTAACCCGCAACAAGGCTCGTCTTGTTGCTCAGGGATACAAACAAGAGGAAGGCATAGATTACGATGAAACATTTGCTCCAGTAGCAAGACTAGAAACTATTCATCTATTCTTAGCATACGCTGTACACAAAGACTTCAAAGTATATCAGATTGTTGTTAAGTCAGCGTTTCTAAATGGAAAGCTGAATGAAGAAGTCTATGTGGAACAACCTCTAGGATTCTCAGATCCTAAGCGTCCAGGTTATGTTTATAAACTGGATAAGACACTTTATGGCTTAAAGCAAGCTCCTCGTGCATGGTATGACACTCTCTCGACTTATCTCCATATTGAAAAATTTGAGAGTGGTAAAATCGATAAGACTCTATTTTTCAGGAAAGTAAAAGGTCATATTATTCTTGTTCAGATATATGTTGATGACATTATATTTGGTTCTACTAACCCTGACCTTTGTACTCGTTTCGCTGATAGAATGAAAGAAGAGTATAAAATGAGCATGATAGGTGAACTAACATATTTCCTTGGTCTTCAGATAAAGCAAAATGAAAAAGGAACTTTCATTAATCAGGGAAAGTATGTTAAAGATATGCTGAAGAAATTCGATTTAACTCAGAGTTCAGCTATGAAAACCCCTATGGCACAACTGCTGATACTAGACAAGGATTCAAATGGAATACCTGTTAATGTCACGCTGTACCGTGGGATGATCGGCTCTCTCTTGTATCTTACAGCTAGCCGACCCGATATTATGTACGCAACCTGTTTGTGTGCACGATATCAAGCTGAACCTAAGGAATCTCATATGACCGCTGTAAAGCGAATTTTTTGATACCTTAAGGGTACTGCGAACCTAGGTCTTTGGTATCCCAAAGACTCAGGGTTTGATCTAATCGCCTATTCAGATAGTGATTTTGCAGGTTGCAAATTGGATAGGAAAAGCACCACAGGAGGCTGTCAGCTCCTGGGTGGAAAGCTGGTGAGTTGGATAAGTAAAAAGCAAAACTCAGTGTCCACCTCAATTGCTGAAGCTGGGTATGTAGCCGCTGGAAGCTGTTGTTCTCAGGTCTTGTGGATGAGAAATCAACTCCAAGACTATGACATTCATCTCTCGAAAATTCCAATCTACTGCGACAGCACAAGTGCCATCGCTATAGCCAACAATCCAGTGCTACACTCAAAGACAAAACACATCGAAATCAGGTATCATTTTATCAGAGATAATGTGATGAATGGTGATATAGAACTTCATTTATCCCAACTGACTATCAGTTAGCTGATCTGTTCACCAAACCTCTTGATAAGACAAGATTCAACTTTCTCATCAGCGAGCTTGGAATGCTGAACTTTGAAGAGTAAAATCTTCGGAGGTTCACATTTGATAAGCGATAGGATAAAATCAACTTGTATAACCCATTCTATCATTCTCTCTTTGAACATAATTGATTCGCTGATGTGTTTTCTCTCTTACTCGCTGACAATCGCATGTAAATGCAAGATTTCAAGACAAATTGCATCGCTGAATATCTCTTCCTTAATCAGCGATACATTGAAATTTCTAAAACCAACACTGATATTTCTATTCAGTGCTTCATGTTTTGAAAAGTGTCCCTGAGCTTTCAAAACCTCAGAGACATCCTAAAATATGAAAGGACATCCGTGACGTCATCGCAACGGATAAGCCCTGGCACGTTCTTTCTGACACACGTTTTCACGTTTCGTTTACCAGCCAATCAAATGCAAACACGTGTCTGTGACATGATGAAAAACTTTCCAGCTCTAGTTTTTCTCTCTCTCTAATCTCACTTAATAAACATATTTTGGGTTTATATTTTTCCTTTACGCGAACAACTTCTTCCTCAAGAAAACTACTGTTGCATTTTTGCTCTCAAGTTTTCAAGAATTGTTCATCTTCTTCTTCTTCAACGAACCAGGTTAATATTTCTTTTATTTACCTGTTTCTTAAAACTTGTTAATGATCTTCTCATTGTTTTTACAAGATCAAACAAAGGAACTTTTTCAAAAATGAAATCATTTCTTTCATGGTTTTATGAACACAACCTTTCATGGTTGTTCTTCAAAGTTTAATCGCAAAAATCTTAAACTTGTTCTTCATACGTTTTTCCAGAATCCTAATCCTCAAAAGAAACTGGAAAACAAGACTTTTTATTAGGTTTGCATTTCTTTTTCAAAAACAAGAAAACCCTAATCTTCATTAAGACATTTTTGTCTGAATGAAATGGACAAAATTCGAACCATCTTATTGGAAAAATCTTTCCACGTTAAGATTATTCTTATTTGTTATATCTTTGGTTGAACTGATAATACAGCAATGGCATCTACTGATATTCCTACTGCTGAGAACACTGTTGTTGCTGAGGAACTGGAAATCACCAAGTCTCCTCAGGTCAAGTTCACGCTTGAGGAACTTGATTGGACAAAAACAAACAATCTCTATGCGCTTTTCGAGTTTCCTCCTCGAAAGCAAGTCACACATCTGAATGATGCTGTGAATTTCCTTAAAACCTGTTGCCTCTCTACAGCCTTGACCATAACACCCCTTGCTCATTAACTACTACTATCTCAGTTCTGGTATTCTGCCAGACACATTCAGCTCACATCGACGAAAGACCCCACGAAGAAAATCGATTGCATCCTCTATGACACTGATTTTGGCACCATAAAAATCACCCCTGCCATTATCCGAAAAGCACTGAGCCTTCCCATCGCCACAAAAGAAAAACCCTTTGTTTCTCTCCCTGACCACAAGAAACATGCTGATAGGGAAGCCATCACTGCATTCTTTGATGCAATGGGTTATGTATGGGAAACTGGGAGGGACAAGAATCCTGAGAAGAAGCTGACCCTCATCAAGAAATCCAAAATGCCCAGCGAGATGAACTTCATCTTCGCACACTTGATAAGCTACATGACTGCAAACACCGGCTCCTCTGATCAAGCCGCTCAACCTCAGCAAGCAATGGGCTATGCATTGCTAAAAGGTCTTCATGTTGACTGGGCCTCGATAATCTACGATGATCTTGTGCTCAGAGTAAACTCTGCTACTGACCGACAATCATGGGTTCCATATCCTAGATTCATCAGCGTCGTCTTCCTCAAAGGACTTGGGGACAACTACCCAAAAGTAGGAGACCTGAAACTCTCTCAGGTTGGCCCTAAGGTACTCGACTTCAAGCCAATGCCAAACGAGGTACGTCTCTCTACTCTCTTATCTATTCTCAATCCTCCTTCTTCTACTTCTGCAGCTCATTCAGTGGAAATCCCCACCGCTGATACCCCAGTTGCAACCTCCACTCCTTCTAGAAAAAAGAAACACTAATCTTCCCAACTTGGCTCCAAAAGGACTAAGAAAACCAAGGAGCAACCCCAGCAATCTCATGCTGAAGACTCCTCAGCTCATCTTGAAGAGCTGATGGAAAGTTCAATAGTACGCTCTACCACAGCTGAACAAGCCACCCTTTCCATCCCAGCTTCAGCGTCTCTAAACGCTGAAGTTATAAACTTGGAATCGACCCAACCTCCTTCAGTCTCTCATAGGACTGAAGAAGTGATTCTCAGTGGATCCAACACTGAATCAGATCCACATCAAACCTTCTCAAACGTCACTTCTCTCTCTACTCCATTGGACTCTAATCCAATTTTCACCACGATCACTGGAGCACCCGTCATTCTTCCAGAAGCTAAAGCTGATACTTTTCAAGGAATGATGGGTGCAGGACCTGCAGGAATGTCCATACGTACACGCACTCTAGCTGACGACATGGAACTTTTTTCAGGACACAGAAGTTTTGACGACTTCACCAGCCCTCCTGCAGGTATACACCAACCCATATACACTGTAACTAAACCCCAAACTTCTGAGCTTTCCTTTGTTCATAAGTACTTATCTATTACAGGTCCTATTTTGGGAGACATCAACGCCTCTCTGAAGAACCTGGATACAAAGCTGACAGGTCTCACCACTACTCTCTCAGACAACTCTTCAGCTGTAACAAACGCTGGAGAGAATCTCAACAAGCTGACAAAAGTGGCTGAACAGAAAGCCTCCAAAGCTGATTTGGAGAAGGTTGATGGTACTCTCGGTAACTTTGCCAAAATTCTTGCTGATATCTACACCGACTACAACTCTCTCTCCTCAAGAGTTAACACCATGTCCAGCGAGGTCATAACGCTGAAGACATCAGTTAGTACTCTTTAGGGGGAGGTGTCCGCTGTAAAGACTGACGTGAGTTCAGTAAAGACTGACGTAAGTTCAGTGAAGACGATGGTACAGCAGATCCTGAATCACATGACCGCCCCTGCCCCTGCACCTTTGCATTTTACTCCAGCGGATCATGATGAACTTTTCAATATCAATCCTGCTATAACTGGCCTGGAAGCCAGATTAGGGAAGATTGAAAATTATGTCGGATTCCCTGGCCAAGAAGACAGGGAACCAACACCATCTGCTGAGTCTACGCATTCCTCCCCTACTCATCATGAGGAAGGGGGGGGGTGAA
Source organism: Saussurea involucrata (assembly GCA_033807775.1). NCBI lineage: Eukaryota > Viridiplantae > Streptophyta > Magnoliopsida > Asterales > Asteraceae > Saussurea > Saussurea involucrata. The sequence goes on from CM066320.1 coordinate 69,280,493, forward strand.
GAACTCTGAAGACCTTCCCCATGATGAATCTATCGAGGGGGAGAAGAATGAAGACCTTCCCCTTACTGAAGAGGGGGAGAAGACAAATGAAGAAACAACTGCTGGACCTCAGGGAGATGAAAACCCTGAGGGAACCGAGAAGCTTACCTCTATATCTGAGTGGGAGCAACTCGAAGAAGCTGCTGAAGAATCTGAATCTGAAGCAGAAGATGAAGAAGTCGTCGACATCTCTGACGATGAACCATCATCCAGTGATAAGGGTGATGATGACGATGATGATGATGATGACTCCTTTATCGTCAATCCTGTTCAGATGAGTATAACTCTTAAAGGGATTTCGATTAACGAACCATCAGGGGAGCGGACCAAGACAAAGCCTTCAGCATCTGAAGCTGACAAGGGCAAAGGAAAAGGTGTCGCTGAAGACGATGAAAATCTGATGATCTTGCTTCAAAAGCCAGTTCGTCAGGTACACTACATCTTACTTCTTTACACTGCATCCCTCCTCTATCTATACACATTATCAGCTTTATTCTCCACAAAAAGCCTATACACTTCAACCCATTTCTTTTCTCTGTTCTACCCAAGTTCTTATTCGTAAGATCGCTGTGTTTCAGCTAGTCCTCTCCCCTGCTTGAGGATTATGAAGTACAACCAGCTGCTGCTGAAGAAATAATCCCAGTCTTGGATTTAATCACCGAGACTGATGAACCTAAGAACAGACGCTCTCTCATACAAACCAACCTTTCTTGGTTCCTCAAAAACCAAGTGAAGAGGATCAGAGAAGAAGAGAATATATGATTAAGAAGCTTGAGGCTCAGCGAATCATCTTGCCGCATGCCAAAGTCAAAACTCCTAAGTTCAGACTTACAAAGCAAGAATACGCTGATCACCTCAGGGCTAAACGTTTACTCGCTGATAAAAAGGGAGCTGAAGAAAAAGACAAGGCTCTCGCCATCTAGCTCATCCAAGAATCAGTCGAAGACCCCAAGCTGAAACGAATTCCCATTCAAGACCAACGTCAGCTATGGGAAGACGCCAAGAAGATCGTTGAAGAAAAGAGAACTGTGTCTCAATCTACTTTAAACTGGTGCAAAGAAAAGGTACACTTCAGATATCGACCTGCCAGAATCAACAAGGTACATATCACTGGAAAATAAACCCTCAGAGTTTCAATCGCTGAAATCGAGATATTTAGAGAGAACGAACAGTACGAAAAATTCTATGCTGAAGCCATCATGAAGTACGGTCTCTCTGAATGGTTAGAGATCAGATTAGCCATCCAGAAGTCTCAATCTAAGTACAAGGATGATGTCGAAAAGCTGATAAATCAACAGATCGACTTAGTATCTTCTTGTGTGGATATTCCTCCTCCCCGTCCTCTCGCAAATCAGAAAAGAAGGGCCTCTGCAAAGAAAAAGTCTAAACCTACAGACTCAGGTCCTCCTATACGGAACGAAACAGGTATTGGTTTTTCTCGTGTTGAAGTTCTTGGTCTAGAACCTGACCTTTCCGCACTTGACACATCTCTTCCTCCTGGTGAGACTTTCATCCCTGGAAAAGTCATAAGCAAACCCTATGGGATATTCTTTATTGACTATGGTGGACGACAACGTTTTCAACGTATCTCTGAGCTTCCCATCACTCCCATCGAACAGCTGAAAGATCTCATCTACTGGTGTGATTTCAAACCCAACATTCAGGCATGGCATCTTAAACCCTTGATTTTTGAAGAAGCTCTGAACAAAAAGAATCAAGGAGTAATGGTTCCTGACTGGATGATTCCCACATCAAAGACCCTTGATGAACTTCTCATTAAGGAAGAACCTCTATAAGCTGATAAGATCGCCTTATTCTTCTATTTTATCAGTTATTCTTTTGTACTTGTACTTATAATTTTTCCACTTCCCTTTAGAATCTGATACGAAGTTTAAAGAAAGATTTCGGCGAAAGTACTTTACTCCATTAGTACAGAAAAGATCCCAGAAAACAGTAAAAGGGACAAATATTTTATGAGTTCTTTTTTATCCTTATGTTTTCATTAAATAACAATTTTCTCTATTGCTATGTCATGATCAAATAGGGGGAGATTGTTGATCCAAACCCTCAGTGATTTGATAATGAACCTCTCTTAAACACTTAGTGAAAATTGTAAGTAAACAATATGTATTAGAGTTTCACTATCGCTGATAAGTACTAAGACTTTACAGTACCGCTGATAGGAACTCTCGTTCTTTAGATTAAACATTCAGCGAACACTGTTCACCATAATGCTCTGAGCCTGTTCAGTCTGTATGGTGATCGCTGATAAGTTAGTTGTTTACTTATGATCCCTGAAGACAAGATTCACGTCAATATAGGTTCTACGCTGAAGTCGAAGATCAAGCTCAAGAACCAGCGACAAGTCTCATAATGAACTGATGCAGATCAGTGAAGACTCAGATTTGTCCACTCAACGTGAAGTATCAAGTACAAGACTTCAGCTATCGCTGAACTTTGTCATTCACTGATATAGAATGATAAAGCTCTGATTCAATGAAAGCTGATCATGAAGTCCTTCGTACAAAGTACTTTTGTCTTAACCACCCTTGCACGACTCTGTACGATATGTCAGAAAAGAACCTCCTTATTGTCTGAAATCGTACAACAACTCTGATACTACACTGTGCACCATGCGGCTACAAAGGTTGTCTACTAAAGTCAGACCCAACAACCAATGAGCTGCTGCCACGTGTAAAGTATAAACTGCCATGCATTAAATGCATGCAGTATATAAGAAGGACTCCAGCTTCATTCTTGAAGCATTTGCAAACTCTGGTCAAGTCATCTTCTTATCTTGAGATAGGTTATTATTAGTAATTTCCGTCTCTTTCTTAGTGCAAGAAAACTTAGTGTTCCAACTTGTTTAGATTAGGATTTATTCCTTATCTTGTTCTGTAACAAGCTGTAAATTGTTAATGATTTATCAATAAACAATTTAGAAAAGTAAAATCTGTGTATTTGTATTCAACCCCCCCCCCCCCCCCCTTCTACAAACTTGTATATCCCTTCGGGACCAACAGACCATCATCAAGGGAAAGATTAACAAGAAATACAATACACAGGCTTCCTCATTTTGATTACACCATATTTCTTTCAACACTTTATTACTCCAGACTTTGACGTGTGGTTTGGTTTGTGTGCCACCTTCAAGTAGGTGCAAAAATAAAGTTCTTATTTCTATTGTCAATGTAGAACTATAATGGAGAGTGTCAATGTCAAATTCGAAGAACATCACGAATTGGCTTCTGATCAAAACAGTTCAGGACCTGTTATAACTGGAATATTAGCTTCTGGACATCTCAGTCCAGAACCTGCTTCAACTTCTAATCAGGATCAACCTACTACCTCAAAATCTCAACTAACTGATCTTGATATACTATTTGATGAATTCTATGATGAATTTTATGGTATTTACAATAGGTCTGTTGATTCTAACAGGATGGTACAAGCACCTACAACAATTTCCGCTGCGACAACTACTCAAAATGGTGCATCTACTTCAACATCGGTTGATGTTTCCACTCCTGTTCAGAATGTTCAAGTACCAGAAGTTGTTTTTCCACAACAAGAAACTACAACTAATGTGGAAGGATCAACACCAAATCCTAGTTCTTCGGTTACTGAACCAATCATTCCTTAGCCACAACAGGAATCTTCTACTATTCCTACAGATATTCCAAGTGCTGAACCAATTGTTTCTCCAACCGAAGAAGAGACGAATGCTACTCTTGAAAATGTTCAAGAATCCTACGCTCATCACCCTCATACGACAAAGAGGACGAAGGCTCATCCTATTCACCAAGTAATAGGTGATCCAAATTCGCCAGTTCAAACCCGTTCATCTACTTTCAGTGCTACCGTAAATGAGTGCTTGTTTTCAATGTTTTTGAGCAATATTGAACCACTCACGGTCAAAGAATCTGTAAATGATTCGGATTGGATTTTAGCTATGCAAGAAGAGCTAAATCAATTCGAAGCGTTAAAAGTATGGAGGTTAGTTCCAAGACCAGCCGATAAGAGCATCTTTGGAAAAAAGTGGGTGTTCAAGAATAAGAAAGATGAAGATGGCATCATAGTTCGTAATAAGGCGAGACTTGTAGCAAAAGGCTATCGACAGCAATAGGGGATAGATTACGATGAGACTTACGCTCCTGTCGTACGCATTGAAGCAATCAGAATATTTTAGGCGTACCCGGCATACAAGAACGTTACGCTATATCAAATGGACGTAAAGACAGCATTTCTTAATGGAATTCTAAAAGAGGAGGTATATGTCTCACAACCCGAAGGTTTCGTCGACAAAGAAAATCCAAATCACGTTTATATCTTGGATAAAGCTTTGTATAGATTGAAACAAGCCCCTAGAGCATGGTACGATGTTCTATCTCAATTTCTACTCGTCTCGGGATTTGAAAAACGTAAGATTGATACGACTTTGTTTGTCAAGGGTGAAGACAGTGAGAAGATTATGGTACAAATATATGTAGATGATATAATATTTGGCGCATCTAACCCTGGTTTATGTACATGGTTTTCTGATCTGATGATTACTAGATTTCAGATGAGCATGATGGGAGAGATCAACTTCTTTCTTGGATTGCAAGTCAAGCAGTTCTCTACGGGGATATTCATCAATCAGTCAAAGTATATTTTTGACATTTTGAAGATATTCAAAATGGAAAATTGTACTTCCATTGGAACACCGATGGCACCACATTCAAAGATCGGTCCAGATCCTCATGGTAAGGAAACTGATATACGACACTATCGAGGTATGATCGGATCTTTAATGTACTTAACTACTAGTCGCCCAGATATTATGTTCGCTACTTGTCTTTGTGCGAGATTTCAGGCGAATCCTAAGGAATCTCATATAGGAGCCGTCAAGCGCATCTTCCGCTATCTCAAAGGAACTCCCTACCTTGGTCTATGGTATCCCAAAGGTACGGGATTCGAGCTAACAGCCTACTCCGACGCGGATCACGGTGGTAGCCTTATGGACCGGAAGAGCACATTCGGACATATCCAATTTTTGGGAGATAAGTTGGTAAGTTGGGCGTCAAAGAAACAGAACTGTGTGTCAACTTCGACGGCAGAGGCAGAATACGTCGCGGCCACTAGTTGTTGTTCACAAGTCATCTGGATGAAAACCCAACTGATGGACTTCGCGTGTAAGTACGAAAAGATCCCAATTTATTGTGACAGTAAGTCCGCAATCGCAATTTCTATCAATCCGGTTCAATACACGAAAACCAAGCACATCGACGTACGATATCATTTTATTAAAGATCACGTCGAAAAAGGTACAATTGAACTCTATTTTCTTTCTACTGAATTTCAACTCGCCGACTTGTTTACCAAGGCTTTGGATGAGAAACGTTTCAACTTTCTTGTCTCAAAGCTAGGCATGTTGAAAATAATTCTTAGTCATTCAAATTTTGATAAATTTGAGTGAAGAATACTTATTTTCATAATATTGAATATTCATTATGATTTGCTCAAATTTAGATTTCTTTCAGTATTTTACAAAGTAGATTTCAATTTTATTCTTTTTACCGTATGTACTTCAATTGATATTACTTGTGCAGTTTTATGTGTGGTTCATATGTTTAGGAGGAGCTATAAATGTTTGTGAGCATGTTTCAAGGGGGAGCATTTAACAAAGAAGAAGTGTTTGTTCAAAACAACGAAGGTAAGTATTCTATCTCAAATGATTTTGGCAAACCCTACTTGATGCAAAATAATTTTGTCAAATCTTATGCATCTTTGTAGGGGGAGCAAAATGTTTTTCTAAGAACACTGAACAACTCTTAATCTGAAAAGTTCGAATTTTTGAAAAGTTCAAAAAAAAAAATTGAAAATTTTTCCATGTCTAGAAAGTTGTCGCACAAGTCTTATACGACTAGCAATCCTAGTCGTACATGCCTTGGACGATAGTTACTGTTCCCGCACGATAGTCGCACAAGCCTTGTTCGACTAGCAATCCTAGGCGTACATGCTTTGTACGACAGTCACTGTTCATAATGCCAAGTCGTTGACGCTTTGTCCGACTAGCATTCCTAGTCGCACAAGAAATGTACGACAGTTACTGTTCAAGATTCCACCTTAGTCGGTCACTGTATCATATGACTAAGAAGAGGTACTCGTACATCGCTTAGTACGACTATCTGACACGTGTCGGTCAAACATTGGACCAATCAATTCTTGACATGTGTCACCCAATCTGAGTTCTTTATATAGAGCGTTTTTCAAAGACTTTTCATTTTCCGACTCTAGTTCTACACGATTCTCTCACAAAGTTAGACGTCGATTTTGGATCATTGTTGTTGTTTCGTTGTTTCTGTGGATTCTAAATCAATTCAGGTATCATCATTCACCTGTCTTTATCATATTTCATTGTTTAAATCATCTGTTCGAGTCATTTTTGGTAAAGTCGATAAGGGTTTTTTGAAAACCCTTCGTAAATCACTGATATTGTTAGTTTTAGAATGAAAAGAGGATAGGATAGCATTTCTGTTAGAAAAACGATTCTAGGATACTTGTTTGATAAGCCTTTTATTGAAAATTCTTAGATCTGGGTTTGAGTATTCATACTTGTTCGAATATTCATAACTGTCGTACAACATAGTGTTCTTCATTATTCAAAACTGTCGCACATAACTGAAACTCATAACTATCGTATGAAACGTGTACGACAACTTCTGGTCATATAGCTTTGTCTGACAGTTAGTGTCATGTGACTCGACATGTTGTCCGACAGTAGCCCACACTTGGGTATTTTTTGAAATTTTTTGGTGAAAAGCATTCTTATCCAAATGGTCTAATTTTGTCAATCATAGACCATGGCACACATGCAAGAGCAGGGTGATGGTAATTCTTCTGACTAGAACACAGTGTTCCCATCTCATCGTTCATCACATCCTTCGATGAACGCTCGAAATCTAGACGACGAACTTGTTCTTCCAAGAGATAAAAACGAGCTAAAGCCAAACAATTACACTCTAGATTTCAACGTCAGAATGGATTATCAGTTGATTATGGAAATTCTTAAACGTCATCCGCTTCGTACTGCTCTTGAAAAGACACAACAAGTTCTGAAGATCTATTTGCAACAAGTATGGTATAACATCCAGTATGTACCACGGGAAGATTCAAATAGCTACTTTACTCTGAAAGTGGATCACTTTGATGCCAAAATCACTTTGAAAAGATTGCGGAGAGTTCTAGAACTTCCTTATACTCCTAATTTTGAGGAGATGGTATCTGAAGAAGATTTATGCCGGGATATTATGCGGATGGGTTACAATGATCCACGTCTGAATCATAGAGTGCTGACCAGTACATCAAAGTTGAAAAGGAACTATCTACCGCCGATCTATTACACACTATTCAGTGTTGTGAATAGATGTATGACTTCTAAGCACACGGGAGTCGACACAGACAGTATTTCAGTTATCAGAATGTTCCATGCTATTGTTTTTGACCGGAAGATTGACTTTGCTATTTCTATATGGAATGATCTGATCGAGGTAGTCACCGACAAGGCTAAGCCATCAAAAGCCAGATCATTTGTACCATTTCAAAGATATCTTTAGATCATAATTCGTTCTATTATGGAGACTAACTGAGAGATACCCAGACGTGACGAAGCAGTTCTTGGTCCTACCAACTATATGAAGTATCTCCGACTTCCAAAAGGTCTTATTTGCATACTGTTATGATTTTACCTGAAGCACTACTCGCTTACGCTGACCAAGAGTCACCATTCTTGAGTGAGTATAGAGAAGAGAATGCACTAATGGCCTGGCCAAGACCGGTAGGGCCTACCCAAGGTGCCAACCAATTAGGTGAGAGTGGTGAGGGTCCAGTAGTTAGTGAGAGAGTTCAGGATACTGGGGTACCTGAACAGGGTGTGTTGAGAGGTAAAAGTGATGTAAGGGGAAAAGGAGTTGGGGGTGCTCTTGGTCAGTCGTCCAAATCATCAAAGTTGGTAAAAAAATTTGAGGACGATGATGAGGAGATTCTTGGATCTGAGGATACTGAAGAAGAATTTAATGATCTTGATGCTGATATTGATGATCCGGCAAATCTTGTATATGATGCTAGTTCAGATGATGATAATGCGAATGTTGATGATGAAAAAGAGGATGATAGTTCTGATGATGACAATGATGATAACAACAATGATCAAACCATGGAGAATCTTGATACAGTAATTGAAACAGTTGTCACTACTTCTAGTGGTGACGGAGGAGTTATAATTGGAAATGAGGGAGTATTAGTTGAAACAGAAAAACAAGTGAGGTTAAGTGAGAAGGAAAGAAAAAAAGATGGTGAGTGTGAGACAGGATCAACAAAAGTTTTAACTAATGATCCTAACCAAACCGTGTCTAGCCGGGTAGCCGTATCTACTGTCAGTGAGTGTCCGTCACCACGAGACATAGAAGAAGCCATAGTGGACCCAACTATGCAATGCACAACCCCACTCATCCACTCATCAACTTCTTCACAAGTTGATGTTTCATTTTCTCACAGGGGATTAGCACAAACACTATCGGCGACACACTCGGTGTCGACTGGTATTGAAACAGGATGGCAATTGCCCCGGCCACCAACTTCATTTGTTCACAGATTGAGTCTAGAACCATTTGACTTTACTTCCTTTCATAGGACACGAGGACCGTTCGTCACTTCATCTATGGTGACACAAAATGTTGGTGTTCTTAGTGACCCAACCGGAACGCCCGAGTGTTGCCTCCATTCGTTGGTGCTTCACGAGGACCGAGCGGAAGTCCTATCAACGTTAACACTATGCCAGCGTTGAACATAGGCTATAGAGTCTGTTCGACTGCTATGTCAACCAGAAACCTAAGTGGTCTGGGTGTTACACCGGAACAAGCTCGTGTCGTTCAGTCTTTGGTGGGTCCTCCTCCTCACAACTATGTATCAAAGAAGTTGCTCGAATTAGCCATCCAATCTCTCTCCAACAGTAAGAAAACTCAGATGTCCGAATTGAAAGAAATTATTGGAAAGTTATCTGCTGATGTCCAAACGTTTGTTAAAGGAAAGTATGTTGTTGTTTCTTCATCCGCACAATCTGTCCCTCAACCAGGAACTCAACCAGAATCTCAGCCGAACCTAAAGGTATTCACTAATCTACCTTTACATGAACTTAAGTCACAAATGCTTACTAGATTGTTAGAACAAGGCGACACCAATACTCAAGAAGAGGTCGATTTACTTGGTCTTCTTCGTCGTCAAACCGAAATACAAGCCACTTTACCAGATTCACTAAATACTTTACAACAATCCATATCTAACCTAACCGAAGCTATCTCTTCTGGCTTCACATCCCTTTCAAACCGAATGATAGCGGTGGAAGAAAAGTGTGGGATTCAAGCCCAAACCACCAAACGGAGACATGATGATCAAGATCCCGATCAAGATAACCATGAGGGGGAGAGGAGTGTTATACAAAGGGTTGAACAAGGTAGTGGTTCGGGTGTTCATGTTATTGAGAATGTGGAAACGAATATGGAAACGGGTACCGGTAATGTTGGTGGTACTCAAGTGGGTGAAAGTGCTGATGTTGGTGTTCTGGATGATATCAATCCTATGGTTGAAAAGCCTCAAGGATGTAATAACAGAACTGATGAGGAAAGAATGGCAGATGATTTCTTACAAGAAGTAATATATGTTGAGTCGGATGATGATCAAACCGTGGTAAAGATTAAGGAGGAGATGGATGATGTATTTGATGGTGGAAATGTTCAACCTGATTCTGATTCCGAGAAAGAGAGTAACCAACCTGATCCAGTGATACAAATTCCGTTAATACCTGATCTTCCTGAAGGCCAAATCAAAGACGCAGTCTCCGAAGCTGAAATCTGAAACCTTCAGATGTTGGTAGATAGAGAAGCACTGATTGTTAGAGGTAATCATCGAACAAGAATTATTACTACATTCCAAGAAGATATAAGGGGTGATTTGTTCGTGAAAAAGGTTCAGCCAACCGACAAGGTAAAGTTGTATTCAATTGAAAAGTTTCCACGCATGAATCAGATTGAATACTTATACATGTTGAATGACAAAGATCAAGCGCTCAGATTGGTCAGAACAGATAAAGAAATTGTTTGACTTCTGAAGATAAAATCGGAAAGGATTCTGAATGTCTTTTATCTGAGATTCTACGTCTTCAGATCAGATGAAAAAGAGTGGAACTTCAGTGAAGTAGACTTCAAATCCCTAACCTGTGCAGACTTCTTCAGACTTTATGATATTCTTGCACGGATGCCGAATAAAGACATTACCTACTCTGAAGCCTGTCAAGCATTAAAACGATTCATGAAGAACCTGATCAAACTTTCATACTTAACCGACTTTCATATGGCTTTGGAAAGTAATCAAATCAGAGTTAACAAAAGAAGACCAAACAGAAACCTACCCGACATACAAGGTATACCTCTTTATACCGTGTTGGAAAAACCAGAGTTCGGTATTGTTTATCACAACAGGCAAAAGAAGAAGAAGTTCTTGAGGCTGATTGAAGTCAACTTATTTTCTGATGGGACGCTCCTCATGATAAAGATACGGCTGAATGAAAAGCTAAGATTGGATGAACAAAGAAAGGTGCCTCTGAAGGAGAAGGAGAAAGTCTTGATAAACAACGCCTTGAAAGCTTTACAAGACCGAATAAATTACCGTGATTCACTAAGAAGATTCGAAATTATCTTTGGGATCCGAAAGAGATACATTCCACCAGAGCTACTTCGAGGTTAAAGCTTACTTGGCTCACTTGAATACAAAGGGGGAAAATGTTAGTGTCAATTTTATAATTGTATTCAAGTTGAGGGTTAAAAATGTAAATGTTGCTCTAGGTATAAATAGCCTAGTTCTTACTTATTTCACTAACACTATGAAGATACTTCTTGTAAACTCTCTGTGAGTTTCTCTCCATTTCTTGTACTTTGATATTCAATCCTAATGAGAGATGACCAGAGATTTGTACACATTTTGATCCATATTACTTGTTATTTGGGATAACAGAGCTTCCGACCAACACTCTCAAGGATCAATTTAGTATCAAGCCTCACTAAAAGGATCAAAAGGTCACAAGTCGAAGCTTTATTGGAAGAGAATCTCAAAGAAGAAGTTACGACAAAAAAACAACGTTTACTTTTGACGAAGGATAGCCGTGGAGTAAAGTTGTTCAATAGGCGTGTCTGAGTGCCCAAGATTGGGAACAACTGAGAGCTACTTTTAGAAGACGATCTTAAGACCAAGTACTCCATCTATCCCGGGAGTACATTGCAGGTTCCCAGATTCACCTTGTCTCACTTAAATAGACATATCAAAGATAGCGGAATCATAAACATTCTGTTTGATAATGAGTGATTGCATAATGTAAGAACAATGAGAGAATAACAATATATTTGAACAGAAAATAAGATTAAATAACAAAGTGCTCGTATATTGATATGAACAACACAAAGAACACCTTAAAGTGCGTGTGTGTTCTGAATTCTCTCAGGCTACAAGAATGTACACAAGTAGTGGAATGGAATGTACAGTGGGTGTGCTCTTACAATTCTAGCCGATTTCTTACAATTGTGTGCTCCACTACCCTTCTATTTATAGACTGGTAAAGTGATAAACAATGTACTATCTAACCCTGGAATGACACGTGTAAATGTGTCATTGTCGTTTTAGGGCTGACGTGGAATGTACAAACACTAGTCTAACACTTAGAATATTTCTACGAGTCTTCGGCTTGACATAGGTCTTTGGTCACCAGAGATCATTTGCCAGCTCTGATGGTCTTCTGATAATCTTTTGTTGACCGAGTCTCTGACGTTTGGTCTCTGATGGTCTTCTGTTGTTCTTCTGCTAAGTCTTTTGTTGTTCTTTTGCTAAGTCTTCTGTGCTATCTCTGAAGTCTTGGTCTCTGACATTTAGTCTCTGACGTTCTTCTGACTTGTGATATTTTCAATACTTTTACATTGGCATACTTGGGGCTAACAATTTCCCCCTATGTATTGAAAATAAAAACTTTGCTATTCTACAGAGATAAGCTAAACAAAGACAAAGAAGAGAAAGTCATCCTCTGTAAAACCGTTTACTTCCTTTTAAAGGATAAATGACATTACAATGCAAATGAAAGTAAATTTAGTCATACAAGTTGCCTCTCAGAATTCTATCAAATTTCATAATTAGATCCCTAAAATCTAGGGTAAGATTTATGTTTCTGACGAAGCTTCTGACGACTTCTTATGGACACTTTATGCTTCCAACTCTATCTTGCATTATTTTCTTTAAGTTCTTCAGAGACTGGGTGGAGTATTTTGGTACTTCCGCAGAGCATGTAGCCTTCTTTATTCCCTTATGTCGAACGATGATGGCTTCAGGTTCAGCTACCAGAGATCCTGAGGGATAGTGTTCAAAACCCTCAAGAATCTCATTTGGGGGTCCAATGCTTAATTTCTTTAGCTCGAAAGTGATGCCATGCTGAAAGTCTATCTGAGTCCTTAGATTCACATGTTCTTTCATGGCCATCTCAATCTCATACCTTGCAGTTCTGGCAGTCTTCTGTCGATTTGAGAAGTTGACACAGTAGGAGTGCAATTGGAGTTGATCATAGGGATTGATGAAGACAAGATCGTTGTCGTTGAATACATATATTCCGTTGTTCGATCTTTCCACAACATAGTCATGGTAGAGAACTCTGTTGAAGCAGAACATCCTGTGGTTCATTCGTTGGATTCTTGTGATAGGCAACTCTGAGTATACACCTTCAATTATATTGGTCTTCTCGGTGATAAACCTCATTCTCTCATCTATCAGTGTGCTTTCCCTCTTGGGATTAAGGTGTGGATTGATGGGATTGGAGACTATGAGATCAAGTCTCTGTCAGCATAGACAAAAAAAAACACCTCTTCAAGTGATGGAGGGTGCTCTTAACGTGAAGATGTCTCTGGTGGTGGTTGTTGTGCTTGAGTCGATGTCTCTAGAAATATTTCAGGGTTAGGCTCTATTTGTTTTTCAGCGTCCTCTGACATTTTGCCCTTCCCTTTTTCTTCTTTTGCTTTCTCAGCCATTTATTTTTGGCTTCATCTTCTGTAGTTGAGCTATGTACAACCATGGTTGTGGTGGTGTTGGGTTGGATAGTGTTTTCATCAGAAGAGGTTTGGTTTTGCGTCTCTGGTTCAGTTCATGTGGGCGAGGGAGTTGGTGAATAAATCAGGATGGTTTCAGCATTGAGTTCAGCAGAGGTTGAGGCTTCTGCTGTGTCTGTTCTAAGAGTTGTATTTTTGAAGGTGTAGTCGACTTCAGCATTTCCCTTATACTCCCCCTTTTGTTGCGTTGACAACCCACCTGCACTCTCAGATTCCTCGTTGTTTTCAGCAACTAACCGTGGCCTCTTGAAGTCTCTTGTAGACGGGTCACCAGTTGCTGAACGTTTTCTTGAGGCAATATCACATACCAAGTCATCAAAATTCTTGGCAGTGTCTTTCATTTTATCCTACACTTCTATAGCAGCAGCTCTGATCTCATCGACCTGATCAAAGAAATCCATCTAGTGCACGTTGAGTGAGGCCTGCACATGTTTCTCAGTGGCTTATGCTTTGGCCACAAATTTTAAAGAGATGGTCATCATTCTACTGAGGACTTCCTTTCTGAACTCTCCCATATATTCTCTTGTGATAGGGAGATCATTAGGACGAGTAGGGGTAGGTGTAGGAGCAACAACAGTAGGAATGGTATCAGCAAAAATTGCAGCAACAACAGCAGGAGGCTCTGTTGAAGTTGATGGAAGATGGGAGATTGCAGCAGAGACAGACTTTTGAATTATCTCAGTCAGAGCGCTGATGTTGGCCTCTGATAGATTGACAAAAGGAGGCGGAGTTTCTCTGGTGGAAGTTTCCTTCTATTGAGTTGCGATTTTATCTTTCAGAGCCTGGATCTTTGTCTGCAGTTTTAGAGACTCTTCAGAGCTCTTCTTCTCTAGATCCTCCAACTTTTTGCTTGTCTCTGCTAGCTGATCCTTTACACCCTTTAATTCATTTTTCAAGGACTCATCTGCAGCAGCTCTTTGATCACACACACCTGTTGTTGTAACTTTATACTCATTCAAGGAGTTTATAATATCAGAACAAAAGTTTGCGAACTCCACTTTTGTAATGAGATCAGAGGGGGTAATCTTGGGGTTAAGACATGACTCTAAGTTTCTCTCGAGTCCTGAGAGGCCTCATGTCAGAGCTGCATTGATGTTGGCTCTGGGAGGACTTCCACCCGATCCTTGATGTTCTCGCAGAGGAGAATCATCTCTGGGCATTCTGTTTGCTTCTGTTCCCTCATCCTCAGAATCTGAGAGAGTGAAGTAAATATGGGAGTTGGTATTGCGATCTAGGCAATCCAATCCTTGTGCTACTAGGCTGTCATATTGTCCCTGACTGAGACAATCCCTACGGGTTAACCTGAAGTTACCCAGGTTTCTAAGTTGTTCCTTCTTTGTGAGATGAGCCACATAGGCATCATTGTGTGAATTTAGTCTATCGATATCCTGGGGTGAATGAATAACACTATCAAAGTTAGTTTCCCCGGTTTGGTGCACATCAGAGGCATGAAGAAGTGCCTCTGACGGGTCTGGCTGGTTAGGGTTCGAGGTGTGCACCTCTGATTCAATGTCTATTTAGTCTAGATCACCCTGGACATATTGTGTGATTGCACTAGGAGTTGGGGTAGGAGTCCTAAAACGCACGTGTGTGTTCACTTGAACATCTTCTCTACCCTCTCTGTTCTCTCGGCTCTTAAGGGGATAGAAAGCTCATGATTTTCTATCCCTCTGTCACTCTCCTCACTTTCATCAGAAGAGGACGAACTCTCTGCTCCTCGTTTTGATGATTTCCTTGCTCTCTCTGACACAAACTCCTCTGAGGATGCTCTGTGGTCATTGTTTCCTACTTCTTCCTCCTCTCTCTCTCTCTAAGGTAGACCCCTCTGTGGGTGCTCTATCCTCTAGCATTTCTTCTTCTTCTTCTATATCATATTCTAGGGGCTCAGAACCTAGGTATGCTGGGGATCCCACCTCTGGTTCTTGAGGTTGAGCAGCATGTCTATAGTTGGATAAGAGGTGATCTGGATGGATCAAGTTTAGCATTGTCCTAGGGACTCTGCGAGTTTGTGGATATGCACCAGACTTAGTGTAACAACCCGGTTTCCCAAACATACAACAAATAATATATATTGCATAACATCGTTACATTCATAAAAGAAAATTACATAATAATTCACATACGGTCCCATAGTCTCGAAACTACAAAATACATAAAAGCTTCCTAATCAACATCAGTCATCAAAAAGCGTCATACTCTTTATCCTTTCCTTTGCCGCTATAATTTCCTCCACCCGGAATACATATTTTTGAAAACAAAATGAGGGTTAGACCAAACGGTCTAGTGAGATAATCCCTGTCATTTCAAAATCGTTATAAAACCCTTTTATATAAAATCCTTTATATAAACACACATATATCACACTTAATTAAATACCAATCAAGACTCGTGCACCGTGTTCAACTCATCCTCTTTCTCATCCTCATTCCCCTGGCCATATCAGTTGGTTGCGAGCCAACAACACCGCTGTACAACAATTACAGCACCGATGTACAACAACTACAGCAAACACCTCCGCCGACTATATATAATTACAATATATATATGTATCAATATATCATATTGTCATTTATAAACCTTTTACCACATTTCAACCACATATATATATCTCTTAATATATACACATAATCACGCCATAAATCATTTTCACAATCCACACATATCCATCTCATATATATATATATATATATATATCACATATATATGTATCCCAGTTTAAAACGTTTTAAAAGTAAAACTCACCTTGATCGCTTATCCAGAAACACTTCCAAGCCTTTTCCAAATGATTCAGTCTTTCGCCCAAAATCCACAGAATCTTAAACGAAGTTGGTATGTAAAGCACGATCAAACGAGGTTCACGACGGAGTTGAACGAGCTCGAGCACCTATGTTAAACTATAATTTGTTATCACTTGCACAACATAAAACTCACATCATAATCTAATACTGTATTTTGGTTCTAATGGTATCTAAGCAACTTAAATTTCAAAACGAACAGCCCGATATACATTTCGAAACTAAACTCGACACATATGCGGAACTGCATTTTGACAGCTCCTAAACCCCTTCTTTTCGAGCATTTTTCTCATACTTAGAGACCAAACCAGATTATAAGATCTAAATGAAAGCTGTTCTCTAACCTCTTACCGTTCTACTCGAATTGGAATCACCCCGTTTGGAGCATCCACTGATTTTATACGGATATTACAAAAACATAGGAACTATCCCGAGTATACTCTGACCAGTCCCGAAAACACGATATTTTGAGCTGATTAGAGTCAAAACCGGGCTTTAGACCCTTCATAAGAATTGTAGAACACACTTAGAACCTTTCACCTGTAAAATTTGAGCTCAATCGGACTTACGGTTTGTGCGTTACGCGCTGTCAAAGTACTGGAGCTGCACATACCGTAACGTCCGATTTTCCACTTTTTTCCCGATTCACTTTTTAATGATCCAAACTTCAGATTTTACTCAATTAACCCATTCTAAATATAAACAACATACTAAACATCAAAATGGAGCTTAATGATTAATCTCTTAAGCTTAATCATAAAATTTTATTCTCTTAAGCATTTACCCGAACACTTGGTGAGCAACTAACCACATAAACATAAAACTCATCATTTTGATTCTAAACTTTACCCTTTTTAATCCTACTTCAATTTTAACCGAACCAAACATTTCTAGACAAATATTTGTCACAAATTTGCAATACTACAACATAATCTAAACCTAGACCCAATTACAAAACCAATTCAAGAATACACAAAAACTTAGCAAACTAGAGATAAATTATACATCTACGAAGGATTTGACGAGAGGATTCCGAATATGTGATTGAATCTTTGATTTCTTCAACAAATTGAGATTAATTTTAGAAAGAAGTAAGAGTTTAGAGAGGGAGAAAGCTATGGTGGTGGTGATGAGATGAAGACGATTAGATGTAGTTTACTCTTAATTTTAGATTTGACAATATATATTTATTAAGAGTTTGGAAATTTGATGGTTTTAACCCTTCTACTATAATTGATTGAAATTTAAGTACAGTACGTTTTGGAGACGTTAAAGTACACATTTTTAAAGTGGGGTATTACAACATCTCCCCCTTAAAAGAATTCCGTTCCGGAATTCGGTTAAGCAAAAAGGTACGGTTGCTTTATGCTCACTACTACATCGAACTCCAATCGAGACTATCGAAATTAACTTAATAAGCACTCCATATCCATCTATATAACAACCATCCAAAAATATCTTTTTAACAAAATTAATATCAATATGTCTTTATTTCACTTTGTGCCTCTTTCAACACCAAGAAAAATCTTATCGTGCCTAATTCAGCATAAAATATCTATATCACAATTCATTTCGATATATGGAAAATTTTACTAATAATCATCAACTTCAGACAAAATCTAGCATCGATATCTTGAAATTATGCACAATGCTACATTTTACACTTTCACTATACCTTTCCGAAATTCTAACATACACCTTCAATATGAAACTTGCTAACAATTGCAAATGTTAAATCAATCATTCCAAATTAAACTACCAACCATATAACTTTTGTTACCACTTTGAACCATCTTTCAAATCCAAACACAATTAATAACAGGTTATCACGCTTTCGCTACGCAACTCTGATTAACCTATAATCTCTGCTTAAAACAGGAAAACCCAATCATCTTAAATTTTATCTTCCACTCAAGTCTATTAATTCAGGGGTCTTGGATTCCAAAATTCTTTTAATTAACCATAACGACCATAAAATCAGATAACTATATATATATATTAAGTCATCCCGACTTTCTTACTTAGATTTACCTCAAACAATTCCTTAATGATCAGTGTTTTAATCTCGAAAACACTTTCCCAAGAATTCTTGTAATCCATTT
This sequence comes from Saussurea involucrata, assembly GCA_033807775.1. NCBI lineage: Eukaryota > Viridiplantae > Streptophyta > Magnoliopsida > Asterales > Asteraceae > Saussurea > Saussurea involucrata. The sequence goes on from CM066320.1 coordinate 69,298,604, forward strand.
TATAAATCATAATATGTGAACAAAGGTTGTAGACATCTCAACGCTTACCACTCCCTAACTATCCTTAACCGAGTCATGACCACAACAACAGTCTTCGAACTCAACTGCTCTTCTCGGCTATTGCATTATAACTACCGATCCTTTCCGCACAAAACAATACAATTTCTTTTTCTTTATCTCTAGCTACTTTAACTTGACTAACGCATTTTAATCATAAATATCAATTTATTTCACAAGATAAACTCCAATTGAGATGTAGTTCATTTCTTTCTGTTAACCATGAATTACCATACATAATAACTTAGCATCATCATCTCAGTACAATCGTAACACGTCTTATAATAACAATAAATGTCGTTACTTAACAAATCTATAAAATTTTAATCAACCTATCAAAGGCTTAAACATTTATCATGACATTTCAAATCAACTAATGATCATATTATCACTCCGATCTATAATCATCATCATGTCATTCTATAAACATAACCAAATTTCCAACTATAATATTATCACTAAATCAAATTCTTAAACGCAACGGGAAACCCGTCATCATCTCATTGATTTACACATGAGACTTAACATGCCAAGTCAAGCATAGGGTCTAAAACAACTCTTTAATTTAAACAACTCCATAAAGAAAGTTCTTCAACATTAACCTCACTTTACTTAACCGTAAATAAAAAAAATCTCCAACTATTCATATAATAATTCTACTACAATTTACACCACAAAGTTCGTCACACGACCATCAAAAGGTTTATTGAACATTGTTTTCTTCCTGCTAATCATAACACTAATAATATAAATCCAATGATTACACATCTCAACCATATATTCCGTTATCTTATAATAAGATCATCCTTCCATTTTCTTTTCCACTTAAAGTCAACTAATAACCCTTTGGCGAACAAGTATGCTATTCTCAATAGCACCCAAACATCAATAATTTCAATCTCATATGAAAATACCATATCTTTAATATAACGGTAACCACCAACTCATTAACGCTAACCACTCAATTTGAAATCATTAGAAATTTATATTCATCATCCAAAATTTCATTTCTTAAACAAACCTAACACCAAATCCACATCTCTACTTGCAATATGAATTCTAACCAAATGGTTCAATCAAAATCCATCATCAAAATATTCAACGGTTGTGTCATGTCCGTTCATCACAAATAACACTAAATGTCAAACATTTCTCAATTCCCAAATGGTTTTAATCAAACCATTTCCATTTCTATACACTCACTACTTAATTCAAAATCCTGAACTTAATACCAAAAACCGAATCTGACATTTTCATCAATGTCCAATCCAAACAAAATAATCTTGTCAATAAACGCATCACTATTAATGAGAACAGAGAACAGGAATCCTTCACTTAAGAAGATCAATAAATATCACAATATCGTAGAACCTTCACTTCTCACTCCAGCATAAACATATTATTTTAGATATAAATCCAAGTCCCTTAATCATTTTTCTTTTCAGTCTAAATTCCCAATCAAAACATTCCATTTTAAAAATTCAGATCATAACACTTTTAGTAATAACAATCTAATGTTATAACTTAACATAAACGCAAAAGTCGATGACCAATCAAAGACTTACACATCTATATTGGCATACAATACCAACTTCTCAACATGAAACACGTTCAAGGACAGCTCACTAGGAAGTGTTCACTCTAGACCGATCCCACGAGCTGGCTTTCTTTCACTTCTAAATCAATCGCACACACCCAGTTTCAACGATTTCCATATTTAACCGAAAATTTCACCACACCTTATACCCGGAATTTAACCAAGTTAATTCGAAATCACACTCAATGTTCGAAACAACCACACCTCGCACGCTTGCTAATTATAAACTACCACTATCTTATCCACATCGCCCCACACATTTAAACAATACTCTTCTAAATAGCGTCAACAATCACACTTTGTATAATCTACACAACACACTAAATCGTCGCCTTCATGACAATGTCAAAACTTCACATACTACCATTACTCTCCACACACAATCATCACGTTCCACACACTACTATTATTCTTTACACTCAAGCCATCACACTCTACACATTAGCAAAATCAGAACAACAGTAATTTAGCACACCCATTTTTTTTATCTCTAACATAATTATCAAATACTTTTCTAATGCAGATAAGCAACAAAAGGATGGAGACACAAATGATTGGTTTACACCGAAGTCAAATAGCACTTTAGCACGTGTATAGTTTATAGAAATATACCTGTCTTCGTCTCTATCCATACATCAAGTCCGACTTGTCACTCTGTTGATTCAAACAAGGTTAATATACACATAAGCACATACCCCATATAACAAGGTATTCCGGTTCAAACATGTACTTGTAAGTTCACGATTACACTGGCCAAATGTAATTTGAAATTACCTTACATGATGTTCCTTCTACCTTTTTATACTTAACATCCTAAGGTTCTAAAATAATGGGGACATCCTACTTCACATGCAGTTTAAGGTTAGGTATAAATCCAAATACCTAAATCCCTTAAACTAGGGCTCTGATACCATATGTAACAACCCGGTTTCCCAAACATACAACAAATAATATATATTGCATAACATCGTTACATTCATAAAAGAAAATTACATAATAATTCACATACGGTCCCATAGTCTCGAAACTACAAAATACATAAAAGTTTCCTAATCAACATCAGTCATCAAAAAGCGTCATACTCTTTATCCTTTCCTTTGCCGCTATAATTTCCTCGACCTGGAATACATATTTTTGAAAACAAAATGAGGGTTAGACCAAACGGTCTAGTGAGATAATCCCTGTCATTTCAAAATCGTTATAAAACCCATTTATATAAACACACATATATCACACTTAATTAGATACCAATCAAGACTCGTGCACCGTGTTCAACTCATCCTCTTTCTCATTCTCATTCCCCAGGCCATATCAGTTGGTTGCGAGCCAACAACACCGTTGTACAACAATTACAGCACCGCTGTACAACAACTACAGCACCGCTGTACAACAACTACAGCAAACACCTCCGCCGACTATAGTTTCGGCTAACGTATATTCGTGTAGTGTAATGCACATATAAATACAATATATATAAGTATCAATATATCAATTTGTCATTTATAAACCTTTTACCACATTTCAACCACATATATATATATATATATATATCTTAATATATACACATAATCACGCCATAAATCATTTTCTCAATCCACACATATCCATCTCATATATATATCACATATATATGTATCCCAGTTGAAAACGTTTTAAAAGTAAAACTCACCTTGATCGCTTATCCAGAAACACTTCCAAGCCTTTTCCAAAAGATTCAGTCTTTCGCCCAAAATCCACAGAATCTTAAACGAAGTTGGTATGTAAAGCACGATCAAACGAGGTTCACGACGGAGTTGAACGAGCTCGAGCACCTATGTTAAACTATAATTTGTTATCACTTGCACAACATAAAACTCACATCATAATCTAATACTGTATTTTGGTTCTAATGGTATCTAAGCAACTTAAATTTCAAAACGAACAGCCCGGTATACATTTCGAAACTAAACTCGACACATATGCGGAACTGCATTTTGACAGCTCCTAAACCCTTTCTTATCGAGCATTTTTCTCATACTTAGAGACCAAACCAGATTATAAGATCTAAATGAAAGCTGTTCTCTAACCTCTTACGGTTCTACTCGAATTGGAATCACCCCGTTTGGAGCATCCATTGATTTTATACGGATTTTACAAAAACATAGGAACTGTCCCGAGTATACTCTGACCAGTCCCGAAAACACGATATTTTGAGCTGATTAGTGTCAAAACTGGGCTTTATACCCTTCATAAGAATTGTAGAACACACTTAGAACCTTTCACCTGTAAATTTGAGCTCAATCGAACTTATGGTTTGTGAGTTACGCGCTGTCAAAGTACTAGAGCTGCACATACCGTAACGTCCGATTTTCCACTTTTTTCCCGATTCACCTTTTAATGATCCAAACTTCAGATTTTACTCAATTAACCCATTCTAAATATAAACAACATACTAAACATCAAAATGGAGCTTAATGATTAATCTCTTAAGCTTAATCATAAAACTTTATTCTCTTAAGCATTTACCCGAACACTTGGTGAGCAACTAACCACATAAACATAAAACTCACCATTTTGATTCTAAACTTTACCCTTTTTAATCCTACTTCAATTTTGACCAAACCAAACATTTCTAGACATGTATTTGTCACAAATTTGCAATACTACAACATAATCTAAACCTAGACCCAATTACAAAACCAATTCAAGAATACACAAAAACTTAGCAAACTAGAGATAAATTATACCTCTACGAAGGATTTGACTAGAGGATTCCGAATATGTGATTGAATCTTTGATTTCTTCAACAAATTGAGATTAATTTTAGAAAGAAGTAAGAGTTTAGAGAGGGAGAAAGCTATGGCGGTGGTGATGTGATGAAGAGGATTAGATGTAGTTTACTCTTAAATTTAGATTTGACAATATATATTTATTAAGAGTTTGGAAATTTGACGGTTTTAACCCTTCTACTATAATTGATTGAAATTTAAGTACAGTACGTTTTGGAGACGTTAAAGTACACATTTTTAAAGCGGGGTATTACACTTAGTTGGCTTGAAGGATGCCATGGTCCAGACTGGAGTAGGTGCTCCTTCTTGCAGCAGTTGAAGCTTTTCAAAAGCGGCTCTGATGGAAAGGATGATAAATCTTGGAAACATTATTGATTTCAGAGCATTGTATTCACCAACAACTTTTCCTCTTGCCAAGGTCTTATTCTTGTTGTCGACCACAGTAAGAAGTTCCTCGTATAGAATGGATTCGTAGTCAAAGTGTTTTCCAAAGAATAATCCATACATGATCTTCATGATAGCAGGGTTGGACTGGTCTAGACTACCAGATTTTGATGTGAGTGTACAATTGAGTACAGAGAACATGAAGTTCCAAAGTGGGGGTAGGTTCTTCCTTTTGAATGCACTGAGTTTGTTGATAGGTTCGTTGTAACCTAGAAATCTGATGAACTCCACAAGTGTGGATTGCTCTAGTGGGACTTCATATGCATTGATTCCTAGTTATGCAGTGGTTTGAATGTTGAATAGCCTCTGAAGGGTTCTTGGGCGAATCCTTACTATCCCAGCTCCTCCACGAGCTCCAGCATCCACTTTCTCTATGATTCCACCCTGTTCCTCGATGCACTGACAGGTAGTCCACCATTGTTGCACGTAGACCTGTGGTGTCAGCAATAGTGAGAGAATTGAAGAGCTCACGTCGATGGAAGAATTCGATGACATGGTAGAGAGGTTCAAATTTTGTGGGTTCCAGGTTGACCCTAAAATTGTTGTTGTGGAAGAGATATGGTTGGATGTCGATTTAGTCGACAGGGGCAACTCTGCTTGATTCAGCTGAGTTTTGGGCGGCCATTGTTGCACGTTTTGAACTTGGAGAAGACAAAGGGTTTTTGATTGCAAGAAGAGAGGGAAAATGCAGGGGATTCAGATGATTTGTAAGCATAAAGAGTGAAAGGGTTTTGAAATGGGTTTCTATACTCTTTAAGGATTTTCAGAGATAACATTGGAAGGTACTCAAGTGTCAGATAGTGGAACGTCGTCTTAGTGGGGCGTGGTTACAGGCTATTGTCAGTTGGCAAATTAGAAAATGCCACGTGTGTCTTGGAACTGACAACTTTATGGAATGGAATCGTCATGGTTATGGTTTAGCAAGTGACAGGTGGTTGAGGCTCAGAAACAACCCGCATCTAGAGTTCTCGTATTTCATAAAATGCACAAGTTATTTGAAAATGGTAGAGCTCCGTTGAAAAAGCCCTTCTGTCATCCTAACTCTGTTGAGTGTTTTCTCTGATATCACCATAAGTAACCCTTTTCATGTTTCACCTTTATTATCCAAAAATATTTAAAATCCTGCTTCTGATGTGGAAAAGATCAGTGAATTCTTTAAGACAAATTTGGTCCTAGAGAGTATCACAGAGGCTCTGATGTTGATGTTAGAGGCTCTGATGAAGTCTCGAAGACTAGTTTCAAGAAACATTTAGAGATATAATCAAAGTTGTTTTCTTCGAAATAGGTTTTCCCTACTTCAAAAAGTTTTCCTCTTGAGTATCCAAGCCAAGTCATAACTTTTGAAAGAATTGATTCTTTTGACTTGCTCCCCCTTAAGTAAAGAACTAGTACTCAAAAACCTTTCAAGAACTTCCCACTAAATGATGAGCTTATTTCTCAGATTTAATCTTTTAAGCTCCCCTCAAAGTATGCAAGGATTTAAAAGAAACTATTTACACAAAGTATCATAAATGAAGCAAACAAAGGAGTGTTGATGGACATATCAGAGGCTCTGAGAATATGAAAAAGTTGAAAGTATGCTAACAGAGTTCTGAGAAGAACAACAGAGGCTCTGACAAAAGTGTACTACCTAAGTTCTCTATCAAAGGCTCTGAGATGGATGTCAGAGGCTCTGATGTTTTGTCCAGAGATTAGGAGGACATGTTGAGAATACCCATCTTGCTGATCAAGAAGTTAAATTTGCTTTCATCAAGGGCTTTTGTAAACAAATCAGCAAGTTGAAAGTCAGTTGAAACAAAATACATTTCAATTGTCCCTTTTTCAACATGATCTTTGATAAAGTGGTACCTTATATCAATGTGCTTTGTCTTGGAGTGCTGAACTGGATTTGTTGTGATTGCTATTGCACTCTTGGAGTCACAGAGGATTGGAACTCTGTTGTACTCAAGACCATAGTCTTTGAGTTGAGTCTTTATCCATATCACTTGTGAACAACAACTAGCAGCAGCAACATATTTTGCTTCTGCTGTATAGGTTTACACACAATTCAACTTCTTGGAAGTCCAACTCACAAGTTTGTCTCCAAGCAATTGACAACTTCCAGAAGTACTCTTTCTGTCATTCCTGCATCCTCCATAATCTGAATCTGTATATTGTTGGAGCTTTGTTTTGTATTGTAATCAAGCAGTTAGCTTTTAATCAGTATTTTGTATGCTTTATAGTGGAGTCATGGGCTTCTCATGTACTCACTATAAATAGATTGCCTTAAGTCATTTTTTACCAACTTTTCATTTGTAACAATCTTGTAACTCTTCAAAGTATATGGATGAAAAGATTGCTTTCTCTCTCTAGAATCTTGATTTGTTCTTTCAATCTCTCACTAGATTCTGGTTTAACATTTGGTATCAGAGCACACACGGATTTTTAAGACATAAATTAGAGATATTCTTGAAGATTTTTTGAATTTTTTTGAGATATTTGTGAAGTTTTCGCAATTACTGTTCACTGGATATTCAAATTCTTTAAGTCTGGACTTTTTGGATCGAAATTTGGATTGAGTGTCTGCGGATTTCATTCCTGAACAAGACTGATTCAAGAAATTTTAGCTAATTCAGAGCATTTAAGGAGAAATTTGAAGATTTGTAGTTTTTTTGTTCGAAAACTGTCAATTACTGTTTTTGGATCGAAAGATCATCTTTTTGGAAGAATTACACTTTTCTATAAACTACAAAAGTTGTGTGGAATCGAATTTCGAACAAGTCTGTGAAAACCTCATCAAAATTCATCAAGAATTCAAGAAGTTATGTCATGAATTGAAGTTTTTTCTATGTTTTCGCAAGATTCATAACTTTTCGCAAGTTCGTATAAGTTTTCGCAAGACTCATCCAAGTTTTCGCTAAGTTTTCGCATTTGTGGCTTGAGAATAGTTAAGGTTTTCGCAATAAGCATCTGCGAAAAGTTGATGTTTTCGCACTAGGAGACTGCGAAAAGTGTAATCTTCGGTCACTGTTGTTTCCGAAAAGAGAGGTTTTCGCATATATTGGCTGCGAAAAGTTTTAGTTCTCTTGTCCGTGTGTTGTGAAAAGTTAAGTTTTCGCAAGGTGTGTTCTGCGAAAAGTAAGTTTACTCATCAAGTGTGTTGCAAAAAGTTTGGTTTTCACAAGAAGAAGTCTGCGAAAAGTTTTTCTGAAAGTCAGTTGATTGCGAAAAGTTTGTGTTCATACGAAAAGTTTCTGGTTTTTGTTATAGTGGACTGCGAAAACTTTCTCTGTAAAGTTTTCAAAGTGTAATTTTTTACACTATATTGTCTGAACTTCCGGTGATCACTGTCTAGTGTTGAGATAAATAAATAATCATGTCTAGAGATCTACTCAGCATCGGTTCCAAGTCCAAACCCCCAGTTCTTCAAGTGGATGAATATCCTAAGTGGAAAAAAAGGATGATCCAGTTCCTTAATAATCAGAACCGAGACTTGATGACCTTCATTACAAATGGACCCCATAGACCGTTATCACTATTCCTGCTGTTGAAGCTACTGCTACATCTCCATATGTTGCTCCAAGAATAGTCTACAAAGAGTATCAATATTTCAATGAGCAAGACAAGATCTTGATGGCTATTGATGAGCAAGCCTTAACCTTTCTGACAATGGAAATTCCAAATGATATCTACAACAGTGTAGATAGTCGGGAATCTGCTAAAGAGATATGGTATGAGTTGGAGAGACAATTAGAAGGTTCTCAGAAGTCTTTCAGAACTAAAAGAAATCAAAGCATCAATGCTTATGAAGTCTTTAAAGCAAAGGATGGTGAAACACTTCAAGAGCCTTACAACATATTTAATATCATTCTTAATGATCTGAGGAGAAATGGGGTTACCAAGATTGAGTCAGAAATCAATTATAAATTTGTGAAAAATCTATTACCGGAATGCAATACTTAGGGCCTGTTTGTTTTATGGATTTCAGCTCTTATTGGGCTCTTTTCTCTAATTTGCTTAGACATGTTTAAAATTAGATTGTTTGTTTATTTTAAAATTTCAGAGGGGCTTATCCCTGAATATCCTCTAAATCAAAAAGTGGAAGCCCAACCACTAATTCGCTTAGAGGTACTCCCACACCCTGATTATCGCCTCTATCATATTAGCGACTCTTCTCCATTGCCTTCCTCAATGTTCTTCGATCAGGTACTCCCATTTATCATCCGTGTTTCTCGTTTTCTATTCGCATCCCCATTTCTCATTTTATATATGTGTCCATTTCTAGTTTATATATGATCGTCCCTGTTTTGTGCGATTTTATGCCAAATGTTTTTCGATTGTTGATGGGTGTTGTGTTTTGTTCAATCTTTAGAATTAAAAAATGTGTACTTCCCCTAAAAATATGAAATTGTGGGAGATGCTTTATGTCGATTGCCAAATACAAATAATCTTGGGTCTAAAATTGATATTTTGTGGGAGATGCTTTCTGCCAATTGCCAATTTACATGATATTTTGTGAGATTTATGATTAAGTTTTTAGCTTTAATGAATTTTTTGGAAATAGTGGGTGTTGCTTTGTGTAAGCTTTGAAATAGAAAACTAGGCCGACATACTCTTTTGTCCTTGGCAGGCATTTTTTTTAAAAAAATCATCGAAATATATAGAAGGCAATGGTTATAGAAAATTTATGTTCCTAGACTAGGAAGGTTCAACAATTGTGTAGGAGGGAAAAAATAACAGGAAGGTTTATGGTAAGAAAATAGGCTCTCAAGGAGAAACAAAGCACTTCAGAAGAACAGGTAGCATAAGCATGAATTGGATGATGTTTTATATCAGTAACTTGAACACACTATTTCCAAATTTCTTGATGACCACACAAACTATTTCCAAATTTCAATATCAGTAACTTCAACAAACAGGAACCCTATGATTCGTCTTGATTCAAGTTTTGATTTGTGGGTTTATGTTTATGATAAGGTGTATGTAATCGCTACTCTCTATCAATTGAAGAAACCCTACTGCATCGATTTGGTTCCTAAATCGTCCTGCAGTTGCAGTTCGGTGTAATAACGGACTCGTTGGTGTAATAATCGGCCTCGTTCTCCTGTTGGTGAGGCTCGTTCTCCAGGCGTCATTCTCCGGTCATGCTCGTTCTTCAGGCGTCATTCTCCGGTCAAGCTCGTTCTCCGGCGGTCTACTCGTTCTCTGTCTATTTGTTTGCTAATGTTTTGAGTCTTGATTTGGTTGTAGATCTTCTATTTAGGTTGGTTACATATCTTTTTTTCACTTGGTTACAGATCTTCTAAAAGTGCCAAATCTATATAAATTTGATTGTTGTTCATCTGCTTGTTGTTCATCATACGGTTTTTGATCCGCTTGTTATTCATAATATTGATAATTGATTAACAAATTGTTTGTTCTTTTATGGGAATTGAAAATTATACATATTCAGACGTTTTGTCCGCTTACAAAAACAAACAACCTTTTTTATTTAGATTTCAGACTTCAGCACCAACTCTTAAAAATCAGTGATGAAATTAGAGTTCAGATTTCAGCACCACTTAAAAAACAAATGCCACCTTACTCTGTTCAGCTCCAAATGTCCAAGGATATGGATGAGGAGAAGTTGAATGACATCTTTAGCATCTTAAATCAACATGAGGATAAAGTGAAATATCTGAAAGATAAGCATAAGAAGGTGGAAGAGTCATTGGCACTGATTACTGAACACAAGAAGAGCGGAGTGGTGAAGCAACAAGCATTGATTTCCGATATGAACAAGTATGAGAATAGTTTTGATGAGGAAGAAGAGGGTTCTGGTGATGAACTTACGGAATTTGCTGAAAAGTTAGCTTTACTAACAAATCGTTTCAACAAAAGATTTGGTAAAAAGAAGTTTTATCCAAAGACCAAATCTGATTATTATAAAGCTGACAAATACAAGAAGTTTGAAAAGAGAAGAGAGGAGAAGGAGGAGAAAGATGAAGAGAAAGAAGAGAGGAAAGAAAAAGAAGAGAGGAAAGAGAAAGAAAAGAGGAAAGAAAAAGAAGAGAGGAAAGAGAAAGATGACCGAAATTGCATCAATTGTGGAAAGCCGGGTCATTTTGCTAGAGACTCTAAAATGAAAAAGGTAAAGAACTATGAGTACTACTAGAAGAAGGCTCAACTTGTTAAAGCAAAGGATAGTGGAAAAACTATGTCAACCGAAGAGGAGATCTGGTTAGAGGACTCATCGGATGAGGAAGAGGCACACTTCACAGAAGTGAAATACAGTCTGATGGCAAATATTAATGAAGATGACCAGGGTTCTGAGCTACAATCTCTTTCTGATACTTCTGATTATGATGAACATTCTGAAAATTCCGAAAGTGAATAAATGCTTAGCTTGATATCGGAACTCAACATGATGAAAAAGGAATTTAATAAAATGCAAAAGAATTTTAATGTTGAGAAAAGTTCCTTATTAAAATATCAAGATGAGGCACTTCTTTATAAATGTTTGGCGGAAGATAGAGAAACAGAAAAAGAAGCGCTTAAAATTAAAAATCAAGAACTTGAGGTTAAAATTTCTAATTTGAAAAAGGAATTTAGTGTTAAAAGTGATGAGAATATTGATTTGAATTTTAAATTTCAAGTTGTTTTCGAGGAAGGAACTGAAGCTTATGCAAAGATTAAATAGTTATAAGATTTAAATTTCAAAAGAGGTCAAACCAAACAAACTTTAAAATTATTAACAAGTAACCCAAAAGATACACGATTTTATAATCCTAAAATGGGTCTTCGAGTTTCTGATGTTGAGGTTTTAAAGAAAGCACCCGAAAATTTATACAATCTTGATAAATTGGGTGAAGGCTTAAATGAAAATATTTCAAAAGGAATACCTCCAATTTCAGAAGTTTTCACAAAATCTGAAAGTAGTTCAACTTCTAATTTTGAAGAGGATAAAAAAGAAGAAAGAGAAAGGTTCTGAAGAAAAACCGAGATTCAATACAACGAATTTCAAATACGATGAATTAAATTCTAGTTATAAGTCCAAAAAGGCTGAACTAACTGAATTTAATTTGTTGTATTCAAATGAATCCAAAATTTCTGATTTGAAATGTGATAATAAAGAACCTAACTCGATTAAATCTCAATCTTCTGAGGAATTAAAGAATGAAATACTTAAAGATTTTGTAAAAGAAAAGTTTGTTCATGTGACCGTTTCAAAGTTTCCTGATCTTGATTCTGATTTGTTAAATATTGTTGAATTAGAAAAACAAATTTCGGATTTAAATCTGCACATTGAAGAATTAGAAAATGAAAATGAGAACATTGGGATGGATTTGGATCCTAATAAGAAAGTTAATCTTAATCTTCAAATTGAGATTAGACGTCTTGAATCCCAACTGTTTGAAGTTTCAAAATCTAAGGATTCAAGTTCAGATAAAAATTGTTGTTCAAAAGAATGTGAATCAAAAGATCAAGTTAAATCTTCCTGTGTAATTGATGCAAAATCTAAAAGTCCTTCTGAAGAAAACAATATTGAATCTAAAGAATCAATTTCAATACACAAGTCAACATTTGTGTGTTTTGAAAAAGAATATAGTGTTTATGAAAAAGGGGAATCATCAGGTACTAAATCTGATTTTTGCTCAAATGATTCTCCAAATTCTAAATGTTCTAACACTCCTTCCTCATTTATTTCAGAAGTGGATGACTAAGATTTCTTGTATTTGAAGAAGCAATGTGACTCTAGCAAGGATAGAAAGCTCAATAGTGACAAATGTATTCAATTCAAGAAATCAAATTTTAATCATTCTTGTAATGTTTACAAAGGTAGTGTCAATAAAACAACCGAAAATTCAGATTTTAAGTTGTTGACACAAGCCAAACGTCGAATACATTGTGCTCATAGTTTGGATAACTATTTTTCGCTAAATCACAAAGCCTCTAAAAATAAAAAGAAGAAAAGCGTTTGTAACGTCCCAAAAATTTCAAGGAATTTAAAATTTTTAAAACATGCATTTCATTATAAAATAACCCCAATTTAATAATTCGCAATTCAAATTAAATTAACGTCGTTAACTCAAACAGTCAATAAAGTTTACGCAGCGGAAATTTCATAAAATAAAATCTAAAGGTTTAAAAGTGAAATTTTAAACACTCTCAGCACCCCGCGCATAGTGTGTGTACCGTCAAGCCCGACTGCCGCTCGCACCTGAAATCACAACATATTGGGAAAAGGTAAGCTAATCGCTTAGTGAGTCCTACCACACACGCAGGTAGCAACCCCACGAATATCGCCCCTACTCGCAAGTAGGCAACGTCACCATCACCACAAATATAAAACCACATAATGATAAATGCATAAATACGAACCTCGGTCCCACCGAGTACACCAAAAATATATCCACACAAGCTCAGTCCCACCGAGCCCTCGATCCCACCGAGTAAAGACATTGATACCAGCTCAGTCCCACCGAGCCCTCGGTCCCACCGAGCCCTCGGTCCCACCGAGTAAAGATAATACAATTGTACTAGCTCAGTCCCACCGAGCCCTCGGTCCCACCGAGCCCCCCAGTCCCACTGAGGTGTACGCAAGCACAAATAATCGACATATAATTTCAACAATCACAGCTAAATCATTCCAACCAAATTGGTCCACGTAAACACGTAATAACACGTAATAACACATAGCACAAAAACAACGATATACATGAAATTCCTAACTACGCAGTGAGAGAACTCACCTCAAAGCAAAGCGACGCGCTCCCGAGCCGCAACACCAGCACGTCAACCTTCCTCACATTTTCCCACCTAATTACGCACTAAAAACGTCAACGGAAGGTCCCAACTCACGACACTTTTACTAGTTTAACGAAACTAAAAATTCCAGCTTTTATACTAAAAATGCAGGTCTCTTCGGGACCCATTTTACCCCTGCTAAACTGATCAAACCAAAAATCTAATTCCATATTCAGGAAGTTCAATGTCTTACGGTTCCAGGGACGTATCGCACGCGTCCTAACGATATTCCTAGCACTCTATATGAATTTTACAAAAACACCTCTCAGAGCAGCTAAAACATAACCTTTCAGTACAAAACGACGATTTGACCTAAGCTACGTTCCGAACTGGTTTTTGCACAAAACATTGAAACGTTACTAGACTCAAAATGGGAACTTTTGGCACCGATTTCGCCCCAATCCGAGTTACGAGGAAAAGGTTACGGTTTAAGCAAAACAGTGGAAGATTACTAAATTTTCACATGAAATGACACTATTGATTATTAACCCATTAAGTCGTGGCTTAATCCCAACAGACCCGAAAAGCATATGAACTACTGAATATGGGTTACCCTAGGCTGGACAACAGCCGTGCACCACCCCCTACCGCCTCCGGAGGCGGTGGTGGTTGGCGGCGTTTCTTTGACATACGATAACAACAAACGAGAAATAGACGAACTTACCTCGACGAACCCTTCTTCCTCCTCTTTTCCGACCAAACTTGCCGGCGATCGTCTCCTTCCTCCTCTCTCCTCGTCGCCGGCAGCAACCTCTATCACCCTCTCGGTTTCTCTCTCCCTCTCTCGGCTTCTTTCTTTCACTCTCTCTCTCTAGTTCTCTTCTTGGCCGAACACAACAAGAAAGGGGGAGGGGATGACTAAAGGTTGTGGTGGTTACTAGCATGAAACCGAAGGGAAGGGGAAGGGGAGGGGGTGACTCTTGGACGATCCCTTGCCAAACTTTGGTGAGATGCCCCAATTAGCCCCTCAACTTTCCTTTCCTTGCAAAAAACCCACAAAGGTTGACTCATTTAACTTTTTGGTCCGATTCGACTACCCCGCTAACGGAAACCACATTAAATCAAACTTAAAAAGAAAAGAATTAATAAAAGAAATTACATACCGGGATACGGGCTTTACAGCGTTAATACTTCCAATTCTTTTTCAAAATCCTCGGCTAATCTGTAACAACCCGGATCCCAAACTTACAACAAATAACATATATTTCATAACGTCGTTACATAACAAAGATACATTATATAACAAATACGGTCCCTTAGTCTTTACAATCCAAAATAAGGTATTCCATTACAACTTTTCGCTAATTAAATACATTATATCTAATAACAAGGTTATAAACGCAAAACATATCATAATCTTCAACATATAAGTCTTCAAAAGAAATTTCTAGATCTTTCCTATCACTTGTCCTTATTTGCTCCGCGACCTGGAATACATATTTAAAAAAAAATGAGGGTTAGACCTAATGGTCTAAGTGAGAAAGTCCCTGTCATTTTTAAAACCATTTGCACAAATACCATATATATATCACAAAAGATAAATACCAATCATAACTCACGCATCTTGTACTTTTCATGTCTCATTCCCATGGCCATATTAGTTGGTTGCAAGCCAACTAATAAATTAACTCCGCTGTACGACAATTACAGCCAACACCGCGGTACGAATATTCCAGCCAACACCACCGGTCCTAAGCCCGGCCAACACACTCTCGTATAGTGTAATACTCATGTAAATATAATATACATCTCCACATATTATATTTCAAACATAAGCACATAATCACATATTCAATACACACATATATGTATTCCAGTTTGAAAACATTTTGAAGTAAGACTCACCCGTTAGTCTATCAAAACGTTCTCCAAGCTTTTCTCAAAACGACTCTGCTTTCACTTCAAATTCACAGAATCTGTACAAGTCAAATACATACTCCTCTTTACCAAAAGAACACATAAGGCTTACTTAATAGTCTAAGAACTTAGAATAACTTAATTCCTCAAATATCTTCCCCAAACCCGAACTTAAGTCAAGTCCATAGTATTTTCAGTCTTCATTTATACTCTATCCAAAGTCCAACAAAAACACAGTATTACTGGACACTTTAAAACATCAAAATCTCAAAAATAACCAAAACAGCTCAAGTTTCCGGATAACACAAAAACAAACCGGACAGCAGATCTTTCCGGACAGCATAACCTTTCCGGGCTACCTAAACTATCTGGACAACATCCAGACACCAAAGCAATCCAGACACTATCCGGTATCTCAATTTAACCGAATACAAGATCGTCCGGACACCTGTAAGAATAAACTACCGGACACCATCAACCAAACTACCCGGACACATTCATTTCATCCGGAAACCTCTGACTGTTTACCCAATTTTAACCCAGAAATCGATTGAATTATTGTTAGACAAGAATTTGACTATTCTAAACCGATAGGAACTTCCTACTAACAATTATACACATAAACTGTAAAGAAGCATACCTTAAAATAACCCCCAAGTCCACCAATTTAAAGCCCTGGCCTTTTCCTTTCTTCTTCTTCTCCTTTAGCTCTCAATACACACACACACTGATCTGAATGTTTTCTGATTGTTATGAAAAATATCTGGATATCAAAAGGGATAATATCCAACCATATTTACTAATTAGAACTTGGACTTCCCAATATTGACCCAAACACCCTTAAACTTATAATTTCACTTAAACTTACCCTAAACATCAATTATAGAGTTAAATAAATTTAACGGAACTAGGATTTAACTAACGAACTTACCCGGGGTATTACATCATCTCCCCCTTAAAAGAATTCCGTCCCGGAATTCGGTTATGCAAAAAGGTACGGGTACTTAGTTCTCATTTCTGATTCTGATTCCCAAGTAACATCCTGACCCCTATGATGTCTCCATTGAACTTTCACTTGTCTGATTACTTTGTTCCGCAACACTTTAACTTTGTAGTCAACTATTGCTTCAGGTTCTTCCACATAACTCAACTTTTCATCAATTTGTATACCTGGTAGAGAAACGGCCTGATCTGGCGTAACTAAACACTTTCGGAAATTCGATACATGAAATGCGTTGTGAATCCTGCTTAACTCTGGCGGAAGATACAACCTGTAGGCTACTTCACGAATCCTTTCTGTAATTGCGAACGGCCCGATATACCTTGGACTAAGTTTACCTTTTAACATTACAAAATCTCCAACTTGAAACTCTAACGGTTTCCGGCGTCGGTCCGCGTAGCTTTTCTGCCTGTCTTGAGCCACTTTCAAACCTTCCCGAATCTGAGTAATCTTATCCGCGGTTAACTGAACTATATCTGGCCCCGCTAACTGCTTCTCTCCCACTTCGTTCCAACACAGAGGCATTCGACATTTTCTACCATACAGTACTTCAAACGATGCCGCTTGTATGCTGGAATGATAACTGTTGTTGTAGGCAAATTCGATTAACGGTAAATGCTTATCCCACGATCCCCCAAAGTCAACAATGCAGGCCCGTAGCATATCTTCTAAAGTCTGAATTATTCGCTCACTCTGACCGTCGGTTTAAGGATGATATGTTGTACTTAACTTTATCTGCATTCCCATTTCTTTTTGAAAACTCCTCCAGAACCTTGAAATAAAACGACTATCACGATCAGAAATAATCGAGATTGGAACTCCAAGTCGAGTTACTATTTCATCAATGTACAACTTGGCTAGTCGTTCTAACGAATAAGTTTCTCTTATTGGTAGGAAGTGAGCAGACTTTGTCAATCTGTCAACAATTACCCAAATGGCATCAAATCCCTTCGGAGTCCTTGGTAGCTTCGTGATGAAATCTGTAGTAATCTGATCCCATTTCCACATAGGTATTTCTAACCGTTGCAACTGACCAAACGGTTTTTGATGTTCAATATTTACCTTCTTACAAGTAGTACACGCTTCCACATACTAAGCAATGCTTCTTTTTATTCCCGGCCACCAATAGAATTGTTTTAAATCTTTATACATCTTATTCATTCCAGGATGAATAGAGAAAAGGGATTGATGAGCTTCGTGTATACCCGATCACGTAAACCACCCAAACGGGGCACCAAGATTTTGTTTCCCAGACACAATAACCCACGATCATCTTTTACGAGCAATGCTGATATACCCACTAACCTTTCTGATTTCAAATGCTCTTCTTGATAGGCTTCTATTTGACATTTCTGCAATTCTTCAAAGATGATAGGTAGAAGTTCAGCTCTTAGTGCAATGGCTTTTATTGTTCCACTCCTTTCTTGACGACTCAGTGCATCAGCTACCACATTCGCCTTTTCCGGATGATAAAGAATTTCACAGTTGTAATCATTCACCAGCTCTAGCCATCTTCTTTGCCTCATATTCAAGTCCCGCTGATCAAAAAGGTGTTGAAGAATCTTATGATCGGTATAAACTTGACATTTAGAGCCGTAAAGATAATGTCTCCAAATCTTTAGCGCGAAAACAACTGCTGCAAGTTCCATGGCGTGTGTAGGGTACTGTCTTTCATGATCCTTCAGTTGACGAGAAGCATATGCAATGACCTTTCCACGCTGCATTAGTACACATCCCAATCCTAGTTTGGAAGCATCACTGTAAACAACAAAATCATCAGAACCTTCAGGTAATGCTAGTATCGGTGCGCTACAGAGTTTTTCTTTCAATATTCGGAATGATTCATCCTGTTCTGCTTTCCATTCGAACTTTAAATTCTTCCGGGTCAGCTTAGTGAGAGGCGTAGCAATACGAGAAAAATCTTTTATAAACTTTTGGTAATACCCGGCTAAACCCAGAAAACTACGTACTTCGGTTGGCGTTCTCGGTGGTTCCCACTTTTCAATCGCTTCCACTTTCATCGGATCAACTTGAATGCCTTTCTCAGAAACTACATGCCCAGAAACTGAACTTCTCGTAGCCAGAATTCAAATTTGGAAAATTTAGCATACATCTGTTCCTTCTTCAATAATTCCAGAATTAAACAAAGATGTTGTGCGTGCTCTTCTTTGGATCGGGAATAGATAAGTATATCATCGATAAATACAATAACAAATCTATCGAGATACGGCTTACATACCCGATTCATTAAATCCATAAAAGCAGCTGGAGCGTTCGTCAGTCCAAACGGCATCACTAAGAATTCATAGTGACCGTACCTTGTGCGAAAAGCAGTTTTTAGAACGTCTTCTTCTTTAACCTCCAGCTGATGATAACCAGATCTTAGATCAATCTTGGAGAAATAACAAGCTCCAACCAATTGATCGAAGAGTTCATCAATCTAGGAAGCGGATACTGGTTCTTGATCGTGCACTTATTCAGTTCCCGGTAGTTGATACACATTCTCATCGAACCATCCTTCTTTTTCACAAACAAAACTGGTGCACCCTACGGCAAAGAACTGGGTCTGATGAAGCCTTTATCGGATAGGTCTTGCAGTTGTGTCATCATTTGTTTCATCCCTGGAGGTGCCAGATGATACGGTGCACGGGCTACAGGAGCGGCTCCAGGAATCAGACCAAACTCTACTTGTCTAACGGGCGGAAGACTATTCAAGTCTTCGGGGAAAACTTCTGGGAATTCACTAACAATAGGAATATCTTCCAACTTATTCTTTTCTGGCTTAATATTTATCACATAAGCTAAGTAACTCGGGCAACCTTTATTAACACACTTACGGGCTTTTATCATAGATATAAGGCTAGACTGATGATTTCTACGATCACCATAAACCACTACCGGTCCCCTCTTCGGTAATACAACATTTATTAACTTCTTATCACAAACTATGTTAGCTTGATTCTCGGCTAACCAATCCATTCCCACTACTACATCAAACTCGATCAAAGCTATAGGAAATAGATGAATAGGTACTCCACACCCCTCTATATTTATCACACAACTATCAAAAACTTCTTTAACCGATACTTGATTATCATTTACAGTATCTACCATTAAAGCATGATCTAACACTTTAAGCTTTAAATGCATATAAGCAGCAAATGCAGGAGATACGAACGATCGGTTTGCACCGGAGTCAAATAACACTTTAACACGTATAGAGTTTATGAAAAATGTACCTGTAACCACATCCGGAGTTTCCTCCGCTTCTTTTACTGTCATCTAAAACGTACGACCCTTTGTTCTTGGTGGTTCTAGTCTTGGAACTACTGGTCTAACACCCGTTGGTTTTCCTGACGTACCCCCTTGCTGTATTCTTCCCCTCGGACAATCAGACTGGATGTGATCCGGAGAATTACATAAGAAACAAAACCGCGTTACCCGACAATCTTTAGCAACATGGCCGGTCTTCCCACACCTATAACAAACCCGAGTATCAACCTGACAGTTTCCTTGGTGGATACGGTTGCATTTCTAAGAAGGTCTTTCCGCTGGTAGGAAAGGCGGACGGTTATCAAATCTCTGAAACCTGGACTTCTTCGGATCATACGGGGATCCTTCCCACTTTCTTTTTCCTGCACCTTTATCACTAGTACTTCTCCCTTTATCCTGTTCCACGGTTTCCGCTGCATCTACTGCGGCAGAGAAGGTTTCTGGTCCTTTAGCAATCACAAAACTTCTAACTTCTGCATTCAACCCAAAGATAAACCTCTCAATCTTCATTGCCTCCGTGGCAACGTAGTATTCCGCGAAACGGGACTTTTCCAGAAAACGAGCGGTATAGTCCCGAACTGACAAATTCCCTTGCTGCAAGTTCGTAAACTCCCCTTCCAATTGTTTAACTGCGGCTTGAGGACAAAACTGTTTCCTGAAAGCTATAACAAATTCTTCCCAAGAGAAGGTAGAATATATGTCAGACCCTCCCGAAGAAATATGAGCTTCCCACTAGTATAAAGCATTGCCTTTTAACATTGCGGTTCCATAAAGTACTCTATCCTCTTCAGTGCATTTACTAGTCTTAAAGATAGCTTCTATTTCCTTCAGCCACTTCATAGCTTATACTGGATCCCGATCTCCTGAGTACGTAGGAGGCTTGCAACTGAGAAACATTTTATAATCACACTTTTTCATTACTGGTACGACAGTAGGTGTGATAGGTATCTCATCTTCCAGGTTAGGATCTGGTCTTTCCGTTTCAGTATTACGAGTCTGGTTAAACATGGCTTGAATATTTGCTTGTAACCTTCCCATTTCAGCTGTTAGATCGTCCCTTGTTACAAATTCAGTACCTCGTGGCTGAACTCTGCCTCCTGTTCTGCCTCTACCTCTCCCCCCCCCCTCTTCCTCTTACCCCAACTGTTGGATTTGTTCTATCATGATCTCCTCTTCCCCCTCGATTCATTTGTCTAGTACCACTTGCCATTCTGTTGATTCAAACAATGTTAATATACACATAAGCACATACCCCATATAACAAGGTATTCCAGTTCAAACATGTACCTGTAAGATCACAATTACACTGGCCAGGTGTAATCTGAAATTACCTTACATGATGTTCCTTCTACCTTTTATACTTAATCATCCCAATGTTCTACAATAATAGGGACATCCTACTTCTCATGCAGTTTAAGTCTAGGTACAGATACAAATACCTGAATCCCTTAAACTAGGGCTCTGATACCATCTGTAACAACTCGGATCCCAAACATACAACAAATAACATATATTTCATAACGTCGTTACATAACAAAGATACATTATATAACAAATACGTTCCCTTAGTCTTTACAATCCAAAATAAGGTATTACATTACAACTTTTCGCTAATTAAATACATTATATCTAATAACAAGGTTATAAACGCAAAACACATCATAATCTTCAACATATAAGTCTTCAAAAGAAATTTCTAGATCTTTCCTATCACATGTCCTTATTTGCTCCGCGACCTGGAATACATATTTTAAAACAAAATGAGGATTAGACCTAATGGTCTAAGTGAGAAAGTCCCTGTCATTCTTAAAACCATTTGCACAAATACCATATATATATCACAAAAGATAAATACCAATCATAACTCACGCATCGTGTACTTTTCCTGTCTCATTCCCATGGCCATATTAGTTGGTTGCAAGCCAACTAATAAATTAACTCCGCTGTACGACAATTACAGGCAACACCACTGTACGAATATTACAGCCAACACCACAGGTCCTAAGCCCGGCCAACACACTCTCGTATAGTGTAATACTCATGTAAATATAATTTACATCTCCACATATTATATTTCAAACATAAGCACATAATCACATATTCAATACACACATATATGTATTCCAGTTAGAAAACATTTTGAAGTAAAACTCACTTGTTAGTCTATCAAAACGTTCTCCAAGCTTTTCTCAAAACGACTCTGCTTTCACTTCAAATTCACAGAATCTGTACAAATCAAATACATACTACTCTTTACCAAAAGAACACATAAGGCTTACTTAATAGTCTAAGAACTTAGAATAACTTAATTATTCAAATATCTTCCCCAAACTCGAACTTAAGTCAAGTCCATAGTATTTTCAGTATTCATTTATACTCTATCCAAAGTCCAACAAAAACACAGTATTACTGGACACTTAAAAGAATCAAAATCTCAAAAATAACCAAAACTGCTCAAGTTTCCGGATAACACAAAAACAATCCGGGCAGCAGATCTTTCCGGACAGCATAACCTTTCCGGACTACCTAAACAATCCGGACAACATACGGACACCAAAGCAATCCGGACACTATCCGGTATCTCAATTTAACCAGAAACTTAAAGAAAAGGGTACTTACCGGATACAAGATCGTCCGGACACCTGTAAGAATAAACTACCGGTCACCATCAACCAAACTACCCGGACACATTCATTTCATCCGGAAACCCCTGACTGTTTACCCAATTTTAACCCAGAAATCGACTGAATTATTATTAGACAAGAATTCGACTATTCTAAACCGATAGGAACTTCCTACTAAAAATTATACACATAAACTGTAAAGAAATGTTGGTTCCAGTTTAGTTTAAACAAGATTAACAAATCTATTAGTTCGAGTTTATGTTTGATGCGGAAGCGTATTTGAAGAACTAACAGATAAGTTTGTGTAGAAACAATACAGAATATAAAGAAACGGAGATCAGAATATGATATCTCAAAGATTACTGTGTTTCAATATATAATAAGAACATCAAGAACAGATTAAGAACTGTTTGGTAAAAGTGTAATGCTTAATAGGTTTGACGATATAAAGTGTAAGCATGAAACTTAGATTCTTAGATAAGTCCTTAAGATTGTTAAGGAAGATCTCAACAAGAGACTTCCTTTTATACTACTCTAGGGGACCATAAAGCATTAGTTGCTGTTAGAACGGATGGCATGAATAGTAGAACGAATGGCATGAACAGTTGTACGTGCTGTATTTCAATTAATGGCGCAGACGTCTATGTTGTACTAAGCCCTATTGAGTCTACTCAGAGTTTGACACGTGTTGAAGTTGGACAGGGCATGCTATCATGCAAGTTGATGTACAGGAACAGTAGCAAGATATTTCTTAAACAGTGGCAAGATATTATAAATATCTTCTAAGTCTTCAGTTTGAACCACAGAGGCTCTGTAAAGGGTTACAGAGGTTATGTGGTTGGTCCTTTGTAGAGCAGTCTTCACCGGGTTCCGAGTCTTTGGTCTTCTTTGTGCGTAAGACAGAGGATCTGTAGGACACCTCTGTAGCTTCTGTAGCTTCTTGACCTTGATCCTTCGGAAGTGGCAGAGCCTCTGTAAGAGGCTTTATTCACTTAGCCTATTTTTCACTACTTCTAAATACTTCTACAATGAGGAAGATTGAAGCTAACAATCTCCCCCTAAGTAGTGAAAAATAAAAATTTGACATTTAAGTACTTTAGGCTAAGTTAGATAAGACAGATGTTAAACAATACCTCGAAAGTTCTTTCATTCAGAAATATGCCAGAGGCATTTTACATTTGAGTATTATGAAAGATAAACTTAAAATGGTTTGCAGAGATTTTGTTTGAGAATCAGATGTTGGCGTCTTTGAAATCGTTATAGCTTCTGTTGCCTCTTCCGACTTCTCTGATCTCGTTGTAGAAACTGACGCAAAGTTCTCTTAAGCGGATTGTAGCATCAATCTCTCTGATGAAAGCATCTGCAGCTTCTCTATCCATTTGCTCGGTATCTCTGTATTTTACCAGGTTTGCTCTGAACATGTTCAGAGTACTGGTTGCATACTTCTGACAGTCCATGGTCACAAAAAGTTTGACTTCGCCTTGTGGGTTTTGAAATACTAACCCGAACCTTGGTTCTGTAATGATTGAGTTGGGCACTGCGTCAGGTGGGCAGCGATCCTCTGGTGGTCGAAGGTTCAGATGTTTGAGACCAAGATCCTTTCCTAGCTGAAAGTTTGTCAAACTGTATATCATAAGCCTTTCCCTCATTGCTTTTCTCAACACTTGATAGGCTCTGGTGTTTGGCTCTGTGTTGTAGTTGTCCTTTGTCCATTGCAGAAGTTCAGGTAGATCATAAGGATTCAGATTCCTTAGGTCAGCATCAGCAAAGGTGGTTTCTGAATTGTCTACCCTTTTGACTCTTTAAAGATTGTACCTGACCCTTGGATAGGTTCTTGTAAAGGAGTACCTACAGAAGATTACCTTTTTGATTTGTGGATTGAGAAGACTTTTGCTCTGGCTCTTGGCTTTGTTCTTGAGAAGATGTTCTCAAATTCTTCTCTGATCTTTGGATATGTGACGTGATCTGTTGGATGATTGGTCTGAAAGGGTTGTTTGTAGAGGTATTTGTATACCACTTCTTCCATTTCTTCGTATGTTGGACCAGGTGGTGGTGCTTGTCTTCTGAGACTCTCTATCTGTCGAACAACTTCTGCAGCTCTACCTGTTAGTGGAATGTCTGACAGAGGCTTCAATCCATATGCCCAGTCCTCTTCTTCAGGCTTTGGAGTTTGGAAGGCATCAAAGGCTCTCTTCATCAATTTCTCTGTAGGCTTGGGCAATGATTTCTTTTTCTTGGGTTCTTCTGTCAGCTTCGCCTTTCCCTTGTCTTTGGCCTTTGGATGCTCAGAACCTGTTGCCTCTGTAGGTTTGGGTGTTGGTGCTTCTGTTGGAATGATGGGTGTTGCCTCTGTAGGTTTTGACACTTGTGTTTGAGAGGACTTTTGTGGCGTTGGTTCTGTTGGTTTGATTGGCTCTGTAACCTCTGTTGGAGGTTCTTTGGTGACTTCTTCTGTGAGCTCGGTTTCTGTGGTTTGAGGAATGTCGAATCTTCTTGCCATTCGGAAAGATGTTGTAAACCTCCGTCTTTCTTCTGCTCTTTGCGCCATTCGTTCAGTCATTGTGTTGTGCATATTTCTTAGAATAGAAGAAGCAGAGGTCTTTGATCTTTTTGGTTTGTGGGCAATAGACTTTCTTCTTGGGATGGATTGGGATTTTTCTGTTGGTTTTGTAGTTGGGGAGGGAAGATCTTCTTCTGAGGAGGATGACAGATGTTGAACATCTACTCCAAACATTGTAGGGAATTCCACAGAGGTGGGTGTTTCCTCTGTGGTCTTTTGAGCTTCTGTTCCTATGGGTTGTTGGTTTGTTGGACTTTCTTCCAAGATGATTACCACAGGGGTGGTTGTTGCCTCTATGGTCTTTTGAGCATTTTCTGGTACAAGGGTTTCTTCAGCAGTTGATTCCACAGAGATGGGTGTTGTCTCTGTGGTCTGTTGAGTTTGTTGTTGTTGGGTTTGTTCTGGAGGGGCTTGGTTGATGGGTTCTGCGGCTATTGGTGCTTCTTGAAGTCCTCTACTAGTAGCTTTCTCCCTTGTATTCTCCCCCTCAGGATGATCTGATGGACCAGGGTGGTCATCATCAGAGTCATCCTGACCCTTATCAGAAGTACCCTCTGCTCTGGAAGAAGCTTTGGGTTTCTTTGGTAGTTCTGCTCCTGCGGCCTTCAACTTTTCGCATACATCATCACAGAGGCCGAATAGAGTTGCAAGCTATGCTTCTGTGTTGAAGCGCATTCTGCCGACACTAGCCCTGAAATCTTTAACGTAGTTGGCATTTGCAGTAGTGAAGGAGATGATGACTTCTGTAACCTGCTTTATCACATTCTGCCCGAGCTCTGTTAGCTGTGCTCTGGTCATGTAGTCTTTAGGCTGCATCAGCACAGTGTTGCGCATTGCTTCTTCTTGTACGTGTTTCAGGGCGTTCTGTAGATCTGTAGGTGTAATGCCCTTTGCTTTGTCAGATTTCTTGTTTAGTTGTTCAAGGAAATGTTTGACTGGTTCATTGAACGCAGAAGTTGCGGCTATCCCGAATTCTTTGGCGACAGAAGTGGTAGTCGTGTTTCAGCAGAAGACTTCATCTGGGTAATGGCGGATTTCACCTCTGTGGACAGATTGTCTATTTTGGTGTTCAGATTTAGTAAGGCCGTCGATGTTGTCTCTGCAAAAGAATTGAAAGAGCTTTGCAACACTTTCATGGTTTGGTTCACAGAGGTGACAAGGGTTTGGAACTCATCCCTTGATACTTGTGTTCCTGTGGTAACCTCTGGAGGAACACATTCGTCTCCAGAGTGAGTCCCTGCTCCTGGGACACCTTCGTTCACCCTTGTTTGTATGTTGGGGGTGGAAGGATTTCCATCTGATCTTCGAGAAGAAACAAGAGTTTCAATCTCTACAGAAGTTCTGCGAAGAACAGTGTCCAAATCCACTCCAGAGGTGGGTATCGGAATGTTCTTCTGTTGACTCGGAGACTTGTCTAGAGTCTCTTCGTCTTTGTGCTCACTACTTCTCTCTGAAAGAAGTGTTGGCCCTATATTGTGCGTGGCAGAGGAAACGAATTCCTCTGTAGGGTGTTCTAGTGTGATCTGGCGCGATGGATCACGAACTATAGGTGAGTCTCTCTGAGGAGACTCCCTAGGAATAGATTCCCCGGTTTCTGTGGGCGTAGAAGTCGAAAGAGTGACCTCTGGCTGTTTGGTTTGGGTAGGGATTGAGTTGTGCGACTCTTTCTCAATAACTCCTTCTGCAGCTAGACCTGCGGAGTTAGATGTGTGGGTTGCACTGGGAGGGGGTGAGGGATGTGTGCCTTCTACAACTTCGGCATCTTTTTCTTTTTCTTTTTCTTTTCCTCCCATTCTATCTACAGCTTCTATAACCTCATATTTATTCCACTCAGCTTCTGTTTGTAGCCTAATCCTTTCCCTAGTTGCATCATCTGACATATCAATTTCTTATGTGCCTTCTTCTGCAACTTCTTCTGTGGTGTGGTGGTCAAGAGGTAGTGCATTCCACCCAGCTGTATTTAGGGTGTTAGCAATGCCAGGGTGTTGAAGAAAATCATTTAAGCTACCTTGATGAGCGAATCGATCAGGGGATTGACTTGGTGATTGATATCCCTCTTCTGCAACTTCTTCTGCTGCAGTCTCTTCCTCTGCAGTTTCTTCGACCCGAGTCTCTGCAACCTCTTCTTCAATAACTTCTTCTGCTGCCTCTTCTGCGATGGTAACCATTTGATCAAGTGGTTTCCCATGCTTCTTTTTGGTCTTCCTCCTCTTGGGTTTTGGTGCCCCTTCTTTTGTGGGTTTTGATTTCCTTTTCTTCTTTTGTTTTGGAGAAGAGGGAGGAGCAGAGGAGCCAGCTTCTGTG
The DNA here is from genome assembly GCA_033807775.1 of Saussurea involucrata. Lineage (NCBI taxonomy): Eukaryota > Viridiplantae > Streptophyta > Magnoliopsida > Asterales > Asteraceae > Saussurea > Saussurea involucrata. The sequence continues at coordinate 69,325,854 of CM066320.1, forward strand.
GCATGAGGAGGTGAAGGTTGAGTTTCTGTAATGCTTGTAGAGGTGCCTTCTGTAGTTTTCCTCTTCTTTGTTTTTGGGGTAGAGGCTGAGGCTTTTGAAGAAGACTTATCTCCCATGAGCTCGGCTCGTTTGGCTATAAAACTAAGTTGGATAGCCATGTGTTTTGCCAGTTTCTGCTTCTTCGCTTCTGTAGAGAGGGGTTCTGCAACTATTGTTCCTAGGGGACACCTAAACGCGGGGGTGTCACAGGGCTCGGTTTTGGAGTCCTATGATTGCGTATATATACTCTAACTTAAGGGTTTTGTTCTTGGCATACTTCAGAAGCTTCTGTGATAGAGGTCTGCAGTGGGTGTAGCCATCTACATGATCGGTGGGAATGTTTTTGTTCATTGGGAACTGTTTGGGAGTTGGCCCTTCCATTGGCCAGTTCTGCATCATTAGCAGAGGTTCGAACAGGACTCCCAATATCCTTTGGAATTGCAGAGGGGGTAGATACTTAGGATCGTTCTCTCTTGCCTTTTTGGTGTTGTTCTTTCTGTCGATCATATTGATGATCTCCTACAGCATGATGGTCGAGTAATCTAGTGGGAGATCATAGTAGACCCCGTACATGATGGTTAAGATCTGGTGCGAGCTCTGGTCAATGCTGCCTATCTTCCCTGTAAGGCATCTGTTTAGGATCGAAAACAAGGTGTTCCACAGAGGTGGTAGTCTGCCTCTGCGGAAGTCATTTCTCTTCCTTAGGTGGGTGTTGTACCCAAGCATTTCTACAAAACGACAGATCTCGTCGTCTGTTGGTTGTTCTGCATATTTTTTCAGTCCATGAAGACCCCTTGTTGGTAGATTGAACTCCAGAGAAAACATTGTTCTATTGAATTTGAGTTCCAAATGTTCAGATTTGTCTGGCTTTGAGATGTACCCTTTGATAAGAGAATCATCTTTATCATATCGGCAACTTTGCCAAAATTGGTTCAAATACCTAACAGGTATTTTCTTTGGGGTTCTTGAGAGTAAAGGAAAGAGAATATGGTTTTCCATGATGTATAGAAGAAGGGCATGGGCTTCGCCGAAAGCAGTTGGTGAGGGGACCAGGTAGCAGTTATTTGACTTTATGGGTAGTACCTTGTCAAAATGTTCTTGAGCAATGAAGTTCTGGAGATGGGTGGTCGGAGCAAATTCTGCTGAGTCGCCGGAATCTTCTTGTTCGGCGTTTTTGGCGAGATGGGGGTTTTCTGAGTGTTCAGACTGAGCAGGGGAGTGTTCTTGAGAGTTCGCCAGAGAGTGTGCAGGGGAGATAGCTTGAGAAGATGAAGCCATTTGTAATGAGAACAAGATACTTGCAGGTTTTTGCAGGGTTTCGCCGGAGAAGAATGAGGGTTCGTAAATATTTTATGAGAGGGTAAGCTTGGGTTTTATATGTGAGTAAAATGGTAGAATTCGAAAGGGTAAAGATATTTGGCAATGGATAAATATTTGGAATCCGTACTTGAGTTAGAACGGCGGGTTCAACTTTCAATACAAAAACGTGCCATGTACGCCCAATTAAAATGAGACACGTAGGCCATGTCAGAGGATGACAGGACGTCGTGCGAGGCCCATTAATGCTAGGCGCGTGGGGTTGTTCTTAGCCACATGATTTTCACTCTCAGTAAAAGTAACCGTTACTGTTACAGAAATGCCCAATTACCAAATTCATAGAAGCTCTGTTGTTTACAGAAGATCTGTGATTTTGACAATCGTGGATTTTCACCCTTTCTCATATATCTCATTGTTATCATGACTCTGTAGGTTCTATTTTGACCAAAACATTTAAAAAAGCATTGGAGAGGTTTATTAGGATTTTAGTGGAGAAATTTCGTTCTCAGAGGTTTTGAGGCTCTGTAGGAACTGCAGAAGCTCTGTTAGGGCCAGCAGAAGCTCTATGAGTGAAAATTTCTCATAACTAAAAATCTATTAACAATTTTGATCATCCAAGTTTTTATTTGTATTAAGAAATGGTTTTCGGACATATTTGAAAGTTGGTGTCCGAGAAAACTGTTTTGGAAAAAGTTTTGTGCGAGAAGGTCATGGTGTGTGTATTTGTGCGTAATCGGTTTCCGAGTTAAATTTGTGATTACAGAGCAGTGTTCTGGCAGAACTTCTGTTGAGCTCAGCAGAACCTCTATGACCTCAAATTTCTCATAACTCAAAAATTATTAAAAGTTTTAATAATTTTATCTTTGAAATGTTATTCCCAGTATTTTTAGGACGTTTTTGACAAATTTTGTCCCAGAAAACTGTCTTCAAAAACCTTTTGTACGAGACATACCTTTTGGTTCTTCTTTTCTCGGCAGTGATGTCTGACTTGTGTAGGTCATTTCAAGGTGTCTTTTGCTCCCCCTTGATCTAACCATTTCTGTCGATTAAGTTACTTTCTTTTGCTCCCCCTTGATCTAACTATCTCTGTAGATCAAGTAATTTCCTTCTGCTCCCCCTTGACCTATGCTTGGATCAAAATAGGATAAGTTTTGCATAGTACATAGGTCATGTTTACCAGAGGTTATGTAGAGGTCGTCAGAGGTTCTGAGCAGACCCACAGAAGCTCTGTGATTTCAAGAACTATTTGAGATTGAGAATTTACATACAGAAAGAAATCAATCAAAGCAATAAATAAAGCAATATATTTATACACATATTTACAGAAGATAAGCTATACTTACAGAGGATTTTCACGTCATATTGATCATTCCTAACTTACCCACCAAGAAATTGAATCTTTTCTCATCTAAAGCTATGGTGAATAAGTCCGCGAGTTGGTATTCTGTGGGCACGAAATTCATCTCGATTGTACCGTATTCAACATGATGTTTCAAGAAGTGGTACCTTATATCGATATGCTTGGTTTTTGAATGTTGCACAGGATTGACAGAGATGGCAATGGCACTTTTGGAATCACAGAAGATGTGTATCTTGAATAGGATGTGGCCGTAGTCTTTTAGCTGAGTCTTCATCCACAGAACCTGAGAACAACAGCTAGCGGCATCAACGTATTCAGCTTCTGCCGTTGATGTTGACACACAATTCTGCTTCTTGGAGGTCCAACTGACTAGCTTACCACCTAGGAATTGACAACTCCCAGAGGTACTCTTTCTGTCGAGCATGCATCCTCTATAGTCTGAATCAGTATAAGCTTTAAGACAAAAGCCAGAGTTCTGTGGATACCAGAGACCAAGATTTTTGGTCCCCTTTAGGTATCTAAAGATTCTCTTAACAGCATCATAATGTGATTTCTTAGGATTAACTCGATAACGTGCACAAAGACATGTGGCATGCATAATGTCAGGTCTGCTAGCAGTTAAGTATAACAAAGATCCCATCATGCCTCTGTAGAGAGTGCATTCTACAGAGATGTCATCTGGATCTAAGAATAACTTATTTCCAGTGGCCATTGGAGTTTTCATGGCAGAGGTATCAGAGAGGCTATACTTGGAAAGAATGTCAGAGACATATTTGGCCTGATTTATAAAAATTCCTTCTGAGGATTGTTTGACTTGGAGTCCGAGGAAGAATGTTAGTTCTCCCATCATACTCATTTCAAACTCACTCTTCATGAGTTTTTCAAAACTTTTGCACTCTTCTGTATTAGAAGACCCAAAAATTATGTCGTCCACATAGATTTGAACAAGCATTATTTCACTGTTTTTACGTTTATAGAATAAGGTAGTATCTGTTGTACCTCTGTCATAGCCATTGACTAGAAGAAAGGTAGAAAGTCGTTCGTACCATGCTCTTGGAGCCTGTTTCAGTCCGTACAGAGCCTTTTCAAGGTAGTACACATACCTTGGGAACTTTGAGCTTTCAAACCCTGGTGGCTGATTTACGTAAACCTCTTCTTGGATTTCACCGTTGAGAAAAGCTGATTTCACGTCCATCTGATAGACCTCTGTGGGCTGCGAAGGCTAAGAATATTCTTATTGCTTCGAGCCGTGCGACAGGGGCAAAAGTCTCATCGTAGTCTATGCCTTATTCTTGTCTATATCCCTTGGCCACTAATCGTGCTTTGTTTCTGATGACCACTCCATCTTCATCCTTCTTATTTCTGTAGACCCACTTAGTCCCAATGGCCTGTTTCCCCCGTGGTAGAGGTACTAAAGTCCAGGCTTTGTTGCGCTCAAACTGCAGAAGCTCATCTTGCATGGCGTCTACCCAGTTTGGGTCGTCAAGGGCTTCAGAGATCTTCTTTGGCTCTATCACACTAATAAAGTTCATAAAGAAACAGAAATTAGCAGTGGCAGACCTTGTTTTTACCTTGTCAGAGGGTTCACCAATTATTTGGCTTGGAGGATGGCTTTTTGTCCACTGAGTTGTGCGTGGATGATGGTCACCAATGTCATCGAATTGTTCTTCAGAGGCTTCTTGTTGTTGTTCTTCTTCTTTTTGTGGTGTAGCCTCTATCGTAGTGCGTGCCTTTGTAGTTGATCCTACAGTTTGTGGAATGATTTGTATGAGTGGTGGTGGAGTTTGTTCCTCTGAAGGCGTATAGACTTGGTCCTCTATATCCTCTGTTATTGGTTCCTCTGTGGATTGTGGAGTTTGTTCTTCAGCAGCTTCTGTGGTCGTTTTCCTTTGTGCTGCATCTTCTGTAGATTCTTCCTCAGCATTTGCATCTGTAGCATTTACAGAAGAAGATGACGCATTATTTGGACCAGTAAGAGTCATACCTGTAGGATTTTGACCGACAGAAGATTGTTCTGCAGAAGCTCTGATTGTTCCAACAGAGGGATCAATGTCGTCGTGGAGCATCTCTAGAAATAGAAGGTTTAAGTCTTCTTTTGTTTGTGAGATGCCAGAGGATTCCCCTTTAAGTCCAAGTTCTGAACTGATTTGCTCAAGTCTGGACTCTAGTACCTCTGCCACGAGGGAAACATGCCATAGGGACGAAGTGGGTCTTCAGAAACAAAAAGGATGAGGATAGAGTGATCATTCGAAATAAAGCAAGACTGGTGGCCATGGGATATCGCCAAGAAGAGGGCATAGATTACGATGAAACTTTTGCCCCTGTTGCACGGCTCAAAGCAATAAGAATTTTCTTAGCCTTCGCAACCCACAGAGGTTTTAAAGTATATCAAATGTGTTAGGTCTATGATCTTCATACAATCCAAGATATAAGGACAAGATGAGGAAGAACATTATTAGAAAAGTAAAACTAACCTAGAGAGAACACAAAGAGATTTAATGTCTACATCTTGTATTATGAATTCACTCTTTACAATATTACATGTAAAGTCCTATTTATAGTCTTCCTCACTTGTTACAACAGTTAAGCATAAGCCCTTTAACACAACTATTGCTTTACAAAACTTTCTAATATAAAGGACAACTTCAGTGTCCTAACAAAATGTATGTAAAATCTGCTTTTCTCAATGGTGAAATTCAAGAAGAAGTATACGTCCAACAACCACCAGGGTTTGAAAGCTCAAAGTACCCAAGGTATGTCTATTACCTGGACAAAGCTCTATATGGACTGAAACAGGCTCCAAGGGCATGGTACGAAAGACTTTCTACCTTTCTTCTCAATAACGACTACAAAAGAGGTACCACTGATACAACTCTGTTCTTTAAAAGAGAAGGAAATGAGCTTATTCTTGTACAAATATATGTAGATGACATTATTTTTGGGTTTACAAATGTACAAAAATGTAAAGATTTTGAAAAGCTTATTCAGAGTGAGTTTGAAATGAGTATGATGGGAGAATTAACCTTTTTCCTCGGACTTCAAGTCAAACAAACATCAGAAGGAATTTTCATAAACCAATCAAAATATGTCTCTGACATACTTGAAAAATATAGCCTCTCTGATGCCTCTGTCATGAAAACCCCAATGGCCACTGGAAATAAACTTTTTTCAGATCCAAATGGCATCTCTGTCGAGTGCACACTTTACAGAGGAATGATTGGGTATTTATTATACTTAACAGCCAGTAGACCTGACATAATGCATGCCACATGTCTCTGTGCAAGATATCAAGCTAATCCTAAGAAGTCACATTATATTGCTGTAAAGAGAATCTTCAGATACCTCAGAGGAACCAAAATTTTTGGCCTCTGGTATCCACAGAACTCTGGTTTTGGACTAAAGGCATACACAGATTCAGATTATGGTGGATGTAAACTCGACAGAAAGAGTACCTCTAGGAGTTGTCAATTTTTAGGTGGGAAATTAGTAAGATGGACATCAAAGAAATAGAATTGTGTCTCAACATCTACAGCAGAAGATGAATACGTTGTTGCTACTAGCTGTTGCTCTCAAGTTCTGTGGATGAAAACTCAGCTGAAAGACTTTGGTCACATCATCTGCAAAATCCCCATCTTCTGTGATTCCAAAAGTGCAATTGCCATCTCTGCAAATCCAGTACAGCATTCAAAGACAAAGCACATAGATATCAGGTATCACTTTCTGAAGTATCATGTTGAAAACCAAACCATCGAGATGCATTTTGTTCCAACAGAATTTCAGCTTGCTGATTTATTCACCAAGGCACTTGATGAGAAAAGATTCCTTTACTTGGTGGGTAAATTAGGAATGATAAATATGAATTAACCTCTGTAAGTTTCTTATCTTCATTTTAAAAGCATGTATACATTTTTTTTATTATTAAAATAATAAGTTTTTTTTATTTTATTTTGCTTTTGCATGTAAATTCTAAAATCTCAATTCTGAAAGCAACAGAGATTCTGTAAGTCTCCTCAGAACCTCTGACGATCCTTACAGAACCTCTGATACACTTGACCTTTGTTATATACATTTACTTCTGATTATTTGAACCAAGCATAGGTCAAGGGGGAGCAGAGGAGAACAAACTTGATCTACAGAGGTTGATTAGATCAAGAGAGAGCAAAAGGAGACCTTGCTTAATCTACAGAGATTTATAAGTCAAGGGGGAGTAGAGGAAGAGATGACAACAACAGAAGGAAAGATCTATAACGCACAAAGCAGAACAAAAAGGTTGGTATCTCGTACAAATTCTTTTTGAAAATAATTTTCTAGGACACAAATTTCTAAATATGTTCTAGAAATATTATTAAAAACATTCAAAATAAATTTTTATCAAAAAGAATATTGAGTTTTCCATTATTAGAAATTTAAGGTCACAGAGCCTCTGCTGAGTCCAACAGAGGTTCTGCAGGCAAAAGCTCTGATCTTAAATCAATAATCTTGAAAACTCTGTCAATCACCTTCGGTATCAATTTCAAAAAGAATCATAGCGTACAAATGCACTGCAACAGAAGTCATCAGTTACAGAGTTCTTCCCAAAAGAAAGAACCTCTATAGACCGACACTTGTTTTAAAAGACTTTTTGCTGCACAAAACCTTTTTCAAAAACAATTTTCTAGGACACCAGCTTTCAAACAGGTCCTAAAAACATTGTTAAAAACAATCAAAAACTTGGATGATTAAAAATGTTTATAAATTATTAAATATGAAAAATTTCTTGTCTCAGAGCCTCTGCTGGCTCTGACAGAGGTCCAAAAACCTCTGTAAAGGAAATTATATGCTAATAATTTATCGATCCTCTCCATGGACTTTTCAACATTTTTTTTGTGAAAGTACAACCTACAGAGGCAAGAAAAACAAAGTTTTCAAATCACAGAGCCTCTGTCAGTTTTTACTTTGGGCAATTCTGTAACAGTAACGGTAACTTTTCTGCGAGTGAGAATCATGTGGAGATAAAGAGGCCCACGCGCCTAGCATTTAATAAGGCCGCCCACGACGTCTCGTCATAACTGACACAGAGGACGTGTCATCTTTTCATTGGACCAACATGGAGCACCTTCCTCTGGAAAGTTGAACCCGCCGTAACCACTCAAGTGCGGACCCCAAATATTATTTACCTCAAAATATTAACCCTTTCAGATTCTACGGTTACATACTCAGTATAAAAGCCAAGTTACCTTCCCTCACAACAACTTTACTTACTTTCTTCTCCGGCGAACCTGCAAATATTCTCAAATCCTCATTCTTCTTTGCAAAAATGGCTTCCAGTTCCCACGCTGCTCAGAACTCTCCGGCGAACTCTCCTCAACAATCTCCAGTACATTTAGAGCACTCCCACAACCCAAACATCGCCGTAAATGCAGAAACAGAAAACTCCGGCGACTCTGCAAACTTTGCACCAACCACCAACCTTCAACATATGCTGAACAAAGAATATTTTGAGGATGTTCTTCCATTAAAGTCCAACAACTGCTACCTTGTGCCCTCACCAACAGCTTTCGGCGAAGCCCATGCCATTCTCCTCAACATTATGGAAAACCATATATTATACCCCCTCCTTTCCAAAACCCCAACCAAAATCCCTGCTCGATATCTGAATCAATTTTGGCAAAGTTGCCGATTTGATTCAGATGACTCTCTGATAAAGGGATATATTTCCAAGCCAGAAAAATCTGAATACCTAGAACTCATGTTCAACAGAACAATGTTCTCGCTCGAGTTCAACCTGCCAACCAGAGGTCTACTTGGGATAAAGAAATATGTTGAGGTTCCGACGGACGAGGAGCTCTGTCGATTTGTAGAAATGTTAGGGTATAACACAACCCTAAGGAAACGAAATGATTTCCGCAGAGGCAGACTACCACCTCTGTGGAATACCCTCTTCTCCATCTTAAATCGTTGCCTCACAGGGAAAACCGGTAGCCCTGACCAAAGCTCACATCAGATCCTGACCATCATGTATGGGATCTATTACGATCTTCCACTCGATTATGCCACCATTATGTTGCAGGAGATAGTTAATACGATCGACAGAAAGCTTGCAACCCAAAAGGCCAAAAAGAACACACCAGGGTATCTACCACCTCTTCAATATCAGAGAATTCTAGGAGTAATTTTCGAGCCTCTACTTCAAATGCAAAAATGGCCAATGGAAGGGCCAACTGTAAAGCTTTATCCAATGAACAAAAATACTCCTACAAAGCATGAAGACAGTTACCCCCACTGCAGACCTCTGTCGAAGAACCTTATGTCATATGCAACCGATGAAGATAGGAAATTAGACTATATACGCGTCCACAGGACTGCAGAACCAAGTCCTGTGACACCCCTGCGTCTAGGAGCCCCCTTAGGTTTAGATGTAGTGGAGAGGATAACAGAAGAAGAATGGGCCAGAGCTTTAGAAAAACATTATTCAGTACAAGACCGTTTCAAAGGCCAAAGAGAGAGCATTTACCCCTCTTCTCCCAAAAGAAAAACCTCTGCAGCAACACCCAAAAAGAAGAGCAAGAAAAGGAAAACCACAGAGGAAACTACAACCTCTGCAGCTCAACACTCTTCTCCACCACAAGCTATAGAAACAAGATCTTCTGCACCTCCCTCCCCTCCAAAACAAAAGAAACGAAAAACCAAATCAACAGAAGAGGGAGCCCCTAAACCAAAGAAGAGGAACTCAAAGAAGAAGAAACCAATATCACCTCTGCAGGTGATTACAGAGGAAGCCGAAGAGGAAGATCAGACTATACATCTGCAACCTCCATCCCCAATAGTCTATGCAGATAAACAGGGAGATTTCAATGCCTTCCTCAACAATCCCGACATTGCTCACACCTTAGATCCATCAGGATGGGTCGCAGAACCATTGGATCAGTCTACAGAGGTTCTGCGCAAAATAGATGAAGTCATTTCTGCAGCTCAAGGTACTCAACCTATGCACCCTCACGTTCGACAACTCATAGGATCTCATTCTATATATGATTCCTTAAGAGTAGAAGCAGAAGCAGAAGTGACTGTAGAGGAAACTGCAGAAGAAGAGGTAAACATAGAAACTGCAGAAGAAGAGGTAAACATAGAAATTGCAAGAGAGGAACAGGTTAGGGTAGAAACCACAGAGGGTTCTACAGAAAAAGATGCCGCAGAAGTAGAAGGCACACATCCCCAACCCCCTCCCAGTGCAACCCATATTTCTGATACCACCGGTCTAGCGGCAGAGGGTATCATTGAAAAAGAGCAGCACAGCTCGATCCCAACCCCACCTAGCCAGCCAGAGGTTACTCTTTCAACCTCTGTGCCTATTATAACCGGGGAAACCATTCCTGGGGAGTCCTCTCGAAAGGACTCACCCAATGTTCGTGATTTATTGCCCCAAATCACACCTGACATCCTAACAGAGGAATTCGTTTCCTCTGCCACGCACACAACGATAGGGCCCAACCTCCTTTCAGAGGGGAGTAGAGAGCACACAGACAAAGAGACTCTAGACAAGTCTCCAAGTCAACAAAAGGACATTCCAATACCCACCTATGGAGTGGATTTGGACTCTGACCTTCACAGAACTTCTGTAGCGGTTGAAACTCAAGTTTCTCCTCGAGGATCAGAAGGAAATCCTTCCACCCTTAATGTACAAACATGGGTGAACGAAGGTGTCCAAGGAACAAGGACAAACTCTGGACACGAATGTGTTCCTTCAGAGGTTACAACGAGTTCACACGTATCAAGGGGTGAGTTCCAAACCCTTGTCACCTCTGTGAACCAAACAATGAAAGAGTTGCAAAGCTCTTTCAAATCTTTTGCAGAAACAACATCGACGGCCATCTCCAAACTGAATACCAAAATGGACAATCTGTCCACAGAGGTACAAAAAGCCATAGCAGAGATGAAGTCCACTGCAACAAACACTGCCACCTCTGCCGCAACTGACTTTGAGAAAGCCGCAACCTCTGCATTCAATGACTCTGTCAAGACTTTCCTGCAAAAATTCAAAGATCTATCCTCTACTTCTAAGGGCCTTACACCAGAAGACCTAAAAAAGGCCTTAGAAGAAGTTCAAGAGCAAACACTACGGAACACTCAAGCCATGAAGCCTTCTGACTACATGACAAGAGTTCAACTCACAGAACTTGGGCAAGGAATCCTTGATCAAATGACAGAGTTCATCAGAGCCTTCACAGCTGCCAACGCGAACTACGTCAGAGAATTTCAAACTAGCGTCGGCAAAATGCGCTTTAACACAGAAGCAGAAGTTGAAACACTGCTCGGTCTCTGTGATGACTTGTGCGTGAAATTGATAGCTGCAGGGGCTGTTACTCCAACGAAATCAGATACAACAAGCAGGGCAGAGGGTACGACAGAGATAAATCAGGATGAATCTGATGATGACCATAATGGTCCATCAGATCACCCTGAGGGGGAGAATCAAGGGGAGAGACAAAGGGAAACAGCTGCAAGCAGTCCTCCAATATCAGCAGTGCCCATTTCCTCTACACCCCCAACCCAAACCCAAACTAAGGAAACTCAACAGAGACCCACAGAGGAAACACCAGCCTCTGTGGAAAACACCTCTGAGCTTGAAAAAGATGTCCCTGAAGTTCAAATCCTGACATCTTCATCCTCAGAAGAACTTCCCATCTCTCCACCAAAATCAAAAACCCAACCCAAAACACACCCAAGAAGAAAATCCATTGCCCACAAACCAAAAAGCTCTAAACGTTCTGCTACTTATGTCCTAAAGAGAATGGAGTTCATATATGCTTTCAGAGCTGCAAAACATTTTGATATCCCTCCACAAACCACAACCGAGCTTACAGAAGAAAAATCCACAGATTCATCCCCACCAAAGTCCTCAGAAACTGATAGGTCAAAAACTACAGATGCAATTCCCATCATACCCACAGAGACCTCAACACCCAAACCAATAGAAGCAATCCCACAGAGTCCAAAACAGGCAACAGGTTCTGAGCCTCCCCAACCCAAAGATAAAGGAAAGGGCATCATGACAGAAGAACAAAAGAAGAAAAAGCTAATGCCTCAGACAACAGAGAAGTTGATGAAGAGCTCATTAGATGCCTTTGTCACTCCTAAACCTGAAGAAGACTGGGCATTCATTTCAGATCCTCTGTCAGAAATTCCGATCCTTGATCCAAAAGCAAAAGCAACAGAGGGTAGGGTTGCAGAGATAAAACAAAAAATAGATGCTCTGCGAAGACCAATACCACCACCGACTACACGACATGCATAAATGGAAGAGGTGGTGTATAGGTATCTTTACAGACAACAATATCAGAATAATCATCCGCCACATATTGAAGATCCTCAACTCAGAGCTGGCCTTGACAACACCTTCACCAGAACAAAGCCAAAAGCAAGGGCAGAAGTCTTCTCAGAGTCCAAAATTGAAAAGGAAATTTACTGCAAATTCTCTCAAACGAGAACCTTTCCAAAGATCGGGTACAACATCTACAAAGTCAAAAAGGAGAACAGGTCCGAAATATTTTCAGATGCAGATATAAGGAACTTGAACCCCTGCGATCTACCATATCTTCTACTTTGGACGAAAGAAAACTTCGACAACGATGCCAACAGAAGGGCCTATCAAGTATTCAGGAAAGCAATGAGGGAAAAGCTTCTACTATATAGCATGATAGACTTTCAACAGGGAAGAGATCTTGGAGTCAGAAATCTAAGTCTAAGACCACCAGAGGATCACTGCCCACCTTCTGCTGTACCCAACTCAATCATGACAACATCAAGGTACGGGTTAGTATATAAGGATCCTGCTGGTCAAGTGAGACTCTTTGTGGAAATGGACTGTCAAAAGTATGCAACCAATACTGAGATACTGAGCTTATGGATCGAGAATCAGTAGAAAGAATGATCAGAGAAATAGATGCTACAATTGGTTTAAGAGAACTCTGCATCAAATTCTATCACGAGCTCAGAGAAGTGGGATTCGACATCAGAAGTTTCAACGACTTCAAAGATGCAAATGTCTGAGTCTTTATTTTTTCATATCTCTGTAAACTTTAAAAAGAAATGAAATGAATCTTTTGAGGTATTGTTTAACCTCTGTCTACTTTACTTAGCCTAATTATGTATAAAGTCAAATTTTCATTTTTCAATACTTAGGGGGAGATTGTTAGCTCCAAATATTCATACTGCAAATAAAGGATCGAAGAAGAATCTACAGAAGGATGCTCAGAAGGACCGAGCTGCAGAACCTCTGTCACCCTTAACAGAGCCACTGCGGTTCAGACTAAAGACCTGGAAGATATTTATAATATCTTGCCACTGTTACAGAAATATCTTACCACTGTTACAGAAATATCTTGCTACTGTTCTAGGGTCCGTTCATCAACTTGTACAAGGCATGGTCCGACAACAAACACGTGTCAAACTCTGATAGGAATCCTTACAAGTTGATATTAGCGCATTTAATGCATGCAGGTTTCCAACTGTTCATGCCATCCCATCTTTCCTGTAGTAATAGTCCTTTTGTCTAGAATAGTTCTTTTGTAGTAGTATAAAAGGAAGACTCATGTTGAGTTCTTCCTCACCGGCCAACACAAGACAACAACGAACACACACAAAAACACTTGCACACAATTATCGTCAAATCTGTTCTTAGTGTTCTTCATCAAATACAGTAAACTTTGAGATATTCATCTGTTCTTCATATACTGTTTATTTGGTACTTTGTGTTGTTTCTATATAAACATATCTGTTAGTTCTTCAAATACGCTTCCGCAACACATCTTATTTGAACTAATAGATTAGATAATCTTTGTTAATCAAATACAAGAACCAACAGTATCTATCACATAAGCTAAGTAACTCGGGCAACCTTTGTTGACACACTTACGAGCTTTCATCATAGAGATAAGGCAAGACTGATGATTTCTACGATCACCGTAAATCACTACCGGTCCCTTCTCAGGTAAGAAAACATTAATCAACTTCTTATCACAAACTATACTAGCCTGATTCTCGGCTAACCAATCCATTCCCACTACCACATCAAACTCAATCAAAGCTATAGGAAATAATTGAATAGGCACTTCACACCCATCTATCTCTATAACACAGCTATCAAATACCTCTCTAACCGGTACTTGATTATCATTTGCAGTTTCTATCATTAAAGCATGATCTAATATTTTAGGCTTTAAATGCACATAAGCAGAAAAAGAAGAAGACATAAATGATCGGTTCGCACCGGAGTCAAATAGCACTTTAGCAAGTGTAGAGTTTATTAAGAATGTACCTGTAACCACATCAAGAATTTCGTCCGCTTCTTGTGTTGTCATTTGAAAGGCACGACCCCTTGCTCTTGGTAGCTCTGGCCTTTGTACTACCGGCCTAACACCTATTGGTCTTACTGACGTACCACGAAGCTGTACTCTCCCCCGTGGACAATCAGACTGAATATGATCAGGAGAATTGCATGAGAAACAAAATCGAGTTACCCGACAGTCTTTAGTAATATGGCCGGTCTTTCCACACTTGTAACAAACTCGAGGATCAACTTGACAATTCCCTTGGTGAATACGGTTGCATTTAGGACAAGGTCTTTCAGATGGTCTAAAAGGTGGGCGACTATCAAATCTCTAGGGTCTGGACTTCTTTGGATCATAATGTGGTCCTTCCCATTTTCTTTTTCCAGTACTTTTATCACCAGCATCTCTCCCTTTATCCCGTTCCACATTTTCTGCGGCATCTACTATGGCTGAGAAGGTATCTGGTCCCTTTACAATCACTAAACCTCTGATTTCTAAATTTAACCCAAAGATAAACTTTTCCATCTTAAGTGCCTCCGTGGCAACGTAGTACTCAGCGAAACGAGACTTCTCAAAAAAACGAGCGGTATAATCCCGAACCGATAAACTTCCCTGTTGCAGGTTCATGATCTCTTCTTCCAGTTGTCTAACTGCTGCTTGAGGACAAAACTGTCTTTTGAAAGCAACTGTGAATTCTTCCCAAGAACAAGTAGAATACACATCAGGTCCTCTAGAGGTAATAAGAGCTTCCCACCAATATAGAGCATCGGCTTTCAGCATCGCGGTTCCATATAGCACTCTATCTTCCTCGACACATTTACTGGTTTTGAAGATAGCTTATATCTCTTTTAGCCACCTCATAGCCTTTACTAGGTCTCTTTCTCCTGAGTAAGTCGGAGGCTTGCAACTTATAAACATCTTATAATCACACTTCTTTGGCACTGGTATGACAATAGGCGTAACAGGCATCTTGTCTTCCAGATTAGGGTCTGGAATTTCAGTTTCAGTATGACGAGTTCGGTCGAACATAGCTTGTGTATTTGCTTGTAATCTTCCCATTTCGACCGCCAAATCGTCTCCTGTAACAAAGTCGGTGCCTTGCGACTGAACTCTGCCTCCAGTTCTGCCTCTACCTCGTTCTCCACCTCTTCCCCTTGTCCCGATTGTTGGATTAGTTCTATTAGGATTTCCTTCTCCCTCTATATTCGTACGTCGAGTACCACTTTCCATCCTGTTGACTTTAACAAGTTTAATATACACGTAAGCACATACCCCAATATAATAAGGTATTCTAGTTTAAACATGTACCTGTAAGTTCATGATTACACTAGCCAAATATTATTTGAAATTACCTTACATGATGTTTCTTCTACCTTTTATATTTAGTATCCCGAGGTTCTAAAATAATAGGGACATCCTACTTCACATGCAGTTTAAGTCTAGGTATGGATCCGAATACCTAAATCCTACTTCCTACCAGCTGTAACGACCCATAATCCCAAACATACAACAAATAGCATATTTTACATAACATTGTTTCATAACAAAATACATCGTATAACATGTACGGTCCCTTAGTCTTTACAATCATAATAAGGTATTTTATTACAAACCTTTTGTTAATTAATTTACATTATAACTAATAACAAAGTTATAACTGCAAAACACGTCATGGTCTTCAAAAACATAAGTCTTCCAAAAGCTAGTCACATATTACCCTTTTCACTTGCTCTTACTTGATCGACGACCTGGAATACATATTTTTAAACAAAATGAGAAAATCCCTGTCAGTTTAAAATCACTTGCATAAACACCATATACATAACATAAATATGAATACCAATTATGACTCATGCATTGTGTACTTTCCTGTCTCATTCCCATGGTCATATTAGTTGGTTGCGAGCCAACTAATCATCTTACTCCGCTGCACTAATATACTGTGACAACCGTCAAATTCGCTTTCAGGTTAGAACTGCACTAAACATATCAGATACTGATACTATATGTCACACTGTCCAATTTTAGCAGTCAACCCGGTACAATAGGAAAAATGGAGAATTTTTGCCTAAAACCCCTCAAATTAGGGAATTATCCATATATCTCATAAAATGCCAACCAAAAATATCTTAAATACATACATATATATATAAACCATACTAAAATAATACTAGTAAAGTTAACTAGTAACCTTACAACTAACTAAATTATTGTGTTAAATAATTCAAACAATTAAAATAAAAATAAATTTTAAAAAAGAAATAAAAGACACAATTATTTTATACAAAACCACACTCCACACTCTCTCTCTCCCCTCTCCAAACCACCCCCCCCCCATATATACCCTCTCACTCTCCCAAAATTTGCTACTCTCTCATTATCATCCCTCTCCCTTTTCTCCCAACAGTTTTTCTCTTTATTTCTCTCTTTATTTCTCACTAAAACACACCCAAAGTCCAGCCATTTTCACTCAAGAACATCAAGTGTTCAAGTCTTGACAAAGGTAAAAATAACATGTAGTGCAAAGCCTACACCTTTCTTTGTTATTGTTCTTTCATTTTATTTAGATTCCTTATTCTTCACTAGTTGCATGTTGTTTTACTTTATCAATATCTTTGGTTCTTGATGTTTGGGAGCTTCATCACCATAACATCTTGAATGTTACTAAAAAGGGGATGAATCCATGACCAAACCCATGTTAAGACCAAAGAAGGACTTTTACAATGTTCTAACAAACATGCATGTGTTCTTCATCAAAACCAACCCTTTAATCTCTAAGAAATTTTATGAACTACTCTTTAAATCCACTAAAAATATGTTTGAACTAACATGCATGATCTAAAAATTCACTATTATAAGTTGCATGAAGGTGTTCTTGTCATAAACACCCAAGAACCATAAAAAATAACCATTTTCAAGTATTTGCCGAAAAGGAGTTTTATAAATAAATTGCATGTATTGTAAATGGCTGAGAAATACATTTTTAAACTGAAAATATATGTATGGGGATGTGTCAAATCGGATTTCATGCAAAAAGAATAAGAATATTGGTAAAAGACAAAAAAGAGTGCACATGCATAAAGTCTTGTTTTGACAGCATGTTGCCAGATTTTTCTTCTCTCTTCGAAAAGCCATATCTCACTCAATAATAATCCAAATTAAGTGATTCTTTTTCTGGAGTTCACTTTTATGAGTTATGAATCAAACCCAGCTGGAATAATTGAAAAATCTTAAGATTTCGACCTTCAAACATTTTTCACAAAGACAGTGCGCAAACAGCAATGTTCTCTGTCGCAGTTTACGTCAAGAATTATTTTCTATACTTAAACCACTCTAAAAATCATGAATCTTATGTCAAAAGTTTCGTAACACATTTAACAAACTGGTCATAAAATATCATGACCTAAATGTCCCTGGAAGTTATCTAAAAACGAACCGAAAGTGACTACATATTCTGGACAGCAACTGACTATATTCTTTTATAGCTATAAGGTAACTCGTGAACCCGTTTCATCATTCTTGTGATGAAATTTTGGAATATGTATATATACTATATGATTATGCATTTTACTATAGCTAAAAGCTAACTCTTGAACCCGTTTCATCATCTATATGATGAAATTGTGGAATATACCTTTATATATTACGAATACACATTATATATATTCTAACTCCTAACATCATATATATTATATATATGACTCCTAGTTATAGACCCTTTTCGTCATTCGTTATAACGAAATTGCGGTAATCTCAAATTATCATATGTAATGTTATAGATATTAACTACTAATATCGACAAACTTATTATAACATACAAACTAAATCTCAACAAAGGCATTTTATGTTGATTTGGATAATTACACGATACCAAGGACTAAGGTATAGAACATAGAATTTTACTAGTGTCCTTACATTCGTAGGATCGACGTAGGATCGTGTTACGGATCGCATTACGCACCACTTGGGAACAACTACGTTTATCACTGTGAGTTTTCGCAACCCCTTTTTACTATTTTATACCTTTTGGGGTGGAAAGCATGTTACAAATTCTATTTCACATCATTATTTTGTTACTGAAATACTACAAATATTTGATGCTCTATGGTACGTGTGCACATGTTAAAGATTCTGAGTTACGCTATCGCACAAAAGTCCCCAACTTGTTTTTACATTACCTATTTAACTCACGAGTGTGAGCCATGGTAATTATGGATAACGTTATTTGGTTGACCGCCCACTTACTGTGATGTGAGTGCATAATTACTACAGTGCCATGTTGACGATAGAACATGATGAACGGGGCAAACTAATACTATGGTCAGGAGGTTTGGGTAATGGCTCAGTATGCTACCTCTGAGGCAACACACTTATATACCTTGAGCAAAACAGAACGCAAAAACGGAACTTTTACAACCGAGAGTTGTACTACAATCTTTTGAAAGCGCGAATGCTATCAACTTGCATTAAAATTTTAGTGCATACGCAAACCTGTGAACTCACCAACTATTTTATAATTGACACTCTCCTTTACATGCTTTTCATAAAACATCAAGTAACGATGAGTTCTAGAAGGCACTACACTTAGCCGCATCCAACTTTATTTCATCATGTCAAGTCTCTTTTTGCTTTGGACAATTTGTATTTCACAAACATGTTGTATTTTGTAACCTTCATGATATGATGATTGTGTGTTGTCTTCTACCTTGTGCTTTTGAAACATTAAACTGTGACATCCCGTGTTTCCGCTTTAGCGGGGTGTGACAGAAGTGGTATCAGAGCCGACGGTTATAGAGAATACCGGTCTTTCATTTGAAAACCCCAACTATAACCAATGTCCAAAACTGACATGAAAATAACTAAACCTACTACTAGTATAACTAAGTCTAGAATGGCATTAACAGACTTTAATTAAACATAGCCTGATCACCTATGTTCGATTTAGGAAGGTTAATGCGAGACTAGAAATGGTTATAGTAGGAGTATGTCGATTTTATTTACACTCTCTAGAAGCATGCTTAGTGCATAGACATTGTATAGGATAGACATATCCTACACTATGTCATCGTCGTCACCATCCTACACTCCTGAATCGTACTCGGCCGATGTATCGGGATACGTCACCGGGCGACCACAAGTTAACCCACCCGACAACCGAGAAGAAGAGGATTACAGTAGTACGGAATCGGAACCCGAAGTATTCAGCGAGCGAGACCCTTATGATAGACCTAGAGTATCACCAACCACGGTTTTACCCCTACCCACTCCAGTGATTGTTCAACCACATCCCGGAGGACCTCGCGTTAGGCAAACGGCAAGGAAGAATGTTCCAATCCCAAGGAGAGTCACGCTATCAACACCTCGTCCGGAGGCACCGGAGCCATCAAGAGTGGTCACCGGAGTGCCGATTGGGCGAATGGACGAACTGACCTTGGCAAAAGATCAACATATCAGAGCAATGACAACCGAATTGCATGGGTGTAAAGTTAGGGTAACCCATCAAGCTCAAGTCTTAATGGAACTTGTAGAGCTAACACACCAACTGGACGTCGTATCAACTCAAGCTTGGGATGGCGCAAGGATGGCTAGAAAAATGGCAACAAGGGCTAAAGTGGCAAGCTTGGTAGTGGGAATGGTATTGTTGTTACTGATGTTCTTGCTTGTGATCAGGGCGTACTTGGGATAGTACGGATATGAAGGCGGATGGATTGTAGCGTGTGGGAGGATCTTTTGAAAAACACCTTTAATTGCTTGTCATTTTAATTCACGTATTTCTAAGTTGTATTTCCATTTAAACAATGTGATACCGGTGTACGATAAACACCAGAAATTTTGTAAACTTCGGCATTTAATGGAGACCCATTGGGGGAAATTTTAGCCAATCAATCTATTTACCTTGTACTTAACTTTATTGTTTCAAAAATTCGAATAAATTTATAAACCTTTGGAGAATATGAGTTCGAGAATTTGAACAAATTTTAACCAAAACGATTTTTGCAAATGTGTTTTAGAATCATACCTCCAAGAAGATCTACACGCCACACGGGAGATAACCCTGAAAACCAAACGCCCGACATAGCGCGAATCATCGCACAACGTATCCAAGAAGTCATACCTAACATCGTCACACAAGTAACTGATGTCATCAATGCTAACCCCGGGAATCAAGGAGGTAGTGGAGGAAATCTGGGAAGTAACAGTACCGGATGTAACTACAAGTCCTTCATGTCCTGTAAGCCCAAAGAGTTCTATGAAAAGGAAGGTGCCATAGGATTGCTTTCTTGGATTGATAGCATGGAGTCGGTACTCCATATTAGCAAATGCTCGGAGGACCACAATGTGGAATATGCTACATGTCAACTCCAAGGCAGGCACTAACATGGTGGAACATCCAGGTTCAAACCCGTGGAAGGGAAGATGCATACAGACTCACATGGGAGGAGTTCAAGAAGTTGCTCATTGACGAGTACTGCCCTAAGAGTGAAATTCAGAAACTAGAAGCTGAATTCTGGAATCACGCCATGATCGGAGCCGACATAGACCGATACACAACTCGCTTCCACGAACTCGCAAAACAGGTATCTCACATGGTCACTCCCGAGAGCAAGAGAATCGACCGATACTTATGGGGATTAGCATCGGAGATCCGAGGAATGGTCACCTCGGCAAATCTGACCACCATCCATGCTGTTGTGGCCTTGGCAACTACTTTAACCAACGATGCGGTAAGATCGGGAACTCTGACATCGGGATGTGCCAGCAATAAGAGGAAGCCAGAGCATCAGTCAGGAAAAAAATCCTTTAGTAGTGCAAGCAAGGATAGGAACATCACGAGAAACTTCGGAGTAAAGACACAGGACCCAGGGCAATACAAGGGTTCACTCCCTAAATGCAACAAGTGCACCCTCATCATGAGGGATCCTGCGTTGTTTGTGACAACTGTAAACGGCCAGGTCATCTCACCAGGTTCTGTAGAAGTGAAAAAGGGCCCAATGAAGGGAGAAGGGCATGTTTTGAGTGCGGAAGTCCGGATCACTACCGGAACACGTGCCCGAGGTTTGGTAGGAGACCGATCAATAACAATAATGGGAATCAGGCAAGACAAGCCAACCAGGGGAATCAAGGAGGTCAGGATCGAGGATGGGCATTTGTCATTGGAGCTGACGCAGCACGTCGCGACCCTAATGTGGTGACAGGTACGTTTCTCCTAAACAACCACATTGCATCAGTATTATATGACACTGGAGCGGATAGAAGTTTTGTTTCATTGGAATTTAGGCCACTAATTGACTTGGAATCTAGGAGAATGTCGGATGCTTATATTGTTGAGGTTGCTAATGGTCATAAATTTGAGGCTAAGGATGTAATTTTAGATTGTACCTTGAATCTAGCCGATAAGTTGTTTAGCATTGATCGTATTCCTATCGAATTGGGGAGTTTTGACATAGTTATAGGCATGGATTGGTTATCCAAGAATCGAGCAGAGATTTGTTGTTTTGATAAGTCGGTTAGAATACCATTGCAAGACGGAAAAACCCTCGTGATACAAGGAAACAAAGTTGGAAGAAGCCTAGAGATGGTGTCAAGTATTATGGTTCATAAGTATTTGAGGATGAAGTGTGTTGCATTTTTGGCACTCATAGTTGAGAAGAAGTCCGAGGAAAGGAGAATCCAAGACATTCCCATGGTAAAGGATCACCCGGAAGTGTTCCCCGACGATTGCCTGGACTGCCCCCGTTTAGACAAATTGAATTCCAAATTGACCTCATACCTAGAGCAGCACCTGTAGCTAAGGCACCGTACCGCTTAGCACCTGTCGAAATGCAAGAGTTGTCATGTCAACTCCAAGAACTTCTGGACAAGTAATTTATTAGGCCAAGTTCCTCACCTTGGGGAGCTCCGGTCCTGTTTGTCAAGAAGAAGGATGGATCGTTTCGAATGTGGATCAACTATAGGGAATTGAACAAGTTGACAATCAAGAATCGATATCCTCTCCCTTGAATAGATGATTTATTCGACCAATTGCAAGGTGCAACATATTTCTCAAAGATTGATCTTCAATCAGGTTATCATCAGTTAAGAGTCCGTAAGGAGGACATTACTAAGACAGCTTTTAGGACACGTTATGGACACTACGAGTTTTTGGTTATGCCTTTCGGTTTAACCAATGTACCAGCTGTGTTCAAGTATTTAATGAATAGGATATGCCGACCCTACCTTGACAAGTTTGTGATCGTGTTCATAGATGACATTTTGATCTACTCCCGAAGTAAAGAGGATCACGAGCAACATTTGAGAGTAATTCTAGAACTTCTTAAGGAACATAAACTGTACGCCAAATTCTCTAAGTGAGAATTTTGGATTAGAGAAGTACACTTTCTTGGTCACGTGATTGGAGAAAAAGGAATCCACGTGGATCTGGCTAAGGTAGAAGCTGTTAAGAAATGGGAAGCTCCAAAGACACCGACAGAAATTCGTCAATTTCTGGGTTTGGCAGGATATTATAGGCGATTCATCGAGAACTTCTCAAAAATTGCTAAACCACTCACAATACTGACCCAAAAGGATAGTGAATTCATTTGGGGAGAACCACAAGAAGAGGCGTTCCAGCTATTGAAGAAAAAGTTGTGCAATGCACCAATTCTGGTGTTACTGGAAGGAACAGAAAAATTTATGGTGTATTGTGACGCGTCGCATCAAGGTTTAGGTTGTGTATTGATGCAAAGGGACAAAGTGATAGCATACGCTTCGCGACAACTAAAAGTTCATGAGAACAACTATACCACGCACGACTTGGAGCTCGGAGCCGTAGTATTCGCTTTAAAGATTTGGAGACATTATTTGTACGGCACTAAGTGCACCATCTTCACCGATCATAAAAGTCTTCAGCATATTCTAGACCAGAAAATGCTTAACATGAGACAAAGAAGGTGGGTAGAGTTAATCAGTGATTACGATTGTGATATTCGTTATCATCCAGGTAAGGCCAATGTAGTGGCTGATGCCCTGAGTAGGAAGGAAAGGACAAAACCTTCACGTGTACGAGGAATGGGAGCGCTTGTACAAACAAGTTTAAAGACTCGAATTCTTGAAGCGCAGACCGAAGCAATGAGAACGGAAAACTTGAAGGACGAAACCCTTCACGGCATAGAAAGCAGATTTGAAACTAAGGTTGATGGAGTACGTTATTTCAAGGAGAGAGTTTGGATTCCAAAAGCTAGCAAAGTACGGGAGACAATCCTGAATGAATCCCACAAGTCACGATATTCAATTCATCCTGGTGCGGATAAGATGTATAAGGATTTAAGGGAATATTATTGGTGGCCAGGAATGAAGAAGGATATTGCCCTATACGTAGGAAAATGTGTAACTTGCTCAAAGGTCAAGGCTGTATATCAGAAACCATCTGGTTTGCTACAACAACCAGAGATTCCCCAGTGGAAATGGGAACAAATAACCATGTATTTCATAACCAAACTGCCGAGAACTGCCAAAGGGCACGACTCGATTTGGGTTATAGTAGACCGATTCACGAAATCTGCACATTTCTTACCGATTCGAGAAGATTAAAAGATGGAAAAGTTGGCTCAGATATACATCAAGGAAATTGTTACGCGACATGGAGTCCCGATTTCCATCATATCAGAAAGAGATAGCCGTTTCACATCTCGGTTTTGGCAGTCACTTCAAAGAGCATTGGGGACACAATTGAATTTAAGTACTGCCTATCATCCCCAAACAGACGGCCAAAGCGAGCGAACCATTCAAACATTGGAAGACATGCTTCGAGCATGTGTAATAACTATCACACCATTACTAAGTGTTCGCCATATGAAGCACTGTATGGACGCAAGTGTCGATCACCCCTTTGTTGGTTGGAGATTGGAGATAGACAGTTGTCTAGTCCAGACATTGTACAAGAAACCACCAACAAAATTGCAATCATGAGGGATAGACTTAAAGCAGCTCAAGATCGTCAAAAGAGCTATGCGGACAATCGTAGGAAGCCTTTAGAGTTTCAGATTGGAAATAGAGTTTTTATAAAAGTATCCCCTTGGAAGGGAACCGTACGATTTGGAAAACGAGGAATGTTGAACCCTCGATATGTTGGACCATTTAAAATCACCGAAAGAATTGGACCAGTAGCATACAGACTGGAGTTGCCAACAGAACTAAGTGCTATTCATGACACGTTTCATGTCTCAAACTTGAAGAAATGTCTAGCCAACGAGGAGATAACCGTGCCTCTGAAAGAAGTCAAAATCAATGATAAGTTGCACATCATAGAAAAACCAATTGAAATACTTGACCGAGAGGTCAAGCGTCTTAAGCAAAGTAAGATTCCATTGGTGAAAGTCCACTGGAAAACAAGGCGTGGACCTGAGTACACATGGGAATGGGAGGACTACATGAAACATAAGTATCTTCACTTAATTGCTAAACAACCGGCTACAGACGAAAGTTCTTGAATTTCGGGACGAAATTCTTTTAACCGGGGGAGACTGTGACAACCGTCAAATTCGCGTTCAGGTTAGAACTGCACTAAACATATCAGATACTGATACTATATGTCACACTGTCCAATTTTAGTAGTCAACCCGGTACAGTAGCAAAAATTGAGAATTTTTGCCTAAAACCCCTCAAATTAGGGAAATATCCATATATCTCATAAAATGCCAACCAAAAATATCTTAAATACAAACATATATATATACTAGCAGTTTACCCGCGCGATGCAGCGCGGGTGAATCACAACTCTAAAGCAATAACTTAGGGACCTTTTACAAAACGCTTACTCGGGTAAGTGCTTACCAAGTCACATTAGCTTACCGGATGAATATGGCAAAGACCAAGCATCTTACCCGATAAGAGCGAAAGCAAGGACCGAGAGTCTTACCCGGTAAGTGAGTGCGACGACTCTTACCACGGTTAGCATTTATGGCTAAATTGTTGCAGTGTACCCGCGCAATGCAGCGGGATGTATTTCAATTTCAAAGCGAGAACTTGAACCCTTAAATTTTGTTCCTTCTTTCCCTTTGTTCTCTGCCTTTTTTATTCTATTTTTAGGGTTCCATGGGTTAAATGTGAATCCACGGTTACATACATTTAATCTTATCATGATTAATTGACAAGAAAAAGTGAACTCATAAAGTTCGGTATCATTACAACCACAAATCGGATAGTGGAAAAACGTAGCAAATAACTTGATTTTAGTTTAGAATCTAAACTCTTCTTTAAAGTTACACCTAAACATGTTTTTGGATTTGACAAAAGCGGAAACGGTGTGCAGGGAATATCCATAAATGAAAGACGAAACTTTGATTTTTGAATATTTTAGAATCAAAAATTATTTTATCGTTTATTCATTTTACTTAAATAATTATATAAATTTGAAGTAGCACAAAAAGACTAATCTATCTCCAGAAATAGCAAAATCCAAACATAAGAAAAAGTCATAAAAATTGAAAATAAAGAAGTCAATATTCAGAAAAAAAAGAACCGGATAATCCATTTGCTTCAAATAAAATTAAAAAAACTCAATCACTAACATTAGCTCGAGTTTCTGAAATATTGTTCACAACCGATACGATTCTCTTTTTCATCGGCATTGAAATAACTAAAAGACCACTCACACATAATTTCTTCAGTTTCAGCTTGAAAGAACTAAGACCATCAGAATCGCCATTACAACATTGACTTCCATAGATCCTGCAGACATCTATAAAATTTACATTTTATTTACCTTTAGAACCAAATACTGTTTCATCCTTATCAGTTATCACCATCTGATGCAAACTCAACTCAACTCAACTACTGAGAACTCCACATTCCCTGCTCCCTTTGAAGCAACTGAAATAGAAACTCCAACCTGAAATCTGCAGAAGTCCAATGCACTAAAATTTGTGCCAATCGATAATGTCTGCCTTTAACAAGAAAAACAAGCAATTACTGATAATTTTAGCACCAAAGCGACAACGAAGATCAAGATGAACTCGAAACACGTATTTCGCAACGAACGTCTCCCGCCAATCTGACCGACATTCACTATTCACTTTTCCCACCACTTGAGTGCAATTCTGAAACTAAAAACTCAAACCATCAATCCAACTTTCTGCTTATTCAGTTTAATGATTTTGCACGGTTATCAAATGTGAATCAATTATAATATAATTCATGGTTGATATTATTGATAGTCATATATTTGGAAAGAACAGTAGCATAGTGTGCAATATGTATATAGCTAAAAATCAATTTTCGCTAAAAGTTCATAGGAACTCTTTTTCAAGTGTCCCATTTTGGAAATTAAAGCATTTCTTCTCACACCAATCAAAAACAAAAATCAATTTTGTAATCTATATAGTGAAGTGAAGCCACAAAAAGTTAATCCCTTCAGGTAGTGCATCATCACCAAAAGTGATGCATCAAACCATTAATCCCAAAATGAATATCACATCACATATTAGACCAGTTTGCCATAAAATATAAAAGCAAAACCAACTAACCATGTAATGTCAAGCAGGATGTCCTTGGAAGCTTTATAATTCCAAAAGCAGCATTATAAGAGATGAACATTGTTGTGGACTATTGCCATTACAAAATCCATCTGCAACATCAACCTCTAATTTGAGCTGGTTGTTGAACCCTGATTAACTTCATATTCCTCTCCATCTGCACCTTGATTGACTTCATATTCATCTCAATTTTCTAAAATAAAAGATCATTGATTATTTGTTATCCATTAAAATGACCACCATAATTAAATAATTCAACTAAGGGGTCATTTATGAAATGCTTACCATGTAAGCACTTGATGGCAATATCACCATTTCAATTACTTTATTGGGTAACATTCCCGACCATGTAGTCCACGATATACACAACAAAAACCAAACCAAAATTTGGCGACTTCACAAATTCCACCCCATCCCCCCAAATACGGCTGGTGGAAATATGCACAAACCAGATTCGTGAAGTATAGGACTTCAACATATTGATCTTCACCATTAATAAAAGGCTAGGTATATATATCAAACAATAAATTGAAACAAATTTGAGAACGCCAAATTTATCATAGTTTTCTTAAAATAATGTAAAGTTTTCGAGATTGGGTAAAACTTACAGTCAAAGGAGACCAATGTCCTGACCATATTCTCCCCCAAATGTTGTGCCGCTACCAAAACTAACATGATCAGATTATCAAAAACCTCTCCGAGATGAATGATACTTTTGTACTTCTTTACAGATGGAGAGTGAGCTTCCTTGTTGAATTAAAAGACCAAGCAATTACATATGAAGTAATCAGAGTAGTAGCCAGACTGCCAGAGTTGGTTCAAGAATGCTAAACCAGAATAGGAACAAGGGCATGATAAACATAACCCCAAGAAAAAATAACCCCAACAAGAAATATATCAGTACCAAAGTTTAAAACATAACCACAACAAGAAATATATCGTCGCAAGCTGTGGAAGTTTACCAGATGGTGAAGCAGAGACAAAATTGTGAACCGAAACCCAAAAAAAACCAAAATCAAAATCGTTACAACAAAATCAAAAGCAGAGTTAGGGTTTTTACCTAAAATCAAAATCGAAGAGAAGGAGAAGTGATTTGTTGAAGATTCTTGCGATTTTTTGAAATTTCTCTAAATCCATTTGATTTATATGCAAGATGAAGAAACAGGAGAAGAAGAAGGAAAGTACTCAAGGTATGGTTGGAGGTTGTACTTAGGTATGGTTGCAAAATAATGGAAGAATCGGTATGGTTGTAGTGGTGAGGGGGTTTGTGTGTGTGGAGAGGAAAAATCATGGAGAAGTGATTAATCTCTGAATCCATTTGGTCTTGATGTATATGAAACATGGCGTGCAAGAAGAAGAAGAAGTACGTGGGTATGGTACTCTGGTGAAGAAAGGGTGCTGGGTATGGTGTTGTGGTGACATTTGACGTGAATAGGTAGAAGATTGGGTACCGCGTATGGTGTTGTGGTGAAGAAAGGGTATGGTTGTGTTGTTCTTTGTCAGGTAATGCTTTGAAAGTTTGTACATCATGCACAACCACTTGTAATTAAGAGTTTTTTTTGGTTTTATGCTTTATTTTGTTGTACATTATGCTTAGACACTTGCATTTAAGACATTTTGCTTAAATGCTTATATATGTAGTATAGATATATATATATAAACCATACTAAAATAATACTAGTAAAGTTAACTAGTAACCTTACAACTAACTAAATTATTGTGTTAAATAATTCAAACAATTAAAATAAAAATAAAATTTAAAAAAGAAATAAAAGACACAATTATTTTATACAAAACCACACTCCACACTCTCTCTCTCCCCTCTCCAAACCCCCCCCCCCCCCCCCCCCCGCCCATATATACCCCATCACTCTCCCAAAATTTGCTACTCTCTCATTATCATCCCTCTCTCTTTTCTCCCAACAATTTCTCTCTTTATTTCTCACTAAAACACACCCAAAGTCCAGCCATTTTCACTCAAGACATCAAGTGTTCAAGTCTTCACAAAGGTAAAAATAACATGTAGTGCAAAGCCTACACCTTTCTTTGTTATTGTTCTTTCATTTTATTTAGATTCCTTCTTCTACACTAGTTGCATGTTGTTTTACTTTATCAATATCTTTGGTTCTTGATGTTTGGGAGCTTCATCACCATAACATCTTGAATGTTACTAAAAAGGGGATGAATGCATGACCAATCCTATGTTAGGACCAAAGAAGGACTTTTACAATGTTCTAACAAACATGCATGTGTTCTTCATCAAAACCAACCCTTTAATCTCTAAGAAATTTTATGAACTACTCTTTAAATCCACTAAAAATATGTTTGAACTAACATGCATGAGCTAAAAATTCACTATTATAAGTTGCATGAAGATGTTCTTCTCAAAAACACCCAAGAACCATAAAAAATAACCATTTTCAAGTATTTGCCAAAAAGGAGTTTTATAAATAAATTGCATGTATTGTAAATGGCTGAGAAATATATTTTTAAACAGAAAATATATGTATGGGGATGTGTCAAATCGGATTTCATGCAAAAAGAATAAGAATATTGGTAAAAGACAAAAAAGAGTGCACATGCATAAAGTCTTGTTTTGACAGCATGCTGCCAGATTTTTCTTCTCTTTTCGAAAAGCCATATCTCACTCAATAATACTCCAAATTAAGTGATTCTTTTTCTGGAGTTCACTTTTATGAGTTATGAATTAAACCCAACTGGAATCATTGAAAAATATTAAGATTTCGACCTTCAAATATTTTTCACAAAGACAGTGCGCAAACAGCAATGTTCTCTATCGCAGTTTACGTCAAGAATTATTTTATGTACTTAAACCACTCTAAAAATCATGAATCTTATGTCAAAAGTTTCGTAACACATTTAACAAACTGTTCATAAAATTTCATGACCTAAATGTCCCTGGAAGTTATCCAAAAACGAACCAAAAGTGACTACATATTCTAGACAACAACTGACTATATTCTACTATAGCTATAAGCTAACTCTTGAACCCGTTTCATCATTCTTGTGATGAAATTTTGGAATATGTATATATACTATATGATTATGCATTTTACTATAGCTAAAAGCTAACTCTTGAACCCGTTTCATCATCTATATGATGAAATTGTGGAATATACCTTTATATATTACGAATACACATTTTATATACTCTAACTCCTAACATCATATATATTATATATATGACTCCTAATTATAGACCCTTTTCGTCACTCGTTATGACGAAATTGCGGTAATCTCAAATTATCATATGTAATGTTATAGATATTAACTACTAATATCGACAAACTTATTATAACATACAAACTAAATCTCAACAAAGGCATTTTATGTTGATTTGGATAATTACACGATACCAAGGACTAAGGTTTAGAACATAGAATCTTACTAGTGTCCGTGCATTCGAAGGATCGACGTAGGATCGCGTTACGGATCGCATTACGCACCACTTGGGAACAACTACGTTTATCACCGTGAGTTTTCGCAGCCCCTTTTTACTATTTTATACATTTTGGGGTGGAAAGCATGTTACAAATTCTATTTCACATCATTATTTTGTTACTGAAATACTACAAATATTTGATGCTCTATGGTACGTGTGCACATGTTAAAGATTCCGAGTTACGCTATCGCACAAAAGTCCCCAACTTGTTTTTACATTACCTATTTAACTCACGAGTGTGAGCCATGGTAATTATGGATGACGTTATTTGGTTGACCGTCCACTTACTGTGATGTGAGTGCATAATTACCACAGTGCCATGTTGACGATAGAACATGATGAACGGGGCAAACTAATACTATGGTCAGGAGGTTTGGGTAATGGCTCAGTATGCTACCTCTGAGGCAACACACTTATATACCTTGAGCAAAACAGAACGCAAAAATGGAACTTTTACAACCGAGAGTTGTACTACAATCTTTTGAAAGTGCGAATGCTATCAACTTGCATTAAAACTTTTAGTGCATACGCAAACCTGTGAACTCACCAACTATTTTATAGTTGACACTCTCCTTTACATGCTTTTCAGGAAACATCAAGTAACGATGAGTTCTAGAAGGCACTACACTTAGCAACATCCAACTTTATTTCATCATGTCAAGACTCTTTTTGCTTTGGACAATTTGTATTTCACAAACATGTTGTATTTTATAACCTTGATGATATGATGATTGTGTGTTGTCTTCTACCTTTTTCTTTTGAAACATTAAACTGTGACATCCCGTGTTTCCGCTTTAGCGGGGTGTGATATATACAGCCAATTACGCTATCCCTCCGTACAGCCAAACTCCACCGGTCCTAAGCCCGGCCAACGTGCACTAGTGTAGTGTGATGTTCATATAAATATAATATACACCTCAATATGTCATACTTCATACATATGCACATTATTACACTACTTATCACAATCTCAATCCACATATATGTATTCCAGTTTGAAAACGTTTTAAAGTAAAACTCACCTGATTGCTTATTAAAACTCTTCCAAGCTTTTCTCAAAATGGTTCGATCTTTCACCCAGGATTCACATAATCTGAAACAATTTAAATGCAATAATATTTTCACCAATTGAACACATGAGACTTATTAAAAGGCTAGGAATTCTAGATAAATCTATCTAACTCTTATCCTCAAATGTTTCCCCCAAACCCGAACATAAGTCGAGTACACAGTGTTCCTAGTCATCAATCATACTTCATCCAAGAGTCGACAAAACACAAAGTTATCGGATACTCAAAAGTATCTGAAATCTCAGAAGTGACCGGACAACCAAAGTTTCCGGACACCATGATACAGTCCGGACAACATACTTTCCAGATACACTAGACCTGCCCGGGTGATACAACTTTCCGGTCACCATAACTTTTCCGGACATAAACAATCCGGATGACATCCGGAAACCAAGGTAATTCGGATACCATTCAATATCTATTTCTTCCGGACACTACAAAATAAACATACTTACCGGATAAATTGCCTCGTCCGGATACTACCAAAACTGTCCGGAAACCTCTGAACTCAGTCGGTGAAACTTTCAACCCAGAATCAAATAACTTATCCAAATCGAAAAATTGATAAATCTAAACCGATAGGAACTTACTACTAATGATTACAAACACAAAACATAAAAGAAACATACCTCAAAATCACTTCCAAGTAGACCAATTTGAGCCTTAACCTTACTTCTTCTTCTTCTTCTTCTTCCTTTCGTTTCAAAAAACACACACACACACACACTCACTGAATTTTGTTTCTGAAGATATCTAGAGCTTAAGGGGTATATTAACCCAATTTTACACTTTTGGCTTGAACTATTCAGAAATAACCAAGGGACCCTTAAACTTATAAATTAACCCAAACTTATCATAAACATCCAATTTTAAAGTTAACTAAATTTAATGGAAAGAAAATTTAACTAACGAACTTACCTGGGGTATTACAAAATGTTTTAAACTGATGTGAGATTTTTGAGGGTTTGATTTTTTCTGAAAAAGTTGTATTTTTCTGAGAAAAACACTAAGTTTTCGCAACAGTTGCTTGCGAAAACAAAAGTTTTCGCATGCAATTGCCTACGAAAACTTTAGTTTTCGCACACGTTGCTTGCGAAAAGTTAGGTTTTCGCATGTTGTTGATTGCGAAGAGTTTGTTTTCGCATTCAGCTGTTTGCGAAAAGTTTTTCCTTGTGCTTCTATTGTTTTCGAAAACTTTTTCCCTTGAAAGTTTTCGCAAATCGTTCCTTGCGAACACTTTGATGAACAATGCCTTGTCATTCTTCTGACATGTATTTTTTGTACATATTGTTTGCGAAAAGTAGGTAGTCCTCTATATTCGTGGCATGTGTCATTTTTTATTGAGGGTATAAATAAGATTTTTCAAATCTCAGTTCCCACTTTGTTTTTGGCAAACACTCGTTCTTCTCTCGTGCAACTGTTCATCTTCGTTCCAACAACTGTCGACTTCAATATTCTGTTAATCGATCACCAGGTAATCATTTTATTTGAAATTTGTTTCATTAATCTCGTTTATATGTTTTAAACTGTTCTATCCATGAGATTTCTTTGATTTCGTACTGCTAATGTGCTCATCTAGTCAAACATTGAATTGAAACTGTTCATATTCTAAACAAAATCGATTTCATCGATTTCTTGGAATTTTGGTTATGATTGTTGATATTTCCTGTTCATATGTATGATTCGAACCGATCTGTGGTATCTGTTTATGCATTGGATTCATCAATTTGTGTTTTTTGTTTGGTTTGATATTCGATTCATATGGTCAGTATGTGATTCCTTCGATTTGGATCTACTTGTTCAAATTCATGCTTAGAAACTCTTGGGTTTTCAATTTCGAACATGTCTGTATGTCTTTTGTGGTCTAAAACATCGTTTTAACTGATGAACTTGCGAAAAGTTTTTGCAATGTTCATTGGGAAAACTTTTGTGAGCCCTAATTTTTTTTCTAAGTCCAGTTTTCGCAAAGTTGCTTGCGAAAACCTTCTTTCTTTGGTTTGGAAAAGTTTTTCAAAGTTGCATGCCGAAAGTTTTGTGCTCTATTTTGTCTAAGTAAAGTTTTCGCAACCTTAGGCTGCGAAAACTTGTGTAGTTGGTTGCAAAAAGTCCAGGTTTTCGCACTTGTTGTCTGCGAAAACTTTGGCTTTTCATCGTATGGTTTGCGCAAACTTTGGTTTCTGTTTCATTTTTCTTTGGGTTGTGAAAACCATACTTAGGATCTTTCAAGAATTTTTTTTCCAAAAGTGACTTTTGCCAAAATTGGCTTTTTCAGAACTGTTTTTGTTAGAGCATTATTGTATTCAAGATTTATTATAAAGTCTTGTAATGGTCAAATATTGTAAAGTCAAAGATAGTCAAAGTCAAAGTTGTTTAGATTTAATGCTTTGTAATCCTAGGTATAAATAGGATTAGTTAGCTTAGTTGTTAAGCAAGTCTAGAGCAAGTCTAAAGGAAGTCATTAGGGAGTTCATAATTGTAATATAAAGAGAGAATTTCTAGAGAGAGAATCTACAGAGAGAAAGTTCCACATTCTTACACCGGATGTTCCTTTACCATCCACCAGATCTATACATCCATCTTACACCGGCCAAGGCAATCCATATCATGGCTTCATTCATTCAAGAGATTACATGCCCATCAAGTTCAACAACACCTTCTGATGATGAAACAGCGTCTGATAATGCGTCTGATTTAGCGGAGGAACTAGATGTTGATGATAATGATTGTGATGATGGAAATGATGATGACAACAATGATGGTGCAAATGATGATTCAAATGTTTTTGGAAATGTGGCTGATTTTATGAACTTTCCTGAGATGACAACTTCTGTGAGCACTCCATTTATGGATGTAAACACTGTCCTTGATACAGTGATGGGAGACATAAGGAGAACTGAGGGAGATTTAGATGAAAATGAGAGTGAGTCTATGAGAGAGAATGCAGAAAAAATATGGCGAGGGTGAGTGTTACCCAAACTTTCTATTCCAGAAGGGCAGCCAAATCTACCACCAGATCTCATGTGTTGAAAAAGACGTTAGTATCCCACTAACGCAAGTGCACACCCCAGCCAGCCATTCAGATTCCTCTCAACAGGAAACTTTCTCATTTTCACACGGGGATGAAGCACAACGACTATCTATCTCTCACTCGGAGAGTTTAGGTATTGAAACAGAGAGACCTCTGCCTCGGTCCTCGAACTTCAGTTTTGCACTTGTATCGAGTCTAGAGCCCATTGCTAATATACTTGATCAATTGACTAGGACACTACCTCATTTCTTGAGTATTGATGGGAGTCTTAGTGCCCCATCCGAAACACTCGGAGTAATTCCTTCTATAGGATTACGAGGACTGAGTGGAAGTCCTACTAGTGCTAATATCACGACTTAGTGTCAAGGAAATTTGTGGTCCCGAAAGTGAATTGTCCGACTTAGTGTCAAGGAATTTTTTCAACGGCGCCTTAAAGGTTGTTGAGGAATGTTAGTTAAAGGAGAGATAAGGGGTGAAATATTTGTTGAAAGGTAAGGGCCCGATGCTTGAAAGTGAGCCCGAAGTGCCTCCACCTACACCTGTGCTAACACCACCTGTTCAATCTGATCCGAGCATAGATGAGCTTACAGATATGTTGTTTGCAAAACTATTGTCTATCAGCCCTGATGATCCTCAGAACAAGACACTAATGAGCCTACTTGAAAACTTTCAACCTCAACCTAAACCTGCCCACCCAACCTATACCTAATGTGGTCACTTCAAATGAATTCAACCAGTTCAAGTCTAAAGTTTTATCAAGCTTGAGTGACATGCGGAAAGCCATTGATACGTTGTCTAAAAAAGTATCAACCGTGAATCAAACTTGCAAGTCCCAAGCTCAAGGTGTTAAAAGGAAGCATGATCAAGATCCCGATGATCATGATCATGAGGGAGAGATGAGCAACAAAAGAAAGAATGATGGCGAGACTTCAAGTTTGGGAAGAACATTGACGACTGATGAAGTGGTGCACATGTTTGAATCTGGTGCACAAGGGGAAGAGATCGAAAAATAGATAGTGCTCTTTGTTGATCCAGATACAAAACAGACGGTTGAAAAGCCTGAGGTTAATGAGGAGGAGATAAGCGAACTGGTTGATTTGTATGTGGAGGTTGTTGTGCTAAGTTCAGATGATGAAGATGAGGATGGAACTAAAAATGAGTATGATAAATTGTGGAGAATTAAGGAGGAATTAGAGAACTTGTTGATGATAACCGATGTCCTTGATCATGATGTTGAATTCACTGAGAATGAAATAGAGTTTCGGAATCAGTTTTATAGGCCAAACACTCCAGATGACATCTCTGTAAGCCCTATCCAGTCTCTAGATCCTATTTCTAGCACTATTGTCCCATCCCAACCTGAATCAACTCAAATCCTCATAAATCTTAGCCAACCCAAACCAACCCAACCTGAAACTACATCACATGTTTCAACTCCTGTTCAATATATCACACCTTCAACACCTAAATCCAACACACCTGAAACCACTACACCTATACCAACTCAATCTGAAACCATATCACCTAGCATACCTGATTTTCCTAATGAACCTAAACCTGAAGAAACTGAATTCCCTACCTTGTCATCTTTTAACCCAAACACTGATCAAGTTGGTCCATCCAACCCTTCTATTTCACATCAACCTGGCCCTTCTACATCCAGAAAACCAAACTTAAGCCAAGCGGAAGAAAGGCAAAGAACTTTAAGACCGAGAACACCATTCCTGGAGGATTCAGATAGAAGATTATTTGCTCACTATATAAGGAGATTGAATCCTTATGCAGTTTTGGGGATAAGTGATCAGTCTGAAGCGTTTTAGTTTGAGTACATATACTTCATGCGAGCCAAATGTCAGAAGCTTCGTGAAGTATGGAGTAAGAAGTTGATCGTGACTATAAAGGAGGTATACGCAAAGCAAATCTATAGCCTTTGGTATCCAGTTTTTATGGTTCAGAGGTAAGATTGCAAGGATGTTAGGACACTGAAGTTGTCCTTTATAATAGAAAGTTTTGTAAAGCAATAGCTGTGTTAAAGGGCTTATGCTTAATTGTTGTAGCAAGTGATGAAGACTATAAATAGGTCTTTACTTGTAGTTTGTAAGGTGTGAATTCATTAATACAAGATGTAGATCTCTAAACACTTTATGTTCTCTCTAGGTTAGATTTCCTTTTCAATAATGTTCTTCATCATCTTGTTACACAATACTTGGATTGTATGAAGATCATGGACCTAACAAAGGATTATACTTTCACTGAAGCATATTTCTGTC
Organism: Saussurea involucrata; assembly: GCA_033807775.1. Taxonomy (NCBI): domain Eukaryota; kingdom Viridiplantae; phylum Streptophyta; class Magnoliopsida; order Asterales; family Asteraceae; genus Saussurea; species Saussurea involucrata. Next base: position 69,362,222 of record CM066320.1, read on the forward strand.
ACCTCTTGATTGAAGATTTTGAGTTTATGTACAACTACTTCAGAGATCATACAATTAGACGGGAAAACATCACTCTTGCTTTGAATGCAATTAAAAGGTTCTTGAGAAGGCACATCCTTTATGTTCAATGTTTTGATTTCCAATTGGGTCTGGAGAGTGATCAACCAATTGTGAACATGCTAAGGCCTAATCAGTGGATTAATGGTTTGGAGTAGATGCCTTTGTATGTTGTTATCAGAGATTCAGAATTTGGAGTAGTATACAGAAATGAAAGAGGAGAAAAGAGGTTCTTTAGATTCAGTGAGATTGCTATGTATTCTGATGGAACTTTCAAAGTGTTGTTGCTCCAGTTGAAAAACCGTTTGAAGATCAATGATAGAGAAAGAGGAGAAAACAGAATGCCTTCCCTTGCAAGATCTTTGGTGGTTAGAGCTATTAATGAGATAAATGAAAGAATAGAATTCAGAAGAGCTATGCGGCGAATAGAAACTTATCTCGGAGCTCGAAGAAGAAGAAGACCGCTATTGCCTTGATTCCAAAAGGGGAGAATGTTGGAGCTTTATTTTGTATTGTAATCAAGTACTTAGCTTTTAATCAGTATTTTGTATGCTTTATAGTGGATTCATGTGCTTGTCATGTACTCACTATAAATAGCTTGCCTTAAGTCATTTTTGACCAACTTTCCATTTGAAAAACAATCTTGTAACTCTTTAAAGTATATGGATGACAAGATTGCATTCTCTCTCTTGAATCTTGATTTGTTCTTTCAATCTCTCACTGGATTCTGGTTTAACATATATTCTACAAGCTCAAAGTCAGAGTTAAGAGGATACCAGAGACCCAAGAATTGAGTCCCTTTGAGATATTTAAAAATTTATTTGACAACAGACAAATGAGATTCCTTAGGATTAGCTTGAAATCTAATACAAAGACATGTGCCAAACATTAAATCTGGTCTGAATGTTGTTAAGTACAAAAGTGATCATATCATGCCTCTGTAGGTCTTGACATCCACAGATTGACCATCTGGATCATGGTCAAGTTTAACTCCAGTGGCAATAGGTGTTTTCATGGGATTGGAGTTGTTGAGCTTATATTTTCTTAAAATATCAGAGACATATTTGGATTGGCTTATAAAGGTGCCTCTGATAGATTGGTTTACTTGTAAACCAAGCAAGAATGAAAGTTCTCCCATCATGCTCATTTTAAACTCACTTTTCATCAACTCAGAAAACCTATCACAATACTTTTGGTTAGTAGACCCAAAGATAATGTCATCAACATATATCTGTACCAAAAATAAATCATTTTTATATCTTCTAATGAAAAGGTAGTATCCACAGTACCTTTCTCAAAGTGATTTACCAGCAAAAATGTAGACAGAGTTTTATACCAGGCTTTGGGGCTTGTTTAAGGCCATACAGAGCTTTGTCAAGCTTGTACACATGGTCTTGAAACTCTGAGCTTTCAAAGCCTGCAGGTTGCTGGGCATAGACTTCTTCATGTAATTTTTCATTCAGAAAGGCACATTTTACATCCTTTTGATAAACCGTGAAACCTTTGTGGGCTACATAGGCTAGAAAGATTCTGATGGCTTATATCATAGCAACTGGAGCAATGGTCTCATCATAATCAATGCCTTCTTCTTGGCAATATCCTTTTGCAACTAATTTGGATTTGTTTCTGATGATAATCCCATCCCCATCATTCTTATTTCTGAATACCCACTTGGTTCCAATGACAGATTTGTCTTTTGGGAGTGGAACCAAGGACCAAACATTATTCCTTTCAAACTCTAGAAGCTCTTCTTGCGTTGCTTCCACCCAGTTTGGATCATCAAGGGCTTTAGAGACATTCTTTGGCTCTATCATGCTTAAAAATTTCACAAAGAAAGCCTCATTAATTGTGGTTGACCTTGTCTTCACACCATCTTCTGGAGCACCAATGTTTTGATGATGGGGTGATCCTTTGTCCATCTTGTCATGGGAGCATGGACAAGGGTGGTATTTGTGCTTCTGAAGGAAAACAGTGATTGAAATCTTCAGAGCTCTGAGGATTGGTACCAGGGCTCTAAGGCACACTGCTCCGAAGAGTGGCTTCATTGCTCTGTAGAGTACCAACAGGGCTCTGTGAAGGTGAACTTTCATAAATGGAATTTCTTCCAATGTTTGTCATCATGGGTGATGATGGTTCAGGTTCAGGTTCTTCTTCCTCAGACTGTTGTCTTGAACTTTCTCCTCGAATTTAACCTGTAGAGGGACTTATTATGTAATAGGGTCATTGTTATCCCTAGGTATATATAGTTTGCTTATTTCCTCTTTGGGAAATTAGGTCATCTTACACACACTAGCCACACACACAAGAATTGCATTCCAATCATATTGTGAGCTATTTGATCTTTGAATGAATATAGAGATGGATTCCTTTGATGTTTATATAGATTGATTACTTGTTCTGGGATCACAATTGGTATCAGAGCTTGTATATCACTTTGATCAGATTAGGATTGTATGGGTTTTTGCAAAATTTGAGTATTCTTCATATTTCTTCATCTTTTGGTTGATTTTAGCTATTAGAGTTCTTCTAATGGATTAGAATCGATCAAGGGTTGTTAGTAGACTAGTCTTGAGTGTTTTTATTCCCAAAATCACTAGGATTGTAGCTCAGATTGTGCATTTTCCCGTTTTTGGACTTTTGTTTTCTGCAATCTATTTTGGATCGAAAAACCTTTTTCTGTTGGTTTTTGGACAAAACACGAAGCATTAAAGTTGCCCAGAATAGTGTCACAAACCTGCGTACCAAATTTCAGCCAAATCCGAGTAGTTTTGAAGATTCGACTCAAGAACACCTTTAATCTTCATAACTATCGCAACCATCGAAGTTTCATAACTATCGCAAGTGAACAGTTCCAAATTGCAAGAGTCACTTGCGACAAGATTCTTATCGCAATCATCAGAGTTTGAACAGTAAACTATCGCAACCTTCTGTTGCAATAAGACCCTTTTACCTTTGCGACAAGAATTCGTTATGGCGATATACTTTCTTATTGCGACAAGATTTTCCTATTGCGACAAGTTTCTTATTGCGACAAGATTCCCTTATTGCGACAAAATTTCCTATTTGTGACAAGTTTTGTTATTGCGACAAGTTGTGTATTGCGACATCAGTTTATTGCGACAAGGGTTGGGTTGCGACAAGGTTTGGGCTGCGACAAGACAGTGTGTTGAGACAAAAGATTGTATAATCAGTATTTCCTAATCAGATTAAAATGATATTAAAAGATCAACGACAAGTAATCTAAACATGACTGCCAGAGATATCTTGACCATAGGTTCAAAAGATAAACCGCCAGTTCTATTCCCTAAAGACTTTAAAATATGGAAAGACAGATTTCTTGACTGACAAGAAAATGGGGCTCTAATCCATGATTCCTTGTTAAACAGGGTACAAGGAGAAGTTCGTGAAACAGACCCAGATGGCAACCTAAGAGTTCTTCAACCAAAGGACTACATCGGTGAATACTTGTTGAAACACAAAGCCTATAAAGCGGCTAGGTCATTGGTTATGCAAGCCTTAACCAATAACATACATCGAAAGGTTGACAGTTTGAGTGAAACAGGGAAAGGAATGTTTGATGAGCTGATCAAGTTGTATCAAGGTTCAGAAGTGGAAAATCAAATGAAAGTCTCAAACGTCATCAACACATATGAGAAATTCAAGCATAAGGATGGTGAGAGTCTAGACGATGCATATGATCGTTTCACAACCATCCTAAATGATCTGAGCAATTACAAGATATCCAAATCCATCATCGAGACTAATGTGAAGTTCTTGAGCGTGCTTCAGCCCGAATGGAAGAAGTATGCTCATAGAATGAAACAGAATTCTAGACAGGATTATCTTCCGCTACAACAGATGTTTGAAACATTAAAGCAAGATGAGGATGATGCAAATCTGAAGAAGAAGAAGTTGATGAAAAAGGAGAAGACGGATAAGAAGGAAAAGAAGACAACGGTGTCTGAGAAGAATGAAGAGGAGGATGAGCTTGAGAGTGAACCGTTAGCTTTGGTGTCAAGAAAGTATGCTGAAAAAGGTAAGAGTGTTCAGAGAAAAGATTATGGGATAGACCAGGATGATTTGGACGAGGCGGAAAGTTTACGGCAGGCAATGATACTTCTATCCAAGCACTTTCAGCACATATATGTAAAATCTACTGGATCAAACAACCAACGTTACTCATCTGGTTCTAAAAACTTTGACCACAAGAATCGGATTGAGTCAAAGAAACAGTTTGATGATCACAAGGAAGATGGTAAAAGGTTGGAAGTGAAGAAGTTTGGTGAAAGAAAGGATGAAGAGCAAAAGTGCTACAATTGTGGGAAGTCCGACCATTTCTCCAAAGAGTGTTGGAAACCGAAAGTAAGGAATTCCGACTACTACAAGAAGAAAGCGTTGTTGGCAGAGCAAAAGGAGTCTGGAATTGCATTTCTGGTGGAGGAAGAGTACTAGTTGGACCAAACTGATGATGAAAGAGAAGAGGAGACAGCTGTGATGGCAAAGTTGTGCCTGATGAGCAAAGAAGGTAAGGATTCAGAGGCTGATGCGGCGCCTGAGACAAATGAGGTAGATCTCTGCACTATTAATCACTATGATAATCAGTTTAAAGTCTTTGAATTTAAACTAGGTGAACAAAGTGAGAAACTCAAAAATGCTCCTAAAATAATAGAATCTCAAAGAAAGGCAATCATTGACCATAACAAGTTAAATGATGAGTTGAATAAGGAACGAGTTGAGATCGAACAATCTCGAACTTATTTCCGGAAAAAGAATGGATGAAATGGAAGGAAAGGTAAGAATTTTTGAAAATAGGAAGAATGAGCTTGAACAAATGTTGCGATCTTATAAAGATATTAACAACGAATTGTCTGAAAAGGCAAGTGATCTAGAAGCGAAGCTGTACAAACTTGGTCAATCTGAATAAACCATTTTCCTAAACACTCCAAAGAATTTCAGATATTACAACTCGAAATGGGGTGTGGGATATGACAATCCTCATTATTTGGAAAATGCTTTGAAAAAGGCACCTTGTCTATACAAGTTTCAATGGCATAAGCTTCTAACCATAGAACCCAAATACAGAATCAAATGGCTTAATTAGGAAGAACAAGGGGTTGAGGAAGAAATTAAAAGAAAGACAACTGTAACCATGCAACTTCCTTTTTATTATGATTCGGCAAATAGGAAGGCACTGCTTTGGAATGGAAAACAAACCTTGCCTAATGACTATTTTCAAAGCTATATTGTTGAGCCACCAAAGGGAACTGTATCAAAACCCGTTTTTGAAGGAAAAACTTATTACCCTCTTTTGGTACTCGAACAGAAGCTTGTCGGTCTTGAGTTGAGTATTAAAAGCAAAATTGCAGAAGTCAGAAATGACGATCAACTCGCTTTTGATATTGAAAAGGAAGTTATGTTAAATGTTTTGATAAATAGCAAGAGAGATAAGTCTGAAAAAGGTTGTTTCGGAATCGTCAACAAAAAGCTTTGAAGAAAAGAAATCTCTTGAACTTAGATGTTTGAATCTTTCAAAACAAGTCTCAGATTTTCAGAAAATGTTATTTCTTGAAAAAGAAAATATTGAGAAAGAAAGAGAGAGGTTTAAGTTCGAAAGAAAATCTTTTGAATCTGAAAATGTTATATTTTCAAAGAAAATATATGATTTAGAAAACATTTTTATCAAAGAGAGAAAAGATCTTGAGACTAATAGAAAGTACTTTGAAAATGAAATCTCAAGACTTATGGGAAAATTGTCAACTTTCTCCACTGAAGCTATGACAGAGTAGGCAAGCAAACCTTCCTCTGATTCAGATGCTTCCTCATGCAAAGCCTTCATGGGCAATACTCTTTACAGAAGCATGATTGTGGATGACTTTGATGATTTTGGTCCTATTGATCTAGAGAAACAACCTGTTAATGAAAACTCTTGTGATATCTTCCAAAACTCTTCTTCCAATGACATTAAGGTTGATTGTGTTATTGACATTCCTTGTGATAGGAAGGGTAAGAAAGCACAACAAAAAGTTGTTCAATTTGATTTTGGTGCTAAACTTCCGGATCATTCTGACTTCTTGATCAAGGAAGAGGAACCAAAGAAGAATTTCTTCGAAGGGGAATCTTCTAAAACCGCTGAGAAAACGAAAAAGAAAAAGAAGAAAAATAAGCGCAAATCTAAGAAACAACTCGCGGTTAGAGTGGAGAATAAAGGAGTCCACACAGGATGTGGCGCAAAGAAAATCATCTAATGTCACTTTTCATTCCAAGAAAAACACTTTTGTTTCTACTCTTAGTAATCGTATTGCTTTAAACAAACAAAAACTTGTTATTCCGTACAAGATTTCTTCAATGCAACAACTGATTAATTTAGCACATGATCAAATTTGTTGTTCTTCATGTGGTGTAGATGATTTTATCTGCAAGTCTGATTATTCTTCATGGTTTGGTTATAATTTCTATGGTTCTAATCGTTTTTACACAAATAGATATTATAATCACAACACTTCAAAGAAACCTGTTAATTCTCCTAACCCGAAAGGACCCAATTGGCAATGGGTACCTAAAACTGTTTAAATTCCATTTTGCAGCTCCGTCATGTGTGGTATTTGGATTCTGGATGCTCAAAACACATGATAGGTAGAAAGGAGCTGTTGAGCAACTTTGTGGAAAAAGATGGAGGGAAAGTTAAGTTTGGGAATGATCAGTACTCTCCAATCTTGGGTTATGGAGATATAGTAACAGACAACGTCAGGATCACCAAAGTGAATTATGTTGAAGGCTTAGGGAATAACTTGTTTAGTATCGGTTAGTTTTGTGACAAAGACCTAGAAATCCATTTCAAAAAGAATCGATGCGCAGTTCTAACCGACGAATGGAATGAACTTCTTGTTGGTTCTAGAAAGTCAAATCTTTACACTATTGACGTATCAAAGCTTAAGCCAAAGAAGGACGTGTGTCTGATGTCTAAGGCAACACTGGAAAAGAGTTGGTTATGGCATAGACGACTATCTCATCTCAACTTTCGTTACATTCAAAAGCTAACGTTGGGTTATTTAGTTATAGGTCTACCGGTTCTGCAGTTTGAGAAAGACAACTTCTGTACTTCTTGTGAGAAGGGGAAGATAAATCGAGCTCCTCAGCCACCGAAACCCGAACCCATCACACACAAACCTTTGGAAATCCTTCATATGGATCTCTGTGGTCCGATGAAAACTCAGAGTATCAGTGCCAAACGATACATGTTAGTCATTGTCGATGATTATTCGAGATACACTTGGGTCAAGTTTCTTCGATCAAAAGACGAAATACCTGACTTGATCATCTCGTTAATCAAACAGCTTCAAGTGAACCGTCAACAAACAATTCAGACTGTCAGGTCAGATAACGAGACAGAGTTCAAGATCAAGACTCTTGATGACTTCTTTAAATCATTAGAAATATCTCATAAATATTCTGCGGCTAGAACACCTCAGCAGAACGGAGTCGTCGAAAGACGCAACCGCACACTTGTTGAAGCCGCCAGAATGAAGCTGTCTTATGCTGATCTACCTCTGTTTCTGTGGGCTGAAGCTGTTTCAACGGCATGCTATACACAAAACTGCTCTATTATCCATCGTCGGTTTGGTAAAACTCCATATAAACTGATTAATAATAGGAAACCTGTAATACACTGCTTTCATGTTTTTGGATGCAGGTGTGTTGTGCTGAACGACAAGGACAACTTGAATAAATTCAGTCCTAATGGGATCGAGGGCGTTTTTTTCGGATACTCGCTCACGTCAAAAGCGTACAGAGTCTATCTCAAGTCTTCTAGAACTGTGAAGGAAAGCATAAACGTCAGATTCGACGAAACTGAAGAGATGACTTCTGTGCATAATAGTACAGAACCCGCAATATCAGGAATTCTAGCATCTGGACAAATCCGTCCAATGATGACTAGATCTTCAAACAAGGATCAAGCTTCCTCTTCTAACTCTAAACCTAATGATCTTGATTTATTGTTTGAATATTTTTATGATGATTATTTTGTTAATTATAAACCTTCTTCATCTATCAATAACAGGAGCAATGTTGCCACACCACCAGCTAATTCTACATTATCAGGGCCTTTACAGGTACTGACCACTCCTACAACTGGTGCAACAACTCCTGCTTCATCTTCAAGTAACACGCATATGGCATCTCCACAAGCAATACAACGTGTATCCACGAATGGTGCTTCTTCGTCGGGTACAACTTCTAACGTCAATGATGATGATTCTGCTAACATACCTGAGTCATCTTCTGAAGCAGATCCGGAGGCAGTTCTTGTTGACTCCTCTGTCAATGAACCAGCCCCACCACCGGAACCTACCTTGACAATAGAGTTGATTTTTGATAAAGATCCTACCTTAGTGGATCCCAATGAAGGTGGTGTATCTCTCCTCCCACATTCAACAAGATGGACTAAGAGTCACCCCATTGAACAAGTCATTGGTGACGTCTCCGAACCTGTAAAGACAAGATCTGCAACGGCTAACGAAGTCCTTTACGTGCTCTTTCTAAGTCAAGTTGAGCCCACAACAGTTCGACAAGCCTTAGAAGATCCGGATTGGATCATTGCCATGCAAGATGAGCTGAATTCTTTTGAAGCATTAAACGGTAATTGGTACAAAGTGGGTCCTGAAGAATAAGAAAGATAAAGATGGGATTGTTGTGAGAAACAAAGCACGCCTTGTAGCTAAAGGGTATAGGCAACAAGAGGGAATCGACTATGATGAGACGTATGCATCGGTAGCTCGCTTAGAGGCAATCCAAATGTTTCTTTCATTTGCCGCTTTCAGAAACTTCACTGTCTATCAAATGGACATGAAGACTGCTTTCTTGAACGGTATCTTGAAGGAAGAAGTATATGTTTCTCAACCGAAGGGTTTTGTGGACAAAGATAAACCATATCACGTCTACATTCTTGACAAAGCTCTCTATGGTCTCAAGCAAGCCCCTCGCGCCTGCTACGAAATCTTATCAACCTACCTACTTGATGCTGGCTTTCGGAAAGGTAAAATCGACACAACTCTCTTCACTCTGCATAAAAATGGTGAGATCCTTCTGGTACAAATTTACGTTGATGATGTTATATTTGGTTCAACTGACCCTGGATTGTGTACTTGGTTTTCGGGCATTATGATGACTAGATTCTAGATGAGTATGATGGAAGGGATTAATTTTTTTGTCGGATTACAAGTCAAGCAATTCTCAACTGGTATCTTCATCAACCAATCAAAGTATGTGTTTGACATTTTGAAGAAATTGAAGATTGAAAACTGTACCTCAATTGGTACACCTATGGCTCCTGGATCTAAAATTGGTCCGGATCCACATGGTATAGATGTAGATGTTAAGAATTACAGAGGGATGATAGGCTCTTTAATGTAGCTTACGGCAAGTCGTCCAGATATAATGTTTTCGACATGTCTATGTGCAAGATTTCAGGCATAACCAAAGGAATCACATTATGGTGCTGTTAAAATGATCTTTCGATATCTGAAGGGGACACCGTATCTTGGTTTGTTGTACCTAAAGGGAACGGGATTCGAACTCAGTACATATTCTGATGCGGATCATGGAGGTAGTATGCTAGACCGGAAGAGCACATCTGGTCATGTGCAGTTTTTGGGTGATAAACTAGTAAGTTGGTCTTCGAGGAAACATAACTGTGTTTCTACATCAACTGCAGAGGCAGAATATGTTGTCGCTGCCAGTTGTTGTTCACAGGTTCTGGGGATGAAGACTTAACTGATGGATTACGGCTTCATGTACGAGAAGATCCCCATTTACTGTGATAGCAAGAGTGCAATTACCATATCAGCTAACCCAGTCCAGCATACAAAGAACAAACACATCGACATCAAGTATCATTTTATTAAAGATCATGTTGAAAAATGTACGATTGAATTATACTTTGTCACAACTGAGTATCAACTTGCCGATCTCTTTACAAAAGCTTTGGATGAAAACGATTTAATTTCTTAGTATCCAAGCTCGGCATGTTGAACATGAAAGTTTAATATTCCATATTGATCATATAATGGATGGAAATATGTGTATTTCAATCTAGTTATTTCTATCTAGATTGATACATCCAAATTTTCATCACATTCTATTCTCAATATAAGATATTTTATTTTCATGTCTTAGTTGTTTTTCATTGTTTATTCTGTTTGTCACTTTATATTCTTGTTATGATATCTATGTTTGCATAAGGTGTGTTCATAGTCTCAGGGGAAGTACATTATAAGATTTATGCACAAGAATAGGGGGAGTGTGCATAACCGACAAAGCTTGTAAGTGTTGATTTCATGTGCTCCTTACTTGACGATCACAAGGTATGTTCTCTAATTTCTTTTAGACACAAACTCTTAAATGATGAAAATCATTTTTTCAAAAACATACTTGCATCATTTAAGGGGGAGTGAAAATATTTTAAAAACCTTGCGTGCTTAATCAATTGGAAGTTGGACAACTTCTAATGTGATAAAATCTTTTCAAAATTTTATCTGAAATTGTCCAAGTTTCACTGTTATCGCAACCTTCACTTGCGATATCTCAGTGAACAGTGTTTTATCGCAACCTTCTGTTGCGATGAAACCAAGAGGATTTCTTATCGCAACCATGCATTGCGATAAGACCATGGGAACAATATCTTGTCGCAACCTTCTGTTGCGATAAGATTTAGAGGTTATCGCAACTAGTTCATTGCGACAACCTGACACTGTGGCAGGTCAAATCCTTGGACCAATCTCATTGTGCCACATGTCACTTTTTTTAAAAATCGTATAAATAGCAGAGACATTCTCATATCTTGTCTCATCTCAAAAACCCTTTTCTCTCTAAAACTGCTACTGTGCTTCTCGTTTTCAAAGATTTTTCGCGATTTCTGTTGCATTCATTCTAGTCAGATCTACATCGAGGTACTGATTCCAAACTTTCAGTCGATTTCGTCCATAAAACTCAAGTTACAGTCATTTTTATGGTTTTAGGGTCGATATTCTTCATATTCTGCTTAAATCTTGTGTTTGTGTGTTTGTTGATACTTAGAAAGTCATAGGGTTCACTGTCGAGGGTATTGTGAGCCTAGTAGTGTGGGTTTTAACATCAAAAGTTGCGAAAAAGACAAATCAGGGCCCGAGTACTTAGTTTTATTTCAGTATTCATCTTTATCGCAACGCACTAATATTCAAACCTTCAAAACTATCGCAACGGTCTATTATTCATAACTATCTCAACCTTGAGTTGCGACAAGATCTTATCGCAATCAGTTTGTTGCGATAACCTCTTGTCGCATTCTTCAAGTTGCAATAAGCCTTTCTTGTGCACTGCGATAAGCCCAAGACTTAGGGTATTTTTGGAAAAAAAATTCAAGGCAAAATCAATTTTGGCACTGTTCTAAACTGTTAAGTGGTTCAGATGGATCAACATGATGGCAACGCTTCGGATGACAACACCATCATCCATTTTCATCGTTCATCCCATCCAGCGGTCAATGCTCGTGACCGGGATGAAGAGATTTACCCGAGGGGTTCATTTTTGAGGTTTGAAGCAAACAACCATCATTTGGATCTTGCAGTTGCTTTTGACCATCAAATCATCGTAGAGATCATCCGCGGCGATCCTCAGCGAACTGCGCTTACCAGAGTCGAGCTTGTACCGGTCATATACCTTCAACAATTATGTGGTACACTCGAATTCCATCCTACTGATCGTACACCACATTTCACGGCCAGAGTTGACCACTTTGATGCTAGAATCACCTTACGAGGACTTCGTCGTGCACTTAACCTACCATACTCAGAGAATTTTGAGGATCCGGTTCCTGAAGTGCAATTATTCGAAGACATCCGCAGTCTCGGATTCCAAGACCCCGCCAACCAAATTCTAACCGGTTCATCACAGTTCAAACGCAAGCATCTTCCACCTATATGGTACACTCTATGCTCTATTTTTAACCGTTGTATGACTTCCAAACACAGAGGCCTAGACAAGACAAACCTGACGATCCTACGGATGTTTCATGCCTTCGTGTTCAATCGACACATCGATTACGCTATCCTGCTCTGGAATGAGCTTATTGAGCCTGTCGAAGACAAGGCTCGCCCGAAGAAGAACATAACTTTTGTGCCCTGTCAACGATTCTTCCAGATTCTGATTCATCGGATTATGGAAGATAATCATGAGATTCCCCGACGTGCAGATGCACCACGAAGGCATCACATCACTCGACAAATGGCTGAAATAGCAGACATCACTCGACAAATTAGCAGATGCACCAGATTCTGTTCAATCGACACAAAGTAGCAGACATCACTCGACAAATGGCTGAAATATTGCCAGTCATATTCTAGGAATTGGATAAAGGAGCATTAATCTAGAACCAGTAATGATTCATAGTGTGGCTCTAGGCGGTAAGAAAAGGAGTAACCAGGTTTGCTATAACTTGTTTACATTGATTTTGCAAATGTTATTATTGAAACGAATGTTCTCACTAGGCGTTGGCCTAATCGTTTCCTATAATGTTTTCTTACCAGGTTAAGGCTCGGGAAAATAAAGGGTTGTGGGACGAGCGTTTTTGGATTAGCAGTGGTGGCAATTAACAAAGAGGAGATTTTTGGATGGATAGCTTAGATACCTTAATTAATCTGATTATAGTTACATAATTAGATTGATAGGTTATTTGAAGTATCCTGTTTGTAAATATACTCTTGATGGTTAATCCCATGCTATTTATATAAGTTGAAGTCTTGTTATCATAACCTGTTGTAACTTAAGGTTTAAATTGGCCCGGATTTTGGGGCGTTACACTTGGTTTGATTTTAACCTGTTCTTCATATTTTTTAAACAGAATCTGTTTTTCTGCCATTCTCGACAAGTTCGACTTTGGTAAACTTACAGAACTTGTTTCTTCTGTTAAAACACTCCATTATAGTGCATTGTTCAAGGTTTTTACACTCATAAGCTCTTTTCTAAAAACCTGACCCATCATCTGAAAGTTTCAGTTCATACTCTGTTTTCTGGCATTTTCCAAAACCATTCGAAATGACGAACACCAAAAACTACTTTTCTTCCGATTCCTTAACAAAACCACCCACTTTGCTCAGAGATGAGTACTCTCAGTGGAAGATTCGAATGATCCACTTCTTCGAGGGCTCTGACAAAGAACTTCTGCATTATATTCATAATCCTCCTTTCATTCCCATGTTAACAGTACCACGTGTACCTACCACAGACGACACTCTAGAGATTCCTGAGCACGAGAAACCTAAGACAAAAGATAAATGGTCTGCCCCCGACTAGGAGAAATGTGAGTTTACTCAGAAGGCCAAGCGACTTCTGATAATGGCCATCCCCAATGACCTCTTCCAATCCCTAGATGCGTGTGAATCTGCATACGATCTATGGAGGGAATTGGATAAACAGTTGGAAGGAGGGGCTAAAACTCAGAAAAATCGCAGAGCCCAATGTATCATTGAATATTACTCCTTCAAAGCTCTGCCGACAGAGTCTCTGCAGACAACTTATGACAGGTTTAACTCTCTGATAAACAAGTGCAGGAAGTTCGGGATCCACAGAACTTCTGAAGAGAACAATGTCATGTACCTAAAGAGCCTCAATGAAGAATGGATCTAGCTGTCTATGTCCCTACAAACAAATCAGAACTTAGACACCTGGAGTTTATCAAATCTTTATGGAACTTTGGCAGCCCAAGAACCCCAAATCGCCCAGTCAAAAACTCAAACTGTTGGGCCTCTGGCACTTGTTGGGAGGACTACAGAGGCAAAAGAGAAGCCTAAGAAGGAGAAAGCTGTGGAGGAGAAGAAGGAGAAGAAGAAGAAAGTGGTGATGGTTGATAGCTCTGAGGAGGAATTGGTAGAAGAGGAGGAGGCAACGATGGCCTCGATAGCTAAATCTTTAGCTCTGTTGACGAAAGAATTTGTAAGAGGAGGATACAGGAAGAAAGGTTATGAACGTGATGGAAGGGATGATAGAGGAGAGAAGTACGAGTCGAGAAACCAGAGAAGAGAAGGTTCTAACGACCAACAGAGGTCAAATGACAGGAATGATAGAGGTGGTGACCGACAGAAGTCCGACGACAGAGCTGGCAACGCTTCCCAGAACCATGGATGTTTCAATTGCGGCAAGCCAGGCCACTATGCTGCTGACTGCAGGAGCAAACCCAACCGCCCTGAGAGGGATTCTGCTTTCTACAAAAAGAAGACAAAATATTATGCTCAAAAGTCACTGATGGTGGAACAGGAAAACTGGTTGTCAGATGAATGGCAGAGGTCAGCTCCTCAGAATCTGATAGTGAGGTATCCACTTCTGTTGGTTTCCCGTTTTGCTTATACAAGATTATCAGATCTATTAGTTCAAGTTTATGTTTGATGCGGAAGCGTATTGAAGAACTAACAGATATGTTTGATAGATTTAGAACACACAATATAAAGAAACAGTATAAAGATGATATCTTGAAGATTACTGTTGTTTTATATATAAGGCAAGAATAGATTTAAGAACAGTTGAGTATGCAAAGCTTTAAGCAGATATGACTCTCGATGTGCATAAGCTATGTGTTCTTGTGTGCTTTTTGTAAAAACAGTTGTGTATTTTCTATTCTTAGGAAGAACTCAACATGAGTCTTCCTTTTATACTACTACAAGGGGACCATAAAGCATAAGCTTTTGTTGATCGGATGGTATGAACAGTTGAACATGTTGTATTTCATTTAATGGCATAGACGTCTATGTTGTACTAAGCCCTATTGAGTCCACTCAGAGTTTGACACGTGTTGAAGTTGGACAGTGCAAGCTACCATGCAAGTTGATGAACAGGTCAGGAACAGTAGCAAGATATTTCTTCAACAGTGGCAAGATATTATAAATATCTTCCAAGTCTTCAGTCTGAACCGCAGAGGCTCTGTCATGGGTGACAGAGGTTCTGTGGTTGGTTCCTTGGTGAGCATTCTTCTGTAGCTCCTTCTTTGGTCCTTTGTGAGTAGTCTTCACTGGGTTCCTTGTCTTTTGCTGTTGTCCGCAGAGGCTCTGTTATTGGTAACAGAGGTTCTGCGGTCTTGGTCTTCTAAAAGCGTCCTTCTGTAGTTTCTTCGGTCTTTGATTACTCTTGATTAAACTTCCTTTGATTCTTCTGAGGTGCCCGGCAGAGCTTCTGTTGCACTCAGCAGAGCTTCTGTGGAAGTTCTTCTGTACTTAGCCATTTTTCAATACTTCTAATTTTTCAGAATATTGGAGCTAACAATCTCCCCCTAAGTATTGAAAAATAAAAGATTGAATTTATGCATTTTATCTTAAGTAATAAAAAGAGGTTAAACAATACCTCAGAAGATTATTTCTTTCATTTGGAATTTATGCCTGAGGCATTTACATTTGAGTACATTAAATGAACAGAAATAAACGTTGACAGAGGTTCTTTGAAGAGACTCAGATTTTTGCATTTGGGAAGTCGTCGAACTTTCTGTTGTCTTTTCCTACTTCCTTGAGTTCTTCATAGAATTTGAGGAAGAGATTTCTTAAGCCTAGTGTAGAATCAATCTCTTTAATCATCATCAGAGCAGATACTTCGTCCATAAGCTCTGTTGCTTTGTTCTCCTCTAGTATTTTTCTGAACATGTTCAGAGTATGGATTGTGTACTTCTGACAGTCCATTGTCACAAACAGTTTATGTTGATCAGCAGGATTCTTGAATACTAACCCGTACCTTGGAGTTTTGATGGTAGAATTGGGTATGGCATTGGGTGGGCAGAAATCCTCTGGTGGTCTGATACTTAGAGTAGTCATGCCTAGATCGATGGCTAGTTGAAAGTCGAGCATGTTGTAGATTAGGAGCTTTTCACGCATCGCCTTTCTGAGAACTCGATAAGACCTTTGGTGGCAGTCATCATTGAAGTTGTCTTTCGTCCATTGCAGAAGGTCAGGTAAGTCATAGGGATTAAGGTTTCGGATATCAGCATCAGAAAATTGATTCTCTGATTTGTCAGACCTTTTGACTTTCCAGATTGTATACATCGTATGAGGATAAGTTCTCATTTTAGAGTATTTACAATAGATTACCTTCTTTATTTTGTGAATGGAGTAAACTTGGTTGACCGGTTTTGACTTTGTAGAGGTGAAGATGGCATCGAAATCCTTTCTGAGCTTCTGATATCGGACATGAGCTGGCAGATCGCTCTGGAAGTGTTGTATGTAGAGATAATTGTAAACTTGCTCTTTCATTTGTTCAATGGTTGGAGTAGTTCTTAGAATTGGTCTCCTTAGCTCATCCATTTGTCGAGTGATGTCTGCTACTTTACCTTCTATTACCTTAGCTGTGGGATCCAGGGTTGGATTTTCTGACAGAGGATTCAAGTTGAATGCCCAGTCTTCCTCTTCGGGTTTAGGAGTGACGAAGGCATTAAAGGCACCTTTCATCAACTTCTCTGTAGCAACTGGCATCTTCTTCTTTGGTTCTTCTTTTGTCATTATTCCCTTGCCTTTATCTTTTGGTTTTGAGGTTTCAGAGGTTGGGTTTTGGATTTGTGTGGGTGGAACCTTTGTAGATTTGACAGTTGGAGGTTTTGTGGGTTTTGGGGTTGGATGCTCTGATGTTTTGGTTGTTGCCTATAAAGGTTTTGATACTTCGGGTTGTGAGGACTCTGTTGGTGAAGAGTTTTCGGGTCTTGGAGGTGGGATGTCAAAACGCTTTGCTGATTGAAAAGCAGATACAAATTCCATTCTGCGAAGAATGAACTCTGCAGTGCGTTTTGGTCTTTGGGGTTTTCGAGCTATGGATTTGACTCTAGTTTTGCGCGGGATTGGTTGTGAGGTTGGTGTTGATTCTTTGGGTGAGGGTGGAGTTTGTTATGAGGAAGAGGATGCAAGAGTGATTACCTTAGGTTTTGTGGTTGGTGCATCCTCTGCTGAGATAGAGGTGTTTTACCTCTGTTGTGTTCCCTTCTGGGTTTCTGTCGTAGAAGGTTCTGCAGTTTTCTCTGTAGTTTTTGCAGCAGCAGGCCTCTGTTGTTTCCTTTGTTCTCTCCCCCTCAGGATGACCAGATGCTCCATCATCGGGATCATCCTGCCTTCTTTTAGCAGCAACTTCTGTTCTGCAGGTTTCTTGAGTTGCTTGCCTTGCTGCATGTTTCTTCATTGTTTCAAGGTAGATTGCGATCGAAGTCTTGAAGGCTTTGGTCGCACTTTTCTTGAACTCTGTAGCTGTTGTTTCGACAATGTTAGTGGCAGAGGCGATGGCAGCAGCAGCAGAAGTTTCTGTAGTTGACTTTATTTCTGCAAGGGCTGTTTTAACCTATGTGGATAAGGTATCCACTTTGGTACTTAATCCTGTAAGCGCGCCTGCAGTCGAATCTGTAAACGTCGTGAATGAGCTTTGCAACTTATTCAATGTTTGAGTTACAGAGGTTACAAAGACTTGGAACTCATCCTTCGTAACATGTTCCTCTTGGGTAACCTCTGGAGGAA
Source organism: Saussurea involucrata (assembly GCA_033807775.1). Taxonomy (NCBI): domain Eukaryota; kingdom Viridiplantae; phylum Streptophyta; class Magnoliopsida; order Asterales; family Asteraceae; genus Saussurea; species Saussurea involucrata. The sequence continues at coordinate 69,379,780 of CM066320.1, forward strand.
CAACCCCTTCTCCAGAGTGAGTCCCTGTTCCTGGGACACCTTCTTTCACCCTTGTTTGTACGTTGGGGGTGGAAGGAATTCCATCTCATCTTTGAGAAGAAACATGAGTTTCAGTCTCTACAGATGTTCTGTGAAGAACAGTGTCCAAATCCACTCCAGAGGTGGGTATTAGAATATTCTTCTGTTGACTTGGAGACTTGTCTAGAGTCTCTTCGTCTTGGTGCTCTCTACTTCTCTCTGAAAGAAGTTTTGGCCCTATACTGTGCGTGGCAGAGGAAACGAATTCCTCTGTAGGGGTTTCTAGTGTGATCTAGGGCGATGGATCACGAACTATAGGTGAGTCTCTTTGAGGAGACTCCCTAGGAATGGTATCCCCTATTTATGTGGGCGCAGAAGTCGAAAGAGTGACTTCTGGCTGTTTGGTTTGGGTAGGGATCGAGTTGTGCGACTCTTTTTCAATAACTCCTTCTGCAGCTAGACCTGCGTAGTTAGATGTGTGGGTTGCACTGGGAGGGGGTGAGGGATGTGTGCCTTCTGCAACTTCGGCATCTTTTTCTTTTTCATTTTCTTTTCCTCCAGACGTTTCTACCCTATCCTCTAACCTATTTTATGTAAATTTACCTATTTGGACCTCTTCTTCTGCAGTCTCTTGCCTTGGCAGAAGTGAATCAAGAACCTCTGTGAAGATTGGGGTTTGCAGAGGTGGAACTTGATCCTTTTTTATTTCCTCTGTAATTGATTGCAGAGGGGAAGATGGTTTCTTCTTCTTTGATTTCCTTTTCTTCGGTTTTGGTTCCCCCTCCTCTGTAGATTTTGACTTTCTTTTTCTTTTGGAAGAGGGAGGGGCAGAGGGTGGAGAAGATGGTTCTGCAGGGGGTTGTTGGATAGCAGAAGCAGAGGCAAGTGGTTCCTCTGTAGGGTTCTTCGATTTCTTTCCCTTTTTCTTATTCTTCTCTTTAGATCCCTCAGAAGACTTCCTTTTTGAAGGATAGAGGTCTTTCCTTATATTTCTGAAGTTCTTCTGGTTGGCCTTGTGTTTAGCCAACTTTATCTTCCATTCTTCCTCTATAAGTCTCTCTATTACACTAACTCCTATGGGCATTCCTATACGCGGGGCTATTACAGAACTGGGTTCAGGAGTTCTGTAAACGCGTGTGTACTCACTAACTAGTTCTTCATCACTAGCATAACCTAACATTACCTTTGACAGTGGCCTGCTATGCGGGTAGCCGTCCTCATGTTCTGTAGGAGTGTTCTTGGACATAGGAAATTGCTTAGGTTTGGGACCGTCCATTGGCCATTTTTGGATAAGGAGTAGGGTTCGAAAAGTACACTGAGGATTCGCTGGAACTGTAGAGGGGGCAACTAGTTGTGATCAGACATTTTGGCTTCCTGGGAGGCGATTTTGTGATCGATGGTGTTGATGATCTCTTGCATCATTATGTTGGCATAATCTAGGGGTAGATCATAGTACACACCATACATGATTGAGAGAATTTGAGGTGAGCTTTGATCGATGCTCCCGATTTTGCCCGTGAGGCAACGATTTAGGATGGAGAATAAGGTATTCCACAGAGGGGGTAGTCTTGCTCTGCGGAAATCGTTCCTCTTTTTCAACTGTTGGTTGTACCCTAACATGTGCAGAAAGTCGACAAGTTCTTCATTTGTTGGTTGGGGGGCATACTTTTTGATTCCCATGAGTCCTCTTGTTGGAAGGCCTAATTCTAATGAGAACATGGTGCGGTTGAACATCAGTTCAAGGCTCTTACTTTGGTCAGGTTTAGAAATGTAGCCTCTGATCAAATCGGTGTCAGCGTCATAACGGCAAGATTGCCAAAACTGATGTAGGTAACGTATAGGTATTTGTTCAACGGTTTTGCTCAGAAGAGGGTAAAGAAAGTGGTTCTCTTGGATGTTTAGCAGGATGGCATGTTCTTTGCCAAATGTCGTAGGAGAAGGAACAAGATAACAATTGTTTGATTTAATGGGAAGGGTTTGCTCGAAATGGTCATTTGAGAAAAATTGTTGCAGGTGGGTAGTGGGTACAAAGGATGCCTCGTCGCCGTAGTCATGTCTGTTTGCATCGGCGGCGGTATGTGTATTGTGGGAGTGCTCAGAATGTACTGTAGAGGGTGGCGGAGAGTTCGTTGGTGAAACGTGAGTAGCTTTGGAAATGGAAGCCATTTGTAGGTTTGAAAGTTCTAGGTTTTCAGAAAGAAATAAGCAAGTTCACCGGAGAAGATGAGAGAATAGTAAAGTTTTGAAAGTGATTTTTAACTTAGGTTTTATACTGTGGTAACGGATAGAATTCGGAAACGGTGAAAATGTGAGAAAGTTAATAAAATTTGAGGTCCGCACTCGAGTTCATTCGGCGTGATGCAAGTTTCCAGGACGACTTGATATGTACGTCAATGAAAACTCGACATGTCATCAGAGTCAGTGACGATGAGACATCGTGGGCGGCCATATTAAATGAAAAGCGCGTGGGTTTAAATTTTCACCACAGAAAAGTTACCGTTACAGATACAGAAATTCCCAAGTGGAAATCTTTACAGAGGCTCTGTGGGTACAGAAGCTCTGTGATTTTGGAAAACTTTTATCTCTGTATATTGTATCTTTGATGAAAAATCGTTTGAAAACACGGAGAGGATCAATAAATCTTTAGTAGAGAGAAATTATCCTACAGAGGTTTTTGGACCTCTGCCAGAGCCAGCAGAGGCTCTGTGACAGGAGATTTCTAATAACTAAAAATTTATAAACATTTTTAATCATCCAAGTTTTTGATAAGTTTTAACAATGTATTTAGGACCTATTTGAATGTTGGTGTCCTAGAAAATTGTAAATTTCAAAGATTTTGTGTAGGAGAAGTCATTTGAATGATTTGATGGATCTACAGAGGTTCTTTGGTTGAAAGAACTCTGCGGCTTATGACTTCTGTAGCATTGTGTGAGTGCGAGATACCAACCTATTTTTCTTTTTCATCGGCGAATGTGATCTCTTCTGTCGCATTCTTAGCTCCCCCTTGACTTATGAATCTCTGTAGATTCAGCAAGGTCTCCTTTTTCGCTCCCCCTTGATCTAACAACCTCTGTAGATCAAGTGTCTTCTTCTGTTCCCCCTTGACCTATGCTTGGTTCAGAATAAGATAAGTTGTGCACAGAACATAGGTCAAGATCATCAGAGGTTCTGTAGAGGTCGTCAGAGGTTCTAAGCAGACTTTACAGAAGTTCTGTGATCTTAAGAACTATTGAAGTTTTAAGAATTTACATACAGAGAAAAAAAAATTACAAAGTATACAGTATCTATGTTATACTTACAGAGGTTTTGGGTACCCATATTCGTATGGGTCCTATTGTATGAAACGCCTTTATGCATTTGTCATACATACCAGAAATGAAAGACTTTTTGTCTTTTTGAGCATTTTGAACAGGTATAGAGCCTTTCATTTTCCAAACCTTTTTCACCTTTTTAAAAGTTTGATTAACTAATTTGTCCAACCTATGATCATGCAAAAATTTCGATGTTGAGGTCTGAAGTTTTGAAAACATATTTGCCTTAAAAGATCCTTTAAAATTAAATTTCTTGATCCGTTTAGCAAAAATATTCTTTTTCCTTAAATTTTCCTCAAGCATCTTTTGGAGATTTGATTTGCATCTTTTCTCCAACATGATTTCAGTTGTTAAATTAGAGAGTCTTTTTGTTAGTTTGGATATTTCTGTTTTAAAAATCCTTCTCTCTTTTTCAAAGTCATTTTTTTGACTTAAATCTTGAAATCTTTGAACCTTTAACTGTTCAGATTCTTTTCTTTCAGAATCAGATTCTTTTCTTTCTTTTTCAAGGATATTTTGCAATTCTGAGATTTTACATGTAAGCTCCATAGACTTTGTTTCAAGAACAGTTTTCTTCTCTTCATAATTTCCTCTTTCATTTGCCACAATCTTTTCAAAATTGAAAATTAGTTTAGAGAAATTTAAACATTTTAGTTCAAGTCTTTTCTTTTCTTCATCTGACATAGATAAGTTCCTTTTTAGTTCAAGATTTTCACAATTTAAGATTTTAACATATTCTTCAAGTTTAGCAATTTTATCAGAGATAATAAAAATGCTTTTGTTCTTTTCATCTAGTTCTTTTTCAAGAGAAGGAATTATTTTGCGAAAATTTGTGCTGAGTTTTGAATAAAAAATTGAATCAGCATCACCACAAAATTTCATTCTAGACATTTTTTTTAACGAAAGAAACAGTTTCTATGATGTTACCAGATCGAATAGATCGAAAATGTCAGTAAAACAGAATCTGATTGAAGGAATGAAGAACAGGTTAAAAACAGATAATTTCTATCACAAATCTTGTAAAAACGAGGATCACTTGATATAAAAAAAAGCTCGGCCCTGATACCAATTGTTGGTTTCCCGTTTTGCTTATACAAGATTATCAGATCTATTAGTTCGAGTTTATGTTTGATGCGGAAGCGTATTGAAGAACTAACAGATATGTTTGATAGATTTAGAACACACAATATAAAGAAACAGTATAAAGATGATATCTTGAAGATTACTGTTGTTTTATATATAAGGCAAGAATAGATTTAAGAACAGTTGAGTATGCAAAGCTTTAAGCAGATATGACTCTCGATGTGCATAAGCTATCTGTTCTTGTGTGCTTTTTGTAAAAACCGTTGTGTATTTTCTATTCTTAGGAAGAACTCAACATGAGTCTTCCTTTTATACTACTACAAGGGGACCATAAAGCATAAGCTTTTGTTGATCGGATGGTATGAACAGTTGAACGTGTTGTATTTCATTTAATGGCGCAGACGTCTATGTTGTACTAAGCCTTATTGAGTCCACTCAGAGTTTGACACGTGTTGAAGTTGGACAGGGCAAGCTACCATGCAAGTTGATGAACAGGTCAGGAACAGTAGCAAGATATTTCTTCAACAGTGGCAAGATATTATAAATATCTTCCAAGTCTTCAGTCTGAACCGTAGAGGCTCTGTCATGGGTGACAGAGGTTATGTGGTTGGTTCCTTGGTGAGCATTCTTCTGTAGATCCTTCTTTGGTCCTTTGTGAGTAGTCTTCACTGGGTTCCTTGTCTTTTGCTGTTGTCCGCAGAGGCTCTGTTATTGGTAACAGAGGTTCTGCGGTCTTGGTCTTCTGAAAGCGTCCTTCTGTAGTTTCTTCGGTCTTTGATTACTCTTGATTAAACTTCCTTTGATTCTTCTGAGATGCCCGGCAGAGCTTCTGTTGCACTCAGCAGAGCCTCTGTGGAAGTTCTTCTGTACTTAGCCATTTTTCAATACTCCTAATTTTTCAGAATATTGGAGCTAACAACTTCTATCTCTTCCTCTGATGAAACAGAAGCTGATTTGCTTAAACTGACCATTGAATACACTGAACTCAAAAGGACTTGTGAAAATATACAGAAAAAGCTTACATTCTTCGAGAGAGAAACAAGACTTCTCACTCAAGAAAAGGCAAAAATATTTCAAGAAAAGATAGAAATTGAAACTAGTTGGAACAAACATCTAAATCCTTTGAAAGGAAATATTACAGAAGTCACTTCTGCCTTAAAAGCTAAATCTAAAGAACTTGTGGATATTGAGAGCGACAGAATGAACATTCTTGCTCTTAAGCACTATTTTCAAAAGGAAAGAGAAGTCCTCTATTAAGACTTACTCAGCAGAGATCTCTTAATCAGAAAATATCAAGATGCACAGAAGGTGTATGAAAAAATCAATACACAAATAGGGAGACGGGGAATTGGCTTCTGTGATATAGATCCATATACTGGAACCAAAAAGGACAAGTCCCTGTCTTCAGTATTTCATATTGGAAGCACAAGAAAACCTGGTTTTCCAAACTTACTCTCTGTCAGCAAAAGGCGAAAAGTCTCTGGGGAACCTCACCAGAGGTAACCTCTGAAGATGATGAATGTGTGGTTTGAAAACACAGATCTACCTTCTTCAGTCTCTGTCAAAAGAGAATCCAAACCTAAGAAATATATGAAACTCAAGATCAGATAGAATCTTCAAGTTTGGTAACCCCGAGACTCAAACACGGGTTGCTTTTGTCTGCATGATAGACTATGAAAAGAAATTATCGGCAGAGGCACCTGAGTTCTTGCCTGCTTCTTCAGAAGAAAAACTGACTCATATTTCTGAAAAAAGAATTATTGGAAATCGGTAAAAACTTTTTTTATGAAAATCCAAGTACTTCCAACAACATTCAAAATCTCTCTGAGGAAACCGTGATGAACACTTCTGTTGACTTTGAAGATATTCTTGAAAGAAAGGAAGAAAGTGAGTATGGCACATGCTCAAAAAATCCAGCCTCTATCGACAGAGATCTTAGTAACTCAACCTCTGTACATGAGGATGACTCATCCTCAGACGACTCTGAGACTGATTCAATTGAATCAGAAATAGTTCCTTGTAATGCAGAGGGATTTAAACTTTCCTTTGAAGTTCTTAACAGAACCATCACTCCTAAGGAGAAAACTACAAGTGTTCCTATTTTCCCAGATTTTGTAGACATGTGTATACAAGCCAAAACCTCTCTGGAGCTTGAGAAAATCAAACATAAAAAGGAAAATCCTCTCAATATTCAAAAGAAGCTGAAATTTTAGGCCTTTTAAAGAAAAATTAACTTGGCAACAAAAAGGTAAGTGGGTTGAAGTTAACAAGTCTTTTACTTCTGTGACAGTGAAACCTGCAGAAGTTCACCACAGAAGAAGGGGACCACAGAAGGCTACTCTCCACAGAGATTTTCCAAACAAACAATCTACTCTACATAGGTCTTCTTGTAATAGGATGTCAGATGCTAGAATAGACTGTAATAAAGCCTCCGTACCCTGTTTCAATGTTTTTAATGAAAAGTTCAAGAAAATCTCTTCGCATATTAATTACTGTCATTGCTTTAATCTCATGTATCGATTAAATCAACACTTCTCAAGCCCACACTGTTTCCTCTCTTTGCCCAAAAAGAATGCTAAATTCAAGGGAAAGAAGAAACAAAATGGTTCTTCAACAGAAGTTAAAACCAAACCCAAGGATGCTAAGGCAACCTTGAAGACCTCTGACAAAAAGAGACCCATTTGGATATGGGTACCTAAAAATCTCTGATTGTTTTACAGAAGTAGTATGTGCCGATCTGGTATCTTGACTCCGGGTGCTCGCGGCACATGACTGGCGACATAGGTCTACTATCCTCCTACAAAGATAAACTCGATGGAGGATCAGTAACCTTTGGCGACAACAAGAAGGGATATATTAAAGGCTACGGAGTCATCAAAAAGAAGAACATATCAGTTCGCAAAGTTGCATATGTGGATGGCCTAAAGCACAATCTTCTAAGTGTTAGCCAACTCTGCGATATTGGTTTCGACGTTGTGTTCAAAAGAACTTTCCGCTCTCTGCAAGGTGAAGATACTGGAGTCGAACTTCTGCGGGCTGAACGAAGAGGAGATCTATATCTTATGAACTTTAGTGTCAAGAACAAAGAAGACAAGATCTGCTTTGTTGCTTGTAAAAACGAAGAAGCCTGGTTATGGCACAACAGGTTCTGCCATCTGAACTTTTATACTCTTGACAAGCTTGTGAAACTGGATCTTGTTAAAGGTCTGCATAACGTCAAATTCAGTAAAGATCATTTGTGCTCAGCATGTGAGATGGGAAAGCTTAAGAGGGCTTCCCACAAAGGAAAGACTGGTGTGTCTTGTCCTAGGCCTCTATACATGCTTCATGTCGACCTCTGCGGTCCAATCGCTACGCAGAGCCTAGGAGGCAAGAAATAGATACTTATGGTGATCGATGAATACTCAAGATACACATGGGTGGAGTTTTTCAGAAAGAAATCAGATGTTCCTAACATTCTGATAAACCTAATGAAGAGGATCCAGGTTCTGTACGAGTGCACAATTCAGAAACTGAGAAGCGACAATGGCACAAAATTCAAAAACTCTGTCATTGAAGCCTACCTCACAGAAAAAAGGCATCTCGCAGAACTTCTCTGCAGCACGCACTCCGCAACAAAATGGCGTTGTTGAACGAAAGAACCGAACGCTTGTGGAGGCTGCCAGAACTATGCTAACAGCATCTGGATTGCCGATTTCTTTCTGGGCAGAAGCTATATCAACAGCATGCTATACCTAAAATCGATCATCCATAGTCAAGAGGCACATCAAGACTCCTTATCAATTGATCAATCAGAGGCGACCAAACATCAAGTTCTTCCATGTATTTGGTTGCAAGTGTTTTGTTCTGAATGATAGATAAGCTAGAGGAAAGTTCGATGTAAAAGCAGATGAAGGAAAGTTCATAGGATACTCTGCCACTTCCAAGGCTTACAGAGTATATCTTATGCGGTCTCGATCCATAGTGGAAAGCATAAATGTCTCTTTTGATGATTCCTTTGTAAAGACTTATGAACAAATCAGTTCAGAACTCGGTCTGAAAAAGGAATCCTCTGGAATCTCAAAGACAAGAGAAGTAGACCTAAATTTGCTATTTGATGAGATGTTCGATGATGATATTAATCCCTCTGCTGGAGGTGCCAGAGCCTCTGGACAAACATCTTCTGCCAACCAGACTGAGTCAGGTATATCTCTAACTGGTGCATTAAATTCTTCATCCTCTTCTGTGAATCATGCAGATGCACGTGTCGAGGGGGAGCCAACCGAAAATGAAACAACCAAAGATTCTACCACAGAGGCACTGGACATACCAACTCCAGCTCCAACAGAGGAACCAATACCAGAGGAAGATGAGGATTCACTCTCCATCGCATCAGAGGAATCTATTCCAGCTCTAATCCCAATACCTACACAAGCTGAAGAACAAGTTCAAGCACATAAGTACTCTCCACTACAGAGGTTGCACAGGAACCAACAATTGCAACCTCAGAAGTTTAACTAGATGATGCCAATGATCATCTCCACAGGACAACAAAGTGGACGATGAGCCATCCTCCTAGCCTGATAATCGGCGATCCTTCTGAGAAAGTCAAGACAAGATCAGCCACTTCTAATTTTTGTTTCTTTACAAATTTTATCAGCGTGATCGAGGCAAAACGTATCTCTGAAGCCCTTGATGATCCAAACTGGGTAGATACTGTGCAAGAAAAGCTTCTACAGTTTGAGAGAAACAAAGTCTGGACCCTAGTTCCTCTGCCAAAAGGGAAACAAGAAATAGGGACTAAATGGGTCTTCAGAAACAAAAAAGATGAGGATGGGGTGGTCATTAGAAATAAAGTGAGATTGGTGGCCAAGGGATATCGCCAAGAAGAAGGCATTGATTACGATGAAACTTTTGCCCCTGTCGCACGACTCGAAGCAATAAGAATTTTTTTAGCCTTTCGCAGCCCACAGAGGTTTCAAAGTCTTTCAAATAGATGTAAAATATGCCTTTCTAAATGGTGAAATTCAAGAAGAAGTCTATGTCCAGCAGCCGCTAGGATTTGAAAGTGCCAAGTACCCAAACTACGTCTATTATCTTGACAAAGCTCTGTATGGAATGAAACAGGCTCCAAGAGCATGGTACGAACGTCTTTCAACCATTCTTCTCGATAATGATTTCGACAGAGGTAAGACATATACTACTTTGTTTTACAAAAGAAAAGGTGATGAGATTCTGCTTGTACAGATCTATGTGGACAATATTATTTTTGGTTCTACAAATGTACAACAGTGCAAAGATTTTGAAAAACTCATGCAGAGTGAGTTTGAAATGAGTATGATGGGAGAATTAAACTTCTTCCTCGGACTCCAAGTAAAACAAACATCAGAAGGAATTGTTATAAATCAAGATAAATATGTCTCTGACATTCTTTCAAAATTCAAACTCTCTGATGCCTCTGTAATGAAGACCCCCATGGCCACTGAAAATAAGTTACACTCAGATCCAAATGGCAAATCTGTAGAGTGCAAGCTCTACAGAGGCATGATTGGGTCCCTTTTATACTTAACAGCAAGTAGACCTAATATAATGTATGCCACATGCCTCTGTGCAAGATATCAAACTAACCCAAAGGAATCCCACCTTATTGCTATAAAGAGGATCTTCATATACCTTAAGGTAACCAAAAATCTTGGCCTCTGGTATCCGAAGAACTCTGGCTTTGATCTTAAGTCATATACAGATTCCGATTATGGTGGATGCAAGCTAGACCGAAAAAGCACCTCTGTGAGTTGTCAATTCCTTGGTGGTAAACTAGTCAGTTGGACGTCAAAGAAGCAGAATTGTGTGTCGACATCTACTGCAGAAGCTGAATATGTTGCTGCTGCTAGCTGTTGCTCCCAAGTTCTGTGGATGAAAACTCAGCTAAAGGACTACGGTCACACCATATACAGAATACCCATCCTCTGTGATCAAAAAGTGTCATAGCTATCTCTGCCAATCCAGTACAGCACTAAAAAACAAAGCATATCGATATTCGTTACCACTTTCTGAAGCATCATGTTGAACACGGCACAATTGAGATGTACTTCGTGTCCACTGAATATCATCTTGCAGACTTATTTACCAAGGCACTTGATGAGAAACGATTCCTTTTCTTGGTCAGTAAGTTGGGTATGATAAACATGAGTTGAATCCTCTGTAAGTAAGACTTGATCCTCATGTATATATGTATATATTTAAATTCTTTAGTATGTAAATTCTCTATCTTTAAAAGTTCTATACCCAACAGAGCTTCTGTGGGATTGCTCAGAAGCCTCTGACAATCTTCACAGAACCTCTGGTGAGTTTGACCTATGTACCATGCATTGGTTATCACTTTTTGATCCAAGCATATGTCAAGGGGGAGCAGAGGAAGACCTTGAATTAGACTACAAAAGTTGCTAATTCAAGGGAGAGCCAAATAAGAATAATGGTAAGCCAAACCCACAGAAGTCAGGTCGTTCACCGAGCAAAGGTAAGTCAAAAGGAGAATGTGTCGCACAAAAGCTTTTTTCAAAACAGTTTTTCAGGACACCAACTTTTAAATATGTCCTAAAAACAATGTTTAAGGCAGTGAAAACTTTGGATGATCAAAAAGTTTCTTAAATCTTCAGTTATTAGAAATTTCAACTCATAGAGCCTCTGCTGGCTTCAACAGAGCCTCAAAGCCTCTGTGAGTACAAATTTTGTACTAAAGTTCTATCGATCCTCTCCAATGTATTTTCAAACATTTTTGCTAAAGGTGTAAGCAAAGAGGAGATGAAAGCAAGTTTCAAATCACAGAGCTCATTCCACTACAGAGCCTCTGTTGATTCTGACACTTGGCTTTTTAGGGAAATTCTGTAACATGCGGGTTATTTCTATAAGTGACAGTCATTCAGAAGTAGAAACACCCATGTGCCAAGCATTAATGGGCCGCGCACGACGTCTAATCGTGTTCTGACACTTCTGACGTGGCAACTTTTCATTGGACGTGCGTGCCACACGATTCTTCTGAAACGTTTCCCCAGCTGAAGAACTCGAGTGCGGACCCCAAATGTTTATTGAATTCACTTTTACCATGGAATTCTATCTGTTTTTCTACCCCCCTATATAACCCTGTTTAACTCATTCCTCATTATTTTACGAATTTACTACTCCTTTCTTCTCTGGCGAACCTTGCACACCTGCAAACTCTTCCTTTCTTCTCATATTATTCAATATTAAAGCAATGGCTTCCACTTCCAACTCTCCGGCGAACTCCCCAGCCCATTCAGAGCAATCACATAACCCAGAAATAGCCGGAAACTTAGAACAAGACAACTCAGGTGAATCAGTAGCCTATTCCGACAACCCACCTCTAAAACTTTCTTGAACATTAACACTTTGAACGTGTTCTTCCCTTAAAACCCAATAACCATTTTCTTGTTCCCTCAAGAACAGCCTTTGGTGAGGAACATGCCATTCTACTCAATATCCTGGAAAACCACTATCTGTTCCCTCTGTTAACCAAGAATGTGAAGAAGATCCCTACCAGATACCTCAATTAGTTCTGGCATAGCTGTTTTGATGACCAAGAGACTAGGAAAATCAAGGGATACATATCCAAACCTGACCAATCTGAATACATTGAAATCAAGTTCAACAGAACCATGTTCTCCCTTGAATTTGGTCTACCAACAAGAGGACTTCTGGGAATCAAGAAGTACGCAGAGGAACCCTCAGAAGCAGAACTCTGTAGATTCACATAATTGTTGGGCTACAACACCCACTTAAAGAAAATGAATGATTTCGGAAGGAATAGGTTTCCCCCACTGTGGAATACTCTATTCTCCATCCTTAACAGATGCCTAACTGGCAAAATAGGCAGCCCAGACCAGATATCCCACCAGATCATGGCCATAATTTTCGGGGTGTATTATGACTTGCCATTGGACTATAGCACCCTTATGCTGCAAGAGATCATAAGCACAATAGATCACATGATCTCCTCACAGAGGGCAAAGGGATCCTCAAGCGAAAATCTTCCCCCTCTACAATATCAGAGGATTCTAGGTGTTCTTCTAGAACCTCTACTACGCATAAAGAAATGGCCAATGGAGGGACCCGTCGGGAAAACATACACTATGGGAAAGAACACCCCAACAGAGCACTTATAAGGATACAATTTCTGCAGACCTCTGCCAACCAAACTTCTGGCATATGCAAGCGACAAAGACCTTAAGATAGAATATATACGCAATCACAGGACTCCTGAATCGAGTCCAGTGACACCCCCGCGTCTAGGAGCCTCTATAAGTGACCAGGTAATAGAGAGAATGAGCGATAAGGGGTGGGCAACGGCCTATGCAAAGCATGAACAAATACAAGAACGATTCCTTCTTCAGAGAAGCCAACTAGAAACCTTTGCTTCCAAGAGCAAACCCTCTGCCACCACTCCCAAAAAGAAGAAAGCCCACAAATGAAAGAAAATTACAGAGGGCACCTCTACCAGTGCTGCACAAACCCAACAGTCTCCACCAACAGAAACAGTGGTCGTTTCTTCTGCACTTCCTCCTCCTAAATACAAAAAGAAGAAAAGAAAACATAAGTCTTCTGAGGAGGGTGCCCCCAAACCCAAAAGAAAGAAAAGCAAGAAGAGAACCAAGAAGTCTCATACTCCTCTGCAGACTGTCGCAGAGGGAGTTGAAATAGAAGAAGAAATGGAAGAAGAAACCCGTGAACAACCTCTGTAATCCCCAACTCCTACCAACTACGCAGATCAGGGTGACTTCCTTGCCTTCCTCCAACGCTCTGATATTGCAGACTCTTTAGACACTTCTGGCTGGAACGCAGAAGCCCTATCCAATCAATCAACTGAAGAACTAGACTTCATAATCTATGAAATTGATTCTGACTTAGATGAAGATGACCATACCCCTAAGGATATTTAGGTTGCGACTACGACCAAAGCACTAAGAACATTTATTACACTTCTCCCTAACACAAGTCAAATCATAAGCATTTTTCTCTTTGACCAAAGCCAAAGTCGACCGTCGTGTAGAAACACACGACCTCGACCAACTAACGTACGATTCTTCTGTTATGTTTTCCTCATTTAATGCAGGTCAAACGACAATTATGGCCAACGGACAAAACTGACAAAGCAGTTATGAACATTAAACAACAGAGATCGGTGCGACCATTACAAGAGGAATTCATGGAGTCATTAAATGCATTCGAAGACTATAAATATGAAGGCAAAGTCATCATTGACATATCATCGAATTCTGGAATCACACTGCATACTCAAGAACATCCGAAGCAAAGAAATCTCTCTAAAGTGATCGCTCTCGACGCACGACTTACACTCTCGACCTACAGTCTTCGCACACGATACACTTGTGTTTACATTCCAAACACTTGTTACTTTACATTTAAAGTTTTTCCTTTCATCTGTATTGTAATCTCTGTACGATCGACACCAGAAACAAAGGACATCGCCCCTGTTTGGCGATCATAGTGCAGCGACGACTTCCACAGTCGTCCGCGGGTTTTTCCTTGTTGAGGTTTTTCCCACGTCACCAAAATCGTTGTCTTCTTTACGATTTTCTGTCTTTAACGCACTGTTTTGTCGAACGATTCCTTTCTTTAGTTGTTAAGCTCCACAATCAACATTAAGTTATCCTTCTGGACGACTTTTAGCATTAACAGTTTGGCGCCCACCGTGGGGCCCCATCTAGAGAAAATATTTGACAAACGTGCGTCTTACTAACTCTCCCTTGGAGTTTCTCCTCTTTTCTTTTTAAGGGAAATGACAGGTGACGAAAACCCAGAGCAAACCGCTGCCCAAATGCATGAGAAGCTTGAAGATGCGTAGGATTTTTCTGCGATAGTAGATGATTGTCGCCTGGAGGAAATCGTCCTGGATCAGAGCAAGCCTAACCAGAAAATCCTCGTAGGATCGTCCCTCGATCCATGCCTAAAGGACAAGTTAATATCTTTCTTGCAGGAGTATGCCGATTGTTTTGCCTGGTCGCACGAAGATATGGTCGGTATAGACCCTGGCGTCATTTCCCATAAGATCAATGTTGACCCATCGTTCAAACCTATTAACCAAAAGCGCAGGAAATTCGCTCCCGAAAAGAATAAGGTGATAAATGACGTGGTCGACAACCTCCTCAAGACGGGGACATTTTGAGAAGTAAAATATCCCGATTGGTTTGCTAATGTCGTGGTTGTGGCAAAGAAAAATGGTAAATGGAGAGTCTGTATCGACTTCACAGATCTCAACAAAGCTTGTCCTAAAGATCCTATCCCATTGCCATATATTGACGCCATGGTCGACGCGAGAATGGGGCATGAACTATTAACGTTCATGGATGCTTATTCTGGATATAATCAGATCCTGATGCACGACGAGGACCAGGACAAACCTGCATTCATGACAGATTGAGGTATTTACTGTTATAAGGTTATGCCTTTCGGACTAAAATGCAGGTTCTACCTACCAACGTCTGGTAAACAAAATGTTCAAAGATCACCTTGGCGACACAATGGAAGTTTATAACGACGACATGCTCGTCAAATCGAAGCAAGCAGTCGACCACGTCCTTCGTAAGTACAGCATGAAACTCAACCCAACGAAGTGTTCCTTTGTTGTTAGTGCTGGGAAATTCCTGGGCTACATGGTCACTCGTCGAGGAATCGAGGCCAACCCCTATCAGATCAAGGCCATTATTCAGATTAAGTCTCCGAGAAATTTCAAGGAGGTCCAAAAGCTCACTGGTCGAGTGACAGCTATGAACAGGTTTATCTCTCGATCCTCGGATAGATGTCACTTATGTTACAATGTCCTTAGGAAAAACAAAGGCTTCGACTGGACCGACGATCATGAGCAAGCACTACAAAAATTAAAAGAGTACATGACGTCACCGCCTTTGCTATTGAAGCCTCGCGATCATGAGGTCTTGCAGCTATATTTGGCTGTTAGTCCTAATGCAGTAAGTGTCGTCCTAACACGAGAAGATGAAAAGCAGCAACTGCCGATCTACTATGTAAGTAAATCTCTCTTGGACGTAAAAACCAGGTATTCCTCTATGGAAAATTTTCTCTTGTCACTAGTCACAGCTGCTAAAAAATTGCGACATTACTTTGAATCGCATCCTATTACTGTCGTTACTAACTTTCCTCTTAAGTCTGTCTTGAGGAAACCTGAGTTGACATGTCGCTTAGCAAAATGGAGCATATATCTCAGCAGTTACGACATCGATTTCAAGCTCAAGACAACGATCAAATCGCAAGCTCTAGCTGATTTGATCGCCGACTTTAGTCCTGTGTTGGGAAAAGAAGCAGAGCTCGAAGTGTCTACTGTGGCGACTCACGATGACGTACCTTGGACCTTACACGTCGATGGGTCATCCAACGTCAGAGGATCAGGACTTGGCATCATCTTAAAGTCGCCACAGGGGGGCAAGATGGTGTATTCCGTGCGGTCCGATTTCAAAGCCACCAACAACGAAGCTGAATACGAAGCCTTGATCGTAGGAATGGATATGGCCTACGACTCGGGGGCAACCTCTCTACATGTCAAAAGCAATTCTCTTCTGGTCGTGAACCAAATGAATGGAGAATTCGCGGCCAAAGATTCAAAAATGACAGCGTACCTAAAGGTAGCAAAAGAAAAATCAGAAAAATACAAATCATTTTCTATTGAACAGATTCCGAGGGATCAAAATACTCAAGTCGACGCTTTAGCAAATCTTGGATCCGCTCTATTCGAACCAGTATTCGACAGTATTCCTCTAATCCATCTGGTGACGTCGTCCATTGAAAATGACGATATCGTCCAGATCGAAGAGCAAGAAGATGATTGGTCGTGCGACATTTGAAATTTTCTTGTGCACGACCAACTCCCAGAAGACAAGATGGAAGCTCGAAAGATCAAGTTCAAGGCATCCAGGTATGTCATAATCGGGGATAGACTCTATCGACGATCATCAACAGGCTTAAACCTGAGATGCGTCGTCAGTAAAAATCAAATCTAGAAGATCCTCCAAGAAATGCACGATGGCGAGTGTGGCAATCACTCAGGAGGTCGTAGTCTGGCTAATCGTATCTCTCGACAAGGTTACTTTTGACCGACACTACGACAAGACGCCGTCAGGTACGTGCAGAACTGTGATCCTTGTCAACGACATTCAGGTACGTCTCATAAGCCATCTGAACCCTTACATTCGACACTGATCCCATGGCCCTTCACGAGGTGGGGTATGGATATTGTCGGCAAGTTGCCACCTGCCCCTGGGCAAAAGGTATTTCTCCTCGTACTTACAGATTATTTCTCCAAATGGGTAGAAGCAGCTGCCTTTTCCCAAATTCGGGACAAGGAAGTCGTGTCTTTTATCCAGACTAACATTATATGTAGGTTTGGGATTCCATCCGAAATTGTCTGCGACAATGGATCCCAAGTCATAAGCGATAGGACTCGACAGTTCTGCGAGGACCGCAGCATCAGGCTAACGACCTCGACGCCCAGGTATCCCCAGGCAAATGGACTTGCTGAATCGAGCAATAAGACCATCGTTGCTTCAATTAAGAAAAGGTTACAAGCCGCAAAAGGAAGGTGGGTCGAAGAACTTCCTTCAGTCCTGTGGGCGAAATGCACGACACCTCGTACATCCACATGACAAACCCCTTTCTCTTTCGTCTATGGTTGTGAAGCAGTTTTGCGGGTCGAGGCTCAACTCTCGACCTCAAGACATACCTCCGTCGACCACAATCTGGTCGACCTAAGTTATGATCTAGACGCTCTCGAAGAGTTCAGAGAATTAGCATTGATCAAGATGGCATCGCAAAAGCAAGTGGTCGAACGACACTTCAACAAAAATGTTAGAATTAAAATCTTTCAAGTAGGCGACTACGTCCTCCGACAAGTGTTCCAAAACACTCAGGAGCTTAATGCCGGTAAACTTTCCACTAAATGGGAAGGTCCTTATCGTATCTCATAAGTCGTGGGTAAAGGTGCCTATCAGCTCCAAACCCTCGACAATCAAGATATCCCATGTAGCTGGAATGCAACACACTTAAAAAGGTATTTCTTTTAAGTCTTTTTCCTTTTCTCACAAGATTTTTACCATGACGATTACTAACTTAAGCATCGGAGGGTCGTTGGCAAACCAACGACCAACCTATGACATTGTCTTATCCCAGATCATACGACATCGCAAAGTCTATTATACGACTTTAATCTCCCAAAATCGCAAGACATAAGTAAACAGGTCAATAACATGTCTACTCTATCGCAGGGACGTACAAACCAAGGACGTCGTACGATTTATCTGTACGATCGTAAGTTCTAAACGACCATTCGATCTAAGTTTCCAGACTTGGAAAAATTTGTATGTTCTGAATAAACACATCGATTGCATATATTTGTATTTATCAATACGATTCAAATGTATGACTTATATCTCAGTCATTATATCACAAGGGATGCCTAAGTCGCAAGATTTCTTGTTTATCCCATGCTTGAAATTCGCAATCAAAAGTTGTGTTTATTTATAAAACATGTAAAACAGAAAGATATACGAAACAAAAACTCCATTCATCGAAACGACTATTACATTAGATAACTCGAGCACCAACGATCGAGCGTGAAAAACAAAATTCATGAAAGGGAAAATTTCTCTTATGCTTGAGAAGTAGCATCGGTCGCGTCTTTACTCGAGTCCACAACCTAAGGCAAGCTCGTTCGACGTCGAAGCTAAGAGAATACTTGCCTAATAGATGTCAGATTGTGCTCGACTAGATCCCCCTTGAATGTTGATAAAGCCTCCGGCCCTAAAACGCACCGAAGAACCTATGCCAGGATCAAACGAGTATGTGAAACAAAGTTGGGAGTAGTTTCCCAATATCGTACGCCACGACATGTCACGAAGATGAGTCCGCAGTATTTTGAGAATGAGGCTCTTAAGATTAATGTTAAGGTTGGAGGAAGGAGTACGATATTTTCTATAGCTCTCGATAATCGACTTCCGGTTCAACGTGGTGTTCCCCCCCTCATGGGCGGAAGGCACTAAACTTTTAGTCTTCTCTATCTTCGCACATTGGGCGAGAGAAGATTGAAATGCTTGTAAATTACAAAG
The DNA here is from genome assembly GCA_033807775.1 of Saussurea involucrata. Lineage (NCBI taxonomy): Eukaryota > Viridiplantae > Streptophyta > Magnoliopsida > Asterales > Asteraceae > Saussurea > Saussurea involucrata. Next base: position 69,398,318 of record CM066320.1, read on the forward strand.
AAATATCCATTCAATAAAAGCTAAAAACATCAAAACCTAAGTTTTGAAAGAAAAACTTACCAAAAACGCCAGTCCGGCTCCATACGATCCCGTCTATTTGATAGAGACCCCTCAGAAACGTTCCTCGAAAGATGGGAGCTGATACTTCCCCAGATACGGAAACAATTTCGTCCCGACAAGGATATTGTCAACCAAGAGGTCTGACGGCAATATAAAGTTGACCGTCGTGACTTCCTCCTTACCTTCTCCCGTCTTTGCACCCTTGCTCTTGACGGCTAACGAAGGGGTCGACGTGGTTGCAGGGGACATCGTCGCCAGATGCGCAGGGTCCACGGATGTCACGTCAATCACAATTGATGCCTTCACCTTCTCAAGCATAATGTCTCTCGATGAGTCATCAAAGACGGAATCGCCATCCTCGTCTTCAATAAAGACCACCGACTCACTGATCGAGGTCTTTTATCCCTTATCTTTGCTTTTTCGGGCAAACTCATGTTGTGCCGCTCTCTTAGCGGGACTAGTTGGCACGCACGTCTATGATTCCCCTGAAAACATATTAAAGGGAAACGTTACATGATGAGCATTAAAAAGATCAGAATCTGCAAAATTGGGGCATTAGCTGGGTCACCGCCAGGTAGGACTCACACAGAAACACTTCAGCTAAAGATGAATGGAATGTTAGATATTTAAGGTCGCCAAAATCTTCAACGGAACCTACAGACTCATGTGATACATTTCTCATAATTTTCTAGCAATAGGCTGATGAAGAACCAAGAGATCGTACCTTATATAGGCGCTCTAAATCTCGAATCTCTAACAAATCGAAGATATCTCGCAAATTTGGAAAAGATTCGGCGAACAACAAGCAAATCAAGGAAAATCTCTCTTAAAAACTCTCTGAAATCGTAAAAGGAAAAGATCCGTCGAAGGTCTCTATTTATGCAAATAGTCGTGTCAGGTCGAGCCTCTCGATATTCAACACGTGTCCTCGCCTTTTCGAATGCTCGACAGATTGTCGACACCTGGCAAATACAACTGTTATGCACGATCGCGCATCAACATGACGTCACGACCTTATCCCCTTTTCGACTTCCCATTCAGTTAGAATTGGACCGATCCAGTTCCAAGGCAACTTAAAAGGTTTTTTACACGTGTCACGACCCTAGACGTCCGACTAGCAAAATTTAAAAAACTTTTGAAATTTGAATTTGCCACTCCACTTTTTCAAATTTTGGGGGCAAACTGTTTGGGCAAAATTTCACCAGTCTCGACTACGACCAAAGCACTAAGAACATTTATTACACTTCTCCCTAACACAAGTCAAATCATAAGCATTTTTCTCTTTGACCAAAGCCAAAGTCGACCGTCGTGTAGAAACACACGACCTCGACCAACTAACGTACGATTCATCTGTTATGTTTTCCTCATTTAATGCAGGTCAAACGACATTTATGGCCAACACACGAAACCGACAAAGCAGTTATGAACATTAAACAACAGAGATCGGTGCGACCGTTACAAGAGGAATTCATGGAGTCATTAAATGCATTCGATGACTATAAATATGAAGGCAAAGTCATCATTGGCATATCATCGAATTCTGGAATCACACTGCGTACTCAAGAACATCCGAAGCATAGAAATCTCTCTCAAGTGATCGCTATCGACGCACGACTTACACTCTCGACCTACAGTCTTCGCACACGATACACTTGTTTTTACATTCTAGACACTTGTTACTTTACATTTAAAGTATTTCCTTTCATCTGTATTGTAATCTCTGTACAATCGACACCAGAAACAAAGGACATCGCCCCTGTTTGGCGATCATAGTGCAGCAACGACTTCCACAGTCATCCGCGGGTTTTTTCCTCGTTGAGGTTTTTCCCGCGTCACCAAAATCCTTGTCTTCTTTACGATTTTCTGTCTTTAATGCACTGTTTTGTCGAACGATTCCTTTCTTTAGTTGTTAAGCTCCACAATCAACCTTAAGTTATCCTTCTAGACGATTTTTGGCATTAACAGTAGTGATAGGGTGTTTGACAGAGGGTGAAGCCCAAAAAGATGTCGTAGATGGAAGAGGCACACAACTCCAACCAACTCCAAGTGCAACCCACATTTCTATTACCGCCAGTCTAGTGGCAGAAGGTAATATTGAACAAGAGCAGCATGACTCGACCCTAACCCAAACTGACCGGGCAGAGGAAACTCTTTCCACCTCTGTGCCATTAGAAACTGGGGAAACCATTCCAAGGGAGTCCTCTCCAAACGGCTTACCTTTAGTAAGTGATCAATTTCCCCAGATCATATCCGAAATCCCAACAGAGGTATTTGTTTCCTCTGACACGCACACACATCTAGGTCCAAAAAGCTCTTCAGAGGAGTTTAGAGTGCACAACGACGAACGGACTCTAGACAAGTCCCCAAGTCAACTCAAAGATACTTATGTCCCCACCTCTGGAGTGGATCAAAACCAGGTCCTTGACAGAACCTTCGTAGAGTGTGAAGCTCAAAAGGCCTCTGCTCTAGGATCGAAGGGAGGTCCTTCCGCTCTCAACGTACAAACAGTCGCAAAAGAAGGCTTCTCAGGAACAGAGACTCACTCTGGTGACAGATCTGTTCACCCAGAGGTTACACCTGGATCACATGTCGCAAGGGATGAGTTCCAAACCCTTGTCACCTCTGTGACCACCTCGTTAGGAGAGTTGAAAAGCTCTGTTGACTCTCTTGCAGAATCCACAACAAAGGCCATATCTCAACTGACCACCAAAGTGGATAACCTTTCCACAGAGGTAAAATAGGTCTGCGCTCAAATGAAGTAAACTGCAACAACCTCTGCTGCTGCCACCGCCTCTGAATTTGAAAAGGCCACTACAAGTGCATTTCAGGCCTCTGTCAGAGACCTCCTTGACCAGCTGAAGAAGGAACAAACCTCTACCTCTACGAGCCTAACTCCAGAAGATCTAAAGAAGGCCCTAGAGCAAGTCCAAGAGCACACTACAAAGGAAACTCAGGCCATGAAGCCATCCGACTACATGACCAGAGCACAACTGACAGAGTTTGGGCAAGGAATACTCGACCAAGTGACAGGTTTCATTAGAGCCTTCACCACAGCTAACGCAAACTATGTGAAGGATTTTCAGAGGAATGTGGACAGACTAAGGTTCAACACAGAAGCAGAGGTTGCCAACCTGCTCGGCATATGTGACGACCTTTGTGCTAAGATGATAGCAGCAGGGGCCACTCAACCGAAAAATCCAGAAACTTCATGCCAGGCAGAGGGTACGAAAGATAAGGGTCAGGATGACTCTGAAGATGATTCTGATGGATCCTCAGGTCATCCTGAGGGGGAGAAACGAAGGGAAGAAGCTACAAACAGAGGTTTACCTGCACCACCAATTTCAGCAGAACCAATAAGCCAAGCACCCCCAACTAAAACCCAAGAAGAAACCCAATAGAAGTCCACAGAGGCAACAACTACCTCTGTGGAAACAACCCATATAACCATCGATGACTTGCCATCTCCAACCCCCAAACCAACAGAACAAGTTCAAATCCTCACATCCTCAGAAGAAGACCAACCATCCAAATCACCAAAACCAACAGAAGACAAACCCCCTTCACCAACACCAAAAACACCAGAGGAACCTAAACTACCATCCCCTACACCAGAAGTGGCAACAACAAAACCTCCATCTCCTACACCCAAAAGAACAGAGGAATCCAAAACCAGAACCAATACTTTAGCTCACAAAAGAAAATATTTGAGCAAGTCTACAGAAGACTCACCAACTAAACCTCAAACCAAACCCACATTACCAATCAAGTCCTCATAAGCACAAGTGCCAAAACCAACAGAGGCAACCCCTAAAAAACCTGCAGAAGCACCCCCTAAGCCCTCAAAAATACTAAAGACAAAACCTATAGAGGCAACCCAATCTCAACAAACACAAAAGCCTATGGCCAAGGACAAGGGAAAGTCCATCATGACAGAGGAACCGAAGTAGAAAAAGCCAAAGCATCAACCTGTAGAGAAACTGATGAAGAGCGCTTTTGAAGCTTTTGTTACTCCTAAGCCCGAAGAAGAAGACTGGGCTTATGGACTCACTCCTCTGTCAACCAATCTCAAAATGGATCCAAAGGCAAAACTTACAGAAGATCGAGTGGGCAAACTAAAAAGTGACTTGGATGCTCTACGGAAACCTATGCCACCACCTCCTGTTTAGCAAAGAAAAATGATAGTGGTGGTGCACAAGTACCTATACAGTTGAGCAATCAACGATCCTCTGCCACCATCTAAACTGCACCCTAACTTTCTTATAGAGCTTAAAGATCAATTCTATAGAAAGAAAGCCAAATCCGTCAAAGAAGTCTTCCCAAACTCCAAGATAGACAAGGTCATCTACTGCAAACTGTCCCATACCCATGGAGGAGAGGTTCACTACAACCTCTACAGAGTCAAGAGGGTAGACAGATCAGAAACTACTTTCTTAGATGCAGATCTGAGAAATCTAAACCTCTATGATATGCCTGATCTTCTACAATGGGCAAGACAGAACTACGGCCACAGACTCGAAGTCCAAAGTGCTTACCGTGAAATCAGGGTGGCCATGCATGAAAGACTGCTGATGTACAACATGACTGACTTCCAACAGGGACTCGACCTTGGGGTAAGAGGTTTGAGAATCCCACCACCAGAAGATGACTGCCCACCTTCTGCCAGACCAAATTCCATCATTACTTTTCCGAGGATTGGGTACGTCTATCAAGATCCAGCTGGAAAGTCAAAGTTGTTCCTAGAGGTTGATTGTCAGAAATATGCTACACAGACTCTGATCGGATTCAGAAGCAACCTCATGGAGCACAGAGGAATTGAGTTCATGGATCAAGCTCTTTCAGACAGACTAATAGAGGTGATTGACTCCGTCATCAACTTCAGAAACCTCTGCATCAGAATCTACTATGAGCTAAAAGATGGAGGAATCGGAGGACCCAAAGTCGATGATTTCCCATATGCCAGAATCGGACGTCCATAACTCACCTCTGATTACTTTTCATAACATGCACTGTAATCATATGTAAATGCCTCTGGCATAATCTTATATGAATGTAAACATTCTAAAGAGGTCAATTACCTCCACTAGCCTAGAAAACCACGCACTTTGGCAATTTTTTATTTTTCAATACTTAGGGGAGATTGTTAGCTCCAATTCTATGTATAGAAGTATTGAAAAATAGGCTATGTGTAAATACATTGACAGAGCCTCTGCCAAGACACCGATAGAAGATTCAAGAGAAGACTCGACTGAAGACTTTCACAGAAGACAAGGCCACAGAGCCCCTGTCACACTTGACAGGGCCTCTGTGGTATGAAGACCGAACACTTGGAAGAGTTCTCTGCTGTACGAAGATTCTGAAGATCATTCGTACAAGGCCTGCCCTGCCATATCCACGTGTCAACCTCTGATGGGTTCCAGCTTTAGAAGAAAATGGCGCACTACATTAACGTCGTACCTGTAGCAGTCCCACGATCGCGTCTTGTACCCTTTTGTCCTTATTGTCTAGAACTTGTCCCCTGGTGAATAGTATAAATAGAAAGCTCATGTTGAGCTCTCCCATTAAGCTTTGCACAACACACACACCTTTAGAGCAGAATTCTATTTAACCTTCGGTGTTCTTGGTGTTCTTATTAAACCAATACAAAGTGAATCTTTGAGTTAATATCTTGTTTATTTAAACTTTGTACAATTGATTCTGTGTGTTTTTTCTACCGAAGAATATCTTTTAGTTCGTTAAAAACGCTTCCGCACTCTATTTTGTTTGAACTAATATATATATAAATCATTGTTGAGTAAAATCGGGATCAACAGAGACTTAGAAGACAAAGTGCTTAAAGACAAAGACAAGGACAAGCGTGCCACTCATGTACCCCTGTTGTACGAAGATCCTAAAGTTCAATAGTACAAGGCGTGCCCTTCTGCTTTCCATGTGTCATCCTCTGAAGGGTCACAGCTTTTGCAAAATGCGGCGCACTACATCAACGTGTACTAGGATCTGTCCCACGACCTTGTCTCTTGTACCCTTGTACTGGTTGTCTACTATTTATCCCCTGTCATCTAGTATAAATAGAAGGCTCTACCAGACCTTTTCTTGTAACAATTGCACAACACACTAGCACCAGTTTAGATCATATCTTTGTAAACACACACCTCTCGGTGTTCATGGTGTAAACTTGAAGAATCAAATAGAGATGAATCATTGAGCTACAATCTTGTTATTTACAGCTTCATATCTCTATTTTTGTGTGTAATCTACCATCTCTATCAACGCAAACAGTTTATAAAAATGTTTCCGCATCTACACTGTTTATACTCGGTTTTTAAGTGTTTGTTGTTGATATATTATTGTTGAGTCTTAACGTGGGATCAACAATTGGTATCAGAGGAAACTTTGATTTTCAATATCAAAGGATCCACTCTACAATGATCTCGACTCATTTTGGTAGATTTATGGATTGATTTTGACCCCTTATTCATCTGTTATAAAACAACCCCTGTTTTTCTGTTATTTTCGACAAGTTCGACTCTAACAAATTAATAGGCAATGTTTCCTTGGTAAAATCATTCCATTCAGTGCTTTGTTCAAGTATTTGAAGATCTAAACTCATACCTGAAGTCAATCCCATCGATTGAAGACTTTTTATTCATACTCTGTTTTTTGTTTCTCGAAAAATCACTCAAAAATGGCGAACGCAGCTAATTTATTTACTGCTGGTTCCTTGACCAAGCCCCTAACTCTGCTCAGAGATGAGTATCCTCAGTGGAAAATCCGTATGATTCACTTTTTCAAAGGTGTTGACAAGGAATTGATTACTTATCTTTACAACCCACCACATGTTCCCATGGTTACAGTACCTAGAGTACCTGCTAAAGAAACCTCACCAGAGGTTGGTGAATATGATAAACCAAAAGGCATCGATAAGTGGTACCCACAAGACTGAGAAAAAATACGAATGGGCAAAGAAGGCCAAACGACTTCTGATAATGGCCATACCCAACGACCTCTTTCAGTCCTTATATGCCTGTGAAGCTGCTTGTGATCTGTGGAGAGAGCTAGAAAAACAGCTCGAAGGTGGAGCCAAAACTCAGAAAAATAGAAGGGCTCAGTGTATAAACGAATACTATTCCTTCAAAACTCTGTCGTCAGAAACTCTGCATAACACTTATGACATGTTCAACTCCTTGATAAACAAATGCAAGAAGTTCAGAATCCACAGAACCTCTGAGGAGAATAATGTCATGTTCCTCAAGAGCCTAAACGACGAGTGGCTCCAGCTGTCCATGTCCTTGCAAACAAATCAGGATTTGAACACTTGGACTCTGTCAGACCTCTATGGCACTCTGGCTGCACAAGAAACTCAGATAGCCCAGACTAAAGCCCATATGGGTGGACCTCTGGCACTTGTAGGCAAGGCTACAGAGGTGAAAGAAAAGCCCAAGAAGGAGAAGGCTCTGGAAGGGAAGAAGGAGAAGAAGAAGAAGGTTCTGGTGGTGGATAGTTATGAAGGATCAATTGATAAAATCTGATCTCCAAAAGAAATTTGATCTAATTTCTAAAGAGAAAAATGTTTTGATAAACAAAGTTAAGGAACTTGAAGACATCATTTTTAAATTTGATGTCTCAAAGCAGGTAAGTCCTGAAAGTATCTTTCAGACTCCATTTGTTAATTCAAATGATTCTGAATGCTCTTTTAAAACTGCTTCAAGTTCGAGTTTTAAAAACATTCCTTTTAAACATATTAATAGATCAACTGGTTTCTCAAATGATCAGATTCGTTCAACAAATCTCTTCTATAATCCTCTGTTTGATAAATCAGATAACAAAAGAAAAGTGCCTAAAGTTAATACTTCCAAACCTGAAGAAGTTCCAGTCTTCAAGAAGGTGAAGATGGAATGGAGAGTCAAAGGCACAACAATTCCGAAGAGAGAAGTTCCAAAATCATCTTCATCCACATCAAAAGCAAAGAGGTACAATGCTTCGAAAGGTTAATCTTTTGTTCCACCTAATCTTGTTTATTCTACAAATCATCTGATTAGGTTGGCACATAAGAAAATATGTTGTTCTTACTGTGGATCAAATGATTTTGTGCAGAAAGATTATACTTCTTATTGGTACGTTACTTACAATATTCCTTTTAAGAAATCTACACCTAACACACTAGGACCCAAGTGTCGTTGGGTACCAAAATCTGTTTAATCTGTTTTGCAGGTTCATCATGTGTTGTGCTGATTTGGAAATACATATACCACACACATGACTGAAAACAGAAGAGAAGTGGTGATTTTTTTGAAGAATGTATGTACCATTAAGGGGGAGTAAAGAGTTAATGGCTTCTAAACATCTCCGTTTAGAACCCGTTCTTCAAAGTCTAAGACTTCTAAACAAATCAGTTTAGAACTCATGCTTCTCAGGTGATATCCTTAACTGTCAAATCTTTCTGTTTCAAGGAACAAGTCGTGAAAGGTAACATTGCATTATATTTTATTACTACTACTTTGAATGCTTGAACCTTCACAAATTTAATTCAATGAAATGAAATCTTTCAATTTTCATTCAATGAATAAAATGTGTGTCAAGGATGATTTTACAAGCAATTTGGTATTATCTGAGTTATATTTGTTTCAACTTTCACTCCTGAAATAAATCGAAAGGTCAGCAAAACATGAATGAAATTATGCTGAATACTCAAAATGATGGAATTCTAGACTTATATAGAATACAATGCTCAAAAAGCCTAAATGTTAGAATGATGGATGGAAACGAAAATATGGGAGAAGCACTATGTTTTTGAACCAAGTGATTGAGATGCACTATGTTTTAAATCTAATCATTTAGTTTGAAAGTTTGTGCATGTGGCCTTTCTGGTTTGGGAGATTAAGTCCTAAGGGGTACTCGTCACCTAGTCCCTAAGATCAACTGGTCTGGGATCGGCTGACCCAAATCCTGCTATAGAACCAGATAGAAAGCCATGTTCTACTGGAACAAATGAGTTTAAGATATATCGATGTGGCCTTTCTGGTTTGGGAAAGTAAGTTCTAAGGGGTGCTCGACACCTAGCACCTAAGGCCAACTGGTATGGGATCTGCTAACCCAAATCCTGCTATAGAACCAGATAGAAAGTCATGTTTAACGGTGTATCTTATTCCTACTAAACTTTTTGATCAAAAGATGCCAATGTGCACAAAATCAAAAGATGTCAATGGACACAAAATCAAAATTTGCCAATGTGCACAAAATCAAAAGATGCCAATGAGCACAAATCTCTTGAAACTTGGGGAAAATACAAAGTCGTGATAAACCTGTAAATTTGTGAAAATCCTGATTTTGGACAAATAGTGTGAGTAGAGCAATGTATTCTTATATGTTTTAGAATGGCATATGCTTGAAGCCAATCATATTTCGCATGCTAGCACACCAAATAGATTTAGTAAAGGGGTTGAAATTGAACACTTTTTTAACTTGATATACAATGATGTCTTGTACTTGAATCCAAACACATGCATTTGATTTCATTTGTTTGAAAAATCTGTTAAATTTCATTAAGTTGGATTTCTTTTGTAAAGTTTTCAAATGATCAAATGTTAGTAGTTATAAAATGTGGTTCAATGAATTTTATTTTCCTTGAATAAATGTTTTCATTGCTCCAGGATTCTTATTTTGAGGGGGAGGAAGATCATTCATTAAGGAGGAGATTGTTAGTGATATTCAGAGACGCGACTGAAATTGAAAATTGTTTTCGATAATCATGATGCTCACCATCATCGAAAAAGGGGGAGAAATGTTTAATTCAATTTCATGTCAAAGAGCTTTCAAAGCTTTTCAAAGCTTCAAAGTTTAAAGTTGCAAAGTTCAAAGCAGCAAAGATCTGAAATTCGCGTTCAAGAATTGAAGACAATTTGTTGAAGATCGTATTGAAGAAGATTGACTTTTCAATATGGAAGACGAAGACTTTTTATGTGTCTGACTGAAGATTCTTCAAAGATGAGAGTTTAAAGACTATCAAAGCATCAAAGTTCAACGTGAACTTGTGAAGATTCAAATGTTTGAAGAGTGCCAAAGCTTCAACGTTCAAAGTGGTCAAAATTAAAGTTTTGAAGATCAAGAGTTGAAGACTACTGAAAATTTTTAAAATCTTGAATCCAAAGGGGGAGAATGTTAGAGCATTATTTTATTCAAGATTTATTGTAAAGTCTTGAATAATGTCAAACATCGTAAAAGTCAAAGAAGGTCTAAGTCAAGGGAAAAGTCAAACTAGCTTTAGTGTTTAAAGCTTTGTAATTAGGTGGTATAAATAGGTTTTGTTAGCTTATGTCTAATGAGAGGTTGAGAGAAAATCTAGAGAGTTGTTAGAAGAGAGCTTTAGAGAAACACTTAATGTTAATGTCATTTGTACTTTGAAGATCAATACATGGATGACTTTCTCTCTAGATATTATCGTGTTTGAGTGCTAGATCTGAGAACTCACAGTCTGTGAAATGGGAAAACTCAAAAGAGCTTCCCATAAAGGCAAGATTGATGTGTCTTGCACTAGGCCTTTGTACATGCTTCATGTCGACCTCTGTGGTCCTATTGCTATACAGAGCCTAGGTGGCAAGAAATATATGCTAGTGTTGGTCTATGAATTCTCAAGATATACATGGGTAGAATTTGTGCGAAAGAAGTCAGATGTGCCAAACATCTTGATAAATCTAATGAAAATAATCCAGGTTCTTTATGAGTACAGGATACAGAAGCTAAGAAGCGACAATGGAACAGAATTCAAAAACTCCTTCATTGAAGATTACCTTACAGAAGAAGGCATTCTCTGCCGCACGCACCCCACAACAAAATGGCGTGGTCGAACGCAAAAATCGCACGCTTGTGGAGGCTGCAAGAACCATGCTTACAGCATCAGGATTGCCCTTATCTTTCTGGGTAGAAGTTGTTTCAACTGCATGCTTTACCCAGAATCGATCAACTGTGGTGAAAAGACACATCAAGACACCATACCATTTGATCAACCAAAGGAAGCCAGATATCAAGTTCTTTCATGTATTTGGATGCAAATGCTTTGAGAGACTCCAGTGAAGTTTGATGTTAAGGCAGATGAAGGAAAATTCATCGGGTACTCTTCCACTTCTAAGGCCTATAGAGTCTACGTTCTGCAGACCCGATCAATCATGGAAAGTATTAATGTTTCTTTTGACGACTCTTTCCAAAAGACTTCTGAGCAAATCAGTTCAGAACTCGGGTTGAACAAAGAAACCTCTGGCATTTCCAAATCAAGAGAAGCAGAGCTTAATCTGCTGTTTGAAGAAATGTTCAATGATGATGTTGATCCCTCTGCTGGAGCGCCCAGAGTCTCTAGAGAGACATCCTCTGCTGACCAGACAAATTCAGGTATATCTCTTACTGGTCCCTCAAATTCTTCACCCTCTTCCATAAATTGTGCAGATGCAAGTGTCGAGGGGGAGCAAGCATAGGATAATGTGAACAAAAACTCCACCACCGAGGCACTGGAAATATCAACTCCTGTGACAACAGAGGAACTTATACCAGAGGAGAATGAGGATTTTGTCACAACCTCTTCAGAGGATTCAGTACCAATCCTTATTGAAATACCTCCTCAAGCTGAAACTCCATGTACAAGCACAGAAGTACCTTCAACAACAGAAGTTGCACCAGAAACATCATATGCAACAACAGAAGTTCAACTCAGTGATGCAAATGACCATCTACCAAGGATGACCAAGTGGACAAAGAGTCACCCTCAGAGCCAAATTATTGGCAGCCCTTCTTGTTGGTCCCATTATGGACAAGCAAACAATAGAAGAGAAATCCATATATAAGTAGAAGTAAGATGAACAATAAGAACAATCATAAAGAAACTCATCTCATATTCATTGATGAATAATATGGAGGAGAAATTTAGAAGAACTCTACACTTTACATCAGATGACTCTCATTAGTCTGTGTGTTTTTATGAATCCTTCTAAAATCCTCTCAATTGACAAATGAAACCCTAAACTTCTATTTAAAGGGTGCATTTACAATAAAAAGGCTCAAGCCCATAAAGCTAACTAAAAAGCCCATACGCTTTTTCTTTATAAAACATTTAATTAAATTAGGAGCTAATTTAATCTAACAATCTCCCCCTAATGTTTTATAAAGAAAGCATCGTCTTATAGTCTCCCCCTTGCTTTCTTTATAAACTTTGGCGTTCCGTTCTTCGAGTCTTCAAAGCATCACGAGCTCCCCCTCAAATGTAGGCTCGTTTTCTTGAAAAACCGAGACAATTAACCCCATTTTGTCCAGTTTTCATGATTCAACTTCACTGTTGAGTAAGCATTCAACACCAAGCATTAAACATGAATAACAGAGAAGTGAGTGACAATCAATATATCACAATAGCAGCATGAAACCATGAAGAAACGTCGAGGGAACACCGTTCTTGAAAGCGGAAAGGGCATGAATTAAATGCAATGCTTTCGGTCCAGCAACTTACAGCAGACTTTGAAGCTGATTTTGGCATATCAGCTTACATAATTTGAGAAAACTCAGAACATCAAAGTCGTGCGTCTGTGAATTATCTTTCTAATACAACTGGGATCGTGTCAATTGGAGCACCGAGTAAACAGTTTTGCACATGTTTCTGAAGCAGCGCAAAGTTGTCAAACAAACTGAAAAATTTCGGGCTCCGGGCTTTTGGCTTGTTTTGATTTCTGGACCAACGAACTCTAATAAACATGCTTGAGTTTGCTTCTGGTCCTCTCTGTTCACTGCTCTTATTTCTGAAAAATTTGACCGAGAGAGCCTCTTGATTAAGCTCTGAACCGACTCATCTGGATGTGCATATGAGCGTCTCTGAACTGACTTTCAGAGGCCTTGCATGTCCTCTGAACAACACCTGAATTTATGAGCATGCATAGAGATAATGTGCATCACCTTTATATGAATTAAGAACAATTAAGCTCTTTACAGCAGTGGCTTAATCTGGACAGCCACATCTTTCTTTACTGCAGAAGCTACTCAAAATCAATTTCACATTCAAAACTCTGCACACATAAACTTTGGTCTTTAAGTCTCTGGATGGTCTTAACAGAAGCAGCTTATTCAGCGGCTTAATGGCTGTTTGGATGGCTTAATACTTCTGGACAACCTCTGAGAAATCAGTAGAGCTCTGGTAAGCTCTGATGTCTCTGAAAAATCAACAGAGCTCTAATAAGCTCTGTCAATTACCTATGGTCTTTTCAGTCTCTGAAAAATCTGCCTCTGAAAAATTAACAGAGCTCTGTCAATTGCCTCTGTACAAATTGATCATCACAGCTTCTGGGCGCATCTCTCTGATGTCTCGATAAGCTGATGCATATCTGTTAATTTTCTGAACAGCATTGAATAAACTCTGGATAAGCTGCACATTTTTAAACATAGAAACTGCTGTGCATTATGATCTGCACAAATCTTCAAATCAAAATCTATGGATGCACAGATTGCTTCTGTCAGTACCTCTGATCGATCTGCATATATTGTTTAGTAACTGAGGCATCTCTATGACAGTAGTTTGAGACCTGTCAATCAGCTGCAATCTAGAACCATAACATGTCTGAATCATCATCCAGTAGCAGAAGCAAACTTTTATACGATCTCCTCAGCTGTTGCAACATTTCGATTAAGCGGTATTTGAACGTAATGAACATATCTGCACAAATCAAAACCTGCAGATCCATTTGAATGTAGCAGCAAGTTCATCAATGCTGGAGGTTTGAATGAACTCCTACTGTCAACTTTAAATTTTCGGTCTTAACACAGAAACGGTAACAAATTGCTTCTGCGTGTACTCAAACATCGTTTTCTGCAGAGAGCATCTACACGTGCATAGAGCTTCTGAACAGTCTTCAAAGGCTCTGCACACTTCTGAGATCATAGAACTATCTCTGTACAGCATTAACAGCGCCTTACGCATTTCGTTCTCAGCTGCAAGTTCTGAACAGACTTTAAAAAAAACTGTATTGAACCAGAATTAACAGACTTTCAAATCTGTTGTGTAATATGCTGCCTGCTGCACTTGTCGAATTATGAGTGGATTTTCTGCTGTAAGAATTTTAAAACTGCTGTTGCTTCTGAAATTTCACAGCAAATGTTTTCTGTTTTGAACAAACTAACTATAGCTTTCTATTGCAGTCACATCGAATACAACCAAACTCTGATATCTTCTAAATCTGAACAACAATAACTTCTGTGAGAGCTCAGAGGCTCTGAGCATGACTTCAGAGGCTCTGTGATCCGCTTCTTCCATCACAGCCCGGTTTGCACAGCAGCAGCATTGAACTTGATAGCATCTTGCATAATTCTCTTTTGATTTAGTTGTTGTTTACAACTGATCTGCATATTTCGTACCACAAGACCAACCTCTGAGGTCTCTGTTGATTCCCGATCACAACACTTCTTGTACAAAGTTTTCGAACTGCAGAATCTGGTTGAATATGTTGAAAGCAACAGTTTTTTTGTTATTGCTTCTGGACAAATTTTGATTTCGAGAACAATAGCAAATGACAGCAGACTCTGTTTTGACAGCGATGAAGCCTTTAAAATCCTTGATTTCCAACTTTGTAGGCACTTTTCAACATGGACCTCTGTAACTTGATATCCCTCCACAGAGCCTTATAGAGGCTTTGCGTAGCCTGGACTGCATCTGCGCACACGGCGGACAGCCTTGGTTTGGGCTCTGAAAAGACATCAGCAAAATATGCATTTCTGGACAATTATTTCGAACACAGCAGCAGCCTTAAAGGCTTCTGAGAAACTTCTGTACATTTAAAACACCAATAGCTTTCCAGCAGCAGCTTTCAACAACAGCTTAATTATCAGCAAAACAGCAGCCAAACAGCAGCTTAATTAGCAGCAAAACAGCAACCAAATAGCAGCCAAACAGCAACCAAACAGCAGCCAAACAACAGCAATACAGCAGCTTAATTAGCAGCAAAACAGCAGCCAATTCAGCAGCCAAACAGCAGCAATACAGCAGCTTAATTAGCAGCAAAACAACAACAAAACAGCAGCCAATTCAGCAGCCAAACAGCAGCAATACAGCAGCCAAACAACATCTTATAGCATCTTAACAACAAATTTTGTCACAGCAGCACATTTTCGATCCAAATCTGTTGCAACTTACTGTTTGACAGCAACACGACATCAACAGACTACTGTTTTCTGTTTTAAAACAATAACCAACAGCAACTGCAGATCTGATTATTTCTTTGAACACAAGAGCAGTTATTGGCAGGTTGGCATCCAGTTGAGCAGCTTTTTAAAAAATTTGATCACAGTGACATGAACCTTTGTGAACTATGTGAAAACTTTGTTCATAAACCTGTGTATAAATTCTTTACAAATCTGTCCGTTAAGATTTACATAAGCTGTTGCACTTTGATTAAAGCAGCTCCTCGGATTAAACCATGATGTGGTAACTTCCAAAATAAATTCCATGACAAATATTTGCCAATGGTCTTTACAAAAGCAATCTGAGATCTAAACCATGTCTCTCTAGAAAGTGTCCATAATTGATAACCAATTTAGCTATTGGCCATTGGTAGATCACAGATTTGAGACGATGTTTTCCAAAACAATATCAAATTAATGATCAGACCAACAAGAAATATATCCTTATAGCTCCATAAACCAACTCCTAGATCAACAAACATTGATGCACATGGCTGTTGGTTTCCATGTTTCACAAAACCTTTGGTGTTGAAAATAAGACGATCTTCATAACTTTAGAACAATGAGTGCAAATTCTCAGATCTCTAATTGATCAGGTCAGAAAACTGATTAGAAGCACTCAAAAGTCATAAAAAATTCAGATCAGACTTTGAAAATGTTGCACAACACCAAATCTTTCTCAATCAACAATTTCCAAGACCCAAATGATTTTGTTTTTCATTTAAATGATTATGAGCAGCGGAAGACAAACAAAATCTGGATAAAAGAGAGTCCAATCTTGGATTTAAATAAAGGTCAGATCAAAGATCAACAACCTTACTACCAAGATGCCAAAAAAATGCTATGGACTAAAGCACACACAAGGATGAGATCATAGATCAACCATCTACTTTGTGCTTATCAAATAAGACTAATGAATGAGAAAGCATCAAAACACACACATGTATTAAATCTGATCATATTTGACCCAAACAGAACCAATACATCACTTAGGCATTTTATCAAACACACGGTGTGCAGAAATCAGATTTTGTGAAGAAACAGTAAAGATTTATATGAATGATCATCCAAATAAGCACAAAACAGAAAATAAGCACCAAAAATGATATTTGTGTTTAGGCTCATGTGATTGTATTAATCTAAGCACCAAAACAACAAAATCATTGAATACTTCTATTGTTGCCATAGATGACCAATTGAAGAAGATTCTTCAATCCAGCTCTGATACCAATTGTAGGTTCCCAGATTCACTTTGTCACATATAAACATCAAGATCAAAGGTAGCGGAAGCATTATAATGTTGTTTATGAATGAGTGATTGTGTCTGATAAGAAGCAATGAGAGAAAAACAATAACACTATATAGAACAGTAAATGATAACACAATAGTTAAGTAAGCTTCTCGTATATTGATATATGAATAACACCAAGAACAATTTCTTGTGTGTTTATTCTGAAATCTCTCAGGTGACAATTTATACAGTGGTAGTGGAATAGAATGTGCAGTATTTGCTCTCACAATTCTAGTAATAATTCTCACCTAAAGCTTACAATTGTGGGACAGAATTCAAGAATGCAAAAATTGATTCCTACCTTACAGATGAAGGAATCTCCCAGAACTTCTCTGCTGCCAGAACTCCCTAGCAGAATGGTGTTGTGGAGAGAAAGAACAAAACTCTGGTGGAAGCTGCCAGAACCATGTTAGCAGGATCTGTTCTTTCTATCAACTTCTGGGCAGAAGCAATCTCAACAGCCTGTTTTACCCAAAACAGAGTTGTCATTGTTAAAAGATTCAAGAAGACCGCTTATGAGCTGATCAACAACAGAAGGCCAAATGTGAAGTACTTTCACATTTTTGGTTGCAGATGTTACATCTTGAATGAGAAAGATCAGTTGGGAAAATTCGACAAGAAGGCTGATGAGGGAATATTCATTGCTTATTCTTTAACCTCAAAAGTCTACAGAGTGTACAATAAAAGAACAAAAGTCATTCAAGAAAGTATCAACGTGTCCTTTGATGAAAAATCATCAAGTTCCTCTGAAAGAAAATCACCAAAGGGGATACAGATCGCAGAGGAGCCCAGTTCTTCAAATATAAGAGAAGAGAATATGAATCTGATATTCAATGATTTCTTTGATGATGAAGATTCCTCTAAAGACATCACCAGAGGCAATCAAGCTCAGAGATTTGCCGGACAGACCTTAACAGGTACATCTCTGACAGGTCCCTCAAATACCTCACCATCTACTTCTCTGTCCACAGGTCAAATTCAGAGAAATGAGGAACAACAATCAGAGGAAAGAGAGCATGAACAAGAACCATCATCACCACCTCTGGCCAATGTTGGGAGAAATTCCTTATATGAAAGCTCACCCTCTTAGAGCCCTGTTGGTACATCACAGAGCAATGAAGCCACTCTCCAGAGCAGTGTGCCTCAGAGCCCTAGTGCCAATCCTCAGAGCTCTGACGCTGGCATTCATCTTTTTTCCTTCAGAAGCACAAACACCACCTGTTGTCCATGCTCCTATGACCAGATGGACAAAGGATCACCCCCATCATCAGATTATAGGTGCTGCTGAAGATGGTGTAAAGACAAGATCCTCCACAATCAATGAAGCTTTCTTTGTGAATTTCTTAAGCATGATTGAGCCAAAGAAAATTCCTGAAGCCCTGGAAGACCTAAACTGGATTGATGCCATGCAAGAAGAGATTTTTTTGGATAAGGTTCATCTAGGCTTTGCCTAGACTACATCATTGGCAATTTGGAAACAAACAAACAAAGCGGCCGTCTGAGACTAAGCCTGGCCACAGAATGCTGACGCCTAGACTCGAACCCGGGTTGGATGGGATATTCCACCACATTCCCCAAGCTCTTGCCAACATGCCACCAACCTAAACCCTAAACCCTAAGAAGAGCTTCTTGAATTTGAAAGAAACAAAGTTTGGTCCTTGGTTCCACTTCCAAAAGAAAAAGCAGCTATTGGAACCAAGTGGGTTTTCAGAAATAAGAAAGATGAAGATGGTGTAATCATCAGAAACAAAGCAAGGTTGGTTGCAAAGGGATACAACCAAGAAAAAGGCATTGATTACGATGAAACCTTTGCACCAGTGGCTAGGCTAGAGGCAATTAGAATATTCCTATCCTATTATGCTCATAAAGGTTTCAAAGTCTATCAAATGGATGTAAAATCTGCCTTTCTGAATGGCAAATTGAAAGAGGAAGTGTATGTCAAGCAACCTCCAGGCTTTGAAAGCTCAGAGTTTCCAGATCACGTATACATGCTAGACAAACCTCTGTATGGGCTTAAGCAAGCTCCCAGAGCCTGGTATGAAACTCTGTCAAACTTTCTGTTGTCAACCATTTCGAAAAAGATTCAGACTATGGAGGATGCAGGAATGACAGAAAGAGTACTTCTGGTAGCTGTCAATTGCTAGGGGATAAGCTAGTCAGCTGGACATCCAAGAAGCAAAACTGTGTGTCAACCTCTACAGCAGAAGTAGAATATGTTGCTGCTGCTAGTTGTTGTTAACAAGTCATTTGAATGAAAACACAACTTAGAGACTACGGCATGGAGTACAACAAAGTTCCAATTCTCTGTGACTCCAAGAGTGCAATAGTAGTTACAGCAAATCCAGTTCAGCACTCAAAGACAAAGCATATCGATATAAGGTACCACTTTATCAAAGATCATGTTGAAAAAGGGACAATTGAAATGTATTTTGTTTCAAATGACTTCCAACTTGCTGATCTGTTTACAAAAGCCCCTGGTGAAAGGAGATTTAATTTCTTAATCAGCAAGATGGGTATGCTGAACATGTCCTCCTAAACTCTGGTAACATCATCAGAGTCTCTGCTTTCATCTCAGAACTCTGACAGAGTAGGTAGGTAGGCATATCAATAGAGCCTCTGAAGCAAATCTCAGAGCTCTGCCAGCATAGTTTTTCAATATTTTTCTTGTTTCTTTGGGTCTCAACTCTGTTTCTTTGAAACTCTTTTGTAAATAATCTTCATCAAATCTTTCAAAAGTTGCTCAATTCAAGGGGGAGTTGAAAAGATAAATCTTTGAATAAGCTCATTATTTTAGGGGGAACATAAAAGGAATATAAGCATTGTTTTAGGGGGAGCAAGTCAAAATTTTCAAATCTTCATTACTTGGCTTGTTGAACAAAAGAAAAATATTTTTGAAGGAAGGGAAAACCTATTCTGATGAAAACCTTTTTGACTATATCTCTGAACTCATACTCAGAATCATGTCTCTGGAAGAATTTACCAGAGTCTCTAACATAAACATCAGAGCTCTGTAATTTCTCTGAGAAACCTCTGATGTATTGGTTCTCTGATTATTTCATCATCAGAATTAGGATTTGCAAATGATTTTAGGGTAAAGGTGAAACATCATGTCAATCTGGGTCACTTGAAGAATGTAAGAGGTCACTCAACAAAGGCAAAAATGTGCTAAGAATTCCAACAGAGTTCTGCCACTTCTCTGCCTTATACTTTCTCTGATATTGGTCATCAGAAGTGGGGGTTATTTCTGAGCCTCAACCACATGTCACCCACCAATCTCTAACCGTGACGGTTCCATATCAGAAAAGTTGTCTGACCCAAAACCTACGTGGCAATTTTTGATTAAGTAACCAACCGTTAGATGTTTCCACGTTCTACTGTATAAAACGTTCCACTATCTGACACTCAAGTGCCTACAGTACCTACGATTGTTATCCCAGCCACATTCTTTTAGTATAAATACCCATTTGAATCACCCACTCCATTTCTTACGCCTTCTGAGTATTCAAACCTGTAATCTTCCCTCCTTTGAGCAAAAATATCGTCTTTGTGTTCTTCAACCTTCAAACCTGCAACAATGGCAAACCAAGCAAACTCTGTTCAGTCGAGCATAATCGTTCCAGTGGATCAAATCATTATCCAACCCTATGAGTTCGTCGATAACAACTATTGATTCTCTGTAAACCCTGCTAACTTTGAACCCCTCTATCATGTTTTTGTCGAGTTCTTTCGACGTTCTGAACTCTTTCTAGCCCTCACCAAGTTTGATGATAATGTTCCCCAACTCTATGTCTAACAATGGTGGACAACTTGTCAGTTTATCGAAGAAAACAAGAGCATCATGGGAAAGGTAGACGCTGGCGCAAATGGTGGAGCAGGGACAATTTGTATTCGCCCAAAAATCCTCAGAAGAATCTTTGGAATGCGAACCCCTGTGGAACTGGGAGTTCCCGCGTATGAAAAACCACCAAAGGTTCCAGTTCTGCTGGAATTCATCAAGTTCTTGGGATATAATGATGATTTGACCAAAGTAGGAGAATTCAAAAGAGGAAAACTACCTCCAATATCGAATTTTATGTTTTCCACGCTCAACAGAACCTTGGCGTGCAAGAGTGGAAGCCAAGACCAAGCGAGCACATAGATACTCCAGATCATGTATGGTATGTACTTCAACAGACATTTCGACTACGCCACCATCATCTACAACGAATTACTAAACGTGGTGTATCTGAAGAACAACGCTCTGGCGAGAGGAAAGTTGGTGGGCAAGGACATAAATCTCAAGGCCATTAGATGTCCAAGGCTAATCAGCCTTGTCATCAGAGAAGCATTCGAAGCTCTACAATTAACATATCAAGGACCCTTAACCCCTGGATGGGTGATGTCACAATTCAGACCAACTATCTCTGGTACGTATCCACAAACTCGCAGAGTCCCTAGGACAATGCTTGATCTTATCCACCCTCAACACATTTCTCTTCAAAACTATAGACAAGCTGCCCAACCTCAAGAGCCTGTGGTGGGATCCCCAACTTACCTAGGTTCTGAGCCTTCATTAGAGTCTAGCAGTGAGGATGTAGTGGAAGTCAAGCCAGAGGTAAGAGCACCTACAGAGGGGTCTTCCTCAGAGATAGAAAAGGAGGAGGAAGTAGCTGGTGACAGAGTATCCTCAGAGGAGGCTGTCCAAGAGGGAGTTAGGGATACTATAGAGGGAGGAACAGAGAGTTCGTCCTCCTCTGGTAGTGGTGAGAAAGAGAAGTCTGAGAGTGAATCAACGTCAATACAGTCCTGACAGGAGGCGCCTCGGGACTCGATGCAGAATTGGATCCATGTGTTGGAACCAATGTTACCACTTCTGATGTTATCACAAAAGCAGAGTTCAAAGGCTTTTGTGACAACATAAGAGACACCTTGAACGAGTATAAACTTATCAATGCTGCAAAGGAGGAGCTGATCCAAAAGGAGAATGCTTCTCTGAAAGAGGAACTAAAGGAGGTCCAAACCAAGTTGACAGAAATCTCCCAGAAAGTAGCTGATTGGGAGAAGAAAAGGGCAGAAGGGGAAGAGAAGCTGCAAAAAGAGATCACTGAGCTGAAAGAAACATTGGCAGAAAATCACAAGGAATCCCTCAACAGAACTCTGCCAGTGTAACGACCCGGTATCCCATAACTTACATAATATATAACAATTAACATTTCATACACAACTTCGTTACTTTCATAACAAAATACATGATAGTTCACATTCGGTCCCAAAGTCTCAAAACTATACGATACAGAAATGTAAACATATCCTAATCTTCATTAGCTAGCAATCGCCTCCTATGCTTTATTCTTCCCTTTGCTAACAAAAGATCCTTGACCTGGAATACATATTTTTGAAAGGAAAATGAGGGTTAGACCAAACGGTCTAGTGAGATAATCCCTGTCAGTTTAGAAGTCCTTTTTTTATAAAATACACATATACCACAAATGATTAAATACCAAATAAGACTCGAATATCGTGCACAACTCCTCATCCTCATTCCCCATGGCCATATTAGTTGGTTGCGAGCCAACAACATCGCTGTACAACAACTACCGCACCGCTGTACAACAACTACAGCAAACATCCGCCGGCATAGTTCGGCAAGTGCTCTCGTGTAGTGTAATGCACATATAAATACAATATATATATCTCAATATATCATATTGTCATTTATAAAACCTTTCATCACATTCCAACCACATATACATCTCAATACAAACACATAATCACATATATATGTATCCCAGTTGAAAACCTTTTAAAAGTAAACTCACCTTGAATGCTTAAAATACGCTTCCAAGCCTTTCTCCGAGCTATCCAATCCTTTATCCAAAATTCTCAGAATCTGAAACCATTTACATACAAATATCTCCTTACCAACTTATGTATAAGACTTACTAGCAGGCTATGGACTCTAGATACATCTATATAACTCTTATCCTCAAAGAATGACCAAACAGCCAAAATATCTGGAAACCACAAAGTATCCGGACAACTTTCCGGACAACACAAAGAATCCGGACAACATGAGGAATCCAGACACCAAAGGAATCCGGACACCAAAGGAATCCGGATGTCGTCCGGTATCTAAATCATCCGGAAACCATCCACAAATCTTCCGGACACTAACAAAAGAAACTATCGGACACCACCTAAGAATCTACCCGGACACATTCATTGTATCCGGAAACCTTCGTCTGTTCATGTGTTTTCTACCCACAAATCGACTGATTCAATACCAGCAATGAATTTAACTATTCTAATCTGATAGAAACCTTCTAATAGCAATAACAAACTGTAACATCCCACGATACATATAAACAAATAACATACATTTTATATTGTTGATCCAAACCCTCAGCGATTTGATAATGACCCTCTCTTATATACTTAGTGAAAATTGTAAGTAAACAATATGTATCAGAGTTTCACTATCGCTGATAAGTACTAAGATCTTCCAGTACCGCTGATAGGAACTCTTGTTGTTTAGATTAAACATTCAGCGAACACTGTTCATCATTAACGCTGAGTCTGTTCAGTCATTATGATGATCGCTGATAAGTTAGGTTTTTACTTATGATCCCTGAAGACAAGTTTCACGTCAACAAAGGTTCTACGCTGAAGTCGAAGATCAAGCTCAAGAACCAGCGACAAGTCTCCTAATGAACTGATGCGGATCAGCGAAGACTTAGATTTGTCCACTCAACGTGAAGTATCAAGTACAAGACTTCAGCTATCGCTGAACTTTATCATTTGCTGAATAGTAAATGATAATCGCTGAATCAACGAAAGCTGATCATGAAGTCCTCCGTATAAAGTACTTTTGTCTTAACCTCCCTTGCATGACTCCGTACGAAATGTCAGAAAAGAACCTCCGATTGTCTGAAATCGTACAACCATTCTGATACTACACTGTTCATCCATACGGCTACTAAGGTTGTCAACCAAGGTCAATGACATGCAACCAACCAGCTGATGACACGTGTAAAGTGTATACTGACTTGCATTAAATGCATGCAGTATATAAAGAGATGAACCCACTTCATCTGAAGTAACTTGCTAACTCTGGACAAGTTCAATCTCTTATCTCAAGATAGGTTATTATTAGTAATTTCCTTATCTCTCTTAGTGCAAGAAACCTTAGTGTTCCAACTTGTTTAGATTTAGGTTTATGCTTAATCTTGTTTCCGCAACAAGCTGTAAATTGTTAATGATTTATCAATAAACAATTTAGAAAAGTAAAATCTGTGTGTTTGTATTCAACCCCCCCCCCCCCCCCCCCTTCTACAAACTTGTATAGGCCTTCGGGACCAACAAGTGGTATCAGAGCAGATTTGTTTAATCTCATAAACAGGATCTAATCTAAGATATTTCTCTTCCTTGCTATTATCTGAAAATGGCCACCAACACAAACACAAATTATATAGACAATGGTTCTCTTGCTAAACCCCCTAGATTTTCCAAAGATAACTTCAACTTATGGAAAAATTGGATGACACTCTTCTTAGAAGGTGTAGACCCTACTATGCCTTACTATCTAGAAAATGGTCCATTCATCCCTATAAGAATTGATGTTGCTGTTCCAGCCGCTGAGAATAGACCTGCTATTCCAGAAAGGCTGGTACCTAAGGAAATCTTTCAATGGACTGACGAAGATAAGAAGAAAGTGGCTATAGATACAAAAGCCAGATCCATACTATCCATGGCTCTTCCTGACGAAGTCTACCATTCCGTCATGAATCTGAAAACATCAAAGGCCATGTGGGACACAATATGTGTTCAGTATGAAGGAACGTCTGAAGTCCAGGATTCAAGAAAGATCAACCTGGTAAGAAAATACGAAAGCTTCATTTCTGGTAAGAATGAATCTCTCTCTGAAGTTCACCAACGTTTTAATTGTTTAATTATAGATCTGAAAACTGTTGGTAAGTAATATTCTAACTTTGAAGTGCTGACAAAGTTTAAAAGAGCTCAAGTCTTTCAAGATTTTCAGAAGTTGATTGTTGGAGTTCAGTCTTTGATTGGATTGGAAGAGACGCTTGAATATTTGCAATCATTATTCTGAAGTTTTGTTGACGATGCTAGACCTTTGAGTGCTCTTTATCATTCTTCTGACTTGATCAACCAGAACAGTGAGAGCTTGCAATCATTGTTCTGGTGCTTTGGTTGTGATTCAGACTTTTGAGTGCTTATAATCATCCAGCTATTTCTTGAAGATTGAAGTTCTGGATTCTCTTCATTCAGTGGCTTGAAGTATTTTGAAGACGAGCATTTCTCTACAGTTGCTGAACAATGTTATTTGCTTGGGTTGTCTCATCCCTACCGAGTAGCGCGTGTTTTTACCGTTCCTTCTTCGAGCAAATTCGTATCAAGCTCTTAAGCCGAATTCCTACTCAACTCGTGATAAAACGACGGATTACTTGTTTTACACTAAGAATGCATTTGGTTTTTCATTCAAAACTCACTCGTTATCATTCTTGTGGGCTTATCGGAACGAGCTCGAGTTTCTACATTTCGGAGATGTTGTTCGTGCACTTAGTGGAGTACATTGGATCTAAGTTTTCTCAAAGTTGAAAATATGATGAATAAGAGCAACATTCAAGGGGGAGCCAAGCCTACATTTGAAGAATGCACCGCTAAAGTTTTTACAAGGAAATCAAGGGGGAGAGGAGCTAATGATTTGAAGATGATTTGCTTTCCAAAACTTTAGGGGGAGAATGTTAGGACACTGAAGTTGTTCTTTATAATAGAAAGTTTTGTAAAGCAATAGCTGTGTTAAAGGGCTTATGCTTAATTGTTGTAGCAAGTGATGAAGACTATAAATAGGTCTTTACTTGTAGTTTGTAAGAAGTGAATTCATTAATACAAGATGTAGATCTCTAATCACTTTGTGTTCTCTCTAGGTTAGATTTCCTTTTCAATAATGTTCTTCATCATCTTGTTACACAATACTTGGATTGTATGAAGATCATGGACCTAACACAGAGATAAGGAAGTAATCAAAACAAACGATGGTATGAAGTAAAAAAAAACACACGAAGAAAGAGTTAACCAGAGAAACAGACGAAATCTTTTTTTTTTTGGTTCCTCTATCCATAACTGACAAGCCTAGATCATCAGCTTTTGTTGATAAGGCTACTGCTACTAGTTTTAACTGCGAAAAGACAGGACATTTCGCTAACGAGTGCAGGTCAAAGAAAGTTTCTAGACCCTCAGCTTTTACAAAGAAACCCTTTGTTCCAAGAAATAAAGATGACAAATATTCAAAGTTGAAAGAAAAATATGCAAAGCTGAAAAGCTTTAAGAAGAAGAATAAAGGCCTGATGGCTGACTATGATTGGGTTGCTTCTGATGAAGAAGCATCATCATCTGACTCTGAAGATGATGAAGGAAATCTATGTCTTATGGCCAAGATTGAAGAAGAGGAAGAAAGTTCAGACATTCCCTCCACTTCAACTTCTGCAATTCAGGTATCACCTTCCTTCTTTACCAATATTGCAAATATTGATGAAGCTGACAGTCTCCGTAAGATCGATCTCTTGACTAGAAGTTTATACGAAGCCATGAACGGCAAAACTGTGGTTGAAAACCAAAGCCTTGATCTCGCTGAAAAGCTTAAAAACTGCCACCTTCAAATAGAAAAGCTTTCTAAAATTGAAGAAGATTTTAAAGATCAAGTATATTTAAATCAACTAGTCAAAATCGAACGAGCAGAAGCTATCGCTGCATTAAAGGCTGAAAAAGCTACTGTTGAAGGATGGTGTAATTCTTCAACAAAGATCACTGAGATAATAAAGTCTCAAATTCCTCTGAGTGATAAACGTGGTTTGGGTTACAAATATGAAACTCCAAAACCAACCACTGAGCGTTCAATGCTTAAATTTGGAACGTTCGTATCCTCAGTCGCTGATACTTCATCTTCTCAGTGCTCCTCGTCCGTTACACCAATCCCTGAGGAAACTCCTACCTCCTCAAAAGGCAAGGAGAAAATGGTTTATTCAAAACCTACCTCTGTCTCTAAAGAGAAAGGTAAAGGAATTGTTATTTACTAGAGTCCTCGGAAGGGTACCTTAGTACCAAAGCTGAATGCTTCTAAAGCTTCAGTGGCTCATCCCTCTGGATCAAGGAAGCAGATATCTGGATTTATTCAACGATCTACTCCTAGACTCAGATTGGATGTCCTTGGTAAGAAATCTGAATAACTGAATGTTCGTCACATTTCTAAAGCCAATAGTTTACTTTGTGCTGGCACTTCTAATTTGAAATTAAAAGCTCAGCATACAAATGGTCCTAGAACTACTTTTAGTTATAGGAAATGTTATCACTGTGGACTTACCGATCATATTGCTAGTAAGTGCCCCACAGCCACCAAAGCTGAAAAGATAGCTAAGGTGAAAACTTCCCCCAAGGCAAAGAAGACCAACCCTGGTGCAAATCAGGTCAAGGTGAATTCTACCGCTGAGGTTAAGAAATTAACCAAAGTGAAGAGAGACAAAGCTGAATCTTCAAATGCTGCGAAGACTGTTGAACCGTCCATTCCAACTACTTCCACTGACAAACGTGTATACATGGTTAAGTGGGTACCTAAGAAAAAATAATCTTCCTTTGTATTGCAGTTTAAGAAGGGTATCTGGTATCTCGATAGCGGATGCTCTAGACACATGACTGGAAAGAAAAACCTGCTCGCTGAATACAAGGAAGAGAAAGGTCCCTTTGTGACTTTCGGTGGAAATGGAAAAGGACATACCCGAGGGTATGGTGTACTTTCAAATGGTACAACCTCCTTCAGAAGAGTCGCATATGTTGAAGGGCTGAAGCATAATCTTCTAAGCATCAGTCAGCTTTGCGACATGGATAACAAAGTAATCTTTACTAAGGAATCCTGCTTTGTCACTGACAAAAAGGAGAAGATAGCTCTCAGCGGTTATCGTTTGGAAAATGTTTATGTAATAAACATGGACTCAACAACCAATGAGAACTCCTGTTTCTTCTCAAAGGCCTCATCTGATGTCAACTGGCTATGGCATAAGAGGCTCTCTCATCTAAATTTCAAGACACTGAACACTCTTTCTTCAAAAGAGTTAGTCACTGGTCTACCTCAGCATTCATACGCCAAAGATTCGTTATGTTCAGCGTGTGAAAAAAGGGAAGCAGACCAAAGCAAGCTTTAAGTCAAAGCAAGTTTCTTCAGTGTCATTTCCTCTACAACTACTTCATATGGATTTGTTTGGCCCTGTTAACAAACAATCCATCGCTGGAAAGAAATATACGCTTGTCATAGTTGATGAATTCTCTCACTTCACTTGGGTAATGTTTCTCCGTTCTAAGAGTGACACCCCTGAAGAACTCATCACCTTTGTTCGGAAGATGGAAACCCTGAACAATTTGACCGTTCGCTCAATAAGGAGTGATCATGGGACTGAATTCAAAAACAGTTCTCTTGATTCCTTCTTTGAGAGTAAGGGTATTTCTCACAACTTTTCTTCAGTGAGAACACCACAACAAAATGGAGTCGCTGAAAGAAGAAATAGAACAATTATTGAAGCTGCACGTTCAATGCTCAGCGATTCTCACCTGCCTACTCAGTTTTGGGCAGAAGCAGTCAACACTGCTTGTTTTACGCAAAATAGGTCGCTGATAGTTAAAAGATTCAAAAAGACAGCCTATGAACTT
Source organism: Saussurea involucrata (assembly GCA_033807775.1). Lineage (NCBI taxonomy): Eukaryota > Viridiplantae > Streptophyta > Magnoliopsida > Asterales > Asteraceae > Saussurea > Saussurea involucrata. Next base: position 69,426,564 of record CM066320.1, read on the forward strand.
TTTCATGGGAGAAAGCCTTCAATCAGCTTTCTTCACATCTTTGAATGTCAGTGTTTTATACTGAACAACAGAGATGCTCTTGGAAAGTTTGATCCTAAGGCTGATGATGGAATCTTTCTTGGATACTCCTCAGTTTCCAAAGCCTTCAGAGTCTTCAATCGTAGAAGAAAAACTATAGAATAAACTATTCACGTCACGTTTGACGAATCCCGTTCAGCGAACTCTAAACCGTCTGCTGATACTGAAGAACTGAATCAATGGATGTTTTCTCATCTTGGTGATTCAGAAGTTATTCCCACTACTCATGCTCATCCAGTAGAAGATGATAGTCCTATCATTCCAAATATGCAGAATAGTGAAGCTGAAACTTCTTGGGTCTCAGCTGTTCCTATAAACACTATACCTAACGCTGAACCAAATGTCTCAGACATTCCATCTACTTCTCAGCAATCAGTGAATATAATGACAACTGCATCCATTCCTCTCTTGGCTGATACTCCTGACGTCGCTGAAGCTTCATCTTCAGCTCCTCCAGTTCAAGTTGAGTCAGAGTCTCACGCTCCGGCTCAGCGATGGACTATAAATCACCCAATTGATAAAATTCTTGGTGATCCAAACGCTGGGATTCAGACTCGACGAAGTGCAGGTAATATTTGTTTATTTGTAAATTTTATTTCACTAACTGAACCAAAGAAAGTAGATGATGCCCTCAAAGATCCAAACTGGGTCAGCGCCATGCAAGAAGAGCTGACTGAATTCGAAAGAAACAAAGTTTGGAAACTTGTTCAGAGACCAACTGATAAAACAATAATAGGCACTAAATGGGTCTATCGAAATAAGTTGGACGAACATGGTACTGTAACCCGCAACAAAGATCGACTTGTTGCTCAGGGATACAGACAAGAGGAAGGTATAGATTACGACGAAACATTTGCTCCAGTAGCAAGACTTGAATCTATTCGTTTATTCTTAGCATATGTTGTACACAAAAACTTCAAAGTACATCAGATGGATGTTAAGTCAGCGTTTCTAAATGAAAAGCTGAATGAAGAAGTGTATGTGGAACAACCAACAGGATTCTCAGATTCTAAGCGTCCAGGTTATGTTTATAAACTGGATAAGGCACTTTATGGCTTGAAGCAAGCTCCTCGTGCATGGTATGACACTCTCTCTACTTATCTCCATATTGAAAAATTTGAGCGAGGTAAGATTGACAAAACTCTATTTTTAGAAAAGTGAAAGGTCATATCATTCTAGTTCAAATATATGTTGATGACATTATATTTGGTTCTACTAACCCTGAGCTTTGTACTCGTTTCGCTGATAGAATGAAAGATGAGTATAAAATGAGCATGATGGGTGAACTAACATATTTCCTTGGTCTTCAGATTAAGCAAACTGAGAAGGGAACTTTCATTAATCAGGGAAAATATGTTAAAGATATGCTGAAGAAATTCGACTTAACTGAAAGTTCAGCTATGAAAACCCCTATGGAACCACCGCTGACACTTGATAAGGACACTAAGGGTGTTCCTGTAAATATCACGCTGTATCGTGGGATGATCGGCTCTCTATTGTATCTAACAGCTAGCCGACCCGATATTATGTTTGCAACATGCTTGTGTGCACGATATCAAGCTGAACCTAAGATATCTCATATGAAAGCTGTAAAGCGAATCTTTCGATATCTTAAGGGTACAACGAACCTAGGTCTTTGGTATCCCAAAGATTCAGGATTCGATCTAACCGCCTATTTAGATAGTGATTTTGTAGGTTGCAAAATGGATAGGAAAAGCACCACAGGAGGATGTCAGCTCCTGGGTGGAAAGCTGGTAAGTTGGACAAGTAAAAAGCAAAATTCAGTGTCCACTTCCACAGCTGAAGCTGAATATGTAGCTGCTGGAAGCTGTTGTTCTCAAGTCTTGTGGATGAGAAATCAGCTACTAGACTATGATCTTCAGCTCTCCAAAATTCCAATCTATTGCGACAGCACAAGTGCCATCGCTATAGCAAACAATCCAGTACTACATTCAAAGACCAAACATATAGAAATCAGATATCATTTTATCAGAGATCATGTGATGAATGGTGATATAGAACTTCATTTTATCCCAACTGATTATCATTTAGCTGACTTATTTACCAAACCTCTTGATGAGACAAGATTCAACTTTCTCATCAGCGAGCTTGGAATGCTGAACTTTGAAGGATAAAATCTTCAGCGGTTCACATTGATCAGCGAAAGGATAAAATCAACTTGTATAACCCATTCTATCATCTTCTCTCTGAATAAACTTGATTCACTGATATCAAGGTATGTTCTCTCTGTCTCTGACAAGCGCATGAAAATGCAAGATTTCAAAACAAAATGCATCGCTGAATATCTCTTCATTAACAGCGATATTTTGAAATTTCTTAAAACCTTACTGAATATTTTCATTCAGTGCTTCATGTTTTCAAAAGTATCTCTGAGTTTTTCAAAACCTCAGAGACAACCAAGAATATGAAAGGACAGTTGTGACGTCATTGCAACGGATAAAAACCCCGGCACGTTTTCTCTTCCTGACACACGTTTGCACGTCTCGTTCAAACTTCCAATCAAATGCAAACACGTGTCCGTGTCATGATGAAAATCTTTTCCCGCTCAAGATTTTCTCTTTCTAAAATCTCTATATAAACAAATTCTTTGTTTATATTTTTCTTTTACGCGATCAATCTTCCTCCGCAAGAAAGAATTCACTGTTGCATTTGTGCTTTCAAACTTCAAGAACTGTTTATCATCTTCTTCATCAAACATCAAGGTTAATATGTTCTTATTTATTACCTAATGCAAAATAACTTGTTTCTGATCTACTCTTTGTTTTAACAAGATCAAACAAAAGAACTTCTTAAAATAAAATCATTTTCTTTCATGATTTTATGAACACAACCATTTCATGGTTGTTCTTCAAGTTTAAATGCAAAAATCTTAAACTTGTTCTTCACATTCGTTTTTCCAGAATCCCAATCTTCAAAGAAAACTGGAAAACAAGATTTTTTTTGGGTTTAAATTTTCCGTTTTCAAAATCAAGAAAAACCCTAATCTTCATTAAGACATTTTGTCTGAATGAAATGGACAAAATTCGAACCATCTTAATGGAAAATCTTTCCATATTAAGATTATTCTTATTTGTTAATCTTTGGCTGAACTGATAATACAGGAAATGGCAACGTCTAACATTCCTACTACCGCTGAGAACATCTCTACTGACTCTGAGGAAATGGAATTCTTCAAGGATCCTCAGGTTAAGTTCACTCTGGATCAACTAGACTGGACTAAGATAAACAACCTTTCTGCGCTTCTCGAGTTTCCTCCTCGAAAGCAAGTCACACATCTGACATATGCTGTGAACTTCCTGAAAAATTGCTGCATTTCAACAGCCCTGACCATCTCACCCCCTGCAAGTCAACTGCTACTATCTCAGTTCTGGTACCCTGCCAGACACTCTCAACTACCATCCGCCAAAGATCCCTCCAAAACAGTTGATTGTATCCTCTGTGATACTGAATATGGCACGATAAAGATCACATCTGCCATCATTCGCAAAGCTCTGAACTTTCCCATCGCTACAAAGGAAAAACCTTTTGTTCCTTTCCCTGACCATAAGAAGCTCGCTGACAAAGAAGCTCTTATTGCATTTTTTGATGCAATGGGCTATGTATGGGAAATGGGCAGAGACAAGAAGCCTGAGAAGCAGCTAACACTGCTGAAAAATCGAAAATGCCCAGCGAGATGAACTTCATCTTCGCTCACCTTATCAGCTGCATGACTGCCAAGACCGGCTCTTCTGATCAAGCCGCTCAACCTCAGCAAGCTATGGGATACGCTCTGCTGAAATGTCTACACATTGACTGGGCATCTCTCATCTATGATGACTTGCTGCAAAGAGTAGACTCTGCCGCTGACAGGCCTGCATGGGTTCCCTACCCCCGATTCATCAGCGCTATCTTTCAATATGGCCTGAAGGACAGCTACCCACAAGAGGGCGATCTGAAACTCTCTCAGATTGGCCCTAAGGTACTCGACTTCAAACCTGTTGAAAATGAGGTACGTCTTTCTACCCTCTTAACTCTTCTCAACCCTTCTTCTTCTACTTCTGTGGCTCCTTCAGCGACAATACCCATCGCTAATACCCTGGCCACAAAATCCTCTCCTTCTAAGAAAAGGAAACATTCATCCACCCCACTTGATTCTAAAAGGATCAAGAAAACAAAGGAGCAACCCCAGCAATCTCATGCTGAAGACTCCTCAGCTCTTTCTGCAGAGCTGAAGGAACGTTCAGTGGTACGCTCTGGCACACCTGAACAAGCCATCCCTTCCATCCCAATCTCAGCGTCTCCAAACGTTGAGATTACAGACTTGTAAATTTCCCAACCTCCCTCAGTCTCTCAAAAGACTGATGAAGTGATTCTCAGCGATTCCAACGCTGAACTCAGAACCCAACCTCCAATCTCATCCTTCGCTTCTCCCTCTACTCGTTTGGTCTCTCCTCCAGTTATCGCTGGAGATGCCATCATTTCTACGGAAGCTAAAGCTGATAATCCAGAGATGATGAAGACAGGACTTGCAGAACAATCCATGGGCAAATGCTACAACTGTGGTAAGCCTGGTCATTATGCTAATGAATGCAGATCCGAAAAAGGTGGTGGCCGACAGAAGTCCGACGATCGTGCTGGTAATACTTCCCAGAACCAAGGTTGCTACAACTGTGGGAAGCCAGGCCACTTTGCCAATGAATGCAGAAGCAGGCCAAATCGCCCACAGAAGGACTCAACTTTTTACAAAAAGAAAGCTGAGTATTATGCTCAAAAGTCACTCATGGCGAACAAAGTGGTGAACAAGGAAGATTGGGAGTTAGATACAACCTCTGAGGATGAATACACCAACAATGCCTTGTTCTGTGGCATGGCAGAAATCAGCTCAGACTCTGACACTGAGGTATCCACTTCAAACTCCACCTCTAGTACTACAGAAGTTGATTTACTTGTAATTAAAACTGAAAATATTGAACTGAAAAAGACCTGTGATGATATTCAGAAAAAGCTCACTTTTATGAAAGAGAAGCTAGACTTCTCACTGAAGAAAAAGCAAAAAGTTTCAAAGAAAAGGAAGAATTAGAAGCACACTGGAACAAGAATCTATTTCCTTTAAAAGAGAGAATTTCTGAATTAAATACATCTTTAAAATCCAAAACAAAAGAACTTTCAGATTCTGAGAGCGACAGACTAAACATTCTAGCTCTTAAGGAAAATTTTCAAAAGGAAAGAGAAGTCATTTGGCAAGATCTACTTAGAAGAGATGTTTTAATTAAAAATTATCGTGATGCACAAAAGGTGTACGAGAAAATAAATACTCAAATAGGAAGGCGAGGTATTGGGTACAGTGATATTAATCAAGGTATAGAAAACAAAAAGAATAAACCTCTGTCATCACTATTTGCTGTAGGAAAAATCAACAAACCTAATTTTCCAAACTTAATCTCTGTAAGTAAGAGAGTAAAAGTCTCTGGGGAACCTCACTTAAGGAAACCCATGAAGATGATAAATGTGTGGTTTGAAAACACAGATTTATCACCTTCAACCTCTGTCAAAAGAGGATCCAAACCAAAGAGATATCTGAAAACTCAAGATCAGATAGTAATCTTCAAGTTTGGTAAACCAGAGACTCAAACTCAAGTTGCTTTTGTCTGCACAATAGATTCTGAAAATAAATTTTCTGCAAAAGCACTTGCGTTCAAACCAATCTTTTCAGAAGAAAAACTAAGAAATATAATTGAAAAAGAGATAGTGGAAATTAGGAAAATAGATATTTTGAAAAATCATTGTACACCTTCTACAGATCAAAAACTCTCTGAAGAGATCTTATCAGACACCTCTGTTGACTTAGAAAATAATTTTTCAGATGAAGAAAGCAAGTATGACACATGTTCGGAAAATCCAGTCCCTGTCGAAAGAAATATTGATGACTCAACCTCTGTATATGAGGACGATTCAGAGACTGACAGAATAGAAAAGGTTCCTTGTGACTCAGAGGTTATTAAACAAACCTCTGATGTTCTTAACAGAACTATTCCTCCAAAGGAGAAAACCACTGGAATTCCAATCTGTCCAGATTTTTTGGATATGTGCATACAAGCCAAAACCTCAATTTAGCTTGAAAATTTCATAAAACAGAAGTTAATGTCCACTCAAAATCCAAAAGATTCAAAGTTTTTAAAACCCTTACAAATTAAAGAGAAACCAACATGGCAACAACAGGGTAAGTGGCCAAAACCTAACAAATCTTTTTCCTCTGTGGCAGTGAAATCAACAGAAGTTCACCATAGAAGGGACTCACAGAAGGCCGCTACAAACAAAGATTTTTGCCAACAATCTAATCTACATAAATCTTCTTGTAATAGGAAGCCATATGCTAGAATATAATGTAATGCCTCTGTGGCCCAGTTTAAAGCTTTCAAAGAAAATTTCAAGCAAATCACTTTTGATGTTCCATACTGTCATTGCTTTGATCTAATGTTCAAATTGAATAATCATTTATGTAGTTCAAATTGTTTTCTCTCTGCACCTAAATCAAATATTAAAGAGAAACAAACTGATTCTTCGACAAAAGATAAAATGTATTTCAAGAATGCTAAGGCAAACTTGAAAAATTCTGACGAAACTGGACCCATATGGATATGGGTACCTAAAACTCTATGATTGTCTTGCAGAAGCAGTATGTGCCAATATAGTATCTAGACTCCGGATGCTCAAGGCACATGACTGGCAACAGAAGTCTTCTATCCACGTACCAAGAAAAACAAGATGGTGGATCAGTGACTTTTGGAGACAACAAAAAGGGGCATATTAAAGGCTATGGAGTCGTAAAGAAAGAAAATATCACCGTACACAAAGTTGCATATGTTGATGGCCTAAAACACAACCTACTCAGTGTAAGACAACTTTGTGACACAGAATTCGATGTACTGTTCAAAAGAACATTCTGCTCTCTACTAAGTGAAGACACCGGAATTGAACTTCTGCGAGCCAAAAGAAAAAGGTGATCTGTATCTAATGAACTTCAATGCCAAAAACAAGGACAGCATTTGTCTTGTTGCAAGCAAAAGTGAAGAAGCCTGGCTATGGCACAACAGGTTCTGTCACTTAAACTTTCATACTCTAGATAAACTGGTAAAACTTGAACTGGTCAAGGGTTTACCTAATGTTAAATTTAATAAGGATCATTTATGCTCTTCCTGTGAAATGGGAAAACTCAAAAGAGCTTCCCACAGAGGAAAAACTTATGTGTCTTGTCCTAGGCCTCTGTACATGCTTCACGTTGACCTCTGCGGTCCAATCGCTATACAGAGCCTAGGTGGCAAGAGAAATATACTTGTCTTAATTGATGAGTATTCACGATTTACATGGGTTGAATTTGTCAGAAAGAAATCAGATGTTCCATGCATCCTGATTAATCTAATGAAAAGAATCCAAGTTCTTTATGAGTGCAGAATTCTGAAGTTACGAAGTGACAATGGCACAGAATTCAAAAACTCTGTCATTGAAGCCTATCTCACTGAAGAAGGAATATCCCAGAATTTCTCTGCCGCTCGCACCCCACAACAAAATGGCGTGGTCGAACGAAAGAACCACACGCTCGTGGAGGCTGCAAGAACCATGCTTTCTGTATGCGGATTACCAATGACCTTTTGGGCAGAAGCAATTTCAACTGCTTGCTATACCCAAAATCGTTCAACAATCGTGAAGAGACACATCAAAACTCCTTATGAATTGATCAACAAACGGAGACCAAACATCAAGTTTCTCCATGTGTTTAGATGCAAATGCTTTGTCTTAAACGACAGAGACTCAAGAGGAAAGTTTGAAGAAAAGGCTGACCAAGGCAAGTTCATCGGTTACTCTGCCGCTTCCAAAGCCTACAGAGTTTACCTTCTGAAGTCGCGCACAATAGTAGAAAGCATCAATGTGTCCTTTGATGACTCATTCCAAAAGACTTTTGAACAAATCAGTTCAGAACTCGGGCTAAACAAGGAAACCTCTGGCATCTCAAAAATAAATGAAGATTTAGGTCTTCTATTTCAAGAGATGTTCAACAACGATGTTGATCCCTCTGCAGGAACCAACAGCACCTCTGCAGAATCACCTTCTGTAAATGAAGTAAGTATCTCTCTGTCTGATCCATTTAATCCCTCATCCTCTTCTACAAATACTACAGGTACTGAAAATCGAACAGAAGATACGACGATAAAAGATTCAACAACAGAGGTAATACAAATATTAACAAATCCAACAGAGGAAGCAACACCAGAAGAAACACCAGAGGGAAGTGAAGATGAAACCACAATGCCTACAGAGAAAGAAATTCCAACTCTAATACCCATTCCTACAGAAGCTGAACTAAACACATGGGCAGAACCATCAATCACTTCAACCACAGAAGTTCAACTTGATGACTCAAATGATCATATTCCACGAACTACTCAATGGACAAAAAGCCATCCTCCAAGCCAAATCATCGGTAATCCTACTGATAAGGTAAAAACAAGATCAGTTTCTGCAAATTTTTGTTTCTTTACCAACTTTATTAGTATGATCGAACCGAAAAAGATCTCTGAGGCCCTGGACGACCCAAACTGGGTGGATGCTATGCAAGAATAGCTTCTGCAGTTTGAGCGAAACAAAGTCTGGACTCTAGTACCTCTGCCACGAGGGAAACATGCCATAGGGACTAAGTGGGTCTTCAGAAACAAAAAGGATGAGGATGGAGTGATCATTCGAAATAAAGCAAGACTGGTGGCCAAGGGATATCGCCAAGAAGTGGGCATTGATTACGATGAAACTTTTGCCCCTGTTGCACGGCTAGAAGCAATAATAAGAATTTTCTTAGCCTTCGCAGCCCACAGAGGTTTTAAAGTATATCAAATGGATGTAAAATCTGCTTTTCTCAATGGTGAAATTCAAGAAGAAGTATACGTCCAACAACCACCAGGGTTTGAAAGCTCAAAGTACCCAAGGTATGTCTATTACCTCGATAAAGCTCTATATGGACTGAAACAGGCTCCAAGAGCATGATACGAAAGACTTTCTACCTTTCTTCTCGATAACAACTACAAACGAGGTACCACTGATACAACTCTGTTCTTTAAAGGAGAAGGAAATGAGCTTATTCTTGTACAAATATATGTAGATGACATCATTTTTGGGTCTACAAATGCACAAAAATGTAAAGATTTTGAAAAACTCATGCAGAGTGAGTTTGAAATGAGTATGATGGGAGAATTAACCTTTTTCCTCGGACTTCAAGTCAAACAAACAACAGAAGGAATTTTCATAAACCAATCAAAATATGTCTCTGACATACTTGAAAAATATAGCCTCTCTGATGCCTCTGTCATGAAAACCCCAATGGCCACTGGAAATAAACTATTCTCAGATCCAAATGGCATCTCTGTCGAGTGCACACTTTACATAGGAATGATTGGGTCTTTATTATACTTGACAGCCAGTAGACCTGACATAATGCATGCCACATGCCTCTGTGCAAGATATCAAGCTAATCCTAAGAAGTCACATTATATTGCTGTAAAGAGAATCTTTAGATACCTCAGAGGGACCAAAAATCTTGGCCTCTGGTATCCACAGAACTCTGGTTTTGGACTAAAGGGTTACACAGATTCTGATTATGGAGGATGTAAACTCGACCGAAAGAGTACCTCTGGAAGTTGTCAATTCCTAGGTGGGAAATTAGTAAGCTGGACTTCAAAGAAACAGAATTGTGTCTCAACATCTACGGCAGAAGCTGAATATGTTGCTGCTGCTAGCTGTTGCTCTCAAGTTCTGTGGATAAAAACTCAGCTGAAAGACTTTGGTCACATCATTTGCAAAATTCCCATCTTCTGTGATTCCAAAAGTGCAATTGCCATCTCTGCAAATCCAATACAGCATTCAAAGACAAAGCACATAGATATCAGGTATCACTTTCTGAAGTATCCTGTTGAAAATCAAACCATCGAGATGCATTTTGTACCAACAGAATTTCAGCTTGCTGATTTATTCACTAAGGCACTTGATGAGAAAAGATTCCTTTACTTGGTGGGTAAATTAGGAATGATAAATATGGATTAACCTCTGTAAGTTTCTTATCTTCATTTTAAAAGCATGTATAAATTTTTTGTTTTTGTAAATTATTAAAATAATATGTTTTTTTTACTTTATTTTTTTATTTTAGTAAATAATTTATTTTTGTATGTAAATTCTAAAAATCTCAATTCTGAAAACAACAGAGATTCTGTAGGACTCCTCATAACCTCTGACGATCCTTACAGAACCTCTGATACACTTGACCTATGTTATATACATTTACTTCTGATTATTTGAACCAAGCATAGGTCAAGGGGGAGCAGAAGGAGAACATACTTGATCTATAGAGGTTGAGTAGATCAAGGGGGAGCAGAAGGAGACCTTGCTTAATCTACATAGATTCATAAGTCAAGGGGGAGCAAAGGAAGATATGACATCAACAGAAGAAAAGAACTTTGCCGGACAAAGAAGAACAAAAAGGTTAGTATCTCGAACAAATTCTTTTTGAAAATAATTTTCTAGGACACAAATTTCTAAATATGTTCTAGAAACATTATTAAAAACATTCCAAATAAAATTTTATCAAAAAGAATATTGAGTTTTCCATTATTAGAAATTTAAGGTCACAGAGCCTTTGCTGAGTCCAACAGAGGTTCTGCAGACAAAAGCTCTGATCTTAAATCAATAATCTTAAAAACTCTGTCAATCACCTTGGGTATCAATTTCAAAAAGAATCATCGCGTACAAATGCACTGCAACAGAAGTCATTGGTTACAGAGTTCTCTCCACAAGAAAGAACTTCTGTAGACCAACACTTGTTTTAAAAGACTTTTTGCTACACAAAACCTTTTGAAAAAACAATTTTCTAGGACACCAGCTTTCAAACAAGTCCTAAAAACATTGTTAAAAACAATCAAAAACTTGGATGATAAAAAATGTTTATAAATTGTTAGATATGAGAAATTTCTTGTCTCAGAGCCTCTGCTGGCTCTGACAGAGGTCCAAAAACCTCTGTAAAGGAGTTTCTATGCTAAATAATTTTTCGATCCTCTCCATGGACTTTTCCACCATTTTTTTGTGTGAAGGTACAACCTACAGAGGCAAGAAAAACAAGGTTTTCAAATCACGGAGCCTCTGTCAGTTTTTACTTTGGGCATTTCTGTAACAGTAACGGTAACTTTTCTGCGAGTGAGAATCATGTGGAGGTAAAGAAGCCCACGCGCCTAGCATTTAATAAGGCCGCCCACGACGTCTCGTCATAACTGACACAGAGGACGTGTCATCTTTTCATTGGACCAACGTGGAGCACGTTCCTCTGGAAAGTTGAACCCGCCGTAACCACTCAAGTGCGGACCCCAAAAATTATTTACCTCAAAATATTAACCCTTTCAGATTCTACGGTTACATACTCAGTATAAAACCCAAGTTACCTCTCCTCACAAAAACTTTACTTACTTTCTTCTCCGACGAACCTGCAACTATTCTCAAATCTTCAATCTTCTTTGCAAAAATGGCTTCCAGTTCCCACGCTGCTCAGATGTCTCCGACGAACTCTCCTCAACAATCCCAATTACATTCAGAGCACTCCCACAACCCAAACATTGCCGTAAATGCAGAAACAGAAAACTCTAGCGACTCTGCAAACTTTGCACCAACCACCAACCTTCAACACTTCCAGAACAAAGAACATTTTGAGGATGTTCTTCCATTAAAATCAAACAACTGCTACCTCGTGCCCACACCCACAGCCTTCGGCGAAGCCCATGCCCTTCTCCTCAACATAACGGAAAACCATATCCTATACCCCCTCCTTTCCAAAACCCCAACCAAAATCCTTGCTCGATATCTGATCAATTTTGGCAAAGTTGCCGTTTTGATTCAGATGATTCTCTGATAAAAGGCTGCATTTCGAAGCCAGACAAATCTGAATACCTCGAACTCATGTTCAACAGAACTATGTTCTCGCTTGAGTTCAACCTGCCAACCAGAGGTCTACTTGGAATAAAGAAATATGCCGAGGTTCCTACGGACGAGGAGCTCTGTCGTTTTCTAGAGATGTTAGGGTATAATACAACCCTAAGGAAACGCAATGATTTCCGCAGAGGCAGACTACCACCTCTGTGGAACACACTCTTCTCCATCCTGAATCGTTGTCTCACAAGGAAGACTGGCAGCCCTGACCAGAGCTCACACCAGATCCTGACCATCATGTATGGGATCTATTACGATATTCCACTTGATTATGCCACCATCATGATGCAGGAGATAGTGAATACGATCGACAGAAAGCTCGCGACTCAAAAGGCCAAAAAGAACACACCAGGATATCTGCCACCTCTGCAATATCAAAGAATTCTAGGAGTAATTTTCGAGCCTCTACTTCTTATGCAGAAATGGCCAACGGAAGGGCCAACTGTAAAACTTTATCCAATGAACAAAAATACTCCTACAGAGCACGAAGACAACTACCCCCACTGCAGACCTTTGTCGAAGAACCTTCTATCATATGCAAGTGATGAAGTTAGGAAGTTAGAATATATACGCGCACACAGGACTCCAGAACCAAGTCCTGTGACACCCCCGCGTCTAGGAGCCCCCTTAGATTTAGATGTAGTAGAGAGGATGACAGAAGAAGAATGGGACAGAGCTTTAGAAAAACATTATTCAGTACAAGATCGTTTCAAAGCCCAAAGAGAGAGCATTTACCCCTCTTCTCCCAAAAGAAAAACCTCTGCAACAACACCCAAAAAGAAGAGCAAGAAAAGGAAAATCACAGAGGAAACTACAACCTATGCAGCTCAACACTCTTCTCCACCACAAGCTACAGAAACAAGATCTTCTGCACCTCCCTCCCCTCCAAAACAAAAGAAACGAAAAACCAAATCAACAGAAGAGGGAGCCCCTAAACCAAAGAAGAGGAAGTCAAAGAAGAAGAAACCCACATCTCCTCTGCAGGTCATTATAGAGGCAGTCGAACAAGAAGAGGAAGATCAGACTACACCTCTGCAACCTCCCTCCCCAATAGTCTATACAGATCAACAGGGAGACTTTAATGCCTTCCTCAACAATCCCGACATTGCTCACACCTTAGATCCATCAGGATGGGTCGTAGAACCATTGGATCAGAACATTCAGACTACAGAGGTTCTGCGCACAACAAAAAACATTTCCCCACCTCATTCCAGTTTTGACACTCAACGTCGAACTCCTCAACATACAATAGAAGTAATTTCTGCAGCTCAAGGTACTCAACCTATGCACCCTCACGTTCGACAACTCATAGGATCTCATTCTATATATGATTCCTTAAGAGCAGAAGCAAAAGCAGAAGTGACTATAGAGGAAACTACAGAAGAAGAGGTAAACATAGAAACTGCAGAAGAAGAGGTAAACATAGAAATTGCAAGAGAGGAAGAGGTTAGGGTAGAAACCACAGAGGGTTCTACAGAAAAAGATGCCGCAGAAGTAGAAGGCACACATCCCCAACCCCCTCCCAGTGCAACCCACATTTCTGATACCGCTGGTCTAGCGGCAGAGGGTATCATTGAAAAAGAGCAGCACAGCTCGATCCCAACCCCACCTAGCCAGCCAGAGGTTACTCTTTCAACCTCTGTGCCTATTATAACCGGGGAAACCATTCCTGGGGAGTCCTCTCAAAAAGACTCATCCAATGTTCGTGATTTATTGCCCTAAATCACACCTGACATCCTAGCAGAGGAATTCGTTTCGTCTGCCACGCACACAACAATAGGGCCAAACTTCCTTTTAGAGAGGAGTAGCGAGCACAATGATGAAGAGACTCTAGATAAGTCTCCAAGTCAACAGAAGGTCATTCCAATACCCACCTCTGGAGTGGATTCGGACACTGACCTTCACAGAACTTCTGTAGAGGTTGAAACTCAAGTTTCTCCTCGAGGATCAGAAGGAAATCCTTCCACCCTCAACGTAAAAACATGGGTGAACGATGGTGTCCAAGGAACAAGGACAAACTCTGGGGACGAATGTGTTCCCCCAGAGGTTACAACGAGTTCACACGTATCAAGGGATGAGTTCCAAACCCTTGTCACCTCTATGAACCAAACATTGAAGGAGTTGGAAAGCTCTTTCAAATCTTTTGCAGAAACAACTTCAAGAGCCATCACAAGCATAAATACCAAAATGGACACCTTGTCCACAGAGGTACAACAAGCTCTGTCAAAGATGAAGTCTGCCACAGAAACTTCTGTCACAACCTCTGCCAGACTACATGCTGATGAATTCGAAAGAAGTGCAACCTCTGCATTCAACAACTCTGTCCAAAACTTCCTGCAAAAACTCAAAGATCAATCCTCCACTTCTAAGGGCCTTACACCTGAAGACCTAAAGAAGGCCTTAGAAGAAGTTCAAGAGCAAACACTGCAAAACACTCAAGCCATGAAGCCTTCTGACTACATGACCAGAGTTCAGCTCACAGAACTTGGGCAAGGAATCCTAGATCAAATGACAGAGTTCATCAGAGCCTTCACAGCTACCAACGCGAACTACGTCAGAGAATTTCAAGCTAGCATCGGCAAAATGCGCTTCAACACAGAAGCAGAGGTTGAAACACTGCTCGGCCTCTGTGATGACTTGTGCGCAAAGATGATAGTTGCAGGGGCTGTTCCTCCAAAGAAATCAGATACTTCATGCAGGGCAGAGGGTACTTCAGATGTAAATCAGGATGACTCTGATAATGACCATCATGGTCCATCAGATCATCCTGAGGGGGAGAATCAAGGGGAGAAACAAAGGGAAACAACTACAATAAGTCCTCCAATATCAGCAGTGCCCATTTCCTCTGCACCCCCAACCCAAACCCAAACTCAGGGAACTCAACAGAGACCCACAGAGAAAACACCAGCCTCTGTGGAAACCACCTATGTGGCTGAAAAAGATGTCCCTCAAGTTCAAATCCTGACATCTTCATCCTCAGAGGACTTCCTATTTCTCCACCAAAATCAAAAACCCAACCCAAAACACACCCAAGAAGAAAATCAATTGCCCACAAACCAAAAAGATCTAAACGTTCTGCTACTTATGTCCTAAAGAGAATGGAATTCGTATCCACTTTCAGAGCTGCAAGACGTTTTGATATCCCTCCACAAACCACAACCGAGCTTACAGAAGAAAAATCCATAGAACCATCCCCACCAAAGTCCTCAGAAACTGAAAAGTCAAAAACTACAGAGGCAATCCCCTTCATACCCACAGAAACCTCTACACCCAAACCAACGGAAGCAATCCCAGAAAGTCCAAAGCAGGCAACAGGTTCTGAGCTTCTCCAAGCCAAAGATAAAGGAAAGGGTATCATGACAGAAGAACCAGAGAAGAAAAATCCAATGCCTCAGACGACAGAGAAGTTGATGAAGAGCTCATTCGATGCCTTTGTCACTCCTAAACCTGAAGAAGACTGGGCATTCATTTCAGATCCTCTGTCAGAAATTCCGATCCTTGATCCAAAAGCAAAGGTAACAAAGGGTAGAGTTGCAGAGATAAAACGACAAATGGATGCTCTGCGAAGACCAATACCACCACCGACTACACGACATGCAGAAATGGAAGAGGTGGTGTATAGGTATCTTTACAAACAACAATATCAAAACAATCCTCCGCCACACACTGAAGATCCTCAACTCAGAGCAGACCTTGACAACACCTTCACCAGAACAAAGCCAAAAGCAAGGGCAGAAGTCTTCACAGAGTCCAAAATTGAAAAGGTAATTTACTGTAAATTCTCTCAAACAAGAACCTTTCCAAAGATCAGGTACAACATCTACGAAGTCAAAAGGGAGAACAGGTCCGAAAATCAATTTTCAGATGCCGATATAAGGAACTTGAACCCCTACGATCTGCCAGATCTTCTACTTTGGACGAAAGAAAACTTCGACAACGATGTTAACAGAAGGGCCTATCAAGTATTCAGGAAAGCGATGAGGGAAAAGCTTCTGCTATATAGCATGATAGACTTTCAACTGGGAAGAGATCTTGGAGTCAGAACTCTAAGTCTGAGACCACCAGAGGATCACTGCCCACCTTCTGATGTACCCAACTCAATCATGACAGCACCAAGGTACGAGTTAGTATATAAGAATCCTGCTGGTCAAGTGAGACTCTTTGTGGAAATGGACTGTTAGAAGTATGCAACCAGTACTCTGAACAAGTTCAGATCAGTCTTAGAAGAGAACAGAGGTATTGAGCTTATGGATCGAGAATCAGCAGAAAGAATGATCAGAGAAATAGATGCTACAATTGGCTTAAGAGAACTCTGCATCAAATTCTATCACGAGCTAAGAGAAGTGGGATTCGACAACAGAAGTTTCAACGACTTCAAAGATGCAAATGTCTAAATCTCAGTTACTTATCTCTGTAAACTTTTAAAAAGGAAATGAAATGAATCTTTGAGGTATTGTTTAACCTCTGTCTATTTTACTTAGCCTAATCATGCATAAAGTCAAATTTTCATTTTTCAATACTTAGGGGGAGATTGTTAGCTCCAAATATTCATAATATTAGAAGTATTGAAAAATAGGCCAAGTATAGAAGACTTCCACAGAAGCTCTGCGGAGTGCCACAGAAACTCTGCCGAAGTAAACAAGATCATTCAAGGAACACAAGGATCGAAGAAGAATCTACAGAAGGATGCTCACAAAGGACCAAGCCGCAGAACCTCTGTCACCCTTGACAGAGCCTCTGCAATTCAGCCTCTGCAGAACCTCCTTACCAACGAATACACACACAACACACAAAAACACTTACACACAGTTAACGTCAAATCTGTTCTTAGTGTTCTTAATCAAATACAGTAATCTTTGAGATATTCATCTATTCTTCATATACTGTTTATTTGGTATTTTGTGTTGTTTCTATATTTGTTAGTTCTTCAAATACGCTTCCGCAACACATCTTATTTGAACTAATAGATTAGATAATCTTTGTTAATCAAATACGGGAAACAACAAGAGTAGAGAGACGTACCTAGTTTGGCAGAGACTTGAAGTCGAGCACCTTAGGGCCAACCTGAGAGAGTCTCAGATCACCCTCTTTTAGGTCCCCAAGTCCTTGTAGAAAGACGGCGCTGATGAATCTGGGATATGGAACCCATGTTGGTCTATCAGCCATATCTCGTCATAGATGATCGAGGCCCAGTCAACATGGAGACCTTTCAGCAATGCATAGCCCATTGCTTGTTGAGGTTGGGCGGCTTGATCAGAGGAGCCGGACTTCGCTGTCATGCAGCTTATCAAGTGGGCGAAGATGAAGTTCATCTCGCTGGGCATCTTTGACTTCTTGATCAGGGTCAGCTTCTTCTCAGGGAGTCCATCTCTCCCTGTGTCCCATGTGTAACCCATTGCATCAAAGAAGGCAGTGATTGCTTCCCTATCAGCATGGTTTTTGTGGTTTGGCAGAGGGACAAAGCGTTTTTCTTTGGTAGTTGTGGGTAGGCTGAGTGCACGCCTGATAATGGCGGGGTTGATTTTGGTGGTGCCAAATTTGGTGTCACAAAGAATGACATCAAGTAGTTTCTTAGGGTCTTTGGGTGAAGGAACCTGAGCTCGTCTGGCAGTATACCAGAACTAAGATAGAAGGAATTTATGAGCAGAGGTTACGGTAGTGAGGGCTGTAGATAAGCAACAGGTTTTGAGAAAGTTTACAGCATCATCCAGATGCTTGACATGCTTTTTCGGAGGAAAATCGAAAAGCGCATAGAGGTTGTTGTTGTTGAAAGTGACTTTCTCAAGCGTGAACTTGACCTGAGAAGCCTTGATGAGATTCAGTTTCTCAGCAGCAGGAGATTTCTCAGCAGTAGGAGCAACAGTAGAAGATGCCATTTCTGTTAATCACATATAAACATGAAGAACAGATAAAGAACAACGTCTTAATGTGGAAAGATTTTCCAATAAGATGTTGTTGAGTTTTGCACATTCCATTCAGACAAAAGATGTCTTAATGGAGAATTAGAGTTTTTCTAGTTTTTTGACAAAGAGAGACCAAAACCAGTGAAGTCTTATTTTCCAGTTTCCTCTTTCTTAAAAGATAAGGATTCTGGAAAACATATGAGGTTTCAAGTTTAAAGATTTTGAGATGTAAACTTGAAGAACAACCATGAAGGTTGTGTTCATAAAACCATGAAAGAAATGATTTCTTTTTTAAAAGTTCTTTTGTTTGATCTTGTAGAAACAATGAGAAGATCAGAAACAAGTTAAAATAGGTAAATAATTAGAATATTAACCTTGTTGTCGAAGAATAAGATGA
The DNA here is from genome assembly GCA_033807775.1 of Saussurea involucrata. Taxonomy (NCBI): domain Eukaryota; kingdom Viridiplantae; phylum Streptophyta; class Magnoliopsida; order Asterales; family Asteraceae; genus Saussurea; species Saussurea involucrata. The sequence continues at coordinate 69,444,954 of CM066320.1, forward strand.
ACAGTTTCTGGAAACAAGAGTTCAAGATGCAACAATAATTATTTTCTTGAAGAAGAAGTTGTTCGCGTAAAGGAAAAATATAAACTCGAATGGGTTTATATAGTGGGAATAGAGAGAGAGAAAAACTAGAGCGGGAAAGTTTTTCATCATGACACGGACACGTGTTTGCATTTGATTGGATGAGAAAACGAAACGTGCAAACGTGTGTCAGAAAAAGAATGTGCCAGGGTTTATCCATTTGATTACGTCACAAACGTCCTTTCATATTTTAGGATGTCTCTGAGGTTTTTGAAAAACTCAGGGACATTTTGAAAACATGAAGCACTTAATAGAAATATCAGTGTTAGGTTTTGAAATTTCAAAGTATTGCTGATAAGGAAGAGATATTCAGCGATACAATTTGTTTTGAAATCTTGCATTCATTTGCGAGTAAAGAAAACATACCTTAATATCAGCGAATCAAGTTTGTTCAGAGAGAAAATGATAGAATGGGTTATGTAAGTTGGTTTTATCCTGTCGTTGATCAAATGCGAACCGCTGAAGATTTTATTCTTCAAAGTTCAGCATTCCAAGCTCACTGATGAGAAAGTTAAATCTTGTCTCATCAAGAGGTTTGGTAAAAAGATCAGCTAACTGAAAGTCAGTTGGGATAAAGTGAAGTTCTATATCACCATTTATCACATGATCTCTGATAAAATGATACCTGATTTAGATATGTTTGGTCTTTGAGTGTAGCACTGGATTGTTGGCTATAGCGATGGCACTTGTGCTGTCGCAATAGATTGGAATTTTCGAGAGCTGAAGATCATAGTCCAATAGTAGATTTCTCATCCACAAGACCAGAGAACAACAGCTTCTAGCAGCTACGTACTCAGCTTCAGCGGTGGAGGTGGACACTGAGTTTTGCTTTTTACTTGTCCAACTCACCAGCTTTCCACCTAGGAGCTGACATCCTCCTGTGGTGCTTTTCCTATCCATCTTGCAACCTGCAAAATCACTATCTGAATAGGCGATCAGATCAAACCCCGAATCTTTGGGATACCAAAGACCTAGGTTAGGAGTACCCTTAAGGTAACGAAAGATTCACTTTATAGCGATCATATGAGATTCCTTAGGTTCAGCTTGATATCGTGCACACAAACAGGTTGCATACATAATATCAGGTCGGCTAGCTGTAAGATACAGAAGAGAGCCGATCATCCCACGGTACGTCGTGACATTAATAGGTATTCCAGAAGGATCCTTGTTTAGTGTCAGCGGTGGTGCCATAGGGGTTTTCATAGCTGAACTCTGAGTTAAATCAAATTTCTTCAGCATATCTTTAACATACTTTCCCTGTTTAATGAAAGTTCCTTTTTCATTTTGTTTTATCTGAAGACCAAGAAAATATGTTAGCTCACCCATCATACTCATTTTGTATTTTGCGTTCATTCTATCAGCGAAACGAGTACAGAGGTCAGGGTTAGTAGAACCAAATATAATATCATCGACATATATTTGAACAAGAATAATATGACCTTTTACTTTTCTGAAAAATAGAGTTTTGTCAATCTGACCACGCTCAAATTGTTCAATATGGAGATAGGTGAGAGAGTGTCATACCATGCACGAGGAGCTTGCTTTAGAACATAAAGTGCCTTATCCGGTTTATAAACATAACCTAGATGCATAGGATCTGAGAATTCTGGAGGTTGTTCCACGTAGACTTCTTCATTCAGTTTTCCATTTAGGAACGCTGACTTAACATCCATTTGATACACTTTGAAGTCTTTGTGTACAGCGTAAGCTAAGAATAGACGAATGGCTTCTAGTCTTGCCATTGGAGCAAGGTTTCGTCGTAATTTATACCTTCCTCTTGTCTGTATCCCTGAGCAACAAGACGAGCCTTGTGCGGGTTACAGTTCCATGTTCATCCAACTTGTTTCGATAGACCCATTTAGTGCCTATCACTGACTTGTCGAATAGACGAGGAACAAGCTTCCAAACTTTGTTTCTTTCAAATTCAGTCAGCTCTTCTTGCATAGCGCTGACCCAATTTGGATCTTGGAGGGCATCATCTGTTTTCTTTGGTTCAATCAGAGAAATAAAGTTAACAAATAAACAAATGTTACCTGCACTTCGTCGAGTCTGAACACCAGCGTTTGGATCACCAAGAATTTGATCAATTAGGTGATTAATAGTCCATCGTTGAGTCGGAGCATGACTCACTGACTCAACCTGAACTTGAGGGGCTGAAGATGAGGCTTCAACAACTTCTGGTATATCAGCCAAGAAAGGAGTAGGTGCAGATGTCATTACATTTACTGATTGCTGAGAAGTAGATGGAATGTCTGAGACATTTGGTTCAGAAGCAGGCATAGTGTTTAGAGGAATAGTTGAGACCCATGATGTTTCAGCTTCACTAGTATGCATGTTTGGGATGATAGTAGGACCATCATCTTCAACGGTATGAGTATGAGGAGTGGGAATGTCTTCTGAATCACCAAGATGAGAAAACATCCATTGATTCAGTTCTTCAGTATCAGCAGAAGGTCTAGAATTCGCTGAACGGGATTCGGCAAAGGTGACGTGAATCGTTTCTTCAACTGTTTGTCTTCTTCGATTGAAGACTCTGAAAGCTTTAGAGATAGAAGAATATCCAAGAAAGATTCCATCATCAGCCTTAGGATCAAACTTTCCAAGGGCATCTCTGTTGTTCAGTATGAAACACTGACATCCAAAGATGTGAAGAAAGCTAATTGAAGGCTTTCTACCATGAAAAAGTTCATAGGCTGTCTTCTTGAATCTTTTGACGATCGGCGACCTGTTTTGCGTAAAACAAGCAGTGTGTACAGCTTCTGCCCAAAACTGAGTAGGCAGGTGAGAATCGCTGAGCATTGAACGTGCAGCTTCAATGATAGTTCTATTTCTTCTTTCAACGACTCCATTTTGTGGCGGTATTCTCACTGAAGAGAAGTTGTGAGAAATACCCTTACTCTCAAAGAAGTAATCAAGAGAACTGTTTTTGAATTCAGTCCCATGATCACTCCTTATTGAGCGAACGGTCGTATTATTCAGGACTTCCATTTTCCTGACAAAGGTGATGAGTTCTTCAGGGGTGTCACTCTTAGAACGGAGAAACATTACCCAGGTATAGCGAGAGAATTCATCAACTATGACCAGTGTGTATTTCTTTCCAACGATGGATTGTTTGTTAACAGGGCCAAACAAATCCATATGGAGACGTTGTAGAGGAGATGACACTGAGCGGACTTGCTTTGACTTGAAGCTTTCTTTGGTCTGCTTGCCTTTCTCACACGCTGAACATAAGGACTCTTTGGCATATGAGTGTTGAGGTAGACCAGTAACTAACTCTTTAGAAGATAGAGTATTCAGTGTCTTGAAGTTTAGATGAGAGAGCCGCTTATGCCATAGCCAGTTAACATCAGATGAGGCTTTTGAGAAGAAATAGGAGTTCTCAGGGGTTGTTGAGTCCATGTTTATTACATAAACATTTTCCAAACGATAACCGCTGAGAGCTATCTTCTCCTTTTTATCAGCGACAAAGCAGGATTCCTTAGTAAAGATTACTTTGTTGTCCATGTCGCAAAGCTGACTGATGCTTAAAAGATTATGCTTCAGCCCTTCAACATATGCGACTCTTCTGAAGGTTGTTGTACCATTAGAGAGTACACCAAACCCTCGGGTATGTCCTTTTCCGTTTCCACTGAAAGTCACAGAGGGACCCTTCTCTTCCTTATACTCAGTGAGCAGGTTCTTCTTACCAGTCATGTGTCTAGAGCATCCGCTATCGAGATACCAGATACCCTTCTTAACCTGCATTACAAAGAAAGATTAGTTTGACTTGGGCACCCATTTCATCATGTGTACACACTTGTCAGTGGAGGTAGATGGAATGGAAGGTTCAGCAGTCTTCGTAGCATTTGAAGATTCAACTTTGTTTTCAGTCTTTACTTTGGTTAATTTCTTAACCTCAGTGGTCGTCTTTGCCTTGGAGGCATTGATCTTCACCTTAGCTATCTTTTCAGCTTTGGTGGTTGTAGGGCACTTACTAGCAATATGATTTGTATGTCCATAGTGATAACATTTCCTATAACTAAAAGTAGTCTTAGGACCATTTTCATGCTTAGCCGTTAGTTTTAAATGAGCAGGGCTAGCACAAAGTATACCTTTGGCATTGGAAATGAGAGGAACTATCAGTTCTTCAGATTTCTTACCAACTATATCCAATTTAAGTCTAGGAGTAGATCGCTGAATAAATCCAGGGATCTTGTTTTTAGAAGTAGAGGGATAAGTCACTGAAGCTTTAGAAACATTCAGCTTAGGTACAAAGGTACCCTTCTAAGGTTTTTGGTTGAAAGCAATTCCTTTACCTTTGTCTTTAGAGACTGAGGTAGGTTTTGGATAAACAATTTTCTCTTTACCTTTAGAAGTTAAGGTATAGATTTCCTCAGGGATGGGAGGTTTTGAAGAGGAACACTGAGAAGAGAAAGTGTCAGGGATAGAGGATACGAACATTCCAAACTTAAGCATGGAACGGTCAGTGGTTGGTTCTAGAGTTTCATCTTTGTAAGCAAGACCACGTTTATCACCCAGGGGAATCTGAGACTTAATTATCTCAGTGATCGTTGTTGAGGATTTATACCATCCATCAACAGTAGCTTTTTCAGCTTTTAATGCAGTGATAGCTTCTTCGTGCTCGATTTTGACTAGCTGATTTAGATGAACTTGATCTTTAAAATCTTTTTCAATTTTAGAAAGCTTTTCTATTTGAAGGTGACAGTTTTTAAGTTGTTCAGCGAGATCAAGGTTTTGATTTTCAATAACAGTTTTGCCATTCATGGCTTCATATAAACTTATGGTCAGTAGATCGATTTTTCGAAGACTATCAGCTTCATCTATATTTAAAATATTGGTAAAGAAGGAAGGTGATACCTTAGTAGCAGAGGTTGAAGTAGAGGGAATGTCAGACTTTTCTTCCTCATCTTCAAGTTTGACCATGAGACAGAGATTGGCTTCATCATCATCTTCAGAGTCAGATGATTCTTCTTCATCAGAAGCAGCCCAATCATAGTCAGCCATCAGGCCTTTGCCTTTCTTCTTAAAGGTTTCCAACTTTGAATACCTTTCTTTCAGCTTTTTGTATTTTTCATCTCTAGTCCTGGGAGTAAAGTTTTTCTTGGGAAAAGCTGAGGATCTAGAGACTTTCTTTGACCTGCACTCGCTAGCAAAATGTCCTATATTTTCATAGTTATAGGAAGTAGCAGTAGCCTTATCAACAGGAGTTGATGATCTTGGCTTATCAGTAATAGCAAGAGGTTTGTTCTTTCTGAAAATTTTTCTTATTGGCGAATCTCCTGAATTTATTAGAAAGGAGAGCCATAGATTCATCAATATCTGAAGAGTCAGGATCTGATGAACATTCAGAGTTAGTCTCCAACTCAGTGATAGTGATAGTCGATCGTTGAGTGGTAGGTGACTCTGAGATTAAAGCAACAGGGGTGCTTTTGGAATCTTTTACAAGATTCTTCTTAAGATGACTCGATTGCTCATGATTAAGCATCGTGCCATATAAGGTTGAAAGAGTCATGGATTTTAGATCCTTTGACAGCTTGCCACACATTGAATAACTGTCCCAGCTTTCAGGTAAACATTCTAAGAACTTTGTCAGTACTTCAAAGTTAGAATATTCCTTACCAACAGTTTTTAGATCTATTATTAAGCAGTTAAAACGTTGGTGTACTTCAGAGAGAGATTCATTCTTACCACAAATGAAGCTTTCGTACTGTCTTACCAGGTTGATCTTTCGTGAGTCCTGGACTTCAGACGTACCTTCATACTGAATACAGACTGTGTCCCACATAGCTTTGGAGGTTTTCAGGCTCATGACGGAATGGTAGACATCGTCAGGAAGAGCCATGGAAAGAATGGATCTAGCTTTTGTGTCTATAGCCACTTTCTTCTTATCTTCATCAGTCCACATATGAATTTCCTTGGGAACCAACCTTTCTGGAATAGCAGCTCTATTCTCAGCGGCTGGAACTTCAGGATCAATTCTAACAGGAATATATGGGTCATTTTCAAGATAGTAAGGCATAGTAGGGTCTACACCTTCTAAGAAGAGAATCATCCTATATTTCAACAGATTAAAGTTATCTCTGGAGAATCTAGGGGGTTTTGCAAGAGAACCGTTGTTAATATAGTTAGTGTTTGTGTTGGTAGCCATTTTAAGAAATAGCAAGGAAGAAGAGATTAGTATAGATAATATCTTGTTTCTGAGATTAAACAAATCTGCTATGATACCACTTGTTGGTCCCGAAGGGTTATACAAGTTTGTAGAAGGGGGGGGGGGGGGGTTGAATACAAACACACGATTTTTACTTTCTAAATTGTTTATTGATAAATCTTAAAACAATTTACAACTTGTTGCGGAACAAGATTAAGGATTAACCTAATCTAAACAAGTTAAGAACACTAAGTTTCTTGCACTAGAAATAAGATAGAAAGGAGATAAGAATATCACGAATAATATTCTAACACTAAGAGAGAAAGAAGAAGATGGCCGAGCACATCAATTCTGAAGTAGGGTTCTTCTTATATACTGCATGCATTTAATGCATGGCAGTGTTACTTTACACGTGGCAGCAGCATTTAATGAGTGGTTGCATGTTTTGACCTTTGTAGACAACCTTAGTAGCCGCATGGTGCACAGTGTAGAATCAGAGTTTGTTGTACAATTCTAGACAGAAGGGAGGTCCATTCTGACATTTCGTACGGAGACGTGCAAGGGGATAGACAAAAGTAACTTCTAGAGTAGACCTCATGATCAGCGTTCGTTGAACAGTTCTTTATCAGCGAATGATAAATCTCAGCGATTGCTGAAGTCTTCTACTTGATACTTCACGTTGAGTGGACAGGTCTTGCTTCGCTGATATCCGCATCAGTTCATTAGTAGACTTGTCGCTGGTTCTTGGGCTTGATCTTCGACTTCAGCGTAGAACCATTGTTGACGTGAAACTTGTCTTCAGGAATCATAAGTAAACAACTAAACTATCAGCGATCATCACAGAGACTGAACAGGCTCAGAGCTACTGGATGAACAGTGTTCCCTGAATGTCTAATCTAGAGAGCGAGAGTTCCTATCAGCGGTACTGTAAAGTCCTAGTACTTATCAGCGATAGTGAAACTCTAATACATATTGTTTACTTACAATTTTCACTAAGTGTTTAAGAGAGGGTCATTATCAAATCACTGAGGGTTTGGATCAACAAATTATATTGATAATGGTTCTATTGCTAAACCCCGTAGATTCTCCAGAGATGACTTTAATCTATGGAAAAATAGGATGATACTCTTCTTAGATGGTGTAGACCCAACTATACCTTATTACATCGAAAATGGTCCATACATCCCTATCAGAATTGATCCTGAGGTTCCAGCCGCTGAGAATAGAGCTGCTATTCCAGAAAGATTGGTTCCAAAGGAAATTCATATGTGGAATGATGAAGATAAGAAGAAAGTGGCTCTCGACACCAAAGCCAGATCCATTCTTTCCATGGCTCTTCCTGACGAAGTCTACCATTCCGTCATGAATCTGAAAACCTCCAAAGCCATGTGGGACACAATCTGTGTTCAATATGAAGGTACTTCTGAAGTCCAGGACTCACGAAAGATCAACCTGGTAAGACAATACGAAAGCTTCATTTGTGGTAAGAATAAATCTCTCTCTGAAGTACACCAATGTTTTAACTGTTTAATAATAGATCTGAAAACCGTTGGTAAGGAATATTTTAGATCATGAGCAATCGAGTCATCTTAAGCTGTCAAAGGATCTAAAATAATAGCATGTTTACCTGAAAGTTGGGACAGTTATTCAATGTGTCTCAAGATGTCAAAGGATCTAAAATCTATGACTCTTTCTACCTTATATGGCACGATGCTTAATCATGAGCAATCGAGTCATCTTAAGAAGAATCTTGTAAAAGATTCTAAAAGCACCCCTGTTGCTTTCATCTCAGAGTCTCCTTCCACTCAGCGATCTACTATCACTATCACTGAGTTGGAGACTCTTCAGATCTGTATGAATCACTCATCAGATCCTGACTCTTCAGATCTTGATGAATCTATGGCTCTCCTTTCCAATAAGTTCAGGAGATTCGCCAAAAAGAAAAATTTCAGAAAGAACAAACCTCTTGCTATTACTGATAAGCCTAGATCATCAACCCCTATTGATAAGGCTACTGCTACTTGCTATAACTGTGAAAAGATAGGACATTTTGCTAGCAAGTGCAGGTCAAAGAAAGTTTTTAGAAACTCAGCTTTCTCTAAGAAATCCTCTAACCCCAGGTCTAGAGATGATAAGTACCAAAAGCTGAAAGAAAGGTACGCAAAGCTGAAAGGCTTTAAGAAGAAAAAAGGCAAAGGCCTGATGGCTGATTATGATTGGGCTGCTTCTGATGAAGAAGAATCATCGGACTCTGAAGATGTTGATGAAGCCAATCTCTGTCTCATGGCCAAACTTGAAGACGAGGAAGAAAATTCTGACATTCCCTCTACTTCAACCTCTGCTACTAAGGTATCACCTTCTTTCTTTACCATTATTACAAATATTGATGAAGCTGATAGTCTTTGAAAGATCGATCTTCTGACTATGAGTTTATATGACGCCATGAATGGTAAAACTGTTGTTGAAAATCAAAATATTGATCTCGCTGAACAACTTAAAAACTGTCACCTTCAAATAGAAAAGCTTTCTAAAACTGAAGAAGACTTGAAAGATCAAGTTCATATAAATCAGCTAGTCAAAATCGAGCGCAAAGAAGCTATCGCTGCATTAAAAGCTGAAAAAGCTATTGTTGATGGATGGTATAAATCCTCAACAACGATCACTGAGATACTCAAGTCTCAGATTCCTTTGAGTGACAAACGTGGTCTTGGTTACAAATCTGAAACTAAAGAACCAATCACTGATAATTCCATGCTTAAGTTTGGAATGTTTGTCTCCTCTATCCCTGACACTTCATCTTCTCAGTGTTCCTCTTCAAAAACTCCTATCCCTGAGGAAATCTCTACCTTAGTTTCTAAAGGTAAAGAGAAAATTAATTATCCAAAACCTCAAAAGGGTACCTTTGTACCTAAGCTGAATGCTTCTAAAGCTTCAGTGACTTATCCCTCTACTTCTAAGAAAAAGATCCCTGGATTTATTCAGCGATCTACTCCTGGACTTAAAGTGGATGTTATTGGTTGTAACGTGTAACATTCGGCAAAAAAATCGAAACTTCCAGGTTAGCATCTGTTAAGCCCTCACTAATGTTAATAAAGAGAATATACCCTAATAGGACTCATCCAGAAAATATTAAAGCGAAAAATCGCTAAAATTCCCGGTAGTAGCTTAAAAGACCCGGTTTTGACCCAAGACTAACCGGAACACCTTGTGAAATGCCAAAATACCTTAAATAACATATAACCTATATAAAATATAGGGTTTTACCTTAAACATAAATCTTTCTTTTTATAAGATTTAATAATAAAACAAGAATGTATTTTAGAAGCTTATGTTGCAATGAAAATTCTAGATAAAAAATGATTTTTTTTAAGAAATAGTTATGGGCTTATTTTTAAAAAAAAAAATATTATGCAAAGGGTTTGGGGGCCCATGTTTGGCCGGCCCCTCCCCCCCCCCTCTATTACCTTCTCTTTTTTTTGTTTTGCTACTTCATTTTTCAAACTCTCATCCAAAGACCATCCAACTTCCTCTACTTTCTCTCTACCTTCTCCTTCTCTTCTTCTTCACTTTTCTTCAACCAAAGATACTTCAAAATTCCAGCCTTATTCAAGCATCCAAAACCAAATTTCCAGAAAACTTAAAGTGTTAGAAATCATCTCTCAAGGTAAGAACTCTAACTAGTGTTCTTCATAAGTTTTTAACATCTTTTTATGCTATTTCCTTGCATTTCTACACTTTTCGTATTGTTCAAATGGATGAACTCTTCTTGATGTTCTAGAAGTGAGATTAAACACCCATGACATGATAAATGTCCATAAAATGGTGATAATCTATGAGCTTCCATCATGAACTCAAGAGAAATGAGCAAAATCATCAAAATGTGGGTTTTTGTTCTTATTTTAGAATCTGAGTTTTGGGGTTTTTGCATGCACATGTTTCTTGTAAGTTCAAAGCATTTTCTTTTAAAAACATGTTATTTGATGTGGGAACTAAACCCTTACCAAAGAAATCCATATCTATGGATGTTAAAATGTTAAAAATGTGATTTTTATGGAGTTTATGTAAGTTCCAGATTCTGCCAGATTTATTGCATGCACTTTGGACGACCCTATCTTGGTCAAATCATGTCCAAATTCCTCCATTTTTCTTCTGGAGTACGGTTTAATGAGTTGGGAGTCGAACCCCACTGGTCTCATGCAAAAACATTGAGTTTTGAGCCTTAAACTCCTTAGAACAAAATTGGTGTGCAGCAGTTAGTCTGACAGATTTTTGTGTCAGTTTATTTTGTATATAACTCTTTGAAAAATGCATAAAACTTTCTCATTTTTCTTCTGGAAGCTACTCTTATGAGTTAGGTTTCACATGCTAAAATTTCATAACAATATACGATGTTTTGGTCATTTAAAGATTTTGTGCAAACCAAGTATGTCAAGCTGTCCAGAAATGGCAGATTGGTACATGCAACTTCTTTTGACCATAACTCACTCAAAACTCATCAAAAACTTGTGAATCTTTTTCCATAAGACACCTTTATGTGTTAGGTTTCCAAACCATGCAAAATCTCTGAAAAATACTATGTTTTGACCCTCCAAAAGCCGGTTATGGCAGAAGGGTGTAAACTGTTTTAGGTTCTGTGTTGCATTATTTTGTAAAAATTATTTGAACCCCTTAAACACCTTCAAAATTTATGAAATTTGGTCAAAACCTTCTTAGCTCAGTGTAGTACCACATATAAAAAGATGGGCAAATTTGTCATTCCAGAAAGTGTATTTCAATAACCATTTTTGAGGAACAAAGTTTCTGCCAGATTATGTATTTTGGAAAAAGTGTGGGATTTTACTATTTTAACCTTATAGGTACCTATACATGATTAAAACATTGGGAAAATATTAAATTCATCATGTCAAATTAAAAACTAAAACAATGGCATTTCACAAGAGGTGGACTAAATTAGCTAAGTTCAACCTTGAGTAGCTATGAAGGACTTATAGAGCTTATTTGACTTTATAGGAGAACCGTAAGGCATTAAGCAATCAAGCTTGCGCAACTCCGCGTCTACACGATAAGGTGAGTAATCACAGCCCCGTTTTTACTTGTTTAAATGTTTGGGGTGAAAAGCATGTTATGTTTTTAAAATGCTAAATGATTCATGATATTAAATTGTGGATATTTATGCTTTGAGGAATGAGTACTAATGAATGGACAATTGTACATAAGTGATAAAGATATGTTGAGTGATAATGAAAATGGTAAGTCCCCAGTAAATACACTACTTATTAACTCGTAACGAGCCGGTGATACTTGTGGATAGCGCTATTTGGTTTGACAAACCCACCTTAACTGACGAGTAGGGGTGCACTTTATCTGGTAATAATGTTCTTCTCACGTGGGTTAGTATACCACCTCTGAGGTAGTTCGCGGGGCGTAGATTGTCGGAGGCTTAGTAGTGGCTCAACACTGTTATATCTTACAAAAATCACTCATTGTAAATTGTACTCATAAACCTTTTAACTTTGGAGCTTGTCATGAACGAACGTTTCATGAGAGTAACCATTGGAAGAAAAATTGTTGTGTATGGAAAAACCTGTGAACTCACCAACTCTTTGTAGTTGACCTTTTGTTTTAAACACGCTTTTCAGGGGCTAAGAAGGTAACTGACAAGGTTTAATTTAGCATGCATGTCGACATCAACCGAGACTCGTCTTTTGTCATATCTTGATAAAAACATTATTTTGGGTTACATGTAATCTTTGGGATTGTAAACCCTTAACTTTAAATTTTTGGGACTTTGTAATGTATACTTTGTGTAATTGTATGGTTGGTGTTGTTTATTTCCTAATGCTATGAAACTCTATCTGTTACATCTCGTGTTTCCGCTTTAGCGGGGTGTGACAGAAATTGGTATCAGAGCCATAGGTTATAGAGAATGCCGGTTTTCTTATGGAAACCACATCTATAACCCAACCATAACACAAACTATTTTCAAAAAGGCTTTCGAAAGGAGTGTCAAAAAAAAAAAAAAAAAAAATCTGAAGTATATTGCTAATATAACCAAGTCGAATGTCACATTATTATACCTCAATTAAACAAAGCTTGATCACCTATGTTTAATTCGGGTAAATATAATGAGAGACTCGGGTTGGTCATAATGGAAGTATGCTTATAAATAAATTTTCTACCAAAACATGGTAAGCATGACTTGGTGTGTGTTGCATAAACCTTGCATATTTTTAGCACTTACAATAGTACACATAATAACAAAGTCTACTATTATCGCAGCTCACTATGTCGTCTGAATATGACCCGTCCGAGCACACTCCTTCGGAGTATACCCATTCCGAGCAATCGTACTCGGCAGACCTTTCCGGCTACGTTACTGGCCGACCGAGGGGCATTGCACCGGTTGTAGTTGAGAGAGACCCTTATGAAGACGACCAAGAAGAATCCAGTGCACCACTCACTAGGTCCCCTCCACGTATCCTGCGAGGACCAAGAGTTAGGGCCACGGCAAGGAAGAGTGTCCCATTACCTAGACGTGTGAGTCTTACCCAACCACCAAGAGGCGAAGGAGAGTCCTCCCGATCGGGAGTGCAGCGAGGAAACCCCCAGGTGGTAACAGGAGTACCTGTGGCTCACCCTCCTGGCATGACTGCCCAGGAAAGCCATTGGGTTCTAATGATGTCTCACGACATACAACTCCATGGTGAGAGGTTGGACCAGCAGCACCAAACACTGAATGGAGTGATGGAAGTACTGAAATCACATAGTGAAGCCTCAGACCGAACTATGGAGATCATTGACGTCACAAGGAGGGAGGTGAGAGCCCTACGTAGGTACCTGGCTTGGGTGATAGGAGCCTTGGTTTTAGTGTTGGGACTACTGTTGTGGGCACTGATGCATTAGAAGACCACTATTAGAAGCTTTTGGGGATTTATTTAAAACTTGAACTTATATTTTTGGGGCATGTAGCCATTAAATTCCAAACATTGAAAATTTTTGTTAATTGTTTCTGTTGGAATTTGAATATTTATGGTTTATGAATGAAATGCTTGGTTAATGTTTACGTATCTCAAGTACTTTTAGATGCATGATTGTGAAATTATGGTATGTTGTTATGACAATACGTGTAGATAACAAAGATAGTATGCATGAAGTAGTACCATAACTTAGATTAACATAACAAGTAGGAAGTGTAACCAAATAATAGTATTAGTAACCATGCGACTAAACCTTTAATTAAAACCATAACTGTAGGACTATGCCTCCAAGAAGAGAGAATCCTGAAGTCGCACGGCTCGTGGCGGAGCAAATTATGGCTGCACTTCCGAACATTGTCAGCCAAGTAGCAGCTGGGCTGAATGCTAATTCAAGCAATGCGGGAGCGACTGGAAATCGGGAATGCACATATAAGACCTTTAGGGGCTGCAACCCTAAAGAATTCCATGGAACTGAAGGAGCTGTGGGATTACTGACATGGATTGAGGGTATGGAATCCGTTCTTCATATCAGCAAGTGCACAGAAGGAAACAAAGTAGAATTTGCTGCTTGTTTGTTGCAAGGCCGAGCACTAACATGGTGGAACACACAAGTACAAACCCGTGGACGGGAAGCGGCTTACAACCTTACGTGGGAAGAGTTCAAGAAGCTACTCAAGGGAGAGTATTGCCCAAGAAGTGAAATCCAGAAGCTGGAGGCAGAACTGTGGAATCATGAAATGAAGGGAAACGATATAGACTCTTACACTGCCCGTTTCCATGAGTTGGCAAAGCTGGTGCCACATTTGGTGACGCCCGAGGAAAACAGAGTGGATAGGTATGTGTGGGGTTTATCTGAAGGAATCAGAGGAAATGTCACTTCAGCTGACCCAAAGACTCTCCAAGAAGCAGTAAATTTAGCAACAAGACTCACCAACTACGCGAATCGTTCAAGAACATCAGGGAATGACAAGGCCGCTGGGAAAAGAAAGATAGAAGAGCCTGCAAGAAGGCAGTTTGGGGGAAGAACAGACAAGGGTCATAGGGTGACAGGAAATTTTGGGGTTCAAGCACAGGTCGAAGAGAAGGAAAGAGGGCTATGCCCAAGATGCACCAAGTGCAATAATCGACACCTCGGAAGATGCATCATTTGCTCCAAGTGTAGCAAAGGAGGCCATGTCGCTAAAGATTGCAAGAGCGGAGGAAGGCGAACATGTCACGAGTGTGGGAGCCCTGATCACTATCGGAACGCATGTCCGAGACTGAACCGAAGGCCTAATACAAATCAAGCGCGACCATTTAATCAAGGGAATCAAGGAGGTCAGGCACGAGGCCGAGTGTTTGAAATTGGAGCAGATGAGGCAAGACGAAACCCAGATGTAGTCACAGGTACGTTTCTCTTGAATAATCATTATGCAACAGTACTATTTGATTCGGGAGCAGATAGGAGCTTTGTATCACTAGAATTTAGGCCGAAAATTGACTTGGAACCTCAAAAGTTGAAAGAAGCCTATATTATAGAATTTGCTAATGGACAAGAAGTTAGGGCCAAAGATGTAATTATGAACTGTACCTTAAAATTGGCGGAAAAAGATTTTAGCATAGATTTAATTCCAATCAGATTAGGAAGCTTCGATATAGTCGTAGGTATGGATTGGTTATCAAAGAATCGCGCTGAGATCGTTTGCTCCGAAAAGATCGTCCGAATACCCCAAACCGAAGGAAGAGTACTGGAAATACAGGGAGACAGCTCTGGGAGGAAATTCAAAATAGTGTCGGGTATGAAGATGCGAAAATATTTGCGAAAAGATTGTGTTGCGTTTCTGACACACGTGGTGGATAAGGAGATCAAAGAGAAGAATATTCAAGACTTTCCAATAGTACGAGATTTTCCTGAGGTATTCCCAGATGAATTACCTGGATTACCACCACCAAGACAAGTCGAATTTCATATCGACTTAATTCCAGGAGCGGCACCCGTAGCGAAGTCACCGTACCGGTTAGCACCTTCAGAAATGCAGGAGTTGTCAGGCCAACTCAAAGAGCTGCTCGATAAAGGATTCATACGACCCAGCTCTTCACCCTGGGGAGCTCCAGTTTTGTTCGTTAGAAAGAAAGATGGTTCTTTTCGAATGTGTATCGACTACAGAGAACTCAACAAGCGGACCATCAAGAACCGATATCCCCTTCCTCGAATCGATGATCTGTTCGACCAACTTCAAGGAGCTACGTACTTTTCAAAGATCGATCTTCGGTCTGGATATCATCAGATGAGAGTTCGTGAGGAGGACATTCCTAAGACAGCGTTTAGGACTCGATATGGACATTATGAGTTCCTAGTCATGCCTTTTGGTCTGACAAACGCTCCAGCAGTCTTTATGGATCTGATGAACAGAGTATGTCGACCATACTTGGACAAGTTCGTAATTGTGTTCATAGATGATATATTAATTTATTCGCAAAGCAAGAAGGAACATGAGCAACATTTAAAGCAAATACTAGAACTGCTCAAAGATCAGAAGCTGTATGCTAAACTTTCCAAATGCGAATTTTGGATTCGTGAAGTACAATTTCTTGGTCATGTAGTTAATAAAGATGGAATTCATGTTGATCCGGCCAAGATAGAAGCCATAAAGAAGTGGGAAGCCCCGAAGACTCCGACTGAAATCCGTTCGTTTCTCGGTTTAGCTGGTTACTATCGGCGTTTCATTGCAAATTTCTCCAAAATTGCACAACCATTAACGGCATTAACCCAGAAAGACAAGAAGTTCGATTGGGGAGAGAAGCAAGAGGAAGCCTTTCAGACGCTTAAGCATAAGTTATGCAATGCACCGATCTTAGCTTTACCAGAGGGAGTTGACAACTTTGTGGTTTACTGCGATGCCTCACACCAAGGATTGGGGTGTGTGCTAATGCAAAAGACAAGGTTATTGCCTACGCATCAAGGCAACTTAAGGTTCATGAAAAGAATTATACCACCCATGATTTGGAGCTAGGAGCCGTAGTGTTCGCACTCAAGATTTGGAGACACTATCTCTACGGCACTAAATGTACCGTCTTTACCGATCACAAGAGCTTACAACACATTTTTGATCAGAAAATGCTGAATATGCGACAACGGAGATGGGTTGAACTGCTTAGCGACTACGATTGCGAGATAAAGTACCATCCGGGCAAAGCTAATGTTGTGGCTGACGCGTTAAGCCGAAAGGAAAGGGTGAAACCATCAAGGGCAAGAGCCATGGGAACGATGGTCCGGACGAGCCTTAAGGATCAAATCCTCGAAGCACAAGAAGAAGCATTAAAAGGGGAGAATTTGAAGGGCGAAACTCTACATCATCTGGAAAAGGAATTTGATACACAACCAGACGGGGTGCGTTACTTCCGAAATAGAGTTTGGGTACCTAAGGTTGTCAATCTGCGATCAATAATCCTGGATGAAGCTCATAAATCAAGATATTCAATTCACCCCGGGGCCGATAAAATGTACAAGGATCTGAAGGAATACTATTGGTGGCCAGGGATGAAGAAAGATGTTGCCTTGTATGTAAGCAAGTGCCAAACTTGTGCACTGGTTAAGGCTGAACATCAGAAACCATCAGGTCTTCTTCAACAACCGGAGATTCCCGAGTGGAAATGGGAACAAATAAGTATGGACTTCATAACTAAGTTACCCAGGACAAGGAAAGGACATGATTCAATCTGGGTTATAGTGGATCGGCTCACAAAATCTGCACATTTTCTGCCTATTCGGGAAGACTTCAAGGTGGAAAATCTCGCTCAAATTTACGTCAACGAAATCGTTATGCGTCATGGAGTACCCACTGCTATAATCTCAGACAGAGATAGCCGTTTTACGTCACGCCTTTGGCGGTCAGTCCAGAAAGCGTTGGGCACACGTTTGGACTTGAGCACTGCCTACCACCCGCAGACGGACGGTCAGACGGAAAGGACTATACAAACACTGGAAGACATGTTACGAGCCTGTGTAATGGATTTTGGTGGAAGTTGGGATACTCACTTACCGCTGGTTGAATTCTCTTACAACAATAGCTACCATACCAGTTTAAAGTGCGCACCATACGAAGCCTTATATGGACGCAAATGTAGATCCCCACTCAGCTGGTTGGAGGTTGGTGACAGGCAGCTGATAAGACCCGACATAATACAGGAGACCACGGACAAGATCGTAACCATTCAGGAAAGACTGAAAGTTGCCAGAACTCGTCAGAAGAGTTATGCAGATAATCGCAGGAAGCCATTGGAATTTCAGGTGGGCGATAAGGTACTATTAAAGGTATCACCATGGAAAGGATTAGTACGATTTGGGAAGAAGGGCAAGTTGAGCCCAAGATATATCGGTCCGTTTGAGATACTGGAAAAGATTGGACCAGTTGCTTACAGACTCAAACTACCACAAGAGTTAAGCGCTATTCACGACACATTTCATGTGTCGAATCTGAAGAAATGCCTATCGGATGAATCATTGGTGCTACCGTTGGAAGATATTCAAGTGAGCGAGCAGTTACGCATTATAGAAGAACCCGTGGAGATACTTGACCGAGATGTTAAGCGGTTAAGACGTAGCAAAATCCCGATCGTAAAAGTTCGATGGAGTGCAAGGCATGGACCAGAATACACTTGGGAGCGGGAGGATTTTATGAAAAGTAAATATCCTCAGCTGTTCGTCAAGGAACTAGCTGGGAATGCCAGTCATTAAATTTCGGGACGAAATTTCTCTAACGGGGGAAAACTGTAACATTCGGCAAAAAAATCGAAACTTCCAGGTTAGCATCTGTTAAGCCCTCACTAATGTTAATAAAGAGAATATACCCTAATAGGACTCATCCAGAAAATATTAAAGCGAAAAATCGCTAAAATTCCCGGTAGTAGCTTAAAAGACCCGGTTTTGACCCAAGACTAACCGGAACACCTTGTGAAATGCCAAAATACCTTAAATAACATATAACCTATATAAAATATAGGGTTTTACCTTAAACATAAATCTTTCTTTTTATAAGATTTAATAATAAAACAAGAATGTATTTTAGAAGCTTATGTTGCAATGAAAATTCTAGATAAAAAATGATTTTTTTTAAGAAATAGTTATGGGCTTATTTTTAAAAAAAAAAAAATATTATGCAAAGGGTTTGGGGGCCCATGTTTGGCCGGCCCCTCCCCCCCCCCCCTCTATTACCTTCTCTTTTTTTTGTTTTGCTACTTCATTTTTCAAACTCTCATCCAAAGACCATCCAACTTCCTCTACTTTCTCTCTACCTTCTCCTTCTCTTCTTCTTCACTTTTCTTCAACCAAAGATACTTCAAAATTCCAGCCTTATTCAAGCATCCAAAACCAAATTTCCAGAAAACTTAAAGTGTTAGAAATAATCTCTCAAGGTAAGAACTCTAACTAGTGTTCTTCATAAGTTTTTAACATCTTTTTATGCTATTTCCTTGCATTTCTACACTTTTCGTATTGTTCAAATGGATGAACTCTTCTTGATGTTCTAGAAGTGAGATTAAACACCCATGACATGATAAATGTCCATAAAATGGTGATAATCTATGAGCTTCCATCATGAACTCAAGAGAAATGAGCAAAATCATCAAAATGTGGGTTTTTGTTCTTATTTTAGAATCTGAGTTTTGGGGTTTTTGCATGCACATGTTTCTTGTAAGTTCAAAGCATTTTCTTTTAAAAACATGTTATTTGATGTGGGAACTAAACCCTTACCAAAGAAATCCATATCTATGGATGTTAAAATGTTAAAAATGTGATTTTTATGGAGTTTATGTAAGTTCCAGATTCTGCCAGATTTATTGCATGCACTTTGGACGACCCTATCTTGGTCAAATCATGTCCAAATTCCTCCATTTTTCTTCTGGAGTAAGGTTTAATGAGTTGGGAGTCGAACCCCACTGGTCTCATGCAAAAACATTGAGTTTTGAGCCTTAAACTCCTTAGAACAAAATTGGTGTGCAGCAGTTAGTCTGACAGATTTTTGTGTCAGTTTATTTTGTATATAACTCTTTGAAAAATGCATAAAACTTTCTCATTTTTCTTCTGGAAGCTACTCTTATGAGTTAGGTTTCACATGCTAAAATTTCATAACAATATACGATGTTTTGGTCATTTAAAGATTTTGTGCAAACCAAGTATGTCAAGCTGTCCAGAAATGGCAGATTGGTACATGCAACTTCTTTTGACCATAACTCACTCAAAACTCATCAAAAACTTGTGAATCTTTTTCCATAAGACACCTTTATGTGTTAGGTTTCCAAACCATGCAAAATCTCTGAAAAATACTATGTTTTGACCCTCCAAAAGCCGGTTATGGCAGAAGGGTGTAAACTGTTTTAGGTTCTGTGTTGCATTATTTTGTAAAAATTATTTGAACCCCTTAAACACCTTCAAAATTTATGAAATTTGGTCAAAACCTTCTTAGCTCAGTGTAGTACCACATATAAAAAGATGGGCAAATTTGTCATTCCAGAAAGTGTATTTCAATAACCATTTTTGAGGAACAAAGTTTCTGCCAGATTATGTATTTTGGAAAAAGTGTGGGATTTTACTATTTTAACCTTATAGGTACCTATACATGATTAAAACATTGGGAAAATATTAAATTCATCATGTCAAATTAAAAACTAAAACAATGGCATTTCACAAGAGGTGGACTAAATTAGCTAAGTTCAACCTTGAGTAGCTATGAAGGACTTATAGAGCTTATTTGACTTTATAGGAGAACCGTAAGGCATTAAGCAATCAAGCTTGCGCAACTCCGCGTCTACACGATAAGGTGAGTAATCACAGCCCCGTTTTTACTTGTTTAAATGTTTGGGGTGAAAAGCATGTTATGTTTTTAAAATGCTAAATGATTCATGATATTAAATTGTGGATATTTATGCTTTGAGGAATGAGTACTAATGAATGGACAATTGTACATAAGTGATAAAGATATGTTGAGTGATAATGAAAATGGTAAGTCCCCAGTAAATACACTACTTATTAACTCGTAACGAGCCGGTGATACTTGTGGATAGCGCTATTTGGTTTGACAAACCCACCTTAACTGACGAGTAGGGGTGCACTTTATCTGGTAATAATGTTCTTCTCACGTGGGTTAGTATACCACCTCTGAGGTAGTTCGCGGGGCGTAGATTGTCGGAGGCTTAGTAGTGGCTCAACACTGTTATATCTTACAAAAATCACTCATTGTAAATTGTACTCATAAACCTTTTAACTTTGGAGCTTGTCATGAACGAACGTTTCATGAGAGTAACCATTGGAAGAAAAATTGTTGTGTATGGAAAAACCTGTGAACTCACCAACTCTTTGTAGTTGACCTTTTGTTTTAAACACGCTTTTCAGGGGCTAAGAAGGTAACTGACAAGGTTTAATTTAGCATGCATGTCGACATCAACCGAGACTCGTCTTTTGTCATATCTTGATAAAAACATTATTTTGGGTTACATGTAATCTTTGGGATTGTAAACCCTTAACTTTAAATTTTTGGGACTTTGTAATGTATACTTTGTGTAATTGTATGGTTGGTGTTGTTTATTTCCTAATGCTATGAAACTCTATCTGTTACATCTCGTGTTTCCGCTTTAGCGGGGTGTGACAAAACGACCCGTAATCCCATACATAGTTCAAATAGCATATATTGCATAACGTCGTTAAAAATAAGAGATACATTATATAACAAATACGGTCCCCTAGTCTTTACAAACATTCAGTACATCATTACAAACGTTTACATAGTAAATTACATCATTACTAATAACGTTCTATAACTACTAAACACATCATAGTCTTCAACTACATAGTCCTCCAAAAGCTATTCGCAATTTAACCTTCTTATTTGCTCTTACTCGATCCGCGACCTGGAATACATATTTTTAAAACAAAATGAGGGTTAGACCTTGAGGTCTAGTGAGAAAATCCCCGTTAGTTAAAAACCATTTGCACAACATCATACACATAATTCACATAAGAATACCAATTAAGACTCATGCATCATATATCTTTCCATCTCATTCTCTTGGCCATATTAATTGGTTTCGAGCCAATTAATTAATTTGCACCACTGTACTAAATACAGCCAACACCATTGTCCCTCTGTACAGCAAACATACACCGGTCCTAAGCCCGGCCAACTAGCACCCATGCAGTGTAATACTCATATAAACCCAATATGCACATTATTACACTCATTCACATATATGTATTCCAGTTAGAAAACATTTTAAGTAAAAACTCACTTGTTTGCTTAACAAAACTCTTTCCAGTCCTCCACAAAGAATTCTGCTTTCACCTTCGATTCACAGTATCTGAAACAAGTAAATGCAAATATCTCTTCACCATACAAAACACACAAGTCTTACTAAAGCTAAGAACTCTAAAGAACTCAAATCCTCAAATGTTGCCCCTAAACCCGAACTTAAGTCAAGTCCACAGTACATTCAGTCCTCATTCATTTCCTATCCATGACTTAACAAAACACAGTCTACTGGATACTTAAAAGCATCAAAACTCTCAAAGTTTGACTAATCAGCTAAAGTATCCGGACAACACAACCTTTCCGGATAGCACCCATATTCCGGACAACATCAATAATCCGGATAACACCCGGATACCAAATCAATCCGGATACCATCCGGTATCTCATTTTAACCGGACACTTATGGAAAAGAGGAACTAACCGGGTAAAGGACCTGTTCGGACACCACTAGAACACTTCCGGACACCATCAGCTACAACTACCGGACACATTCATCAAAACTACCCGGATACCTTCATCCTATCCGGAAACCTCTGACTGTTCATCCATTTTCCACCCAGAATTCGACTGAATCACTACCAGATGTGTAATTGACTATTCTAATCCGATAGAAACCTTCTAATAGCAATTTAAAACATAAAATACAAGGAAACATACCTCAGATACACTTCCAAGCACACCAATTTAAAGCCCTAACCTCCTTTTTCTTCTTTTGCTTCCTTTCTCTCCAAAACTCACACACACACCTTAAATCTGGATATTTTGCTGTTATGACATATCTGAATATCCTAAGGGATAATATCTATTCCTACTTACCATTTAGACCTTAAGCTATCCATTAATGACCAAATCACCCCTAAACTTATAAATTAACCCAAACTTACCCTAAACATCAATTATAGAGTTAAATAAATTTAACGGAACTAACATTTAACTAACGAACTTACCCGGGGTATTACATTGGTAAGAAATCTGAAGAACTGATAGTTCCTCCCATTTCCAATGCCAAAGGTATACTTGGTGCTGGCCCTGCTCATTTGAAATTAACGGCTAAGCATGCAAATGATCCTAAAGCTACTTTTAGCTATAGGAAATGTTATGACTGTGGACTTACAAATCATGTTGCTAGTAAGTGCCCCACAGCCACCAAAGCTGAAAAGATAGCTAAGGTAAAGATCAATGCTCCCAAAGCAAAGAAGACCACTGAGGTTAAGAAATTAACCAAAGTGAAAACTGACAAAGTTGAATCTTCAAATGTTGCGAAGAATGCTGAACCTGCCACCTCCTCTACTCCCACTGACAAGTGTGTACACATGATGAAATGGGTACCCAAGTCAAACTAATCTTCCTTGTTTGTAGGTTAAGAAAGGTATCTGGTATCTCGATAGCGGATGCTCTAGACACATGACTGGTAAGAAGAACCTGCTCACTTTATATAAGGAAGAGAAGGGTCCCTCGGTGACCTTCGGTGGAAATGGAAAAGGCTATACCCGAGGGTTTGGTGTACTCTCTAATGGTAAAACAACCTTTGGAAGAGTTGCATATGTTGAAGGACTGAAGCATAATCTTCTAAGCATAAGTCAGCTATGTGACAAGGATAACAAAGTGATCTTCACTAAGGAATCCTGCTTTGTCACTGACAAAAAGGAGAAGATAGCTCTTAGCGGTTATCGTATGGAAAATGTTTACGTTATAAACATGGACTCTACAACCACTGAGAACCCCTGTTTCATCTCAAAAGCCTCATCTGATGCCAACTGGTTATGGCATAAGAGGCTATCCCATATAAACTTCAAGACACTGAATACTCTTTCCTCTAAAGAGTTAGTCACTGGTCTACCTCAACACTCATATGCCAAGGAGTCCTTATGTTCAGCGTGTGAGAAAGGCAAGCAGACCAAAGCAAGCTTCAAGTCTAAGCAAGTTTCCTCAGTGTCATCTCCTCTACAACTTCTCCATATGGATTTGTTTGGCCCTGTTAACAAACAATCCATCGCTGGAAAGAAATATACGCTGGTCATAGTTGATGAATTCTCTCGCAATACCTGGGTAATGTTTCTTCGTTCCAAGAGTGACACCCCTGAAGAACTCATCACCTTTGTCAGGAAAATGGAAGTCCTGAACAATATGACCGTTCGCTCAATAAGGAGTGATCATGGAACTGAATTCAAAAACAGTTCTCTTGATTCCTTCTTTGAAAGCAAGGGTATTTCTCACAACTTTTCTTCAGTGAGAACACCGCAACAAAATAGAGTCGCTGAAAGAAGAAATAAAACTATCATAGAAGCTGCACGTTCAATGCTAAGCGATTCTCAACTACCTACTCAGTTTTGGGCAGAAGCTGTCAACACTGCTTGTTTTATGCAAAATACGTCGCTGATAGTCAAAAGATTCAAGAAGACAGCCTATGAACTTTTTCATGGGAGAAAGCCTTCAATCAGCTTCCTTCACATCTTTGGATATCAGTGTTTCATACTGAACAACAGAGATGCCCTTGGAAAGTTTGATCCTAAGGCTGATGATGGAATCTTTCTTGTATATTCTTCTATCTCCAAAGCCTTCAGAGTCTTCAATCGAAGAAGACAAACTGTCGAAGAAACTATTCACGTCACCTTTGACGAATCCCGTTCAGCGAACTCTAAACCTTTTGCTGATACTAAAGAACTGAATCAATGGATGTTTTCTCATCTTGGTGATTCAGACGATGTTCCCACTCCTCATACTCATACCGTTGAAGATGATGGTCCTACTATAATCCCAAACATGCAGACTAGTGAAGTTGAAACATCATGGGTCTCAGCTGTTCCTCTAAACACTATGCCTGCTTCTGAACCAAATGTCTCAGACATACCATCTACTTCTCAGCAATCAGTGAATGAAATGACATCTGCACATATTCCTCTCTTAGCTGATATACCAGAAGTTGCTGAAGCCTCATCTTCAGCCCCTCCAGTTCAGGTTGAGTCAGCGACTCATGCTCCGGCTCCGCGATGGACTGTTAATCACCCTATTGATCAAATTCTTGGTGATCCAAACACTGGTGTTCAGACTCGACGAAGTGCAGGTAACATTTGTTTATTTGTTAACTTTATTTCTCTGATTGAACCAAAGAAAATAGTTGATGCCCTCAGAGATCCAAACTGGGTCAGCGCTATGCAAGAAGAGCTGACAGAATTTGAAAGAAACAAAGTTTGGAATCTTATTCCAAGACCATCTGACAAGTCAGTGATAGGCACTAAATGGGTCTATCGAAACAAGATGGATGAACATGGAGCTGTACCCCGCAACAAGGCTCGTCTTGTTGCTCAGGGATACAGACAAGAGGAAGGCATAGACTACGACGAAACATTCACCCCAGTGGCAAGACTAGAAGCTATTCGTCTATTCTTAGCTTACGTTGTACACAAAGACTTCAAAGTTTATCAGATGGATGTTAAGTCAGCGTTCCTAAACGGAAAGCTGAATGAAGAAGTCTACGTGGAACAACCTCCAGGATTCTCAGATCCTAAGCATCCAGGTTATGTCTATAAACTGGATAAGGCACTTTATGGCTTAAAACAAGCTCCACGTGCATGGTATGAAACTCTCTCTACTTATCTCCATATTGAAAAATTTGAGCGTGGTAAAATCGATAAGACTCTATTTTTCAGGAAAGTAAAAGGTCATATTATTCTCGTACAAATATATGTCGATGATATTATATTTGGTTCTACTAACCCTGACCTTTGTACTCGTTTCTCTGAAAGGATGAAAGCAGAGTATAAAATGAGTATGATGGGTGAGCTGACATATTTCCTTGGTCTTCAGATAAAACAAAATGAAAAGGGAACTTTAATTAATCAGGCAAAGTATGTTAAAGATATGCTGAAGAAATTTGATTTAACTCAGAGTTCAGCTATGAAAACCACTATGACACCGCCGCTGACACTAAACAAGGATTCTTCTGGAATACCTGTTAATGTCACGACATACCGTGGGATGATCGGCTCTCTTCTGTATCTTACAGGTAGCCGACCTGATATTATGTACGCAACCTGTTTGTGTGCACGATATCAAGCTGAACCTAAGGAATCTCATATGATCGCTGTAAAGCAAATTTTTCGATACCTTAAGGGTACTCATAACCTAGGTCTTTGGTATCCCAAAGACTCAGGGTTTGATCTAATCGCCTATTCAGATAGTGATTTTACAGGTTGCAAATTGGATACGAAAAGCACCACAGGAGGCTGTTAGCTCCTGGGTGGAAAGCTGGTGAGTTGGACAAGTAAAAAGAAAAACTCAGTGTCCACCTGAACCACTGAGGCTGAGTACGTAGCTGCTGGAAGCTGTTGTTCTCAGGTCTTGTGGATGAGAAATCAACTACTGGACTATGACCTTCACTCTCGAAAATTCCAATCTATTGCGACAGCACTACTGCTATCGCTATAGCCAACAATCCAGTGCTACACTCAAAGACCAAACACATCGAAATCAGGTATCATTTTATCATAGATCATGTGATGAATGGTGATATAGAACTTCATTTTATTCCGACTGACTTTCAGTTAGCTGATCTTTTCACCAAACCTCTTGATGAGACAAGATTCAGCGGTTCACATTTGATCAATGATAACAATGAACTTGTATAACCCATTTCTATCACCTTCTTTCTGAACAAAATTGATTCGCTGATATCAAGGTATGTTCTCTCTTCACTCACTGACTTTCGCAAATGAATGCAAGATTTCACAACAAATTGCATCGCTGAATATCTCTTCCTTATCAGCAATACTTTGAAATTTCGAAAACCAACACTGATATTTCTATTCAGTGCTTCATGTTTTCAAAATGTCCCTGAGTTTTCAAAACCCTCAAAGACATCCTAAAATATGAAAGGACGTTTGTGACGTAATCAAACGGATAAACCATGGCACGTTCTTTTTCTGACACACGTTTGCACGTTTCGTTTTCCATCCAATCAAATGCAAACACGTGTCCGTGTCATCATGAAAAACTTTTCCCGCTCATAGTTTTTCTCTCTCTACTCTCACTATATAAACCCATTCGAGTTTATATTTTTCCTTTACACGAACAACTTCTTCTTCAAGAAAAGAATTACTGTTGCATTTTGAACTCAAGTTTCCCGAAACTGTTCATCTTCTTCTTCGACAACAAGGTTAATACTCTTATTATTTACCTGTTTTAACTTGTTTCTGATCTTGTCTTTGTTTTCAAAAGATCAAACAAAAGAACTTTTTAAAATGAAATCATTCTCTTTTCATGATTTTATGAACGCAACCTTCATGGTTGTTCTTCAAGTTTAAAACAATATCTTAAACTTGTTCTTAATATGTTTTTCCAGAATCCTATTTTTTATATAAAAGAGGAAACTGGAAAACAAGACTATCACTGGTTTTCGTCAAAACTAGGAAAACCCTAATCTTCATTAAGACATCTTTGGTCTGAATGAAATGGACAAAACTCAACAACATCTTATTGGAAAATCTTTCCACATTGAGATTGTTTTTGTTCATCTTCTTCATGTTTACATGTGTTACACAGGAATGGCATCCTCTGATGCTCCTTCTGCTAAAATCCCTACTACTGCTGAGAAACTGATTCTCACCAAGCCTCCTCAGGTCAAGTTCAAACTTGACAAGGTTACATTCCAACACAACAACCACTATGCGCTTTTCAATTTTCCTCAGAAGAAACCTGTCACACATCTTGATGATGCTGTGAACTTTCTTAAAACTAGCCCCATTTCAATCGCTCTTACCATTGCACCCCCTGCTCATCGTTCTCTTATATCTCAGTTCAAGAATACTGCCAGACGAGCTCAGGTACCCTCTGCCAAAGACCCAACGAAACTCATTGATACCATCCTCTGTGACACCAAATTTGGCACCACCAAAATCAACCCTGCCATTATCAGGCGTGCACTGAACCTCCCTACCGCTACCAAATAAAAATCCTTTGTTACTCTCCCTAACCCCAAGAAACATGCTGATAGGGAAACAATCATTGCATTCTTTGAAGCAATGAAGTACGTATGGGGAACAGGGAGAGATGAAAAACCCGAGAAGAAGCTGACCGGAAACAAAAAGTCCATGATAGCAAGCGAGATGAACTTCATCTTCTCCCACCTGATAAGCTGCATGACAGCGAAAACTGGCTCCTCTGATCAAGCCGCTCATCCTCAGCAAGCCATGGGATATGCATTGCTGAAAGGTCTTCATGTTGACTGGGCATCGATCATCTATGACGATTTGGCGTTCAGAGTGGACATGGCTGACAGACCAACATGCGTTCCATACTCCCGATTCATCAGCGCCATCTTTCTAAAAGGACTCGGGGACAAATACCCAAAAGAGGGTGATCTGAGACTCTCTCAGGTTGGCCCTAAGGTGCTCGACTTCAGCCCCATGCCAAACGAGGTATGTCTCTCTACTCTCTTATCTCTTCTCAATCCTCCTTCTTCTACTTCTGCAGCTACCTCAGCGGAAATCCCCACCGCTGATACCCAGGCTGCACCCTCCACTCCTTCTCGTAAAAGGAAACACTCTACTACCCAACTTGAATTCGCAAGGATCAAGAAAACCAAGGAGCAACCCTCCAAGCCATCAACGGCTGAAGACTCCATGACTCATCTTCTACAGAAGTCGCTGGATAGTTTCGTGGTACGCTCTGCCACAGCTAAAAAAGCCACCCCTTCCATCCAAACCTCAGCGTCTCTAAACGCTGATGTTATAAACTTGGAACTGAACCCACCTCCTTCAGCCTCTCTACAGACTGAAGTGATTCTTAGTGGATCCAACGCTGAACCCCGCTCCCAACAAATTTTCTCAACCTTTGTTACTGCCACCGTTTCTTTGGACACTCCACCAATTTTCCCACCGTTCTCAAGAACGTCCGTCATCATACATGACTCAGCTGCTGATACTCTACATATGATGATGGATGCAAATATAGGATCTGCAGGCACCTCCATGCGCCAAGGCACTCTCGAAGACGACATGGAACACTACTCAGGTCTACAAGGTTTCGACAACTTTGCAAACCCGCCTGCAGGTATACACAAAACCATACACATTCCTCTCTCTCAACCCCAAACTTCTGACTTTCCTCTGTTCATAAGTTATTTACTGTTATAGGTCCTAATTTGGGAGATATTCAACACTCCCTGAAAGATCTGGGGACAAAGGTGGATTCTTACAACACCACTTTCTCTACCAACTCTTCAGCGGTTATAGACGCTGGTGAGAATCTCAAAAAGCTGACCGAGGTTGTTGATAAGAAAGCCTCCAATGCTGATCTGGAGAAGGTGGATGGTAGCATTGCTCAGTTTGCTACTACTCTCGCAAACAACTCCACGATCGTCAACGATCTCAACCTCACCAACACCACCCTCGCAACAAACTTCACCACTCTCAAGGGTGAGGTCTCCACGGTCAAGGATCTCCTTCAGCAAGTCCTCGATCGCCTGAATGCTCCAACTTGTGCCCCTTCGCATTTCACTCAGGCTGATCGAGAGGATCTTCAAAGCCTCAATCCTGCAGTTTCTGGCCTGGAAGACAGAATCGTAGTGATTGAAACCTTCATGGGAATCACTGGCCTAGAAGACAGTGACTCTCATGCTGCTGCTGCTGATGTTCCATTTACCTCCCCTCCTCATCATGAGGAAGAGGGGGAGAAGAACGATGAAGATCTTCCCCATAATGTTGAGGGGGAGACAAATGAAACTGCTGCTGCTGCTTCAACCGCTCAACCTCAGGGAGTTAAAAACTCTGAGGGAACCGAGAAACCTCCCTCTGTATCTGAGGGGGAGCAACTCGAAGAGCAACATAAGGAAGTTGTTGCTGATGTTACCGAACCTTATGCTGACGAGGTCGAATCTGATGAAGAAGAAGCTGAAGACGATGAAGTTGTCGATATCTCTGACGATGAACAATCATCAACTCATAAAAATGATGACGATGATGATGACTCATTCTTCTTCGTCCAGCCTATCGTAAAAGCGCCAGCTCAAAAAGGGATTATCATCAAAGAACCATCAGGGGAGACGACTAAGACAAAACCTGCAGTATCTGAAGCTGACAAAGGCAAGAACAAAGGCCTCGCTGCAGAAGGAAATCTGGCCATCCTTTAGATAAAGCCAGTTTGTCAAGTACAATATCTCCTCTTCCCTTACTCTACATCCCTCCTCTACCCTTTCTCAATCTCAGTTCTCCTCTCCATAAAACCTCTATACACTTAACCATATTCTTTTCTCTATCTCTTTCTTCCCCAACTCTTCTTACATAAACGATCGCTGTGTTTCAGCTAGTCCTCTCCCCTACATGAGGATCCAGCTGAAAGTTCTCGTGCTGCACCAACAATAATCCCAGCCACAAGAGCTGAAGAAATAATCCCGGTCTTGGATTTAATCACTGAGACCGATGAACCTGAAGAACAATTTCTCTCTCACAAAAACAGACCTTCCTTGGCTCCACAAGAGCTGAGTGAAGAGGATCAGAAAAGGAGAGAAGAAATGATCAAGAAGCTTGAGGATCAACGAATCATCCTTCCACGAGACAAAGTTCTTGTTCCTAAAAAGTTCAGACTTTCAAAGAAAGAATTCACTGACCACCTCAGAGCTGAAAGGTTACTCGCCGAACGAAGGGAAGCTGAAGAAAAAGATAAGGCCCTCGCCATCCAGCTTGCCCAACAATCAGTGAAAGACCCTGAACTGAAAAGAACTCCCATTGAAGTCCAACGTCAGTTATGGGAAGACGCCCAGAAGATCGTTGAAGAAAAGACCAAGGTATCTGATTCTACTTTGAAATGGTGCAAAGAAAGGCTAAACTATCGATCTTGGCCATCCAGAATCAACAAGGTACTTATCAAGGGAAAATCGACCATAGACGTTCTTGTCGTTGAAGTTGACATATTCAGAGAAGATGGTTCCTTGCAACACATCTATGCTGATACAATCAAGAAGTTCGGTCTCTCTGAATGGTTGGAGATGCGAATAGCCATTCAGCGATCTCACTCAAAATATAAGAGCCATGTCGAGAAGATTATAAATTCTCAGATCGACTTGGTTTCTTCTGCTGTGGATATTCCTCCTCTCACTCCTCTTGCAACTCAACGAAAAAGGGCCTCTGCAAAGAAAAAGATAATATCTTCATATTCAGGTCCTCCTATCCGGAACGAAACAGGTATTGGGTTCTCACGTGCTGAAGTACTTGGTCCTGAACCTGACCTCTCAGCGCTTGACACCTCTCTGCCTCCTGGTGAACAATTCATCCCTGGAAAAGTCATAAGCGAACCCTATGGGATATTCTTTCATGACTATGATGGACGTCAACATTTTCAACGCATCTCTGAGCTTCCCATTACTCCCATCGAACAGCTCAGGGATCTCATCTATTGGTATGAATTCAGACGCGATCTTCAGGCACGATATCTCAAGCCCCTGATCTTCAAAGAAGCACAAGAAAGAAGAAACCAGGGAGAAACTGTCCCTGACTGGATGATCCCTACAACAAAGACCCTTGATGAACTTCTCGTTAAGGAAGAACCTTTTGAAGGCTGATAGGATTTCCTTGTATTTCTTCTATCTTTATCAGCTAATATCTTTTGTACTTGTAAATTTATTTGTTGTACTTGTAATTTTTCCACTTCCCTTTGTAACCTTTACGAAGTTCAAAGAAAAATTTCAGCGAATGTACTTTACTCCATCAGTACTCAAAAGATCCCAGAAAACAGTAAAAGGGACAAATATTTTTATCAGTTCTTTTTATCCTTACGATTTCATATTTAGCAATTTTCCTTCATTGTTATGTCATAATCAAATAGGGGGAGATTGTTAATCCAAACCCTCAGTGATTTGATAATGACTCTTTAAACACTTAGTGAAAATTATAAGTAACCAATATGTATTAGAGTTTCACTATCGCTGATAAGTACTATGACTCTACAGTACCGCTGTAGAGTCATAGTACTTATCAGCGATAGTGAAACTCTAATACATATTGGTTACTTATAATTTTCACTAAGTGTTTAAAGAGTCATTATCAAATCACTGAGGGTTTGGATCAACACTTAGGGCCGTGAGTGAATGTATATGCATGGAGAGATGCAGCAATAGTCCAACAACAAAGAAAATGCAATCAGATTATGTATCGACCCACGATTCAAGTCAAATAAATATAGAAAATGTAACTCAGCAGCAAGGTGAACACATGTATGCATGAAAGGTGAAAGAGATGGTCAACCAAGAAAAGAAACCCCACAAATAGTCAACTATGGATGACAACGAAGAGAGATATGTATGCGGTATGTGTGTGAGTCGAGAATTAATTGTTTCTGGAAAGCATCCGGGAGAAGAAGGTATTGGGAAAGAAATGTACCGGGCAAAATTTGTATCTTCCCAAATGGGTATCCGGGAAAGGCTTTATTCCGGGAAAGGTGATGCCCGGGAAACAAGAGAACTCCCGATAAAATTGAGATATCCGGGAAAACTACCTTTGATAAAAGTAAGAATTAGGGGGTGTAGTAGACAAAAGGGGGAGTCTAGTATATATGTAATATTGGTATGTTGTGCTCTTTCGGTTTTATTTTTCCCATTGGGTTTTGTTCCTTGATGTAAGGTTTTAGTGAGGCAACACTTTATATACAATCTTTATGTCCTAACTATCATTATTAATGTACGAATCTAAGAGAAAGTTAGACTAAAGGAAAAGTTTACGTATTGCAAAGAAGTTGGTGCGTTGTACTTTTTCCTTCGTCGCATTTATATTTTTTCCCATTAGGGTTTTATTTTAGCGTAAGGTTTTGACAAGGCAACAATTGTGCATCATCACTCCTTTAACTCGGCACAATGGGAGTGTTGTATGATAAGTGTGTCATCGTCTAAAAGATATAACGATATAGATAGAGATAAACATATTAGAGATAAGTTAGATCTTATATCTCTTGTAGTTATCTAGTTGTATCTCATGTCTATTTAACGGGCTTATGATTAATGAGAATTACATATTCATTCTCTCTATTATATTGGTGTTTTGTTTCGGTTTTCCTTTAACACATTGGTACTTGTTGACACACACACACACACACACACATATATATATATATATATATATATATATATAATAAAAATGGACTCGTGTAAAAAATAAAATGTAAAAAAACATAAAAATATAAGCTACATTAACTTATCCGGGAAACAGATGTATCCGGGAAAAATTTTATCCGAGAAACAAAACTTACCTGAGAGATGACTTACCGGGAACTGCTTCTCTGATAAACTAGGGTTTATAAAATAAACTCATATGCGGTTGTTTTTCTTCCCTTCGACATCTGCACTTCTCAAAAACTCACCAAAAATTCATCAAACAATCAAAAATTCGATTAAAAATGCAGATTTATCGAGAACTTTTGATAAACACGAAGAACGCTTCGAAAATCAAAAATTCCAAAACCTTCAGAAATTGAAACGAAACAGATAAAGAGCGATGCCACATTGATTAAAAATCAAGATTTAACGAGATAATACTATGAAATCAATAAATTAAAATAGAAACAACTTTGCAAACCTGATTGATGACCGATTCACCAAAAAATAACCGCACTACGTCGAACAGAAAACGAGTGTCTTCTGGACCTCAAACGCCGATCTCCACCGTTCAAAATGTAGAGAAAGATGTCGTGAAGCTACTGTCCAAAAATCGCGACGATCCGACGATTCAAACTACGGGAATAGGCAAAACAGAACGACTGCGTTTTCCATAAAATTGTATACGAATTTTTTTCTTTGTTTTTCTCTTACTTTCGATTGGCTTCTTCTATTTCTTCAAATCACCGATTCGGCTCTGATACCACTTGTAGATCCCAGTTTGATCAAGTAACAATGATATAACGAAACGATTAAGTTTTATTGAATTATTAGAGAGTGTTACAAGATTCGAATGAAGAACAACACATTCTCTCTCTATCAGCCGTATGAAACTAATCTCATTAATCTCTAAGCCCTTAACCTAATTTCCACTAAACACACTTTAAATACCAAGGGCCTAAAGTCAAAGTCCATGGCACGTTAAGACACCAAAGCCCATATTAACAGTTATGAGGCTTTTACAATCAATTAAATAAAACAATTATTTTCTTTATGTCACTTTCTATTTTATAGGACTTTTAGTCCTAACAGGGGCCCTACTTTTTGTGAATCCTTAATATAATGTTAAATATTTTTTAGGTCCTATTAGATACTAAAAAAAGTGTCTCTTTTATTGACTATTTTTTTAACTAGTACTATATACTTTATAATATATACTAAAAAAATTTGGGCCCCTACTTTTTATGGGTCGTTAATATAATGTTAAATTATTTTTGGATGCTATTAGATACTAAAAAAATTGTGCTCTTTTATTGACTAATTTTTTGAACTACTACTATATACTATATAGTATATACTAACAAAATTTGGGCCCACCTTTTGTGAGCTCTGTGTGTGCGCCCGGCCCGCCCTCCCCCTGGCACGTCCATGCTAATAAAGGATATGTAACTCCTCGGCTCCTATTGTCTATGTTAAATCAAATTCATAATATGAAATTTACTCTTACAAATTGAGAAAGTGTTGATCCAAATCTAAATAACCAAACATGGGATTGGAATGAAATTCAATTTCAAATCCCTCCAAATTCCATCCAGTTCTGCAACCCAAACAGGACCTTAAAATTCTGAGAGGAAAAAAAAACGTGTAACCGATGAAGAACCCAATACATGAACCTAGTTCAACCAGGGGTACCCCTGGGGTTTCCAAAGTCGTACACAACTCGACATATTTTCTAGTATATAAAATATAGAGTAAACTACAAATTTCGTCCCTAGTGTTTACCAAACGTTTTGAAAGTGGTCCCTGTTGATCCAAACCCTCAGTGATTTGATAATGACCCTCTCTTGACACTTAGTGAAAATTGTAAGTACACAATATGTATTAGAGTTTCACTATCGCTGATAAGTATTAAGACTTTACAGTACCGCTGATAGAAACTCTCACTCTTTAGATTAGATATTCATCGAACACTGTTCATCATCATATAGCTCTGCGCCTGTTCAGTTCTATTGATGATCGCTGATAGTTTAGTTTGTTTACTTATGATCTCTGAAGACAAGTTTCACGTCAACCAAAGTTCTACGTTGAAGTCGAAGATCAAGCTCAAGAACCACGACAAGTCTACTAATGAACTGATGTGGATATCAGCGAAGACAAGATTTGTCCATTCAACGTGAAGTATCAAGTAGAAGACTTCAGCAATCGCTGAACTTTATCATTCGTTGATAAAAATCTGACCCAACGAAAGCTGATCATGAAGTCTCCCTGCATGTTACTATTGTCTTACCTCCCTTGCACGTCTCCGTACGAACTGTCAGAACGGACATCCCTTTTGTCTGTAATCGTACAACAACTCTGATTCTACACATTGCACCATGCAGCTACTAAGGTTGTCTACAAAGGTCAATGACATGCAACCACTCAGCTGCTGCCACGTGTAAAGCCATACCGCCATGCATTAAATGCATGCAGTATATAAGAAGAACCCTACTTCAGTTTTGAAGTGTGTTCGGACCATCTTCTTATTTATCTCTTATTGTTAAGTTATTATTCGTAATTTCTTTAAATCTTTCTAGTGCAAGAAACTTAGTGTTCTTAACTTGTTTAGATTAGGTTTATCCTTAATCTTGTTCCGCAACAAGTTGTAAATTGTCTTGATTTATCAATAAACAATTTAGAAAAGTAAAAACGTGTGTTTGTATTCAACCCCCCCCCCCCCCCCTTCTACAAACTTGTATAACCCTTCGGGACCAACAAGTGGTATCAGAGCGGATTTGTTAAATCTCATAAACAAGATCTGATCTATACTAAGATTTCTCTTCCTTGCTATTTCTTAAAATGGCTACCAACACAAACACCAACTATATTGACAACGGTTCTCTTGCAAAACCCCGTAGATTCTCCAGAGATAATTTTAATCTATGGAAAAATAGGATGATTCTCTTCTTAGAAGGTGTAGACCCTACTATGCCTTACTATCTTGAAAACGGCCCATATATTCCTATAAGAATTGATCCTGCAGTTCCAGTCGCTGAGAATAAACCTGCTATTCCAGAAAGGCTGATTCCCAAGGAAATTCATATGTGGACTGATGAAGATAAGAAGAAAGTGGCTATCGACACCAAAGCCAGATCCATACTCTCCATGGCTCTTCCTGACGAAGTCTACCATTCCGTCATGAACCTAAAAACCTCAAAAGCTATATGGGACACAATCTGTGTTCAGTATGAAGGTACTTTTGAAGTCCAGGACTCTCGAAAGATCAACCTGGTAAGACAGTATGAAAGCTTCATTTGTGGTAAGAATGAAACTCTCTCTAAAGTACACCAACGTTTTAACTGCTTAATAATAGATCTGAAAACTGTTGGTAAGGAATATTCTAACTTTGAATACTGACAAAGTTCTTAGAATGTTTACCTGAAAGCTGGGACAGTTATTCAATGTGTCTCAAGATGTCAAAAGATCTAAGATCTATGACTCTTTCTACCTTATATGGCACGATGCTGAATCATCAGCAATCGAGTCATCTTAAGAGAAATCTTGTAAAAGATTCCAAAAGCACCCATGTTGCTTTACTCTCAGAGTTACCTTCCACTCAGCGATCTACGATCACTGTCACTGAGTTGGAAACTAACTCTGAACGTTCATCAGACTCTGACGCTTCAGATGATGATGAAACTCTGGCATTCCTGGCTAATAAGTTCAGGAGATTTGCTAGAAAGAGTAATTTCAAGAAGAACAAACCTCTTGCTATTACTGACAAGCCAAGATCATCAACCCCTGTTGATAAGGCTACTGCTACTTGCTATAACTGTAAAAAGATAGGACATTTTGCTAGCGAGTGCAGGTCAAAGAAAGTCTCTAGACCCTCAGCTTTTCCTAAGAAAAACTTTACTCACAGGACTAGAGATGAAAAATACAAAAAGCTGAAAGAAAGGTATTCAAAGCTGAAAACCTTTAAGAAGAAAGGCAAAGGCCTTATGGGTGACTATGATTGGGCTGCCTCTGACGAAGAAGAATCATCTGACTCTGAAGATGATGATGAAGCCAATCTATGTCTCATGGCCAAACTTGAAGATGAGGAAGAAATTTTTGACATTCCCTTTACTTCAACCTCTGCTACTAAGGTATCACCTTCCTTCTTTACCAATATTTTAAATATTGATGAAGCTGATAGTCTTCGAAAGATCGATCTCTTGACTAGAAGTTTATATGAAGCCATGAATGGCAAAACTGTTGTTGAAAATCAAAACCTTGATCTCGCTGAACATCTTAAAAATTGTCACCTTCAAATAGAAAATCTTTCTAAAATTGAAGAAGATTTTAAAGAGCAAGTTCACCTAAATCAGCTAGTCAAAATCGAGCGCGAAGAAGCTATCGCTGCATTAAAAGCTGAAAAAGCTACTGTTGATGGATGGTATAATTCCTCAACAAAGATCTCTGAGATAATTACGTCTCAGATTCCCCTGAGTGATAAACGTGGTCTTGGTTACAAAGTTGATACTCTAGAACCAACCACTGACCGTTCCATGCTTAAGTTTGGAATGTTTGTATCCTCTATCCCTGACACTTTCTCATCTCAGTGTTCCTCTTCTAAACCGCCTATCCCTGAGGAAATCTCTACCTTAACTTCTAAAGGTAAAGAAAAAGTTGTTTATCCAAAACCTACCTCGGTCTTTAAAAACAAAGGTAAAGGAATTATTTTTAATCAAAATCCTCAAAAGGGTACCTCTGTACCAAAGCTGAATGATTCTAAAGCTTCAGTGACTTATCCCTCTGGTTCAAATAATAAGATCCCTGGATTTATTCTGCGTGGATCTATTCAGCGACCTACTCCTAGAATCAAAGTGGAAATTATTGGTAAGAAATCCGAAGAACTGAATGTTCCTCCCATTTCAAAAGCCAATAGCTTACTTGGTGCTGGTCCTTCAAATTCAAAATCAAAAGCTCAGCATGCAAATGGTCCTAGAACTACTTTTAGTTATAGGAAATGTTATCATTGTGGACTTACCAATCATATTGCTAGTAAGTGCCCCACAGCCACTCAAGCTGAAAAGATATCTAAGGTGAAGATCATTGCCCCCAAGGCAAAGAAGGCCACTGAGGTTAATAAATTAACCAAAGTGAAGACTGACAAAGCTGAATCTTCAAATGCTGCGAAGACTGCTGAACCTTCCACCTCCTCTTCTACCCCCACTGACAAGTGTATACACAAGGTTAAGTGGGTACCCAAAACAAACTAATCCTCCTTTGTAATGCAGGTTAAGAAGGGTATCTAGTATCTTAATAGAATCCTAAGCGTCCAGGTTATGTTTATAAACTGCATAAGGCACTTTATGGCTTAAAGCAAGCTCCACGTGCATGGTATGACACTCTATCCTCTTATCTCCTAATTGAAAATTTTGAGCGAGGTAAAATCGACAAAACTCTATTTTTCAGAATAGTAAAAGGTCATATCATTCTTGTTCAGATATATGTTGATGACATTATATTTGGTTCTACTAACCCTGACCTTTGTACTCGTTTCGCTGATAGAATGAAAGAAGAGTATAAAATGAGTATGATGGGTGAGCTAACATATTTCCTTGGTCTTCAGATAAAACAGAATGAAAAAGGAACTTTCATTAATCAGGGAAAGTATGTTAAAGATATGCTGAAGAAATTCGATTTAACTCAAAGTTCAGCTATGAAAACCCCTATGGCACCACCGCTGACACTAAACAAGGATTCAAATGGAATACATGTTAATGCCACGTTGTACCGTGGGATGATCGGCTCTCTCCTGTATCTTACAGCTAGCCGACCCGATATCATGTACGCAACCTGTTTGTGTGCACGATATCAAGCTGAACCTAAGGAATCTCATATGATCGCTGTAAAGCGAATCTTTCGTTACCTTAAGAGTACTATGAACCTAGGTCTTTGGTATCCCAAAGATTCAGGGTTTGATCTAATCGCCTATTCAGATAGTGATTTTGCAGGTTGCAAATTGGATAGGAAAAGCACCACAGGAGGCTGTCAGCTCCTGGGTGGAAAGCTGGTGAGTTGGACAAGTAAAAAGCAAAACTCAATGTCCACCTCAACTATTGAAGCTGAGTATGTAGCCGCTGGAAGCTGTTGTTCTCAGGTCTTGTGGATGAGAAATCAACTACTAGACTATGACCTTCAGCTCTCGAAAATTCCAATCTATTGCGACAACACAAGTGCCATCGCTATAGCCAACAATCCAGTACTACACTCAAAGACCAAACATATCAAAATCAGGTGTCATTTTATCAGAGATCATGTGATGAATGGTGATATAGAACTTCATTTTTTCCCAACTGACTATCAGTTAGCTGATCTGTTCACCAAACCTCTTGATGAGACAAGATTCAACTTTCTCATCAGCGAGCTTGGAATGCTGAACTTTGAAGAGTAAAATCTTCAGTAGTTCACATTTGATCAGCGATCGGATAAAACCAACTTATATAACCCAT
This sequence comes from Saussurea involucrata, assembly GCA_033807775.1. Lineage (NCBI taxonomy): Eukaryota > Viridiplantae > Streptophyta > Magnoliopsida > Asterales > Asteraceae > Saussurea > Saussurea involucrata. Next base: position 69,483,998 of record CM066320.1, read on the forward strand.
TCTAGCATCTTCTCTATGAACAAAGTTGATTCGCTGATATCAAGGTATGTCTCTCTTTACTCGCTTACATTCGCATGTAAATGCAAGATTTCAAAACAAATCACATCGCTGAATATCTCTTCCTTAACAGCGATACTTTGAAATTTCTTAAACTAACACTGATATTTCTATTCAGTGCTTCATGTTTTTCAAAATAGTACCTGAGATTTCAAAACCTCAGAGACATCCTAAAATATGAAAGGACGTTTGTGACATCATCACAACGGATAAACTCTGGCACGTTCTTTTTCTGACACACGTTTGCACGTTTCGTTTACCATCCAATCAAATGCAAACACGTGTCCGTGTCATGATGAATAACTTTCCCGCTCTAGTTTTTCTCTCTCTCAAATCTCACTATATAAACTATTTCGAGTTTATATTTTTTCTTTACGCGAACTTCTTCTCCAAGCAAGAAAAGATTTACTGTTGCTTATTTCCAGAAATATGTTCATCTTCTTCTTCGACAACCAGGTTAATATTCTTATTATTCACCTGCATAACTTGTTTCTGATCTTCTTGTTGCTTTTAACAGATCAAACAAAAGAAACCTTTTCTAAAATGAAATCATTTCTTTCATGGTTTTATGAACACAACCTTTTCATGGTTGTTCTTCAAGTTTAAAACTCAAAATCTTAAACTTGTTCTTCATTCGTTTTTCCAGAATCCTTATCTAAAGGAAAATGGAAAACAAGACTTTTACTGGGTTTGCTTTTCTTTTTCAAAACAAGAAAACCCTAATCTTCATTAAGACATTTTTGTCTGAATGAAATGGACAAAATTCGAAAACATCTTATTGGAAAATCTATCACATTAAGATTATTCTTTATCTATGTTCATGGTTGATATGTTAAACAGAAATGGCATCTTCTACTCCTGCTCCTACCACTGAGAAATCCACTGCTGCAAAGAAACTGACTCTCGTCAAAGCTCCTCAGGTCAAGTTCAAGCTTGAGGAAGTCGATTTTTCAAAATTGAACAACCTCCATGCGCTTTTCGAGTTTCCTCCTCGAAAGCAAGTCACACATCTGGACGATGCTGTGTATTACCTCAAAACATGTTGCTTATCTACAGCCCTGACTATTACACCCCCTGCTCATCAATTCCTACTATCTCTGTTCTGGTATACTGCCAAAAGAGCTCAGGTACCCCATGCCAAAGACCCAACGAAGATCGTTGACTCCATTCTGTGTGACACCAAATTTGGCACCACCAAAATCAACCCTGCCATTATCAGGAAAGCACTGAGTCTCCCTACCTCTACCAAAGAAAACCGCTTTGTCCCTCTCCCAAACCACAAAAACCATGCTGATAGGGAAGCCATCACTGCATTCTTCGATGCAATGGGTTACGCATGGGACACTGGAAGGGACAAGAAGCCTGAGAAGAAACTGACCATGATCAAGAAGTCCAAAATGCCCAGCGAGATGAACTTCATCTTCGCACATCTGATAAGCTGCATGACAGCGAAGAGTGGCTCTTCTGATCAAGCTGCTCAACCTCAGCAAGCAATGGGCTATGCATTGTTGAAAGGTCTAAATGTTGACTGGGCCTCAATCATCTACGACGACCTTGCGTTCAGAGTGGATATGGCTGAAAGACCTTCATGGGTTCCTTATCCCAGATTCATCAGCGCCGTCTTTCAACAAGGACTTGGCGAGAAGTACCCAAAAGAGGGTGATCTGAGATTCTCTCAGGTTGGCCCTAAGGTGCTCGACTTCAAGCCGCTGGAAAACGAGGTACGTCTTTCTACTATCTTATCTCTTCTCAATCCTCCTTCTTCTACTTCTGCAACTCATTTAGTGGAAATCCCCACCGCTGATACCCACGCTGCACCCTCCACTCCTTCTCGAAAAAGAAAACACTCGTCTTCCCAACTTGGTCCCAAAAGAATCAAGAAAACCAAGGAGCAAACCCCCCCCCCCCCAGCATTCATACGCTGAAGACTCCACAGCTCATCTTGAAGAGCTGATGGAAAGTTCCGTGGTACGCTCTGCCATAGCTGATCAAGCCACCCCTTCCATCCCGGCTTCAGCGTCTCTAAACGCCGAAGTTATAAACTTGGAAATGAACCCACCTCCTTCAGTCTCTCTAGAGACTGAAGTGATTTTCAGCGAATCCCGCACCCAACCCACTTTCTCAACCATCATTCCTCCCACCTCTCCTTTGGTCACTCAATCTCTTCCCCTATTCTCCTCAACAAACATCGTCCTCAGCGACATTACTGCTGAACATCTTCAGAGGATGATAGAACAACACACAGGACCTGCAGGTACTTCCAGTCGTCAGGGAACTATTGAAGAGGACTATGAAACCTACTCAAGGTTACGAGGCTTCGACAACTTCGCCAACCCGCCTGCAGGTATACACATTATCCCAAACACTTCTTTCTCTCAACCCCAAACTTCTGAGCTTTCCTCTGTTCATAAGCTAATAACTGTTTTAGGTCCTAATTTGGGGGATATCAACACCTCCTTAAAGGCCCTGGAAACAAAGGTGGAAAATTACAACACCATTCTCTCCACGAACTCTTCAGCGGTTACAGACGCTGGAGAGAAACTCAAAAAGTTGACCGAGATAGTTGATACGAAAGCCTCCAAAGCTGATCTGGAGAAGGTGGATGGTAGCATTGCTCAATTTGCTACCACCCTCGCTGACAATTCAACCGCCACCACCTCTCTTTCAACACACTTCACCACTCTTTCCAATGAAGTCACATTATTGAAGACAGAGGTTGGTTCTCTTAAGGGGGAAGTCTCCACGATCAAGACTGAGGTCTCCGCCGTCAAAGAAATTGTTCAGAAAGTACTCGATCGCCTGAGCGCCCCAACTTCTCATTTTACTCAGGTCGATCGAGAGGATCTTTAAAAGATCAATCCTGCTATAACTGGCCTGGAAGTTAGATTAGCAACGATTGAGAACTGTGTTGGGATCTCTGGCCTAGAAGACAGGGACCAAATACACACTGCTACTGCTGAACAATCTGTTACCTCCCCCAACCATAATGTGAAAGAGGGGAGAAGACTAAAGAAGACCTTCCCCATAATGCTGAGGGGGAGGGTATTGAAACTGCTGCTGCTGCTACTTCTACTTCACAACCTTATGGAGTTGAAAACCCTGAGGAAACCGAGAAACCTCCCTCTGTATCTGAGGGGGAGCAACTCGATGAGCAACTTAAGGAAGCTGCTGCTGACGTGACCGAACCTTATGCTGAAGAGGTCGAGTCTGAAAAAGAAGCTGAAGACGACGAACCTGTCGACATCTCTGATGAAGAACCATCATCATCCTCCAAAGATGATGATGATGACGATGATGATGATGACTTCTTCTACGTTCAGGGGAGCGGACCAAGACAAAGCCTGCAGCGTCTGAAGCTGACAAAGGCAAAAACAAAGGCCTCGCTGAAGAAGACAATCTGACGATCTTGCTTCAAAAGCCAGTTTGTCAGGTACACTACCTTCTATTCCCTTACATTGCATCCCTCCTCTATCCCTTCTCAATCTCAATCCTTCTATCCTTAAAACCTCTATACACTTAACCACATTCTTTTCTATATCTCTTTCTTCCCGTGTTTTTACTTAAACAATCGATGTGTTTCAGCTAGTCCTCTCCCCTGTTTGAGGATCCCGCTGAAGCTCCTACAACAACACCATCAATAATCCCAGCCACAAGTGCTGAAGAAATAATCCCAGTCTTGGATTTAACCACTGAGACTGATGAACCTGAAGAACAGCTGCTCTCTCACAAAAATAGACCTTCCTTGGCTCCTCAAAAGCTAAGTGAAGAGGATCAAGAAAAGAGAGATGCAATGATCAAACAGCTTGAAGATCAGCGAATCATTCTTCCTCGTGACAAAATCCCTGCTCCCACAAAGTTCAGGATATCAAGGAAAGATTACGAGGATCATTTAAGAGCTGAAAGATTACTCGCCGAAAAGAAGAAAATTGAAGAAAAGGATAAGGCTCTCGCCATCCAGCTTGTCCAACAATCGATGAAAGACCCCGCGCTGAAAAGAACTCCCATTGATGTCCAACGTCAGCTATGGGATGATGCTCAAAAAAATCGTTGAAGAAAAGACTAAGGTATCTGATTCGACTTTGGAATGGTGTAAAGAAATGTTGAACTATCGATCCCGACCATCCAAAATCATCAAGGTAAATATCAGAGGAAAAACGTTTGTAGACGTTCCTGTTGTTGAAGTTGACGTATTCAGAGAAGACAAAACCAAGCAAACCTTATACGCTACTTTATTAGAGAAGTTTGGTTTCTCTGAATGGTTGGAAGTGAAATTAGCCATTTAGCGATCTCGCTCAAAGTTCAAGAGCCATGTCGAGAAAATTTTAAATTCTCAGATCGACTTGGTTTCTTCTGCTGTGGATATTCCTCCTTCCACTATTCTTCCACCTCAACAAGGAAGGGCCTCTGCAAAGAAAAAGAAAACCTCAGACTCAGGTCCTCCTATACGGAATGAAACAGGTATAGGTTTCTCACGCGAAGAAGTACTTGGTCGTGTCCCTGACCTCTCAGTACTTGACACCTCCCTGCCTCCTGGTGAAACTTTCATCCCTGGAAAAGTCGTAAGTGAACCCTATGGCATCTTCTTTCTAAACTGCTATGGAAATCAACACTTTCAACGCGTATCTGAGCTTCCAATCACTCCCATCGAACAACTCAGAGACCTAATACACTGGTGTGAAGTCATACGCGACATTCAGGCACGTCACCTCAAACCCCTGATCTTTGAAGAAGCAAAGAACAAAAATGATCAAGGTGTAACGGTCCCTGACTGGATGATTCCCACATCAAAGACCCTTGATGAACTTCTCATTAAGGAAGAACCTTTTGACGGATAGGATCGCCTTGTAATTCTTTCTATCCTTATCTGTCTACATCTTCTGTACTTGTAATTTTATTTGTTGTACTTGTAATTTTTCCACTTCCCTCTGTAATCTTTAGGAAGTTTAAAGAAAAATTTCAGCGAATGTACTTTACTCCATCAGTACTGAAAAGATCCCAGAAAACAGTAAAAGGGACAAATATTTTATGAGTTCTTTTTATCCTTATGTTTTCATTAAATAGCAATTTTCTCTGTTGCTATGTCATAATCAAATAGGGGGAGATTGTTGATCCAAACCCTTTGTTATTTGATAATGACCCTCTCTTGACACTTAGTGAAAATTGTAAGTAAACAATATGTATTAGAGTTTCACTATCGCTGATAAGTACTAAGACTTTACAGTACCGCTGATAGGAACTCTCACTCTTTAGATTAGATATTCAGCGAACACTGTTCATCATCATATAGCTCTGAGCCTGTTCAGTTCTATTGATGATCGCTGATAGTTTAGTTTGTTTACTTATGATCTCTGAAGACAAGTTTCACGTCAACCAAAGTTCTACGCTGAAGTCGAAGATCAAGCTCAAGAACCAGCGACAAGTCTACTAATAAATTGAAGAGGATATCAGCGAAGCCAAGATTTGTCCATTCAACGTGAAGAATCAAGTAGAAGACTTCAGCAATCGCTGAACTTTATCATTCGCTGATAAGAATCTGACTCAACGAAAGCTGATCATGAAGTCTCCCTGCATGTTACTATTGTCTTACCTCCCTTGCACGTCTCCGTACGAACTGTCAGAACGGACATCCCTTTTGTATGTAATCGTACAACAACTCTGATTCAACACTGTGCATCATGCGGCTACTAAGGTTGTCTACAAAGGTCAATGACATGCAACCACTCAACTGCTGCCACGTGTAAAGCCATACTGCCATGCGTTAAATGCATGCATTATATAAGAAGAACCCTACTTCAGTTTTGAAGTGTGCTCGGACCATCTTCTTATTTCTCTCTTATTGTTAAGTTATTATTCGTAATTTCTTTAACTCTTTCTAGTGCAAGAAACTTAGTGTTCTTAACTTGTTTAGATTAGGTTTATCCTTAATCTTGTTCCGCAACAAGTTGTAAATTGTCTTGATTTATCAATAAACAATTTAGAAAAGTAAAAACGTGTGTTTGTATTCAACCCCCCCCCCCTTCTACAAACTTGTATAACCCTTCGGGACCAACAGTCCCTATACTTCAAAAACTGCAAGTATAGTCATTGTTCTTTTAAAATCGCTTTGAAAGTGGTCCCTCGTCGTTAACTCCGTTAAAAAACTCAGTTAAATGAAGGGTACTTTCGTCTTTTTACACTTCTTTGTCTTTTTATGTATAAACAAAATAAAATAAGAATATATTCTTTATTTTATATATTTCTATTATAGATACATATACATACATATATATATATATATACACACACCGGTGAACTCCATTGAACCACCTCCGATGGCCCTCCGATCAACTCCCGGCCTACTCCGATCACCATCTCCGGCGATGGTCAGGCCACCACCTCCACCTCCAACCTCTGATGTTCCTTTTCCCCCTTTTCTTTTCCCCCTTTCTACCACAAGTTCCTTATTTCTTCTCTTTTTGCCATTTACCAGGCCCAACCCCCTTTTTAGTTTCATCTCTGTCAGACACCCACAAAAATGCAAAATGGCTCAAATTTTTCATAAGATTCTACGCAAACCCTTCAATGAAAGCACAATTAGAGCTTTAATCGACCATCAATTTCCAGCAAACCCTCTATTTCCTCATCTTGTTCATCATCCTGAACCCAACACCACAAACCCTTTTTCCCACCGCATCTTCATCTGGTCTTGATAGATACATGTTCAGATACAGAAACCTAGACACAACAATAACCAACGGCCTCATTTGAAGGAAACTTAAGTGTTCTCTACATAAAACAAACCACTTCCATCAATCGCAGAGAACCGCCATGAATGATGATGCTGAAGATGAAGCAAGCGAATTGCCATGAATAATGAAACGAAGCCATTAATGTGTTCAAGTTCTTGATCTTTGTAGATGTTGTGAACTCTGTATAAGTGTTGCTTTTTTACTTCAATATCGATTGCCATCAATCGCAAAGGGAGGGAGATGGAGCGAGGGAAATGAAGGAAGCGACGGGGTGAAGGGGGGATACGAAAGCGAGGAAGAGGATGGAGGGTATGGCACCGGAGATGGGCGGAATTGGTGGTGGTGGTTCTCGTGGAGATGGCCGGAGATCTTGGTGGCCGGTGGAGCTGTATACACACCCACATATGTATATCTATCTATATATATAGTATAATATTATATCAAATATAAAATATTTTATGTTTATTTTATTTAATAGAAAAAGCCAAAAAATGTAAAAAGACAAAAGTATCCTCCACTTAACTGAGTTTTTTAACGGAGTTAGTGAGCAGTGATCACTTTCAAAGCGATTTTAAAAGACCAATGACTATACTTGCAGTTTTTGAAGTTTAGGGACCACTTTCAAAGATTTTGGTAAACACCAAGGTCGAAATTTGTAGTTTACTCTAAAAAATAATAGCTTTTGGGTAAATAAATGTATAAAGTTTGTTCATAAAAAATGGTGAGAAGGTGGGATTCGTTTTAAAATAATGATGTTTTATTGGTTTTTCTTTTGTTGACCTAACAATTATTATTTAAATAAAACAAATATTTTCATAACTACTAACACTTCATTCCCTTGTGGCTTGATGGTTTCCAATATTGAATTTGTAATCCTAATGGTCACGGACTCACGGGATCGAAGTGAAGGAGAGAAGAGAGAGAAAAAGAATAGGTATTCTAAAATACCATTTTTTTTTCTTCTTTCTTTGGTTATAGATTTTAGATTTGTTTTGATTTACGTCCATAATTAAATTTCAAGTTTTTGCTAAGTTCCAAAAAATATTACATGGTGGTATCATCTTGTAAGAACATCTCCAGCAACTATGTTAACTAGTATTATACCCGTCCGTTGGTCAGATACATGATATAACTTTAATATGGATTAAGTTATTTGAATGGTCCGTTTTTAACTAATACTATTAAAGCAATTAAGACATTGCAAAACTAAAATATAACAATAATGCAAATAGTCATTAAGTTCTCAAGTTATTTCTTAAACAAAATAGATTACATAAACATTTATAAAAAGGAAAAGACGCAAAAGTATATTGATAAGATAATAAGACATATTTTGCCTAAAAAGATATACATGTAGACTATGGTTGGCCTAATCAGCTAAACCCAAAACATACTCTTATCATTTTGGCACCCCTTAATCCCTTATAACACCAAGCCGAATTATAAGACCCAGAAAATTAAATCGATTTGAGACCTGACCGTTACATGGTCCAGTAAAATGAATAAGCCCAAGTGTGATTTTTGAAGCAAATCGTCCATATAATCATAATCCCCATAAATTGCATTCTTACTTGAATAATAAATGGTCCCACTCAAAATAGTCCAAACTGTTTTCTCTTTAAAAATAGTAACCCCAAAAATTAAAGCCTAAATTTAATGTGATGGATTAGTTATCATCTTCCATCTAGTACAATCCAATTTCCAAACCAATCGTCCCCAGCATTGCACTGCAGCTCCAGAGCAAATTCTAGGAACCAAAACCGTGAAAAACGACCCATGGAGGAGCATCAAATTCTCCTTCGATTTAAAACAGACCAGCGTGTGGCAACACGCGATGCGCGGTGATGAAATCAATTTTTTCACGAGATATGTAGGTTAAACGAAACGTGATTTGTTAATTGACAACTAATCAAACGTGGGAGGGATAGATGCTGCTAAAGATCGTAACTTGACCCAACTATGCAACGGAAGTAAAAGAAAAGACAAATAAACAGATAACACAAAATTTAAGACCCAAAAAAGAAACTAAGAACACAAATAAAAAAATATTAGTTGTAAAATCTCCATTCACTAAACATTAGTTGATCGAATTGAATAGACATAACAAATTGATAATACATTTCTTTAGCAAAAGCCAATCCATCAACTTCAGAAACCTACTTTCAGAAACAAAGTCTTCTTTCTTCTTTAAATTCTGATGTCATCTCTTTTTCAACAAAAATAATACCTTAGAAAACAACTTTATCAATTCAAATTAATTACACAAATATACGATCAACATCCTATACTTCAACCTCATGCGCAAAAATATGTAAAACCAAATGAAAATTAATAATCAATACCAATCAAATCAATAGATGGTACAAAACCAATTCAACATGATTAACCCTATAATGAGATCCGCACATGCCAAACCATTAAATAAATGGTGTTGCACCAACCTTTGCATTCGAATTAGAACAGCACCAGCTTCATCACATTACATAAGCCAAGACCAAATTAACACCGAGCATCAAAGCATGATTAGGGACGAAAACAAGGCAGGTAATGCATCCCATGTCACCGTCCATGACCTCGATCCTAAGTAATCTCCAACTGGTTTTGGGGGATGCAATCCCCTATTATCACCTAGGGGTGTGCACAAGATCATCAAATCCAGTAAGAATCAACCGACAATAATAGGATATCTAATTGTAATCAGATTGGATTTGATCGAGATCTTTTAACATCTAAAATTGGATCAATCTATTTTTGGATGACAATCAAAAATCCAATAAAATCGAACCGGTCTAATACAATTAACATCCGGTTAATAATTGATAATACTCCCTCATTTATAAATATATAATTGATAATACTCCCTCATTTATTGCATTAGCCACTCAGACCAGAAATTGAACCATAAACGACCACTCCCTCTTATGCTCCTTTGCCATCGACTAATAGGCCTTCAGATCAAGAAGATAACGCTATTATATTATTTATGGAGTTCAATATGGTCAAGTTATCCATTTCTTGTTGTTCTATATCAAAACAAAAAATACCCTCAACAAACTGCCATTTCCATTTGTTCTAAATATCAATCATAACAAATAACTCAAAGAAAAAGAAACTTTATCTGAAAAAGCAGACAAATGAAGCAAATAGCTGATCCATTCCATCTATTTATCATGTTGTTTAAGGATCATAGAGTTGAAGATACTCTAAAACATCCACAACGCCTTGCTACTTGATCTTCTCTAGATGCAAGGCCTCACAAGGGAGGGTGATTTTAGACTCATTGTTCTTTGGAGGAGTTCTTTGGAATTGATGAATTAGAGTGTTCCATTTTGGTACATAACAGAGCCATTGTCCGCTAGAGTTCTGCATCAAAGTCAAGAGAATAACTAATTCATTAGTCAATTTTTCTTCATTTATAAATCTAAGTTGTATATTTGAGCAACACTTTTTTATTCTTAAATGATTCCGTCATTACCATATGAGCTATGACCCCTACATATGAGCATCAATAGACTTTGTGAGATATAACACTAAAAAAGACGAATTAAAATTGCCAAAAGGACGTTAAAGTAGTACCAGAAGTCACAAACAGGTGGTTTATTATCCTGAATGTCACAAACATCGATTTTTACCAGGTGGTTTATCATCCTGAATATCAAAAACATCCCACATCTTTCAGGTTCCTAGAACAGAGTATAAAGCTACACCAATTTCATTAAAAGCCTATGTCCATGTGCTGGAATGACATGAACTTCCTAGACAGATTAGTGGATAATGTATCAGCCAAAAATTAGAGTTGTTAACACCATGAATGAAAAAAGGTTTGCAGTGTGCACTACGTCATGCGAGGACAAAAAATATGTGTAATAAAAATCTTGCCAAAATAAAATAGCCTTCACTGAAACTGTGGATTACATTTAAAATGAGGGGGTCAACTTTCTGCTTTCTACATTTTTATGAAGAATTAACTTAACACTTGGTCATATGTTGGCTTAAACAATCAGCAATCTTACAAGCATATGTTGGCATTTGGTCATGTGGAGAGTTTTAGAAAGAAGAAAAGCAAGGGTATAAAACGAATACGTGACTTGGCTTCGTTTGCTGGAATGATGGAGGACAAAAAATCAGCACATAAAGCTTTGTGTCAACTTGCATGAAACCATGAACATTAAACAAAACCACATTTATAATACAAAGAACATGTAGAGCTTATAGTAAAACTTTCTTTGAAGAAGTCTCCACTTCATAAATCCTCACCCCCATCAATCCGACAGAAACGAATTATAAAGCAAAAAGACCAAGGTTGACTAATAATACTAATTACAAAAAAAAAATCCCATTATTCTTGGAGCAAGAGAGAAGTATTTCAAGACAATAGACAGTAATGTACAGAAAGAAGAGAGGATTGACATATTAAGGGGGAAAGTTTCAGCAAAAGCAACCTTAAAGAAAATATGGAAATAAGCAAAGCAGCACTTGAACCACAGATGATTAAATCTGTACCTTAAAGACCATGTATGGATCCTCTATCTCTATATCATTTTCATCAGAAAGATCAAGATGCTTAGACTGTATATCAGTTGGCTAGATATGTCCTTCACGCAACCGTATACCATATCGAACTTTGTTGTGTTCAAAATTAAACTGTCATAACACATGTTAGTGAACATTTAAAATTTTAAAAGAGGATGGCATGAATTTTACAACCGAATAAAAGCAATAAAGCACTCAACCTCTTCTTTCTTTTCCCAATCTTGGAACTCGGCCCGAGCACGCTATCTAGCCAGCAATGCCTGCAAAAACAATGGGTATTAACCCATGCACTTTCATTACAAGCAAATAACAATTAATAAAGACCTAGAAGTAGAATGATAGGTATGCAAATCAAACTTACCATCTCCTTCTCGTGTTGTGCTTTCTCAATAGCCCTTTCCTCCCTTCTCTTTTTAACCTTTTTCAATTTTAGCCTGCAGTATTATTGAAGATATAAATATATAGAAACTAAAATAAAAAAGACTATGGATGGTCCACAACATTTGGTTCAATGACCAGGCAACTAATGAATAGCATGCAACCCTCAAGGGTGAGTTCAGCATCAACCAAAAGGCCACATATCACCTCAGGAATTACAATATAACCATTCTGTGGATATTAAACTAAAAACATGCATGCCAGTTTTGTAACTTGATCAGATATTATACTTCGACTCTAAAATGAATGGACTGGACTTTCAAGTGGACTGTGGATCTATTCCAAATAGAAAAAACATATATTTTGTATGCTTATACTTTGTTCAAACATAAAGAGGAAATTAGAGAAACATACCTCCAAATGTCCGATTTTCTTCGAGTTTTATGTTAATGATGTCTTGTTGATCTACAAGAATTAATCTATCAGCAACATCCTCATGTTCCTTTTCTCTTTGCTTAATCCTTATCAACTCTCTTTCTCCTTCACATTTTCTTTCTCTATACTTTGTTTGTCCCTCTCTATTGCAAGCGCAATTTGTTTTTCTTGTTCCTTGACAAGCTTCTCTGCAGCCTGCTGTTGATTTTTCTTTTCTCTTTTACAATTTTTCTTGGTTGGTAGATATCCTTGGTGAGGAGATCTAGTGGTTGTAGGATGGAGAAATATTCGATCGTCTACATCAGCATCATTCTAGCAATTTTGGTTTAAATTTGAAGGCGGTGGCATACTAACATGGTTTAAATTTGCTTTCATCTCAAGATATTAAAGTCCTTTCTGTACATGAGTGACAAGGGCTCCGGGTGGATTCATATTTCCATCAAAACCTGAGAGTAAGATGAGAAACATATCATAAGTCCATGAGTTTTTGCAACACACAGCCTAAAACAGTTTACTCCACTACAGTACGTCCAAATGAGATCCCAAACCATAAATGAGGGAAGTGTCTATCCATGAATTTATTAGAAGCCAAACAAAGATTTAAGAGCATTGTCAATTGAAGAGCTATCCATGATTAAGACAATAAACAACTTACTGAAAAATGGGATTTCTACTATTCCCTTGATCCAGGAAGATTTTGATTACACCCATCAACAACTAATAAGGGCCTGTAAGAACAACCAATGGATTTGTAAACTTGAAGTTAAAACCAGCAAGAAAGCTCTTAAAAAGAAGCAAAAAATCCAGAATAAAGAAGAAATCACAAATCAGAACCATATTTGAGGGTGTTTGGGAAAGCTTTTTTAGTTCAAAAGTGCTTTTGACCAAAAGCGCTTATTGACTTATTGTTTTTGGAAAATGAGTTTTTAAAAAAGTGTTTGGATTAGCTTTTGAGATAGAAAAAGTCAATAAGTCAATAAGTTATTTTTTAAAAAGTGTTTGGCTTAGCTTATACATGTAAAATGACCAAAAAGGACATGCCTTGTTATTTAACCATTTTTCCTTATTTTTACATACAATTTTGTATACTTTTATCAAATTTTTAATACTTTACTAGTTTTAACCTTTTTTTAGACAATATTTTTTTTAACAAATATTTTTTTTACAAACATATAATATAATAAAATTTATACAATTTATACAATTTATACAAATATCATATTACATTCATCTCCGCGATTCGCTGGAAATATCTTGCGCAATAATATCTCGTATCGCCGCCATATACGTATCATTAATGGCACGTGTACTCGGACCTTCTTCATGAACTTCATTACTAGTACCACCATTTGTCGGATTGTAGGATTCTTGTTGTGCTCTGTTAAATGCATCATCAAACCTACCAAACTTTCTAATATAGTTATGGATCGCCATCGATGCTATCACAATACTCACTTGGTGCTTGTACTTGTAATTAACATGCATATCTCTCAATAACGCCCACCTAGCTTTCCATACTCCAAAAGTCCGTTCAATGATATTATAGATAATATAAAATGTCAAACGGGAGCCTATTGTTCCATAAGTAACTTGAGGAACTCCATCTTCGCTTCGTCAGTTGTTGGAAACATAAAAGCCTCACGATTTTGCTTTTTGGTGAAGACAAGCAATGCTTTTGAATACTCTTTCGAACCTTCGTTGAAACCTGGAAACTTGTTGACAATGTTCATGCAATCTGCTAGTGATAGAGAGGGATTATTTGGTGGATAAGTTTGTGACCTTTTTGTTGATATGGCATCCATGATAACATCTAGTTTTTCTATATAGTCTGAAGTTTTGCTTTTAGTTGAACGACTGTTGGCAACACCCTTACCATTCTTCCTTTTACTCGAACTACCAGCGGGGAAACTAGAAAAAAGAGGTCCGTCATCATCTTGATTGATTTCATCACTATCTCCTTTGCCCTCCATATTTTCTTGACTTTCAGCATCTTTCGGATTGCTATTGTTTTGAAATTGTAACGGAGTCATAGTCTGATCTCCAACAGCAACGGAATCCCGAAACAAAGGAGCATAATGCGTCTCGTAAATGGACAAATCTGCATCCTTAAATTTGGCAAAGTCTTTATCTGCCTATAAGATAAATGGGTGATGTTTAATTCATGGATTTCACTATGCATCATAACTACAAATGGGTAAAAAGATAATCTTACCTTTATTTTCTCATCCCACCACTCAGGCGATGCATCTATTAAGCTTCTCGTCCCACCGATGCCAGTTTCAAGCCTCATTAAGCGGTCATAAAGCTTCCAATCTTTTTTCATGTTATCCCATTTGTTTTTAAGTTGTTTTCTGTCAAGCTTTTTTCCTGTTTTTTCCAACATGGTTTTTTCTAAATTCGACCACCCAACCTTATTAAAGTGACTACCGGGTCTATTCCCCTTTCTTAGTTCAATTAAGCACGCATCGACAAACTCCCTAAAAGTTTCATTACCCCATACAATTGTTGGTTTAATCTTTCTCGTAAGTGTTTCACAATCAACAACATCCACATTTGAGCCCATTATCTGAACAATTAAGAACAATTTAGAACAATATGAACAATCTAAACAATCTGAGCAACCCATATACCATACATATGTACTCCAATTATATGTTTGTTAATTGCAATAAATCAGCGGTGGATCCCTTAATCTACACCCAACAAAACGCAGAAACAACAAATTTATAGACACAATCTAATTCTAACCTAAATACCGAAAAGTGAAAAGGGGTTGGTTCTTATAATACCAAAACAGATTGATTGACAACAACAAGTTCATAGCAACTCGAAATACAAATTTATGTTAGTTCAACAGCTAATTGCATAGTCAATTGAAACACGCAATTACACAGATTCATAAATTGAAACTAGTAACACCAAATATCTAATTTTACAGACATTGACATGTAAACGAAAGGCTAATAATGACCAAACAGATTGATATTCAAATTCAAGATCAGATATGGGTTACCTGAGGATCGAGAGGAGCTGCAGAGATCGAGAGATCGAGTGATGGAGAGGAGCTGCAGAGATCGAGAGATGGAGCTGCTACAGATCGAGATCGAGATCGAGATCGAGAGATGGAGCTGCAGAGATCGAGAGATGGAGCTGATGATGAGAACCGTATGACTGTATGAGGGCACATATCGTATGAGAGATCGAGATCGAGATCGTATGAGGGAATTAGGTTTAGGATGAGGGTATTTCTGTAATTTTGCTATTCAAAAGTCATTTTCCATTCCAAAAGTCAGGATTCTGTGACTTATCAAAAATCACGTTTGGAGACAAATTCAAAAGCTGTTTTAAAAGCACTTTTGCATTTGCCAAACAAGCTTTTTAACTTATTGGCTTCTTGAGAAGCCAATAAGTCAATAAGCACTTTTAAAAAGCTTTCCCAAACACCCTCATTAGCCAGACTATGAGGTGAGAGTAGAAAAAACGATCGAAAAGATGAAGCAACTTGATAGCATTCTGATGATCCAAAAATTCCACCCACCCCCTTTTCACACACCTGTATTGAAGGACGCCATAAATCATCAAAATAGGCCCATGACTGGTTCTTATTTCATCGTGAAAAGAGTACAAAGAACCCCACTTTTTTATAACGTACTTCAACAATTTTTGGCTTTTTTTTACTTTTTCATGAACACCCATTTGAAATACAGAGAAAAAGTGAAAGCTTTTAAACTTTCTTTTATCAATAGAAACAAATTTTCAACAAACATAAACAGAGAATCGTAATAATTTTAGCTAACCCATATGATGAAAACCCCAAAGTGGATAGATCTAGATATGAAAGAACCCTAGAAATCTTCATCCATCTTGAAAACGTGGGCATCTCCTTTTCCATTCAAATTCGACATCACATAAGCTTTTTGATACTCGCCGACCATCTTTTCGAAAGAAATTTAGTCGCCACCGATTTGAACCCAGGATGACGTATTACCTATACTATGGACCTAGGGGAGTCTAACCGCTCATGGGCCAATCTCAGCCGTTTAAACTCAACCCTAACTTTCAATCTCGGCCGTTTAAAATCATTAAGCCACTCATTCAGCCCATTCAGCCCCCACTCTTTCAGCCCATTCAACTCCCCCTCTTCTCCCACGTCCTCCTTCCCTGATACCTAAACCGAAACCCCACTCGGTTACCATCAAACTCCGCCCTTCTTCAACCTACCCCACGCTACCGGTTATATCCCAACCCCCCAATCTCCCACGATCGTTGTCCAACGTGTTTAGAAAGCCCCTTCATCACTTCCTCTTATCCGCTCAACTGCCCTCAACTCACAGCTTTCAATTATAAATCGTCTTCATCTTCATTCAACCCATCGCCTATCTTCTCTCCATCTTCTTGGATGCTCTCCAATCTTTCTATCATTTCTTCGCTATAATCATCAAATACTTCAGATTCCAGGTACGTTCTTCTCTTATTCCATCTCTAATTAGGGTTTTGTACATTCGATTTCTTTATTTCCTTTTTTATGATTGAAGAAACCAGTTGCAAGTTGCAATTCATGTCTCTGTCTAACAGGATGAACAACAAGAAACCCTGGGTACGTTCTTTCTATTGAAGAAACCGTTATTACTTTTTTATGTTTCTTTTCTCTTCTTTAATGTTCATGTTGATGGCAGATAATCGTGGACCTTGGTGGCTCTGTTACATCTGATGGAAGAGGAAGCACACCTTGAAAAGTGAGAAAGACGCTGAATTTCTGTGCAGCTCTCTGTTCAGGCTTTCTTGAATGCAAATGAGGCCTATGTGGCTGAAGTTCTACACCGACTTGGATTGGAGGACTGCTTTGATGATGTCATCTATTTCGAGTCTCTGAATCCTCCAAACCAGACCACCGATGCTGATGATAATACTCCTAATAGTTGTGTTATCGAATCTGGTGATTTACTACCAAATAATCGTGTTATCTGTAAACCCTTTGAAAGTTCTTTCCAACAGACTTTCAAGATGGCAAACATCAACCCGTATAAAACAGTGAGTCATCTTAGATTTTCGAAATCCATCTCCCATTTTTGTGTGTTAATTTAATTATACGTTAACAATATCAATTTTCGCATTTCAGATATTCTTTGATGGCAGTCTACGCAACATACAGACTGCAAAAGTCACGTCCCTCGACACTGTGTTGGTAAGTGGATACTGCTGTGAGCATAAAACGTTGGTAATTGTTTATGATGAACGTGTAGTTCATCATAAAATTTTCATTGTTAATCTTTTTTAATTGCTTTGTTGTGTTATGCATACGAGTTTACAGAGGACTTTTGGTTTTTGTGTGTTTAGGCTGTGATCACGACTTCAATGCATCGTACAATTATAAGGTTAGGGTTCTTTCATTCTTCAATTCTTGCTTTTTATCTCCATATTTGATTCTCCATGGCACCATCTCAGGTAAATTTTCATTGTTCATCATAAATGTTTCATTGTTCATCTTTTTTAATTGCTTTGTTGTGTTATGCATATGAGTTTACAGAGGGCTTTTGGTCTACTGTCAGATCATTGGGCTTTGAGGATGGATTTATGTGGATTTCAGATTGCATTAATCTATTTTTATGGATTATTTCATGGAGCTTTATCGCAACCATGATTTCAATGGAGAGAAGTAAAGTTCATATTCCTTTCCATCTTTATTGATTTGTTAAAATAATTTGCGAGTTAAGTCTCATTTCATTCACTTCTTTTGCTATGTAGGTTGCGGGAGAAAAATCTCACATGGGTGGATATCTTTGAGGAGATACCAGTATGTTTTCAATGCAACATTACTTATTTTATAAAAAAAAAAAATTACTTCAATATTGCATTGGTGAATTTTGCAAATAATGTACATGTTCTACATTCTGGCAAGGTATTATGACGTTTCTTTCCTCTGTCATATTTGCTTCTTACCAAATAAAACAACCCTTTCTTTATTTCTTTAATTTTGGTTTACGTTTTTTGCTTTTGAAAACAGCAACATTTTCTTTTTGGCAAGTTAAAGTTACTTATTTGCCTATTGTTGTTGTTGCAAGAAAATTGGTTGTATTGATTTAGGCTTTTACATTGGTGTGGATTCTCGATATTTAACAAATAGTCAAACCATTTCTTTAAGCTACATGCCAAGTCAAACATTTCATGTTCTTTGTTGGATTGAATTTTTCATTTACAGATTTTGATGTCTTTGAGAAATTAAAGAACAACTATGGCTTTTGATTTAAAGTTATTTTTGTTTATTATGCAGCCACAAGCCATGTTTGTATATTTGTGCCCTTTTTGTTGTTTGTGTTGTGTGCATGTGGTTTTTTTACCTTTTTACTATGCTAATTTTTAAAGTATTTCTTTGGTGGAATAAACATTTCATGGAGAACTTTTTTTTAAACTAAAGTACATTCAAGTGACAATGATATATCAAGACACATGTATGTCTCATGAGTTAGTTTGGGACATAATTTTTTGGTTCATTTGGTTTGTAGTTTGATTATATGTGGAGCAAATCCTGTCCTATAATATCACTATAATGCTTATGTTTTTATAGGTATAAGCTCAAACTTTCAAAGTATTTATAATTCCCTCTTTGACTTTCTGGTGAGTTCTTTGTCAGCAGTTCTTTCTGGAACATGCATAGTTGAGTTCACAAGAAAATGTTTACTATGAAGACTAACATGTTTAGTCATTTTAGTTATGTGGGATTTTTCAGTTTGATGGTCCTCATAATTTTATTACTTATGTGTTCTACATTAGCATTGAGGTTTATAATTTATTTTCTAATGTCATTTATATTTAGTCCCTTATCACAACTTGGTTTCTATCACAGTGAATGTTGATTAAAAACGGAGTGTCGAGTGTAGGAACCAGGTGAGTATTTTTTTTATTTTGATAGGGAGCTTTGGTGAGATTGTGAGAACTAAAGAAAGAATTGAGTGGTGTTTGTCTGTGAAAAGCTTGCGGTAAGTTTCTCGGCCCGGCGATCCCTTTTTTTATTCATTAAATAACTAAAATATCTTTATGCCGTATAAAACACGTAATTCGGCATCCTATGGGATGTTGATATCAATGGTTTGAAGGATTACAAGAGCAAATTTGGTGAATGAGGATTGTATCGTTATGACTTATGAAGGCCAGTCTCTATAGAATATTGACATGGTCTTTTTGAATGCTGATGGGGTTTCAAAGTACACTGGAATAAGATGTACTATGACTTTCTCACCAAGAAAATATGTTAAGATAAATTATTTTGAAATTAATTAATTTAGACTTCCACCAAAAAGAGGATGTAAATACGTAGTTTCTTTAGGATATTTTAATATTTTTGCATGTCTATTACGTCGCTAGGTAAAAAGGTACACAATTCTTCCCCTTTCAACAGTGACTAGGAATGTGAAGGAAGGCTATTTCGATAAGCTGCAGCAGGAGAAACACATGAGGGCTGAGCATCAGAGGTATTGGCCCATAACTTTACCTTTTGTTGTTTTCAATTACAACCATGGGTTCTCTATAAACTTGGGATTTCAACAATCAAATGGCACCTACTTTTTGCTATATATGTTTGTTTCTTGATGATCATTTTGTTTGGTGGATGTTCTTATCTCGGATGGAAAAAATGGCGTCTAATATATATATATATATATATATATAGGGTTAGGTTCCGGTGAGAAGTTGATGTTAACGTAAGAAGCGTGAGAAGTGGTTATCAATCGTTGGATGAGAAATGGATGCATATTTGAATGAGATCACCAAAACAATGGTAGGAGCAACTTCATGGAATGGCCACATTTTAACATCAGGCAGCAACAAAGCCATTATGAATCATGATGCCGTTATTTCTTTTACTCTTTCTCCGATTTTGAGCGATTGTTACAATTCATAAAACGGAAATGTTAAATGCGTTTTGGTTTGCATTGAGGGTCGGAAACAGTTTGGTAAGGGCACACTGGAGTCGAAGTTTGTGGGTTGAAATGGTCGATGACCGGCAACTTGCTAGCGGCGGTGACGGTAACGTTGTGTACATATGGGAAGCATCGAGGATGAACTCAGCCCGGTTCGTGCACCATTCACGAACCATGAGGCTGCAGTCAAGGCTCTAGCTTGGTGCCCTTATAACTTTCAAGTGGTGGAGGATGCATTAGGTTATGGAATACTCAACAAGGGACTTGCATTACTAGTGTCAAAACAGAAGCACAGGCAAGTGCTTTTGTTGATTTCACTTTGACTGCTTTATGTTTTTATTGATTTCACTTTGACTGCTTTATGTAATTATATCACTTTTGTATTGTTCAATGTCATAAATACGTAGTTCTTTATTAAATGAGATGTTGAAACTAAAAACATGGTAATTTTATTTGGTTCAAACCTTACGTTTGTATTTTTGTAATGAGTTGTGTTAATTTTTTATTTTTTATTTACCAGAAAATGTTACATCGTGTTCTAACGTGTTCTCTTCTTTTCTGCCCACCTAGCATCTACAGATCCACAAATATGGATCTACAGTTTTAATTCTAAATTTTTATTTTAAATAACAGTATTAAGTCGACAAATAATAAATAAAACGACAATACTAATAATGGAGTATCATTTAATCAAATCGATTGATCAAATTTCATGAGAAGAGACGAGGTATTACTTTATAATGAGATTCCAATTAAATACAGTCATATCATATACCCGACCAACGGACGGGTATAACACTGGTTTAAAGGGTGAGGAGGAGAGAAATCAGGGGATATGGAGAGAAAGAAACCGTTTTGAGAAGACGTGGAGAACTGGAGGTTGAAGGTTCGTCGACTGTAATCGTGAGAGAAATAAGGATCGTGGGAGAAATCGTTAGCTAGAGCTTGAAGATAAATCAGGGCGAAAATGTCGGAGGCGGTTAAGGGAGAGGCATCTGTGTTCAAGGCGAAGACGTGAGAGGGAAGTGGGTTTAGGGTTGGAACGGTTTGCAGAGAGAAGGTGGAGAGCGACCATTAAGGAGTCTGAATGAATGGCTTATTGATTTTAAACGGCCAGATCGAAAGTTGAGATGAGTTTAAACGACTGAGATCTAACCAAAAACGGTTAGACTCGGTTGGGTCAATATTTTATATAATTTAGAGATTTGAGAAATTTTGCTTTAAAGGTTATGTTAAACTTTTCTCTAAAATAGAGAATAATAGAAGAGGGAATCCGTGACACTTTGTCGGATTGCAATATTTTTGATCTCGGGATGCAGGGTTATCCCTTCACTTGGAGTCGGCATAAAGGAAAACCAAATGAGGTGTCCGAACGCCTTGATCGTATGCTTGGAAATCACCATTGGGTTAATCTTTTCCCCGATTACTGGGTTAACAATCTCATCGCCCCTATATCGGACCATTCCCCGATTTTGCTTCACACGGAGGTACGATGCCCTCTCCCTTCTTTTAAACCGTTTCAATTTGAAAATAAATGGTTGCAGGAAGAATCGTTTGGGAGGACGTTTTCTAATGCTTGGAACTCCTCCGAAAACTCCGACCTTTTATCCAAACTCTCCAAGCTTGCTTCCACCCTCGACATTTGGGGGAGAAACATCAACGCCTCCTTTAAAAAAGAAGTTAAGGATGCCTACACAAAGTTGGATGCTCTTCGAAAATCTAGAGACCTCTGTGCCTCGGCGGCTTATCAAGAAGAAAGACACCGGATTATAAACACCCTCGTTAAGGAGGAGGTTCATTGGCGACAAAGAGCGAAAGCCCATTGGCTTAAAGAAGGAGACCGGAACACAATTTTTTTTCATGTATATGCAAATGGGCGTCGCAAAAGAAACCGTATTCTCAAGTTGAAAAATGACGATGGTACTTGGATCGAGGACACTAACGGGATTCATAATCTCGTTACCGACCACTTCAATAGCACATTCTCCTTAGGACCCGGACGTCCGGATCGTATCACGAAGTATGTCAATAATCGCCTTTCGGCTCGGGATCTTTCGTGGCTTGAGGCCCCCTTTGAAAAAGGAGAATTCAAAACGGCTCTTTTTCAAATGCACCCGGATAAATCTCCGGGCCCGGACGGTTTTAACCCCCGCTTCTTCCAAGAGAAATGGGATGTTTTGGGCGATGAAAATTTTAAAGCCGGAAAGCTTTGGCTTGCTAATGGGTCTCTACCCACGGGCATCAACGACACCTTCATCACGCTCATCCCTAAAATTAAAGAACCGTCTTCGATTAAGGATTATAGACCCATCGCTCTTTGTAATGTCATTTTGAAAGTTGTCACCAAAGTCTTGGCTAACCGAATCAAACCTTTACTCCCTACCATCATTTCGGAAAACCAAACGGCCTTTGTCAAAAATTGTCTGATCACGGAAAACATGATTATTGCCTTCGAAATGCTTCATTCCATGCATCGCAATAAAAAGAAAAACAGAGGGGATGTGGCTCTTAAAATTGATATTAGCAAAGCCTACGACCGCTTGAATTGGGACTTTTTGCGACACATGCTTATTGCTTTGGGTTTCCCTCTCCATTGGGTCAACATGATAATGATGACCGTTGAATCCGTCAAGTACTTTGTTAAAGTTAACAACGACATGGTTGGGCCTATTTTCCCAAAGAGAGGAATTCGTCAAGGGGACCCCATCTCCCCTTACCTCTTTATTATTTGCATGGAAGGCCTTTGGTCATATATGAACCACGAGGACTCGGTTGTTCGAATCCATGGTAGCAAAGCGAACAGAGGTGCCCCGTCTATATCTCACCTTTTTTTCGCAGATGATGCGTTCTTTTTTTGCAGGGCCTCGATTGATGAAATTAGACATCTCAAAGACATGCTCACCATTTACGAGGAAGCGTCGGGTCAAGCTATTAATTATGCGAAATCGGGTATCATGGGAAGTAGCAACTTGGCCCCCGATCTTATGCATGCTTTTTGCCATATTCTTGGGATTCATAACCCAATTAATACGGGTCGTTATTTGGGCCTCCCCTCCCTTGTGGGTCACTCAAAAAAATTTATTTTCCGGCATATTCGCGATAGACTTTGGGCGAAGCTTCAATCTTGGAGGAAAAAACCCATTTCCTCCGCCGGAAAATCCACGCTTATTAAAGTCGTCGCTCAAGCCATTCCGGTGTATTATATGAACGTGTTTCTTCTTCCGAGATCGGTCATCCAAAACCTCGAAAAAATGATCAATTCTTTTTGGTGGGGTCATAAGCGCGACGGCAACCGCTCCATTAATTGGTTCTCTTGGGATAAGCTTTGTACCCCGAAAAAGTTTGGTGGCCTTGGTTTTCGTGATTTCACCGCCTTTAATCTTGTTATGCTCGGTAAACAAGGATGAAGGCTTATCCAAAACCCGTCTTCCCTCGTTGGGCGCCTCATTAAAGCTAAATATTATCCTCGTGGAAATTTCTTGACGACCCATTTGGGAAGCACTCCTAGCTTCATTTGGAGAAGTATTTGGCATTCGCAAATTGTCCTCAAAACGGGTCTCCGTTGGAAGATTGGTAATGGTCACTCTATTAATGTTTGGAAAGACCCTTGGCTCAAAGACGACTTGGGATTCACTATTAGTACCCCGGTTAACACTAGTCGCCCTCTTTTGACCGTCCATGATCTTGTGGACCCGGTTTCTCAAGGTTGGAACGTCGCGCTTATAAATGATTTATTTTCCCTTGAGGATCGTATTAAAATTTCCAAGTTTCCTCCTCCAACCCTCAACCGGGAGGACTCCCTAATTTGGCATTGGTCGTACGACGGAATTTACTCCGTCAAGTCTAGTTACCGCATTATCACGGAACAAATTGCCCCGTCTTCTCACCTTTTTTTGAGCGGCGATTGGAATTCACTTTGGAATGCCAACATTCCAAATAAAGTGAAATTTTTTGCTTGGAGAGCCATTAGAAATGTTTTAACCACTCGCCTCGCCCTTCAATCGAAAGGTATTAGGACCGTGGCAAGTTGTCCCATGTGTAACCGTGATTTGGAAAATGTTTGGCACGCCTTGGTCGGTTGCCCGAAGAATAGCCTAATTTGGAACGAGGCGGGTCTTGGGAATATCATTGAGGATCTGATCATCTCGACCAATTCCTTCCACGAATTGGTCTTTAATTTTTTTGGCGATAACCAACGTCAATCCCGAGACCTCTTTCTCATGATTTTGTGGAGCATTTGGTTTCGGCGTAACGATGTTATTTGGAATAGTGGCCCGCGCGATCCCTCTTCGGTAATCATTCGAGCTAATTTTCTGCTTTCGGATTGGCGGGTTTCGTCTAATGCCTCTTCGCACCCTTCTATCCAACCCGAACCCCCTCCCGTTCCTATTTGGCAACCGCCGTGGATTGGTTTTCTTAAATGTAACGTGGACGCCGCAGTTTTTGTCCCGAACCAAAAAGCGGGTTTTGGAGCCGTCTTGCGTGACAACTCGGGTACCTTCGTCTCGGCCTTCGCTTCGCCTTGCTCTTTCATCCCGACCACTAGAGAATGTGAAGCCCTTGCTATTCGTGAGGCTATGCACTGGATTATTAATCGCAACGACGCTAAAGTCATAATTGAGTCCGATGCCAAAATTGTTGTGGACGCAATTTACGACACCTATGCGGACAACTCGGAGTTTGGCGACATCATCAAGGATATTCGACTCATGCTTAACTCGAAAGACCACATATCCGTTCATTGGGTTAACCGCCTTGCCAACGGGTCGACTCATTTATTAGCTAGGCATGCTTGTACTCTTGACCGTCTTATTTATTTTGATAGCATGCCCTCTTTTATTAACTCTTGTAATGACTCCAATTGTAACGTTTCTTTTAATGATATGATCGAGTCTCGTCCGGGTAATGGCATTGCCGAAGCTCGGTAATGGTCTCACCTCTTTTTCTTAAAAAAAAAGAAGAGGGAATCCATAAATCTCTAAACTTGAAAAAGGAAATAGAGAATATTGCATACCTCTTGTAGATGTTCCAAGGCTTTGTTTTACGAGCTTTTGTAACTATTTGTATTTATTTATGTTAAATAATTAGATTTTAGTTTCACTAAATGTTACATGGTGATGGTGGTGCCGTTGTGGTTAGGCATGGCAACGGGGCGAGTATGGAGCGGGGTTCCCCATCCCCGGCCCCGACCCCGGTTTGTGGTAACGTCCCCCGGTACCGGTCCCGGGCGGGTACGGGGATACCATCCCCGGCCCCGGTCAACTTCCGGTCAACCCGGTCCCCGTTTTTTACCCGGTTCCCCGACCCGGTTATGACCCGTTTTTGAACTGCTCTAGCCATTGCTTCCAAAAGCTGAAATCATCAAATCACTCTCTTACTATAAATATAGTAACTAATATCATCAACCAACTAACTAACTAACTAAAACCTATATTAAATGAAATGAAATGAAAGAAATGAAATGAAATGAAGTTTGATACCTCGAGCTGTGGTAAACTAGATGCTTCTCCATGAACAAGCATCCCATTATATATCCATCTTTATCTTTACCAATCCAAGGCTGCAATTCTCTTTCCGCCTGAAATAAATATTCATCATTTCTCATTATATATCCATCTTTATCTATTAACAAACAAAACAATTCATAATTTCTTATTATCTATCTTTATCATATGAAAATCCAGACCTGAAGGACAACAGCAGTTGCAGCCTTCGTCGGTGATGCTGACACCACATTGCATAGTGCATCAACCACCTGTATGCATCCATCCATCAACCACATTAGATATATATATATCTTTATCATATGAAATTTAGAAAATTAAAATTTATTATATATTTAATAAATATATAAAAAATATATATATTTTTATTAATATATATATATACCGGGTCTGGGGCGGGGCGGGGGATGGTCAACCCGGCCCCGACCCCGGTTTTCAACTAGCGGGTTTCCCCGTCCCCGGCCCCGATACCCGGTTTGGCGGGGAGTCCCCGGCCCCGATACCCGGTTTGGCGGGGAATCCCCGGCCCTGGTCGGGTCGGGTGAACCGGGTTCCCCACCAGGTCGGGCCAAATTGCCATGCCTAGTTGTGGTCACAAGCGGATCCAAAAATATTTTTTTGTTTTTATTTCACAAATATATGGAATTTGTGGAATCTCTTCTATAGGGTAATTCTGTTTAAATAGACATCTATTCGGCTCCTTTGTCACTGCATCTTCTTTATTGATGCTTGTTGGATTCTTTACCAATTATCAAACATTCTATACATATGCAGTCTATAGTTTATTTCAAGTATCACAAGTGTTTTACGTCAACAATGAGAACCCAAAATTTGAGGTTGTTTTTCTGTGCTCTGTTAATAGTTTTGGTTAAATAGAGGGTAGATACGAAACGTTTATGGATTCTCATTCATTTATCTCAAGTGTTCATTATGAATCAGTGGATCTGATTAAAATTTGTAATCTACATCAGATTGTTGTTGAAGTTTGAATATGGACCCTAGTGTGAAGTGCACGATGGCTATAAGTGTGGCATGCCAATTGTTTGATGTAATATCTTAATAGAAGTTTTTCAACCTCTTGTCTATTTTCAACATTATCATTGTATATGGTTTTAGATCAAGCCGTTACAAGTTCCAAATTTCCAATGTTGGTACTAGTAATTGTATCACAATAGAGACAAGGCGTACATACGAAAGAGGATTTTTTACATTTTTGTTATTTTTTGTTTCCATTTTATGTTTCTATTTCAGTTTATGTGAGAGTTCTTTTAGTTCCCCGTGGTATATTGATTATTGTCATCATCGAATTTTGGATGCCGAGCCCCGAAGTGTGTTTGTTCCCATTGTTGTCGCTCTGATCGCTACCATTTGTAGATGTCGTGCACCGAAGAGATGATATTGTCGTCCTTTCTACTCAATATGCTCCCATAATGGATGTCGAGCCCCGATGAATCAGTCATTATCACTCATTTGTTTCCCATATTGGATAAATTTCTATTCATGTTCAGTAGAGTGGTAAAGAGGTCGTCCAAGTAGCAATTTACGCCAAAAATACGGGGTTTATTTAACTTGTGAAGATTCAATACCAGCTATACGAGTGGAAAACGTCAGCTACTCCGTTCGCTTTGCTGCTCGCTCTGGTTCGCTAGGAGCTCTTCTTGCACAACCAAATTATTAAGTTGCTCTATACTAAAAAAGTCGTATATTTCCCGCTCGTTCTTTGGCGTTGTAAAATTTTCCAAACTCATTTTGCAGGGGATTATTAGAGTGTAAGGATAGTTTGGTAATTTCTATTTGTATTGGGTTAATATAAATAGGTATATGATTCTATTTAAAAAAAAATAGGTGTAACACGTCTTTTCATTCAAGTCAATCCTTGATAAGGAAAAAGAAGAATAAGAGAGAAGAAAAATCTAAACTATTGAGGATTACTCAAAAAAAAAGTTCGACCTTTAAGGTGTGTTTGGTGCGCAGACAGGACATAACAGATGTTCAGCGTTTGGTAAGACACAACTGAATCGAACAGAACAGATAACATGACCAATTTACCTCTAATAATTTTTTTATATACTGATTAATTATGTAATTTTTTAAATTATAATGAAATAAATATTTTTTATAATAAAAATATATTATTAGAAAGTATTCTTCAAGATAATTACAAGATAATTAAAGTGACCCTAAAATAAAAAGTGAATGTAGTTTTCAATTTTATTTTCTAACATTTTTTATATTATTTTTAGTATTAATATTTAATAATTTAAATAAATTAATCAAAACATATAAACTATATAAAAATAATATTTTGAGAACGTTAAGGTGAAAGTTTAAAAAAATACATTAAATAAAATTTAAAGAATGAATAAAATATAAAAAAGGCGTATTTGATGTTTTTGAAAAAAAATGGATTTTATTTTGAGGTTATATTGGTAAAACAGAAGTCTGTTCCACCTTGTTCCTGCTTGTTCTATGAGGTGGGATGGAATCTGCTTGTTCCACTTTTGTTCCACTCTATTCCGGTCTGTTCCACATAAAAGTCATACAGAATGTAAAACGATGATCCCTATTTTATATAGTCCAATGTACCAAACGAACCCTTAATATCTATAGGTATGAAATATCAAATTTCTCAACCTTCAATTCTACGCGACCGTGAAGAATTGCATGGCATGGTACATGGCCATGTAGTTTTTGGGCTTCATTCCCTTGGCTTGGTCACTTGTTTTATTTTCGATTTGCACTTGCCACCTAATCCACTTCATTTATGTAACACCCCGGATTTCGTTTTGTGTAGTTTGGTACTTATAATTACATGTTAAGGTATTATTTTGTTATAGAAAGAATTTCATCTCGTTAGAATCTAGTTAAGGGCCGAAAAGTAGATCAAATGAGGCTTGGTGCCCTTTGGGCGATAGTGACCGGCGAGAGTGCCCATGTCACTATCGCGGTTGTCACAATCGCCGGGTTTGTACCGCAAGTTTGATCTTTCAGACATTTGGAATCCAGGCGATTATGCCTTGGGCGATAGTGACAGTGTCACTATCGCATGGTCACAATCGCTCAAGCTGTACCGAGAGTTTGGGGGTGTTGGGCGATAGTGCCCCGACGATAGTGACAGTGTCACTATCGCCATGTCACAATCGCTGCCGACCTATTTAGGTATAAAAAGAAGAGTTTCGGGATTTTATCTTATCTTTTGAAAAACTGAAGTTTGAGCAGTCGAATTCTCTGAGTAGAAAGGTAAGGTTTTGATACTTTTCCTCTTTTTCAGATAGTGATTAATTGATTAGAGTGTTTATAAACACTTATGCTAAATCATAGGTGATCAACATCATTATATTACAAGGTTCCTACTCTTCCTTCAAGAATCAGCTTCACCCACTTCATTTAGGGTTTTGTGGTTTGCTGCAGATTTCCTAAGGTGAGTAAACTGAACTTAAGAGCTTAATTGATACATGAATCACAATATTGTTTGAATTCTTTTAACAACTTCATCTTAAAGTGATATTTGGGTCAATAAGCTCTTGTCTCTTTAAAAAGGGATTCCAAGGAGCTTAAAGAGTGAAGTAAAGGTTATGTGACATTTAATTACTTGGAATTGTATAAATTATGATACTATTCAACTGAAATTGGGTATACTTAAATATTAGGGCTTGGAGCTTAATGAATTAAGCTGAGTCTTAATGACAGAAATGGATGCTACATAATGGAAATAATTGCATATGGAATTGGAATATGTACTATGCTACAATAAACTCATAACGTTACTTGGGTGTATGTGTGTAGTTGATACTTTAATGTGTATAGAAATCATATGCTAAATGAAATAGTTGGACTGTTTTATTGAAGTAAATGTATGGCTTTATGAACTGCTTGGAGTAGTTGTTTGTTGGTATTCACAAATTGGAGGAATCTCTAAGTAGGCATTGGGAAGGTATAGTCTTGGGCACTTACCTTGAGGGTTTGTGTATCGATTCACGCCTTCGGGATTTATACCATATAGGTAGTCCCGATGTGCCGGGCCTTGGGGCGTTACCTTGGAGGTAGACGCTAAGGTATATCTTCAAAGATGATGTAACTCGGATTGATGTTTGGGTTTCCCATGGAGTCCGATTTGTGAATGACCATGTTGATAATATTGTATATGAAATAAATTGTATGCTTTGCTATATGTTTACTCACTAGGCTTTTCAAGCCTAACACTTGTACTTGTTTAAAATGTGTCACAGGTTATAGTGGTGCCATTCCTAAGAAGGCATAGAGGAAGACTTGTGAGCATGGGGGGGGGGGGGGGGGGGGGGTACTTGGAGATGCTATTATTAGAAGATTAAATTTACCCAATTATGACAATTTTTGTAATCTTATTTCTATAGTAGAGATTTGATTAGTTAGTTGTCATAGATGTACATATAACTCTTTGTTGGTAAACAGGTATTATGTATTCCCACTTTTGTGAGCTCGTGCTTTGGCATTGTATATTTATATCACTCTTCCGTTTTATGGAAGTTTTTGTTGACCCTGTTTTTAGGGTGTCACAAGTTGGTATCAGGGCTCTAGTTTAAGTGAACTAGGTGTTAATTATAGTATGCCTAGACTTAAGCTGAGATAGTGTCAATGACAAACCTTTATACGGGGTAGATATCTTAGGATGGGAGAGTGTTAGGAAGTTGTGGAATTTCATTTATTAAGACTTATGATGACGGTAACGAGAATGCTTGTGTATGACATGTTCATAATTTCACCTAGCTAATGCTATTATGAATGCGTTGTTACGTAAGTATACTTTAATACTATTATTATGATGATTAGTGAATGTATGAGTACACAACTTTAGTCTATTCCTTACCAAAATTCTCGCATGTTTGACAGACTGCGATGGTGAATACGCGCGGTCAACTCCAATCAACACTGGACGGTCAAGCTGCAACTGAATCTACTGCCGATCGACTGGCTAACGAAGAAGCGGCTGGAAGTCCTCCGAGACCACCCCTCATAGGTGGTGGACCAGAACTTGTATCGAGAATCCACGCAGGCACCTCCAATCCTGTAGTGGAGGATAATACTCTTGAAAACCGACTGAAGGATAGTATGCTTCAAGCTATGACTTCTGCCATGGATCAACAGAAAGAGCTGTTCATGAAATTATTAGAGGACCGGGATCAAAGTCATCGACGCATTGAGACAGTGGGGGATAATGCAGGGAATGGGTCGGGCGGTCTAAAGGATAGAATAACTACACGAGAGCCAGCAAATGTGCGTGATGGGAGAAGAGAAAGGGGGTGTTCGTATAAGACCTTCCTTGGTTGTAAACCACCGGAATTCGCCGGAACTACCGACCCAGTTCAATGTATGTATTGGATCAGAGAGATGGAAATGGCGTTCGAGGCTAGTGAATGCGAAGATTCCCAACGAGTTAAATTTGCTTCTCATCTTCTTAGAGGTGAGGCTCTTACTTGGTGGAATCTCACCCGTTCGTCTCTCACGCCAGAATTGTTGACTCAACTTTCGTGGCCTTTGTTTAAAAAGAAGATTCTCGACAAGTATTGTAGTGAAAGGGCCCTAGACAAGATTGAAGAAGAGTTCCGGGGATTGAAGAAAGGGAAAATGTCAATGAACGACTATTCGAAAAAGTTTCTTGAGAAGTTAAGTTTGGTAGAACATCTGGCTCCCGATGAGAAAATGAAAATAAAAGCGTATCAACGGGGATTGCCCGCCGAGATGAAGACAGCCGTGAGGAATGCCAAGGTGACAACCGTACAAGAAGCAATTGAGGAATCGTTGTTGGTGGAAGACGATTTAACTCAAGGAAAGTTGGAAAGTGGTCAAGCAGGTGAGAAAAGGAAATGGGAAGGACCGTCGGGACCCATTCGACAACAAAGGCAGGTTACCGGAAATCGGGGCGGGGATAACCGTCGAGACGCAAGGTGGTGTAGTAAATGCCGGAAACACCACGTTGGTTCTTGTAGTACCCAATCATACTCGAACCCGCAAGGGTGTTCCAAGTGTGGAAAGAGTGGACATTTTGGAAGGGATTGCCCCACGAAGGGACTGATTTGTTTTGAATGTCGCGAAGCAGGTCACATAAAAAGGGATTGCCCAAAGTTAAAGTCAAGTGGAAGTGGGGGACCCAAGACGGAGCCACCGAAAGTAAAGGGAAGAGCTTTTCAGATGACAACCAAGGAGGCAAAGACTTCGACAGACGTAGTGTCGGGTACGTTTCTTCTAAACTCCGTACCTACGCGTGTATTATTCGATTCGGGTGCAAGTTTTTCTTTTATGTCGATACCTTTTTGTCAAAAGTTATCTATGCCCACTAAATGTTTAGACGAAGCCCTAGTGGTAGAAATAGCCAATGGTGGTCAGGTTTTAGTTCGAGATATTTTGCGGGGTTGCAAAATTGAAATTGAAGGGAGGAAATTCTTAATTGATTTAATGCCGATAGAGATTGGAGGATTTGACGTGGTGATTGGAATGGATTGGTTATCCGCAAACCGAGCTGAAATCTTATGTGCCAAGAAATTAATTCGCCTACCTTCTCCGGACGGGAGTCACGTGATTGTCTATGGGGAACGAAGGAAAGGGGAGATACCAATTATTTCAATGTTGATGGCCCGGAAATGTTTAATCAAAGGGTGTGCGTCGTTTATTGCTTATGTTATCAATGCCAAGTTAGAGAAAAAAAAGATGGAAGATGTAAGAGTGGTGCGCGAGTTTCCAGACGTATTTCCGGAAGAATTACCGGGTTTACCACCAGAGCGCCAGGTGGAATTTAAGATAGACTTGGTACCGGGGGCAGCTCCCATAGCTAGAGCTCCTTATCGATTGGCTCCGTCCGAGATGCAAGAAATGATGGCACAACTTCAAGAACTTTTGGAGAAGGGGTTCGTAAGGCCGAGTTCATCTCCTTGGGGAGCGCCGGTTTTATTTGTAAAGAAGAAGGACGGCACTATGCGCATGTGCATAGACTACCGGGAGTTGAATAAAGTAACGGTGAAGAACAAATATCCACTTCCTAGAATCGATGATTTATTCGACCAACTTCACGGGGCGGGATGTTTTTCAAAGATCGATTTACGTTCTGGTTATCATCAAGTGCAGGTTAAGGAAGGCGACGTTCCAAAAACAGCGTTCCGAACGCGGTATGGCCATTATGAATTTTTGGTAATGCCGTTCGGTCTGACAAATGCACCAGCAATATTTATGGATTTGATGAATCGGGTGTGCCGACCTTTTCTTGACAAAACAGTGATTGTTTTCATAGATGATATTTTGGTATACTCTAAGAATGAAGTAGAACATGAATTGCATCTACGAGAGGTGTTAGAAGTGTTGAGAAAAGAAAAACTGTACGCAAAATTCTCTAAGTGCGACTTTTGGTTGAAAGAGGTCCAATTTTTGGGTCATGTAATTGCTCGGGATGGGGTGAAGGTGGATCCATCCAAAGTTGAGGCGATGATGAATTGGGAACCGCCCAAGAGTCCAGGAGAAATCCGAAGTTTCTTAGGATTGGCGGGTTACTACCGGAGGTTCATCCAAGATTTTTCCAAGATTGCATCCTCATTGACGGCATTAACGCGGAAAAATGTGAACTTTGTTTGGACCGATGTGCAAGAGAAGGCATTTCGCACCCTCCAAAAGAAATTGTGTGAAGCGCCAATTCTCTCCTTACCCGAGGGACCGGAAGACTTCGTGGTTTATAGCGATGCATCTAAGATGGGCTTAGGGTGTGTGTTAATGCAACGGGGAAAGGTAATTGCTTACGCCTCGAGACAACTTAAGGTGCATGAAAAGAACTACCCTACGCATGATTTGGAATTAGCCGCGGTCGTTTTTGCATTGAAGTTATGGCGTCATTATTTATACAGCACGAAATGCATACTGTACACGGATCACAAGAGCTTGAAACATGTGTTCGACCAAAAAGAGCTGAATATGAGACAACGAAGATGGTTGGAGTTACTCAAAGACTACGACTGTGAATTACTTTACCACCCGGGTAAAGCGAATGTGGTCGCCGATGCCTTGAGTCGAAAGGAGTATAGCGGAAGCTTACGCGCCAACCTCTCAAGAATTGACATAGTGTCGAGTTTAGTAGAGCAAATTAGAATAGCACAATCCGAAGCACTAAAAGAAGAAAACCTCAAGGATGAGGTAATGGTGAAACAAAGGCAACTGTTAATCGAAGATAGCCGTGGAGTTAAGCTGTTCAACGGGCGTGTGTGGGTACCTAAGATCGGTGGGAATAGGGAACTACTCATGGATGAGGTTCATAAATCCAAATACTCCATTCATCCCGGGAGTACTAAAATGTATCGGGATTTGAAGCAGCATTATTGGTGGCCAGTCATGAAGTTAGATGTGGCACGGTATGTGGGTCAATGCACGACTTGTTCGCAAGTAAAGGCTCAACATCAATTACCTTCCGGTGAGTTGAAACCTTTGGAAATCCCCGAGTGGAAATGGGAGAAAATCACAATGGATTTTGTAACTAAATTACCAAAGACTATGAAGGGTCACGACACCATTTGGATGATAGTGGATCGGTTGACGAAGAGTGCACACTTCTTAGCTATGCGGGAGACTTTACCAATGGACAGGTTGGCAAAGCTTTACATTGATGAGGTAGTTTCACGACATGGAGTGCCCGTATCTATAGTATCTGATCGGGATAGCCGGTTCACATCAAGATTTTGGCAAGCGTTACAAGAAGAACTTGGTATGAGGGTAAATTTGAGCACGACATATCACCCACAAACTGATGGTCAAAGCGAGAGGACCATTCAGACATTGGAGGATATGTTGAGGGCGTGCGTAATAGACTTTGGAGGCAGTTGGGATACTCACCTACCATTGGTAGAGTTCGCTTACAACAATAGTTATCACTCGAGTTTGAAGGCAGCACCATTCGAAGCCTTGTATGGAAGAAAGTGTAGAACTCCCGCGTGTTGGTTAGAAGCGGGAGAAAAGCAATTTACCGGACCAGAAATTGTACAAGAAACAGCTGATAAGGTTAAGGTGATTAGAGAACGATTGAAAGCAGCCCAAGATCGACAAAAGAGCTATGCCGATAAGAGACAGAAACCGATAGAGTTTCAAGTAGGAGAAAGAGTGATGTTGAAAGTGTCCCCTTGGAAAGGACTGATACGTTTTGGAAAGCGCGGGAAGTTAAGTCCCCGTTTTCTCGGACCATTTACTATTCTAGAGCGTGTGGGTTTACAAGCCTACAAGTTAGATTTACCTCCGGAAATGGATGGAATACATCCAACATTCCATGTGTGTTATCTACGGAAATGCTTGGCGGAGGGAGAAAGTGTGATACCATTGTCAGAAATCCGGGTAGATGACAACCGATGTACCGAGGAACCCGAAGCTATTTTGGACAGAGTGGTTACGAAACTTCGACACAAGGAGGTAGCAAAGGTTAAAGTACAATGGAAACATCATAGGGGTGCCAATGTGACTTGGGAACCAGAGGAGGACATGAAGCGCCGGTATCCACATCTGTTCGTACAACCTTAAATTTCGAGGACGAAATTTTATTCAAGTTGGGGAGAATTGTAACACCCCGGATTTCGTTTTGTGTAGTTTGGTACTTATAATTACATGTTAAGGTATTATTTTGTTATAGAAAGAATTTCATCTCGTTAGAATCTAGTTAAGGGCCGAAAAGTAGATCAAATGAGGCTTGGTGCCCTTTGGGCGATAGTGACCGGCGAGAGTGCCCATGTCACTATCGCGGTTGTCACAATCGCCGGGTTTGTACCGCAAGTTTGATCTTTCAGACATTTGGAATCCAGGCGATTATGCCTTGGGCGATAGTGACAGTGTCACTATCGCATGGTCACAATCGCTCAAGCTGTATCGAGAGTTTGGGGGTGTTGGGCGATAGTGCCCCGGCGATAGTGACAGTGTCACTATCGCCATGTCACAATCGCTGCCGACCTATTTAGGTATAAAAAGAAGAGTTTCGGGATTTTATCTTATCTTTTGAAAAACTGAAGTTTGAGCAGTCGAATTCTCTGAGTAGAAAGGTAAGGTTTTGATACTTTTCCTCTTTTTCAGATAGTGATTAATTGATTAGAGTGTTTATAAACACTTATGCTAAATCATAGGTGATCAACATCATTATATTACAAGGTTCCTACTCTTCCTTCAAGAATCAGCTTCACCCACTTCATTTAAGGTTTTGTGGTTTGCTGCAGATTTCCTAAGGTGAGTAAACTGAACTTAAGAGCTTAATTGATACATGAATCACAATATTGTTTGAATTCTTTTAACAACTTCATCTTAAAGTGATATTTGGGTCAATAAGCTCTTGTCTCTTTAAAAAGGGATTCCAAGGAGATTAAAGAGTGAAGTAAAGGTTATGTGACATTTAATTACTTGGAATTGTATAAATTATGATACTATTCAACTGAAATTGGTTATACTTAAATATTAGGGCTTGGAGCTTAATGAATTAAGCTGAGTCTTAATGACAGAAATGGATGCTACATAATGGAAATAATTGCATATGGAATTGGAATATGTACTATGCTACAATAAACTCATAACGTTACTTGGGTGTATGTGTGTAGTTGATACTTTAATGTGTATAGAAATCATATGCTAAATGAAATAGTTGGACTGTTTTATTGAAGTAAATGTATGGCTTTATGAACTGCTTGGAGTAGTTGTTTGTTGGTATTCACAAATTGGAGGAATCTCTAAGTAGGCATTGGGAAGGTATAGTCTTGGGCACTTACCTTGAGGGTTTGTGTATCGATCCACGCCTTCGGGATTTATACCATATAGGTAGTCCCGATGTGCCGGGCCTTGGGGCGTTACCTTGGAGGTAGACGCTAAGGTATATCTTCAAAGATGATGTAACTCGGATTGATGTTTGGGTTTCCCATGGAGTCCGATTTGTGAATGACCATGTTGATAATATTGTATATGAAATAAATTGTATGCTTTGCTATATGTTTACTCACTAGGCTTTTCAAGCCTAACACTTGTACTTGTTTAAAATGTGTCACAGGTTATAGTGGTGCCATTCCTAAGAAGGCATAGAGGAAGACTTGTGAGCATGGGGGGGTACTTGGAGATGCTATTATTAGAAGATTAAATTTACCCAATTATGACAATTTTTGTAATCTTATTTCTATAGTAGAGATTTGATTAGTTAGTTGTCATAGATGTACATATAACTCTTTGTTGGTAAACAGGTATTATGTATTCCCACTTTTGTGAGCTCGTGCTTTGGCATTGTATATTTATATCACTCTTCCGTTTTATGGAAGTTTTTGTTGACCCTGTTTTTAGGGTGTCACAATTTAGGCATTGTTTGGCAAAAAAAATTTAGCTTATAAGCTAGCTTTTTCCTGAATACATGTTTGGATAACCATAAGCTAGCTTATAAACTAACTTTTTGAAGCGCTACTTGAAATAGCTTTTGAGTAACTTTTTGTAAATATTTCGATATTGCACATATTAATATTAGTTATTAGTTATTATTTATTATCTATTATTATAAATAAATATTCATTTTTAAATTTAATTTATTATTAATTAATATTAATTGAAAATTGTTAAATTAAACTTTATTTATATATTGATATTAATTTTTAATTATTTAGAGTTATTGTTAATCATATAAATTATTTTTATATATTTTATAATATTAATTAATATATTTTAATTAGTATTTGATTTTTTTTCTTCTTATTATATGTAACGGTTATTTAAAATCATAAGTTAATATATATTTTTATCTAAAACTTGTTTTAACAAATTCAAAATTTATAGTATACATGTAATAATAAATTTTAGATTTTTTTAATTAACGTGTTACATTATTTAATTTTTCTTTACTACATTGGTTGTATTAATTAATATATTATATTTTTGTAAATTTGTTTTAATTATATAATTAAATATCGTAATTGATAATTTTTTGAATATGACTTTCTTGGTCATTTTACTTGTTTATAAGTTAGTTTTGCCAAACATGACTTTTTCATCAGCTAACTTATAAGTCAACAACTAGCTTATCAGCTAGTTTGCCAAACATAGCCTTAATGCTTTTGATCAATCACTCAACTTCTATAAACTTGATTTTTTATTTTCGTTTCAATTTTACGATCTTCTAAACATGTTTTCCTTCTCTTTATTGTGATAAAAAAAGTCATATTTCAAAATGTAAATAAAGTTTCATTTTTTTTTTATGTTCAACCCATTTTTGTTTAGTAACATTGTCTTGTATTATTGATGTGAAGTAATGCCAAGTTATTGTCCTTTTATGTTTTTTGAAAACGAGTATACAAAAGGTGTTCATCTAAATTGTTAAATCATACAAATCATCCACACCATACTGCAAAGTGTGGTTTAGTAATTTTACAGATGGTTTTGAGTTATCAAATCGTGGTTAATTCAAACTGCACCGCTCATTATGTATATGTTGTATTAATATCTTTATCTACTATATATATACTACTTTATTAAAATTCTAAAACGGTTTTCCTGAAATTTTAAGATAATAGCATGTCGTACAACCCTTTAAATCACATTCACTCACATTCCACATCCATTCTCCATTGAATCTCTCCTTAACTCAATCATTTTTTAATTTATAAGTTATTTGAGTTACTTTTAATACCTTACTTTTTCATTTTTCATTTTAGATTCTTATCATATTAACATAAATAATTTTATATGAACTAAAATAAATTAAAAAAATTATCTTTCTTATAAATTATACAATTCCTACCGTTTCGTCAATACCTTCGAAATGAGCCAAATATTTTTTTTATTATTTTATCATTTTTTAAATATCATGAATATATACGAATTAATTTGTTTTATATTACTTATATTTTCATTATTCATTTTACAATCTTTATCTATAGTACTATATTAAAATGTTATTACAGTTATTTTTAAAATCTTGAAATTTAGAGGGATACATTTTAAAGCAGGATGTAAAACTAGTTAAGCTATACACAACCCACTCCACACCCACTTCCCCCAAACTCTCCAGGTTCCAAATTTAATACCCTTATAATTTATTTTGTTTACTTTAATTCCTTACTTTTTCATTTTTCATTTTAGGTATTTATTATATGAACATAAATAATAGTATATGAAATAAAATGCTTAAAAATACATTTTTTACAAATTATACCATTGTAATTGTCTCGTCAATACATTTGAAATGAGCTAAATATTGAATAATTTTTAAGTTAATCATATTATTAAATATCATGAGTAACTGAATATATACGAATTAATTTGTTTTGTATTTCTTACGTTTTTATTTTTCACTTTCTACATCCATCATATAAAAAGTACATAATCGTAGATAACTAAAATACAAGTGCCCCAGGTGTTGCCAAGATGATGGATGAGTGTACAACTTCGATGTGTGATAAGTCTTGGGGAAGACCGGGTTTTGCAAAGGTATTGGTCGATGTGTGGGTTATGGGTGACCTTAAGAGGGAATTGCAA
This sequence comes from Saussurea involucrata, assembly GCA_033807775.1. NCBI lineage: Eukaryota > Viridiplantae > Streptophyta > Magnoliopsida > Asterales > Asteraceae > Saussurea > Saussurea involucrata. The sequence goes on from CM066320.1 coordinate 69,523,034, forward strand.
GTCTCGGTTCCCAATGTGCACGGTGGAGCCGAATTGATTGTCCCCATTCGTGTAGAATATTTATAGGAGCCGACTCAGTGTGCTCATTGTATGGTTTTTGGCCATAAGGCTTCCTCGTGCGTGAAAGCTGAAATTGCAAAAAACAAAGGTAAAAACAAATTGGTGACTGGAAAAGACTCGGATGGGTTTATTCTAGTTACTAATAGGATGAAGGGGCATAATAAGGACAGTGAAGGTGGTAATCAAATCTGGAGGCCTAAACATGTGGGGTCAAGCTCAGGGGTGGTAAAATAGAAGGAACCCAATCAGATGGGTTCAAGTAGCGTGCATGAAATGGTCCAACCGGTTCAGGCTGCTACTGTCATTCCTGAGGTTGTGGTGGCGGCTGAGCAATCGGAAATATTGATTCAGAATGGGCAGATTGGTCGTAAAGATCCTACAATGGTTAAGGAAACAAGTGAGAAGGGGGTCGGGTCTTCGGTTCCAAAGCTTCAGGGAATCCTTAAAACGCCGGCTCCATCAAAAGTTGAGATGCATCCCTCGGTTCTTCTTGCCAGAGCTAAACGGTCGGAGCCGATCGTTACGAACAACTCCTTTTCCAGTCTAATTGTGGATGACGAGTGTGGAGAGAATTTTTTTTGGGGTGAGCAGCATGCTGTGGGAGCATCTCAAAGAAGAAGTGTTGTGTTTGATCCTTTGGTGTCGGGTGAGAAGGACATCGACCAAAATAAGTCATCATGTTGAAAATTGGAGCATGGAATGTACGTGGTCTTAACTCGCCTATCAAGAAACGTGAGGTTAAGTATTTAATGCATTCTAATTTGTTATCGTTATGTGCCATTTTGGAGACTCATGTAGTTTCGTCGAATCTTGATAATGTTATCTCTCCTATTATGGGCTATTGGTCTTGGATGGCAAATAACACTACTTCTACTAGAAGTACTCATATTGTGGTAGGGTGGAATCCCTTGGTTTTTGATGTTACAGTGATTTCTATGATGGATCAAGTGATCCATTGCAAGGTCCATGTCAAAGGGATGGCTAAATCGTTTTTCCTGTCTATTGTTTATGGAGATAATAACTTGGTTATGAGGAGAGAATTATGGAATGAGCTGAATCGGATGGCTGTTATAACCAAGAATGAGCCGTGGTTGCATCTTGGTGATTTTAATACTATTCTTAATCCGGATGAAAGTGATGGAGGGTGTTCTCGACGGGATCACCGGATGGAGGAATTTTCGGAATGTGTGGAGGCTGTGGAGATATTTGATGCCCGGTTTACGGGTATATTTTACACTTGGGCTCAAAAACCGGTGCATGGAGGTGGGATTCTTCGTAAACTTGATAGGGTAATGATAAATGCCCATTTTCATGATGCTTTCATTAACATGTCAGCCCAATTCTTACCGAGAGGAATTTCTGATCATTGTCCTATGATCGCAGCGTTTGAGGGGGGTCGCTTTAAAGGTAATCGCCCTCGTTTGATAATTTTTTGAATAATCACCGGGAGTTTTTACAGATTGTTAAAAGGGAATGGAACAAGCCTTCTTCGGGCTCGTATGCATATCATGTCACGTCTCGCCTTAAAACTCTTAAACGGCCTTTGCGTGCATTGAGATCTCTACATGGTAGTTTATCCAAGCAGGTTGCTGCTCTTCGTAGTTAGGTGGAGACGGTTCAGCGAGATGTGGATAGGGAACCACACAATGTGCTTATAAGGGAAGATCTTGCACATGTTCTCGTTGCCTTTCAAAATGCATTACTGAATGAGGAACAAAACTTGCGTCAAAGAGCTAAAATTCGGTGGGTTAAGGAGGGGGATCTTAATACGACTTTTTTCCATAAAGCTGTTAAGGAGAGAAAGAGTAGCAGTCTTATTGGTTCGGTCACGGATGTGCATGGTCAGGTCGTTCATGATGAAAAGGTTGGCCATGCTTTTGTGGAACATTTTCGGTCCATTCTTGGAGATCCTAATGGTTCGGTGTGCTCTTCGTTACCTCCGAATTTATTTGGGAATAAACTGTCTATTAAGGCTGCTAACTTCATGATTCGTCCGATTACAACAGAAGAAGTTAAAAGCGTAATGTTTGACATTGGAGATGATAGAGCCCCTGGTTCAGATGGGTTCTCTTCAAAATTTTATAAAGCATCTAGGGATATCCTGGGCAAAGATGTGGAAATGGCGGTTCAGGATTTTTTCTACAGGGGTCGATTGGCTAGAGAGCTTAATCACACCTCGATTTGCTTAATTCCTAAAAAGCCGAATGCTTCTTCTGTTATGGATTTTCGACCTATTTCACTTTGTAATGTAATTTACAAGTGTATCTCGAAAATTCTATCTTGGAGACTTAAAGAGAGTTTGGATATGTTGGTGAGCCCGAATCAATCCGCATTTATTCCAGGCCGTCGGATTTCGGATAACATTATGATGGCACAAGAAATTTTTGCGGGTTATGGTAGAAGGGATGAGCCTCCTCGGTGTGCACTCAAGATTGATATTCAGAAGGCTTATGATTCGGTAGATTGGACCTTCCTATCGAATGTGTTGGGTCAGATGGGTTTTCATCCTATTATGTGCCATTGGATTATGGAGGTGGTTTCTACAACTTCCTATTCGCTTATGGTTAATGGAGAATCCTATGGTTTTTTTAAGGGTGCAAGGGGAATTCGGCAAGGGTGTCCTCTTTCACCTTACCTCTTCACGCCGGTTATGGAGGCATTCACATGTTTTTTTCGTTAGCATGTTGCGGATGACTCGGGGTTCCATTTTCATAAAGCGTGTGAAAGGGTTTCTTTGAACCATCTTTGTTTTGCGGATGATCTCTTGGTGTTTTGCAAAGGAGATGTTAGTTCCATAGAGGTGGTTAAACATGTTTTGGATGATTTCGCTAATTATTCGGGGTTGCGGCCTAGCATGGCAAAAAGTTCGATATATGTTTCGAATGTGGATGAGATCACTTTGCAGGGTATTACGTCTATTTTACCTTTTCAAGTTGGGTCCTTTCGTTTGCACTACTTGGGGGTGCCGTTGTCGTCCAAAAAATTATCGGTCTCAGATTTTAGCACTCTTATTGCTAAAGTGCAGGGTCGTATTTTGAATTGGAAATCCAAATTTCTTTCTTTTGGTGGGCGATTGCAATTAATCAAATCAGTGTTGGAATCATTGCAATTATATTGGATGATGATTTTCACTATTCCGGCTTCGGTTGTGCATGATATTGAGGCTCTTTTTAGAGATTTCTTGTGGGCGCAAGGTGAGACATCGAGGGGAAGGGCTAAGGTTGCTTGGGAGGACGTGTGTCGTCCCAAGGAGGCGGGTGGTTTGGGCCTTAAGCGTATTTCTTTGTGGAACCGTGCACTTTTGACTTCCCATATCTGGGATATTCTCCGTAAAAGGAAATCTCTTTGGGTCTCGTGGGTCCATGAGTACCGTTTAAGAGATGTTTATTTATGGAATGTTGGGGTTTCTAATAACTCTACGTGGTTGTGGAGACGACTTCTTGATTTGCGGGAACAGGTAAGGCCGAATTTTATACATGTCGTTGGTAATGGTAAGAACACGAATGCGTGGGAAGATCGGTGGTTTGGATTAGACCATCTTGCTGCCCAGATCCCCTATCGAAATCTTCTTGAGGGTGGCCTTTCTAAGCATGCCACGGTTTTTGAGGTGGTATCGAGATTGTCTAGTGTGTGGCCGAATACCTGGGTTTCTCGATGGAATACTCTTGCTTCTATTCAGATTCCCACGCTTTATCCTATTTTGGAAGATTGCATCATGTGGAGAAACAGCAATAATCACCTTGTTCGATTTGCGGTCTCGGAAGTTTGGAAGTCGATGCATGGGGTGTTTGAGAAGGTGTTTTGGTATCCTTTTTGTTGGTTCTCCAATAATATACCAAAACACTCTTTTTGTCATTGGTTGGCCATTCGTAAACGATTATCTATGCAGGATAGAATGGCATCCTGGCGAAATGATGGGCTGCAGTTATCTTGTTCGTTGTGCAATACATGCCCAGATGATCACGATCATCTTTTCTTTCAATGTCACTATTCTATGCAGGTTTGGTCGATGATTAAGGGGGATGTGGGAGATAATTTGAATGATCGGTGGGACTTGATTCTTCAAGACATTGAGATTGGGAGATGGAAACCGGGGGCTCCAAAAGCTCGTTTAACGTTTGCAGCAGTGGTGTACTTTATTTGGCAGGCAAAAGCTCGTTTAACGTTTTCAGCAGTGGTGTACTTTATTTGGCAGGAACGGAACTCTCGGCTTTTTTCGGATAACAAGCGCCTCCCGGATCAGCTCATTAATGATATTCGAAGGACGGTGATTATGAAGATGATGACTACTCGGGGTAGTTGTTCAACAAGCGAGTGTGCACGGAGGATTACTGCTATGAACATATCTTAATGTATTCTTCTTGTTTTTATTGGCGGTGTTGGGGTTTTAGAGACCATAGCATTTCATTTCATATGATGCTTGTCTCTATTTCCCTGTGTCTTTTTTTGGTTGCTTGTTCTTTGGTATCTTTTTCGTTGTAGCATTATTTGTTTCTTAGTGTGGCCTCGTCCCCCATTTTGGGTCTGTCCTTTATGGTGGGAGTGGCTCTTTTGTGGGAGGGAGTCCCTTGCCATTTAAGTGTATTTTTGTTTTTTTTGTCTATTTATTGCCAGGAGTGCCGCCTCCTTTTAAAAAAAACATAAATAATTTTATATGAACTAAAATAAATTAAAAATAATATTTTCTATAAATTATACAATTGCAACTGTTTCATCAATACCTTCGAAATGAGCCAATTTTTTTATTTAATCATTTTTTAAATATCATGAATATATACGAATTAATTTTGTTATATTACTTATATTTTCATGCTTCATTTTTCACTTTACAATCTTTATCTATAGTACTATATTAAAATGTTATTACAGTTATTTTTAAAAATCTTGAAATTTAGATGCATACATTTTAAAGCTGGATGTAAAACTAGTTAAGATATACATAACCCACTCCACACCCACTTCCCCCAAACTCTCCAGGTACCAAATTTAATACCCTTACACTAGCACAAAAACTCACATTTGCCACGGTCAAAAACCGTGGCCATAGGCCTTTGGCCACGGTTTTTTTTTTTCAATCAAACTGTAGCCTATTCTTGCGTGACCATTGATACCCTTTTCGCCACATTTAAAATGCGTCACCATACCAAATAAAATACCATAGCCATAACCTAAAAACCGTGGCTATAAACATATCTAATATTGAAGGTATTGGAGCATTTTTTCTATAAATGTGGCAATAAACTACTTATTGTCACACAAACTCACGTTAAACGAGGTCATTAGCTACCTTTTAGTCACACAAAATAAAGAAAACTATGACAATAAACTATTTATGGCCACACACTTTGTTTTTAAGGTGGCCAATGATCACCCATATAATCACGTATATTTGTTTTAACGTGGCCATAAACTACTTATCGTCACGCACATTTTATATTAACCGTGACAACTCATGACATATGGTTACACTTAAACTTTTGAAGCGTGACTATTAGTTACCTTTTGGTCACATGAAATAACTAAACCGTAGCGATAAATCAGTTTTTGCCACATAAATTTCATATTAACCATTGCCAATTGATAACATTTGGTTATACTAAATTGTTAGAAATGTGGCTATTAATTAACTTTTGGTCACATGAGTTAATTAAAACCGTGACCATTAACTATTTATAGCCATATAAATTTTAATTTAACCGTGGCCATTTCATGATATATGGTTACGCTAAATTGTTAAAAGCTGACGCTATTGGTGGCCTTTGGTTACACAAAATAGCAAAAAATCGTGATCATATACTATTTATAGCCACACAAATTTCATATTAACCGTGACTAATCCGTGACATATGGTTACGCAGAATTGTTAAAACCCGTGGCTATTAGTAGTCTTTTGGTTACACGAAATAACCAAAATCATAACGATAAACTAGTTATAGTCACAAATTTTATAATAAACGTGACTGATTCATGATGTATGGTTACGTTGAATTTTAATAACCATGGCTATTTGTTACCTTTTGGTCACACAAACATAACTAAAACTCTGATGTAATAACCGGGTTCTTTTTGTGAATAAATAAAGTGTGGTGGTGAATGTGATAAAGGGGAAAGTTTTGTGTTTTTGAGAAAAAAGGTATAAAAGGGCATAGAAACCCTAATTTCCCTCATTTTCTCTTAATCAGTGTTGTGTGCGGCCAAGTGTGTGAGTGTGTGTAAATAAGGAATTCTGCAATTGAGAAGGAAGAACTTGGATTTGGGAGCTGAGCTTTGGGAAAATCATCAAATACATCAAGGTAATTACTTATCTCCTCACTCTTTAAGTCTTGTGGAGGTTGGAATTCATTTTTTGAAAGAAAACTTGAGTGTATTGATAACTCAGTGTTGGAACTTGGGGTTTTCTTTGGGTTCTTCGATTATTTGTTTAAGGGATGATTAAGAGTGGGTCAATGTTGTATTTTATAGATTTGTACTCAATCCCTAAGAGATTATTACGGGATTTTGGGTGAGTTATGCTAAACCTTCTGTCGTTCATATCAGATTCGTCGTATCCGAAAAGTCTCTCCGATCAGGTAGTGTCCGGTAGTGTGTAGTATCCGGATAGTGTGTATTGTCTGGATAGTGTGTAGTGTCCGGATAGCGTGTGGTGTCCGGATAGTGTGGAGTGTCCGGGAAATCTGGTGTCCGGGATGTTCCACCCGGGAAGTACTTATCCGGATAGTTTTAGATGTCCGGGTAGAATCTTCCGGATAGCTTACTGCCCGGGTAAACCTTACTGGGTAGTAGTATAGTGTAACCCTTAGTGCATCCGTTTAGTGAGTTCTGATTGTTGGGACTGTCTGTTGGACCGAGGGGTTAGCTAGGTGGGAATCGGTTTCGGTCAAGTGACTTATCATTGTAGTGTGTGCATCCTTATAGGTGCAGTTAATGGAAGAATCAAGCCAATGAGAGGATTCTATCCGGGGGTCAGGTGAGTCTTTCTAAACCCAAACCTCGTACAAGTGAGATGATTTATACATGTATTCAATTCATGCTTATCGACTGCTTTAATTACAAAGTGAAGAGTGTGTGTAGATAAATGAATGATTTAAATGTGAATAGACATGCTATGGCTATGGTGTGAAATGGGGGTGTGTCCCATAATATATATATATATATATATATGAATTCGTTTCATATATGGGCGGTGTGTGCCCTTTTACAATGTCACGTTGTGTGTGACTATAGCGTGTGCCATTAGCATGTGTCATGGTGTGCTTATCATGTAAGTGTGCTTCATTATGAATTTGTATAAAATCCCTTGCTACTATTTTTATAAATCCTATTATTTATGGTGTGGCCTTGTTTTGAGGGAACTCACTAGACCTTATGGTCTAAGCTAGCTTTCAAAACTAAAAACCTTTCAGGTGAGCAGGTAGCTTAGGGTAGGAGTAAGCAGTGAGATCCGGGTTGTCTTGAAGAAGCGTGGATGGGATGATTTTGCTAGAATGTCCAAATAGTTCTTTTGTTTACATTTGTTCTCAGCTGTAAGCCGGTTGTTATGTCAACCGTTGACTTAGAAATTTTGTAAGACGTTTTGAGACCCGTTGTCTTTGGGATCGTTTCGTATACGTATTTGTTATGTTTGGTTCATCTTTGGTGTGGGTTGTTACAGTTGGTATCAGAGCCGTAGTTTAAGAGATTTAGGTGACCGGACGAGCCTAAACTTAAACTGTGGGAGTTAGGTGGTACAACTGAGAACTAGGAGGACCTTAGTGAGATTGGTTGGGACGACTAATAGGGTGGTGAGAACTGTCATGTAAGGTAAGTTGGCGATTATACCTGGCCAGTGTAATTACGAACTTACAGGTGCATGTATGTGCTTATTTGCCTTATTATGTTGGAATTGTAGGCCTAATGTTGTTGGTATGTTTCTTTGTCAGTCAGTAATCATGTCAAGGGGATCTTTGTGGAGTGGATCCGTATCGGTCGACGAGGAGATCGAGATGGAAGTACCGGTGAATCCACTTGAGCAGGCGGCCACCCACGGTAGAGGTAGAGTCCAAGGAAGGGGACGGGGAAGAATACCCCGATGAGCAGTTACCCAGGTGAACGAAAATGTTGAAAGAGCTGGAGTAAGGGCACACGTTCCACGTGGAACGAGGAGCGTAGGGATTCCGTCGGAGCCGAAGGCATCTCAACAGGAGAGCTTTGCGTCCAGGTTGGGAGCGGGCGAGGCAGGGAGCGGGCCGAGGCGGAGGCCGTGGGCGAGGTCGTGCTCAGACCTTCGTGACCTAAGAAAATTTTGCCACTGCTTTGGGTGTAATTCAGGATACCTTGAAAGCTCTGTTAGCAAACCAGGATAAGACATCATCGGGGAGTAAAGAAGCAGGTGGTAGTAAGGAATGGGTGTCTAGCTCACATGGATATGCTTCGGGGAGTTGTTCTCAATCGAATCCGTTAGCGGTAAATGACTTGGTGCTGAGCGGGGGGTGTAGCTACAAGGCATTTGCCTCTTGTAAGCCACCCACTTTCAAGGGAGAATGTGACCCAGTGTTGGCCGTAAAATGGATAAGGGAGATGGAACTGGTGTTTGACACCTGTAAATGTGCTGACAGTGACCGCGTGATGTTCGCTTTATCCATGATGAAGTCTGATGCAATGTTTTGGTGGGAAGCAGAGACGACAGGGGAAGGGTCGAAGGCTGCTAAGGGTATGACATGGGAGACCTTTGTCTCAAAGTTTAAGGCATCGTTCTGCCCGCTTGCAGCAGTAAAAAGATTGGAGGAAGAATTCCTAGGTTTAGAACAAGACGGGATGTCGGTGAGGGAATACACGTCGAAGTTTATGGAGAAAGCAAGGTTTGCTGAGTTGTACGCACCAAATGAGGAACGCCAAATTGAGAGGTACCTATTTAGGTTAAAGAGTAGCGTTCGGGAACTGGCATCGGCTCGGAACCCGACTACTTTTCAGGCAACCATCAATGCGGCCGAACTGGTTGAAAAGGAGAAGAACCGGCAGGATGAGGAGAAGGGTAAAGAGAAGTGGAAGTGGGAAGGACCTGTGCGTGATTTGAAACGGGCTAAGGTGTTCAAGACCGAGTTCCGAGGGAGACCGAGATTTGGAGAGAAACCATGTGAAAAGTGTAACCAAGTGCATCGTGGGGAGTGTGCGAGTGAGCCTGAAGGGTGCTTCAAGTGTGGAAAGTTTGGACACATGGTGCGTGACTTTCGGAACCCAAGAGCGTGCTAAAAGTGTGGTTCTTCGGAACATCTGAGACCGGATTGCCCACAGTTGAAGAAAGGGTATTCGGGTGGTTACGGTGGTAGACAAGGAGGAAGAGTGGGAGAAAAGAAGGTGGAGCCAGCACAGACAAGGGCGAGAGCTTTTCGTATGATGGCAGAAGAGGCAGTGGAGATACCTGACGTAGTGACAGATACTTTTCTTGTTAACTCTGTTCTTGCTAAAGTGTTATTCGACTCAGGTGCAAACCGTTCGTTTGTATCACCGGAGTTTGCCCGACGTCTGTGTGTTAAACCCAAGCGTTTGGAGTGTGGTTTTGAAGTAGAGGTTTCGGATGATAGTCGAGTCTTGGTGAGGGAGGTGTATGAAGGGTGTAGTATTGAGGTAGAAGGTCTCTCCCTTTGCGGTTGTATCCCATAGGCATGGGAGAGTTTGATATTGTCATGGGAGAGTTTTACATTGTCGTATGACTTTGCCCAATAAGGCGGAGGTGGTAATTTATGGGGATAGGCGAGAGCGTAAGTCCTGTCTCATCTCGGTGATGAAGGCGAGACATTGTTTAGAGAAGGGGTGTCAGGGAAAAAGGGACTAGAGGATGTTCCTGTGGTGAGGGAGTTCCCGGAGGTGTTTTCGGATGACCTGACGGGTTTACCCCCGGATCGTCTAGTCGAGTTCAGGATCGAATTGATGCCTGGTGCAGCACCGATAGCGCGAGCACCGTACCGGTTAGCACCGGAGGAGATGAAGGAGATGATGTCGCAACCACAGGAGTTGTTGGATAAGGGATTTATACGCCCTAATTCCTCGCCCTGGGGAGCATCGGTGCTTTTCGTTAAAAAGAAGGATGGGTCTATGCAGATGTGCATAGACTATCGCGAGCTTAACAAGGTGACTGTCAAGAACAAGTACCCACTTCTGAGGATCAACGATCTGTTTGACCAGTTGCAAGGAGCGAGCTTCTTCTCAAAGATAGATTTAAGATCCGGTTATCACCAGTTGAAGGTAAGGGAAGAAGATGTGCCAAAGACGGCTTTTCGCACGAGGTACGGGCATTATGAGTTTCTAGTCATGCCCTTTGGCTTGACTAATGCTCCAGCAGTCTTCATGGATTTAATGAATCATGTGTGCAGTGCGTAGTTGGATAAGTGTGTCATTGTGCTCATAGATGACATCCTCATCTATTCTCGATCTCAGAGTGAGCACGAAGAGCATCTTCGTGTGGTGTTAGGTTTGCTACGGCGGGAGAAATTATATGCTAAGTTCTCCAAGTGTGAATTTTGGCTCAGAGAAGTCCAATTCTTGGGTCATGTGGTGTCGGGAGAAGGCATCAAGGTGGACCCGACCAAAGTGGAAGCTATTAGAGGATGGGAACAACCGAGGTCGCCATCGGAGGTTAGGAGTTTCCTTGGTTTAGCGGGCTACTATCTGAAGTTCATCCAGGACTTTTCTCGTTTAGCTACGCCGTTGACCGCTTTGACCAAGAAGAGTGCTAAGTTCGAGTGGACAGAGGTTCAAGAAGAAGCGTTTAGTAGATTGAAAGACAAGTTGAGCAGCGCTCCGATTCTCTCCTTGCCTAGTGGGACAGAAGGATTTGTAATCTTCTGCGATGCATCCAAGTTGGGACTAGGATGTGTGCTAATGCAGAACGGGAAGGTGATCGCTTATGCATCCCTTCAGTTAAAGGAGCACGAGAAGAATTACCTGATGCACGACATAGAGTTGGCAGCGGTGGTTTTCGCGCTAAAGATTTGGAGACACTATCTTTATGGAGTTAAGTGTCAGATCTATTCTGATCACAAGAGCCTTAAGCATTTGTTCAATCAGAAGGAGTTGAATATGAGGCAGCGCCGTTGTGTGGAATTGTTATGTGACTACGACTATGAGATCCTTTACCATCCGGGTAAAGCGAACGTCGTGGCCGACACTACGAGTCAGAAGGAAAGAAGAGAACCGACTAAAGTGGTGGCCTTTCGAGTCGATGTAATTCCTAATTTGTTGGACGAGATTAAGAGGTTCCAAAAAGAAGCTCTTGTAGAAGAAAAGTGGAAAAGTGAGAGGATTGTCGGTTATGTGACATCCTTGGAGTGGAACGGGAGTGGTGTGAGTTGTTTGGGGAACCGAGTGTGGGTTCCTAAGTTGGGAGGTTTACAGGAGCGTATTTTGGATGAAGCGCATAAATCGCGATATTCGGTACATCCGGGAACCAATAAGACGTATCGAGATCTGAGGCAAATGTATTGGTGGTCGGGGTTGAAGAAGGACGTCACTTACTTTGTTGAGCGGTGTATGACCTATTTGAAGGTCAAGGCAGAACATCGAAGACCGTACGGGGAAATGCAACCCTTAAAGATACCAGTATGGAAGTGGGAATGTATCACGACGGACTTCATCACGAAGCTACCAAGGACCCCAAAGGGGTATGTTGCCATATGGGTTATAGTTGACCATCTTACCAAGTCGGCTCACTTTCTACCCATTCGGGAGAGTGATTCGTTGGAAACGTTAGCAAGGTTGTATGTCAAAAAAGTGGTGACAAGGCACAGAGTGCCGTCGTGCATAGTCTCTGACCGTGATAGTCGTTTCACGTCGTCTTTTTAGAGAAGTCTTCAAAGGGAGTTAGGTACGCGGATTTTAATGAGCACCGCCTATCACCCTCAGACGGATGGACAAAGCGAGATAACTATACAGACCATGGAGGACATGTTGCGTGCTTGTGTGATAGACTTCAAGGGCTCATGGGAATCTCATCTGCCATTGATCGAATTCTCGTATAACAATAGTTATCACGCTAGTCTTCAAGCGGCACCATTTAAGGCATTATATGGGCGTAAGTGCAGAACGCCGTTATGTTGGAATGAGGTGGGAGAGAAGCAGTTGGCAGGACCGGAAATCGTGCAGTTAACTGCCGATAAGATTAGTGTGATAAGGGAGAAGTTGAAGGTGGCCCAGGACCGCCAAAAGGCGTATGCGAATAAAAGAAGGAAACCGATCGAATTCATGGTGGGGGATAAGGTGATGCTCAAGGTGTAGCCTTGGAAAGGAGTAGTACGATTTGGGAAGAGAGGGAAGCTAAGGTCTAGGTATGTCGGGCCGTTCTCCATCACCGAGCGTGTGGGTGAGGTGGCGTATAAGTCGGAGTTGCCCGAAGAGCTACGAGGAGTTCATTCGACCTTTCATGTGTCGAATTTAAGGAAGTTTATGGCCGAAGAACATATGGCAGTGCCATTGAAGGACATTCGTGTGGACGGGAAGTTAAGCTATGTCGAGGAACCGATGGCAATCGTGGATCGCAAAGTGAGGACGTTGAGGAATAAGGAAATTTCGCTAGTGAAAGTTCAGTGGCGCTTCCACAAGGGGCAAGAGGCAACTTGTGAATTAGAGTCGGATGTGCGGACCCGTTTTCCTCACTTGTTCGAAGATGGAATTCCGGGGACGGAATTCTTTTGAGGGGAGGATGATGTAATAACCGGGTTCTTTTTGTGAATAAATAAAGTGTGGTGGTGAATATGAGAAAGGTGAAAGTTTTGTGGTTTTGTGAAAAAAGGTATAAAAGGGCATAGAAACCCTAATTTCCCTCATTTTCTCTTAATCAGTGTTGTGTGAGGCCAAGTGTGTGAGTGTGTGTAAAGAAGGAATTCTGCAATTGAGAAGGAAGAACTTGGATTTGGGAGCTGAGCTTTGGGAAAATCATCAAATACATCAAGGTAATTACTTTTCTCCTCACTCTTTAAGTCTTGTGGAGGTTGGAATTCATTTTTTGAAAGGAAACTTGAGTGTACTGATAACTCAGTGTTGGAATTTGGAGTTTTCTTTGTGTTCTTTGATTATTTGTTTAAGGGATGATTAAGAGTGGGTCAATGTTGTATTTTATAGATCTGTACTCAATCCCTAAAAGGTAATTACGGGATTTTGGGTGAGTTATGCTAAACCTTCTGTCATTCGTATCAGATTCGTCGTATCCAGAAAGTTTCTCCGATCAAGTAGTGTTCGGATAGTGTGTAGTGTCCGGATAGCGTGTGGTGTCCGGATAGTGTGGAGTGTCCGGGAAATTTGGTGTTCGGGATGTTCCACCCGGGAAGTACTTCTCCGGATAGTTTTAGTTGTCCGGGTGAATCTTCCTGATAGCTTACTGCCCGGGTAAACCTTACCGGGTAGTAGTGCAGTGTAACCTATAGTGTATCCGTTTAGTGAGTTCTGATTGTGGGGACTGTATGTTGGACCGAGGGGTTAGCTAGGTGGGAATCGGTTCCGGTCAAGTGACTTATCATTGTAGTGTGTGTGCATCCTTATAGGTGCAATTAAAGGGAGAATCAAGCCAGTGAGAGGATTCTATCTGGGCGTCAGGTGAGTCTTTCTAAACCTAAACCTTGTACAAGTGAGATGATTTATACAAGTATTCAATTCATGCTTATCAACTGCTTTAATTAGAAAGTGAAGAGTGTGTGTAGCTAAATGAATGATTTAAATGTGGATAGACATGCTATGGCTATGGTGTGAAATGGGGGTGTGTCCCATAATATTTATATATGAATTCGTTTCATATACGGGCGATGTGTGCCCTTTTACGCTGTCACGGTGTGTGTGACTATAGCGTGTGCCATTAGCATGTGTCATGGTGTGCTTATCATGCAAGTGTGCTTCATTATGAATTTGTATAAAATCCCTTGCTACTATTTTTATAAATTTTGTTATTTATGGCGTGGCCTTGTTTTGAGAGAACTCGCTAGACCTTATGGTCTTTACCCTCGCTTTCAAAACTAAAAACCTTTCAGGTGAGCAGGTAGATAAGGGTAAGAGTAAGCAGTGAGATCCGGGTTGGCTTGAAGAAGCGCGAATGGGAAAATTTTGCTAGAATGTCCAAATAGTTCTTTTGTTTACATTTTTCTCAGCTGTAAGCCGGTTGTTATGTCAACCGCTGACTTAGAAATTTTGTAAGACATTTTGAGACCCATTGTCTTTGGGATAGTTTCGTATACGTATTTGTTATGTTTGGTTTATCTTTTGTGTGGTTTGTTACAGTTGGTATCAGAGCCGTAGTTTAAGAGATTTAGGTGACCGGACGGGCCTAAACTTAAACTATGGGAGTTAGGTAGTACAACTGAGAACTAGGAGGACCTTAGTGAGACTGGTTGGGACGACTAATAGGGTGGTGAGAACTGTCATGTAAGGTAAGTTGGCGATTACACCTGGCCAGTGTAATTACGAACTTACAGGTGCATGTATGTGCTTATATGCCTTATTATTTTGGAATTGTAGGCCTAATGTTGTTGGTATGTTTCTTTGAAAGTCAGTAATCATGTCAATGAGATATTTGAGGAGTGGATCAGGACCGGTCGATGAGGAGATCGAGATGGAAGTACCGGTGAATCCACCTGAGCAGGCGGCCACCCACGGTAGGGGTAGAGGCCGAGGAAGGGGACGGGGAAGAATACCCCGACGAGCAGTTACCCAGGTGAACGAAAATGTTGAAAGAGCTGGAGTAAGGGCACGCGTTCCCCGTGGAACGAGGAGCGTAGGGATTCCGTCGGAGCCGGAGGCATCTCAACAGGAGAGCTCTGCGTCCAGGCGGGGAGCGGACCGAGGTGGTGGTCGTGGGAGAGGTCGTGCTCAGACCTTCGTGGCCCAATAAAATTTCGCTAGTGTTTTGGGTGAAATTCATGATACGTTGAAAGCTCTGTTAGCAAACCAGGATAAGACATCATCGAGGAGTAAAGAAGCAGGTGGTAGTAAGGAATGGGTGTCTAGCTCACATGGATATGCTTCGGGGAGTTGTTCTCAATCGAATCCGTTAGCGGTAAATGACTTGGTGCTGAGCGGGGGGTGTAGCTACAAGGCATTTGCCTCTTGTAAGCCACCCACTTTCAAGGGAGAATGTGACCCAGTGTTAGCCGTAAAATGGATAAGGGAGATGGAACTGGTGTTTGACACCTGTAAATGTGCTGACAGTGACCGAGTGATGTTCGCCTTAGCTATGCTGAAGTCTGATGCAATGTTTTGGTGGGATGCGGAGACGGCGGGGGAAGGGTCGAAGGCTGCTAAGGGTATGACATGGGAGACCTTTGTCTCAAAGTTTAAGGATTTTATTTCTCTTCTTAGGATTTTGTTTCTCTTCATGTTGATTAGAAGTCGCCTCTGGTATCTGCAACAAGAATAAAATTGCATCTTATTATACGTGTAGCTTGAAATAAAAATCCATACCAATCGAGTACAAAAATAAAAAGAATGTAGCCTATATAAACACAAAGCAAACACAATTCTTGATGTTGGAACTATATATGGTCTGATAGTCAAAGATGGTTAATGCTAAACCATGTCAGACCATCAATTGGTATAGTAACACCAAAACCATAAATAATAACCTAAACATCTATTTTTAATCAAATACTAACTGAATAAGGAATAAGTAACTAACGATGGTGACAAAGTTTCAGAACCATAAATCCAAAAGATGAAGAAAAGTAAATACAATGTGAGAAACGAGTTGTAAGCAAAAAGAATAAAACGAAGTCGAGGCAAATTTAGAACTTAAATAACACCACCCAATAAAAAGGGGTGTTGTTTTGGGTCGAAAAACCGCAACAAATGGTGCTTTTTGGGTCAAAAAACAACACCAAAGGGCTGCTTTCTGGGTCAAAAAACGCCAGCAAAAGGGCTGTTTTTTCTGGGTCGAAAAATGGCAGCAAAAGGGCCGTTTGTTTTCTGGGTCAAAAAACAGCAGCAAAATGTCTGCCTTTTGGGTCGAAAAATAACAGCAAAATGACTGTTTTTTGGGTCGAAAAACAGCAGTCAAAGGGCTGTTTTTTGGGTCGAAAATCGATAGTCAAAGGGCTATTATTTGAGTGCAGAACTGAACAAAACAACCTCAGTGGTGCTGTTTGTCGGATGTCAGTTCACTAGGGACTGTCTGGTGACCATTTCGAAAAGCAAAAGAGATGTTTTAGAGAACTGGTTGGATTTGTTTTAAGGGGCTACTAGAGTTGTTATGGGGAGGGGCTGAATTATGGATTAGAATAGAAATACGATCCTTTCAGGTAGATCGTATATGAGAAGAGAAGTTAATGGCTAAAGAAAAGTAGATAAGCGACTAACCTTCATGTCACGGATGACAAGGTCTTTTGGCCAAGCAACAAAACTATGAATTGCGTCCCCTACTATTTTGTGCTCACCAGCTTGTATTGGTAAAAAAGCAGTTGACTTTATGCATTCATCGATGGAGACTCTATAACAATCATCTTTAAGAGTAACTCCATGTATTGTTTGTTTCTCTGATGAATAATAAACTTTACCGCGCGCAACGATGTTTCTCACATTTGGATGCGCTAGTTTGCATTCTGCCGTTTACAAATTTACAAGATATAACATAAAGCTCAAATATACAATAAATGAATCTAGATAGGAAAAAAAACATACTGTTGTCCTTTAGTTGGAACAACTTGAGATGCCATAATCTCAGATTGTCGGGGTGGAACAGGAAGTGAAGATGATAAACCACTTTTCAAAGAATCTTGAAAAGTGTGGTTAAACAATTTATATAATTTGCAATGATTTATTGATACTCTAAAAAAACAAATCAATACCTGTCTTTCAGACTTGCTATTTGTAGTAGGAAACTGTGGTGATGTCATTCCATGAGAAGCAAGGATAGAAACTAATTCTTCTAGTTTACGACCTTGTTCTTGTACCGTTGCAGATAAATGTTTAACTTCTCCATCCTTCAATGCCAGTGTTTTATCTTGTTTTTGCATATTCGCCAACAAATGCTCAAATTCCTCGTCCTTCAATTCACGCAATTTCCTCTCAACATCTAGTTGTTTCTCAAGTTGAGCAATTCGTTCATTTGATGAGCCTTTGTGTCGAGGAATGTTCCAATATTTGGTTGGAGTGACTCCCTTTCCAACCCTTCTTACACGTCCGCTATGATCTTTGCCAAACACTAAAGTGAGGGCATCGGCACCTTGATTAGGCTGTACGGATCCTTCTGCAAGCTCTTTTTCATGAAAAATCTATACACAAAATTGGGTAAAAAATGAGTTTAAGTTTGATTTAAAATTTACAAGTTCCACGCTTCTTACAATTTTATTTGCCACATTCCTAACATCATCGTCTATGTATTGTCCATCTTTCATTTCACGCGCCTTCCTCCACATCAAAGACCGGACAGTTATTTCATCTTCATCATAGACAAGTTCTTTATTCTTGACCTAGTATTTCATCAAATACACATTACTTAAATAAACAAAGATAGAATAGTGGTGTAGTTTAATATGCATGGGTGCCTAATCTTTGAATCTAGGGTAATGATACACTTTGTGGATAAATGGGAAACTATTGTTATGACTTAAATAGGAAATCACATACAATAAGACAAAGACTTACTAGTTTTTCTCTTAGTCCCGAGTAACCCAAGTGTCCCAACCGATGTGGGTACTTGGCCTTGGCATGTGCTTGTTTTGCCGCATTAGAAACATCCTTGCAACGTAGATAAAATTTTACAACAATACTTAGACTAAAAAATAAAGATAAAATAACGATAATATTTGTACAATTATGACCTTGCACTCAGATGAAAGTCTCCATTCCACGAACTTTTTCCAATCTTCTTGTTTCACGATCCCATCGTACTGTTCAAGAACGACTTTGAGTTTCCTGGGTTTACCTATATTGGAAAGAATATACTTTACATATAACTTCCTTCTAAAATCATGGAGATGATCAGCGAGATAACACATCATTTGTTTCTTTCTTGACTCATCAATTTCATAATATAGTTGTCATAATATGCTATAGTATATTAGTCACGTGTACTTAATAGAAAATATAATAAATAGAATATTAACCTTAAATATAAAAATCGGCATAGGCGTACCGTTATTAAATCCCAAAGCTTGTCTTTCAGCTCTTTCTTCACTTTTTTCCATTTTAAGAAGCGAAGTCCGACATCCCGTCTAACCAAATCCCCTAAAAAACTAGAGAATTTTGCTCTACATTTCTCAACCGGTCTGCCCCATTTATCAAACTCTACTACATGTTTATTTCCTTTAGAATCGTTAAAATCATTATGCATTTTACTAACCTTGTTAAACCCCTAACCTTTTTCTTTGTGGATGTTGTTGCATTTCCAATTTCTTCGTTTGATCCCCTCTATCTTCTTCTTGATCCTCTCTATCTTCTTCTTGATCCCCTATATCTTCATCTAAATAGGAAAATATAACATAAAAATAATAGAAAACATATCTTTGAGGTAAATGAGTTAATACAAAATTGAAGGATTTTTTAAGGTTATGCTGCAACATTTATCAGTAAAGAGAGAGAGGTTGGTGTCATGTGCTACAAAATCCACATGGGTTTGCAATTACTTTGCTAACCATATTTTTTTGTTGGTATGAGTAATTTTTAGTTGTTGTAAAGTAGGATGCCATGAACGATCTTGGATTACTCTATAGCTTATGCAAAAAGACAAATAACTCCTCTCGTAGTATGTTAATGTTTCTGCTACCACTATATGTACTTGATTGTTAACAACTAAGGTCTATAGGCTATTTACCAAATGCAAAAGATTTGGGCGTATTTGCTGTTGTGTTTGATTCCAAATTATGATCAAACCAAGTCTTCTTGCTGTCCATTTGAAAAGTACATATCTGTCCATATGTTTACTATTTCAAAATATGCAGAGTTAGACTTGGTTATAGCCTAAAAACCAGAGTTGCTGTCAGCTTTGCACAACTGTAGCATTTTGACCATATATCTCTCATTATAGCTCCAAATTTTATGATTCCAGATGCGTTGGAAAGATAAGACACATTTGAACAACTTTGATGCTTTGAGTTTTCTCAAAATCAAGCTGATAACATCTCAAAAACAGTGTTGAACTCAAGTGATAGCTGCTGGACAGAAAACTATATGTTTCGAAGCCAATTCATGACATGTTTATGCAAATATATGTTGGTTGAACTTTATTTAAAATATATATGTTAGTTCCAGATGGCTTAAACAAGTATTGTAGAAGAGGGGGGTAGGGTTGAATAAAATACTCAAATTTTCACTTAATTAATTCTTTTATTGCTTTTTCAAATCAAGAATTACACATAGAAAAACTAGATTGCTGCGGAAAGAACAGAAAAACTATTCTAACAATCTTCACAAAGTAAACTGGAAAACAAAACAACTTCTAATACACAAAGATTGAAAGATATAAAGTTCAAAGGAGAGAAAACTTCAGGAACGCGTAACCTTGCATGGAGAGCTCCTTCTTCTCTATATAGTGCATGAAGCATTAAATGCTTAGGACACTTGCCATCTGGAGATTCAAGAATAGGAGTTGACTCTGAAAAGTTGACAAGTCATTTTCACACTTTTTCTCAGTACCAGGAAGGACAACCTTGCTTGATTAAGACATTATCTCAAATTGGAAAAAACGACAAATAGTCACTTTTCCCTGACAATGGATATTGTCCCACAATAAATGATCTTCATCTGTCGGCTTCCAAGAGGAGGAATCTTACCGATTTTCATCAAGAAATAGGTGAGATGATTTGACCGAATTTGAGAGTAAGTGGCCAAGCGATCACCGATTTGCAGTTTCCATCGGTGAGAAGTTTGTCCAAATCTGAGGAGGATTTCGGTCAGGTGTCCACCAATTTTCATCAGGAATTTCGGTGGACAATAACTTAGTCTTTTTGTTGAGAATAAAGTCTTCACTTCCACAATGAGAACTTCTTCAGACTTGATTTCGGTTGATCTTCGACTTCACCGAACTTTTGATGTCTTGTCCAAGTTATCATAAGGAACCAAAATAAAATATTCTAAGTAAGACTTTAAGGATAAAATCGGTGGGTCATATTTAAATCTTTGGTGACCAAACAATCTCTCCTATTTGAATTTGAGCCTTATACATAGAAAATTTTAAGAGAAACTGAACATGAAATGCATTTTTACCCTTTTTACTCTTTTGGGTTCTTTTCACATAGACCATTCTTTTTGTTCTTTTTGATCTATTTTGTCTTTTATGGATTTGTTAAGTATATCCAACATTTACAAAAGAATAAAATTATGTGCAACAAGGAAATGAAATTCAAATAGAATCTATGTTAAGAAAAGAAAGTACTTGTATTCATAATGCAAGCTAGTACATCAAAAGATGAAAATTACAAGTACTTAGAGAAAATGATAACAACTATGTCACTTCTTTGATCTTTGTTCTTTTCTGCGCTTGATCTCTATGACAATGTTCTGGTAGAAAGGTTGGGCTTCATCAATATAAGGCATGAGGTTGAGGATGCCTTCCAAGAAGAAGATGTTGGCAAGATGAACTTGAGAGAACCGGAAGAAGCATCGGCGACCAAACCCATCATTGAAGAAAAAACTTGCAATGGGTGAGATAGACAATGTGGTGAAGGGATATGTCATCAATGTTGGGATGCTTAAATCGAGATTATCAACATAGGGGGTCCTTCCTTTGGCATCCATATCCTTGAAGACAGTATCCTTCACCGTTTTAGTCTTAGTAGCAGGGAGTCTCACCACTTCTTTCAAGGTTTGAACATGGGCACGTTCTTCGGTAGAGAGAACAATCTGGTGCTTCTTCTTGATCTCTTTCATGTGATCCATCAACCCACCGATGTACTTGATGAATATTTCTTTCTTTGGGTTTGATAATTCAAGCCATTCGGAGAGGCTGAATTGCTTCAGATGATAGTTTTTGATGCTTCTAGACGATCCATCCTCTCTCCCTATGATGAGCCGAATGTCAGAAGGGGTGATTTTGGAAGTTGCAATTTTGATACAAGAAATTGGTGACCGATCAGTTCGGTAGGACATGGATTTCTTGTACCAACTGATTTCTCTCTCTTTTTCTTCTTCAACCTTCTTCACCGATTCTTCAAGAGAACCCAACTCATATTTTTGGGCTTCTATGGGATCAGGAGTTTTGGCTTTGACGGATTCTTCCTTGGCGAATTTTAGAGACAAAGCTTTGTCAACATCCAAAGCTTTTTGAGCAAGGAGGGCTTCCTCAATTTCTTGAGGGGAGAGCCCCAGATCAGAGATAACTCCTTGGGAAGGAGGTTTAAGTCTAAGGGATTCAGCATCTGATGGGCGAGCACCATACTTTGCAATTTTCTTCTTTTTCTTTTCTTCCAAGGCTTTATCCTCAGCAGAAAGAATGCCCTTATGTAGAAACCAGGATTCAATCTTACAATCAAATATGAATGATCAAACAGTAAATGATAGAGAATTGGATCCAAAAGTATTGTATTCAATCAAGAACAGATTACAAATCTAGAGAAATAATCTCTCAAAGATTAAAAAAGTAAATACAAAGATATACGGGAAAGTTAGTTAGCAAAACAGTGCTAGCAACTATATATACTGTAAGGAAATGCTAAAGCTACAGTACTTATACATGAAAGTCTAATAGGAATATTACACGTGTCCTATTTAACTAACAGAATACAAAGGAAAATATCCTGTCATAAGTTCTGAACATTTTGTTCAGAACTTCTGAACAATCTTCTGACTAAGCATATCAGAACTTCCTTTAAAGCACTTGGACTTTCAACTTCATCTTCAGAAGTTCCGAGTCTCCTACTCAGAACTCTGATCCTTCTGTTCAGACTTTCATACTTGTAATCTTTTCGAGACTTCTCAGCCAGAGCTTCTGAGTCTTCTTACTCAGAACTCTGAGTCTTCTATCCAGAACCAATACTTGTAACTTTTGACAAAACTTCAGATCTAACAATCTCCTCCTTTTTGTCAAACAGTCATGTACTTATCAACATTGAACTCTTTCAAAGCAGGTACAATCTTTAAAAGAATTACATTTCTCAGATTAAGCCTTCTTTCAATCTTTTCTATGATCTCTTGTATTTCTTCAACTTGAGATCCTCTTGTTAACTTTTTCTCCAAGCTATGTTTGATGAATCTCAGAGTTCCAGAACAATATTTTGCCACTTCATCTGGTCTGAAGAAAATCTTCTCTTTTCTGTCATTTCTCAAGAAAACTCCAAACTCTTGATATCTTACAACATTTCCACTTCTCAGAAGATTCAACTGTTCAAGACCATTGTTTGGCTTTGAAAGATATACACATGGTCTTTGTATATACAGAGTAATCTGAAAATCTGTATATGCATACTGTTTGGGCAAAAAATCACGTCGTACGATCACGACCAGAGCAGGTAAGACGCACGTTATAATCCAAATCTTGTATTAAGATAAGGTCTCGAAAAGAACCCAGAAAACATCCGTCGTCTCCCGTAAAAGGTAAGTCGTACGTCTCCCATGACGCACGAAAATAACATCGCCCGTCCCGTACGACCATCGCGTAAGATCATTGCACCTTCGACCAAAGCTAACGTTAACCTTGACTGTTACGTTTGTTAAGTGTTTAGTGCAGAAGTCAAAGTCATTAAAGAGCAACGGATATAACCGACGCAACCATCAACGATCGATAGCCGTAACGGACGAAGATCATCATGGATAATCACTCTGGCGATCGTTTCCAGCCGTTGTAGCAGTTGATCAAATCATTAATGGAGCTAATTAATGGCGCGAAGACTATAAAAGACAAGCTAGAGCCTCATTTCGGGGGATATCAGTTGACATCCAGTATACATCAGCGAACATCACAAAACATAAGAGAAAACCATCCAAACTCATAGCAAAGAACATTCAAACTCTGCAGATCAAGTACTGAAAGCCAGAACCTTACTGCGAACTCAAGAACACTCGAAGGAAAATTCAAGTATTGCTCTCGACGCACGACAACAGCCCTCGACCAGAAGTTCACACTTTGTATTCACACACGACAAACACCTGTTTTTACATTCAAACACTTGTACTTTACATTTCGAAGTATTTCCTTCATTTGTATTGTAATCATCGTACGACCGACGCCAGTACCAAGGACGTCGCCCCTGATTGGCGACCATAGTGCAGCGACGACACCCACTGTCGTCCGTAGGTTTTTTCCTCGTTTGAGGTTTTTCCTGCGTCATCAAATCCCTTGTCTCATTTATTTTTTCCCTCATCGCATGTCTCGTCGAAAGATCCTTTCTTTAGTTGATTAAGTCCACATCGACCTTAAGTTGTCCCTTTGGTGCGATTTTTGGCATTAACACATACCATCTCAGAATGTAAAACATAGCATCTCTTACTACAGCCAATGCTTCTCTTTCCTTCTTATGTTTACTACAGTCTTTATTTGACAAAAGGCTATACAGCCTGTAGAAATCTGTCACTGAGATCTTGTCAAAATCTGCCTCAGTAAAGTAGTAGACTTTTCCATCTTCTCTCAATACTTCAAATGAATAATACTCATGTTTTCTGAACTTCTTAACACTCAATTCTCTTATTCCAGTGATTAAGAAATCTGAGTACACCACTTCTTTTGGTTTTGCTAAGCATCTTGCCATCTCTGCACGAAGCCATTTATGTACATCTGTTCTATCATGATACACACTTAGAAAGTTTACTTCTTTTGGTTGAAAGAAGTTAGGAAGAGCATACTCCAGAAAGTAACCATTAACATCAACAGGTATTTCTTCTTCATTAGCTTCAGACTTTTCTGGCTGATTTGCATCTTTCATTTTAACATCTTGTGAAGACACATCTGGAATATCTTCTTCAATCTCTTCTGAATAAACCCCATTTACCTCATACTCAGCAGGGAATACAAAATCTTTATGTAACAGTTTCTTTGGGTTTTTCTTCTGAGAGCATCCATTCACTGCAATCTTTGATTCATGTTCTGAGATCCAACCTCTCTTTGATATGCATTTTGCATTTTTGTTTCAGAACTGTTTTCTCACCCTCAGCATTTACAGCCATTTTTAGTAACAAGGACTGTAAAGTAGCATTACTGTACTTCACCAGATCATTTAATCTGAAAAACATTCTTACTCCAGAGACTATGTACACAAAACCATCATTTTCAACTCCTTCAGTAATGAATCCACGACCTCCAATTTCATGAATAGGCTTTTTGATTGGTTTGCTCAAGTTACATTTCTCTTTCTCTGCTTCAATTGCCAACCGAAAATCATAGAAGTACATATTTCGGACATAAATCCCCAGAATTCTTCTGCATTCAAGTTCTATCCAAGTTTCTTCAGTACTAGAAATAATTGATCTTTCAAAAACAATCTGTGAAAGTCAAAACTTGTCATGCTAACCTTCAGATTTCCTTCCTTCTGAACTATCAAACTTACATACTTTAGCCCATCAAACTCATCAGTCTGAAACTCTAGTACTTTCACAATTGCTTTATGAACATGTAGTCTTTCATCAGGTTTTCTGAATTTGTTAGAAGCTTCCACATAAATCATCTGAATACTTTCATCCAAGAACCCATCAATAAAGTTCTCAATTATTATTGAGTCATCTTCTTCGCAGTAGATATTCTCATATGTTTCTTCTGGAAAGATATCTTTAATGAAATGTTTAGCCAGAGGAGTATCACTCTGACTGATAATGAAATCACATAAAGGTTCTTTTAATACTGGTAATTCAATCCTAGGAATCACAATGGGTCTTCTGTACACATACTCCAAAGGCATGAAGTAGTTTTCAACTCTTTCATATTCTCCACTAAGAATATTTAACTCATCTAGAAAATGAAGTTCAAAATTCTCTTGAAAACAACTTGTGTATCCAACTAAGTGATCCTCTTCTCCCAACAAATCAATAGGTCTCACTGTCTTCATAATTCTTTGAATTTTCTGAACATTAAGAGCTCTGACCAACTCACTATGCATCCTCCTTATCAAGACCTCATTCAACATTCTTTCTTCCATCTCAGAATTAAGAAGCTCAATTCTGGCATAAAGGTACAATTTCTGTACAAGTGTTTACTTCAGATCTTTCAATCAAACTTTCCTTAGAAATATCTACCATACTGATCTCACAACCTTCTTCAGAAGAAGCTGTCACTACTTCTTCTGCCATCACATTATGATCTGTTATTATAACTTCATCTGACCCAAAGATACTTGATACATCTGCTTCAACTGTCTTATCAGCTATATCCATAACCTCAGTTTCATTTGATATCACTTCAATTTCTGTATCCAGATCCAATTCCTCTGTCACATTATCAGTTTCCATTTCTACTTCAGTGTCTAAACTTATTTCATGAATGCTTATTTCCTTTTGAACCTCTGCTGATTTCTCAACAATTGCTGATTCTTAAAAAACAACCTTTTCTGAGTTCTGAACATCTGCATCTGCTAATTCCATATCTGCAAACTCAAAATCTGTCACTCCAATATCTGCTGACTTTTCAACATTTTCAAACTCACCAGTGCTTTGTTTTTCTAACTCAGTACTTATCTTTTGTCTTTTCTCCCCCTTTTGATGATCATGAGGATCATTATCATCAAACTTTCTTTTGGACTGAGTTGATTCTGATTCAGGTTCTGCAACCGACAAAGGCATGATGGCTAAGGGTTGTGAAACATTTGCCAGATTAGAACTGATTACTTTCACAAGAGAAGTCTGTAAATCCTTCATATTCTTCAGAAGATCCTTTTGAAATTCTGTCATATTATCCTTGATCTCCTTTTTGTGAGATTCCAAGGACTCTTTCATTCCATCCACTTTTTGTTCAACAGACTTTGCTTTGCCTTCCAACAGATTTTTGAGATCATTTACCTCATTTTTCAAAGATTCAACAGTATTCTCTAATTTCTCAACTTTCTCCCCCAACACTTGATTTTGTTTCTGAATCTTTTCAAATTCAGAAGGTTCTAACAGTGAACCTGTATCAACAAATGACCTAGTTTTCAAGTGTTCAGAGAACTCTTGGCCTGTAGGTGCCCCAGAGACACCATGTACCATAAAGGCACTGTGTAATGAAGCTTTTGAGATGTTCACTTCACCAGGACTTCCATCCAATCCTTGACAACCAATAATAGGAATGTCTATGGATGTTGATACAGGAATACGAAATTCCTGTGATGTGCTAGTGTGAAAAGGAATTTCAGGCTCAATTAGGATATCACCTCCCTCCAAATGAGTTTGGGATGGTTCCCCTGTTTGTTTTGAAACATCAGCATGTTGAAATGCTTCTGAGTGGCTAGGGATGGGTTGTTCAAATTCCACCACGGGCTCCATGGTGTTTTCTTCAATGTTGGTCACCAAGGGTTGTGAACCAACAGTAGATGTGGCTGCCCGAATTAAGTTGGCTGGATCAGAATTATCTCTTTCTGTTTCAAATTCTGTTAACATTCTCTCATTCCCGCATATCTTTGTATTCACTTTTGTAATCTTTGAGAGATTATCTCTCTAGATTTGTAATCTGTTCTTGATTGAATACAATACTTTTGGATCCTATTCTCTATCATTTACTGTTCTATCATTCATATTTTGGAATGGGTCCATCTTTATTAGCTTTGGTATCTGATTTAACAAAAGTTCCTTTTACGCACCACTTTCCTTGTACTTTTATGAAGTCAGAACATTTTCTGTTCACAAAATTGTTTCTTTTCTTTTTGAAAACTTTTGGTTGAGACTGAGAAACATTTTCAGTCTTCTTTTCTTTAGTTTGAAACATATTTTCTTTCTTCTTTTCTTTTGAATTAGATTGAGAAATGTTTTCAATCTTCTTTCCTTTTATCTGAGATTGAGGAATCAAAACAGTTTTCTTTTCTGAATTCTAATATGCTTTGTTTATATAAGAAACAGATGTTAATAAAATTGGACTTTTCTGAGATGATTGAAATGAATGACTACCACATTGAACACATATGAGATTCTTTCTTGCAAGAGACAATAGATCTGAAACATAAGTCTTTTCACTTTTATTGCAAGTTTTCATATTACAATTGCATTTCATACAAGAATTATTGACTTTAGGTTCAGAAGTAGTATTTAATCCAATCTCCTCATAAACTCTTTTCAGATCATCTTTCCTTTTGCTTTCCTCTTTTTCTGAAATATTCAATTTCACAGAATTAGCAGATGATTTGGATGATTCACCATTTTCAAATGTACTAGATTCATCAAAGAATTTCTTATCTTCTTTTAAGGCATTAATCTTGAAAAGATCATATTCAGCCTTTAACTTCTCAAGCTCTGTTATTTTCTGGACATAAGTGTTGTTTTCTTTTAAAACTTGGTCCAGTTTAAAATCTACATCACAATAATCATTTTCAAGATCCTCAAAAGTTTTTCTTAAGTCCTCAAGTTCTTGACTAACAAGTTTAAATCTCTTTTCAAGTTCTGAAAAAACTTCCTGAAGCGAATTGAGAATTTTCAGTTGACTCAGAATTCTGACCTTCAGACTCAGAGTTCTGACTAATAGAGTCAGAATTTTGACTAGAAGACTCAGACTTCTGACTGACTGTTTCAGAAACCTTACTTGTATCAAATATACTTTCAATGTCAGGATATGAAAAATTTGGTTGTTTATTTTTATAACTGACATTTAAAGAATCATATTTGAATTTAGCATCATTATATTTTGGTTTCTCTTCTGTTGGTTTTGAAATTTCTTTCTTAACCTTGTCTTCTGAATCTCCTGACTTCTCAATTTTTGGTTCAGAAATTGTTTCCTTTGCTTTTACAAGACTTGATTTTTGTAAACTATCTGAACTTGTTATAGAACTAGCAGGTCTCACAAAAACTTCAACAATCTCTGGGATTTTTGGTTTAGGAACCTGTAATTTATCAAAATCATAAAGATTTGTTGGAGCTCTTTTCAAAACAACATTTTCTTCCAAACCTATACCCATTTTTGGATTATAGAATCTTGTGTCTTTAACATTGCTAGTGAGAAGATTCAAGGTTTGTTGAGTTTGACCTCTTTTCAGATTAAGGTCTTCCAACTCTTTGATTTTTGTGTACAAATTCTTTCTTTCCTCAAGTAACATATCATATTTAATTTGTAAATCAACCTTTTCATCTTTTATTTCAGAAAATTTAGTTTTTAATTCAGAAATCTTCTTTAAAAGATCAGAATTCTCATTTTTGACTTTTTGTTTCTCAACTTCAGATTCTTCAAACTGTTCTTTAATTATCTCTTTTTCTGTTCTGAACTTGTTAACCAGAATTCTTTCACCTTTTATATGTTTTCTGAGTTTAACAAATTCAGAATTCATATTGCCAATTTGAGTCATTAAATCAATTTCAAGTGCAGAATGTACCTCAGCAGAAGATTCAAAACCAGCATCTTCGTAGTCAGAATCATCCTCATTCCTCATCTTGGCCATATAACTTTGCATTTGAGAAAAGTGAATGCAATCCTCTTCATCGGAAGTATAATATAGCCAGTTCTCCTGTTCTGCCAACATTGCAATCTCATTATCTCTTTTCTTGGCCAACTGAGCCTTCTTTGTATAGTATTCATAATCTTTTACCACTTTCACTCTGCAGTC
The DNA here is from genome assembly GCA_033807775.1 of Saussurea involucrata. Lineage (NCBI taxonomy): Eukaryota > Viridiplantae > Streptophyta > Magnoliopsida > Asterales > Asteraceae > Saussurea > Saussurea involucrata. Next base: position 69,551,683 of record CM066320.1, read on the forward strand.
TCTGGCAAAGTGACCAGGTTTTCCACACTTAAAACATAAATCCTTCTCTTTTCTCTCTTCCTTCTCTTCTTTCTTCTCAAACTTACTTTCTTCTCTATCCTCTATCCTCTTTCTTCTTATATTTCTCTTTTGAACTCCCCTGTTCCCTTCTGTACTTACCCTGAAACTTATTCTTTCCATATCTTTTGTTGAAAGTGTTAGTCAACAAGGCCAGTTTCTCAGCAATTATCTTGATATCCTCATCTTCTTCAGATCCTTCTTCTTTCTCAGATTCCTCCTCTAACTTTGGAATTTCAGACAACAACACAAATTTCTTTGCAGTTTTAGTGACTTTTGTTTTTCTTTCAGAAAGTAAAGGCAGCTGATCAGATACACTTTTCTTTTCGTCAACTACTAGTTTAACAGAGTCCTCATGTTCAGAACCCAAAATAGATCATTCAGATCTTCTTCACACATATCCTTATTCATTTGGAGACTAATTGCAAAAGATGACTATTCTGAATTAAGACTGTTCAAAAACTTGTAGTTGATCTCAGACTTCGTTTTCTTTAACCCATTTCTTCTGAGATCGTTTAAAATTGTGCAGAACTTGCTGTATGTCTGAGTGAGACTTTCAGATTCCTTCGCTTTGAATCTTTCATAAGCATTGATACTTTGGTTCAGTTTGGCCTGAATTGATTTAACAGTACCAAGCATTTGCTTCTCTAGTTCATCCCACATTTCTTTAGCTGAAGTTCCACTATCAATTCTATTGAAAACTTCATTTGGAACAGCCAAAGTCATTAGAGTAACAGCTCTTTTGTCAATTGCATGTCTCTGTTTATGTGCTTCTGTGTATTGAGAAAAAAAAAATTTCACCCTTGTAGCAGGAATCTCTGGTGTTGTATCTGTTGCAGGTGTAGCGACAACATCTACATAGACTTCAATGGGACCTTCACGAATAGAGATCATAAGATTTTCATCGATATTATCCAAGAACTGAATCATACGAATCTTCCATTGCTGGTATTCCTCGGGAATAAGAACATGAGGTTTTGTTTCAGACCCCATAGAGAGAAATTCTTTCGAAGACATGATTGTAAGATGATGTTGATCCAAACCCTCAGTGATTTGATAATGACCCTCTCTTATATACTTAGTGAAAATTGTAAGTAAACAATATATATCAGAGTTTCACTATCGCTGATAAGTACTAAGATCTTACAGTACCGCTGATAGGAACTCTCGCTCTTTAAATTAAACATTCAGCGAACACTGTTCATCATTAATGCGCTGAGTCTGTTCAGTCATTATGATGATCGCTGATAAGTTAGTTGTTTACTTATGATCCCTGAAGACAAGTTTCACGTCAACAAAGGTTCTACGCTGAAGTCGAAGATCAAGCTCTAGAACCAGCGACAAGTCTCCTAATGAACTGATGCGGATCAGCGAAGACTCAGATTTGTCCACTCAACGTGAAGTATCAAGTACAAGACTTCAGCTATCGCTGAACTTTATCATCTGCTGAATAGTAAATGATAATCGCTGAATCAACGAAAGCTGATCATGAAGTCCTCCGTACAAAGTACTTTTGTCTTAACCACCCTTGCACGCCTCCGTACGAAATGTCAGAAAAGAACCTCCGAATATCTGAAATCGTACAACCACTCTGATACTACACTGTTCATCCTTACGGCTACTAAGGTTGTCAACCAAGGTCAATGACATGCAACCAACCAGCTGATGACACGTGTAAAGTATATACTGATTTGCATTAAATGCATGCAGTATATAAAGAGATGAACTCACTTCATTTGAAGTAACTTGCTAACTCTGGACAAGTTCAAATCTCTCTCAAGATAGGATTTTATTAGTAATCTCCTTATCTTTCTTAGTGCAAGAAACCTTAGTGTTCCAACTTGTTTAGATTTAGGTTTATCCTTAATCTTGTTTCCGCAACAAGCTGTAAATTGTTAATGATTTATCAATAAAAAATTTAGAAAAGTAAAATAGTGTTTTTGTATTCAACCCCCCCCCCTTCTACAAACTTGTATAGGCCTTTCGGGACCAACAAGTGGTATCAGAGCAGATTTGTTTAATCTCATAAACAAGATCTAATCTAAGATATTTCTCTTCCTTGCTATTATCTGAAAATGGCCTCCCACACAAACACAAACTATATAGACAATGGTTCTCTTGCAAAACCCCCTAGATTTTCCAGAGATAACTTCAACTTATGGAAAAATAGGATGATGCTCTTCTTAGAAGGTGTAGACCCTACTATGACCTACTATCTTGAAAACGGCCCACACATCCCTGTAACTATTGATCCTTTAGTTCCAGCCACTGCAACTAGAGCTGCTATTCCTGAAAGGCTGATTCCAAAGGAAATACACATGTGGACCGATGAAGATAAGAAGAAAGTGGCTATAGATACAAAAGCCAGATCCATACTATCCATGGCCCTTCCTGACGAAGTCTACCATTCCGTCATGAACCTGAAGTCGTCAAAAGCCATGTGAAACACAATATGTGTTCAGTATGAAGGAACGTCTGAAGTCCAGGACTCAAGAAAGATCAACCTGGTAAGACAATACGAAAGCTTCATTTCTGGTAAGAATGAAACTCTCTCTGAAGTTCACCAACGTTTTAATTGCTTAATTATAGATCTAAAAACTGTTGGTAAGGAATATTCTAACTTTGAAGTGCTGACAAAGTTTCTAGAATGTTTACCTGAAAGCTGGGACAATTATTCCATGTGTCTTAAGCTGTCAAAGGATCTTAAATCAATGACCCTTTCAACCTTATATGGTACATTGCTGAATCATGAGCAATCTAGCCATCTTAAGAAGAATCTTGTAAAAGATTCCAAAAGCACTCCAGTTGCTTTACTCTCAGAGGAATCTTCTACTCAGCGACCCTTGGTCACTATCACTGAGTTAGAAAGTAACTCTGAAAGGTCATCAGATTCTGATTCTTCAGATGATGATGAATCCTTGGCTCTCCTAACTAGAAAGTTCAGGAGATTCGCCAAGAAGAAAATGTTTAGAAAGAACAAACCTCTTTCAATAACTGACAAGCCTAAAACATCAGCTTTTGTTGATAAGGCTACTGCTACTTGTTTCAACTGGGAAAAGACAGGTCATTTCGCTAATGAGTGCAGGTCAAAGAAAATCACGAGACCTTCAGCTTTCTCAAAGAAAAACTTTGTTCCAAGGAATAAAGATGACAAATACTCAAAGCTGAAGGAGAAGTATGCAAAGCTGAAAAGCTTTAAGAAGAAAGGAAAAGGCCTGATGGCTGACTATGATTGGGCTGCTTCTGATGAAGAAGCCTCATCATCTGATTCTGAAGATGATGAAGCAAATCAATGTCTCATGGCTAAGATTGAAGAAGAGGAAGAAAGTTCAGACATTCCCTCCACTTCAACATCTGCCATTCAGGTATCACCTTCTTTCTTTACCAATATTGCAAATATTGATGAAGCTGATAGTCTCCGTAAAATCGATCTATTGACTAGAAGTTTATACGAAGCCATGAACGGCAAAGCTGTGGTTGAAAACCAAAATCTTGATCTCGCTGAAAAGCTTAAAAACTGCCACCTTCAAATAGAAAAGCTTTCTAAAATTGAAGATGATTTTAAAGATCAAGTCTATTTAAATCAGCTAGTCAAAATCGAACGAGCAGAAGCTATCGCTGCATTAAAAGCTGAACAAGCTACTGTTGAAGGATGGTGTAATTCTTCAACAAAGATCACTGAGATAATTAAGGCTCAGATTCCTCTGAGTGATAAACGTGGTCTGGGTTATAAATATGATACTCCAAAACCAACCACTGAACGTTCAATGCTTAAATTTGGAACGTTCGTATCCTCAGTCGCTGATACTTCATCATCTCAGTACTCCTCGTCGGTTACACCAATCCCTGAGGAAACTCCTACCTCCTCAAAAGGTAAGGAGAAAATGGTTTATTCAAAACCTACCTCTGTCTCTAAAGACAAAGGTAAAGGAATTGTTATTTATCAAAATCCTCAGAAGGGTACCTTAGTACCAAAGCTGAATGCTTCTAAAGCCTTAGTGATTCATTCATCTGGTTCTAGAAATCAGACTTCTGGATCAGTTCAGCGACCTACTCCTAGACTCAGAGTAGATGTCCTTGGTAAGAAATCTGAAGAACTGAATGTTCGTCCTATTTCAAAAACCAATAGTGTACTTGGTGCTGGCACTTCTAATTCCAAATTAAAAGCTCAGCACTCAAGTGGTCCTAGAACTAATTTTAGTTATAGGAAATGTTATCACTGTGGACTTACCGATCATATTGCAAGTAAGTGCCCCACAGCCACCAAAGCTGATAAGATAGCTAAGGTGAAGATAGCACCCAAGAAGACCAAACTAGTTGCAATTCAGGTCAAGGTGACTCCTACCGCTGAGGTCAAGAAATTGACCAAAGTGAAGAAAGACAAAGCTGAATCTTCAAATGCTGCAAAGACTGCTGAACCCATTCCAACTTCTTCCACTGACAAACGCGTATACATGGTGAAGTGGGTACCCAAGCAAAACTAATCTTCCTTTGTATTGCAGGTTAAGAAGGGTATCTGGTATCTCGATAGCGGATGCTCTAGACACATGACTGGAAAGAAAAACCTGCTCGCTGAATACAAGGAAGAGAAGGGTCCCTCTGTGACTTTCGGTGGAAATGGAAAAGGACACACCCGAGGGTATGGTGTACTTTCAAATGGTACAACATCCTTCAGAAGAGTCGCATATGTTGAAGGGCTGAAGCATAATCTTCTGAGCATCAGTCAGCTTTGCGACATGGATAACAAAGTGATTTTCACTAAGGAATCCTGCTTTATCTCTGACAAAAAGGAGAAGATAGCTCTCAGCGGTTATCGTTTGGAAAATGTTTATGTAATAAACATGGACTCAACAACCACTGAGAACTCCTGTTTCTTCTCAAAGGCATCTTCTGATGTTAACTGGCTATGGCACAAAAGGCTCTCACATCTCAACTTCAAGACGCTGAATACTCTTTCCTCCAAAGAGTTAGTCACTGGTCTACCTCAACATTCATACGCCAAAGAGTCTTTATGTTCAGCGTGTGAAAAAGGGAAGCAGACCAAGGCAAGCTTTAAGTCAAAGCAAGTTTCCTCAGTGTCATCTCCTCTACAACTACTCCATATGGATTTGTTTGGCCCTGTTAACAAACAATCCATCGCTGGAAAGAAATATACGCTGGTCATAGTTGATGAATTCTCTCGTTACACATGGGTAATGTTTCTCCGTTCTAAGAGTGACACCCCTGAAGAACTCATCACCTTTGTTCGGAAGATGGAAACTCTGAACAATATGACTATTCGCTCAATAAGGAGTGATCATGGAACTGAATTCAAAAACAGTTCTCTTGATTCCTTCCTTGAGAGCAAGGGTATTTCTCACAACTTTTCGTCGGTGAGAACACCACAACAAAATGGAGTCGCTGAAAGAAGAAATAGAACAATTATTGAAGCTGCACGTTCAATGCTCAGCGATTCTCACCTGCCTACTCAGTTTTGGGCAGAAGCTGTCAACACCGCTTGTTTTACGCAAAACAGGTCACTGATAGTTAAAAGATTCAAAAAGACAGCCTATGGACTTTTTCATGGGAGAAAGCCTTCAATCAGCTTTCTTCACATCTTTGGATGTCAGTGTTTCATACTGAACAACAGAGATGCCCTTGGAAAGTTTGATCCTAAGGCTGATGATGGAATCTTTCTTGGATACTCCTCAGTTTCCAAAGCCTTCAGAGTCTTCAACCGTAGAAGACAAACTGTAGAAGAAACTATTCACGTCACGTTTGACGAATCCCGTTCAGCGAACTCTAAACCGAACGCTGATACTGAAGAACTGAATCAATGGATGTTTTCTCATCTTGGTGATTCAGAAGAAGTTCCCACTTCTCATGCTCATCCAGTAGAAGATGATAGTCCCACTATCATTCCAAACATGCAGAACAGTGAAGCTGAAACATCATGGGTCTCAGCTGTTCCTATAAACACTATACCTGCAGTTGATCCAAATGCCTCAGAAATTCCGTCTATTTCTCAGCAATCAGTGAATGAAGTGACAAATGCAAACATTCCTCTCTTAGCTGATAATCCAGAAGTAGCTGAAGCCTCATCTTCAGTTTCTCCAGTTCAGACTGAGTCAGCGACGAATGCTCCGGCTCAGCGATGGACTGTAAATCACCCAATCGATCAAATTCTTGGTGATCCCAACGCTGGTATTCAGACTCGTAGAAGTGCGGGTAATATTTGTTTATATGTTAACTTTATTTCTCTAACTGAACCAAAGAAAATAGATGATGCCCTCAGAGATCCAAACTGGGTCAGCGCTATGCAAGAAGAGCTGACTGAATTCGAAAGAAACAAAGTTTGGAAACTTGTTCGTAGACCAACTGACAAAACGGTGATAGGCACTAAATGGGTCTATCGAAACAAGTTGGACGAACATGGTACTGTAACTCGCAACAAAGCTCGTCTTGTTGCTCAGGGATACAGACAAGAGGAAGGCATAGATTATGACGAAACTTTTGCTCCAGTAGCAAGACTTGAATCTATTCGTCTTTTCTTAGCATATGCTGTACACAAAAACTTCATTGTACATCAGATGGATGTTAAGTCAGCATTTCTGAAAGGAAAGCTGAATGAAGAAGTGTATGTGGAACAACCTCCAGGATTCTCAGATCCTAAGCGTTATGGCTTAAAGCAAGCTCCTCGTGCATGGTATGATACTCTCTCTACTTATCTCCATATTGAAAAATTTGAGCGAGGTAAGATTGACAAAACTTTGTTTTTTAGAAAAGTGAAAGGTCATATCATTTTAGTTCAAATATATGTTGATGACATTATATTTGGTTCTACTAACCTTGAGCTTTGTACTCGTTTCGCTGATAGAATGAAAGATGAGTATAAAATGAGCATGATGGGTGAACTAACATATTTCCTTGGTCTTCAGATTAAGCAAACTGAAAAAGGAACTTTTATAAATCAGGGAAAGTATGTTAAAGATATGCTGAAGAAATTCGACTTAACTGAAAGGTCAGCTATGAAAACCCCTATGGCACCACCGCTGATACTTGATAAGGACACAAAGGGTGTTCCTGTCAATGTCACGCTGTACCGTGGGATGATCGGCTCACTATTGTATCTTACAACTAGCCGACCCGATATTATGTTTGCAACATGTCTGTGCGCACGATATCAAGCTGAACCTAAGATATCCCATATGAAAGTTGTAAAGCGAATCTTTCGATATCTTAAGGGTACAGCGAATCTAGGTCTTTGGTATCCCAAAGACTCAGGATTCGATCTAACCGCCTATTCAGACAGTGATTTTTCAGGTTGCAAAATGGATAGGAAAGCACCACAGGAGGATGTCAGCTCCTAGGTGGAAAGCTGGTAAGTTGGACAAGTAAGAAGCAAAACTCAGTGTCCACTTCCACAGCTGAAGCTGAATATGTAGCCGCTGGAAGCTGTTGTTCTCAAGTCTTGTGGATGAGAAATCAGCTACTAGACTATGATCTTCAGCTCTCCAAAATTCCAATCTATTGCGACAGCACTAGTGCCATCGCTATAGCAAACAATCCAGTGCTACACTCAAAGACAAAACACATAGAAATCAGATATCATTTTACCAGAGATCATGTGATGAATGGTGATATAGAACTTCATTTTATCCCAACTGATTATCAGTTAGCTGATTTATTTACCAAACCTGTTGATGAGACAAGATTCAACTTTCTCATCAGCGAGCTTGGAATGCTGAACTTTGAAGGGTAAAATCTTCAGCGGTTCACATTTGATCAGCGATACGTTTATACAAACTTGTATAGTCTTCGGGATAAAATCAACTCATAAACCATTTCATCATCTTCTCTCTGAATAAACTTGGTTAAACTGATATCCAGGTATGTTTTCTCTCTCTGACAATCGCATGTAAATGCAAGATTTCAAAATAAACTACATCGCTGAATATCTCTTCCTTAACAGCGATATTTTGAAAGTTCTTAAACCTTCACTGATATTCTCTATTCAGTGCTTCATGTTTTTCAAAAGAGTCCCTGAGTTTTCAAAACCTCAGAGACATCCTAAAAGAATGTGAAAGGACAGTTGTGACTTCATTGCAACGGATTACACTAGGCACGATTTCTTTCTGACACACGTTTGCACGTTTCGTTCAAACTTCCAATCACATGCAAACACGTGTCCGTGTCATGATGAAAACCTTTTCCCGCTCAAGGTTTTCTCTCTCTAAAAATCCCTATATAAACAACTCTTTGTTTATATTTGTCTTTTACGCGATCAAATCTTCCTCCGCAAGAAAGAATCCTCTGTTGCATTTGTGCTCTCAAAAACCTCAAGAACTGTTCATCATCTTCTTCATCAAAACATCAAGGTTAATATGTTCTTATCTATTATCAAATGCGTATAACTTGTTTTCGATCTTATCATTGTTTTACACAAGATCAAACAAAAGAACTCAAAAATAAAATCATTTCTTTCATGGTTTTATAAACACAACCATTTCATGGTTGTTCTTCAAGTTTTAAATTTAAATCTTAAACTTGTTCTTCTTTCGTATCCAGTTTTCTTTTAGAAACTGGAATACAAGATTTTATGGGTTTTACATTTCTTTTTCAAAAATTCAAGAAAAACCCTAATCTTCATTGAGACATTTTTGTCTGAATGAAATGGACAAAATTCGAAAAATCTAAATGGAAATTTCTTTCCACTTTAAGATAATTCTTATTTGTTAACATCTTTGGTTGAACTGATAATACAGTGAAATGGCAACTTCAAAGCTGAATGTTACCGCTGAGTCCATCTCTGCTGACTCTGAGGAAATGGATATCTTCAAAGCCCCTCAGGTTAAGTTTGAGCTGGATCAACTCGATTGGACTAAGGCCAACAACCTCTCAGCTCTTCTCGAGTTTCCTCCTCGGAAGCAAGTATCACATCTGGACGATGCTGTAAGTTTTCTGAAGAACAGCCCCATCTACACAGCCCTGACCATAACACCTCCTGCCAGTCAGCGGCTCTTATCCCAGTTCTGGTACTCTGCCAGACACAATGAGCTACCCTCTGCCAAAGATCCATCCAAAACCATCGACTGCATACTCAGCGATACTGGGTATGGCACCATCAAGATCACACCCGCCATAATCCGAAAAGCCCTGAATTTCCCAAATGCTACCAAAGAAAAACCCTTCGTCCCATTCCCTGACCACAAGAAGCACGCTGACAAAGAAGAAATCATTGCTTTCCTTGACGCAATGGGTTATATCTGGGATATTGGAAGGGACAAGAAGCCTGAGAAGAAACTGACGCTGATAAAGAAATCCAAGATGCCCAGCGAGATGAATTTCATCTTCGCTCACCTGATCAGCTGCATGACAGCGAAATCCGGATCTTCTGATCAAGCCGCCCAACCTCAGCAGTCCATGGGATACGCACTGCTGAAAGGTCTACACATTGACTGGGCCTCCATTATTTATGATGACCTGATTCAACGTGTCGATTATGCCGCTGACAGACCAGCATGGGTTCCTTACCCACGATTCATCAGCGCCATCTTTCAATATGGCCTGAAGGATAGCTATCCTGAAGAGGGTGATCTAAAACTTTCTCAGATTGGCCCTAAGGTTCTCGACTTCAAGCCTGTCGCCAATGAGGTACGTCTCTCTACTCTTCTCACTCTTCTAAATTCTCCGCTTTTTGTGGCTCCTTCAGCGACAATACCCATCGCTGATACCCCGGCCACAAAATCCTCTCCTTCTAAGAAAAGGAAACCCTCACACACCCAACTTGATTCCAAAAGGATCAAGAAAACCAAGGAGCAACCCCAGCAATTCCATGCTGAAGGCTCCTCAGCTCATTCTGACGAGCTGAAGGAAAGTTCCGTGGTACGCTCTGCCACACCCGTTCAAGCCATCCCTCCAATCCAGGCTTCAGCGTCTCTAAACGTTGAGGTTAGAAACTTGGAAACTACCCAACCTCCCTCAGTCTCTCAAAAGACTGATGAAGTGATTGTCAGCGATTCCAACGCTGAACTCAGAACCCGAACCCCAATCTTAACCTTCGCTTCTCCCTCCACTCACTTGGACACTCCTCCAAAGAACACTGGAGATGCCATCATTCCCGAAGCCACAGCTGACGCTTCTCAACAAATGATGAAGAAAGGACCTGCAGAGATCACCATTCCTCACCGTACTTTCGAAGAGGATATGGAACATTTTTCAGGAACTTGCAACTTTGACGAGTTCATCAATCCTCCTGCAGGTACAAATCCCACCTTAAACACTGTAACTAAACCTGAAACTTCTGAGCTTTCCTTTGTTCACAAGTACTTATATGTTACAGGTCCTAATTTGGGAGACATCAACGCCTCTCTGAAGTCCGTGGAAACAAAGCTGACCAGTCTCACCACCACACTCTCCAACAACTCAACAGCTGTAACAAACGCTGGAGAGAATTTGACAAAGCTGACAACGGTGGTGGAGAAGAAAGCTTCCACTGAAGACATCAAGGGACTTGATAAGACTCTCGCCAATTTTGCCAAGGTGCTCTCTGACATCTACACTGACTACACCAGCCTCAAAACCTCAGTTTCGACCATGTCCAGCGAAGTAACAACGCTGAAAACATCGGTTGGAAAATTAGAGGGTGATATGTCAGAGGTCAAGACTGACTTAGGCTCTGTAAAGACCGACGTTGGTTCTATGAAGACGATGATCGAGACGCTGGTCAACAAGGCAAATAGTCCAGCTCCTGCTCCTGCCCCTGTCCCTATTTTGGAATCTTTCACAGAGGCGGATCGCACAGAGCTGAAGAAAATCACGCCTGCTATTTCTGGCCTAGAAGACAGAATAGCAAAGCTTGAAGGTTGTGTGAAAATCTCTGGCCCAGAAGACAGAGATAACACCAATGATGAGTCTGCCCATTCCTCCCCCAGTCATCATGAAAAAGAGGGGGAGAAGAGCGCTGAACATACCGGGGACAAGAGCGCTGAAAATCTTGAGAGAAGCGCTGAAAATCTGAACAAGAGCGCTGAAGACCTTTCCCATGATGAATCTATCAGGGGAGAGAGGAATGAAGATCTGACCGCTGGACCTCAGGGAGATGAAAACCCTGAGGGAACCGAGAAGCTCGCCTCTGTATCTGAGGGGGAGCAACTCGAAGAAGATGCTGAGGAATCCGAAGCAGAAGAAGATGAAGACATCGACATCCCTGAAGACGAACCATCCTTCTCTCCAAGAAAGGATGATGATGATGATGAAGATGACGATGATTTCTTTATCGTCAAACCTGCCCCAAGGATCAAAGCTCTTAAAGGAATCTCTATAAAAGAACCATCAGGGGAGAAGACAAAGACAAAGCCCTCAGCCTCTGGCGCTGAGAAAAGCAAAGACAAAGGCCTCGCTGAAGATGAAAATCTGGCGATCTTGCTTAAAAAGCCGGTTTGTCAGGTACACTAAACTTTACTTATTCCTTCCCTGAACATATCTATACACAATCAGTTCTACTCCACAACCTCTCTACAAATCCACATTCTTTTTCTATCTTTTCTACCCAAGTTCTTCTACCCAGTTCTTATTTGTAAGATCGCTGCGTTTCAGCTAGTCCTCTCCCCTGTTTGAGGATGTCGCTGAAGGTTCTTCTATTGCGACTTCACAAATAAAGGCAGCTGCTGCTGATGAAATAATCCCAGTCTTGGATTTGATCTTTGAGACTGATGAACCAGAAGAACAACCTCTCTTACACAGAAACAGACCTTCCTCAGCTCCTCAGAAGCTGAGTGAAGAGGATCAAAAGAGAAGAGAAGAAATAATAAAGCGATTCGAGGATCAGCAAATCATTCTAAGGCCTGACCAACTGCCTTCAGTTCCTCCTAAGTTCAGAATTTCAAAAGTTGAATACCAGGAACACCTTAGAGCTGAACGCCTCATCGCTGAAAGAAAGGAAGCTGAAGAAAAAGACAGAGAATACGCCATCAAGCTTACTCAAGAATCTGTCAAAGACCCAAAGCTGAAGCGTGTTCCCATTCAAATCTAACGAAAGCTGTGGGAAGAAGCCCAGAAGATCGTGGAAAAGAAAACTGAAGTTTCTCAGACCACCCTGATCTGGTGTAAAGAGAAAATTCACTTCAGATATCGTCCAGCGAAGATCAACAAGGTATTCATCTCTGGAAGAACCTCTATCGGAGTACCTATTGTTGACATCAAACTGTTCAGAGAAGATGGCAAATCTGAAACCTTTCGCGCTGACACTGTAAAAAGGTATGGTCTCTCTGAATGGCTGGAGATGAGGTTAGCTATCCAATCATCACAATCTAAGTACAAGGATCATTTCGAAAAGCTGTTAAACAGACAGATCGATTTGATATCTTCTTGTGTGGATATTCCTCCTGTTCCTGATCTAAAGCTGAAAAGAAAAAGGGACTCTCCAAAGAAGAAACGTCAAGATTCAAACTCAGGTCCTGTCATACGAAATGAAACTGGAATTGGTTTCTCTCGCGCTGAAGTGCTTGGTCCTGACCCTGATCTTTCTGCCCTTGACATTTCTTTGCCACCATGTGATCTTTTCGTCCCTGGTAAAGTCATCAGTAATCCTTATGGAATATTCTTTCTTGACTACGACGGACGTAAATGCTTTCAACGGATCGTTGAGCTTCCAATCACTCCAATCGAACAGCTCAGAGATCTCATCTACTGGTGTGACTTCAGAAAGGACATTCAGGCACGACACCTAAAACCCTTGATCTTTCAAGAAGCGCTGAACAAAAGAAAACGAGGTGTAACGGTTCCTGACTGGATGATCCCCACTGAAAAGACGACCCTTGATGAACTTCTCATTAAGGAAGAACCTTTTGAAAACTGATATAATCTTCTTTTTCTCTATTGTATCAGTTATCCTTCTGTACTTGTAATTTATTTCGCTTGTACTTGTAATCTTTCTGTTCTTCATTGTAACCTGATTCAAAACTTTAAAGAAAGATTTCAGCGAATGTACTTTACTCCATCAGTACTGAAAAGATCCCAGAAAACAGTAAAAGGGACAAATATTTTATGAGTTCTTTTTATCCTTATGTTTTCATTAAATAGCAATTTTCTTTGTTGCTATGTCATAATCAAATAGGGGGAGATTGTTGATCCAAACCCTCAGTGATTTGATAATGACCCTCTCTTATATACTTAGTGAAAATTGTAAGTAAACAATATGTATCAGAGTTTCACTATCACTGATAAGTACTAAGATCTTACAGTACCGCTGATAGGAACTCTCGCTCTTTAAATTAAACATTCAGCGAACACTGTTCATCATTAATGCGCTGAGTCTGTTCAGTCATTATGATGATCGCTGATAAGTTAGTTGTTTACTTATGATCCCTGAAGACAAGTTTCACGTCAACAAAGGTTCTACGCTGAAGTCGAAGATCAAGCTCTAGAACCAGCGACAAGTCTCCTAATGAACTGATGCGGATCAGCGAAGACTCAGATTTGTACACTCAACGTGAAGTATCAAGTACAAGAATTCAGCTATCGCTGAACTTTATCATCTGCTGAATAGTAAATGATAATCGCTGAATCAACGAAAGCTGATCATGAAGTCCTCCGTACAAAGTACTTTTGTCTTAACCACCCTTGCACGCCTCCGTACGAAATGTCAGAAAAGAACCTCCGAATATCTGAAATCGTACAACCACTCTGATACTACACTGTTCATCCTTACGGCTACTAAGGTTGTCAACCAAGGTCAATGACATGCAACCAACCAGCTGATGACACGTGTAAAGTATATACTGATTTGCATTAAATGCATGCAGTATATAAAGAGATGAACTCACTTCATTTGAAGTAACTTGCTAACTCTGGACAAGTTCAAATCTCTCTCAAGATAGGATTTTATTAGTAATCTCCTTATCTTTCTTAGTGCACGAAACCTTAGTGTTCCAACTTGTTTAGATTTAGGTTTATCCTTAATCTTGTTTCCGCAACAAGCTGTAAATTGTTAATGATTTATCAATAAACAATTTAGAAAAGTAAAATAGTGTGTTTATATTCAACCCCCCCCCCCCCCCCCCCCCTTCTACAAACTTGTATAGGCCTTTCGGGACCAACAGATGATTCAACAGAAATACAAATCGAATTTCTTTGAACAATAGTAGAACAAATTAAAGAATTACTAAGAATTCAAGAATTACAAGTAGCAGCGGAATCAATTGACGAATTGATCAAGAAATCTTCAAGAATGCGATCAAGAAACCCTCAAGAAAACGATCTTGAACGAATTTGTTTGTTGATTGGCTCTGATACGAATTGTAGAAACCAAGATTCAATCTTACAATCAAATATGAATGATCAAACGGTAAATGATAGAGAATTAGATCCAAAAGTATTGTATTCAATCAAGAACAGATTACAAATCTAGAGAGATAATCTCTCAAAGATTACAAAAGTGAATACAAAGATATGCGGGAAAGTTAGTTAGCAAAACAGTGCTAACAACTATATATATTGTAAGGAAATGCTAAAGCTATAGTACATATACATGAAAGTCTAATAGGAATATTACACGTGTCCTATTTAACTAACAGAATACAAAGGAAAATATCCTGTCATAAGTTCTGAACGTTTTGTTCAGAACTTCTGAACAATCTTCTGACTAAGCATATCAGAAATTCCTTTAAAGCACTTGGACTTTCAACTTCATCTTCAGAAGTTCTGAGTCTCCTACTCAGAACTCTGATCCTTCTGTTCAGACTTTCATACTTGTAATCTTTTCGAGACTTCTCAGCCAGAGCTTCTGAGTCTTCTTACTCAGAACTCTAAGTCTTCTATCCAGAACCAATACTTATAACTTTTGACAAAACTTCAGATCTTACACATTACCCTTGTCTTTGGGGCCATCGGCCGGACCAGATTTCTCCCCCTGAACTGGTCCGTCGGTTCCCTTCACCGATGGAATATCAGATTCCACCAAAGTGGCCTGAGAAGCAGCTACAGAAATGATCTGAGGAGTGACCACCATTTTTTTGGGAGAAGGAGCAGCCAACTATTTAATAAGAGTGCCATCGATTTCTAAGAAGTGGAATCCACGAACTTTGAAGGCTCAACAATGATTTCGGTGGTTTTGGGCTTTGTGGAGAATCGGATGGATGAGGTGTTGGTGTAGGTCGGAGGTCTGTTGTTGCCAACATGTCGAACCGAAGGCATTTTGGGAGCCTTCGTTGAGCCTTTTTCACCCTCAGCAGCAGGCGGTGACGAGACACCCAAATAGTCAGAAACACGATCCATCCTTCGATGAATCTGATGGAGCCTTTCCCTGTCAACATTATCAAAAGAAAAATCACCAAGATCTAACTCCCAATCCAGCTTGTTATTGAGGAAGTTGACCTTTTGGTGAAGAAACTGAAGAGATGACATAATAGCTGAGTTGAGGGATTGTTGCTGAGAATCCCTTTCACGAAGTCGTTGGAGTTCGGTGTCCTTGGCATCGGCAGAGGCTTTCAAGGCCCCCAAGGAGATAGCTAAATTGGAATTGGAGGTTGTTAAACCCTCCAATGTTCGGCCAACAATGCCCATAGAATCGGTGAGGGGCCTCAGTAAAGTCTAAAGAGAGGCTTCAAATGTAGGATGTCGAACCTGATCCTCCAAAACTCGAACCCGATCAGCAGTCTGTGCAATAAACGTTAAGGAGGCTTGCTTAAACGCCTCAAATTGAGTACCCACCATCTGACACTGGCGAGCACTTTCCCGAACATCAGCAAGAAGATCAAAAGGTAGTCTGATGTTTTATGTGGAAGAAGTACCAATGTTAACATCTAGAATGTGGAATCGGGGAGTATTCTGGGATAATGGAGTGTGGGGAAGTGTTCTCGAATCTGGTACAGTGGAAGAGGATGGTTGATCAGATAGAGGATCGGTGAAAAGTATTCGTGTGGGTGAGGGAGAGGGAGAGGAGCTATCTTCAAAGGATGTTCTAGAATGATTTGATCGGTGAGAGGGTGTTGGGGAGTGTAGTATCGGTGAGGTGTGAGTCGGTGAGTGTATGGATATTTTCAGTAAGGATGGTGGGATCGGTGTGGTGCCGTCGGTGGGGATTGTGGTTTGTTTTGGTGGGGATGCCATCGTTGATTGGTGTGATGGAGAGTGTTGGTCTTTCGGTGAGATTGGTTGTGGGGAGACATGCGTCAGTGTGGGTGAGGATCGGTGGGGTGATGGTTGTTTCGGTGATAGTGCCTTCGGTAGGGATGGCACTTTTGATGGGGATGCCATTGGTGATACTACATTGTTTCATCGGGGTTGATCGTTGGGGAGTTGAGCTATTCGGTGGAACCAGAATGCAATGATTTTTCCTGTCGGGGAGAAGTTGTATCCTGTAACAAAAATTCCAGAAGATCCAAGCCTTCTGGAACAAACGCTGAACTGGCCGAACCTTTATTGGGTTGTGCATCATCAACCATAAAATGGTCGGGTGATAGGCTGTGCAGTTCAAAATCTGAGCCTTTGAGGGGAGAGACCTCAAAGTCATCTGTACCACCTAATGAAGTAGGTGATGAGGAAAGTTGAGGGTTCTCCAAGTGTACAACCGATGCCTTTTGAGAGACAACGGAGGAATCGGTTTGGGGGATGGCAGATTCCCGTGGCCCGGATGGGACAACTTCAACTGTCATAGATTGTTGAGAATCGATAACTGGCTTGTGTGGCTTGGCCGAATGTTTCATAGACCTCTTTAGAGGAGATCTAGGGGGATTTAGAGTGCCTCCTCTTTTGAGAAGGGATTTAGACTTGGGTAGCCTCCGAAGGAGATTTCGGAGGCGTAGTCCGGGAAGCGGATACAGAGGTATCAGTAGCCTTTGAAGATTTCTTCTTAGCGCCTCCCAATTTTACTTGAGGATTGAGGATCCTCCGGAATCTCTGGGTGTACAAACCCGGGGATTTCGGCATCTCCCAAGTGTAGATCGGGAGAGTGAGCAAAAGTAGACATACCTCGGCGAAGCGGCAGATCGGATGCAAGAGGCAACACGTCGAGAGCAGTTTAGGAGCAGACCAATCATAGACAAATTTTGGAGTTTTGGACTTGCGATCAGTATCGAAAGCAGCACCCATTTTGTGATGGAGAAATCATGGAGATAAATCTAGGATAGTCCATATGGCAACTTTTTGGGTGAGAGATCACGTTGGTTAACTCAGTAAAGAAATACTGAGCAAAGTCAATCCTTCTCTGAAAGATTAGTGCATGGGCTAGAGAAGTGATGTAAGAAGGAGATTGGTCGTGCCCACTTGTCTTCTTGGAAAGACAGTAGATAATATGAGTGAAGAAGGAGTTCCAGATGCCACCCATCTTGTTTTTGAGAAGAGTACCTGGACCTTTTGAGGCTTTGGAGGAGGATTGATGTTGATAGCCAAGAGTATGTACCACTTCTTCGTGTTCATTGCCAATTGTTGATCCCGATATTAACTCAACAATGATATTAATCTCTATTAGTTCGAATGAATGAGTGAGCGGAAGCGTTTTAAAGAACTAAAGAGATGCTCGGTAGAAAATACACACAGAAACAAACAAGTGAACTTATAATAAACAAGAGTTTAGCCCAAAGATTCACTTTCTATTGAATCTCATAAAACACCAAGAACACCGTAAGTATGTGAAAATATTCTGCTCTAAACAGGTGTGTGCGTATTGTTCAAAGTTAATAGAAGCGCTCTACGAGAGCCTTCTATTTATACTATTCTACAGGGGACAAGCTTTAGACAAGAAGTATAAAGGGTACATAAGACAACATCGTGGACTGCATCAGGTACAACGTTAATGTGGTGCGCCGTTTTCTACAAAGGCTGCAATGCATCATAGGTGGACACGTGGAATGTGCAGGGCATGCCTTGTACGAATGATCTTAGGGATCTTCGTACAGCAGAGGCACGTGAGAGGCACGAACGTCCTTGTCTTGAACTTCAAAATTCTTCATTCTTCTAAGTCTTCATACCTAAGAGGCTCTATCAAGTGTGACAGAGGCTCTGTGGCCTTGTCCTCTGAGAACGTCTTCTGTCGGATTCTTCACTTGGTGTCTTGGCAGAGGCTGTGTCGATGTTTTTACACTTTGCCTATTTTTCAATACTTTTTTATACATAAAAGTTGGAGCTAACAATCTCCCCCTAGGTATTGAAAAATATAAAATTGAAAATTGCATGGTTTTCTAAAATAAGAACACGACAAGAGGTATTTGACCTCTGTAGAAGATTTTCTTTCATATAAAGTTATGCCAGAGGCACTTACACTTGATTACATTCAAAGTATGAAGGAAAAAATAAGCAGAGGATGGTTGAGGATGTTAGACTCTGGCATGTGGGAAGTCGTTGTTTTTGGCTCCTGCGAGTCCTCCATCTTTAAGTTCACGATATATTTGGATGCAGAGGTTTCTAAAGCTTATGACAGAGTCGATGACCTCTATTAATTTGTCGGCAAGTGCTTGATCCATGAACTCTGTTCCTCTGTGTTCCATGAGGTTGGCTCTGAATTCGAGAAGAGACTTCGTTGCGTATTTTTGACAATCAATCTCTAGGAATAGCCTTAACTTTCCAGCAGGATCTCGATAGACGTACCCAACCCTTGGGAATGTGATAATAGAGTTTGGTCTGGCAGAAGGGGGGCAGTCGTTTTCTTGTGGTGGAAGATTTAATCTATTTACTCCAAGGTCGAGTCCCACTTGGAAGTCTGAGAGGCTGTAGAGCAGAAGCTTCTCTCACATTGTCTTCTTGATCACCATATATGCCCTCTGTACTTCGAGTCTTGTGTTGTAATTCTTCCTAGCCTAGCTCAGAAGTTCGGGCAGGTCATAAGGGCTCAGGTTCCTCAGATCAGCATCTAAAAATTTGGTCTCAGTTCTGTCGGCCCTTTTGACATGATAGATGTTGTAATGTATCTTTGTGCCTCTGGTGTGAGAGAGCTTGCAGTATATAACCTTTGTGATCTTTGAATTGGAGAAGACTTGTTTGACAGGTTTTGCTTTGGATCTGTAGAAGTCTTCTTCTAGCTGCTTGAGGTGGTCAGGTTGCAGAATGGATGGTGGCAGGGGGTCATTGATAGCTCTGTTGTACAAGAATTTATACACCACCTCTTCCATTTGTCGTGGATGTGCAACGGGTGGAGGCATGGGCCTGCGTAGAGCATCCATTATGCTGATCACTTGGGCCACCCGGTCTTCCGAAGGTTTTGCCTTAGGATCTATTACGGGTTTGGTTGACAGAGGGGGAACTCTGAAGGCCCAGTCTTCTTCTTCAGGTTTGGGTGTGACAAAAGCATCAAAAGAGCTTTTTAGTAGCTTTTCAGTGGGTTGATGCTTCTGCTTCTTAGGTTTTGGTTCCTCTGTCATAATGGTCTTTCCTTTGTCCTTGGCCTTAGGCTTCTGTACTTCTGCTTTTTGGGTTTGGGTTGCCTCTGGTAGTTTTATCGGTTGATCCTCTGAGGTCTTTTCTGATGGAGCTTTTTCTGTTGTTTTTGGTAGGATTGCCTCTGTTGATTTTGGCACTTGTGCTTTTGAGGACATTGATGGAAGTGCCTTTGTTGGTTTGTCAGAGGGCTTGGTTGGTGAGGTTGGTTTGGTTGGGGTTTTGCTCAGATATTTCCTTGGTTTTTGAGCTAATATTTTGGTTATGGGTTTGGTTTTGGGCTCTTCTGTTATTTTGGGTTTGGGAGATAAGGATTTTGTCTTTTCAGCTTCGGGTGTCGGGGATGGTAGTTTGGTTTCTCCGGTTGGTTTTGGTGTTGGGGTTGGTTGTTCTTTTTCAGAAGAGATAAGGATTTGGACATGCTCTGCGGCTATCTTTAGCTCGGGTGAGGATGGGTTCTCCTGTTGTTGAGTAGTTTCCACAGAGGTGGGTGTTTCCTCTGTGGTTCTCTTCTGCTGTTGAGTTTCAGAGGTTTTAGGTACTTGGGTTATTGGTTATGCATTAATTGGTGGTGGAGCTGGTAATCCTCTGTTGATTGCTCTTTCTTTCCTCTGTTTCTCCCCCTCAGGATGACCTGATGATCCACCAGAATCATCATCAGAGTCATCCTGACCCCTATCTGCTTTACCCTCTGCCCGGCACATAGTTGGTGGCTTCTTTGGCTGAGAGGCACCTGCGGCTAGCATTTTGGCACATAAGTCATCACAGATGCTAAGAAGGTAGGCGACCTCTGCCTCTGAGTTTAACCTTAGCTTGCCTACGCTGTTTTGGAAGTCTTTTACGTAATTGGCATTGGCGGTGGTGAAGGCTTTGATGAAGTCGGTCATTTCATTCAACACTTCTTGACCCAATTCTATGAGCTGGGCTCTGGTGATATAGTCTGTGGGCTTCAGAGCCTTGGTTTGATCGAGTGTATGCTCTTGTACTTTATCGAGGGCCATTTGAAGATCTTCAGTAGTGAGGACAACTGCAGAGGTTTATGGGAGATTCTTTTGAGCCTTTCTGGCCTACTTTAGCTGTTTTGAGAGACTTGCAATAGAGGTTTCCAGAGCAGAAGTGGAGGCCGGTGTAGTGGTTGCAGAGGTTGTTGCAGTAGGTGTCATTTTCGAGCAGGCAGTTTTCACCTCTGTGGACAGGTTATCCACTTTGGTGGTTAGAGTAATTACCCTTGTGGTAGCCTCTGTAAAAGTATCAAAAGACCTTTTCAACTCTTTCAATGAATTGGTCATAGAGGTGACAAGGGTTTGGAACTCACCCCTTGCGACATACGAACCAGTTGTAACCTTTGGGGGAACACATTCTTCCCTAGAGTTTGTCCTTGTTCCTTGGACACCTTCTTTCGCCCCTGTATTGATGTTGAGGGTGGAAGGATTTCCTTCTGATCCTTGAGCAGAGGTTTTTGAGGCCTCATACTCTACAGAAGTTCTGTTAAGAACATTGTCCTGGTCCACTCCAGAGATGGGTACAGGAATATCCTTAAGTTGACTTAGGGACTTGTCTAGAGTCCCTTCGTCTCTGTGCGCACTAAGCTCCTCTGAAGAGCTGATTGGTCCTATTTGTGTGCGTGTAGCAGAGGAAACAAATTCCTCTGCGGGATGGGCAGTTGTGATCTGGGGCAATTGATCACGAAAGAGAGAGTCATTTGGAGAGGACTCCCTCAGAATAGGTTCCCCGGATTCTAATGGCACAAAGGTGGAAAGAGGTACCTCTGCCCAGTTTGCTTGGGTTGGGGTCGAGCTGTGCTTCTCTTTTTCAATGGCACCTTCTGCCACTAGACTGGCGGTGTCAGAAATGTGGGTTGCACTAGGAGGGGTTGTGGTTGTGTGCCTCTTCCAACTTTGGCATCTTTTAAGGCTTCAGCCTCTGTCACACACCCTAACTCCGTATCTACCCGAGTCTCTTCTGCTTCTACCATTTCCTCTGGGCTTATTCATAGTGAGTCATAGCAGGGATGAAAAGCATGCAAGCTCTGTAATTGTGGGTGCATAAGTCCTTCTGGGGTAGTGGCCTGAATGCCCTCTGGGGTTTTGTCACCTTCCTCCATCTCAGAATCCACCTCTGAGATGATGATGGATGGGTTTGTGGTGGTCCATTCTGGGGGTGTCTCTAAGATTTGAGTTGTTGACTTGGATTGTATCTCTACCCAAGTATCCTCTGTTTCCAACATCTCCTCCGTGTTCTGTAGTTCCGGATCTTAGCTTGGAGGAGAAGGAAACTGATCATCGTGTTCCTCTAGGTAAGGGTCAACCTCTGGCAGAGTAGAGTCCATTTGGGCTGGTTCAGAGTTGAATTCTTGGAGGGCTTCTGCATTCCACATAGAGGTGTCCAGAGATTCGGCAATGTCGGGTCGTTGGATAAAAGCAGAGAAGTCAGTCTTCTCTGCATAATGGATTGGAGTTGGGAAAGGCAGAGGTTGTTCAGTGGAAGCTTCTTCTTCTGCAACGACTTCCTCTGCGATGGTCAGCAGAGGTGGCTTGGGCTTCTGTGCCTTTTTCTTCTTAGGCTTCGGGGCTCCCTCCTCTGAAGTTTTTGTCTTGCGCTTCTTTTTCTCTTTTGAAGGAGGGGGCGCAGAGGATGCAATAACCGTTTCTGGTAGAGGTTGGGGGATTTGTGCAGCACTCGCAGAGGTTCCCTCTGAAGGTTTCTTTGCTCTGGGAGCCTTCTTCGGTTTGGAGGGGGTGGCTGCCTTTGTCGTGGATACAGAGGAGATCATCTTTTTCCTCTGCAGACGAATTTTGGCTAGTTTTTGCTCGTGCTCTTCGGGGCTCATTCTCTCTACTACAATGGATCCTATGGGGGCTCCTAAACGCGGGGGTGTCACAGGACTCGGTTCTGGAGTCCTGTGATCGCGTATGTAGTCTAACCTAAGTTGTTCATTGGAGTCATAGGTCAGAAGTTTTGCTGTCAGAGGTCAGCAGAAACGATATCCTTCTACGTGCTTTGTGGCGGCCATTCTGCCCATAGGGTAGGTTTTGACAATAAGTCCTTCCATTGGCCATTTATTGATTTGTAGCAGAGGTTCCATAATGACTCCGATAGTCCTCTGGAACTGTAGGGCAGGGAGATCTTGAACATTTGGGCCTTTGGCCTTCTGTGTTGAGATGCGATGGTTGATTGTGTTCACAAGCTCTTGCATCATCAGAGCTGCAAAGTCAAGGGGTAGGTCATAATAAACCACGTACATAATGGCGAGGATTTGGTGTGAGGTTTGATCTGGACTCCCTACTTTGCCTGTGAGGCATCTGTTGAGGATCGAGAATAAGGTTCCACAGAGGTGGAAATCGGTTTCGTCTGAAGTCATTCCTTTTGTTCAGGTGGGTATTGTATCCCAACATCTCTATGAAGTCGCAGAGCTCTCTGTCAGAGGGGATCTCTGCGTATTCCTTGATCCCCAAAAGGCCCCTTGTTGGAAGGTTGAACTCAAGGGATAGCATTGTTCTGTTAAATTTGAGCTCTATGTTCTCCGATTTATCAGGTTTTGAGACATAGCCTCTGATTTCCCTTGTTTCTGCATCATAAAAGCAGCTCTGCCAGAACTGGTTCAGGTATCTGGCAGGGATGCAAGTGACGTTTTTGGTGAGTAGGGTGTTGAGTGGGTGGTTTTCAAGGATATTCAATAAAATGGCATGTTCGTCCCTAAAAGTTGTTCTTGATGGGACGAGGTAATGATTGTTGGGTTTGAGGGGTAATGAGTTCTCAAAATGCTCATCTTCAAGGAAGAGCTGCAGATGGGTAGATGGAGTGAAATCCACAGATTCACCTCCATATTCTTGTTCTTGATTGTGAGGCCTAGATTGGTGTTGAGAGTGCTCAGATCGAGCAGGGGAGTTCGCCACGGAGTTTATGGTGGAAGCCATGGTTGATTTCTTGCGGAAATGGAATAGAAATGAGATAGTTGCAGGTTTCGCCGGAGGTATTTGGAGATGAAGATCGTAAAAGATGAAGGATATGGGTAAACGGGATTATATAGGTGAGGGCTGAAACGGATAGAATTCCAAAGTAAAAAGTGAATTTAATGTATTTTGGTGTCTGCACTCGAGTTCTTACAGTTGTAGGTGACGCTCTGAACCGTCGTTTGACTGACACACCCACTAGAGGCGTGCAACATCATAGGTGGTAGAGAACGATTAGACGTCGTGCGCGGCCCATTAATGCTGAGCGCGTGGGCATCTCTATTCACAGATGACTGTCACTATAGAAAATAACCCGCATTTACAGAATCCCATTTCTGTGCACAAGTGTCAGATCGACAGAGGCTCTATGGTGGACTGAGCTCTGTCATTTGAAACCTTCTTTCATGACCTCGGAGCTTGCACCTTTACCAAAACGTTTGAAAAGACAGTGGAAATGATCGATAGAGTCTCTGTGTTGAAATTTAAAGTCACAGAGGCTCTGGCTTATAGAAGCTCTGCTATGCTCGACAGAGGCTCTGTGACCGGAAATTTCTAATAGCAGAGAGCTCATAAAACATTTTGAACATCCAAAGTTTTTAATGTTTTAAACAGTGTATCTAGGACATATTTGGAAATTGATGTCCTAGAAAACTGTTTTGTAAAGTTGTTTTGTGCGAGGTACTTACTCTTTGGTTTTCCTTTGTTCGGCAAAGTACCTGACTTCTGTGAATGTGTTGGATCAATACTCTCTTCTGGCTCCCCCTTGAATGACTACCCTCTGTGGATTATTCAAGGTCTCCTTCTGCTTCCCCTTGACCTATGCTTGGATCATATATGATAAGTAATGCATAAAACATAGGTCAAACTCTCCAGAGGTTCTGTGGAAATCGTCAGAGGCTCTGAGCAATTCCACAGAAGCTCTGTTGTGTACAGAACTTTTAAAGATAAGGAATTTACATACTAAAGAGTTTAAATATATACATATTTACAAGAAGATCAAGTTTCACTTACAGAGGTATCAATTCATGTTTAACATACCCAACTTACCCACCAAGAAAATGAATCTTTTCTCATCAAGTGCCTTGGTGAATAAGTCCGCAAGCTGGAATTCAGTGGACACAAAGTACATCTCGATTGGGCCTTGTTCAACATGATGCTTTAAGAAGTGGTACCGAATATCAATATGCTTTGTTTTAGAATGCTGTACTGGATTGGCAGAGATCGCAATGGCACTCTTTGAATCACAGAGGAATGGAATCTTCTGTATGTCAAGACCGTAGTCCTTTAGTTGAGTTCGCATCCACAGAACCTGGGAGCAACAGCTAGCAGCAACAACATATTCAGCTTCTGCTGTAGATGTCGACACACAATTCTGTTTCTTTGAAGTCCAACTGACTAATTTACCACCCAGGAACTGGCAACTCCCAGAGGTACTTTTTCGGTCGAGTTTACATCCTCCGTAGTCTGAATCTGTATAAGTCATGAGATCGAATCCAGAGTTCTTTGGATACCAGAGGCCAAGATTCTTGGTTCCCTTTAGGTATCTAAAGATCCTCTTTACAGCAAGAAGGTGTGATTCCTTTGTGTTAGCTTGATACCTTGCACAGAGGCATGTGGCATACATTATATCAGGTCTACTGGAAGTTAAGTATAAAAGAGACCCAATCATGCCTCTGTAGAGTTTGCACTCTACAGATTTACCACTTGGATCTGAGTGTAACTTATTTCCAGTTGACATGGGGTCTTCATGACAGAGGCATCAGAGAGTTTGAACTTAGAAAGAATGTCAGAGACATATTTTTCTTGATTGATAAAAATTCCCTCTGATGATTGTTTGACTTGGAGTCCTAGGAAGAAGTTTAGTTCTCCCATCATACTCATTTTAAACTCACTCTGCATGAGTTTTTCAAAATCTGTGCAGTGTTGTGCATTTGTAAAGCCAAAAATAATGTCGTCCACATAAATCTGCACAAGTAGAATCTCCTCACCTTTTCTTTTGTAAAACAAAGTAGTATCGGTTGTACCTCTTTCGAAATCATCGCCGAGAAGAAAAGGTCGAAAGGCGCTCGTACCATGCTCTTGGAGCCTATTTTAGTCCATACAGAGCTTTGTCAAGATAGTAAACGTGGTTTGGGTGGCACTTTCAAACCCTGGTGGCTACTGGACGTATACTTCTTCTTGGATTTGACCATTCAGAAAGGCGAATTTGACATCCATTTCGAAAACCTTAAAACCTCCGTGGGCTGCGAAGGCTAAGAAGATCCTTATCGCTTCGAGCCGTGCTACAGGGGCAAAGGTTTCATCGTAGTCAATGCCTTCTGCTTGGCAATATCCATCGGCCACCAATCTCGCCTTGTTTCGAATAACCACCCCATCCTCATCTTTCTTGTTTCTGAAGACCCATTTTGTCCCTATAGCTTGTTTCCCTTTTGGCAGAGGAACTAGGGTCCATACTTTATTTCGCTCAAACTGGAGAAGCTCTTCTTGCATAGCTTCAACCCAATTTGGATCATCCAGGGCCTCATAAACACGTTTGGGTTCGATCACACTGATAAAATTTGTAAAGAAACAAAAGTTAGCAGTGGCTGATATTGTCTTGACTTTTTCAGAAGGATCGCCGATTATTTGGTTCTGAGGATGGCTTTTCGTCCACTTGGTCATTTTTAGAAGATGGTCATTGTGAGCATCTAGTTGAACCTCTGTGGTTGCACTAGGTTGTTCTGGTGCAACCTCTGTAGTGGATGGTACTTCTGTGCTTGAATTCGGTGTTTCAGCTTGTGGAGGTATTTCGATAAGAGTTGGAATCGATTCCTCTGAGGATATAGAGACAGAATCCTCGTTTTCCTCTGGTATTGCTTCCTCTGTTGTAGCTGGAGTTGGTATTTCCAGTGCCTCTGTGGTAGTATCTTTGCTTGTATCGTCTTCTGCTCGCTCCCCCTCGACACTTGCATCTGCACGATTTACAGAAGAGGATGAAGTATTTAATGGACCAGTTAGAGATATACCTGACTCAGTCTGGTTGACAGAATATGTTTCTTCAGAGGCTCTGATGGCTCCGGCAGAGGGATCAATATCATCATGGAACATCTCTTCAAATAGCAAATTTAGATCTGCTTCTCTTGTCTTTGAGATGCCAGAGGATTCCTTTTTCAACCCGAGTTCTGAATTGATTTGTTCAGAAGTCCTTTGAAAAGAATCGTCAAAAAAGACATTGATACTCTCTACAATGGTTCGGGATCGCAGAAGATAAACTCTATAGGCCTTTGAGGTGGCAGAGTACCCTATGAACTTTCCTTCGTATGCTTTCACATCAAACTTTCCTCTAACATCTCTGTCGTTTAGAACGAAGCACTTGCATCCAAATACATGGAAGAACTTGATGTTTGGTCGCCTTTGATTGATCAAGTGGTAAGGTGTCTTGATGTGCCTCTTGACTATTGTTGATCGATTTTGTCTATAGCAAGCGGTTGATACAGCTTCTGCCCATAAAGAAATGGGCAATCCAGATGTTGTCAGCATAGTTCTTACAGCCTCCACAAGCGTGCGGTTCTTTCGTTCAACCAGGCCATTCTGTTGTGGGGTGTGTGCAGTAGAGAAGTTCTGAGATATGCCTTCTTCTGTAAGGTAAGCTTCAATGATAGAGTTTTTGAATTTTGTGCCATTGTCGCTTCTTAACTTTTGAATCCTGCACTCATACAGAACCTGGATTCTTTTCATTAGGTTTATCAGAATGTTTGGAACATCTGATTTCTTTCTGATAAATTCCACCCATGTATATCTCGAGTATTCATCAATCAACACTAGTATGTACTTCTTGCGACATAGGCTCTGTGTAGCAATTGGACCGCAGAGGTCAACGTGGAGCATGTACAGAGGCCTAGGGCAAGACACATCAGTCTTCCCTTTATGGGAAGCTGTTTTGATTTTACCCATTTCACAAGCAGAGCACAAATGATCTTTACTAAATTTGACATTTGGCAGACCTTTAACAAGATCAAGTTTAACAAGCTTATCTAAAGTATGAAAGTTCAAGTGGCAGAACCTGTTATGCCATAACCAGGCTTCTTCGTTCTTACATGCAACAAGACAGAGCTTGTCCTTCTTATTCTTGACACTAAAGTTCATGAGGTACAAATCTCCCTTTCATTCAGCTCGCATAAGTTCAACTCATGTATCTTCACCTTGCAGAGAGCAGAAGGTTCTTTTGAACATGACGTCAAAACCCGTATCACAAAGTTGGCTAACACTGAGAAGATTGTGTTTAAGGCCATCCACATATGAAACTTTGCGAACGGTTATGTTTTCCTTTTTGATGACTCCATAGCCTTTAATATATCCCTTCTTGTTGTCGCCAAAGGTTACAGATCCTCCATCGAGTTTATCTTTGAACGAGGATAGTAGACCTCTGTCGCCAGTCATGTGCCCCGAGCACCCGGAGTCTAGATACCAGATCGGCACATACTGCTTCTGTAACACAATCGGAGATTTTTAGGTACCCATTTCCAAATGGGTCCAACTTTGTTAGGGGGTTTCAAGGTTGCCGTAGCATCCTTGGGTTTGGTTTTAACTTCCGATGAAGAACCAGTTTGTTTCTTCTTACCCTTGAATTTTGCATTCTTTTTGGGTTTAGAGAGGAAACAATGCGGACTTGAGAAGTGTTGGTTCAATTGATGCATAAGTTCAAAACAATGACAATAATGAATATGCAAAGAAGTTTGCTTAAACTTTTCATTGAAAACACTGAATACAGGTACAGAGGCTTTATTATTACAATCTACCCTAGCATTTGACTTCCTATTACAAGAAGACCTATGTAGACTAGATTGATTTTTTGAAAATTCTCTGTTGAGAGTAGCCTTCTGTGGACCCTTTCCTCTATGGTGAACTTCTGCAGGTTTCACTGTCACAGAAGTAAAAGACTTGTTATTTTCCACCCATTTTCCCTTTTGTTGCCAAGTTAGTTTTTCTTGAAAAGGCCTAAAAGGTTTTGGTACTTTTGTACAATGAGAGGATTTTTCCTTTTCTTGTTTAATTTTCTCAAGCTCAAGAGAGGTTTTGTCTTGTATACACATGTCCAAAAAGTCTGGACAGATAGGAACCCTTGTGGTTTTCTCCTTAGGAGGAATTGTTCTGTTAAGAATTCCAGGGGAAGTTTAATTCCCTCTGAACCACTGGGAACTATCTCTGACTCAATTGAGTCAGTCTCAGATTCGTCAGAGGATGAATCGTCCTCATATACAGAGGTTGAGTCACTGGGATCTTTGTCGACAGAGGCAGGACTTTCTGAGCATGTGCCATACTCGCTTTCTTCCTTTTCTTTGGGACTATCTTTAGCAGAAGTATTTATCAAGATTTCCTCAGAGAGGTTTTGTTCAACAGAGGATGTACAGAGGTTCTCATAAAAATTGTGATAAACCCAGAATCTAGCAATCAAATATAGAGATAAAATCTAGAGTGCAAACTTGTCATCCATATATTGATCAATGAGTACAAATGACAAATGCTACAAGTGTTATGGAAATTACAAAGGAGTCTTCTTTATATAGTAGGGCCATGACATGCCCATGCCTCTACTAAGAAGAACAGTACAAGATATTAATACTGTCTTGATAGCTACAATAATGCCCTAACAATCTCCCCCTTAGCTATCAAGTCAGAAAGGGTCTTCTTCTTCTTCGAAACCCAAGATGCGTTTCAATTCTTCGCATAGCCATCCTGAAATTCAATCTTTCATCTATCTATTCAATGGCTCTTGACAGAACTCTTCTAGGTCTTGAAGACATCCAAGTAACTTTTCGTTCAGAATCATGTCTTTTGAGCTTTTCTATCAACTGAAGTCTTACACGCTTGAGCGTACCGTCCGAATACTTTTCCAACTCATTAAACCGAATGAATATCTTATTTGCACCACTTCTGAACACAACACCAAACTCTGGTTCTCCAATCACAGTAAATAGTGCCATCTTCATTATTCCAAGCAAATCTTGATTAGGCCTTAACAAATTAACTCTTGGTTGATAACTTTCCACGGCCATTTGTAAATCATGACACTGTGTGAACAAGATGTGTCTTCTCAAAAACCTTTTGATGGCATTCAACGCAAGAGTCACGATTTCTCTTCTGATCTGAAGATATCTTAAATGATGATACATGAACTCAAAATCTTCCATCGTTAGGTGACAAAAATCAGCTTCAGAGAATCTGTAATCTCTACAATCCTGCCTCTGAACAACAAACTCTGGATACCACATTTTGTAGTATAACCAGGCAGTTACCTCCTTTATGGTCACAATTAACTTCTTGCTCCTCACCTCTCTTTTCTTTTGGCACTTGTCTCTCAGAAAGTACATATACTCGAACTTGTATTCGGCTGTCTGATCAGTAATTCCCAACACGGCGTAGGGATTCAAACTTCTGATTCTGTGCACAAACAATCTTCTTTCAGACTCTTCCAAGAATGGTGTTCTCAAATACAAAGTTCTTTGACGTTGTTCAAGTTCAGACAACTTTCTGCTATGTGAGGATGATGGACCAGGTTGATCAGCTAGATTGGAAGGACCAGCTTCGTCATGAGTAGGAATGACAGGTGGTACTTCAGGTGTAGAAGATGGAGGTTCAGTATCTTCAGGTTTTGGTTCTTTTAAAAATGGATCATGAAAAGATTGTGATTCAGGTTGAATGTGAATGGATTCAGAAGTTGGAATTGGTTCAGATACTGGTGTAGTGGTTTGAGTTGAACTGGTTTGGTTTAGGATAAAAGATAAAGGTATAGCATCAGATTGAACGGGTATAAAGGTACTTGAAATATGTTCAGGTGAATGTATAGGACTTACAATTATTTCTTCAGGAGTGTGTGGCCCATAGATTTCAGTTAGTATGTCTACCTCATCTTGTGTGAACCCAACACCTTGATCCTCTGGTTCATAAGTAAGCAATGCGAACGGTTCTGCTTCCTCCTTTACTTTCCAATACTTATCATATTCTCTTGCCAGATCATCACCTTCATCACCAGAAATGATTTCAATCAATTCAACAGATTCCACAAACCTGTCTACCACTTCCCTTATCTCCTCATCATTTACCTCAGGCTTTTCAACCGTCGGTTCTGCATTTGGATCAACATATAATACGATCTGTTTTCCGCTTTCATCACCCATAGCTCCAGATTCAAACATTTCAGAAATTTTAGCAACAGTCGGATTCTTCTTTTGGCCTTGTGAACTTTCAGACTCAGCCCTTTTTTCTTACTCATCTCCCCCTCATGATCATGATCATCGGGATCCTAATCATGCTTCCATTTCAAACCCTGGGCTTGAGTCTTACAACTCTGATTCAGTAATGCTTTCAACTCATCTATGGACTGCTTCATATCATTCAAAGATTGTACAACTGTTGACTTGAAAGAAGTAAACTCCGTGGATAAGGTTTGGAACTCCGTGGATGTAACTGTAGATGTAGGTGTAGGTGGAGGTGGTGGTGGAGGTGGTGTAGATTGGAAGTTCTGTAGTAGCGATAATAGAGTTTTACTTTGTTGATCTTCAGGGCTAATGGACATCAGCTTAGCATAAAACAGATATCTTAACTCATCAATACCTTGATCAACTGGAGGTTGTTGAACTGAAGGAGGCTGAGTTACACGAGGCAGAGCCAAGTAAATTTCTGGTCGTGAACGTACAACGGGCTCTTCAATTACCGGCCCTTTGCCTTTCAATAAAGTTTTCACCCCTTGTAACTCCCGTATGAATGTTTCCTCAACAGCCTTTAGGGCGCCGTCGAGAGTTTCCCTTGTCACGAAGACGGGTAAAGTAACACCGGCACCACTTAGGTTCGCCGTTGACACAACAGTTGTTTCAACTGTGTGACCTACGCTCAGTGTTGGCATAGTGTTAGCACTGGTAGGATTTCCACTCTGTCCTTGTAGTCCTGTGAGAGGATCTACTCTGAGTGTTCCGGATGGGTCACGAAGACTCGCATCAGTTGTTCCAGAAAGTGTCATATTCAAAGAATCAAAAATATTAGCAATAGGCACAAGACGCTCAATATGTGCAGAAATGAAGGTCGGGGACCGGGGAGGAGGTCGCTCTGTTTAAATACTCGAAATCTCCAAGTGAGATCCGGATAGATTATGTGCTAAAGCCCCGTGAGAAGATGAGACAGCTTCTTGTTGAGAATAAGCTGAATGGCTGGCTGAGTTGTGCAATTGCGTTACTAGGCGAGTAACGTCTTTTTCAACACCTGATCCCAACAAATGAGATCTGGTGGTGGATGTGGCTGCCCTTCTGGTATAGAAATGTTTGGTAGCTCTCACACTCTCCATATTTTTTTCTTCATTTTCTCTCGCAGACTCACATATATTTTCAACTAATTCTCCCTCGGTTCTCCTTATACCTCCCATTCCTTCACTAACTTGAGAAGACATCAATGGCATGTCATCAAAGTTGGGCTCTTCCACATCAATATTAGCTGACAAATTCATTTGTGGAAACACTAGAATATCAGCAACATCACCAAACATATTTTCTGCATCAGCACCATCATTTCCATCATTATTATCATCAGAATCTCCATCATTTTGTTCCTCCGCGGGATCAGATGCGTTGTCAGACTCTGTACTATCAACAGAATACTCAACTAAAGAAGCATCCCCAATGTGTTTAGGAACTACATCTTCAGAATTGTCTTGTACAAGGTCATCTATATATGTGTCCTCAGACGATGACCCTGCATCTTCAAGTACAGGTGACTGACCCCCACCAGTTCCCCTCTCGGTATTTTCCCTCGACTCTCCCCGTTCAGTAGCCCTTGCATCCTGAAACCTCACAGACTCCTCTCGCCTAGGGGTTGAGACTTGGGTAGGTCCCTCCGGTGTTGGCCGAACCATAGACTTTCTATAATCAATGATACACTCAGCGTCCTGATCCGCGTATGAAAGGAACCCTTCCGGTAATGGCATTTCAAAGTCATATTTCCTCTTTGGTAGTTGAATGAACTGCATTGGTTTCTCGGGCACAGAAGGATGATTTACTCTTCATGGAATTTCTCGGTTAGAACGAAGCATACTCTGAATGATGATTTGAAGAAACCTCATGTATGGAATGTAAGGCTTTCCCTTGTTTTGACGACGTAGCTCGATCTTTTCGTTCAGTTCATGCCAGAAGATGTCTGCATAATCTACGTGAAGATCATACACCACCGCATGAAACAACTTCAGAAGTCCGATACTGGCACTGTCAGTTCCCGAATGTTTGGCAGTTAAGCACCGGTTAAGAATTGAAAAGATTGTATAGTACAAAGGTGGTAGATTCGCCTTATTGAAACCCTTCACTCGTGTTAAATTCTCAGTATATCCCATTGCGCGTATGCCTTCAAACACTTCCTCCTCAGACGGATAATCATCGAATTCAGTCTTTCCTTCTCTAGAATCAGGCTCAGGTAGCCTCAGTACAAGTCTCAGTTTTTGAAAGTCGAGCTTCGTGATAAATTCATCGACCTGAAATAGAAAGACCGGTCTGCCGTTCTCCATGGATGTGGTTATCGTCTTCCATGCTTGCTGTAAATATAGCATAGGCACATTGATTGTGTTAGTCAATGCGTACGCTAGCGGGTGTATTCTGAGCACTTCTTTTACCACTGGATGAATGTTGATCTTATCAAAATCAACATGATGGTTGTTGAAGATGATCTGTACATAATTGATCGGATGAATGATTAAGTGATCGGGATGAACTCCGGCTTGTGATAGGTGTACAGATCTCGTTGATGGTAAAGGAACATCAGCTGTCGGATCGGGTATTCTCGGAACATGTTCACCAAAGCCCTGAACACGGCTTTGTTCTTCCTGATTTGCCATCTGAAATGTTGTTTTGGAACAAAACAGTTCTGAAAAAGGTTATCATTTTGAAAAAGATTTGAATTTTTTTTTGAAATTTTCTAAGTGTAGGATTCGGATCACACACACACACTATGGATTCGGATGAACAAGGGTCCGAAACCAAGGATTTCGAATCAAGGAGAATCCGAAACTAAGGGATTTCGAATCAAGGAGGATCCGAAACCAAGGATTTCGAACCAAGAAGGATTCGAAACCAAGGATTTCGAATCAAGAAGGATCCGAAACCATGACTTAGTTGATTTCAACATTTTCAAAAAAATCTTTTAAACACCAGATTTCGTATCCAAAAGGAACCGAAACCAATGATTTCGTATCCAGAAGGATTCGAAACCAATGATTTCGTATCCTGATGGATTCGAAATCATAACATGTTAGCATGTACCCTTTTCTAAAAAAATTGTCCATGATTTCGTATCAACAAGGATTCTAAATCAGGACTTCATACATTTTAGCATCAAGAAGCATTTTAGATCACAAGAATGATTTGAAACCCTAACATCATTTCTGACCTAAGAAGGGTTCGAAACCCTAAAACCACAAACATATGATGAACTTGAAGAACATGAAGAACATTTGTTAAACTCGAACTGATTTTTCACAAATAATCATAACAGATGAATGAAATCGATGAAAATACATGGATAGAAAGATGTATAAACAAAAATCGAATCTAATGAGACTAAAATCAACATAAATGGTTACCTGATGAAGAAGAATCGAACAGATGAAGTTTGAGGTTGAAGATGATGAACAATGCTTTCTTTGAGAGGATTCGAATCGTTTTCAAGAAGTGAAAAAGTGGGAAATGATATTTTGAACTCTATTTATACTTAAAAAAAATTGGACACTTGGCACGATTTAGAGTACCCCACTTGGCAAACAGTAGAAAAAGGCATGTCTGAAAAATAGACATGGCACTGTTCATCTGAACAATTTGCAAGAACAAAGATGCAAAAAGTTCCAAAAGAATTAGAATTAGATAAAGTTGTGATTTTTAACAAAAATTGGTTTCGTACACTCTTAGATCCGAAACCTTTGGTTTCGCATCCTTAAGGGTTCGAAACCTTTACCGATTTCCACTAACTCATTTTCAGAAATGTGATTTAGTTTTTCTTCTGAAGAGGCAGGCATGAACTCAGGTGCCTCTGCAGATAGTTTTGTTTCAGAATCTATAGTGCAGACAAAGGCAACCCGTGTTTGAGTCTCTGGGTCACCGAACTTGAAGATTCCTATCTGATCTTGTGTTTTCAGATACCTTTTAGGTTTGGAGTCTCTTTTGACAGAGGCTGAGGTTGATAAATCTGTGTTTTGATACCACACATTTATCATCTTCAGAGGATTCCTCTTGTGCGGTTCCCCAGAGATTTTCTGCCTTTTGCTTACAGAGGTTAAGTCTGGAAATCCTGGTTTTCTTGTGCTTCCAATACAAAATAGAGAAGACAGGGACTTGTCTCTTTTGGTTCCAGTGTATGGATCTATATCACAGAAGCCAATTCCCCTTCTTCCTATTTATGTATTGATTTTTTCATATACCTTATGTGGATCTTGATACTTTCTGATTAAGAGGTCTCTGCTGACAAGTCTTGATGTAGGACATCCCTTTCCTTTTGAAAAAAGTTCTTTAGAGCAAGGATGTTCATTCTGTCGCTCTCATTGTCCAAAAGTTGCTTTGTTTTAGCTTTAAGGGCAGAATTAAGTTCTGAGATATTTTCTTTTAAAGGATTTAAATGTTTGTGCCAGTTGGTCTCAATCTCATCCTTTTCCAAAGATATTTTTTCCTTTTCTTGAGTGAGAAGTTTGGCTTCTCTCTCAAAGAATGCAAGCTTTTTCTGAATACTTTCACAAGTTCTTTTTAGTTCAGTGTAATCTTCTGTCAGTTTAACAAAATTTACATCAGTTTCATTAGAAGTAGAGTCAGAAGTGGATACCTCACTATCAGAATCGGAAGAGCTGACTTCTGCCATTCCGCAGAACAGGTCATTTTTCTTTTCCCCTTCGTCAGAGGATTCATCTGACTGCCAATTCTCCTATTCCACCATGAGCGACTTCTGAGCATAGTACTCTGCCTTCTTTTTATAGAAAGCAGAGTCCCTCTGGGGGCGATTGGGTTTGCTCCTGCAGTCTGCAACATAGTGGCTTGTCTTGGACAGTTGAAGCATCCCTGATTCTGGGGCGCATTCCCAGCTCTGTCACCTGACCTCTGTTGGTCACCACCTCTATCATTTGACCTCTGTTGGTCATTCGCATCTTCTTTTCCTTGATTTCTTGGCTCATACTTCCCACTCCTATCATTTCTTCCATCACGTTCATTTCCACCCTTCTTCCGGTATCCTCTGCCAAACTTTCTTCTTCTTTGGTTTCTCCTTTGCTTCTGTAGCCTTTCCAACATGTGTAAGAGGCCCACCGGTTTGAGCTTTTTCCTGAGAAATCTGATGTTCT
The DNA here is from genome assembly GCA_033807775.1 of Saussurea involucrata. Classification (NCBI taxonomy): domain Eukaryota; kingdom Viridiplantae; phylum Streptophyta; class Magnoliopsida; order Asterales; family Asteraceae; genus Saussurea; species Saussurea involucrata. Next base: position 69,587,374 of record CM066320.1, read on the forward strand.
TGGACAGCCAATGTTCCATAAAGATCTGACAGAGTCCAGGTGTCTAAGTCCTGATTAGTTTGCAGAGACATAGACAACTGGAGCCATTCTTCGTTTAGGCTCTTTTGGAACATGACGTTGTTCTCTTCAGAAGTTCTGTGAATTCCGAACTTTTTACACTTGTTGATTAGAGAGTTGAACCTGTCGTATGTTGACTGCAGAGATTCAGTCGGCAGAGCTTTGAAAGTATAGTACTCGTTGATGCATTGGGCTCTGCGGTTCTTCTGAATCTTGGCCCCGCCCTCTAGCTATTTTTCAAGCTCTTTCCATAGATCATAGGCAGATTCACATGCATCCAAAGACTGAAAGAGGTCATTTGGGATGGCCATTATCAGAAGTCGCTTGGCCTTCTGAGCGATTTCGTATTTCTCCCAGTCAGCTGGAGACCATTTATCCATCGCCTTTGGCTTTTCGTACTCGGCAACCTCTGGAGTATCATCTGTGGCCGGTACCCGTGGTACTGTGACCATAGGGACGTAAGATGAATTGAGGACATAAGTGAGGAGATCTTTATCAGTACCCTCAAAGAAATTAATCATTCGTATCTTCCATTGAGGGTACTCATCTTTGAGTAGAGTGGGTGGCTTGGTTAAAGAACCAACAGTGAAAAAGTTGTTTGTGTTCGCCATTTTGAAAATAGTTTGAAAAATACCATAAAACAGAGTGTGGACAGAAAACTTTCAGATGACGGGATGGATTCTTCGAAAAGAGTTTATAAGCTTAAAAATCTTGAACAATGCACTAAAATGGAAAGATTTAACCAAAGAAATAGTTTCTGTTAGTTTACTAAAGTCGAACTGGTCGAGAATAGCAGAAAAATAGAGGTTGTTTGAAAAATGAAGAACAGGTTAAAATCAGTCCAAGTTTCTACCGAAAAGAGTTGAAATCATTGTTAGAGAGGATCTCTTGATATAGAAAATCAAGGATGGCTCTGATACCAATTGTTGATCCCGATATTAACTCAACAATGATATTAATCTCTATTAGTTCGAATGAATGAGTGAGCGGAAGCGTTTTAAAGAACTAAAGAGATGCTCGGTAGAAAATACACACAGAAACAAACAAGTGAACTTATAATAAACAAGAGTTTAGCCCAAAGATTCAATTTCTATTGATTCTCATAAAACACCAAGAACACCGTAAGTATGCGAAAATATTATGCTCTAAACAGGTGTGTGCGTATTGATCAAAGTTAATAGAAGCGCTCTACAAGAGCCTTCTATTTATACTATTCTACAGGGGACAAGATTTAGACAAGAAGTACAAATAGTACATAAGACAACATCGTGGACTGCATCAGGTACAGCGTTAATGTGGTGCGCCATTTTCTGCAAAGGCTGCAATGCATCAGAGTTGGACACGTGGAATATGCAGGGCACGCCTTGTACGAATGATCTTCAGGATCTTCGTACAGCAGAGGCACGTGAAAGGCACGAACGTCCTTGTCTTGAACTTCAGAATACTTCATTCTTCTAAGTCTTCATACCACAGAGGCTCTGTCAAGTGTGACATAGGCTCTATGGCCTTGTCCTCTGAGAACGTCTTCTGTCGGATTCTTCACTTGGTGTCTTGGCCGAGGCTCTGTCAATGTTTGTTGGATCCCAGATACACTTAATCAAGATTAACAATCTATTAGTGGAGTTTAGAGTTTGATGCGGAAGCGTATTAAACTAACAGATATGTTTGATAGATATTAGAACGCACATATATAAAGAAAACAGTAAAGAATGAAAAGGATTTCTTAAATAGTTACTGTCATTCAATATATAATAACAACACGAAGAACAGATTAATAACTGTTGGTGTGTGTGAGAATATAACACTCAGATATTTGACAATAAAGCTTGAGAGTATTAGTGATTCCTTTTGTTTTCGTCCTTAGGAAGATCTTAACATGAGACTTCCTTTTATACTACTCTTAGAAGACTATGAAGTAGGTCACTGTTCCTTTTACGGCATGAATAGTAAACTGGATGGTGTGAACAGTGGACTGGATGGTGTGAGCAGTTGTTTGAGCCATGCGCATTTAATGGAGCAGATGTACTTTTGGTAAATGCATTAAATGGCGCAGACGTCTATTTTGTACCTTGCCCTATTGAGTCCACTCAGAGCTTGACACGTGTTTTGATAGTACTTTTTCATGCAAGTTGATGAACGTATTCAGTAATATCTTCCAAGTCTTCATTGAGGACCACAGAGGCTCTGTAATGAATTACAGAGGTTCTGCGGTCTGGTCCTCTGTGGAGCAGTCTTCGCCGGATTCCGAGTCTTTGGTCTTCTTTGTGCGTATGACAGAGCTTCTGTAGGAAGCCTCTGCTGCTTCTGTAGCTTCTTGACCTTGATTTCTCGGTAATGTCGGCAGAGCCTCTGTAAGAGGCTTTCTTCACTTAGCCTATTTTTCACTACTTCTAAATACTTCTATGATTAGGAAGATTGAAGCTAACAATCTCCCCCTAAGTAGTGAAAAATAAAAAATTTGAACTTGAGTTAAGTTTGGCTAAGTTAGATAAGACAGAGGTAAAACAATACCTCGAAATTTCTTTCATTTAGAAATATGCCAGAGGCATTTTACATTTGAGTACAATGAAAGATAAAACTTTGTTTGCAGAGATTGGAGGTCTGAGAATCAGATTTTGGCATCTTTGAAATTGTTGTAGCTTCTGTTGTCTCTGCCGACTTTTCTGATCTCTTTGTAGAATCTGATGCAGAGTTCTCTTAGGCGGATTGTTGAGTCTATTTCTCTGATGAAAGTCTCTGCATCATCTCTATCCATTTTCTCTGTACCTCTGTATTTTACAAGGCTTGCTCTGAATTTTCTCAGAGTACTGGTTGCGTACTTCTGAAAATCCATGAGTACAAAAAGTTTAACCTGGTGTTGTGGGTTTTGAAATACTAACCCAAATCTTGGTTCTCTGATGATTGAGTTGGGCACAGCGTCTGGTGGGCAGCGATCTTCTGGTGGTCGTAGATCTAGATGTTTGAGACCAAGATCTTTTCCCAGCTGAAAATCTATCATGCTGTATAGCAGAAGCTTTTCCCTCATCGCTTTTCTCAACACTTGATAGGCTCTGGTATTAGGCTCTGTGTTGTAGTTGTCTTTTGTCCATTGCAGAAGGTCAGGTAGATCGTAAGGATTGATGTTTCTTAAGTCAGCATCAGCGAAGGTAGATTCTGAATTGTTCTCTCTTCTAACTTTGTAAAGATTGTACCTGACCCTTGGATAGGTTCTTGTGAAGGAGAATCTGCAGAAGATCACCTTTTTGATTTTGTGAATTGAGAAGACATCTGCTTTGGCTCTTGGCTTTGTTCTTGTGAAGATGTTCTCAAATTCTTCTCTGATCCTTGGATCTGTCACATGATCTACTGGATGATTTGTCTGATAGGATTGTTTGTAGAGGTATTTGTATACCACTTCTTCCATCTCTTCATGTGTTGGACCAGGTCGTGGAATTTGTCTTCTGAGACTCTCCATCTGTTGAACAACTTCTGCAGCTCTACCAGCTAGAGGAATTTCTGACAGAGGCTTCAATCCATGTGCCCAGTCAACTTCTTCGGGTTTTGGGGTTTGAAAGGCGTCAAACGCACTCTTCATTAGTTTTTATGTTGGCTTTGGCAATGTTTTCTTCTTCTTTGGCTCTTCTGTCAGTATCCCTTTGCCCTTATCTTTTGCTATTGTCGTGGCAGAACCTGTTGCTTCTGTGGGTTTTGAGGTTGGCACTTCTGTTGGTTTGATAGAGGTTGCCTCTGTGGATTTTGACGATTGTGATTTAGAGGACTTTTGTGGCGATGGTTCTGTTGGCTTGACTTGCTCTGTAACCTCTGTTGGAGGTTGTTTGATGACTTCTTCTGCGAGCTCAGTTTCTGTTGATGAAGTGTTGTCATTGAATCTTCTTGCCATTCTGAAAGCTAAAGTGAACCTGTGCCTTTCTTCTTCTCTCTTCACCATACGATCACTCATTGTTGTGTGCATCCTTTTCAGAATGTCAGAAGCAGAGGTCGTTGCTCTTTTTGGTTTGGTGGCAATCGACTTTCTTCTGGGTATGGTTTGGGTGTTTCCACAGAGGTGGGTGTTTTCTCTGTGGTTGGTTCATCTGTTTCTTCCAAAATGATTACCTCAGGGGCGGTTGTTGCCTCTGTGGCTTGCTGTTCTGCTTCTGGAGTTTTGGTTTCGTCAGGAGATGATTCCACAGAGATGGGTGTTGTCTCTGTGGTCTTTTGGGTTTGTTGTTGTCGGGTCTGTTCTGGAGGTGCTTGACTCAGAGGTTCTGCGGCTATTGGTGGACCTGTAAGTCCTCTGCTTGCAGTTTTCTCTGTAGTTTTCTCCCCCTCAGGATGATCTGATGGACCAGGATGGTCATCATCATCAGAGTCATCCTGACCCTTGTCTGATGTACCCTCTGCTCTGCAGGAAGCATCGGGTTTCTTTGGCATTGTGGCTCCAGCAGCGATCAGTTTCGCGCAGACATCATCACAGAGGCCAAGAAGAGTTGCTAGCTTTGCCTCTGTTTTGAATCTCATCCTTCCTACACTTTCTCTGAAATCTTTGACGAAGTTAGCATTGGCAGTGGTGAAGGAAAGGATGACTTCTGTCACTTGATTAATCACGTTCTGCCCAAGCTCTGTCAGCTGTGCTCTTGTCATGTAGTCTTTGGGTTGCATCAGCATGGTATTTCGCATGGCTTCTTCTTGAACTTTTTGTAGGGCCTTCTGTAGATCTGCAGGAGTGATGCCCGTTGACACTGAAGTCTGTTTGTTCAATTGATCAAGGAATTTGTTGATTGAGTTCTAAATCGAAGGAGTAGTTGTTGCGGCAGAAGTGGTGGATGCAGTAGCAGCAGACTTCATCTGTGAGATGGCAGTTTTCACCTCTGTGGACAGGTTGTCCATTTTGGTGTTTAGGTTTAGCAGTGCCAGTGATGTTGTCTCTACAAAAGATTTGAAAGAGCTTTGCAACTCTTTCAAGGTTTGGTTCACAGAGGTTTCAAGGGTTTGGAACTCATCCCTTGTAACTTGTGTTCCGGTGGTAACCTGTGGAGGAACACATTCGTCTCCAGAGTGAATCCCTGTTCCTGGGATACCTTCTTTCATTCCTGTTTGTACGTTGAGAATGGAAGGATTTCCTTCTGATCCTTGAGAAGAAACATGAGTTTCAATCCCTACAGAAGTTCTGAGAAGAACATTGTCCAAATCCACTCCAGAGGTGGGTATTGGAATATCCTTCTGTTGACTAGGAGACTTGTCTAGAGTCTCTTTGTCTTTGTGCTCTCTACTTCTCTCTGAAAGAAGTGTGGGTCTTAACAAGTGCGTGGCAGAGGAAACAAATTCCTCTGTTGGGCGTTCTTCTGTGATCTGGGGCAATTGATCACGAACTATAGGTGAGTCTCTTTGAGGAGACTCCCTAGGAATGGATTCCCCGGTTTCTGTGGGCACAGAGGTTGAAAGAGTAACCTCTGGCTGGATGGGTTGGGGTAGGTTCGAGCTGTGCTGCTCTTTTTCAATGACACCTTCTGCAGCTAGACCTGCGGTGTCAGAAATGTGGGTTGCACTGGGAGTTGGTTTTGGTTGTGTGCCTCTATTTATCCAGGCATCTTTTCTTGCTTCTTCCCTAAGTTCTGTGGAAGTTCCTTGCTCTGGTCGTAATTGGTCATACACTTGATGAGATCCAAATAATCTCATGACATGTGGATGATAAAGACCCTTACGTATCCAGACAGCTTCTTCTTCATCTGAATCTGTCTCTAAGATCTCTATTTCTGTCTCTGTTGTTGCTAATCCCTCTTTTTGTACAACTTCGGCCCCTTTTTCTTTCTCTTCTTCCATCATGTTCTCAAAAGCCTCTGTAATTTCACCTCTGTTCAATTCAGCTTCAGTTTGTTCTATTTCTTCTAAAGCTGGGTTTGGACTTCTTCTGTGGACATCCAATCCTTGAATGAAAGGGTTTTGTAATATAACAGGGGTTTCGGCTGGTTGATTTCTAGGTGTTGTGTCATCTTCTTGCAGATGTGTGTCGATGCCCGAAATGAAGAAATCTTCTTCTGGAGAGTGGTGGTCGAGAGGTTGTGCCGTCCACCCTGCTGTATTTAGGGTGTTGGCAATTTCAGGGTTCTGTAAGAAGTCGTTCAGGTCTCCTTGGTGAGCAAATCTATCTGGAGATTGATAGGGTGATTGATACCTTTCTGTAGCCATTTCTTCTCCTGCAACTTCTTCTTCAGCAGTTTCCTCTTCTGCAATGGTTACCAACTTTGTAAGTGATTTACCATGATGTTCAGAAGTATGGCATGGGCTTCGCCGAAAGTAGTGGGTGAGGGGACCAAATAGCAGTTGTTGGATTTGATAGGAAGAATGGCTTCGAAATGATCCTTTGCTATAAAGTTTTGCAAGTGAGTCGTCGGAGCAAAGTCTGCTGAGTCCCCGGAATCTTGTTGTTCAATATTTCTTGCAAGGCTGGGGTTTTCAGAATGTTTTGAATGTGCAGGGGAGTGTTCCGGTGAGTTCGCCGGAGAGAGTTCAGAGGATGTAGCTCGAGAAGATGAAGCCATTTGATTTTAAGAATAAGATTTTTGCAAGCTTTTTGCAGGGTTTCGCCGGAGAAGAAGATGAGAGTTTGTAAAAGGTTTTATGTGAGGGTAAGCTTTGTTTTTATAGGATGGTAAAACGGTAGAATTCGAAAGAGTAAAATATATGGCAATGGATTAAAGTTTGGAATCCGCACTCGAGTTTGAGCGGCGGGTTCAACTTTCCAAATAAAAAACGTTCCATGTACTCCCAATGAAAATGGGACACGTAGGCCTTGTCAGAATATGACAGGACGTCGTGCGCGGCCCATTAATGCTAGGCGCGTGAGGTTGATTTTAGCCATATGAGTTTCACTCGCAGTAAAAGTAACCGTTATTACTACAGAGATGCCCAAGTAATCAGATTGACAGAGCTTCTGTAGTTACAGAGGCTCTGTGATCTTGAAAATCTTTGATTTTTTATCCCTTTTTCATCTCTCATTGTTATCATGACTTCTGTGGGGTTCTTCTTTAACCAAAACATTTGTAAAGGCATTGGAGAGGATAAAATCGGATTTTTGTGAAGAAATTTGCTTCGCAGGGGTTTTGTGGCTCTGTTGGAACTTGCAGAAGTTCTGTGAGGGCCAGCAGAAGCTCTATGAGAGAAAAAATCTCATAAAATAAATTTTATTAGTATTTTTGATCATCCAGTTTTTGATTTGGTTTAAGAGATGTTTTTCGGACATATTTGAAAGTTTGTGTCCGAGAAAACTGTTAAAAAAACGGTTTGTTCGAGAAGGTCATGGTCTGCGTTTTCGGTTTCCGAGATAACATTCCAAAAGATCGACAGAAGGTTAATTTGTGATCACAGAGCATATTTCCTACAGAAGCTCTATGACCTTAAATTTCTCCTAATTCGAATTTTGTGAAACTTTTTGAGCTTTTGATTTTTGAAATGTTATTCACAGTATATTTAGGACATATTTGACAATTCTTGTCCTAGAAAAGTGTTTTCCAAAAACCTTTTGTGCGAGAGACATACCTTTTGGTTCTTCTTTTCTCGGCAGTGATATCTGACTTCTGTCGATATGGAGTCATCGACATTTTTCTTTGGCTTTCCCTTGAAAGTTTTATCTCTTTAGATCATTTCAGGGTTCCCTTCTGCTCCCCCTTGATCTAATCACCTCTGTAGATCAAGTAATTTCCTTTTGCTCCCCCTTGACCTAATCACCTCTGTAGATCAAGTAATTTCCTTTTGCTCCCCCTTGACCTATGCTTGGATCAAAGAATGATAAGTTTTGCATAGAACATAGGTCATGGTCTTTCAGAGGTTCTGTAGGGGTCGTCAGAGGTTCTGAGTTGACTTACAGAAGCTCTGTGATTTTAAGAACTATTTAAGGTTTTAAGAATTTACATACAGAAGTAGAATCAATCAAAGCAATAAATTAAGCAATGTATTTACTTGTTATTTACAGAAGATAAAGCTATAATTACAGAGGATTTTCATACCATGTTAATCATTCCTAACTTACCCACCAAGAAGTTGAATCTTTTCTCGTCTAATGCTTTAGTGAATAAGTCAGCGAGTTGATATTCTGTGGGCACGAAATGCATTTCGATTGTACCGTATTCAACATGATGTTTCAAGAAATGATACCTTATATCGATATGCTTGGTTTTTGAGTGTTGCACAGGGTTGGCAGAGATAGCAATAGCACTTTTGGAATCACAGAAGATGGATATTTTGAACAGAATGTGGCCGTAGTCTTTTAGCTGAGTCTTCATCCATAGAACCTGAGAACAACAGCTAGCGGCAGCAACGTATTCAGCTTCTGCAGTGAATGTGGAGACACAATTCTGCTTCTTGGAGGTCCAACTGACTAGTTTACCACCTAGGAATTGACAACTCCCAGAGGTACTCTTTCTGTCGAGCATGCATCCTCCATAGTCTGAATCTGTATAAGCTTTAAGACTAAAACCAGAGTTCTGTGGATACCAGAGACCAAGATTGTTGGTCCCCTTCAGGTATCTCAAGATTCTTTTTACAGCATCATAATGTGATTTCTTTGGATTATCTTGATAACGTGCACAAAGACATGTGGCATGCATAATGTCAGGTCTGCTTGCTGTTAAGTATAACAGAGATCCAATCATGCCTCTATAGAGAGTACATTCTACAGAAATACCATTTGGATCTAAGAACAACTTATTTCCAGTGGCCATTGGAGTCTTCATTGCAGAGGTATCAGAGAGATTATATTTTAAAAGTATGTCAGAGACATATTTGGCTTGATTTATAAAAATTCCCTCTGAAGATTGTTTGACTTGAAGTCCGAGGAAGAATGTTAATTCTCCCATCATACTCATTTCAAACTCACTCTGCATGAGTTTTTCAAAAAATTTGCACTCTTCTGAATTTGTAGACCCAAAAATTATGTCATCTACGTATATTTGTACAAGCATTATCTCACTATTTTTGCGTTTATAGAATAAGGTAGTATCTGTTGTACCTCTGTTGTAGCCATTGACTAGAAGGAAGGTAGAAAGTCGTTCGTACCATGCTCTTGGAGCCTGTTTCAGTCCGTATAGAGCCTTTTCAAGGTAGTATACATGCCTTGGAAACTTTGAGCTTTCAAAACCTGGTGGATGATTTACGTAAACCTCTTCTTGGATTTCACCGTTTAGAAAAGCTGATTTTACGTCCATCTGATAGACTTTAAAACCTCTGTGGGCTGCGAAGGCTAAGAATATTCTTATTGCTTCGAGACGTGCGACAGGGGCAAAAGTCTCATCGTAGTTTATGCCTTCTTCTTGTCTATATCCTTTTGCTACTAATCTTGCTTTGTTTCTGACGACCACTCCATCTTCATCCTTCTTGTTTCTGTAGACCCATTTAGTCCCAATGGCCTGTTTCCCTCTTGGCAGAGGTACTAAAGTCCATACTTTGTTACGCTCAAATTGCAGAAGTTCTTCTTGCATGGCGTCTATCCAGTTTGGGTCATCTAGGGCTTCAGAAATCTTCTTTGGTTCTATAACACTAATAAAATTTGTAAAGAAACAAAAATTTGCAGTGGCAGACCTTGTTTTTACTGAGTCAGAAGGTTCTCCAATTATTTGGTTTGGAGGATGGCTTTTTGTCCACTGAGTTGTGCGTGGAAGATGATCATCAATGTCATCAAAACTTTCTTCAGAGGCTTCTTGTGTTTCTTCTTGTGCAGCCTCTGATGTTCTTCGTGCCTTGGTAGTTGATTCTACCGTTTGTGGAATGATTGGTACGAGTGGTGGTGGAGTTTGTTCCTCTGAGGATGTATAGTCTTGGTCCTCGATCCCCTCTGTAATTGGTTCTTCTGTGGTTTGTGCAGCTTTTGTGGTCGTTTTTCTTGATGTTTCATCTTCTGCACTTTCTTCTGCTTCGGCAATTGCATCTGTAGTATTTATAGAAGAAGATGAAGCATTATTTGGACCAGTTAGAGTCATACCTGTAGGATTTTGTCCGACAGAGGATGGTTCTTCGGAAACTCTGATGGTTCCGACAGAAGGATCAATGTCATTGTGGAACATCTCCAAAAATAGAAGATTCAAATCTTCTTTTGTTCTTGAGATGTCAGAGAATTTCCCTTTAATTCCGAGTTCTGAACTTATTTGCTCAGAAGTCATTTGGAATGAATCATCAAAAGAAACATTGATGCTTTCTACAATCTTGTGAGACTTTGTAAGGAATGTTCTGTAGGCTTTGGAAGTGGCAGAGTATCCAATGAATTTGCCTTCATCTGCTTTTACATCAAACTTTCCTCTTGAATCTCTGTCGTTTAAGACGAAGCATTTGCATCCGAATACATGGAAAAATTTGATGTTTGGCCGCCGTTTGTTAAGCAATTCGTAAGGCGTCTTGAGGTGTCTTTTCACAATGGTTGATCGATTTTGAGTATAACACGCAGTAGAAATTGCTTCTGCCCAAAAGTTCATTGATAATCCGCATGCTGACATCATAGTTCTTGCGGCTTCCACAAGTGTTCGATTCTTTCTTTCGACAACACCGTTCTGTTGTGGAGTGCGAGCTGCAGAGAAGTTCTGTGATATTCCTTCTGTTGAAAGATAGGCTTCAATGACAGAGTTTTTAAATTCTGTGCCATTGTCACTTCTTAACTTCTGTATTCTGCAATTATAAAGAACTTGGATTCTTTTCATTAGATTTATCAATATATTTGGAACATCTGATTTCTTTCTAACGAATTCAACCCATGTGAAACGCGAATACTCATCAATTAGGACAAGTATGTATTTCTTGCCACCTAGGCTCTGTATGGCAATGGGACCGTAGAGGTCGACATGAAGCATGTACAGAGGTCTAGTGCAAGATACATCTGTTTTGCCTTTGTGGGAAGCTCTTTTGAGTTTTCCCATCTCACAGGCAGAACATAAATGATCCTTATTGAAATTAACATTTGGCAAACCTTTAACTAGATCAAGTTTGACCAGTTTTTCCAATGTGTGAAAATTCAAGTGACAGAACCTGTTGTGCCATAACCAGGCTTCTTCACTTTTGCAGGCAACAAGGCAAACTTTGTCTTTGTTCTTTGAGTTGAAGTTCATTAGATATAGATCACCTATTCTTTCAGCTCGCAGAAGTTCCATACTTGTTTCTTCACTTTGTAGAGAGCAGCAAGTTCTTTTGAACAACACATTGAATCCTGTATCACAAAGTTGACTTACACTGAGTAGGTTGTGCTTAAGGCCATCCACATATGCAACTTTGTATACAGAAACGTCTTCTTTCCTTATGACTCCATAGCCTTTTATGTGTCCTTTCTTGTTGTCTCCAAAAGTCACAGATCCATCATCTTGTGTTTCTTTGTACGTGGATAGTGCACTTCTGTCACCAGTCATGTGCCTTGAGCATCCGGAGTCTAGATACCAGATTGGCACATATTTCTTCTGCAGGACAATCACAGAGATTTAGGTACCCATATCCATATGGGTCCAATTTTGTTAGAGTTTTTCAAGTTTTCCTTGGCATTCTTGAAATACATTTTGTTCTCTGCAGAAGAGTCAGATTGTTTCTTTGTGGGATTTGACTTTTGAATTGTCGTAGAGAGTAAACAGACTTGACTTGAAAAATGATTATTAAGTTTAGAAATAAGATCAAAGCAATGACAGTATTGAATATGAGATGTAATTTGCTTGAACTTTTCATTGAATTTTTTAAACTCAGCCACAGAGGCATTACATTCTTTCTTTACATTAGATTTCCTATTACTAGAAGATCTATGAATACTCGAATGTTGTTTGCAAAAGCTCTGTTTAGGACCTGCCTTCTGTGGGTTGCTTCTGTGGTGAACTTCTTTCATCACTGTCACAGAAGAAAAAGATTTATTAACCTTGGGTTTTGAAAATCTAGAACTTATAGGATCAATAGAGGTCTTCTGTAACTTTTTAAGCTCAGCAGAGGTTTTGATATGTAGATTCAAATTTAGAAAATCTTGGCAGATTGGAATCTCTGTGAGTTTCTCTTTTGTAGAAATAGTTCTGTGAGGAACTTCAGAGGAGAATTTGACATCCTCTGTGTCACAGTGAATTATCCCTGATTTGAAATCAGTTTCTGAGTTGTCAGAGGATGAATCGTCCTCGTATACAGAGGTTGAGTCAATTCTTTCAATAGAGGCTGGATTTTCTGAGCATGTATCGTACGAGCTTTCTTCCTCTGTAGAATAGTTTTCATAGATTGCAGAGGTTTCTAATAAGATTTCTTCAGTGAGAGTTTTATCTATAGAAGATGTACATAAATTTTCTAAAACGCTTGATTTCCATATTTCCAAAATTTCTTTTTCAATTAAATTTTTAAAGTTTTCTTCTGAAAAAATGGGTTTAAACTCAGTAGCTTCTGCTGATAATTTCTTTTCAACGTTTATCAAACAGACAAAAGCAACCTGTGTTTGGGTCTCTGGTTTACCAAACTTGAAGATACCAATCTGATCTTGTGTTTTCAGATATTTCTTTGGTTTGATACCTCTATTGACAGAGGTTGAGGATGATGAGTCTGTGTTTTCAAACCACACGTTAATCATCTTCTTATGTTTCTTCAAGTAAGGATCCACAGAGATTTTCGCCCTTTTGCTTACAGAGATTAGATTTGGAAAATCTGGTTTGTTCGTTTTTCCAATCACAAATAAAGAGGACAGAGGTTTGTTTCTTTTGCCTTCAACACCTAGGGTGATATCATCATACCCTATACCTCGTCTCCCTATTTGTGAGTTTACTTTTTCATAAACTTTCTGTGCATCTTTATAGTTTTTAAGCAAAACTTCTCTTCTGAGTAAATCTTGCCATAATACCTCTCTTTCTCTTTGAAAGTATTCTTTAAGAGCTCTTATGTCAGTAGTTTCGCTCCTTGAAACTGAAAGTTCTTTTGTTTTATCTTTTAAAGTATTGGTTAATTCAGAAATTTGTTTTTTTAAAGGATCTAGAGTTTTGTTCCAATTCTTTTATATTCTCTCTTTTTCCTCAAAAATCTTTGCTTTTTCTTGAGTGAGAAGCCGTACTTCTCTCTCATTGAAAGTGAGTCTTTTCTGAATACTTTGATTTATCTCTTTCAGTTCAATTAATTCAATGTTAATTCTAAGTGTATTATCATCTACAGAGGTAATACAAGAGTTGGAATTTGAAGTAGATACCTCAGAGTCAGTGCAGGAGTCGACTTCTGCCATGCCACAGAAGAGGGCATTGGCGGTATGTTCATCGTCAGAAGTAGAGTCTGACTGGAAGTCTTCTGTGTTCTCCTCAGAATGTCCTTTTGCCATTAAGGATTTTTGAGCATAATATTCGGCTTTCTTTTTGTAGAAAGCAGAGTCCCTCTGTGGGCGATTTGATCTGCTTCTGCATTCATTCGCAAAATGGCCTGGTTTTCCGCAGTTAAAACACCCTTGAGGAGTGTTTCCTGTTCGATCATTGGACTTCTGTAGGTCTCCGCCTTTCTCTGATCTACATTCATTTGCATAGTGACCAGGTTTGCCGCACTTGTAGCATTCTTGTTGTGTGTGGCTTACCGAGTCATCTGACCTATGTCGGTCATTCCCTCTGTAATTTCTATCGCTTGACCTCTGTCGGCCACTTGATTCTTCTCCTCTTCTGTCATCTCTTCTGTTGTCTCTTCTGAACTCTTTTGTCAATAGAGCTAAATATTTAGCTAGTGACGCAAGAGTTATTTCCTTTTCTGCTTGCTCTTCTTCTTCACTGTCAATTATCACCATCTTCTTCTTCTCCTCTGTGGCTTTATCATTTCTTGGTCTCTGTGCATCCTCTTTAGTTTTACTAACCAATGCATATGGTGCAATGGTTAGTGTTTTAGCCTGTGCTATCTGAGGTTCTTGTGCGGCTAATGTTCCGTAAAGATCAGAGAGAGTCCAGGTGTCTAGATCCTGATTTGTCTGTAGGGACATAGACAGCTGGAGCCATTCTTCATTTAGACTTTTTAAAAACATGACATTGTTTTCTTCAGAAGTTCTGTCAATGCCTGATTTTCTGCACTTGTTGATTAGAGAGTTGAATCTGTCGTATGTTGTTTGCAGAGATTCTGTTGCAGAGGCTCTGAATGCATGATATTCATTGATGTACTGTGCTCTTCGGTTTTTTTGTGTTTTAGCACCTCCTTCCAACTGTCTTTCCAGTTCTTTCCACAGATCATGCGCTGTTTCACATGAATCCAAGGATTGAAAGAGTTCGTTGGGTATTGCCATAATTAATGTCCTCTTGGTTTTCTGAGCAACTTCATCTTCTGCTTTATCTTCGGTTGACCACTCCCCTTTTGGCTTTGGTTTTTGATGTTCGGGGATTTCGGCAGATTCAGCAGTAGCAGGTATACGAGGTACTACTGTCATGGGAATAGGAGGAGGATTGTACAGATATTGTACTTGATTTTTTTCAGTGCCCTCGAAAAAATGGACCATTCTTATTTTCCACTGAGGATACTCATCTCGAAGGAGAGTAGGAGGTTTAGTGAGAGAACCAGTAGTAAAGAAATTATTTGTATTTGTCATTTGAAGATTTTAGAAAAAAAGTATGACTAAAGAGTTACTTCGATGAGCTTGAAGATTTTCTGGGTTTAAGCAGTTTACAGACACAATTTTAAATCTAAATAATATCTATCACGAGTCTTGATAAGTGGATCACTTGATATTGAAAATCAAGGAAGGCTCTGATACCAATTGTTGGATCCCAGATACACTTAATCAAGATTAACAATCTATTAGTGGAGTTTAGACTTTTGATGCGGAAGCGTATTAAACTAACAGATATGTTTGATAGATATTAGAACGCACATATATAAAGAAAACAGTAAAGAATGAAAAGGATTTCTTAAATAGTTACTGTCATTCAATATATAATAACAACACGAAGAACAGATTAATAACTGTTGGTGTGTGTGAGAATATAACACTCAGATATTTGATAATAAAGCTTGAGAGTATTAGTGATTCCTTTTGTTTTCGTGCTTAGGAAGATCTCAACATGAGACTTCCTTTTATACTACTCTTAGAAGACTATGAAGTAGGTCACTGTTCCTTTTACGGCATGAATAGTAAACTGGATGGTGTGAACAGTGGACTGGATGGTGTGAGCAGTTGTTTGAGCCATGCGCATTTAATGGAGCAGATGTACTTTTGGTAAATGCATTAAATGGCGCAGACGTCTATTTTGTACCTTGCCCTATTGAGTCCACTCAGAGCTTGACACGTATTTTGATAGTACTTTTTCATGCAAGTTGATGAACGTATTCAGTAATATCTTCCAAGTCTTCATTGAGGACCACAGAGGCTCTGTAATGAAGTACAGAGGTTCTGCGGTCTGGTCCTCTGTGGAGCAGTCTTCGCCGGATTCCGAGTCTTTGGTCTTCTTTGTGCGTATGACAGAGCTTCTGTAGGAAGCCTCTGCTGCTTCTGTAGCTTCTTGACCTTGATTTCTCGGTAATGTCGGCAGAGCCTCTGTAAGAGGCTTTCTTCACTTAGCCTATTTTTCACTACTTCTAAATACTTCTATGATTAGGAAGATTGAAGCTAACAATGTTTTTACACTTAGCCTATTTTTCAATACTTCTTAATACATAGAAGTTGGAGCTAACACCAACATACATGTCTTCATATTCTGGGAATGGGGGAATATTCAAAGCAGCACGAACATCAGCAACACCAAATGTAAGATCATGGTCACCATCATCTTCATCGGTAAGAATAGAGGCATTGATCGAGTCGTTCGACGGATCATAAACGCATGTGAGCCAAAACTTGCCAATTAGAAATTTGCTCATTTTCGGGTTGCATGTGAAAGCATGGAGAAGAGGAGATCGATCCAAGAACTTTGTAACCGTGGTGAACTCTGGATGAGCAGGATCAACATCGAATCTTGCAACATGATTGCAAGGACTGAATTTCAAATCATCAAAGCATGTTGGAACATCTTTGACAATCTTGGGGTTCTTTGCAAGTTTGGAGGAGGTTGAAGAAGCCATTGAAGAATGGTACGGGTAGTTGCAGGTTTTGCTTGGGAGAAAAAGAGAGGATTCGAATAGGATTTGCAGGTTGTAGGTTGCGAAAAGAAAGAATGGAGAAGATGATGAGTATTTATAAGATGAGAATTTGAAAGGTGAAAATGGACAGCAATAGTTATATTGAAGGGGAAGGGGTTTCTTGATTATAACCAAGTAATAAACAACAATTAAAAAGAGTAATGATTGAAAATTCAAATGGATGGCCGAAAGTTGTTTGGGTTAATGGGGAATTGGAAAGGTCAAAGTCTACTGGTATATAGGTTTTAGGGGTGATGTAAGCATTGAGGTGAGGCTTTGGTGATTTTTAAAGTTTTGGTGAGAAGGGTCGGTGGAACAGGCTTCGGTGATACCAAAGTGTCGGTGAATTTGATGAGGATTGGAGATGGTATCGGTAACCGATGTGTATAGGGTAAATGGTTTCGGTGAGGAGAGGTTCGGTGAGATATCGGTGGAATTTCGGGAGCAAATTGGTGATATCGGTGAGCGGGATCCACCGATGTGGGATCGTTGAATGGATGCTATCGATGAGAGGATCGGTGAGGGTGAAGCGGATATGCAATTTCACCGATGGGGTGTCGATGGTCAATAGGATAATGGCATCGGTGATAGGATCGATGAAATGGGCTTCGGTGTAGGACGTCACCGATGATGATTTTTTGTGAGAAGGCTCGATTAGAGGGTCGGTAGGATTAGGGTTAGGTAAAAGAGGTTTTCGGAGAGAACTGTCAGTGAGGAATGTCTTCATGTCGGTGAGGGAGTCCACCGATTTGAAATAAAATAAGAACATCATTTTTTTAACTATCAAAGTACAGCATTCCAAGTTCTCCAATCTGAAAGTTGAACCTTGCTTCATCTTGGTGAACAAATCTGCCAGCTGAAGAACAATAGGAATGAAGTGCAACTCAATGTCACCTTTGGAGATGTGATCCCTGATGAAGTGATATCTAATATCTATATGTTTTGATCTTGAGTGAAGAACTGGATTATTTGCAATGGCTATTGCACTGGAGTTGTCACATAGAATTGGAACTTGGGAGTAAACTTGATTATAGTCCCTTAGTTGATTCTTCATCCACAAGATCTGAGCACAGCAGCTTCCAGCAGCAACATATTCAGCTTCAGTAGTTGAGGTTTAAACTGAGTTTTGTTTCTTACTGGACCAACTGACCAATTTGCCACCAAGAAGTTGGCAACTACCTGTGGTGCTTTTCGTATATCCTTTAGAACCTGCATAGTCAGAATCTGAATACTCTATTAGTTTAAAACCCGAGTCTTTGTGATACCAAAGACCCAGATGCAAGATACCTTTCAGGTACCGGAAAATGCGTTTTATATCCGCCAGATGAGATTCTTTTGGATTGGCCTGATAACGCACACATAGACAATTAGAAAACATAATGTCGGGTCTACTAGCAGTTAAATAAAGAAGGGATCCAATCATACCTCGATAATTTGTTACATCCACAGATTTACCATCTGGATCAACATGAATTTTCAAAGGTGGTGCCATGGGAGTTTTCATAGGAGAGCAATTTTCAAAATTAAATTTCTTCAGAAAGTCACGAATATATTTGCTTTGATTAATAAAAATCCCTTCTGAAGTTTGTTTGACCTAAAGGCCTAAGAAAAATGTGAGGTCTCCCATCATGCTCATCTCATATTGACTCTTCATGAGAGAGGAAAACTCATCACAAAGTGATTCATCAGTGGCACCATAGATGATGTCATCCACATAGATTTGAACAAGTATGAGATTACCTTAAGTATGCTTGATGAACAAGGTGTTGTTAATTTTACCTCTGGAATACTTATTCTTTAAAAGAAAGTCAGTAATAGTATCATACCAGGCACGAGGAGCCTGCTTGAGACCATAGAGAGCTTTGTCCAATTGGTACACATAGTCAGGATGTGTAGAGTCTTCAAAGCCAGGTGGTTGTTTCACATAGACTTCTTCAGACAATTCACCATTGAGAAAAACACTTTTAACATCCATCTGGATGACTCTGAAATTTTGGTGAGCAACATGAGGCAAAAAGATTCTTATGGCTTCAAGTCTAGCAACAGGAGCGAAGGTTTCATCATAGTCAATTCCTTCTTCCTGTCTGTATCCTTGAGCAACAAGTCTGGCCTTGTTTCTAATTACTGTACCTTCTTCATCCATTTTGTTTCTGAAGATCCATTTGGTTCCAATAATAGTTTTCTGTGATCCCAGAAACAAGTAATCAATGCAATAACAATAAAATGTCCACCTCTATATTCAATGATTCAAACAAAGCTCACACAATACAATGAAGAACAAATTAAGTGTGTGTGGCTAGTGTGTGTAGGTGACCCTTGTGATTGCTAGTCCTAATAAGGAAAGTAAGTAAACATTATATACCTAGGGTAAAGAATCACCCTATTACAAGATAGGCCCCTCTACTTAGTACAACTAGAATTTTAGGCACTAACATTCTCCCCCTTTGTACAAGTAGAGGCAAAGAAATTAGACATCAACTGGATTCACAGTACGTTTACGGAGACCAAAGATGTGTTCGAATCGGCGCAGTTCCAGACGGTAGTCTTTCCGGAAAGAGATAGCTTTCAGCACTTGGTTGATCAGGTCCTTTTCTTTGTCAGTGAGCTTTACCAATCCATTGGCATCCAGAGCCTGCTTTCTAGATGAACTGAGATGATCTTCAAGGTACCCTCACAGAACTTGTTCATTTCGATGACTCGCAAAAATCTTTTCGTTGAGTCAGGTTCAACATAAACAACCCCAAGTTCTGGCTTGCTTAGAACGGTGTAAGCAGGGAAACCTTCAATATCAGATAGTCTTCTTTTCGGTCTTTTCAGGTTCACATTCTCTTGAAAGGATTCCAGGCCCATCTGAAAGTCAGAAAGATAGGAGAACTTGAGAATATTCTTCATAAAGTTCTTCACACTTCAGAAGGCAGCTCTGTATTGTATTCTGTACTCAGGACTCTTCAGCTCTGGATGATCAACAAGAAGGTTGAAAAGACTCAGAAGATCGTTCAGCCTCAGACTCTTGAAATCAGCTTCAGAAAATATGCTTTCAGACCCATCTGATCTCAAGACGGTGAACTCTGGATAGAAGACATCAAACAGCTTCTTAGATTCAACTTTTAGCACTTTCATAATCACGTTTTCTGATTTGACGGCTTCTGATCCTCTGTCTTTATGCTTCATAACGTACAGAAACTCGACTTTCTTCAGAGAAGGCCAGTCTTCGATTCCATACACCTTCTCCAAGTTGATCTTCTGAACACCTCGTACATATAAATCTTTCCGTTTGGTTTCTAGATAAGGAGTCATGATTGCAACTCTTTCCCCAGTGGCCACGTACCTCGGTTCAACGTCGACTAAACTCTGAAAAACCCGGAGTTCTGCTTCAAGTACTTTATCTCTGATCTTCCCATCAGGTATAAACGGTGTTAGAGGAGCTAAAATACTTGAGCTTGGACCTGCAGATTCGACATTTGTAGGCATGGCCGGAACATCTTCTTCGGACTCTATACCCATATCCTGAACCCCAGTTTCTTGTCTCGAAGTCAAGTTCATCTAATGCGTCAATCATTTCTTCTTTGATCTTGAAATTTAGAAGATCAGGATCTGCATCAGAGTCAATTTCAATGATTTCGGTTCTATTGTCAGCAGCCGCAGGCTTTTCAACCCCAGCTATGACATCAGCTAGAACTATTGTGTCATCCACATTCTCCATAACAGTATCCGTTCCACCTGTTCCCTGTTCACCAGCTGGCTGATCTGAGCCATGAACAATTCCAGTAGCTGCCCCACTGGATTCACCAACACCTGTAGATCTCTTCTCCCCCTCATGTTGATCAGGCGGATCCTGATCATCATGTCTTCTTTTCTGTGAGGTTTCAGCTTGAACACCACACCTTTCTTCAACAACTGATACCCGTGTGGCAAGAGCCTGATATCCAGTCAGTAGGGCGTTGGTCATATTTGAGATAGCATTAGTTAGCTTCTCATACTGCGTGTTTAGTGTAGCTAACCCATCTGAGGATGTTAAAGTTTGAGGTTGTGATTGTAGGCGTAGTAGAGAAACAAGATCTACTTCTTCAGCGGAGTTGGAATCGCCTTGGGCTAAAAGTCGGGCTAACAGCTCTAATTTGAGCTGGTCAGTTGGGATTTGGTGTAATGGAACTGGTAGAGTTTGTGGGTCGGGTTGTGTTGCAGTAGATTCTGCAGTGCCTTTTCCTTTCACAGCGTTGGATACATCTTGAGACAACTTTTTCATCTCTTCTTTCATTTCGGCAACATGAGCTTTATAAGAGTTGCTCAAGGACTTGATGGCAAGCTGCAAAAGGGGCACTGTTACAAGGTTATCCGGTCCAATAGAGGACCGTACACGTTCAGCATCAGAGGGACTAACACCCAGACCACTTAGGTTGCTGGTTGACATAGTAGTCGAAGAGACTGTATGGCCTATGTTCAATGTTGGCATAGGGTTAACATTGACAGGTCTTCCGCCCGGTCCTTGTGAAGCACCAACGAATGGCGACGACACTCTGGGCGTTCCGGTTGGGACACGAAAGTCTCCAACTTGGTGTTGTACAATCATCGGTGTCCTAGGAATAGAAGTAGTTCCAAAAGGTCCTAGACTCGATGTGCGTGGAACAAAAGGCGGTGGCCGGGGCGGGAGCCTACCTGATTCAATACCAGCAGACACCGAGTGTGCCGCCGATAGACTTTGAGCTAAATCCCCTGTGGAAAGTGAAACATCGGCAAACTGAGATGCCGATGAGTGGCTGAGTGGGGCTGTGCTATGCATGGCTGGGTCCACCGTGTCTGTTTCAATACGCAACGGCGACGAACGCACGTCGGTAGATAATGTGGCTACCCGGCTTGTAACAGTTTGGGAAGGGACAGTAGTTAAAACTTTATCTGTCCCTGTCACAGCTTCACTCAATTCTTTTCTCCCTCGTTCCTCACCACTACCTATCTGTTCTACTACTACTTCTTCTTCTACTTCTTCGTTTATGGTTGAAGGACCCGCAGCAGCAGTAGCAGTGTCGAGAAATCCGGTGTGCCGAGTCGACTCAGTATCCAAACTCACAACACGTGGCCTTTTGCCCATATGTCTCGGAATCAAGTTCACTAACGGATCATGTCCTGAGTCGTCATCATCATTATCATCATCGTCATGTAGAGGAAAGAAAGGTTCCATCTCGTCGTCTTGATTGACTGCATCATCATCGGGAGATGATGCAGCGGCATAAGCTTCATCCCAAGATACATCAGCATCAGAGACATTAACTGGAGGAGTTTGAAGTGGTGATTGAGCTGGTCGCGAAGAGGATGCATGACCAACAGTCCGTAATATTCTCCCAACACTCTTTCTTTTAGTTCTTCTCACCCCTCGTTGTTCAGAAACACCTCCTTGTTCCTGAACCCCCTCGACATTCGGACCCTCAACTCCTAATAGGTTTGCATTGTGGGGAGGTCCCTCCGGTTCTGGCTGGACCATCAATGCGTTATCTATCCTATATTGCCTAACTACCCTAGACTGTTGGTCAGCATAAGCAAGTAAGTCTTCTCGTAGAACGACAGTATGAGCAAAGTTCATCGCCTTGGGCATTCTTAGAACGTGCATGTACTGGCTCGGCCCTCGGGGATGTTGCTCTCGGCGTGGGATCTCATCGTTGTCTGTCATGGCTTGATGTATCAAGATCTGGAAGAACCGCTGAAATGGGACGAAAGAACGTCTCATCTTCGGTTTTAGCTGATCGGCAGCAAGTTCAATCATTTCATTCCAGATCAAGACAGCATAGTCGATGTTGTGGTTAAAGACAAATGCGTGGAACATGCGTAGAGTTGCTAGGTTGGTCTTATCTAACCCAGTATGCTTTGACGTCATACATCTGTTGAAGATTGAGTATATTGAATAGTAGAGTGGTGGTAGGAAGTTACGTCTGAACGTTGAAGAACCAGTCAGTGGAAGATTCGGTGGAGGTTGATAACCCAGACTTCGAATGTCCTCAAGAAGCTGAGATTCAGGAATCGGATCCTGAATATTTTCACTGG
Source organism: Saussurea involucrata (assembly GCA_033807775.1). NCBI lineage: Eukaryota > Viridiplantae > Streptophyta > Magnoliopsida > Asterales > Asteraceae > Saussurea > Saussurea involucrata. Next base: position 69,609,499 of record CM066320.1, read on the forward strand.
GTAGGTTTAGAGATCGTCTAAGTCCCCGAAGAGTGAATCGGACATCGAAGTGGTCTAGCTTAGCTGTAAACTTTGGTACTCGGTCTGTTGGTCGGTATGTTAAGGTACTCCAGAACTGTTTGAGGTATATCGCGGGCACGAGCTCGACCTTCGTCAATGCAGTCATTACTGGAAGATGACGGATAATTTCAGTGATGATTGGATGTTCGAAACGAACTGCAAGATCTAGATGGTGGTTGTTGTCTAGAAATTGCACAGTCGGGCTCGTCGACGGATAAATCTCCTCGTCTAGATCATGTGCGTTCACTGACGGAAGTGACGAACGATGCGAACGGATAATGGCATTATCATCCGAAGCATAGTCATCTTGATCAGCCATCTGGAATAGTACACAGTTAAAAAAATTTCCAAGTCTGGGCTAAATCGCAATCAACTAAAAGAAGCATGTCACAGGCCACTGCGACATCGCAATGGGAAGAGGTTGAGACCAGTTGAAGTAGCAATGCAAGATTGCGATTTGGTCCCCAAGTCGCAATGAAGGACTGCGACTTGGTTGAATGAGTGACCATTGCGACTTGCTTGAATATTTGAAGACCTATTGACTGCGACTTCGATGAACACCGAACTATTCCTAAGTGTTCAGGCCCAGATTTTTGCTTTTTTCGCTCAAAACATGTTAAAACCACTACCACTAGACTCGTAATTGCAACGTGAGTAAACCCTAATCACCTAAAATTGTTATCTAACAACAAAGCATAGACTTTAGGCACAAATTCATCAAACCGAACCTAAAACCCTAAACAATCGACCATAGCATATGATTATATGGATGAAAAATAACGAGATTCGAGATACATTACCTCAAAGATGATTAGCAATGATCCCTCGAACCAGAAAACACGAAATCCGACTTTGAATCGAAGAGTAGTAGAGAGAGACTTCGAAAGGGTTTAAAGAATTTTGAATTTTGAAAAGAGTCAAAGTCGCAATATATATACGATTTTAAAACCGGTGACACGTGGCACAATCTGATTGGTCCAAGGTTTGACCAGCCACGTGTCATCAAGTCGAAATGAACAAATCACGAGTTGATAAAATTTGAAGTCGCAATAGACTATTGCGATTCACACTGTTCATCTGACAAAGTCGCAATAAGCTATTGCGATTCGGAACTGTTCACATGTTAAAGTCGCAATGCACAATTGCGATTTTGGCACTGTTCACATTGTCAAGTCGCAATCCAAGGTTGCGATTTGCACTGTTCACACTGTCAAGTCGCAATCCAAGATTGCGATTTGCACTGTTCACATTTTCAAGTCGCAATCCAAGGTTGCGATTTGCACTGTTCACGCACTGAAATCGCAGTGTACGGTTGCGATTTGGAAAGATTTAAGCCCATTGAGATATCGCAATAGAAGACTGCGATTCTCACTGTTCACATGTGAAATCGCAAGTGAGGGTTGCGATTTTAATAAAATTTTGACATTTTTCAGATAACAAAAGAAAGATTTTATCACATTGAAAGATGTCCAACTTCCAATTGATTAAGCACTTAAGGTTTTAAAACACGGTTTTCACTCCCCCTTAAATGATGCAAAGATTTTGCAAAAAGATTTTCATCATTTAAAAGCAAGTGGTTTAAAAACAAATTAGAGTACTTACCGTAACTCCTCAGAAATTGTTAAACACAACAGATCAACACTCACATGATGTGTAAGCACACTCCCCCTAGATTTGTGCATAGGATGAAATCTGTTTACTCCCCCTGAAATCATGAACAAACCTTTCGTGCAGATACAGATAGCATAACATATCATAAGTAAGACAAATTAAACGAACTGAGAAAAGAAGAACAAATTGAATAAATATATAAAATACAACGAGGATATGACAATTTAAATAACATATATTAAAAATAGAATATGATGAAAATTTTAGTGTATTAATCTAGAAGCAAAGTCTAGATTAAGATACAAATATTTCCATCAATTATATGTTTAATATATGGAAGTTAAACTTTCATATTAAGCATGCCGAGCTTGGATACAAGAAAATTGAAACGTTTTTCATCCAAGGCTTTGGTAAAGAGATCGGCAAGCTGAAACTCAGTTGTAACAAAATATAATTTAACAGTTCCTTTCTCAACATGATCTTTTATGAAATGATACCTGATGTCGATATGCTTGGTTTTGGTGTGTTGGACAGGATTAGCAGATATAGCGATTGCACTTTTACTGTCACAGTAAATGGGGATTTTCTCATATTTAAATCCATAGTCTATGAGTTGGGTCTTCATCCAAAGAACTTGTGAACAACAACTCGCAGCGGCAACATATTCTGCTTCCGCTGTATAAGTGGAAACACAATTTTGCTTCTTTGATGACCAACTCACGAGCTTGTCACCCAAAAACTGAATATGACCAGAAGTACTCTTTCTGTCCAACATGCTTCCTCCGTGATCAGTATCTGAGTATTTGGTGAGTTCAAAACCGGTTCCCTTGGGATACCACAGTCCGAGATACGGAGTGCCTTTCAAGTATCGAAAAGTTCTTTTGACGGCGCCAAGGTGTGACATTTTAGGATTTGCTTGAAATCTAGCACAGAGACAAGTCGAAAACATTATATCTGGACGACTAGCTGTCAGGTACATTAGAGACCCAACCATTTCTCTATAGAGTTTTACATCAGCATCAACACCATGTGGATCAGGACCAATTTTGGACTGATGACCCATAGGTGTACCAATCGAAGTGCAGTTCTCCATCTTGAATTTCTTCAAAATGTCAAACACATACTTTGACTGATTGATGAAGATACCAGTTGAAAATTGTTTCACTTGTAATCCGAGAAAGAAATTAATCTCTCCCATCATACTCATTTGGAATTGAGTCATCATAATGCCCGAAAACCAAGTACAAAGTCCAGGGTTAGTCGAACCAAAAATAATATCATCAACGTAAATCTGAACTAAGAGAATATCACCTTCCTTGCGTAGAGTAAATAGAGTTGTGTCGATTTTACCTTTCTCAAAGCCAGCTTTTAGTAGAAAGGTTGATAGTACTTCATACCAGGCACGGGGGGCTTGCTTCAGACCGTAAAGCGCTTTGTCAAGAATGTAGACATGATCTGGATGTTCTTTGTCCAGAAAGCCTTCAGGTTGAGACACGTACACCTCCTCCTTAAGAACACCATTCAAGAAAGCAGTCTTCACGTCCATTTGATAGACAGTGAAGTTCTTGAAAGCGGCATACGAAAGAAACATCCGAATTGCCTCAAGACGAGCAACCGGCGCGTACGTCTCATCATAATCTATCCCCTCCTGTTGCCTATACCCTTTTGCTACCAATCTAGCTTTGTTTCGCACAATTACTCCATCTTCATCTTTCTTGTTCTTTAGGACCCACTTCGTACCAATAACTGTTTTACCCTTGGGTCGCGGAACTAATCTCCACACTTTCAAAGCTTCGAACTGATTCAGTTCTTCTTGCATCGCAATCAACCAGTCAGGATCTTCTAAAGCCTGTTGAACTGTTGAAGGTTCAATCTGACTTAAGAATAGCGCGTATAAGATTTCATTTGCGGTTGCGGAAGCAGATCTTGTCTTTACTGGTTCAGATACATCACCAATCACCTGATCAATTGGGTGACTGCGTGTCCACTTTGTAGAATGTGGATGGAGAGTTACAGCACCATCATTGGGGTCTACAAGGGTAGGATCCGCATCAAAGTTCAACTCGATTGTTAGTGTCGGTTCCTGATTTGAGACGGGTTGCCTGTCAGAATTGACAATCGGCACAGCCTCGGGAACTGATTCGGTAGGATTGTCATTTGAAGTTGTTCCAGATGAAGAAGCACCACTTGTAGATATTTGTTGTCGAGCTTGTGGAGAATCTGTTGATGTGTTCCTTGGAGAAATTACAGGAGTAGTTGAACCAATATTTGGAGTAGTCAGTACCGGTGAAGGACCTGACATAGAAGTTTGTATTGGCGGGGTTACAACTTGAATCCTGTCATTTACAGATGAAGACGATTTGTCACTGTTAAAATAGTCATCATAAAAATGTTCAAACAATAAATCAAGTTCATTAGGAGTAGAGTTAGAAGTGGAAGCTTGATCCTTGTTTGACAATCTAGTCATCATTGGACGAAATTGTCCAGATGCTAGAATACCAGATAACTCGGGTTCTGTACTGTTTTGCACAGAAGCCATTGCTTCAGATTCATCAAATTTGACATTAATGCTTTCCATCACAGTTCTGGAAGATTTGAGATAGATCATGTAAGCTTTTGATGTGAGAGAGTATCCGATAAAGAAACCCTCAATACCCTTAGGACTGAATTTATTCAGGTTATCCTTATCATTCAGCACCACGCACCTGCATCCAAAACACGAAAGTAGTGTATAACAGGTTTTCTATTATTAAACAATTCATATGGAGTCTTGCCAAACCGTCGATGTATGATTGAACGGTTTTGTGTATAGCATGCCGTTGCAACAGCTTCAGCCCATAGGAATAGTGGTAGATCAGCATAAGACAGCATCGTTCTGGCCGCTTCAACAAGTGTACGGTTACGTCTTTCAACTACACTGTTCTGCTGAGGTGTTCTGGCCGCAGAATATTGATGAGTGATTCCCAATGACTTAAAGAAGTCATCAAGAGTTCTGTTTTTAAACTCTGTCCCATTATCTGATCTAACAGTCTGAACTGTTTGTTGACGATTCACTTGAAGCTGTTTGATTAACGAGATGATCAAGTCAGGAGTTTCATCCTTTGAGCGTAGGAACTTGACCCATGTGTATCTCGAGTAATCATCGACGACAACTAACACGTAACGTTTGGCACTAATACTTTGAGTCTTCATCGGACCGCAGAGATCCATATGAAGTATTTCCAATGCTTTGCTGGTGCTGGGTTCTGGTTTCGGTGGATGAGGAGCACGCTTCATCTTCCCCTTCTCACAAGCAATACAGAAATTATCCTTTTCAAATGACAGAACTGGTAGACCTATGACTAAATCACCCAAAACCAACTTTTGAATGTAGCGAAAATTAAGATGAGATAGTCGTTTATGCCATAACTAGCTTTTCTCTAACGTCGCTTTTGACATCAAGCATACATCAGTCTTGGGCTTGAGTGTTGATAGATCAATGGTGTATAGATTAGATTTCCTAGAACCAACTAGAAGCTCATCTCCTCCGTCGGTAAGAACAGCACAACGGGTTTTCTTGAAATGGACTTCTAGGTCTTTATCACAAAATTGACCTATACTAAACAGGTTGTGTCCTAAGCCCTCGACATAAACAATCAAAGGTTTAGAATCTCTCCCCCTAAAATTATGCAGATGGTTTCAACACAGATACTCTTCTTCAAATTGCACTCTTCTCTTCTGTTTTCCAGTCATGTGTGTGGTAGTAATTAGGCATTCAGCACCGCACATGATAAACCTGCAAAACAGATTAAGTAGATTTTGGTACCCATTGCCAATTGGGTCCTGGCTTGTTATGTGCAGTTCGATTTGAAGGAATATTGTAAGTACCATACCAGTACTGAACATCTTCTTTCTTGACAAAATCATTAGTTCCACAATAAGAACAGCATATGTGCTTTTGTGCTAACCTAATCAAATGATTTGCAGAATAGATAAGATTAGGTTTAACAAAAGACTTACCTTTCGGAGCATTGTTCTTCTTGTTCACCTTCGGTGGAGGAACAAATGACTTTGGGGCATCTCTTTCAGGAGTAGATCCTTTTACCTTCCAAACCATCTTAACATGCTTAAAGATAGGAGTATCTGAACTTGTAGCAACACGGTAATCAAATTTCTTCTGTAGATCAGATTTGATCTTCTGCTCTTTCATAGCTTCCGTTGCTAAAGCAGATAATCTCCTTGTGAGTTTTGAGATTTCAGCTTGAAATACCTTTCTTTCATCTGAATAGACATCTTTCACACTTTTTGCTTGAAAATCTTTAATTTTCTTCTTTTCAGATTCTTTTATTTCGATGTCTAATTCATTCTCCAAATTAGATATTTTCAGTGAAAGCTCAGCAATCTTTCCCTCAAAGGATTTTCTCTCAACATTAAACTCGGACATCCTTTTCTCAAGCTTTTCCTTTTCTAAAAATAAAACTTTTTCAAAATCTGAGTTTTGTTTTGAAAGTTTTATGCATTTAAGTTCAACAGCTTTCTTTTCCTCAAAACACTTCTTGGAAAACTCAGAAAATTTCTTTCCAAAGCTTGCCCTTTCTTTTTCAAAAAAAGTTCTTTCTTTTCCAAACTCCATTTGTAAATTGGAAATTTTATTTGCAAACTCAGAATTCTTATGCGTCAGATCAGCATTTTCAGTTTCCAAAGCTCTTCTTGCTTTTTCCTCACTCTTCTTCATCTCATCTCTTTCTTTCTTAAATTCATCTCTTTCCTTTCTCATCACTTGTTCAAGATCAAATATTTTCTTTGTTAGCTCAGCGTTCTTTTCCTCTAAAGAAAGCATCAGATTTGCTTTAGATTCACAATCACACTTCTTCACACCAACTTGTGTTTTCAGAAAGTTAAACGTGTTTATATAACCTTCAATAAGTTTATTTTGTTCTGCAATTTTAGCCATATATTTAGAATTATCGCTCTGAATTAGGCTAGCTCTTATACTTTCTTTTTCAAGTTCTTTTTCTAAATGGTTTATCTTCTGAGAATCACTCCACCAACTTTGATATTTCGACATTGTTACCTGAAATGTTTAAAAACGTCGGATCGTTAACAGATACTTCGTGAACGATCAGAGAAAAAAACGTCGGATCGTTAAGTAGAATTTGTGCGCTTGAACGATCAGAGAAAAAAAATCGATTAAAGTCAGAAAAATGTTCAGAAATAAAATTTGAAAAACAAATTGTAAATTTGTCTCCAAAAATTAATCCCGAAAAATTAATGCGGAAAACTGGACTTTAAATCGACAAACCTGCAAAACACGAAAAAGATATATCAGATATGATTAATTGCAGGTAAAGACTGATAAAAACGATGAAAAATGAAAAATAATGAAAAATGAGGACTAAAACTGACAACTTACGAAACTAAAACGAAAAATAAGGACTAAAAGTGTAAAATACTATCACTAATAAAAGACAAGGACTAAAAATGACAAAAATCCTAAAGTTACGACTCAAAGGACCAAAAATGAAAAATCCTAAAAGAAAAATAAACTCTAAGGACTAAAAAAGTAAAAATCTAAAACTTAAAAATCTAGGGACTAAAACTGTAAAAAAAATCTAAATTTAAACTAGAGGGACTAAAATTGACTTAATACTGAAACCTAAACTATAGGGACTAAAATTGATCAAAAAAGAAACTAAAAACTATAAGGACTAAAACTGTAATAAAAAGAAACTTAAACTATAGGGACCCTAAATGACAAACCCTGAAACTTCCTAACTGACTTAACGGACTCTTAACGGAAGACTTATTTTGTAAGAAACCTAACGGGAAAACTAACGGAACTGTTAACTAACTAACCTAACTGACCTCTAACGAACTTAGGACCTAAAATGAAACGACACTAACTAATACTAACGGAAAGAAGACAAAACTAACGCGAATTAACGAAAAAGGACTAAAAATGTTACATATTTAACGGATAACTAACGGACTTCCGTTAGTTACTGTTCATCATCACCCCAAACAGCAATTTTTCAGATCTGAGAATTTCAAACTCGATTTTCTTCTGGTTTTCACGTCTAAATCGATGTGTTTTTGGTTCCTTTGGGTTTTTATAGCATCAATAAACGTTTTTCAACAATTAATTCGAGATCAGCAACACGTTTTGACGACCCAAGAATTTTCCGGCGACCATCGTTTTTCCGGCGAGGTGAATATTCCGGTGAGGTTGCGATATCGTTGCGATTTCGTTGCGATGTCGCAACAGTTGCGACTTCCCGGTGAGTTTTGGGTTGCGACTTCACTCCAATGAAATTGCCGGCGATAAAACGTTTTTCCGGCGAAAAAAACCCAGAATCCGGCGAGATCTGAAATTTTCCGGCGAATCTTTTACACCTCTTATCTCACTGATTTTTCATCCTTTTTCGAACCTAAAAATTGATGGATGATCGAAAAACAAAAACGAACATAAATGTGCAATTTAAATCAATTAAAACACATCAAACAATATGGATCTACACGAAGAACACATAAACTGTTGAAATTTTTGTTTTTCCAAAAATATGATTTGTTGATGAAAAATGATTTTGTAACTTGCAAATCGTTCCAAACAACAACTAAAGTGGATCTATAAACTTGAATCAATCCAAACTCCAATCAATTTCAAAATTTCTGGAAAAATTCAATAAAATCTCAAAAACCCAACAAAACTTCAATTTCTCATAAAATTGATAAAAATACTTGGATTGATGCACAAATCTTCTCTGCTAGGCTCTGATACCAATTGTGATCCCAGAAACAAGTAATCAATGCAATAACAATAAAATGTCCACCTCTATATTCAATGATTCAAACAAAGCTCACACAATACAACGAAGAACAAATTAAGTGTGTGTGGCTAGTGTGTGTAGGTGACCCTTGTGATTGCTAGTCCTAATAAGGAAAGTAAGTAAACATTATATACCTAGGGTAAAGAATCACCCTATTACAAGATAGGCCCCTCTACTTAGTACAACTAGAATTTTAGGCACTAACATTTTCTTTGGAGGTCGAGGAACCAATCTCCAAACCTTGTTTCTTGTTAATTGAGAAAGTTCTTCTTGCATGGCAGTGATCTAACATGGATCAGCTAATGCTTCCTCAATTTTCTTTGGTTCTATCAAAGATGGAAAATTCACATAGAGGCATATATTTCCAATTCCTCTTCCAGTTTGGACCCCAGCTTGTTGATCATCGATAATTTGATCAATGGGATGATCTTTGGTCCATTTGGTAGCAGGAGGTAGTGTAGAAGGAAGGTTTGAAGAGGGAAGAGATGCAGGATCTTGGATGATTGTAATGGGATCTGGGAGATCGGTGGAGGAAGGCATATTTGGGTCAATTTCGGTGGGAGAGAGATTTGGTAAGGTGGAAGGTGACCCAACTTGTTGGTGAGAGTTAGGAGGATTAGAATGGGTGAAAGGAATGGATGAGGAATCGGTAGGAGCTACTACAGGGGCATCACCAATACATGATGAAATCCATCAATTTAGCTCAGCATCATCATTGGAAAGAGACGATGATCTGAGGTCATCAAACTTTACATGGATAGATTCATCAATGCATTTTCTTCTGAGGTTGTACACACGATAAGCTTTTGAGGATAAAGAGTATCCCACAAAGATGCCTTCATCAGCCTTAGGATCAAATTTTCCAAGGTTTTCACGATCATTCAGAATGAAACACACACAACCAAAGACATGAAGAAATCCTATATTTGGTTTCGGCCATGGAAGACTTCATAAGGAGTTTTCCCATGTCTTTTGGAGATCACCGGTCTATTTTGGGTAAAGCAAGCAGTATTAACAGCTTCAACCCAAAAGTAAGTGGGAAGATTTGATTCACTCAGCATCGATCTAGCAGCTTCACACAGAGTCTGATTCTTCCTTTCAACTACCCCGTTCTGTTCAGGAGTTCTAACGGCCGAGAAATTTTGAGAAATTCCTTTGTCATTGAAGAATTCTTCCAAGGCACTGTTTTTGAATTCGGTGTCGTTGTCACTTCTTACCGATCGTACAAGCTGACCATTCAAAACTTCATTCCTCTTGATAAAGTTGATAATTTCTTTAGTTGCGTCACTTTTGTACCTGAGAAAACATACCCAAGTGTATCTTGTAAATTCATCAACAATTACAAAAATGTACCTTTTACCACCCAGACTAGGAGTGCTGACTGGTCCACATAGATCCATGTGCGGCATTTGGAGAGGAAGAGTGATGGAGGAACACTGTTTTGTCTTGAAGGAGGTTTTGGTGAGTTTTCCCTTTTCACATGCATTACATAGCTTTTCTTTCACAAAGTTCAGCTTCGGCATGCTGGTCACCAGATCTTTATTAGAGATCATGTGAAGAGTTTTGAAACTTAGATGAGACAGGCGTTTATGCCACAACCAGTTTCTTTTGGTTGTGTCATCAGACACAAAGCATACATTTGAGGAGTCATGACTTTGTCCCATGTCTATGACATAGACATTTTCCCTCCTTCTTCCAGAAAGAACCACGTTCATGTTTTTGTCCACAATTGTACAGATACAAAGTTCAAAGATAACTTTGTACCCCAGATCACACAACTAACTTATGCTCAGAAGATTGTGCATGAGCCCTTTAACAAGTGCTACTTTGTTGAATGTGACAGATCCATTGGTGAGAGTACCATAGCCTTTTGTGTAGCCTCTATAGTTGTCCCCCAAAGTTACCGATGGACCCTTTTCAGACACATAGTTTATAAGAAGAGATTTGTTTCCGGTCATATGACGTGAGCACCCACTATCCAGATACCAAATCTGATGATGCTCATTTACCTGCAGTCACAGACAGATTAGTTTCTTGGTACCCATTTGGTGGTGGGTCCCTTTGGGTTAGAAGAAGAAAAGTCCTTAGCCTTTGTTCGGTCAATTTTATCCTTAGGACAGTCTTTGGCAAGATGAAAGGTATCTCCACAGTAGTAACATTTTCTATAAATGAACACCTTTTTAGATTTTTGAATCTTTTCTTTACCTTTTTTTTAACATCCATTTGAATAGCTTTTGGACCAAAGGTAGAAATGAGACGAGGAAAACTTAAAATTCCTTTTCCAAATGTGAAGGTTTCATTTCTTGGAGTGGGGTCAGTAGAGAAGTTTGTAAAAGGAGCTTTTGAAAGAGCTGATGACTTTCTTTTTAGGGGCTAGCTTTATCCTTTTTGGGCTCTTTAGGATCTGTGGCTTCAGAGGAAGAAGCTTCATCTAGTGTCAGAAGTTTCAAAAGATCATGAATGGGTTTTGAAGAGTCATTAGAGTCATGAGTCTCATTGTTTGGAAAAGTGATTGGATCTTTGGCTTTTATGAACATTCCAAATTTTAAGGCTTCAGATAAATCAGCTGAGTTCATGGAAACAGACCCAACGGAGCTGGACTCCGAGGACTCATAAAGGTTTGGAGAGACACAAGAAATGGAAACAAGAGTTTGAGAAGAGAGGTCAATGTTTATCTTTCCAAAACCTAGACCAGTTTTATCCTCACAAGAGATTTGATCTTGAAAATGTTTCTCAAGGTTCTTAGACGAGTTGGTCCATTTTCTTACAGTTTCTTGCTCTCTTTTCAGTCTATTAAAAAGTTTATTTTTCTCTTTAGCTATGATCTCGTTTATGGTTTTCAAGTCCTCTAATTCAGCTTTGATCTTATCAAACTGTTCAAGTTAGGAAAGACATGTTTGAAGTTGAGAAGTGAGAGTTTTAACTTGAGCCGATTTATTTTTCTTTGCATCTTTGGCATTATAAAAATCATTTGTCAAAGACTCATAAGCATCAATCTTTTTATATTTGGCTTTGTATTTCTCAGCACGTTTCTGTTGTTCTTGAGAAGAAGGTTGACTACTTTTTCTAGGAAACGTAGACCTTGAAATGTTGTTTTTGGATTTTTCGTACTTGGAGGAAAATATGTTAGAGGAAGGGGGTCTAGTTCTTTCAATACGTTTACTTCTGCATTCAGAAGCAAAGTGTCCTTTCTTACCACAATTGAAGCACTCTACATTTAACTTGTCAGTAGAGGAGATTTTTGTAGAAGGGAAGGGTTTTCTGAAAGTTCTAGGTTTGCCAGAAAAACGAGATTTGTTTTTGAACCCTGCCACAATGGCCATTTAATCAGTTAACTGTTCGGCAGAGGTTTCCTTACCTTCATCATCGGCATCACTTAGATATGCCTCGGTTTGGTGAGTAGACTCATTTTGACTATCGTTGTTAGAGTCTGATGAAGGGTAGGTGATGCGAGGGACACACTAAGCTTTCTTGAAGTTATCACTGACAAGGGCTATAGAAGAGCCTTTTATCTCTTTAATGATATACTTCCTTTGCATTTTAGTTTGTTCATAATTAAAGAGAGTTCCATAAAGGACAGTGAGAGGCATGTATTCAAGATCCTTGGTTGTCTTGATGCAAGTACAAATGTTTTCCCAAAAGTCAGGAAGATAGTCCATAAATTTGCACAGGACTTCCTCATTATCATATACTCTGCCCAACAACTTTAAATCATTTAGAAGACTGTTAAAACGGTTGTAATTGCTAGAAAGAGATTCTCCTTTCTCATGAGTAAAGAGCTCATATTTTTTTATGAGAGCAATTTTCTTGCTCTTCTTAACTTCCTTTGTACCTTCGTACAGAACACATAGAGTAGTCCACATTTCTTTAGTTGTAGTAAAGTTAACTAGAGAATGGTAGACCTCATCTGGAAGAGATCTCACTTTAGAGTCAAGAGAGACAAGGCGTTTTTCTTCATCATTATATTTATTTGGGTTTTTAAGAATGTAACGACCAGTAGCAGCAGATATTTCTTCATCATTGGAATCATCTTTGTCAACAACTTCCTTACCGTATTTTTGCGTTTCATAACGAGCCCAGACTCTAGGGACTATGGGTCGGTCCCTCACTGAAAATGGTTGGATATCTAGTATCCACTCCTTCCATGAAAAGCATCATCCGACTTTTCCATAGAGAAAAGTTATTGGGGTTAAACTTGGGAGGTTTGGCTATAGAGCCATCGCAGATCAAGTTTATTGAGATTAAACTTTCTGCTCTAATACCACTTGTTAGTCCCAGATGGCTTAAACAATTATTGTAGAAGGGGGGGGGGGGGGGGGGGTTGAATACAATACTCAAATTTCCACTTAATTAATTCTTTTATTGATTTTTCAAATCAAGAATTACACATAGAAAAACTAGATTGTTGCGGAAAGAACAGAAAAACTATTCTAACAATCTTCACAAAGTAAATTGGAAAACAAAACAACTTCTAATACACAAAGATTGAAAGATATAAAGTTCAAAGGAGAGAAAGCCTTGTTGCACTGAGAGAAAACTTCAGGAACGCATAACCTTGCATGAAGAGCTCCTTCTTCTTTATATAATGCATGAAGCATTAAATCCTTAGAACACTTGTCATCTGGAGATTCAAGAATATGAGTTGACTCTGAAAAGTTGACAAGTCATTTTCGCACTTTTTCTCAGTACCAGGAAGGACAACCATGCTTGATTGAGACATTATCTCAAATTGGAAAAAACGAAAAATAGTCACTTTTTCCTGACAATGGATATTCTCCCACAATAAATGATCTTCATCTGTTGGCTTCCAAGAGGAGGAATCTCACCGATTTTCATCAAGAAATCGATGAGATGATTTGACCGAATTTGAGAGTTAAGTGGCCAAGTGATCACCGATTTGCAGTTTCCATCGGTGAGAAGTGTTAATGTCATTTTAATTGTAATCAAGGTTATTTATGTTAAGCTTTAGCTTGTTTGTTGACTTTTGTAAGTCAAGGGTATAAATACCCTTGTTGAACTCTTTTGTAACTAGTTTTTCTAATCAGAGATGGCACACTGATGAAATTCTCTCTCTACGATCTCTATTTCTCTCTATAGAATACTTGATTAGATCCTGTTATAGATTAACAATTGGTATCAGAGCAAGTGATCAAGGATTATTCTGCAGAGATTTCTCAAATTCATCCATCAAATTTGTGATATTCAGAGAAAAATCGATCGAGATTCTTGTTTTTCAAGAAAATCTCTTTTTCTTGAATTCTTACAAGTTTGTGTGAATTTGGATTCGAGGTTGTGATCGCTGGATTCGTTCTTGAAAGAAGATCAGTTTTGATTCAAGGATCATGGACTAATTTTGCGGATTTGGGGATCGATTTGTAGTTTTTCAGGATTTTGTTCTGTTCGAGTTTCTCAGATCTGTTCTTCCGATTTAGGCACTTTTTAGAGGTTATCTGTGAATCTGCTGTAATCGATTGTGATAGAAACTGTTTTTCGACCTAATTTGAAGCATATAGAAGTGTAATTCTGCTTTTTGAGAGATTTGGATCGATTTTGGACAGTTTGGGCCAGATTCGAACTTTGCGCCAGTTCATCTGTGGTTTCTGAGATTTCTGACAAGTCTACTTTGCGCCATCAATGGGTTGCGCAAACCTTACTTTGCGCCACCAACGGGTTGCGCAAACCTTGCTTTGCGCCATCAACGGTTTGCGAGAACCTCATTTTGCGCCATTGCCTCTTAGCGCAAACCCATCTTTTTGACTAACTCCACTTTGCGCTACTCGCCTCTAGCGCAAACCATACTTTGCGCCACGATCGTCTAGCGCAAACCTCTACTTTGCGCCATTCACTTCTAGCGCAAACCAGCCTTAGATTTTGTGGGTTATGTTACTATTCACTGTACTGTTCACTATTACTGTTCACTGTTTGTTACTGTTCATCATGACTCTTCAAGCAAGTTTGTATAGGAATGATATTCAGATGTCTCTTGGAACAGATACCAGACCACCGGTATTAATCAATGAGAATGAATTTTCACAATGGCAAGACAGGTTTATTGATTTTATCGAGAGACAACCAAATGGGGATAACATGATGTTAGCTTTCACGGAAGGTCCGTTTGTGCAACCTTACAAAGTAATTCCCGCAACAGCAACTGTGCCTGCTTCAAGAGAATTAAAAAGGGTCGAAGAATACACTGCTGAAGAGGCAATGAGAGCTAAAGCAGACAAAGAAGCAAAGTCGAATCTTATCCTTGCTCTTCCAAACCACATTTACAATCGCATTGACTGTTTCAAATACAACCCGATGCTAATGTGGACTCAGTTGGAGAAAATTATGCTTGGATCAGCAATTGCTACTCAGTTGAGACAGAATCGGTTCATGAACAATTTTGAGAGTTTTAAGGCAAAGGAAGGGGAATCGTTGAAGAGTGTTTTTGATCGGTTTTGGGGAGTTATTAATGATCTTCTGAAAATAAAAGTCACAAAGACCGAATTAGAAGCTAATCTGAAGTTTCTTAATGCTCTTCAACCTGAATGGAGCAAACCGTGTCATAGGATGAGAAATGATGTAAGAATCTCAACTATGCAAATTCAAGAGCTGTATGAAATATTAATGACTGATGAAGATAGGGTAAAAGAAAAGAAAGAGAAGTTGGATAAAAAGAACAAAGTCACAAGTGTGGATCCAATTGCTTTGATTGCTAGTCAGTTGGCAGATAAGAGTCTATTAGAGAATGCTTATGTTGGACAGACTGAAGATGATGGTGAAGAGCTACAACAAGCTATGATTCTTTTGACCAAGCACTTTCAGAAGAAGTACTTCAACAAGCCAGGGTCAAATAATCTAAGAGTCTCATCTGGTTCAAGAAGGGTTGATTCTGATGCTAGTGGTTCAAAGGCATTTGAACAAAAGTTTGAAGGTCCAAAACCCATAGAAACCAAAAAGGTGGAAGGAAAGAAAGCTGATGTTTGCTTCAACTGTGGAAAACCCGGTCATTTCTCCCGAGACTGTAGAGTGAAAGTTGTAAGGGATGCAGCCTACTACAAGAAGAAATTAGAATTGGCTGAAAAGAAGGAAACCGGTGTTGTTATGTTAGCGGAAGAAGAATACTGGCTAGATCACTCTGATAATGAAGCGGAAAACATGTGCTTTATTGGTGATGATGCCAGTGATGATGAGGAGAATGACAATGCAAGCTCTACTGATGATTCTGAGGTACCTTCTACTTTTGATTATGAATTCATTGTGAATCAGATGAACATCATGACTACTGCCATTCATGAACTTCGCACAAAACTGCTTTCTGAAAAGGAAAAGAATAATATTCACTCAAAATCTATTGAAAAATTACAAATTTGCCTTGAAGATGAAAAGAAAATTTTAAAAGATACAAAAGGTAAATTTGTAAAGAAAATAGAAGAATTGGAAGAATTAAACAGATCTTATCTTGAATCTTGGAAATCGATGACCGATATGAGAGACAATCTTTCTAAACAAATAACTGTTTTGGAAGAAAAACTTTATTTGAGAGGTCAAACCGAACAAACGGCTTATTTAAACAAACCAAGGAGTTACACATCTATTAAAGAAAAATGGGGTCTTGGATTTGAAAATCCACATTTTTTAGAAGAAGCTAAAACACAAGTTCCTACTCTATGAATTTGAGTTTTTAACTCTTGCCAAATATGCTCCTCATTTTAAAATTAAATGGCCAAATGATGATGAGATTTTAAAATTAGAAGAAGAGAAAAGAAGTCTTACAACAAAGATGCAACTTCCATTTGTATACACTCGAGAAAATGAAAAATACAACATCAAATCTCAAAATTCTAGAAAATCAAGACTTTCTAGAAAATTTTCAAATTTCACAAAGTCCGAAAAAGCTTCATTACCAAACGATTATTTTGATGGTTACGCTATTAATACTAATAAAAAGAATGTACCTCAAATATCTTATGATACATTCCACCATTAGTATTAGAGTGTAAAATTTTAGATCTTGAAGCTAAATTGGAAGAACAGAATATCTTGTTTAAATTTGAAAAGGACATAATTTCTACCTTCATGACTTTAAGTTTTAAAGAAGAAATAAAACATCAACAAGATATTTTTGAAAATTATAAAAATGTTGTACAATCTGATTCCGAGAAAAATACAATGGAAGACAATTTTAATAAAAACTCTTCATCTGATGATAAAATTGATTCTGATTTTGACTGTTCTGAAAAGGAAAAGGAGAGTAACTCTGAGGTAAGTCTAAATGAAAAAGTTTCAAAGGTTGATTTCTTACATAAAGTAATGTCTTCTAATTCAGATATTAAAACAGAGAAAATTGATGAGTCTTTAACTATAAATGCAAATTCTCACAAAAAAGAATCATAGAAAAAGAAGAAGGTCAAAGAAATCTAAGAAACAAGATTCAAAATCTGGAACTGATTCTGATGCTTCTTCTTCTACTTTCTCAGATAGGTTTGTGAAGAAAAGACCAAGACAAGTTTGGAAAGTCAAGCAGTTATCTCCAGATACTTCAACAGATGAGAAGAGTAGCATAGTCAACAACCCTTGTTCAATTAGTTCATTTGCTGAAAATAAAGAGAATTGTAAAAGCTCTTTTAGATATTCAATAAAGCAAATGTTTCGAATTGCCAATGGTGGTTTATGTTGCTCCTCATGTTGTAGTTCTGGTGGTGATGTTTATTCATCTGATACATATAAAATTCATTATCCGATGGTTGATTCAAATGCATTTTATAAAAACAAAAGTTTGTCAAAGAAAAGAAAATATCCTATGTTTGATAGGAAGTCTTTTGGAACTAACAAGAAGGGACCCACAACTAGATGGGTACCTAAATCTCCTTGATGTGTTTCTTTTTGCAGCCATGTCATTTGTGGTATCTGGATTCTGGATGCACCAAACATATGACTGGCAATAAGACTTTATTATCAAACTTTAAAGAAAAAGATTGTGGAAGAGTCAAATTTGGAAATTGCGCGACATCTCCAATTCTCGGTTACAGAGACTTAGTTCAATGGAATATCATAGTGAAGAGAGTGAGTTATGTTGAAGGCCTAAGCCACAATTTGTTCAGTATAGGGCAATTTTGCGATAAGGATCTGGAAGTCAGTTTTAAATCAACAAGGGTTGCTATTAAAAATAATGACGGAAAAGATTTACTTGTTGGGAAAAGAAGATCCAATCTTTATACCATAGATCTCTCAACAGTAAATTCTCCTTCTGATATCTGTCTTGTGACAAAGGCGACCACGAAACAAAGCTGGCTGTGGCATAGAAGATTGGCTCATCTCAACTTTATTTACATGGACAGGTTAGTCAAGAATGATCTTGTTCGAGGTCTCCCGTCACTCAGATTCGAGAAAGATCATCTCTGTAATGACTGTGAGAAAGAAAAAATGAAGAAAGATTCTCATAAACCGAAAGCTGAATTTTGCACAAAAGATATTATGGATCTCTTGCATGTAGATTTGTGTGGGCCGATGAAAACAAGAAGTATTGGAAAGAAGAGGTATGTCCTAGTGATTGTTGATGATTATTCACGTTATACTTGGGTGAAGTTCCTCAAATCAAAGGATGAAACTTCCGACCATCTCATCAATCTCATTAAGACTGTTCAGACTAACAAACAAAAAGGCAGTGAAAGTTGTCAGATCCGACAATGGAACGGAATTCAAAAACAGCACTTTACAAGAGTTCTATGAAGCAAATGGGATCACTCAACAATTTTCTGCAGCAAGAACACCTGAACAAAACGGAGTGGTGGAGAGACGCAATCGAACTTTGGTTGAAGCGGCTCGCACTATGCTCGCATTCTCAGGTCTTCCTCTATCTCATTGGGCTGAAGCAGTTTCTACGGCATGTCACACTCAAAACAGATCAATCATTCATCGGAGATTCAACAAGACACCGTATGAGCTTATGAATGGAATCAAACTAAATGTTTCATATTTTCGAGCTTATGGGTGTAAATGTTTTGTGCTTAACGATCGGGAAAATCTGAATAAATTCAGTCCGAAAGCAGATGAGGGAATCTTTCTTGGTTATGCTCTTTCTTCAGCAGCTTACAGAGTTTATTTGACTTCAGTTAAAAAGGTGGTGGAGAGCGTCAATGTCAAATTTGATAAAACCGAAGAAATGGTTTCGGGCAACACAGGATCCGCTCCCACTATGTCAGGAGTGTTAGCTTCTGGACAAATCAGTTCAGAACCTGTTTTACAACCAACAAATCAGGATCCTACTCTGTCTCATAATACTCTTACTGATCTTGATTTTTTATTTGAACATTTCTACAATGACTTACCTTCTACTAACACCAATGTTCTACCTATTGTGTCTAATCAGGTAAATACGAACGCATCTACCTCAAATTCCGCTGCACAAAACTCTGATAACGATGCAGTTCATGATACATCTGAACTTGTGATACAAGAAGTAGCTTTGGATTTAGAAGTGCCACCTGTGATTGAAGAAACGAATTCGTCACAAATTCTTGAAACGACCGGAGATGTTCAATCAAATGAAAGAGAAAAAGTGGATCCAAGTGTCATTCAACAACCAGTTCATCAATCTGAATCAGACAATGTTGTTGAGATATCTCCTCCGATTCCTGAAGTGATACCTGTGTCCTCTAGTGAATCTGATATACCTGAACCCCCTCCTCAAGTACTTGAAATGATTCAAGAAACTGTTGATCCACTTCCTCATATAACCAAGTGAACAAAATCTCATCCGATTCACCAAATCATTGGTGATCCGTCC
Source organism: Saussurea involucrata (assembly GCA_033807775.1). Taxonomy (NCBI): domain Eukaryota; kingdom Viridiplantae; phylum Streptophyta; class Magnoliopsida; order Asterales; family Asteraceae; genus Saussurea; species Saussurea involucrata. The sequence continues at coordinate 69,628,750 of CM066320.1, forward strand.
GCTAATGTTAGCACGAGATCCAAGTCTGCATCACCGAATGAATGCTTATTTGCTTGTTTCTTAAGCAACATTGAACCAACCAAGGTTTCTGAAGCTTTGAATGATCCAGACTGGGTTATTGCAATGCAAGAGGAACTGAATGAATTCGAAGCATTAAAGGTGTGGAGATTAGTGCCTAGGCCTCCAGGAAAAACCGTAATCGACACTAAGTGGATTTTCAAGAACAAAAAGGACAAGGATGGAATAATTGTGAGAAACAAAGCTCGTTTAGTGGCGAAGGGTTATCGACAGCAAGAAGAAATAGATTATGATGAAATGTATGCACCGGTAGCAAGATTAGAAGCTATCAGAATGTTTCTCGCCTTTGCAGCTTTTCGCGACTTTACTGTATATCAGATGGATGTGAAGACAGCTTTTCTGAATGGGGTACTTAAGGAAGAAGTATATGTATCTCAACCAGAAGGGTTTGTTAACAAAACTAAACCTGATTACGTATTTCGTGTCGATAAAGCTTTATATGGTTTGAAACAAGCACCGCGTGCATGGTACGATGAATTGTCAACCTTTCTGCTCAAATCCGGATTCGTTAAGGGAGCAATTGACACAACTCTTTTCATCCGACGTGAAGAACAAGATATCTGCTTAGTTCAAATTTATGTTGACGATATTATTTTTGGTGCGACTAACAAAACTTTATGTACTTGGTTTTCTGATCTTATGGCTTCCAGGTTCAAGATGAGCATGATGGGGGAAATCAATTTTTTCCTCGGACTTCAAGTGAAGCAGTTGCCTGATGGAATCTTCATCAATCAGTCAAAGTATGTTTTTGATATTTTGAAGAAATTCAAAATGGATAAATGTACTACCATAGGCACTCTAATGTCTCATGGTGCGCAAATTGGTCTGGATCCATATGGAAAGGACTTTGATGTCAGAACCTATCGAGGCATGATCGGATCACTAATGTATCTCACAGCTAGTCGGCCAGACATAATGTTTTCCACATGTTTGTGCGCCAGATTCCAGGCACATCCAAAGGAATCTCATTTTATGGCTGTCAAACGCATTTTCAGATATCTAAAAGGAACCCCATACTTAGGATTGTGGTATCCAAAGGGTTCGGATTACAAGCTGTGTGCTTATTCTGATGCTGATTATGGAGGTAGTCAACTGGATCGGAAAAGTACTTCTGGTCATGTTCAATTTCTGGGAGATCGGCTAATAAGTTGGGCTTCAAAGAAACAAAACTGTGTGTCTATTTCAACTGATGAAGCGGAGTATGTCGTTGCCGCAAGTTGCTGTTCTCAAGTGTTATGGATGAAGACACAGTTGCAAGATTATGGGTTGATGTATAAAACCATTCCAATCTAATGTGATAGCAAATCTGCAATAGCCATCTCAGTGAATCCTGTTCAGCATACCAAAACAAAGCACATCGACATGCGATATCATTTCATAAAAGATCATGTGGAAAAAGGTACTATTGAATTATATTTTGTACCTACTGACTATCAACTTGCCGATATTTTCACCAAGGCGTTGGATGAAAAGCGTTTCACTTTCCTTTTATCTAAACTCGGCATGTTGAATTTGAAAACTTGAATCCTCACAAATTTAATTCAATGAAGTGAAAATTCTTTCAATTTTCATTCAATGAATAAAATGTGTGTCAAGGGTTATTTTACAAGTTTCTTTGTTATATCTTAGTTAGACTTGTTTCAACTTTCACTTCTGATATAAATCGAAAGGTCAGCAAAACATGAATGAAAGCTTGATATATGCGCAAAGTTGTGTAAATCTAGACTTATAAAGAATACGATGCTCACAAAGCCTATTTGTCGGAATGAAGAATGGAAATGAAAATATGAGGGAAGCACAAAGTTTTATAACCAAGTGGTTGAGATGCAATAAAAAAAATCATTAGGTTTGAAAGTTTGTGCCTGTGGCCTATCTGGTTTGGGAGATTAAGTCCCAAGGGGTACTTGATATCTAGCCCCTAAGATCAACTGGTCTGGGATTGGCTGACCCAAATCCTGCTATAGAACCAGATAGAAAGCCATGTCCTACTGGTACAGATGGGATTAGGATATATCGATGTAGCCTTTCTGGTTTGGGAGAGTAAGTTACAAGGGGTGCTTGACACCTAGCCCCGAAGGCCAACTGGTCTAGGATTGGCTGACCAAATCATGCTATAGAACCAGATAGAAAGTTACGTTTACGGTGTATCTTAGTTTTAATAAACTTTTTGATAAAAAGATGCCAATGTGCACAAAATAAAAGATGCCAATGAGCACACATCTCGTATATCTTGGGGAAATAACAATGTCGCGATAAACTTATAAATTTGTGGAAATTCTGATTTTAGTCATATAGTGTGAGTAAGAGCAAAGTATTCTTATAGGTTTCAGAAGTACATTTGTTTGATGCAAATCATATTTCGCATGCTAGCACACCAAATAGATTTAATAAAGAGGCTGAAACTGAACATTTTTTAACTTGATATGCAATGATGACTTGTATTTTAATCCAAAAACATGCATTCAAGTTCTCTTGTTTGAAAAATCTGTCAAACTTCACTAAGTTGAATTTCTTTTGTTTGGTGTTCAAATTATCTATAGTTAGTAGTTACAGTATATAATTTGATGTATTTCTTTTCTATTACTGATCATTCATGTGTGATATTTCATTTTGTGTTTTTGTGAAGTACTGCTTAATTTTAGGGGGAGAAAAGTACTGAATTCAGTGTTTGAGGGGGAGCAAGGTATGATGAGTTGTGATTTTCTGTGTTCAAAGTTCTGAGGTTTTGTGATATTCACAGGAATTGAAATTTTAAAGAATCAAGAACTCAAATCAGATAAATCTTCCAGGTATGTACTTCTAAAGCTTTTTGTCTGGCAAACTCTCCAAATGTAAAATCATTCTTAAATCATCTAGTGCATTTGTGTAGGGGGAGTAAATTTTTTTTAATTTTCAAAATAGATTTTTTTTTAATTTTTTAAGGCATATATATATATATATATTTTGAAATCATATTATTTTGTTTGCCTCCATCTCACTCGTTCACTGTTCAAAATCTCACGAACTCTGTTCCGCATCTCACTCGACCACTGTTCACAATCTCACGACCTCCGTTAATCTCGCACGACCACCGTTCCATCGACACCAGGTACGATTTCTTATTCTATTTCTCAGTGTTCCATCGACATCAGTGTTGTATCATCTAGGAATGTTTGCGATTGAAACCTTACTCAAATCAATTTCGTTTTCTAGGGTTTTATTTCGTTTTTTATCATCATGTTTCGGCTTGCTATTTCGATTTCTAATCTGATGAATGTTAGGGTTACTCGATTTTTCTTTCGTTTTTTTGATCTGGTGGATGTTAGAGTTTTGCGTCTTGGTCATCTATAGGATGTCTCAGATTTGCCAAGTCAGCTTTGTGCCACCTGTTGGTAGCGCAAAGTGAGCTTTGCGCCACCCGTAGGTAGCGCAAAGTGAGCTTTGCGCCACCCGTTGGTAGCGCAAACCTAGCTTTGCGCCACCCGTTGGTAGCACAAAGTGAGCTTTGCGCCACCTGTTGGTAGCGCAAACCTGACTTGAGCAAAAAAAAATCTGTTTTTTTTTCCAAGTTTTTCATGTGATGTTGTGCTTCATTCGTTGGTCTTATTGAGTACCTTTTATACTTTTTTCCAGGTGTATTCATGGCTTCTGATGAAGATTTTGATTCTCAAGTTCGAGAAGATGAAAATACAGTTCAAGAACATCTCGAGGCACCATCCGATAATGCTTCTCGTGACAATCCTTTACCATCCACGTTATCCACAGGAGCTGATCCATCCGCTCGTCGCAATACTCCAAATGCTGTCTTTCCGAGAATGATGTATCTTCTACCGTATAAACCTAATAATCATTATGTTAATCTTGATAAACTCAGGATTAATTCAGTGATTGGGTCTATTCTACGAGAGCATCCAATTTCTTATGCTCTGGGAGGACGCACGGGCATTCCTGAAGTTTATCTACAACAAGCATGGCACTACATTGTCAAGAATGAGAGCGAGAATCCTCATCGTTTTCATATCCAGATTGATCAGTATGAAACGGAGTTGTATTATAGAAGACTAAGACTGATCCTCAGACTTCCTGAAGCGAATTCAAGACCGGGTCGCACATCTTTTGATTCCTTTCCATCTGAAGGAGATGTGCTTGCTGGAATTCGAGCATTGGGCTATGTTGGTGATCTCACTCAAGTAAGCCAGTTTGAGAAGTCCAAACTACCACCTGTGTGGTATGCTCTGTTCTATGTTCTAAACAGATGCCTTACTTCCAAACATTCTGGTACTGACAATGCCAGCTTACGATTTCTTCGTTTATTCCATGCGATCATTTATGATTTGCATGTCGATTTCACTATCATCTTTTGGCAAGAATTATCGGATCGAGTCAATGACAAGGAAACTCTCAAGAAGCGCAAGTTCATTCCATACATAAGGTTCTTGGAGCTTATTGTCTGGAGCATGCTCAAGAGTAACAAAGAGATTCCTCGAAGAAATGATTGGCTTCTAGCCATAGACTTTGAGATGTCGTATATTCAAAGGCACTAGAGGAGTTTTGCTTATTCAATGCCCATTCCTCCGAATCTTATTCTCAGGTATGCAGATCTAACTGATGAGGACGTTATTTCATACTGTGACGAAAATAATATTTAAATTCCAGTAGCGGTGGAAGAAAATGAAGAGTCGTCTAGTAGTTCCTCGTCTTCAGATGGTGATGATAGTGGAGATGGTAATGTTGGTTCAGATAGTGATGGTGGGTCAGATGATGTTGATGGTGATGATGATGATGTTGATGGTGATGATGATGATGATGTTGATGGTGATGATGCTGATGTTGGTGGTGATAACATTGTTGGTGATGATTTTAATAATGATAATCTTCAAGAAGATAACACAGTACAAGTTTCAGAAGTAAGAGAATCAGCTGTGCGAGATTCAGATGTGCAAGAAACAGTTGTGTTAGAAACAGTTGAGCTTCAAACAAGTGTGTTAGAACGTTCTGAAAACATCTCTCCAGAAGTTTCTTTCTCTAGAAATATTGCTGATAGTGTTGAAACGGTTCCTATTGACTCAAGAGTAGACAACATTCTTGTAGATGAGGTAGAGCTTCGAGATGCGACTGCTTCAGCTGTGGGTTTACAAGAGTTGCGTACAGGGGTAGATTCTATTGGTGCAAACACTGATACTATTCCATCTTCTAGAAATATGCTTCTCTCTGAGTTTTTGGAAAAGATGAATGCTCAAATGGAGGCAACGAAGAATGAAGAAATAAACCGGATCAAAGCTTTATTTAAAGGAAAAGGAAAGATGACAGAAGCAGAAGTTCAAGTCAATCCGTTTGCTATTCCATTGAGACGTCTATCCGGGGTTGTAATCAGAGAACCTGCTAGTCAGATTCCTTTGTCATCGCCACAACAGCCTAATATTTCTGTATTAGGTCATCAACCGACTCCTGAAACTGTTCAGATTCCTTCTGGTAGATCTATTCAAGATATTCCGGTGACTGAGTTGTCTGGCATGCTGTGTGCTCGTCTTCTATCCATGTCTCCTCCGGAACATCAAGATAGTGACTTGTTGTCGTTGTTACGTAACTTCCAGCCAACTCCAACTCCGACTCCAGTACCAGTTCCAACTCCAGTTCCACATTCTGTCCCAGATGCGCGTGTTTCATCACTTATTACTGATTTTAATATCTTTCGATCTGAGGTTCGGGATGATTTTAAGGAAATTAAAAATGGCATGAAGTTATTAACCGATGCTTTTTCCATGCTTTCAGAACGAATGGAAAAGCATAATCAGACTTGCCAATCTGAGGCAGGTCCTTCTAATAAGAGAACACATGACCGTGATAACCCAGGTAATCAAGGCCATGAGGGGGAGAATGCAAAAAGACAAAGAACCGAAGGAGCCTCAGATGTGTCAAATGTTGAAGTTCAAGGAATGACTGCCGGTTGTTCGGAAAGAGTCGAAGATGTAACTCCGGAAGATTTGGTTGATCATTTACTAAATGAAGTTGATTTAAATGCAATGGCGTCGGCTATCATTTTTGAAGAATCCAGAGTTGAAAGCAATTTACAGTTAGTTGTTTATGTTGATCCGAATTCTGCTCCAGTATCTGTTGAAATTCCTGTAGGATCAACTGAACAAGAATCAGAAGGATTTGAAGAAATGAGAAACTTCTTTTCTGAGTCTGTGGAGATAGATTCCGATGATGATTTGCACGCTAGATTTGAAAAGTTTTGGAAGATAAAGGAAGAAGAACAAGATGACATCATTGTAATTTCAGATTCTGAAGTTGATGTTGAGTTAGACGAAAAAGACATTGAGTTGGTAAATCTGTTATATGGTGAATCTCCTGTTCATGAGTCGCAAACTCTTGAATCACCATCTACTCAGTCTCCTATTCCTCATGATGAAACTCCAGTTGTATCTCGTGAATCAGAAGCTCCTGCTCAACAAACTCCTATGTCTGAAACTCCAGTTGTATCTGCTCCAACTGCTACTGCTCCTTCATGCATTTTTGAAAGTGGTGAGTCTTCTAAATCTTAATTTGAAGTTCCTGAAGTGAATGTGAATATTCCTCCAAGTATATTGGAACCAGGTCCTTCTTTGACTGCTCAGCAACGAATGCAAAGACTCGAAGACAAATATCAGAGTGTCAGAATGAGATCTGCTTTTCTTGAAGACTCTGAACGTGGCATCTTTGTAAAGAAGAAGAAGAGGGCGAGTTTAAGTGCTATTCTTGGAATCGAGAAAGAGACACCCAAATTCATATATGAGTATGTGAATTTTATTAAGTGTCAACGCAAAGGGAAGTTCTTTGTTTTCTCAAAGCACAAGATTGTTACTGTTCGCAAGGTTGAAATGGTGAGATTTATCAGTTACTGGTATCCAGTTTTCTACGTTCAACGTCAAGACTGTGTGACATATCAGTTTTCAGAAGCAGATTTTAATGATCTATCAATTGACGATTTCGAGGTTCTTTATCATTATTTTAGAGATCTAACCATTCGAAATGATGATATTTTAAGGGCTTTGGATGCAGTCAAACGCTTCTTACGTCGTCAAGTCAGATTTTATCGGTGTTTTGATTTTCAACTTGCAGTTGAAAGCTTTCAACCAGTTGTGAATGTGACAAGACCAAACAGAGATCTACCCAACATTTCTGAATATCCACTTTGCACAGTTTTGGAAAATCCTTATGGGGTTGTTTACAGAAATCAAACTTCTCAAAGATGCTTCCTCAGGTTTGATGAAATTGGTAGATTCTCAGATGGCACGTTAAAGGTGATAAGGTATCAACTGGAGCAAAGACTGAATGAAGCAGTAAGATCATTTCTTCAATCTAGAAAGAATTCATACCAAATTGATAATCCAGAGATAAGACTTCTGAGACGAGCTTTGGAGACAATCGATTCGAGAATTAATTTCAGAAACACTTTAAGACGCTTGGAGATCTTAATTGGAAAGAATAGACTTCATCTAAGATTCGAGCGTCCTTGATTACAAAGGGGGAGATTGTTAATGTCATTTTAATTGTAATCAAGGTTATTTATGTTAAGCTTTAGCTTGTTTGTTGACTTTTGTAAGTCAAGGGTATAAATACCCTTGTTGAACTCTTTTTTAACTAGTTGTTCTAATCAGAGATGGCACACTGATGAAATTCTCTCTCTACGATCTCTATTTCTCTCTCTAGAATACTTGATTAGATCCTGTTATAGATTAACAATAAGTTTGTCCAAATCTGAAGAGAATTTAGGTCAGGTGTCCACCGATTTTCATCAGGAATTTCGGTGGACAATAACTTAGTCTTTTTGTTGAGAAGAAAGTCTTCACTTCCACAATGAGAACTTCTTCAAACTTGATTTCGGTTGATCTTCGACTTCACCGAACTTTTGATGTCTTGTCTAAGTTATCATAAGGAACCAAAATAAAATATTCTAAGTAAGATTTTAAGGATAAAATCGGTGGGTCAATTTCAAATCTTTGGTGACCCAACAATATATGTACGAATCCATCAAATATGTAATACTATTTATATGTTTTATGTATGTATGCATATGGTTTATATTGGTTAGAATGGGTTATTATTAGTTAGAATGAGAAATAGTAGGTTATTCTGGTTACATTGGATCATATTGGGTTAAACTTAATTGGTCACGTTTGGTTAATGAATCATATTAAGGGTCTGTTCGGTAACAGCTTAAGGGTCTGTATTTGGTGAGCCATACAAGGTTGTTCGGTTAACAGCTTAAGCGATCATATGAGATGTATGGCTTATTCGGTGAGCCATACAATGTTGTTCGGTTATGGCTTAATGGGCCATAACATAACTTATTCGCTCAGCCTCTTGAGGGCTCTTGTATCCGCTTAGCCCAAGTTTTTTCTATACTACCCTTTGTGGAACATGCACCCTTTAAACAATATAACATGGATCTAGGCTCAAACACTCTATCGCTCTCCCTCTTCCACGTTCCCGTCTCCAACTGCTAGAGTTCCTTGCGGGAGCTCTCTAGTTTCTTTTTTGGTTCGCCATCACCACCATCCTATGCGACTTTTTCTAATTTGGCTTCAATAAATTTTGTTTTAGGGTTTTGAGGATGGAATCGTAATGGGGGTTTAAGGTTCGACAGTGGTATGAAATTGTTGAGGTTTTTTTAGGTTCTTCTCTGATTCTTCTTTGGTTCGCTTCAAACAAAATATTTCTCTTCTTCCCTACAGTGTTCTTCTCCTCCCTAGTTCACCTTGAATTTACTATTGTTTGATTTGATGTTGGTAATTTATGGTTCTTAATGATTTGTGCTGATTTTTTTTTGTTTAAGGTTTATAAATTGTGGGTTTTTTGTTTTTGCAGGCTCCTCTAGATCCAAACAAGTTGGGTTTTTTCGTAAAAAGGTCTATTAAATTGTTGTAAATATTGTTTTGTAAGATTTGATCTGCATATGTTCAATGTAAACCAAATGGTAAAATAATATTTTTCATATTCGATTGGTTATTCAGCCTTACAATCGAACAACAATTTAGATAGATCTATACACACTACTTTTACAATACCTATAGCTTTATCCATAGAGGACTTAATGGGAAACCAACCGAACAACCCCTAAGTTATATTAGGTTGCAATGGGTTACAATTGGTCTTGTTCAATTGTATGGGTTATAATGAGTAATGTTGAATTATATTGAGTTCACAGGATTACAAAGGGTTATATTGGTCACATTGAGCCATATTTGGTTAAAATGGGTTATGCGTGTCACACTTGGTCATGCTATGTAACAATATGTCATGTTGTTTATATTCGATTATGTGGGGTTACAATGGGTCATATTGTTTATACTCGGTCTTGTGGGGTTACAATGGATCATATTGGGTTACATTATATCATGTTGAGTTACATTTTTTGAGTTACTGGGCCATATTCGGCCACAATGGTTTGTTGTGGGATTAATGGACCAAATTGGGTTACACCAAGTCATTTGTATTACAATGGGTCAATATTGGTGAAATATGGGTTATATTGATCATATTCATGACATACAGTTACGCTTAATTTTTAGAAACGTGACTATAGATTACCTTTTGATCACACAAAATAAAAGAAAATTGTGGTTAATTAACGACATACAATTACACTTAACATGAAAAATTATTGCTACCAGTTACCCTTTGGTCACAAAAAATATTAACAACCATAGTAAAATTCATGACATATAGTTACACTTATTTTTTAGAAACATGGCTATAAGTTATATTTTGATAACACAAAAATAGAAAATCATGGCTAATTCACGACATATAATTACACTTAACATGTAAAACTCTTGTTACCAGTTACCCTTTGGTCACAAAAAAATATCAAAAATCATAGCCAAATTGATGACATACAGTTACGCTTAATTTTTAAAAACGTGACTATAGATTATCTTTTGGTCACACAAAATAATAGAAAACCGTGGCTAATACACGACATACATTTACACTTAACTTGTAAAATTATTGCTACGTGTTAAAGGGTCACAAAAAGTATTAAAAATCATAGTCAAATTCATGACATATAGTTAAGTTAGAAACGTGCCTATATGTTATCTTTTGGTCACAAAATAATAGAAAATCGTGGGTAACTCACGACATAAAATTACGCTTAGTATGTGGAATTATGGCTATCAGTTACCTTTTGGTCACAAATAATATAAAAAACCATAGCCAAATTCATGACATATATTTACGCTTAATTTTTAGAAACGTGGCTATAAGTTATGTTTTGGTCACACAAAATATTAAAAACCATAGCCAAATTCATGACATATAGTTACGTTTAATTTTTAGAAACGTGACTATAGGTTACCTTTTAGTCACACCAAATATTAAAAACCATAGTTAAATTCTTGACACACAGTTACTCTTAATTTTTACAAACGTGGCTATAAGTTACTTTTTGGTCACACAAAATAAGAAACCAGTGGCCAATTCAAGACATATAGTTACACTTAAATCTAAAAGCATGGCTATTAGTACACTTTTAGTTATGCGATCTACTAAAAATCGTGACAATAACTATTTATTAGTCACGCAATTGATTCATCAGAATCATGGCTAATGGTCAGTTTTTTGTGACAATAAATTATTTTAATCATGGTTTTAACCATACTAATAGCTAGACATATTGCATACTAACTGTGGCGAAATCATCACATATAGTTACGTTTCATATTTATAACTGTGACTATTGTTACCTTTTCGTCACACAAAATAATAAAAACCATGAGTATTAACACCATCACTTTCGGCCATGTTTTACAAATTTGTGGCTATACATTTATTTCTTTTGGTCACAGAAAGTTTTCTTTATGTAGCCATATGTTGGTCTATGGTCACGGATAATAACCATAAAAATACAAAACCATGGTTTAGACAAAAACCATGACTATATGTCTGTCTATAGCCACGGTTTTTAGTCACTACTTGCCACGGAAAACAATTATGGCAGTAAAGAACCATTTAGTCACCGTCTTATGTAAACCATGGCATTATGTTTAAACATTTTTTTAATGGTCACGCTTTTTGAGTTAAGTCGTGGCTAACCCAATACTCAAACTTTATTTATGACTTTTAGCCACGGTTCTAAACCTAACCGTGACAAACTTTATTTTCAAAACCGTGGCAAAAACCCATTTTTGTACTAGTGCCCTTTCCTTCTACTTCCCTTCCACAATTCCACTCCCCACTCCCCCACGTTCTACTCTCCATGAATCTCCTTACCTCTCTCAATCACACTATCAATCGACGAATTGGGATGAAATCCACCCTCTGGATACCCTCTTTTTCCAGATTCAAGAACTCTCCTCCGGTTTGTATCTTAGTCTATAACGTTTTGTTTGATTTATCTTTATGTAACTGTGTTCTTCATCTAACTGTTGTTGTCACCTATTTCTTTAACCTCAGGATACTCTCAAGGATCGTGCTTACCCATATTTGGCACTTGAGAGCACAGGTGATTTCATTTATGCAACTTCATCTCTCCGACTATGAAGCATTTTTTGTTCAATTAACACATACCTATGGTATACATATAGATGAAAGGTACTATAAAAGATCGAACACGAGGGTAGATGTATTGTTAACCAAAGAGGGAACTTGAATTTATAAAACATGTCTTGTAAAATTTATTAATCATACATATTTTGTTGTTTTGTCATTTAATTGTCCAAACGGGTTTCTAACATGGAACATTGTCTTAGAAAATGGGTTCACCTTGGACTGCACAAAACTTTTCATCAATCCAACCACTTTTTGCTTGGGCGAATTTGACGGCAATTCGAGTGGATTTTGTCTGGAAAGACGAAAAAACATAAAGATTAGTTCTTGATTTAATTGATCGGAACGTAAGTTTAAATATTCTAATTAAAATTTTCACATGTTTTTAACCGTAAAAATCCTTATAATAGCTTGATTCGATAAATATTTTATAAATTACATAGAGACACAAAATGGCAACAATTGTGCCACAAAATTTAGTTGAAGTATATCGATCTATGGATTTGGTAGGCCGTGTATTCCGGTTTGGATCACTTCAATGTTGAAGGCATGTGTGGCGACTACCCGTGGTATCAAAACTACACTTTCATGTGTGGCGAATGAGTACTCTATATAAATAGGAGAACGAGGTTAATTTACCCCATTGATCAACGATATTGCAAATGGGTTTCCACTTGGTAAATCTAACTTATCTATTACACCTATATATTTAGTTAGTAATTAAACATACATTTTTTTGAGAAATCAACATTTTGATGTTGTTGGATAAGTTGTTGCGTGGCGTCGGATCATGGGTGCATTTGAAGTATTGCTACAAGATCAGTTGTAAGTATGTTCATGTTTTCAAATTAAACCATTAACAAACTATACCATTTTTTATAACATTTAAACTATAAACAGGACGTACGGAATCAAGCTGAGATTGTATGACAATTGTATTCCAAGTGTTGTTAGGATGTATCGTGCACTTGTGGAAGAATCTGTAATTTATGTGACGAAGATTAAACTCAGACACCACGCCGAAAGTATGTTATTTGTTAAAAAAATTATTAATGTTTTTATACAATTACAATCTTATCAAGCAAATTAGTCTATTAATTTAAGTCTTAATTCAATGTATATTACATTTTTTTCACGTGATTTTTTGTGTTCTACGGAGGTAACAAATATCGTGTGTGAACCGGATATGCCGAAAGTGGGGAACAATAATCTTATAATTCTATAAAAACACTAGGCCAAACAACAATTAGGCGACGTTATTGTGTTTTTTTCTTGTTGTGTATACATTTTGTGATTACTTTCTAAACGTTGTGATTATGTCTTTTAATTTATACATTTCTTATACTTTGATAATATCTATCCTTAAATTTTACATTTATTTTCTCTTTGAACGATTGAATGATCCTTGTTTAAACTATTACTAATTTCCAAAAACCAATACATGTAAAACCATTGAATGTTGTATGTTGATAACCTTGGTTACACCTAAATGGGATGTATGTAACTTTTTTGTTTCCAAGTGGATCATTAAATTACGTGAATTAAATTAAATTATTACAAACATCTTCACCGATTACAAACTACATGTGTTCATCTCAGATAATATATTATGCAACGAATTTTGCTTTCAACTAAGTAATTAAAGAAGAATATGTTTATTGCTACATTGATAAATTGCAATTCATACACCAAAAATATGTGTACTATGTACAAAGAACAACAAAACCTTTAACACGATTTAGGATAATTAGGAGTATAATAAAGACATCTTCTTTTAGGAAATAGAGAGTTTATAATATTTGTTAGCTTCAATCTTCCTAATCATAGAAATACTTAGAAGTAGTGAAAAATAGGCTAAGTATAGAAAAGCCTCTCACAGAGGCTCTGCCACTTCTTCCAGAAGATCAAGTCCAGAAAGCCATAGAAGCTACAGAGGTAATCACAGAACCTCTGTAGTGCGCAAGAAGAAGATCAACTCGGAAACAAGTGGACTGCTCCACAGAAGGTCAGACCATAGAACCTCTGTAATGCCTTACAGAGCCTCTGTGGTCTGCTATGAAGACTTGGAAGATATTACTGGATACGTTCATCAACTTGCATGGAAAAGTACTGTCAAAACACGTGTCAAGCTCTGAGTGGACTCAATAGGGCATGGTACAAAATAGACGTCTGCGCCATTTAATGCATTTACCAATAGTACATCTGCTCCATTAAATGCGCATGGCTCAAACAACTGCTCACACCATCCAGTCCACTGTTCACACCATCCAGTTTACTATTCATGCCGTAAAAGGAACAGTGACCAACTTCATAGTCTTCTAAGAGTAGTATAAAAGGAAGTCTCATGTTGAGATCTTCCTAACGACGAATACACAAGGAATCACTAATACTCTCAAGCTTTATTGTCAAATATCTGAGTGTTATATTCACACACACACCAACAGTTCTTAATCTGTTCTTCGTTGTTCTTATTATATATTGAATAACAGTAACTGTTCAAGAAATCCTTTTTATTCCTTACTGTTTTCTTTATATATGTGCGTTCTAATATCTATCAAACATATCTGTTAGTTTAATACGCTTCCGCATCAAACTCTAAACTCCACTAACAGATTGTTAATCTTGATTAAGTGTATCTGGGTTCCAACAATTGGTATCAGAGCCATCCTTGATTTTCAATATCAAGTGATCCACTTATCAAGACTCTTGATAGATATTATTGAGATTTAAAAATTGTGTCTGGAAACTGCTTAAACCCAGGAAATCTTCAAGCTCATAGAAGTAACTCTTTAATCATACTTTCTTTCTAAAATCTTCAAATGACAAATACAAATAATTTCTTTACTACTGGTTCTCTCACTAAACCTCCTACTCTCCTTCGAGATGAGTATCCTCAGTGGAAAATAAGAATGGTCCATTTTTTCGAGGGCACTGAAAAAAATCAAGTACAATATCTATACAATCCTCCTCCTATTCCCATGACAGTAGTACCTCGTATACCTGCTACTGCTGAATCTGCCGAAATCCCCGAACATCAAAAACCAAAGCCAAAAGGGGAGTGGTCAACCGAAGATAAAGCAGAAGATAAAGTTGCTCAGAAAACCAAGAGGACATTAATTATGGCAATACCCAACGAACTCTTTCAATCCTTGGATTCATGTGAAACAGCGCATGATATGTGGAAAGAACTGGAAAGACAGTTGGAAGGAGGTGCTAAAACACAAAAAAACCGAAGAGCACAGTACATCAATGAATATCATGCATTCAAAGCCTCTGCAACAGAATCTCTGCAAACAACATACGACAGATTCAACTCTCTAATCAACCAGTGCAGAAAATCAGGCATTGACAGAACTTCTGAAGAAAACAATGTCATGTTTTTAAAAAGTCTAAATGAAGAATGGCTCCAGCTGTCTATGTCCCTACAGACAAATCACGATCTAGACACCTGGACTCTCTCTGATCTTTACGGAACATTAGCCGCACAAGAACCTCAGATAGCACAGGCTAAAACACTAACCATTGCACCATATGCATTGGTTAGTAAAACTAAAGAGGAAGGAGAAGAAGAAGATGGTGATAATTGACAGTGAAGAAGAAGAGCAAGCAGAAAAGGAAATAACTCTTGCGTCACTAGCTAAATCTTTAGCTCTATTGACAAAAGAGTTCAGAGGAAACAGAAGAGGTTCCGGAAATGAAAGATATGATAGAGAAAACCAGGATGACAGAAGAGACAACAGAAGAGATGACAGAAGAGGAGAAGAATCAAGTGGCCGACAGAGGTCAAACGATAGAAATAACAGAGGGAATGACCGACAGAGGTCAGATGACTCGGTAAGCCACACGCAGCAAGAATGCTACAAATGCGGCAAACCTGGTCACTATGCAAATGAATGTAGATCAGAGAAAGGCGGAGACCTACAGAAGTCCAATAATCGAACAGGAAACACTCCTCAAGGATGTTTTAACTGCGGCAAACCAGGCCATTTTGCGAATGAATGCAGAAGCAGATCAAATCGCCCACAGAGGGACTCTGCTTTCTACAAAAAGAAAGCCGAATATTATGCTCAAAAATCCTTAATGGCAAAAGGACATTCTGAGGAGAACACAGAAGACTTCCAGTCAAACTCTACTTCTGACGATGAACATACCGCAAATGCCCTCTTCTGTGGCATGGCAGAAGTCGACTCCTGCACTGACTCTGAGGTATCTACTTCAAATTCCAACTCTTGTATTACCTCTGTAGATGATAATACACTTAGAATTAACATTGAATTAATTGAACTGAAAGAGATAAATCAAAGTATTCAGAAAAGACTCACTTTCAATGAGAGAGAAGTACGGCTTCTCACTCAAGAAAAAGCAAAGATTTTTGAGGAAAAAGAGAGAATAGAAAAGAATTGGAACAAAACTCTAGATCCTTTAAAAAAACAAATTTCTGAATTAACCAATACTTTGAAAGATAAAACAAAAGAACTTTCAGTTTCAAGGAGCGAAACTACTGACATAAGAGCTCTTAAAGAATACTTTCAAAGAGAAAGAGAGGTATTATGGCAAGATTTACTCAGAAGAGAAGTTTTGCTTAAAAACTATAAAGATGCACAGAAAGTTTATGAAAAAATAAACTCACAAATAGGGAGACGAGGTATAGGGTATGATGATATCACCCTAGGTGTTGAAGGCAAAAGAAACAAACCTCTGTCCTCGTTATTTGTGATTGGAAAAACAAACAAACCAGATTTTCCAAATCTAATCTCTGTAAGCAAACGGGCGAAAATCTCTGTGGATCCTTACTTGAAGAAACATAAGAAGATGATTAACGTATGGTTTGAAAACACAGACTCATCATCTTCAACCACTGTCAATAGAGGTATCAAACCAAAGAAATATCTGAAAACACAAGATCAGATTGGTATCTTCAAGTTTGGTAAACTAGAGACCCAAACACAGGTTGCTTTTGTCTGTTTGATAAACGTTGAAAAGAAATTATCAGCAGAAGCTCCTGAGTTTAAACCCATTTTTTCAGAAGAAAACTTTAAAAATTTAATTGAAAAAGAAATTTTGGAAATATGGAAATCAAGCGTTTTAGAAAATTTCTGTACATCTTCTATAGATAAAACTCTCACTGAAGAAATCTTATTAGAAACCTCTGCAATCTATGAAAACTATTCTACAGAGGAAGAAAGCTCGTACGATACATGCTCAGAAAATCCAGCCTCTATTGAAAGAATTGACTCAACCTCTGTATACGAGGACGATTCATCCTCTGACAACTCAGAGACTGATTTCAAATCAGGGATAATTCACGGTGACACAGAGGATGTCAAATTCTCCTCTGAAGTTCCTCACAGAACTATTTCTCCAAAAGAGAAACTCACAGAGATTCCAATCTGCCAAGATTTTCTAAAATTGAATCTACATATCAAAACCTCTGCTGAGCTTAAAATGTTACAGAAGACCTCTATTGATCCTATAAGTTCTAGATTTTCAAAACCTAAGGTTAATAAATCTTTTTCTTCTGTGACAGTGATGAAAGAAGTTCACCACAGAAGCAACCCACAGAAGGCAGGTCCTAAACAGAGCTTTTGCTAACAACATTCGAGTATTCATAGATCTTCTAGTAATAGGAAATCTAATGTAAAGAAAGAATGTAATGCCTCTGTGGCTGAGTTCAAAAAGTTCAATGAAAAGTTCAAGCAAATTACATCTCATATTCAATACTGTAATTGCTTTGATCTCATGTCTAAACTTAATAATCATTTATCAAGTCAAGTCTGTTTACTCTCTACGACAATTCAAAAGTCAAATCCCACAAAGAAACAATCTGACTCTTCTGCAGAGAACAAAATGTATTTCAAGAATGCCAAGGCAAACTTGAAAAACTCTAACAATATTGGACCCATATGGATATGGGTACCTAAATCTCTGTGATTGTCCTGCAGAAGAAGTATGTGCCAATCGGGTATCTAGACTCCGGATGCTCAAGGCACATGACTGGTGACAGAAGTGCACTATCCACGTACAAAGAAACACAAGATGGTGGATCTGTGACTTTTGGAGACAACAAGAAAGGGCACATAAAAGGCTATGGAGTCATAAGGAAAGAAGACGTTTCTGTATACAAAGTTGCATATGTGGATGGCCTTAAGCACAACCTACTCAGTGTAAGTCAACTTTGTGATACAGGATTCAATGTGTTGTTCAAAAGAACTTTCTGCTCTCTACAAAGTGAAGAAACAAGTATGGAACTTCTGCGAGCTGAAAGAATAGGTGATCTATATCTAATGAACTTCAACTCAAAGAACAAAGACAAAGTTTGCCTTGTTGCCTGCAAAAGTGAAGAAGCCTGGTTATGGCACAACAGGTTCTGTCACTTAAATTTTCACACATTGGAAAAACTGGTCAAACTTGATTTAGTTAAAGGTTTGCCAAATGGTAAACTCAATAAGGATCATTTATGTTCTGCCTGTGAGATGGGAAAACTCAAAAGAGCTTCCCACAAAGGCAAAACAGATGTATCTTGCACTAGACCTCTGTACATGCTTCATGTCGACCTCTGCGGTCCCATTGCCATACAGAGCCTAGGTGGCAAGAAATACATACTTGTCCTAATTGATGAGTATTCGCGTTTCACATGGGTTGAATTCGTTAGAAAGAAATCAGATGTTCCAATTATATTGATAAATCTAATGAAAAGAATCCAAGTTCTTTATAATTGCAGAATACAGAAGTTAAGAAGTGACAATGGCACAGAATTTAAAAACTCTATCATTGAAGCCTATCTTTCAACAGAAGGAATATCACAGAACTTCTCTGCAGCTCGCACCCCACAACAGAACGGTGTTGTCGAAAGAAAAAACCGAACACTTGTGGAAGCCGCAAGAACTATGATGTCAGCATGCGGATTATCAATGAACTTTTGGGCAAAAGCAATTTCTACTGCGTGTTATACTCAAAATCGATCAACCATTGTGAAAAGACACCTCAAGACGCCTTACGAATTGCTTAACAAACGGCGGCCAAACATCAAATTTTTCCATGTATTCGGATGCAAATGCTTCGTCTTAAACGACAGAGATTCAAGAGGAAAGTTTGATGTAAAAGCAGATGAAGGCAAATTCATTGGATACTCTGCCACTTCCAAAGCCTACAGAACATTCCTTACAAAGTCTCACAAGATTGTAGAAAGCATCAATGTTTCTTTTGATGATTCATTCCAAATGACTTCTGAACAAATCAGTTCAGAACTCGGAACTAAAGGGAAATCCTCTGTCATCTCACGAGCAAAAGAAGACTTGGATCTTCTATTTTTAGAGATGCTCAACGAAAACATTGATCCTTCTGTTGGAACAATCAGGGTTTCTGAAGAACCATCCTCTGTCGGACAAAATCCTACAGGTTTGTCTCTAACTGGTCCTAATAATGCTTCATCTTCTTCTGTACATACTACAGATGCAATTGCCGAAGCAGAAGATGAAACATCAAGGAAAACGACCACAGAAGCTGCACAAACCACAGAAGAACCAATTACAGAGGAAATCGAGGACCAAGATTATACGTCCTCAGAGGAACAAACTCCACCACCACTCATACCAATCATTCCACAAACGGTAGAATCAACTACCAAGGCACGAAGAACAACAGAGGCTACACAAGAAGAAACACAAGAAGTCTCTAAAGAAAGTCTGAATGACATTGATGATCATCTCCCACGCACAACTCAATGGACAAAAAGCCATCCTCCAAGCCAAATAATCGGAGAACCTTCTGACGCAGTAAAAACAAGGTCTGCCACTGCTAACTTTTGTTTCTTTACAAATTTTATTAGTGTGATAGAACCAAAGAAGATTTCTGAAGCCCTAGATGACCCAAATTGGGTAGACGCCATGCAAGAAGAACTTTTGTAATTTGAGCGTAACAGAGTATGGACTCTAGTACCTCTGCCAAGAGGAAAACAGGCCATTGGGACTAAATGGGTCTACAGAAACAAGAAGGATGAAGATGGAGTGGTCATCAGAAACAAAGCAAGATTAGTAGCAAAGGGATATAGACAAGCAGAAGGCATAGACTACGATGAAACTTTTGCCCCTGTCGCACGGCTCGAAGCAATAAGAATATTCTTAGCCTTCGCAGCCCACAGAGGTTTTAAAGTCTATCAGATGGACGTAAAATCAGCTTTTCTCAACGGTGAAATCCAAGAAGAGGTCTATGTTAATCAGCCACCAGGATTTGAAAGCTCAAAGTTTCCAAGGCATGTATACTACCTTGAAAAAGCTCTATATGGACTGAAACAGGCTCCACGAGCATGGTATGAACGACTTTCTACCTTTCTTCTAGTCAATGGTTACAACAGAGGTACAACAGATACTACCTTATTCTATAAACGCAAAAGTAGTGAGATAATGCGTGTACATATATACGTAGATGACATAATTTTTGGGTCTACTAATTCAGAAGAGTGTAAAAGATTTGAAAAACTCATGCAGAGTGAGTTTGAAATGAGTATGATGGGATAATTAACTTTCTTCCTCGGACTCTAAGTCAAACAATCATCAGAGGGAATTTTTATAAATCAGGCTAAATATGTCTCTGACATTCTTTCCAAATATAGCCTCTCTGATACCTCTGCAATGAAAACTCCAATGGCCACTGGAAACAAGTTATTCTTAGATTCAGATGGCATCTCTGTAGAATGCACTCTCTACAGAGGCATGATTGGATCTCTGTTATACTTAACAGCAAGCAGACTTGACATTATGCATGCCACATGTCTCTGTGCACGCTATCAAGCTAATCCAAAGAAATCACATTATGATGCCGTAAAGAGAATCTTTAGATACCTAAAAGGGACCAAAAATCTTGGTCTCTGGTATCCACAGAACTCTGGTTTTGGTCTTAAAGCTTATACAGATTCAGACTATGGAGGATGCATGCTCGACAGAAAGAGTACCTCTGGGAGTTGTCAATTCCTAGGTGGTAAACTAGTCAGTTGGACCTCCAAGAAGCAGAATTGTGTTTCCACATCCACTGCAGAAGCTGAATACGTTGTTGCCGCTAGCTGTTGTTCTCAGGTTCTATGGATGAAGACTCAGCTAAAAGACTACGGCCACATTCTGTTCAAAATACCCATCTTCTGCGATTCCAAAAGTGCTATTGCTATCTCTGCCAACCCTGTGCAACACTCAAAAACCAAGCATATCGATATAAGGTATCACTTCTTGAAACATCATGTTGAATACGGTACAATCGAAATGCATTTTGTGCCCACAGAATATCAACTCGCTGACTTATTCACCAAAGCACTAGACGAGAAAAGATTCAACTTCTTGGTAGGTAAGATAGGAATGATTAACATGGTGTGAAAATCCTCAGTAAATATAGTTTTATATTCTGTAAATAATAAGTAAAATACATTGCTTAATTTATGGCTTTGATCGATTCTACTTCTGTATGTAAATTCTTAAAACCTTAAATAGTTCTTAAAATCACAGAGCTTCTGTAAGTCAACTAAGAACCTCTGACGACCCCTACAGAACCTCTGAAAGACCATGACCTATGTTCTATGCAAAACTTATCATTCTTTGATCCAAGCATAGGTCAAGGGGGAGCAAAAGGAAATTCCTTGATCTACAGAGGTGATTAGGTCAAGGGGGAGCAAAAGGAAATTACTTGATCTACAGAAGAGATTAGATCAAGGGGGAGCAAAAGGGGCCCTGAGATGATCTACAGAGGTAAATCTCTCAAAGGAAAGCCAAAGAAGAATGTCGATAATTCTCCATCGATAGAAGAAAGACAAAACTGCCGAGAACAGAAGAACCAAAAGGTATGTCTCTCGCACAAAAGGTTTTTGGAAAACAATTTTCTAGGACAAGAATTGTCAAATATGTCCTAAATATACTGTGAATAACATCTCAAAAATCAAAAGCTCAAAGAGTTTCACAAAATTCGAATTAGGAGAAATTTAAGGTCATAGAGCTTCTGCTGAGCTCAACAGAGCTTCTGCAGGAAATATGCTCTGTGATCACAAATTAACCTTCTGTCGATCTTTTGGAATGTTATCTCGGAAACCGAAAAAGCAGACCATGACCTTCTCGAACAAACCGTTTTTTATAAACAGTTTTCTCGGACACAAACTTTCAAATATGTCCGAAAAACATCTCTTAAACCAAATCAAAAATTGGATGATCAAAAATACGAATAAAATTCTTTTTATGAGATTTTTTCTCTCATAGAGCTTCTGCTGGCCCTCACAGAACTTCTGCAAGTTCCAACAGAGCCACAAAACCTCTGCGAAGCAAATTTCTTCACAAAAATCTGATTTTATCCTCTCCAATACTTTTACAAATGTTTTGGTTAAAGAAGAACCCCACAGAAGTCATGATAACAATGAGATATATGAAAAAGGGATAAACATCAAAGATTTTCAAGATCACAGAGCCTCTGTAAACTACAGAAGCTCTGTCAATCTGATTACTTGGGCATCTCTGTAGTATTAACGGTTACTTTTTCTGCGAGTGAAACTCATATGGCTAAGAACAACTCCACGCGCCTAGCATTAATGGGCCGCGCACGACGTCCTGTCATTTTCTGACATGGCCTACGTGTCCCATTTTCATTGGGCAAACATGGAACGTTTTTTTTGGTAAGTTGAACCCGCCGCTCAAACTCGAGTGCGGATTCCAAACTTTAATCCATTGCCATATACTTTACCCTTTCGAAGTCTACCGTTTTACCATCCTATAAAAACAAACCTTACCCTCTCATAAAACCTTTTACAAACTCTCATCTTCTTCTCCGGCGATACCCTGCAAAACACTTGCAAATGGCTTCATCTTCTCGAGCTACATCCTCTGAACTCTCTCCGGCGAACTCAACGGAAAACTCCCCTGCTCATTCAGAACATTCTGAAAACCCTAGCCTTGCAAGAGATATTGAACAACAAGATTCCGGGGATTCCGCAGACTTTGCTCCGACAACACACTTGCAAAACTTCATAGCTAAGGATCATTTCGAAGCCACTCTTCCTATTAAATCCAACAACTGCTATTTGGTCCCCTCACCCACTACTTTCGGCGAAGCCCATGCCATACTTCTGAACATCATGGAAAACCATATCCTTTTCCCTCTACTATCAAGAACCCCTAACAGAATACCAGTTCGTTATTTGAACCAATTTTGGCAAAGCTGCCGATTTGATAAAGACGATTCTCTTATCAAAGGGTACATTTCAAGACCTGATAAAACTGAGCATCTTGAAATCAAGTTCAACAGAACAATGTTCTCACTTGAATTCAACCTACCAACAAGGGGTCTTCTGGGATTGAAAAGTTATGCAGAGCAACCAACAGACGAAGAGCTCTGTAGATTCGTGGAAATGCTTGGGTACAACACCCAACTACGGAAGAGAAATGACTTCCGCATAGGCCGATTACCACCTCTGTGGAACACTTTGTTCTCTATTCTTAACAGATGCTTGACAGGAAAGATAGGGAGTATTGACCAGAGCTCACATCAAATCTTGAGCATCATGTACGGGGTTTACTATGATCTTCCACTAGATTATGCGACCATAATGATGCAAGAGATCATAAACACCATCGACAGAAAGAACAACTCAAAAAGGGTCAAAGAGAACGATCCCAACTTTCTACCACCTCTGCAATTCCAAAGAATATTGGGAGTACTGTTCGAACCTCTGCTGCTAATCCAAAATTGGCCAATGGAAGGGCCAACTCCCAAACAGTTCCCGATGAACAAAAATACCCCCACTGATCATGCTGATGGCTACTCACACTGCAGACCTCTGTCAAAGAAACTTCTGCGCTACGCATCGAACATATCCCTTAAGAAAGAGTATATACGCGATCATAGAACTCCAAAACCGAGTCCTATGACACCCCCGCGTTTAGGTGTTCCCCTAGGAACAATGATAGCAAAACCTCTTTCCACTCAAGCAGAAAAGGATAAAAAGTTAGCAAAACACATGGCTATTCAGCTCAGCTTCATAGCCAAACGCGCAGAAATAATGGGAAAGAAATCTTCAGCAAAGATCTCTGCTTCTACTCCAAAAGCTAAGAAGAGAAAAACTGCAGAAGGCACATCAACAAGCACTGCAGAAGATAGACCTTCACCTCCCCATGCCACAGAAATTGGCTCCTCTGCACCTCCCCTTTTCACAAAACAGAAAAAGAAGAGATCCAAATCAACAGAGGAAGGGGCACCAAAACCAAAAAGGAGGAAAACCAAAAAGAAGCATGGTAAAACACTTAAAAAGTTGTTTACCATTGCAGAAGAGGAAATCATAGAGGGAGAGACTGCAGAAGAAGAAGAAGCAGAAGTAGGAATGACAGAAGAAGGATATCAATCACCATATCAATCTCCAGATAGATTTGCTCACCAAGGAGACCTGAATGATTTCCTACAGAACCCCGAAATTGCAAACACCCTTAATACAGCAGGGTGGACGGCACAACCACTCGACCACCACACTCCAGAAGAACAAGATT
The DNA here is from genome assembly GCA_033807775.1 of Saussurea involucrata. Classification (NCBI taxonomy): domain Eukaryota; kingdom Viridiplantae; phylum Streptophyta; class Magnoliopsida; order Asterales; family Asteraceae; genus Saussurea; species Saussurea involucrata. The sequence goes on from CM066320.1 coordinate 69,652,845, forward strand.
TCTTCATTTCTGGCATTGACACACATCTACACGTAGATGACACAACACCCAGAAATCAACCAGCCGAAACCCCTGTGATTTTACAAAACCCTTTCATTCAAGGATTGGACGTCCACAGAAGAAGTCCAAACCAAGCTTCAGAAGAAACAGAACAAATCGAAGCTGAGTGGAATACAACTAAAGTTACAGAGGCAACGGTTGTAGAAGAAACCACAGAAAAAGGGATAGAAATCTCAGAGGTAGATTCAGATGCAGAAGGGGCTATCTGGATACGAAAAGGTCTCTATCATCCGCATGTCATGGGATTATACGGATCTCATCACATGTATGACTCATTGTGCACAGAACCAGGAACTTCCACAGAACCAGAAGAAGAAACAAGAAAAGATGCCGAAGTTGAAGAAGGCACACATCAATCACCCCCTCCCAGTGCAACCCACGTTTCTAACTCCGCAGGTCTAGCTGCAGAAGGAGTTATTGAAAAAGAGCAGCACAGCTCGATCCCAACCCAACCCATCCAGCCAGAGGTTACTCTTTCAACCTCTGTGCCCACAGAAACCGGGGAATCCATTCCTAGGGAGTCTCCTCAAAGAGACTCACCTAATGTTCGTGATCAATCGCCCCAGATCACACAAGAACACCCTACAGAGGAATTTGTTTCCTCTGACACGCACTTATTAAGACCCACACTTCTTTCAGAGAGAAGTAGAGAGCACAAAGACAAAGAGACTCTAGACAAGTCTCCTAGTCAACAGAAGGATATTCCAATACCCACCTCTGGAGTGGATTTGGACAATGTTCTTCTCAGAACTTCTGTAGGGATTGAAACTCATGTTTCTTCTCAAGGATCAGAAGGAAATCCTTCCATTCTCAACATACAAACATGAATGAAAGAAGGTATCCCAGGAACAGGGATTCACTCTGGAGACGAATGTGTTCCTCCAGAGGTTACCACCGGAACACAAGTCACAAGGGATGAGTTCCAAACCCTTGAGACCTCTGTGAACCAAACCTTGAAAGAGTTGCAAAGCTCTTTCAAATCTTTTGCAGAGACAACATCACTGGCACTACTAAACCTGAACACCAAAATGGACAACCTGTCCACAGAGGTGAAAACTGCCATCTCACAGATCAAGTCTGCTGCTACCGCATCCACCACTTCTGCCGCAACAACTACTCCTTCTTCGATTGAGAACTCCATCAACAAGTTTCTTGATCAATTGAACAAAAAGACTTCAGTGTCAACGGGCATCACTCCTGCAGATCTACAGAAGGCCCTACAAAAAGTTCAAGAAGAAGCCATGCGAAATACCATGCTGATGCAACCCAAAGACTACATGACAAGAGCACAGCTGACAGAACTTGGGCAGAACGTGATTAATCAAGTAACAGAAGTCATCCTTTCCTTCACCACTGCAAATGCTAATTTCGTCAAAGATTTCAGAGAAAGTGTAGGAAGGATGAGATTCAAAACAGAGGCAGAGCTAGCAACTCTTCTTGGCCTCTGTGATGATGTCTGCGCGAAACTGATCGCTGCTGGAGCCAAAATGCCAATGAAACCTGATGCTTCCTGCAGAGCAGAGGGTACATCAGACAAGGGTCAGGATGACTCTGATGATGATGACCATCCTGGTCCATCAGATCATCCTGAGGGGGAGAAAACTACAGAGAAAACTGCAAGCAGAGAACTTACAGGTCCACCAATAGCCGCAGAACCTCTGAGTCAAGCACCTCCAGAACAGACCCGACAACAACAAACTCAACAAACCACAGAGAATACACCCATCTCTGTGGATTCAACCTCTGAAGAACCCAACACTACAGAAGCAGATAAGCAAACCTCAGAGGCAACAACCGCCCCTGAGGTAATCATTTTAGAAGAAACAGATGAACCAACCACAGAGAAAACACCCACCTCTGTGGAAACACCCCAAACCATACCCAGAAGAAAGTCGATTGCCACCAAACCAAAAAGAGCAACGACCTCTGCTTCTGACATTCTGAAAAGGATGCACACAACAATAAGTGATCGAATGGTGAAGAGAGAAGAAGAAAGGCACAGGTTCACCTTAGACTTCAGAATGGCAAGAAGATTCAATGAAAACACTTCATCAACAGAAACTGAGCTCACAGAAGAATTCACCAAACAACCTCCAACAGAGGATACAGAGCAAGTCAAGCCAACAGAACCATCGCCACAAAAGTCCTCTAAATCACAATCGTCAAAATCCACAGAGGCAACCTCCATCAAACCTACTGAAGTACAAACCTCAAATCCCACAGAAGCAACAGGTTATGCCACGACAACAAAAGATAAAGGCAAAGGGATACTGACAGAGGAACCTAAGAAGAAGAAAACATTGTCAAAGCCAACAGAGAAACTGATGAAAAGTGCGTTTGACGCCTTTCAAACCCCAAAACCCGAAGAAGTTGACTGGGCACATGGATTGAAGCCTCTGTCAGAAACTCCCTTAACTGGTAGAGCTGCAGAAGTTGTTCAACATATGGAGAGTCTCAGAAGACAAATTCCACGACCTGGTCCAACACATGAAGAAATGGAAGAAGTGGTATACAAATACCTCTACAAACAATCCTTTCAGACAAACTATCCAATAGATCATGTGACAGATCCAAGGATCAGAGAAGAATTTGAGAACATCTTCACAAGAACAAAGCCAAGAGCCAAAGCAGACGTCTTCTCAATTCACAAAATCAAAAAAAGTGATCTTCTGCAAATTCTCCTTCACAAGAACCTATCCAAGGGTCAGGTACAATCTTTACAAAGTCAGAAGAGAGAACAATTCAGAGTCTACCTTCGCTGATGCTGACTTAAGAAACATCAATCCATACGATCTACCTGACCTTCTGCAATGGACAAAGGACAACTACAACACAGAAGCAAACACCAGAGCCTATCAAGTATTGAGAAAAGCGATGAGGGAAAAGCTTCTGCTATACAGCATGATAGATTTTCAGCTGGGAAAAGATCTTGGTCTCAAACATCTAGATCTACGACCACCAGAAGATCGCTGCCCACCAGACGCTGTGCCAAACTCAATCATCAGAAAACCAAGATTTGGGTTAGTATATCAAAACCCACAACACCAGGTTAAACTTTTTGTACTCATGGATTGTCAGAAGTACGCAACCAGTACTCTGACCAAATTCAGAGCAAGCCTTGTAAAATACAGAGGTACAGAGAAAATGGATAGAGATGATGCAGATACTTTCATCAGAGAAATAGACTCAACAATCCGCCTAAGAGAACTCTGCATCAGATTCTACAAAGAGATCAGAAAAGTCGGCAGAGACAACAGAAGCTACAACGATTTCAAAGATGCCAAAATCTGATTCTCAGACCTCCAATCTCTGCAAACAAAAGTTTATCTTTCATCGTACTCAAATGTAAAATGCCTCTGGCATATTTCTAAATGAAAGAAATTTCGAGGTATTGTTTAACCTTTGTCTTATCTAACTTAGCCTAACTAAACACAAAGTCAAATTTTTATTTTTCACTACTTAGGGGGAGATTGTTAGCTTCAATCTTCCTAATCATAGAAATACTTAGAAGTAGTGAAAAATAGGCTAAGTATAGAAAAGCCTCTCACAGAGGCTCTGCCACTTCTTCCAGAAGATCAAGTCCAGAAAGCCACAGAAGCTACAGAGGTAATCACAGAACCTCTGTAGTGCGCAAGAAGAAGATCAACTCGGAAACAAGTGGACTGCTCCACAGAAGGTCAGACCATAGAACCTCTGTAATGCCTTACAGAGCCTCTGTGGTCTGCTATGAAGACTTGGAAGATATTACTGGATACGTTCATCAACTTGCATGGAAAAGTACTGTCAAAACACGTGTCAAGCTCTGAGTGGACTCAATAGGGCATGGTACAAAATAGACGTCTGCGCCATTTAATGCATTTACCAATAGTACATCTGCTCCATTAAATGCGCATGGCTCAAACAACTGCTCACACCATCCAGTCCACTGTTCACACCATCCAGTTTACTATTCATGCCGTAAAAGGAACAGTGACCAACTTCATAGTCTTCTGAGAGTAGTATAAAAGGAAGTCTCATGTTGAGATCTTCCTAACGATGAATACACAAGGAATCACTAATACTCTCAAGCTTTATTGTCAAATATCTGAGTGTTATATTCACACACACACCAACAGTTCTTAATCTGTTCTTCGTTGTTCTTATTATATATTGAATAATAGTAACTGTTCAAGAAATCCTTTTTATTCCTTACTGTTTTCTTTATATATGTGCGTTCTAATATCTATCAAACATATCTGTTAGTTTAATACGCTTCCGCATCAAACTCTAAACTCCACTAACAGATTGTTAATCTTGATTAAGTGTATCTGGGTTCCAACAATATTATATACAAGTGCTTTCAAGAACATCTATCATGATCATATAAATAATATCGAAATCAACTTCATCCAAAAAACTTGAAAGAAAATCAAGCACAATCACCACAATAACTCCATAGTAGAATTATAACAAAAATATCTACACAAACAAAAAACTTTGTAAAAATCAGCAACCTACAAATTCGTTAGATGAACCTAGATGGTGCTTCTAGGGGAGATCATGTGTTTTTTCTTTGTTGAAGTTTTCTTTAGTTGGGGGGGTATGGATAAATAAGAGACTTGGGCGCATATTTTTAAAAGTTTTATCATAATATTGGTTTTCATTTGATTTGGTTAACTACTTAATTAGTCATCCAATCTGTGCAATGTCGTGGTAGTTGTGTTTTGCTTACTTTTTTGTTAGTAATCTTATGCATAGTAATTGATAGCCATACTTTTGTTCATAGGTTCACAAATCCAATAAAGTTATCCATGAATACATCCAAATGCAAGACAAAATGAAAGACATTGCAAATGATAATGGCTCTAAAGTTGAGGTAGATATACGAAAAGGTACATGTAATGTATAGAGGGAGTAACAAATCAATGTTCATTTAGTTATGATTAAAACAAATACTAAAATATATTATAATATATATTCCATTATAATTATGATATTTCTATAACAACGAAAATCATATCAGAGAGCATATTATGCACAACAAAAGGAGAAGAAGAAAACGAGAAAAATTGTTGATGGCGAAGGAAATAGTCGATGTCTACCACTTACGAAAAATATCGTTGCACCGTAGATGGCTCAGATGAACGTGACATCATCAGTAAAGGTACCATTAGGTATATTGTCATGTCAAATGCTATATACATCATATTATCCCAACAACAGTGTGAAATAAGGGGAATAGGCATATCCGTAGATAATATAACAAACATGGATGACGACAATATGACATCATCCCAAACACAAATGCTTAACGATTTGGATACTGAGGGAACCCCCGTTACGAGAATGTCTATTGCTAAACAAAGGAGGATTTATAATAGAAACTGCTATTAACGACGTAAGGAACAAAACAATATGACAACACGTGTTAGTATATTTGGCAGAGGTCATCAGTCAACAACTATCGTTGATACCATAGAAATGCAGAATGTTATGGGTACAGAAACAACAACACAAATATGTTCAGGGTTCGCAGAAGAAAACTTCGATGGTGTAACACCCTAAAAATCAGGGCTAATTTAAACCTTAAGTTTAATAAGGTTTACTCATAGAATCATCCAACTTTCATATATAAGTAGAGAATTAACTATGAGGTTTAATACATACAATTCGGATTCTCCAAAACAACCTATTAATCCAATATTGTTCACCATGAAAAGATTAAACGGGTTGTCTAGGTCATTCATCAAAACATCCTCATATCAGCTAACTTCTCTTCTTAACATCAACAAGTTGAATACCCAAAAGCACCCGTCCCTCTTCCCTTTACTTTTCCTGAGCTAGTGCCTTGTAAGAAAAGTTGATTTGAAACGATTAGGCTTACGCCTAGTGAGAACATCCAATTTAAATTAAAACATTAACAGCATTGGAATCTTAGATAATCAACGCATATATTCAAACCTACTTTATCACCATTCTTACCATACTCATACTTGTCTCATAATGACATAACAATACTCAATCCCACAAGTATAACTACCATTCATAAAGTTGTATCACCATATCCAATAACCTACTACGAATCCTCACGGATTCTAGTTTATTAATCAATCTTACAAACATATATTCAAACATCATACCTTCTCTTTGAAATGTAATACAGAAATAGCACTTATATATGTACATTGCCTATTTCAAATCCTTCAAACAACACTTACACTTCATCTAATTCATACTCCCATATCTCAATTATCAATAGCAACTCTCTTTGCCCATTAACTCATTCAACCTGAATAGCAATTATACTATGCCTATTCAAACATTCAACCTGAATAGCAATCATACTATGCCTATTCCAACATTCCGTATGAATAACAATTCTACTTTGTCTATTCAAACATACACACGAATAACAATTCTACTTTGTCTATTCAATCATACACATGAATAACAATTCTACTTTGTCTATTCAATCATACACATGAATAACAATTCTACTTTGTCTATTCAATTATACACATGAATAACAATTCTACTTTGTCTATTCAGTTTATACATCTGAATAACAATTCTACTTTGTCTATTCATCAATCAATGTGAATAGCAATTGTACTTTGCCTATTCAATCATTTCCAAGGATACACGGTAATAGCAATTATACCTCGCCTATTCCTCCTATCAACAAGAATAGCAACTATACTTTGCATATTCTATTATTGTAATAAGAATAGTAATTCTACTTTACCTATTCAATCTTTTCAACATGAATAACAATTCTACTTTGCCTATTTATTACATTCCACTATAAACAGGAATAGCAATTATACTTTGCCTATCCTACGTTATCCAATACAACTCGTGTTTACGGATCCATTATACCTTATTAACGTATATACATAACAACAAATCATGCCACTCTCGTATCATATTCTCAATCATAAGAATATTAAATAACCTATCGTGTCTTCCTCCTCAATTGTTTCCCCTTCGGCAACTTGACACGGGGGTTCCGCTACCCGGATAGCGGATGGGGTCAAGGGGCAACGCCCTAACAAGGGGCAACCGAGCCTGAAAAATATATACACATTAATGACCTCCACATAATTATATGTATACAAGACTCACTACGACAATTGACAAGCTTAACAACCCATCGGACACCCCCGAATCGCAACCGAGCTAGAAACCGAACAACCGACATTAAAAACAATACTTGGAGTTGTTATATGTCCAAACTAACATGTTCAAAGTGTTCAAATGCTATCTTACACTCAAAACGAGTACCCATACGCCTATATTACGCCCTAAAAACGACACCGATACGCAAGAAACAAAAATCAGAAACTGCTGAAACATTGTTGTGCGCTGATTTGGGTGCGGCTCCATATGCGCCGAGAGACGCGCAGACCACTGTTGGGCAGAAAACAGCCCCTGCTCCAACCCTTTAACACCTCAACTCAATCCCCACTTAATTAGGTTCATTCTATGGAAGTTTTAGCATCAAAATGAGGTTTTTAACATAAAATAACATGAAGAAATCCATGTAGCAACTCTATACACATATGCACTCAATCCAATTTAAGGTTTGTAACACCAAAATAGAATGAACTCACCTTTTAAAGGAGATAACCCACTTTTGCACAATCTGCTGCTCAAATCTGTTGTTAATGAATCTGAAAACCTAATCAACAACTAAATTCGTTTACAATCATACATCTACAACAATTATTATCTGAATCTAAGGTAAATTTCTTACCAATTTGAGTCCAAAACCTTGCTTTCTTCCTTTTTCTCTCTATTCCTTCTCTCTGCTTCTAAACCGACCCAAGCAAGAAAATGAGATATTATCTCAATCCTTCAGCCCCTTTATCCATACACACTTTCAGCAATTGACCAAACACACCTCCAATTTTCAATATTTCCAAAAGTAACATCCAACTTTAATCCTTTGTATTTTAACCCCATTGAATTATAAAATTACTACATAATTCAAGATTAAAACTAAAATACAAATAAATCTCAATTCTCATTAAAATACTATTATTGAAAAATTCGGGATGTTACAGATGGTAAAGACAATGCATAAACTTCTAATTTGTGAGTATTTTCTAAAGTGTATTTATTATTAATTTGACACTTTAATGTCATAGATGTAGGAACATCTACAGAGGTCGCTTTAGTACCATCAATCATAGATGACATTCTTTACGAGGATCCTTACGATTTTGTTTACGATGGCATCCATACGGACCATCACATCTTGAGGGAAGAGGAACCATGTGTTTATTGTGAAGCAAAACGCTTATGCTTTGAATTCCCTTCCCTTTGTTGCATGAAAGGGAAGACCCAGTTGGCATACTTGCCCATTCCTGAAGAGTTATATCGTCTATTCATATCCCAATTTGGACTAGGCAAAATGTTCAAGCACAACATACGTGCGTATACAACACGAACTTTTCATTCACGTCAATAGGTGTAACATTAGACACTTCAATGACCAATATGACATCTGGAGTATACACTTTTTGTGCACACGGAGCGATATATCATACTATTGATCAGTTAGTCCCAATGGGCGGACAACCTAGGTACTTGCACTTGTATCTTTATGATGATCAATCTAAGTTTTCACATAGACTTCCATGGCTAAATCTTGATAGAGATATCGTTGAAATTTTAACTCGCACTCTTGCCACAAATCTGTACACAACAACATTTCGAAGTCTTGCTGAGCTTGGACCTCTTGACAATTACATAGTCACTTTGAATACATCATTTGAACTAGACCAGAGGGTGTACAACCGTTCAATAACATCTGAGGTTTGAATAAAATTATATATGTCTTAAGTAATATATATATATATATATATATATGTATATATATATTACTTAAGAATATATATATATGTATATATATATTACTTAAGACATATATGTACTACTTTAATATTGGTTTAGACCAATAGTCTTAATTACAACATCTTATGCATGATGTACTACCATTTACAGCATCAAATTGAAAAATCTTTTAATTATACGTGAAGAAGCACAATGTACAATTTTATGACGCATTGACATGTGCAGGTTGCATGGTTTTTTTAGAAAAGGGACACACTATAGAGTTTCCTTTCTTTCCTTACACAGTTTCCTTTCTTCATCTCACCACCACTGATAAGGCACAATTATATGTTTCTTTCTTACAAAAAAGGTCTTCCTTCTATTTTGAGCTTTAATGGTTTCTTTACAGACATTTAATCTATGCCACCATCAAACTTGGCCGGTCAAAAGTGTGCTTTCATCGGTCAAACTTTTTATTCTCCCCAATTTCATGTCTAAATGTCTTGAAGACAGATCAAACGAGAGGCTCCATATTTCTGTATAAATCTTGTATTATTCATTCTCAAAAACCTTGTAAGTTCCTAGAACAACTTCTCAAATTGAGGTAAGATTTTTATTTTTATTTTGATTTTGTAACCCAAATCGATACTCTTTCCACAGTTTTTGTTCCTCCACAGTTTTTGTTCATATAGAAATGTTTGAATCTTGATCTCCCAATGTATGATGCATTCCTATTTTATCATCTCCACCACATGTATTTGATTATATTCTCTAATTTTGGTTTGTCTCCAAAATTAAATATATGCATGAGAGTGTGAAGGATGCATGCATGAGATAATCTTAAAATAAAATAAATAAATAAAAAACATGCAAGGAATATAGAAATAGAAGGCAGTGCATGTACTGGGTTTGAAAGATCAAACTCTATTTGCAAAGTCAACATTTGTGGCGGGAAAATGAGATATCAAAGTATCAAACAGAAGATGGCGTGGCTGTGGTGCGGCTCTTCCCGCGCAAGCTTCAGCGCCACACACTGAAATGTTCTCTCATTTTCATTTTGCACGGCTCTGATGATGATCATCCTCGCTCCGGTAATCGCGCCAATGTGTTGGGCGGTTCACGGTTGTAGGCGGTTCCCATTTTCTTTGTTGCAACCGACACTCATGGAACCATCTCCAAATATTTACAGCAAATATTCTCTCAATAAACATACTTTAGAATAGCAATTTCATTGTATTTTTCTTCATCGATTTCTCCTATTTCTTAAGTATTGTAACATCGATCAATATAGGGGACTTCTCGGTGGTTTCCTCCGCCCGTGTGGTTTTTTCTGTTTTGGGTTTTCCACGTAAATCCGGTGTCATTTTTCCATCTTGTTTATTTCCGTTAAGTTACGATTATATTTGTGGTTGTTTATCGTTACCGTTCAGAATTGGGTTTATCGTTTTCCGCATTAAACTCGTTTTGGATCTTGGGTTAATTCTCGATCAAGGTTTCGGCTCATTTCGACCACCTTTTTACGGGTTTGATTCGAGTATGGTGTGATCGGTATTTTACAACATATTCAAAAATGGGTTGCTAATCCCACCTCCTCTCCTAGACCTTCTGAACACGACTTCTCTTTGAGCTTCAATGCAGGTCCCACTCCGCCGTTGGTGGGTCGCCGACAATTTGGTCATCCTCCGTCTCCGCCTCCGCAGCTTGCCAAATCAACTACGGTGTTCCGGCGGAAACACTACACCAAATCTCACTTAGGCAACAAATGAAAAATGTTGCCTAAGAGAGGTTTATATGTTGCCTAAGGCTTAGGCAACATGCCTATGTTGCCTAAGAAGTGTTGCCTTCTCAATGTTGCATAAGAACCTAGGCAACATAAGCAAACAACATATGTTGCCTAAGCGGACTCCTTAAGCAACACACAATTGGTTATGTTGCCTATGATTAAAACATATGTTGCCTAAGATATCAACTTAAACAACATATACTATTTGCATATGTTGCCTAAGATATCAACTTAGACAACATATACTATTTGCATATGTTGCCTAAGATATCAACTTATACAACATATACTATTTGCATATGTTGCCTAAGATGTTTTATATAAAAAAAATATTATTGCACATTTTGTGCACCATGATGATTTTTTTACTTGCATGTTTTCTACAAACTCCCATAAACAAACAAACTCGTGTGAATCGACAAACAACTCCAATAACCAAATAAAACAAATAAATTCTATAATTGAACGATAATGTTTTTCTTAAACAAGTCCAAAAGTCGGCAACAAATACGAAAACATAAAAATAAAAATTAACCTAAAGCCTTGCTTGTCGAGGTTGTTGAGTTGGAGTTTGCATCGCTAGCAACACAGCAAATTTGCATCAAAGATAATATCATCTTTTTTTTTCGGCGGCTTCCTTTTTTGCTTCATCTTGTGCCTTTTTTAGTAAGTGAATCTCCTCGTCACGTTCGACAAGTTTTCGCCGCAAATCAACCATATTTTTTTATAGAACCCGTGATCTATGAAAATGAAACAAAAATATTATTGAGAAATGGAATTTGATTACAATATAAAAACCGACCTGCAAGAAATCAATCAAGACTTTGGAAACGCTCCTGAAGTAAGAGGAAAGGCCACATTAAAAATTGGTCAGCACAATGAAAATTGGAAATGCAGATTAATACCCAAAGTAAATTGAATGGACGGCTTACAATTCCAATAATATTCTCTAGACAGAGGACGAGTGAGCTTTTAGTCACAGCTGAACATACAGCAAGTTTTTTACCCTGTGGTCAAATAAAAGAAAAATAACAAGTTTGAAAGCCATGTTGCAAAGGATTGAATCCACCTAATTAAGTCAGTTGATGAAACCCAAATAAAAAAGATAATCTAAAAGCACAAATATGCATTTTTTTGTACCAGGACTATGCTAACAACATTACCTTTAAATTATGACATAACAAAGTAGTTACTTAATTCTATTTCACAAAGGGGAGAAAATGAGAAAAATGGAAAAACAAAACATTTAACAGAAAGAATAAGAACCAGCAGTGCAGCCATGATGCTAACATTGTTACTTGACCTTTTAGATTGCTTTTCAGCAACTAAACTTTTGTTTAAGGATGATGGTTGGAATTCTGAGGACAACGGCATTGTTGTTCCCAAAAGGAACGGGTGGACAGTGTTATAGAGCTTGTGGATTCAGCTTCTGGCTCCAAAATCATTGATGCATCGGTTGGAGCCTCCATCGACATCAATTCAACACAATGGTCTCTAAGAACCTGACAAACAGAGTAAAAACAGATTTTAGATTTAAACCAAAACTGAGAAGAATATTGATCATTTAATTATTAATTAGAGGGTATGTTAGTTAAAAATAGAGGTCTTTTAATTGAAGTTGTGAACTAGGTATCTGAGTTGAAGCAATCAACAGCAAACTCGTTCTCTAGGAGACTTGTTTTTTAATTTAATTATAACAAAAAGATCAACAAGATTTACAATTCAATAACAATAACCACCAGAAGGATAAGAAAATAAGATTTCAATTTCCAAGTAAATGCCTAACCTTTATTTGCCAATTATTGATATGATCTAGAATTGTAACACCATGTTCTTTTAAAGTATGCAGTCAAAATACATCTTGTAAGCTATCATCATTGGAGTTACTATGTTCCTAAGAATATTAAACAAACCGATAAGGGACCATATGGTAACTGTAAGGAAAAATAAAGTCAATTTATGTTATTGGCATTTAATCGAACACCTGGTGGGTATGAAACACGATAGCATTAAACAGTTCAGCAGAGAATTAAAGAATGCCTCCAAGTAATTCCCCAATAACAATTTGTGGTAATCAAGTAGTTAGAGAATCCCAACTCAAATAGACACGAAATCTACGGAATTTAAGGTGAAAAACACGAACCAAATATAGGGCATAACATCTCAAGAACAGTTATTTGTGTAATCACGAACCGGACACCTAATCAATTCCAATCGATTCGAGACAAAGACCAAAACCTACGCAGTTCCAATCGAAGGGATTATCTTCTTCAAAGACCAAAAGTGCGTAGAAATAGGAAAGAAGACAAACCTGAAAATCAACACAAACCTGAGATATGCCAATAAGTTCTTCACGTTTGCTTGTGGTGTAGATGACTGTAAACAGAAATCACAATAGTGAGATACGTGCAAACATGAAAATCGATCTAGATGAGCCAACAGAAATCATAATAGTGAGATACGTGGCAAATATTTGGAAAAGTGGTGGTGGTGGCTTGTGGTGGTGACAACGGCCTGAATAGATGACCGTGAAGAGAGCAAAGTTCAAGGTTCCGACTGTTCATGAATCGTGAAGGCGAGGCTGAGAGAGAGGCGGCTGTTGGTGGCTCTCGATGGCTGTTGGAGGATGGTTGTTGGTATGGTCTCTATTCTGAATTTAACCTAAGTTGAGGAAAAAGGGGGAAGAATGGGAGGGAGATAAAAATTAGAGAGGAGAAAGATTGAAGGGTGGGCGGCAGAACCAAATTTTTTGGTTTTGTTGATTTGAAATTTTTTGGTTTTGCTAATTTGTTTTCAAATCAAATTCTTTAGTTTTTGTTTTATTAATTAAAAATTATTATAATTTCATTAATAATATACAATTTCATTAAACGAAAATTTTGTTTTATTAATTTGTTTTCAAATCAAATTTTTTGGTTTTGTTTTATTAATTAAAAATAATTACAATTTCATTAATAATATACAATTTTATGAAACAAAAATACAAATATATGATTGAACTAAATGATATGAAACACTTTCATTAAAATAAACAATTTCATTAAAAATAAACAATAGTTCAGGTCATGACGATAAAAATAAACAATTTCATTAAAAACAAATCAATAATCCGGGTCATGACGATATTCATCGTTAGTCTTATGAAACTCATTGACATCATTATATGAATCTGTATCATCGTTGATTCCAAGCACATCGTCCTCGTCCTCTTCCTCGTCATCAATGTCGTACTCGTCGTTCTCGCCCTCTTCCTCGTTGTAATCTTCATCGTTCTCATCATCGTCATCATTTGGTATATCAATACGCGGTGTAGGACCAATAGCACTAATGTTGACTTATTACGTGTTTGTATCCAGGTCGGTACTCATATATGCATGTGGTGTATATTGCATTCGATAAGAACACCAAGACCCACTATAGCCTATTAAGAATCACCAAAAGCTTATTAAGAACCATTGTAGGCCAATAAGACACTCCTTGTCTTATTAAGGCCAAAAATACCAATGGTAGCTGATTACGTGTGTTTGTATGCATGTGGTATGTATTGGGCTCTATAAGATCACTAAGGCCCACCATAGTTTATTAAGAACCACTAAATCCTATTAAGAACCATTATAGACCAACAATACCTTTTATGACTTATCAAGGCCCAATAACACTAATGTTGACTTATTACGTGTTTGTATCCAGGTCGGTACTCATATATGCATGTGGTGTATATTGCATTCGATAAGACCCCAAGACCCATTATAGTCTATTAAGAATCACCAAAAGCTTATTAAGAACCATTGTAGGCCAATAAGACACTCCTTGTCTTATTAAGGCCCAAAAATACCAATGGTAGCTGATTACATTTGTTTGTATGCATGTGGTATGCATTGGGCTCTATAAGATCACTAAGGCCCACCATAGTTTATTAAGAACCACTAAATCCTATTAAGAACCATTGTAGGCCAACAATACCTTTTATGACTTATCAAGGCCCAAGACCCACTAATGTTGACTTATTACGTGTTTGTATCCAGGTCGGTACTCATATATGCATGTGGTGTATATTGCATTCGATAAGACCCACTATAGCCTATTAAGAATCACCAAAAGCTTATTAAGAACCATTATAGGCCAATAAGACACTCCTAGTCTTATTAAGGCCCAAAAATACCAATGGTAGCTGATTACATGTGTTTGTATGCATGTGGTATGCATTGGGCTCTATAAGATCACTAAGTCCCACCTTAGTCTATTAAGAACCACTAAATCCTATTAAGAACCTTTATAGGCCAACAATACCTTTTATGACTTATCAAGGCCCAATAGCACTAATGTTGACTTATTACGTGTTTGTATCCAGGTCGGTACTCATATATGCATGTGGTGTATACTGCATTCGATAAGACCACTAAGACCCACTATAGCCTATTAAGAATCACCAAAAGCTTATTAAGAACCATTGTAGGCCAATAAGACACTCCTTGTCTTATTAAGGCCCAAAAATACCAATGGTACCTGATTACATGTGTTTGTATGCATGTGGTATGTATTGGGATCTATAAGATCACTAAGGCCCACCATAGTCTATTAAGAACCACTAAATCTTATTAAGAACCATTATAGGCCAACAATCCCTTTTATGACTTATCAAGGCCCAATAGCACTGCTTTTGACTTATTACGTGTTTGTATCCAGGTCGGTACTCATATATGCATGTGGTGTATATTGCATTCGATAAGACCACCAAGACCCACTATAGCCTATTAAGAATCACCAAAAGCTTATTAAGAACCATTGTAGGCCAATAAGACACTCCTTGTCTTATTAAGGCCCA
This sequence comes from Saussurea involucrata, assembly GCA_033807775.1. Taxonomy (NCBI): domain Eukaryota; kingdom Viridiplantae; phylum Streptophyta; class Magnoliopsida; order Asterales; family Asteraceae; genus Saussurea; species Saussurea involucrata. Next base: position 69,668,330 of record CM066320.1, read on the forward strand.
AAAATACCAATGGTAGTTGATTACGTGTGTTTGTATGCATGTGGTATGTATTGGGCTCTATAAGATCACTAAGGCCCACCATAGTCTATTAAGAACCATTATAGGCCAACAATACCTTTTATGACTTATCAAGGCCCAATAGCACTGATTTTGACTTATTACGTGTTTGTATCCAGGTCGGTACTCATATATGCATGTGGTGTATATTGCATTCGATAAGACCACCAAGACCCACTATAGCCTATTAAGAATCACCAAAAGCTTATTAATAACCATTGTAGGCCAATAAGACACTCCTAGTCTTATTAAGGCCCAAAAATACCAATGGTAGCTGATTACATGTGTTTGTATGCATGTGGTATGCATTGGGCTCTATAAGATCACTAAGTCCCACAATAGTCTATTAAGAACCACTAAATCCTATTAAGAACCTTTATAGGCCAACAATACCTTTTATGACTTATCAAGGCCCAATAGCGCTAATGTTGACTTATTACGTGCTTGTATCCAGGTCGGTACTCATATATGCATGTGGTGTATACTGCATTCGATAAGACCACTAAGACCTACTATAGCCTATTAAGAATCACCAAAAGCTTATTAAGAACCATTGTAGGCCAATAAGACACTCCTTGTATATTGCATGTGGTGTATACTGCATTCGATAAGGGTGTTTCTTAATTTTCCATTGTTTAGAGGTTTTTCCCTAAACCTCGTTCTCTCTCTATATATGCACAACTTATTAGATTTTCAACTACCTATATTTATTTATAATTTATTACCTTAGGCAACATAGAAACAAGAAAATATGTTGCCTAAGATAACTTTCATTGAATTAAAAAAAACATAACTTACGCAACAAATGCAAAAGATTATATACAAATAGGATTATAATTACCTAAGAAAATGTCTTTTGACGATGAAAGCGTTTGTTGGAAGCAAGAATCGCTCCAAATCACGTTCCAAATTTAAATGATATAAACGTGAAATAACTATAAATTAGACAAAATAAAATAATACTTACCTAATAATCTTTAAATGACATTTGATGATGAAAACAACGTTTGTTGGAAGCCAAAAGTCGTCAAAATCGCGTCCAAATTCTTTGGAAAAACGATTTTTTTGAAATGGAGAAAAATGTTGGAATGGAAGATGAAATGTTGGAAATGGGGGAACTATCAATATATATTAATAACTGTGATCTTAGGCAACATAGAAACAGAAAATATGTTGCCTAAGTGAGATCTTACGCAACAAATAAAATAGATTATATGTTGCCTAAGTAAACATATGTGCCAACCTTAAATCATCCGTACATGAGTTATTAAGTTTTCAACTACCTATATATTTATTTAATTTTTTACCTTAGGCAACATAGAAACAAGAAAATATGTTGCCTAAGCGAGATCTTACGCAACAAATACAACAAATTATATGTTGCCTAAGTAAACATATGTGTCAACCTTAAATCATCCGTACATGAGTTATTAAGTTTTCAACTACCTATATATTTATTTAATTTTTTACCTTAGGCAACATAGAAACAAGTAAATATGTTGCCTAAGCCAACTCTTACGCAACACATACAATAGATTATATGTTGCCTAAGTAAAAGTAGGTATCAATCATCCGTACACAACTTATTAAATTTTCAACTACCTATATTTATTTATAATTTTTTACCTTAGGCAACATAGAAACAAGAAAATATGTTGCCTAAGATTACACAACTAAGGCAACATAATGGAAGATGTTGCTTAAGATACTTGAGGCAACATATAATTATTCATATGTTACATAAGGTCTCACTTAGGCAACATATAACGATATGTTGCCTAAGAGGAAACTTAGGCAACATATATTAGCCTTTGTTGCCTAAGCTTATCTTAAGCAACATAGGCAATTAGCCTATGTTGTCTAAGGCGACATTTGGTGTAGTGAAATGGGAATGTTAGGTCTTCATGACGTGTTTGTGGTTTCTCCTTCAACCCATCAATATCTCTCTGATCATGCTCCAATCTCCAATGTCACCGCCGCCACCACGACAACGCTCATCCCTCTTGTAAGTGCCACCTCTTGTCTGACGGCAGACGACGATGTGTTTGGTAATCGTGGCGGTAGAGCAAGCAACACGTGGCAACCACAAAATAATCAACACAATTATTTAAGGAAACCCATGGTTTCAGATCACGGGTTTCTCCACGGCGGCTCGTCGACGTCGGGTTCCACCATGACTTGTCAAGGCTGTGGTAACCATGGTTTTTGTTCAAAGCCCTATCAGTCTTTCTATTTCAACAACTAAATCGACGAAATAAAGAAAATCAAATGTCATAAAAAAAACTGTCCATACTCAACCGCCTACAATCTTTCAAGAAAGTATGCCAATACGAGGAATATGTTTTATTGTATGTGGGTATGCATTTGAGGGAATGTTAAGATTTGTGGTTTATAAAATGTTGATGATGAAACACAACATACCACATACGTTCATGTTGGAATTTACTTATGTTGCTTCTACTTTCTATTTTTCTTTCACTTATTTCTGTTTCTTGTGTACACTTTAGACTTGTATTCTCATAGTCAATTTACAATGAGATGGTTGCAAACACAAAGTGAAGAAACTCCTTCAGAATGGTTACAATGGCATCTTCTAACACCAAACTTATTGATCTCCATGTTGCTGCTTGAGTTGGTGTTCGAGGTGATTGTTAGGGTTGTTTGTCTTTGTATTCTCTTTTGTATGAGTTATGGTTCTGTTTCTCTTGGTTTGTTTTGGATGATTGTTGCTTGCCTTGGGGTGTTGTCTAAGGCTAGCTCGGCTTGGGCTATGTGGTTGGCCTAGAACTCGTTGTTTGTTTTGCTTTTCCCGTTTTTAATATATCTGCCTGCCTGGAGTTTTCCTCTCAAAAAAAAACTTATTGATCTACTTCTAATGCGTCCAAGCAGAAACATTTTTCTTCATGTTTGTTCCTTCTCCTATCTCTTTATAATTTTTGCTTGTTGTTTTAGTGTTCTGCTTCCCTTTGTTTAATATCATATTTCATTTTTTTTAGAAGAGCGATGGGATTTGGGGAAAGGTAGACACATGTGGGTTGTTGTCTTTAATGATTTTAACTCTGCTGACTTCCATCCAATTTTTATTTTGTTAATGGCAACTTCAAGTCTTCTGTTGTTTCAGTTTCATTTTGTTCATATATTTACACTCTATTTTGCTGTTGTTTATCGGTGAGTATGAATACAAACAAATCCCAAGAACATGGAGCCACAACAAACTTCTTTCGTTGATGTAAACGCTACAACCATTTGATTGATGTAAATGCAGCAACCTAGATCATTACATGTTTAGATAGCATTTAGTAAAGCTAAGAAATTACAATAGGCCACTGTGAGTCCAATCTCTAACAAGTAACGATAGAATTGCAATTGATTCTTGTATTGAGATAGAGAATACAAGATAAGAGTGAGATCTACTTTATCTCTCTAGACTCTCTCTCTAGAGTCATCTCGCTACAAGACACACTTATCTTACGTGTACAAGCTTATTACTCACAACTCCCTTACAACACACTTACTACCTTTGACTTTACACACTTACTACATTGACTTTGACCTCTCGTTAACTAATACAAGACTTTGACTTACAACTTTGACTCTTTATAATTACCTTAAATCTTGAATACATTTCTGCTCTAACAGCCACCTTAAAAATACTCTTTATGAGGTGAGAAAGCAAAATCCACTGGTCTTAAGGTTTTTAATGTGTATCATTTAATTCTTCTATATTATAAATACATTTGAAATAATAATCTCTAAAAAAACAGGTCAAGAGTAAGCATATTTTAAAGTTATGTATGGATTTCTGCTACACAACCTTGAGGTATTTGATCAAAGAGTAAGCATATTAACCTTGCGGTATTTGGAACGTGAATCCTGCAGCAAATAAAGAATAATCTTTACTTTCCTTCCCAATTAATAAAGGTTACTATGAACTTATTCTTTTCTACAATTTTCAAACTTCAAATAGTGGCTAAAAGTTGTTTTGGAAAGAACACATGAAAATCAACAGATTCATACCCGGTAAACGTTTACGGGTAAATTGTTTCACATCATTTTGATGGACTACAATCTTATCCGATAAATGAAGTTAGAGTGTCGAATCTTGTTGGGTAAGCGTTTGGGGAGGGGGAAGGGGGGGGGGGGGGTGGGGGGAGGTTGTTTACCAAAAAAATTAGGTAAGCGATGACCAATATAAGAGGTCTGAATTTGATAAGTGTTGACCGAATACCGTTGTTTACATAGTTATTTGTATTAAGCGTTGATCGAGTGAAAAGAACTATTATACCCCTTTGATTTTTAGATTGAGAATATTTTCTCTGTTTTTGCTAATCACAAATCAGAAACATTAAAATACCTTAAAAAATTCTACAATTAAACCAAAGATGTGTTATAATATGCTACACGTGTCTTTATTCATAAGGAAATTACCAAATTGCCATTTTGCTTGTCCCTAGGTTTGGTAACAAATTACCAAAAGGCCCAAAAGGCCCCTCCATCTCTTTATAAATTGAAGCTCCTAGATGTTTGTTTCCAAAAATAGGAAGACAACTTCCATTTTTCTTCCTCCTTGATTTCCTTTAGTTAATATAGATATATATGTCATTGATATATATATATATATATATATATATATATAGGGTTGGGTTCCAGTAAGACCAAGGGTTTACCGTGAGACCCGTAAGACCAAGTCCTGTTCGTTGATCACTTTTACAAGTTGATGATCTAATGGTTGAAATTCTTTATTGATTTTTAATGTGCAGGGGTATATTTGACCATCTATTTTTCATTTTTTATGCACATGAACACGATAGAAACAACAGAAAGGCATTCCTGTTCGTCTTCCTCCGATGGGATCAACGTCTTCCTCTGATAAATCATGATTGTTTTGGACGATTGAACATCTCTACTAGTGCCATCTATATTCATTGATTTATCATCGTCGATTGTTTCAATCATCCACTAATCTCCTATCAATTCGACTTCAACTGCCATTGATTTCACCTAATTCCTCATCTGTAAGTAATGATTTTCTTTTTATTCTCCTTCTTGCTTTAATTTGAATCTAGGGTTTAATTTTCTGGAAAATTCTCCGTATTTTTTTGTTCTTTAGATTCTACCTGTGGCCTAATACAATTTTGTTTAGACAAATTTTCACTTTGTCTTTACTGCTTGATTTATTTACAAGTAATGATTGTTCTGTTTCCTGCAAAGAATTATTGGATAAACGATTGGATGACAGGACGCAATTTTTGATCCTAGATTGACACTAATACTTCCTAGAGATAGAAGTATCATGATTACATCATGGAACTTGCTTGCAAACCGAAGCATCTTTTACACTTGATTATGAATGAGAAATGTTGGGTTGTCATTAACTGGGAAAGTTATCAGATTGAGGGAGGTCTTTGAATGGTCAATATATGTACAAAAGAGTGTGAATGCTTAGTTATGGGACTGTTAACCCCAAGACGTTGCCTACTAAATGATTCTGGATTTTGTTCCCTTCTGATGTGTCATACCTAAATACAAGCATAATACTATAAAATCGATGATGGAGCCAAAAAAACATGCTTCTAGGATGTTATTCTTAATCTCCCCACGTATTCTAATGTCAGGAGATGATCACATGAGCATCTCGAATAGTAAAGAATGTAATCAAGGTCGTTAGTTTTTTTTTCAATAACTGCTTTCATTGTGAAGGTTCCATTAACAGGATGAAAATACTCAAAATTTATTGGTTAATGTTTGTCAATTAAACTTGCAGTTAAGTTTGAGTTGTGTGTGAAGGTAATACACAACGTCTTAATTAACACTTTGATTTAATCTTACCTTTACACAAATTGCATGAACCGTCACAGCAAACTTATTGTGAAGCTTTAATTCTCTATTGTCAAAGGTTCAAAGATTTTATGTGAAGGTGATATCAATTAAAATTGCACATAAGTTTAACCTTTGTGTAAAAGTAATATACGTCATCTTAATTATACTTTGATTTAAACTTGCCTTTACACAAATTGCATGAACCTTCGCAAAGAGCTTATTGTGAAGTTTCAGTTTCTTATTGTCAATGGTTCAGAGATTTAATGTGATGGTATTATCAACTAAATTTGCACTTAAGTTTGATCGTTGTGTAAAGGTAATACATGTCTTAATTTACACTTTGATTTAAACCGACCTTTGCGCAAATTGCATGAACCTTCACAATTAGTTCGGGCTTAGTCGGTCGGTTTCACTTGTTGTTATTGCTGTTTGTCTTTCTCTTGTTCGTTGTCCTTTCGATTTGTACTGCTTCGTGTATTTTGGTGTGGTAATAAATGGTGTTGTTTGCCTTTAAAAAAAAACTTGCTGTGAACCTTCACAACAAACTTAAGTTTGACATCCTTGAAATATCTCTTTACTGTGATCGTACTTACTGTGAAGGTTCATTTGTTTCAAGCATCCTCCATTGAAATCTTCTCCTAGATGGAAATAATTTGTTTTCTTTCTTGTTCTAGGTTCGGGTTGTTTGTGGATGGCTTATTCTGGTAAGACGATTCGTGAAGCAGCGGTTTTTAAGCTGTTGGTAGGGGTCTGCAGTTTTCGTTTTGGCTGTCATTAAGTTGCTGGTAAATGCTGAAGTGGGGTTATTTTAGCCTTTGGTTCGGGTGGTTTGCGTTCAGTAGCTGCGTGGGAAGGCGTAGTCTAGTAAGGCGATCGTGGAGCTTCTTGTTTCGGTGGGCTGGGTGGGGCTATTCAGCTTATGTGCAGGGACTGTTTTGGGGTTGTTTTGTTCTCTTTCTTGGTGGGTTGGTCTTGTTGTTGCTTTGGTTCTTTGTGGTTTGTTTGTGGTTGGTTCCTTGTACATATGAAGTTTTTGTGCAGTGAAATAAAAATTGTGCTTGCCTTGCAAAAAAAAACCAGTAAAAGGATTTATTAAGTTAAATTTTGTGATAAATTTTTGTGTCCAGAATAATTTGCATAAACAATTTAACTGAAAAAGTATAAAGTTTTTGTGCAGTTAAATAAAATGTCATTGTGCTTTTAGTGTATTTCACAACAATCAACTGAACCTTCACAGTAAGTTTGTTATGAAGGTTCATTTAATTTACTTGAAGATAAAAAAACAATTCCAAACAAGTAATTTAAGGATCATTTTAGACAAATGAAGAATAGAAATTGCTCGAAAATGTAATTTAGTATCATTGGCTTTGACTTGTAAATTTTATTTAAAAGACATTCGCTACCAATTATCAAAACAATGATGAAGATTCACATTAATCTTCACTAAGTTTGTTGTGAAGGTTTAATCTATTAATGTGAAGGTAAGAACAAGTGATACAAGAAAGTTACGGACCGTTTACCAAACGCTTATCGGGTAAGAGCTTACCGGGTAAGCGCTTACCGACAATTACCAACAAGAATCACCACCTCGACCTACCTTGTCGGGTAGCATTTTCAGCCATCAAAATGGATTGTTGGTAAGTATTTTGTTTATCCGATAAGCGTTTATCGGGTAAGAGTGTTATCTTTCACTTACCGGATAAGACTCTTGGTCCTTGTTATGCCTCTTACCGGGTAAGATTCTTGGTCATTACCAAACTCAATCAATAAGGTAAGGGCTTACCTGCTAAGAGTTAGGTAAACAACCCCTTAGTATCATTGAGTGAGTAAATGTAATTGAGATTAAAAACTTCACAAAAGGCAAACCAATCAACTAAAAGTTTGTATAAAGAACATCAAAAGCAATAACCTAAACCTTCACAACATATTTTCTATGAAGGTTTTGAGGTTGATTGAAAATGAATTGTAGTATGATTGGCTCATGAAAAGGCCAAGTTACTCCCAAAATTTCATCACAATGTTCATACATTAAAATTTGGGAAAACTTATAATCAATTTACTAAATATTTATATAATGTATCTCAAGTAAAATTGAATCTTCACAATTAGTTTGATGTGAAGGCTCATTTAGTTGACTTTAAGGTAAAAACAATTTATACAAGAGATTTAGTATCATTTAGACAATTGATACTAAATTTGCAAGCTAGGTTATACAATCTATTCAAAAATGAAATTGGAAACAAACTATCATAACAATCAACTTAACCTTCACATTATGTTTGTTGTGAAGGTTCGATCAATTGATGTGAAGGTAAGACAATTGATACAAGAAAGTTAGTATCATTGAATGAATTGATGTAATTGAGACTAAAAAACTTACAAGTCAAACCAATCAACAAAAACTTTGTAGAAAGAACTTCACAAGCAATGACCTAAACCTTCACACAATATTTTTTGTGAAGGTTCTAAGATTGTTTGAAAATTAATTATCATTGGCTCATAACAATTATTTAACAACCAAGTTGCTTCCAATATATCGTCACATTGTTTATCAATTAAGTTCACGGCTAACATAAAACCAATCTACCAAATATTTACAAAATTCACCACAAAACAATGTTCTAAACCGTTACATCAACTAGCTTAAAAGCAATGTGTTGACACCAACCGAAATAGGGAGCTCCTCGTTCTCAACACTTCTACTATATGATACCTATCTTGACTTAAAACCCTTGATTTCTTCATTATCTTTTCGTTTTTAGTTGAAATTATTGATCTTCTTTGCTTCCTCGGAAGGTATACTTTTAAGCCTTTGCGGTTGCAATATTCGTTGTTAGACAACTTTATGACTTGTCGGGACCAAAGATAATAAGGTTATATCATCTTTCAAACTCACTGCATTATAAAAAAAACGATTATCAGTTATGAAACAAAAAATAAATATAAAACAAATTTATCTTCACAACAAACTTAAGTGAAGTTTTAAATTAAAAGTTACCTTCTTCTTACAATAACATTTGCTTTACTTCCGTAGAATGATAATTGATTCTGAACTGGGATGTTGAAGGTACATATTGTATTAACAATACAATTAACCAAAAAATAAAAAAATAAGCAAGTAGGGTAAGATGGTCCCAAGTGACATCAAGAGAACCTTCACAGTAAGGGCCCTGTGAATGTTTGTTCAATGGTTTTATACATTTTCCATTTGATTCATTGAAGTCATGTTCTTCATCCTTTTCATTCTATTTTGTTGTGTTCTTTTTCTAATTAAGATAAATATCAGTTAAAAGAAACTTAAATAATGAACAATTTAACCTTCACAATAAGTTTGTTGTGAAGGTTCACTCAATTGAAACATTAAAACTAGGGAAAGAGATTGTTACCTACAATGTTCATCTCCTTTTCATTTTCGAAAGATGTAGAAACCGTCTAAGAATCATTTCTCACTCCAACTTGGCCACAAATCAAGAGAAATATCTCACATATTGAATTTCATTAAACTAAAAGATCAGATAACAGCACTACCTTCACAGCAAACTTACTGTGAAGGTTTATTTAAATCGTACCTGTTGTTTCAGCCTTCAAAACCCTTGGACGCAGGTTCCTTTTGGGTTGACTTGATGGCATAAGCGATATTGTTTGATCGTCGCTTAAGTTCACTATATGCTCTAAGAAAAAGAATAAATTTAGAATGGTTTGCTTCCATAAGATAAATGTAAAGTGTTTATAGTTATTGACGACATATAACACTGAAATGAAGGCAAAAGATCAAATGTTGAAAGATTTTTAAATTGTTACCTTCAATGGAAGTTGAAGTTTCTTTTCTTGCACTTCTTAGCTTGGCAATGAGACTTTTTGTTAATAGTTGTTTTTGTGGTGCCATTTTCAATGAGTCTAATGAAATATTAAAAAAAACATGTTAAGTCTAATAGAAAAGGAGATGTCGAGGACTAGTATATTGTACACAAGAATTACCTTCTTTGATCATTGATTCATTAACTTCTATTGATTGCTCATCCGATTCTACACTAGGAAATGATATAGAAGGTATAAAGTATAATTAAAACACAATAAGATAAAAAATAAAATAATAAAGAGGTAGGATTAGCTGTTCCCAAATGAAATCAAGAAAACCTTCACAATCAGTTTGTTCACAATCAGTTTGTTGTGAAGGTATGTTCAATGGATAATACCTTTCTCATTCAATTCATTATAATCGGGTACAATTGTAAGAAGAAGTCCATCCTCTCCGATTGTGTTCATTGTCTTGTTAAAATCAATTGACTTCAACTCTTCATCTGTCTCTTCAAGTATTAACATGAAACTTGTCAAACAAAAACAGGTTAAACAAACATGCTCTATAACAGACAAACATGCTCTAGAACAGACCAGTCAAGTAAAGAGTTCTAAAAATTGGATATGATAAAATAATGAAAATGATCTGATATTTACCTTGGGAACCAAAAAATTAACTTTCACGAAGACTTGAAATTCTAGGTGCTAACTAACTTTACAGTCTCAGACTTATTGTATTTTTTTTGAAAGGCAAACAAGGCTTATTCCATTGCACAAAATATACAAATGTACAATAGCCAACAAGACCAACACAAACCAGCAAACAAAACCCACCAACACCTAAACAGACAACCCAAACATGAAACATACCCAGCGAAACAGCCACAGCTTAATGGCATGGCTTAATGACCGGCTTAAACAGAACCGCAAACAAACAGCGAAACATCCATAGATTAATGACCGACTTAAGACATGACATCAGACAAAAACAACAAGCAAATGGACCAGCACAACAACTTACCACATTAAGCCCATTCCTTACAGCCACCAAACCAGCCCTTTCTAGCAGCAATTAGCAGGCTGTTGGGTAGGGCTGAACCCATACAGCCGCTGTTCTACACCCCCTGCAGCTCCCCATGTATTTATGCTTCCAATCAACCGACATGACCCGCTGCGTGTAAGGCCTGTTTTAATAGGCACAAATTTACAGCAGAACACATCCGTATACCATACAATTTCACACACAGAATACAAAAGCCATACAAACGTATGATTTGGGTACCATGCCTTTCTTATTTGTCTTTATGAGTATTCTAGATATAAAACAGATAGTCACTATGCAGAAGTGCACATTGACTGGTAGGCATGAAAGCAAAGAGTGAGATGCCGGAAAAAAGATACATTCAGTTTGAAATGGATTCAATTTGTTTGATGTGGGTCCAAATCCATGTAATAAAATATATAACTAAGAGGCAAATCTCCTATTGGTTATTGTCTATGACTGTGAATTTATACAATAATTCCTATATAAGCATGGAAACTAGGAATTGAGAAAATCAAACTTCTATAGAAGACACAAGACAACCTGAACAAAAATTTCAATGACTAACATATGGAATTGTGCTTAGGGAAGAATCAATAGTTCTTCTCATATACCACGCCAGATAACCCAATATTGTGAGAAATTATCATGAATGGGTACATAAAGATGTTTGACAACAGCAAATATGATATCAGGGAGAAGAAACGCCTCTAAATATAAAAGGTGGATGCTCAAAAGTAATTATCTTAAGAGAATGATTGTAGCAGTGATGATTGAAGTTTACCTTAAAATGAATGACTACAGAATCGAGAATCGCTTGAGTTTAAGGAGATTTTCGATGAGTGAAGACACCTTCAATTGATGAGAAATCTTGGGGTAAATCTCGTTGATTTTGAAAAGAGCCGACAATCAAACCCTAATTTCATCCACCAGAAATCGAATGAAATGAAACCCCTAATTTGTGTGAAAACCTCGATGATAGCAGACAATGAGAATCAGACCCTTCAATCGATTAGTAATATCTCTTGTTTGAACTTTCATAAAAGCCACCAGACTTCAAACTAATTACAAAAATTCCACCGTGTCATTTGAGACCATTGATCACCTTGATGATCTAATCCAAAGGCTAAGAGAGGGTCTTACCGGTCTCACGAAAAACCCTTGGTCTCACATGATCCCAAGTCTATATATATATATATATATATATAGCCTTAGGTTCAATAGAGAAGTCCAAATATTTAGAGAAATAGAGAAGTGATCTTGGCCATTTATTCGGTCAAGATCGGTTATAATTGGTCAAAAGTTGTGGCTTTGACTAGTCAAAAATTGCGGCTTTGAATGGTCAAAAGTTGCGGCTGTTCCAAAAATAGAAGGGCAATTTCGTAACTTTTACAAAAAACACGGACTGAGTTCATTTATGAACTATACGTTCATATATGAACCTTTGTAATTCACATATGAACTCTTTATAACTAATTCATATATGAATCTTGTGATTCATATATGAACCTTTGTGTTTCATATATAAAACTAATTAACTGAAGGTTCATATATGAATCAGTTGAACCAATTAATTGATTCATATATGAATCTTTGTGTTCATATATGAACCTTTGTGATTCATATATGAATTTTTTTAACTAATTCATATATGAACCTTTGTGTTCATATATGAATCTTTATGATTCATATATGAATTTTTTTTAACTACTTCTCATATGAACAAATTAACTGATTCATATATGAATCACAAAGGTTCATATATGAATAACAAAGGTTCATATATGAATTAGTTAAAAAGAGTTTATATGTGAATTACAAAGGTTCATATATGAACGTATAGTTCATATGTGAATCACACAGATTCATATATGAACTCAGCCCGTGTATTTTTTACAAAACTACCCCTCTATCTTGTGCAGACCACGCGAGTAATTATCCGCTGCTTCTCGGTCAAAGCCGCCGATCTTGACCGAATAAATGGCCAAGATCACTTCTCTATTTCTCTAAATATTTGAACTTCTCTATTGAACCCTTCCCTATATATATATATATATATATATATATATATATATATTTAGCCTTAGGTTCAATAGAGAAGTCCAAATATTTAGAGAAATAGAGAAGTGATCTTGGCCATTTATTCGGTCAAGATCGGTTATAATTGGTCAAAAGTTGTGGCTTTGACTAGTCAAAAATTGCGGCTTTGATTGGTCAAAAGTTGCGGCTGTTCCAAAAATAGAAGGGCAATTTCGTAACTTTTACAAAAAAACACGGACTGAGTTCATATATGAACTATACGTTCATATATGAACCTTTGTAATTCACATATGAACTCTTTATAACTAATTCATATATGAATCTTGTGATTCATATATGAACCTTTGTGTTTCATATATAAAACTAATTAACTGAAGGTTCATATATGAATCAGTTGAACCAATTAATTGATTCATATATGAATCTTTGTGTTCATATATGAACCTTTGTGATTCATATATGAATTTTTTTAACTAATTCATATGTAAACCTTTGTGTTCATATATGAATCTTTATGATTCATATATGAATTTTTTTTAACTACTTCTCATATGAACAAATTAACTGATTCATATATGAATCACAAAGGTTCATATATGAATAACAAAGGTTCATATATGAACGTATAGTTCATATGTGAATCACACAGATTCATATATGAACTCAGCCCATGTATTTTTTACAAAACTACCCCTCTATCTTGTATGCAGACCACGCGAGTAATTATCCGCTGCTTCTCGGTCAAAGCCGCCGATCTTGACCGAATAAATGGCCAAGATCACTTCTCTATTTCTCTAAATATTTGGACTTCTCTATTGAACCCTTCCCTATATATATATATATATATATAGTGTTAGGTTCATTTGAGAAGTCTAAATATTTTGAGAAATGGAAAAGTAAAAAAACACGGGGAGTGTTCATATATGACTGTTTATATATGAACGTTCATATATGAACGTTCATATATGACTGTTATATGAACGTTGGAGTGTTCATATATGACTGTTTATATATGATCGTTCATATATGAACGCTCATATATGACTGTTTATATATGAACGTTCATATATGAACGTTCATATATGACTGTTATATGAACGTTCATATATGAACGTTCATATATGACTGTTTATATATGAACGTTCATATATGAACACTCCCGTGTTTTTTTACTTCTCTATTTCTCAAAATATTTAGACTTCTCAATTGAACCCTTCCCGATATATATATATATATATATATATATATATATATATATATATATATATATTTTCATTAGAATATATATATATACACAAATATATATATATATAGTCCAATGTTGTAACACCCCGCTAAAGCGGAAACACGAAATGTACAGCTCAAGTTTCATAGCAAAAGTTACAAGATCACATCAACCATCGAAATACATTCAAAAGGTTAAAACCTTGTCTTTTACAACCGTTTTTACAAAAGGGAAATGAACATAAAATTAAAGATAGTAAAGAAAGCTTCATCACGTGTAGCCTTCCTAAATTCCAACCTTAAGGATGTTCCCCTGAAAAGCATGTAAATGAGAGTGTCAACTAATGCACTAGTTGGTGAGATCACAGGTTTAATGAGTATAACGTTGTTTGCCATAGCAAAATAGTTTAAATCCACACAAGGGATAAATAAATCGGTTATAAAAAAACCACTTGCTCAAGGTAATCGTATGTAAAATGTTTAAGTTATGAGCCCGTTACCCGACCTATACCGACAGAATCGCCCCGACGCATGTTCTATCGCCAACAATGCGCAAATACAAACAATAATTATGCACTCAAACAAGCGCTACTTGTGAGTGGGGTGTCAAACCAAATAACGTTATCCATAATTACCAACGGCTCAATACATGAGTTAAACGGGTAACGTAAAAATAAACGGGGACTTTTGAACGATAGCAAAAGAAACTCAAACTTACAACATTTGCAAAACATAGATACCATAGAGCATAAACAAGTATAGCAAGTTTCGTATTTCCAAGAAAACGAGATAATCGGTGCGTAAAATAGTTGTAGTAACAACATGCTTTTCACCCCAAAATATGTAAAACATTGAAAAAGGGGCTGTGAACTCACATGATAAGCGATAGAATCCGGGAATCTCCCACAAGTACTCCGAGATGATCCTACTTCAAACCTATGAACGTAAGGTCACTAGTGAGTTTTCAATCTCGAAGGTTCGGTACTAACTATCCAAATCGTCATAAAATGTCTTGTTGTGTTTTAATATTATAACGTAATAAACGTATACGTTGTTCTTGTTAGATTAAAGTTTTCGCAATTTCGTCACATTAAGTAACGAAAAAGGTTTTAAAGAACATAAACATATATAGTACATATATATGTATAAACCGAAATTTTATCGTAAGAACGATAAAATTAAAGGTTCTAAATGTAAAGACAAGTATTTAAAGTGCATAAATATAAATGTATAGTATACATGTATATTCCACAATTTCATCATAAAATGATGAAATGGGATCAATAATATATAAATTGCATAAATATATATAAATATATTATATATATGTATATTCCACAATTTCATCATAAAATGATGAAAAGGGATGAAGAATAAATAAATTGCATAAATAAGTAAAATGCATAAATGTATATAAATATAAGATATACATATATATCCCACAATTTCATCATAAAATGATGAAATGGGATTAGAAGTTAATCCTTAATAATAATAAGAAATTTGTCCTCGCTGTCCAGAATTTGGTGTCACTTTGTGTCTAACTTTGGATAACTTCCAAGTACAATTTGGTCATGAAATTTTATGTCCAATTAGTTCAATGAGTTAGGAATATTTTGGCATCATTTTCATAATTTTTGGAAGAGAATAAGTACATGAAATAATACACGACGTAAAACCCGACAGAAGACTTTGCTGTTTGTGCACGGATTTTGTGAGGACTGTTTGATAAATGAAATCTCTGGGTTTTTGAGTGAAACCACTTGGGTTTGAATCTTAACACATAAAAATGATTTCCAGAAAAAGAATCACTCCATTTGGAGTTATATTGAGTGAGATATGACCCTTTGAAGTGGGGTGTGGAATTTGGCAGCAATCTGTCAAAATCACACTTTGTGCATGTGCTCACATGTTGACTTATTAACCAAAATTATTATTCTTTTGCATGCACAATCCGATTTGACTCTCTTCCATACACTTATTTTCAGTTCCAAAACACATTTTTGATCCATTTAAAATGCATGCAAGTTACCTATCAACTCAACTTTTATAAACTCTTGTAAAAGACACATTTTAGAAAAGGTTGATGTTCTTGCCAAGAACATCAACATGCAACTTAAAATTGTGCATCTTTAGCTCATGCATGTTTGTTTAAGTATGTTTTTAGTGGATTTCAAAGACTTACTCATAAAATTCTTGAATAAAAGATGATGGATTTCTCAAGAAAACTACATGCATGTGTTTAAAATGTTCATCTTTGGTCTTAACTTAGGTTTGATTTGGGATTCACCATCTTTTACTAACAAAAAGATGTTATGATGGTAAATCTACAAACATTAAGACATAGTAAAGATGGTTTTTAACAATATAAAGAAAGTGTAGAAAAGATGAAGAACATTCATAAAATGCAAGAAAGTTGGAAAAAGATTTAAAAGAGTGTGTGTGGATTTCACCCAACACACTTGTTTTTACCTTTGATTATCTTGAACTCTTGAAGAAATATGATTTAGGGGCTGGAGTTGTGATGAAGATTGAAGATGAATATGGAGATGAGGATGAAGGTTTGAAGATGGAGAGAGAAGGAGATGATAACTTTCTCTTAGTGAGAGAGTGAAATGAGACAATGAGGTGAAATGGTGAGTGTTGTTGCATACATATGGAGAGAGGGGGAGGTGTGGCCGGCCTCTCAGGGGGGTGGGGTGTGGTGTGACACAAATGTATTTAGTCACTTCTTGTCTTTAAAGATTAAAATTAAAATACAAGTATTTTCTTAAAACTTAAAATACAAAGTAGGTATATATAAATTAAGGTATTTATATATATAATATGATTGAAATATATATAAATTATCAACTACATAAATACTTGTAGTATAAATGTATATTAAGTTGGCATTTTATGAGATTTATGGATAATTTCCTAATTCAAGGATTTCTTAGGCAAAATTTCTCGAATTTTTCCTATCGTACCGTGTTTACTACTAAAATTGCACTGTTTAAACTATGTCATGAAAATAAGGTATCCAAAGTAGTTCTAACCTGAGGTGTAAATTTGACAGTTGTCACAGTCTCCCCCGGTTAGAAGAATTTCGTCCCGAAATTCAAGTGTTACTAGTGTTAACAGGTTTGCTTGCTAAGAGGTGAGGATACTTTTGTAACATGTAATCCTCCCGCTCCCAAGTGTATTCAGGCCCACGCCTCGTGTTCCAATGGACTTTTACTATCGGGATTTTGCTTCGCTTAAGACTCTTGACTTCCCTATCGAGTATTTCCATTGGTTCCTCTATTATGTGCAGTTTATCGTTGATTTGGACTTCTTCCAAAGGCACGGTTACTGCTTCGTCGGCTAAACACTTCTTTAAGTTTGACATGTGAAATGTGTTGTGAACCGCACTTAACTCTATTGGCAAATCCAGCTTGTAAGCTACTGGTCCGATTCTTTCTGTGAATGGTCCAACATATCGTGGACTCAGCTTTCCTCTTTTCCCGAATCGGACTGTTCCCTTCCAAGGGAATACCTTCAAAAAGACTCTATCACCAACTTGAAATTCTAAAGGCTTCCTTCGATTGTCCGCATAGCTCTTTTGACGATCTTGAGCTGCTTTAAGCCTATCCCTGATGATTGAGATCTTGTCGGTGGTTTCTTGAACAATGTTCGGACTAGATAGTTGTCTATCTCCAATTTCCAACCAACAAATAGGTGATCGACACTTGCGGCCATACATAGCTTCATATGGCGCACACTGAATACTAGTGTGATAGCTATTGTTGTAAGAGAATTCAACTAACGGTAAGTGGTTATCCCAACTTCCTCCAAAGTCTATCACACATGCCCGAAGCATGTCCTCCAAAGTCTGAATGGTTCGCTCACTCTGACCATCCGTTTGAGGATGATAGGCCGTGCTCAAGTTTAACTGCGTACCTAACGCTTTTTGGAGTGACTGCCAAAATCGAGAGGTAAAACGACTATCTCTATCTGAAATGATGGAAACTGGGACTCCATGTCGCGTAACGATTTCCCTGATGTAGATCTGAGCAAGCTTTTCCATCCTATAATCTTCCCGAATAGGTAAGAAATGTGCAGACTTCGTAAATCGATCTACTATAACCCAAATCGAGTCATGTCCTTTGGCAGTTCTCGGGAGTTTGGTTATAAAATCCATAGTGATTTGCTCCCATTTCCACTGGGGAATCTCTGGTTGTTGCAACAATCCTGATGGCTTTTGATGAACAGCCTTGACTTTTGCACACGTTATGCATTTTCCTACATATATGGCAATATCCTTCTTCATTCCTGTCCACCAATAGTATTCCCTTAAATCCTTGTACATCTTATCCGCTCCTGGATGGATTGAATACTTAGATTTATGAGCCTCCTCCAAAATCATTTCCCGTAGGTTGTCAGCCTTTGGGATCCATACTCTGCCCTTAAAGTAGCGTACTCCATCAATCTTAGTTTCAAAACTAGACTCTAAGCCGTGAAGAGTCTCTTCCTTCAGGTTTTCAGATTTCAATGCTTCGATCTGAGCTTCAAAAATCCGGGTTTTCAAACTTGTTTGAACCAGTGCTCCTAACGCTCGGACTCGTGAAGGTTTTATCCTTTCTTTCCTACTCAGGGCATCGGCTACCACATTGGCCTTACCTGGGTGGTAACGTATCTCACAATCGTAGTCGCTGAGCAGTTCTACCCATCTCCTTTGCCTCATATTAAGCATCTTTTGATCAAAGATGTGTTGAAGACTTTTATAATCGGTGAAAATAGTGCACTTGGTACCATATAGATAATGTCTCCATATCTTCAGAGCGAATACCACAGCTCCGAGTTCCAAATCGTGTGTGGTATAGTTCTTCTCATGAACTTTTAATTGTCTCGAGGCATATGCTATCACCTTATCATTTTGCATCAATACGCAACCTAATCCTTGATGTGATGCGTCACAATACACTACAAAATTTTCCGTTCCTTCCGGTAAAGCTAAAATCGGTGCATTGCACAACTTTTTCTTCAGAACTTGAAATGCTTCTTCTTGTGGAACTCCCCAAACGAATTCATTCTCCTTTTGGGTTAATGTGGTAAGGGTTTTAGCGATCTTAGAAAAATTCTCGATAAAACGTCGATAATACACTGCCAAGCCTAGAAATTGGCGAATTTCCGTTGGAGTTCTTGGGGCTTCCCATTTCTTAATGGCTTCCACTTTAGCCGGGTCCACGTGAATCCCTTTCTCCCCGATTACGTGACCTAAGAAATGTACTTCCCGAATCCAAAATTCACACTTAGTAAATTTGGCATATAGCTTCTGTTCCTTGAGAAGCTCTAAAATCACTTTTAGATGTTGCTCGTGATCCTTCTTACTCTGAGAATAGATTAGTATATCATCGATGAATACAATCACAAACTTATCAAGGTATGGCCTACATACTCTATTCATTAGATCCATAAATACAGCTGGCGCGTTTGTCAAACCAAATGGCATAACTAAAAACTCGTAGTGTCCATAGCGAGTTCTAAAAGCTGTTTTAGGAATATCTTCCTCTCGGACTCTCAACTGATGATATCCCGATCGAAGATCAATCTTAGAGAAGTAAGTTGCACCCTGCAACTGGTCGAACAAATCGTCTATTCGAGGGAGAGGATATCGGTTCTTGATTGTCAACTTATTTAGCTCCCTATAATCGATACACATTCGAAACGATCCATCCTTCTTCTTAACGAAGAGAATCGGGGCTCCCCAGGGTGATGAACTTGGTCGAATGAATCCCTTATACAAAAGTTCTTGAAGTTGATTCGACAACTCTTGCATTTCTGCAGGTGCTAGGCGATACGGAGCCTTGGCTACGGGCGCCGCTCCAGGTATAAGGTCAATCTGAAATTCGACTTGTCTAAACGGTGGAAGTCCAGGCAAATAGTACAACGGTGTTGGCTGTAATTGTCGTACAACAGAGTTAATTTATTAGTTGGCTTGCAACCAACTAATATGGCCATGGGAATGAGACAGGAAAAGTACACGATGCGTGAGTTATGATTGGTATTTATCTTTCGTGATATATATATGGTATTTGTGCAAATGGTTTGAAAAATGACAGGGATTTTCTCACTTAGACCATTAGGTCTAGCCCTCATTTTGTTTTAAAATATGTATTCCAGGTCATGGATCGGGTAAGGACAAGTGAATAGAGTATTTGGTGGCTAGCTTTTGGGAAGACTTATATGTTGAAGACTACGATGTGTTTTGCGTTTATAACCTTGTTATTAGATATAATGTATTTAATTAGCGAAAAGTTGTAATGGAATACCTTATTTTGGATTGTAAAGACTAAGGGACCGTATTTGTTATATAATGTATCTTTGTTATGTAACGACGTTATGAAATATATGTTATTTGTTGTATGTTTGGGATTCGGGTTGTTACAATGAATGATGACTGAATTTACTAGGGACTCGACTTAAGTTTGGGTTTGGGGGAATAATTGAGGGCAAGAGTTAGATAGATTTATCTAAAGTTCTTAGTCCTAGTAAGTCTTATGTGTTCTATTTGGTAAAGAGATATTTGTATTTGAATTATTTCAGATACTGTGAATTTGGGGTGAAAGACTGAATCTTTTGGAAAGGCTTGGAAGCATTTTAATAAGCAAACAGGTAAGTTTTACTTTAAAACGTTTTTAAACTGTAATACATATATATGTGGAATGAGAATGTGATAAATAGTGTAATAGTGTGCATATTATGTTTATATGAGTATTACACTACATGAGTACAAGTTGGTCGGGCTTAGGACCGGTGGAGTTGGCTGTACGGAGGGACAACGGTGTTGGCTGTATTAAGTACAGCGGAGTAAATTGATTAGTTGGCTCGCAACCATCTAATTTGGCCATAGGAACGAGACAGGAAGTACACAATGCATGAGTCCTTAGTGGTATTTATATTTGTGTTATGTATATGGTGTTTGTGCAAATGATTTCCAATGTAATAACCGAGATTTTAATTTAGTCGGTAATTGGGAATTGTGGTAGAATTTCGAGTTTTAGAAAGTTGTGTGGCCTAAGTGTAAAGAAATGTAAGTTTAGTGCTTAGTGTGAAAAGTATATAAAGAATGAGAAACCCTAATTTGCTCATTTTCTAGCTTTTTCTAGTGTGTGTGACTGTGTGCGGCTAAGAGAGGGAGCAAGAGGAGATTTGTAGCATTTGAAGAAGAGAATTGAGTGTGGCAGCTGAACATTGGATTTATCAGTGGAATCTGCAGGTAACTACAAATCCTTTCTCTTCTTTTGTTGAGGTGAAATGTATTGGGAGTTTGAGTAGGAACTTGGGTTTTTGGTGGGTTTCTTGTGTTTCCTCAGTTAATCTGTTTAAGAGGAGTTTAGGGTGGGATGATGTGTAAACTATCGACCTATAATCAATCTATGGGTGTGTTGGGAGGATTAGGATAAGAAGTGTTTAATTCCCCAGCGTTTTGGTGTTTTTCATCGCGTCTGGAAACCTTCAGAGCAGGGTAGTGTCCGGACGTTTTGGGTGGTGTCCGGTTAAGATGTGGTGTCCGGATGTGTCTTCTATCTGGGTAGGTTGTGGTGGTGGTTTCCGGTAGTTAACCGGAAACCCTTGAGAACCCGGTAGTGTTCGGATTGACTGTCCGGAAAGTTCAGACTATCCGGGTAGATTTGGTTGTCCGGATAAATCTTCCGGACAGTGTTCATGTGACCCTGTAGTGCAGTCTGTTAGGCTAAGGTGTTACCCGTGTGAGTGTGTATTTCGATCAAGTGACTTATCACGGTAGTGTGTATCCTTATAGGTGCAGTTGAAGGGAGAATCCATCTAGTAAGAGGATTAAACATGACGACAGGTGAGTCTTTCTGAACCTAAATTTTATACAAATGTGTGGCTGATGATTATTACCTAATTGTGAGTTTTCCAACTACTGTTATTATAAAGTGAAGAACTAGTGTATGACATGGTGATCATTTAAACGGTGTGCTTTTCAATTACTTTTACTGAAAAATGGCCAGTAAGTGTGTGGTGTGATTATTATCTAACGGTGTGCTTTCCAACTATTTCTATTCCGAAGCGATGATTAATTGTGTGACAACATGTATGATCTAAAGGTGTGTGACCATGCTCTGGCCTTGGTGTGACAGGGGCTGTGTGTGCCCGATTACGCTTTCACGGTGTGTGTGACATGGGCGGTGTGTGCCCGATTACACTGTCATGGTGTGGGTGACATGGGTGGTGTGTGCCCGATTACGCTGTCACGGTGTGTGTGACATGGGCGGTGTGTGCCCGATTGCGCTGTCACGGTGTGTATGACTTTAGCGCGTGCCAGTAGCATGTGTCAATGTGTGCATATCAATTTTGTGTGTTTGTTATGATTTATACAAATGCTTTCATAACTGGTTTTATAAACTGAAATATTTTGGTGTGACTTGGTGTGGAGGGAACTCACTAGACCTCGTGGTCTAACTCTCGCTTTTAAAAACTAAAACCTTTTCAGGTAAGCAGGTAGCCGAGAACACGTTTAGAGGTATTGAGCAAGACGTGGGTCGGAGCTTTGCGTTTATAAGAAGTATAAGAACTTCCTTATATACCTAGTTAGATTTCTCAGCTGTATTTAGGGTTGTTTCTGCAAACCCTGTGTTGTAATCTAGATAGCGTGAACACGTTGAGCCATTTTGGCGTTTTGAATTAAAGATGTAGCTTTTAGCATATTTGTTTGTTTTGGGATGTTACAAATGGTATCAGAGCCCTAGTTTAAGGGATTTAGGTGACCGGATGGGCCTAAACTTAAACTGTAGAGTAGAAGGACACAGTTGAGATATAGGAAGCCTTTAGTGAGATGATAGGAGTGAGGACTTTCATGTAAGGTAAATTCAAATCACATCTGGCCAATGTCATTTTGAATTTACAGGTGCATGGGTGTGCTTGCTCACTTTTGTTGTGATAGTCGATGGATGTGTTAGTATGTGGAGAGTAACAGTAGTGTGCGGCGTGTGGTGGATAGTGTATGGAGAGTAATGGTATGTGTGGAGTTCTAACCTTGTCATGATGACAACGGTTTAGTGTGTAGTGTGAAACTATTCTTGGTGTGATTGTTGTTGCTATCTAGAAGAAGCATTCTGGAATGTTTGGAGTGAGTGTCCGTGTGAAATAGAATCTTGAGGGTTCTTAAGGAAAATAATTGATTAGAAGTGAGTCCCTAACCTCTGATGAGTTTTATTCTGGGGATTTCCCGATGTCGGTGAATTAAGATCTTGAGAGTTTCAACTCAAGTATAGGATGGTAGAGATGTGCTTACTTACTCTCTAGATAGTGGGAGAGTGATAAGTGTGGTTCGGAAATGGTAGATGTATGGATTGGAATCACTAGTGTTGGTTAACCTATTTGGGGTCGAAGTGAAATGGTGTATTTTGCAAATTAGTGGTCAAGTAGTAACTGTGAAGTTGGAGCAACCTAGTGTGTGGGGGTTGTGTGGACAAGATAGTGGAAACTTATATTTAGTAAGCATACGAGGCACAATGATGATAAGTTGCTGTGAGGGTGAGTGATGGACTGGTATTGGTATGGAGAGAGCGTAAGTGGAGATCGTGCTCGGGAATTGTTTATAAGTTGTTCCAAAGGTGGTAAAAATTATGTGTGGTGATGCATGAGTGTCTAAGTGGTGTGTGGATTGTATCCGAGAATAAAGGAATAGGGTGGAGTGGATGACTAGCTAAGAGGGAATTGTGTGCTCTTAGATTGGTTGGTTAGGGCGTCGTAGAAGATACGAAATCTTTGGGAATGTTTAGCTAGTAGTTGTATGTAAAGGAAACGCAAAGGAGTGGGTTAATATTGTTTGGGAATGAGGAGGGTGTGGTCGCTCCGAGTATTGAGTGTGATTTCGGATTGACTTGGTTGAATTTCTCGCGTGAGATGTGGGGAATCTGTTAATTAAGCATAGTAACCGTTGATATAGTGTGTATGAAGTGGTCAATGTCGGATGAGGAATGTTCCATTCTAGCCTGAGGTAATCGAGACGGTAGGTTAGGAAAGTGAGAAGCGGGCAGTAGAAAGAGTGGCTTGTGGCACAGAAAGTGAGAGGACGTGTGTGTATGTGTTTGACCAAGAGTGTGTACATGATAGGGAGTCATTCCTTGGAAGCGAGTTTTAGGTTTGAGGAGTAAATGAAAGGAATAATGGAAGGTAGTGCTCAAGGTGAAGGACTTTTAGCCTTGGTAATAGTATGTCAGTGACGTTGTGGTATAAGCGTGTGACTTGTGGCTATTATTGGATTGTGGTCAGTCTAATTAATGTGCAGAAGTGGTGCCTTAGACGTACTTGGTGTTAGGGAAGTGATTGTAGATCGCAAGGTTAGGAAGCTGAGGAACCGATCCCTCGATTGTTTAAAGATGGAATTCCGGGGACGGAATTCTTTTGAGGGGGGAATGTTGTAATAACTGAGATTTTAATTTAGTCGGTAATTTGGAATTGTGGTAGAATTTCGAGTTTTAGAAAGTTGTGTGGCCTAAGTGTAAATAAATGTAAGTTTAGTGCTTAGTGTGAAAAGTATATAAAGAATGAGAAACCCTAATTTGCTCGTTTTCTAGCTTTTTCTAGTGTGTGTGACTGTGTGCGGCTAAGAGAGGGAGCAAGAGGAGATTTGTAGCATTTGAAGAAGAGAATATAGTGTGGCAGCTGAACATTGGATTTATCAGTGGAATCTGCAGGTAACTACAAATCCTTTCTCTTCTTTTGTTGAGGTGAAATGTATTGGGAGTTTGAGAAGGAACTTGGGTTTTTGGTGGGTTTCTTGTGTTTCCTCAGTTAATATGTATAAGAGGAGTTTAGGGTGGGATGATGTGTAAACTATCGACCTATAATCAATCTCTGGGTGTGTTGGGAGGATTAGGATAAGAAGTGTTTAATTCCCCAGCGTTTTGGTGTTTTTCGTCGCGTCCGGAAACCTTCAGAGCAGGGTAGTGTCCGGACGTTTTGGGTGGTGTCCGGTTAAGATGTGGTGTCCGGATGTGTCTTCTATCCGGGTAGGTTGTGGTGGTGGTTTCCGGTAGTTAACCGGAAACCCTTGAGAACCCGGAAGTGTCCGGATTGACTGTCCGGAAAGTTCAGACTATCCGGGTAGATTTGGTTGTCCGGATAAATCTTCCGGACAGTGTTCATGTGACCCTGTAGTGCAGTCTGTTAGGCCGAGGTGTTACCCGTGTGAGTGTGTATTTTGATCAAGTGACTTATCACGGTAGTGTGTATCCTTATAGGTGCAGTTGAAGGGAGAATCCATCTAGTAAGAGGATTAAGCAGGACGACAGGTGAGTCTTTCTGAACCTAAATTTTATACAAATGTGTGGCTGATGATTATTACCTAATTGTGAGTTTTCCAACTGCTGTTATTATAAAGTGAAGAACTAGTGTGTGACATGGTGATCATTTAAACGGTGTGCTTTTCAATTACTTTTACTGAAAAATGGCGAGTAAGTGTGTGGTGTGATTATTATCTAACGGTGTGCTTTCCATCTATTTCTATTCTGAAGCGATGATTAATTGTGTGACAATATGTGTGATCTAAAGGTGTGTGACCATGCTCTGGCTTCGGTGTGACATGGGCGGCGTGTGCCCGATTATGCTGTCATGGTGTGTGTGACATGGGCGGTGTGTGCCCGATTATGCTGTCACGGTGTGGGTGACATGGGCGGTGTGTGCCCGATTACGCTGTCACGGTGTGTGTGACATGGGCGGTGTGTGCCCGATTGCGCTGTCACGGTGTGTGTGACTTTAGCGCGTGCCAGTAGCATGTGTCAATGTGTGCATATCAATTTTGTGTGTTTGTTATGATTTATACAAATGCTTTCATAACTGATTTTATAAACTGAAATATTTTGGTGTGACTTGGTGTGGAGGGAACTCACTAGACCTCATGGTCTAACCCTCGCTTTTCAAAACTAAAACCTTTTCAGGTAAGTAGGTAGCCGAGAACACGTTTAGAGGTATTGAGCAAGACGTGGGTCGGAGCTTTGCGTTTAGAAGAAGTAGAAGAACTTCCTTATATACCTAGTTAGATTTCTCAGCTGTATTTAGGGTTGTTTCCGCAAACCCTGTGTTGTAATCTAGATAGCGTGAACACGTTGAGCCATTTTGGCGTTTTGAATTAAAGATGTAGCTCTTAGCGTATTTGTTTGTTTTGGGATGTTACATCCAACTAACAGGGATTTTCTCACTTAGACCACCAGGTCTAACCCTCATTTTGTTTTAAAAATATGTATTCCAGGTCGTGGATCGGGTAAGAGCGAGTGAATAGAGTAATCGGTGGCTAGCTTTTGGGAAGACTTATAATTTGAAGACTATGACGTGTTTTGTAGTTATAACCTCGTTATCAGATATCATGTATTTTGTTAGCGAAAAGTTTGTAATGAAATACCTTATTTTGGATTGTAAAGACTAAAGGGACCGTACTTGTTATATGATGTATCTTGTTATGTAACGATATTATGCAATGTATGTTACTTGATGCTTGTTTGGGAATCCGGGTCCTTACAGATGGTATCAGAGCCCTAGTTTAAGGGATTTAGGTATTCGGATCTATACCTAGACTTAAACTGCATGTGAAGTAGGTTGTCTCTATTATATTAGAACCTTGGGATGATAAATATAAAAAGGTATAAGGAACATCATGTAAGGTAATTTCAGATTACACCTGGCCAGTGTATTGTGAACTTACAGGTACATGTTTGAACTGGAAAATCTTATTATATGGGGTATGTGCTTATATGTATATTAACATTGTTTGAATCTACAGAATGGCAAGTGGTACTCGAAATACGAATAGAGAAGGAGGAGGAAATCCTAATAGAACGAATACAACAGTCGGAACAAGGGGAAGAGGAGGAGAACGAGGTAGGGGTAGAACAGGGGGTGGAGTTCAGCCGCGAGGTACGGAATTTGTTACAAGGGACGATCTGACCGCGGAGATGGGAAGACTGCAAGCAAATATACAAGCCATGTTCGACCGAACTCGTCATAATGAAACTGAAATACCATACCCTAATCTGGAATACGAGATGCCCATTACACCTACTGTGATACCGGTGTCAAGGAAGTGTGACTATAAAATGTTTCTAAGTTGCAAGCCTCCGACTTACTCCGGAGAGAGGGACCCAGTAAAGGCCATGAGGTGGCTAAAAGAGATAGAAGCTGTTTTCAAGACGAGCAAGTGTGCAGAAGAAGATAGAGTGCTATATGGAACCGCGATGTTGAAAGCAGATGCTCTATACTGGTGGGAGGCTCTTATTACCTCCATAGGATCTTATGTGTATTCTACTTTCTCTTGGGACGATTTCACTACGGCTTTCAAGAGACAGTTTTGTCCTCAAGCAGCAGTTAGACAATTGGAGGAAGAGTTTATGAATCTGCAACAGGGAAGTTTTTCGGTTAGGGATTATACTGCTCGTTTCCTGGAGAAGTCTCGTTTTGCAGAGTACTATGTGGCCACGGAGGCGCTTAAGATGGAAAGGTTTATCTTCGGGTTAAATTCAGAAATTAGAAGGCTAGTGATTGCAAAAGGACCCGCTACCTTCTCAGCCGCAGTAGATGCCGCGGAAAATGTAGAACGGGATAATAGGAGAGATGCTAGTGATAAGAGTGCTGGAAAGAGAAAATGGGAAGGGCCACAGTATGATCCAAAGAAGTCCAGGTTTCAGAGATTTGATAGTCGTACACCTTTTAGACTAGCTGAAAGACCTTGCCTAAAATGCAACCGTTTTCATCAAGGAAATTGTCAAGTTGATCCTCGAGTTTGTTACAAGTGTGGAAAGACCGGTCATATTGCTAAAGACTGCCAAGTGACTCGATTTTGTTTCTCATGCAATTCTCCCAATCACATTCAGTCAGATTGTCCACGAGGGAGAATACAACAGGGTGGTACTTCAGTGAGACCAACAAGTGTTAGACCAGTAGTACCAAGACCAGAGCTACCAAGAGCAAGGGGTCGTGCCTTTTAGATGACCGCGCAAGAAGCGGAGGAAACTCCTGATGTGGTTACATGTACACTTTTGATAAACTCTACACGTGCTAAAGTGTTATTTGACTCTGGTGCAAACCGATCATTTGTGTCGCCTTCTTTTGCTGCTTATATGCATTTAAAGCCTAAAGTGTTAAATCATGCGTTAATGGTAGATACAGCAAATGATAGTCAAGTATCAGTTAGAGAGGTATTTGATAGTTGTGTTATAGACATAGATGGGCGTGGAGTACCTATCCAGTTATTTCCTATGGCTTTAGTTGAGTTTGACGTGGTAGTGGGAATGGATTGGTTAGCGGAGCACCAGTCTAATATTGTTTGCAATAAGAAGATAATTAATGTTGTATTACCCGAGAGGGGACCGGTAGTGATTTATGGTGATCGTAGGAATCGTCAGTCGTGCCTTATATCTATGTTAAAAGCTCGTAAGTGTGTTAGTAAAGGCTGCCCGAGTTATTTAGCATATGTGATAGATACTAAATTATAAAAGAATAAGTTGGAATATATTCATGTCGTTTGTGAATTTCCGGAAGTTTTCCTAGAAGATTTGACTAGTCTTCCACCCGTTAGACAAGTAGAGTTTGGTATAGATCTGATTCCTGGAGCCGCTCCGGTTGCCCGTACACCGTATCGTCTGGCACCTCTAGAGATGAAAGAAATGATGATGCAATTGCAAGATCTTTCAGATAAGGGCTTCAACAGACCTAGTTCTTCGTCGTGAGGAGCACCAGTGTTGTTTGTGAAAAAGAAAGACGGGTCGATGAGGATGTGTATTGATTATCGGGAACTGAATAAGCGCACGATCAAGAACAATTATCTGCTTCCCAGAATTGATGACCTCTTTGATCAACTAGTTGGAGCTTGCTATTTCTCTAAGATTGATCTGAGATCTGGTTATCACCAACTGAAGGTTAAAGAAGAAGACGTTCTGAAAACTGCTTTCCGCACAAGGTATGGTCACTATGAATTCTTAGTGATGCCGTTTGGACTGACGAACGCCCCAGCTGCTTTTATGGATTTAATGAACCGAGTATGTAAGTCATATCTTGATAAATTCATTATTGTGTTTATCGATGTTATCCTTATCTACTCTCGATCAGAAGAAGAGCACGCACGACATCTTCGTTTGATTTTGGAGTTGTTGAAGAAGGAACAGTTATATGCTAAATTTTTTAAATGTGAATTCTGGCTACGGGAAGTTTAGTTTCTGGGGCATGTAGTTTCCGAGAAAGGCATTCAAGTTGATCCAATGAAAGTAGAAGCAATTGAAAAGTGGGAACCGCCGAGAACGCCAACCGAGGTACGAAGTTTTCTGGGTTTAGCCGGCTACTATCGAAAGTTTATACAAGATTTCTCCCGTATCGCTACGCCTTTGACCAAGCTGACTCGAAAGAATATAAAGGTTGATTGGAAAGCAGAGCAGGATGGAGCATTCCGAATATTGAAAGATAAACTATGTAGCGCGCCAATACTGTCACTACCTGAAGGTTCCGACGATTTTGTTGTTTATAGTGATGCTTCCAAACTGGGATTGGGATGTGTACTAATGCAGCGTGGGAAAGTGATTGCTTATGCTTCTCGACAACTAAAGGATCATGAACGACAGTATCCTACGCATGACATGGAACTTGCAGCAGTTGTTTTCGCGCTAAAGATTTGGAGACATTATCTTTACGGCTCTAAATGTCAAATTTATACCGATCATAAGAGTCTCCAACATCTCTTCGATCAACGAGAATTGAATATGAGGCAAAGAATGTGGTTAGAATTGTTGAATGATTACGACTGCAAAATTCTTTATCATCCGGGGAAAGCAAATGTGGTAGCTGATGCACTGAGTCGCCAAGAAAGAAGCTGAACAATAAAGGAAATTGCACTACAAGCTGAACTTCTACCTAACATCTTTGACGAACTGAAGAAGTATCAAATAGAAGCATTCCAAGAGGAACAATTGAAATCAGAACGATTAGTGGGGATATCAGCATTGCTTGCAAAGGATGATCGTGGGTTACTGTGTTTAGATAACAGCGTTTGGGTGCCTCGTTTGGGTGGTTTACATGATCGGGTACTACAAGAAGCTCATCAATCTCGTTTCTCTATTCATCCAGGTACGAATAAGATATATAAAGATTTACGACAATTTTACTGGTAGCCGGGAATGAAAAGAAGTGTTGCTCAGTATGTGGAAGGATGTTCTACTTGTAAGAAAGTGAAGATTGAACATCAAAAGCCTTTTGGTCAGTTGCAGCGTTTAGAAATACCTATGTGGAAATGGGATCAGATTACTATGGATTTCATCATGAAGCTACCAAGGACTCCGAAAGGGTTTGATGCCATTTGGGTGATCGTTGATCGGTTGACAAAGTCTGCTCACTTTTTGCCGATAAAAGAAACCTATCTGTTAGAAAGACTAGCCAAATTATACATCGACGAAGTAGTAACTCGACATGGAGTTCCAATATCAATTATTTCTGATCGTGATAGTCGTTTTACTTCAAGGTTCTGGAGAAGTTTTCAAAGAGAAATGGGGACGCAGATAAAGTTAAGTACAGCGTATCATCCTCAAACTGACGGTCAGAGTGAACGAACGATTCAGTCTTTGGAAGATATGTTACGGGCCTGCATTGTTGATTTTGGGGGATCGTGGGATAAGCATTTGCCGTTGATTGAACTTGCCTACAATAACAGTTATCATTCCAGCATACAAGCGGCACCGTTTGAAGTTCTGTATGGTAGAAAATGCCGAACGCCTCTATGTTGGAATGAAGTGGGAGAAAAGCAATTAGCAGGACCTGATATAGTTCAGTTAACCGCGGATAAGATTACTCAGATTCGGGAACGATTGAAAGTAGCTCAAGACAGACAGAAAAGCTACGCTGACCGACGCCGAAAACCGTTAGAATTCCAAATGGGAGATTTCGTGATGTTAAAAGTCTCGCCTTGGAAAGGAGTCATTCGATTTGGCAAGCAAGGTAAACTCAATCCAAGGTACATCGGACCGTTTGCAATAACAGAAAGAATCGGTGAAGTAGCATACCGGTTAGAACTTCCGCCGGAGTTAAGCGGAGTCCATAATGCTTTTCATGTTTCGAATCTACGAAAGTGTTTGGTTTAACCAGATCAGGTAGTTTCTCTACCAGATATTCAGGTTGATGAAAGATTGAATTTTGGGGAGGAACCTGAAGCCATGGTTGACCATAAAGTTAAAGTGTTGCGGAATGGTAAGGAGATTAAACAAGTAAAAGTTCAGTGGCGACATCATAAGGGTCAGGATGCTACCTGGGAATCAGAATCAGAGATGAGAACTAAGTACCCGTACCTCTTTGCTTAACCGAATTCCGGGACATAATTCTTTTAAGGGGGAGATGATGTAATACCCCGGGTAAGTTCGTTAGTTAAATTCCCTTTTCGTTACAATTATTTAACTTTAAAATAAGATGTTTAGGGTAAGTTTGGGTTAGTTTTTATGTCTAAGGGTGCTATGGTCATTTTTTATTAGTTCAAGGTCTAGAAGGGTAAATATAATTTGATATTACCCATTCAGCCTTTAGATATTTCATAAACCATAAAAATATCAGATTCAAGTGTGTGTGTGTGTGTGTGTTTTTGGAGATAATAATAATAAGAAGAAAGAGTCACGTGGTTAAGGCATCATTTGGATTCATTGGAAGTGTTTTGAGGTATGTTTCCTTTACAATTTATGTTTATAATTGCTAGTAGATAGTTCATATCGGAGTAGAATCATCAATTTCATGCATGAGGTTAAATTCTGTCGAATCTGGGTAAAAATGGGGTAAACCGACAGAGGTTTCCGGATGAATTATAGTGGTGTCCAGTAGTTTTGTTGATAGTGTCCGGAAGGTGTTCTAGTGGTGTCCGGACAGATTATTTACCCGGTAAGTTTCTCTTTTCTCTATTTTCCGGATGAAATTAGACACCGGATGGTATCCGGATTACTTTGGTGTCCGGATGTTGTCCGGATTGTTTATGCTATCCGGAAAGTTGGGTTGTCCGGATTGTTGGTGTTGTCCGGAAACTTTGAGCTGTTTGGTCACTTTTGGGAGTTCAGATGCTTTTGAGTATCCAGTAACCTGTGTTTTGTTGACTCTTGGATAGGGAATGAATGAGGACTGAATTTACTAGGGACACGACTTAAGTTTGGGTTTGGGGGAATAATTGAGGGTAAGAGTTAGATAGATTTATCTAAAGTTCTTAGTCCTAGTAAGTCTTATGTGTTCTATTTGGTAAAGAGATATTTGTATTTGAATTATTTCAGACACTGTGAATTTGGGGTGAAAGACTGAATCTTTTGGAAAGGCTTGGAAGCATTTTAATAAGCAAACAAGTGAGTTTTACTTTAAAACGTTTTTAAACTGGAATACATATATATGTGGAATGAGAATGTGATAAATAGTGTAATAGTGTGCATATTATGTTTATATGAGTTTTACACTACATGAGTACAAGTTGGCCGGGCTTAGGACCGGTGGAGTTGGCTGTACGGAGGGACAGCGGTGTTGGATGTATTAAGTGCAGCGGAGTAAATTAATTAGTTGGCTCGCAACCATCTAATTTGGACATGGGAACGAGACAGGAAGTACACAATGCATGAGTCCTGAGTGGTATTTATATTTGTGTTATGTATATGGTGTTTGTGTAAATGATTTCCAACTAACAGGGATTTTCTCACTTAGACCACCAGGTCTAACCCTCATTTTGTTTTAAAAATATGTAATCCAGGTCGTGGATCGGGTAAGAGCAAGTGAATAGAGTAATCGGTGGCTAGCTTTTGGGAAGACTTATAATTTGAAGACTATGACGTGTTTTGTAGTTATAACCTCGTTATCAGATATCATGTATTTAGTTAGCGAAAAGTTTGTAATGAAACACCTTATTTTGGATTGTAAAGACTAAAGGGACCGTACTTGTTATATGATGTATCTTGTTATGTAACGATATTATGCAATATATGTTACTTGATGCTTGTTTGGGAATCCGGGTCGTTACAGTAATGAACATGTGGGTAAACATTGTGGGAAGATCTTTTTAAAATTGGATCATAATGATAATCTTGTTGATAAATGAAGAGAAATTGAAGTATATGATTTAAAACAAAAAAGATTGTAACTTCATTAAGAATACTAATTGGATTATATGTAACACCCCATATTTTAATTCTTGTTGTAGTTGTTGTGAATAAATAAGAATTTGGGGGCCAATGTGGGATAGTTGAAAACTTAAGTGGCAATGAGGTGAGAAGAGGAAGTTTCTAGATGAAAACCTTCCTAAACCCTCATTTTGTGCATATGTCGGCTTAGAAAGTGTGGAGAGGGAAGTGCCTCAAGGAATTCAACAATTGAAGGTTTGAAGAAGGAAGATTTTGCAAGGTCTTGAAGGAAATCATCTTTGAGGTAAAATACTTACCTTATCTCTTCTCTTCTTTTGTTGAATGGGAGTATGAAGATATTTTCCTTTGATTCATTCTTTTCTTATAAGTATTTGGGAAGAAACCACTTGGAAGGGTGAGGTTAATGAATCCAGTGGGAAATTTCTAAACTCTTGTTGAATTATACCTTCCAATGGAGGTTTCTAAGTTTTGTTCAACCTTGAGGATTTTGGTGTTGAAAAGGGATAATCCATGGAATATTTGGTTGAGGATCGAATGTTTCGGAGTGGGTATTGATCCCTTTAGAGTCTTTATTGTGATTATCTTCGTTTTTGGGAAGTATCAATCAGTTGAGAGCGTTTTTAGGAGTTTTGGGTGATTTTCGGGCTGACCTGATTGTGCAGAGGGTAGGGGGCCTCGAACAGGGGTTTCCGCAGTTTCCCATGTAGTTTGGAAACCGCAGGAAAAGTCGCGCAACTCCCTGTTGCGTGCACCTCCGTCCTGCTTCGTTTGTCGTTCGGGCCTGGAAATCGAGGCGTTGTTTAGGGGCTGGTCTTAAGAGTTTATAAGAGGTGTTTTGGGGCTTAATTAGGGAATCTAATACCACCTTTATTAACCCCAATTCAGGTGTTCGGTTGGTGATAAAGTGAGCTTTTGTTAGAGTGTCGCCTAGCTGATTACCAGGTGAGTTCCCCTCATACATTACTCGTATCTTAAATGATTTGTGAAGGTTTGACACGTCTGAACTTGGTTTATGAAATCAACATGATCATATGTTATATTTTTACATGAAAAGTATTATTTTGCTATCGAAGGAGGGATACCCTCAAGTACGTTTAAGTGCATGCTTTTTATGGTTATTGCTATGTGTGGAGTCGGGTTGCATAGTGAGGAACCTTTATTGATGTCCCGAATGCCGTGCCTGGCTTTGTAAGGTGAATGTCGTGCCTGGCTTTGTAAGGTGAATGTTGTGCCTGGCTTTGTAAGGTGAATTCCGTGCCTGGCTTTGTAAGGTGATGATGAATGTCGTGCCTGGCTTTGTAAGGTGATAATAGTCGGTTCCACTGTGTATACCCTTGCTGAATATATGACTTGAAATGCTACTACTTTTGGAATGACATGATTTTCTCTAAATGACTTGTTAGCACGTTTTCAAAAGGGAATTCACTAGACCTCATGGTCTAACCCTCGCTTTCAACAATTAAAAACCATTTTCAGGTAAAGATGAAATAGGTGCTGCTTCTAAGGGGAAGGCGAAAGTTTAGAGCTCGTTGGGACGCGGGGGATAGAGACCGCCCGTACTTATGCTATGCTAGTTAGACATCTCGGTTGTCTTTATTTTGTGAACCGTAGACTTTGAGAATGTTACTAAATCTTTTGATGTAATTGGGACCCTTATGAGCTTTTATTTATCGTATCTATGTTTGTATTCATTTTTGGGTTGTTACAAATGGTATCAGAGCCGTAGTTTAAGGGATTTAGGTGACCGGATGGGCCTAAACTTAAACTTTGCAGATAGGGACACAACCGAGATATAGGATGGCTATAGGAAAAGACCTAGGGGGGAGAATACGTAAGACGGGGTGTCGAGGATCATCATGTGAGGTAAATTGGGGATTATATCTGGCCAATATAATTTCAAATTTACAGGCACGTGGGGATGCTTAAATTACCTCATAGTGTGATGTTGGTGTTAAACGTTTGTTTCAGTATCGCTATGTCTGCAAGATCAGTAAGGAGCATGTCAGTACCCAGTGTGAGGGTAGCCACGTATGAGGAGGTCCATGCAGACGTACACGTGAACCCTCTGAGGCCGCCGGCTACACGTGGAAGGGGAAGGGGTCGTGGTAGGAGACGAAAGACCGCACCATGAAAGGCTACTACCGCAGTGGGGGGTACTCGTCCAAAGAAAAGGACCCCGGTTGTTCGTCGGACTAAAAGTGTTGAAGTACAGGCTGAAAGGTCTCGCCATGAGAGTTCGGCATCGGGGGGTCAAGTGTTTGTGACTCATGAGGTCTTAACCACTGAAATGGAGAAACTCTAAAAGAAGTTGGATCATTGGATGAACCGTCACGATACGTCGGCGTCGGAAAGTAAGGAGAAAAGTGAGAGTAAGGCGGCCACGGAATTGTCTAGTCCACCCGGGACGGAAATCGGTAGTTATAAACAATCCACAACGTTGGTGGAGAATGAGTCGGCTGCTAGAGGATGTAGTTACAAAGCATTCTCACCTTGCAAACCTCCTACTTTCAAGGGGGAATGCGACTCGGTTTTAGCGATGAAGTTGATTCGGGAGATGGAGTTGGTATTTGAGACGTTCAAGTGTGCCGCGGGGGATAAGGTGATTTATGCCTTATCAATGTTGAAATCGGAAGCCATCTTTTGGTGGGATGCCGAAACTGGAGGAATGGGTTCGGTAGCAGCAAAGACTATGAAATGGGAGGAGTTTGTGAGCAAGTTCAAGGCTCAGTTTTGCCCTCTGGCGGCAATCAAGAGGTTAGAAGAAGAACTTTTGAACCTAGCACAAGGAGACATGACCGTGAGGGAGTACACTTCTAAATTCTTAGAGAAGGCTCGCTTTGCAGAACTGTATGTACCGACTGAAGAGCGCAGAATTGAGAGGTACCTTTATGGGTTGAAAAGTAGCATCCGCGAGTTAGTGTTGGCAAGAAACCTTACCACATTCCAATCGGCTATAAATGCGGCCGAACTAACCGAGAAGGAGAAAGATTGTCAACGAACTGAGAGGGTCGGAGAAAAGAGAAAGTGGGAAGGGTCGGGGAATGATAACCGAAAAGGGAAGGTCTCTAGGCCGGAGCTACGTGGAAATCGGGGATATGGCGACAAGCCGTGTGGAAAGTGTCATCGAATGCATAGAGGGGAATGTATGTCAGACTTGGGGTCATGTTTTAATTGTGGATTGCCGGGGCATATGTCAAGGGATTGTCCAAAGAAGATGAACTATTATCAGTGTGGGTCGCCGAACCATAGACGGTTTGACTGTCCTATGTTGAAGAGAGGAGGATCGGGTCAATTTGGGGATCGTCCAGGGAGTCAGGGGATTGAGAAGAAGGAAGAACCGGCACGTGCAAAGGGGCGTGCGTTTCGTATGACTGCGGTTGAGGCGGAGGAGACTCCGGATGTCGTGACAGGTACCTTTTTGGTAAACTCTATCTGCGCCAAAGTGCTATTTGATTTGGGAGCGAATCGCTCTTTTGTGTCTCCTGATTTTGTGAAATGTTTGGGGGTAAAACCTAAGTGTTTAAATCATGCTTTAGAGGTGGAAACCGCCGATGATAATTTGGTGGTTGTTAGTGAGGTGGTTGAGGGGTGTTGTATAGACATAGAAGGGAGTTTGGTACCGTTGCGGTTATACCCTATGCCGATGAGAGAGTTTGATATAGTGTTGGGAATAGATTGGTTAGCGAAAAATAACGCGAACATTGTATGTAACAAGAAGTTAATTCATGTTCATCTACCGGATAGGGGGATGGTGGTGATTTATGGGAACCGTCGAGATAGCAAATCTAGTCTCATTTCTATGGTTAAAGCCACTAAATGCTTAAGAAAGAGATGTCAAAGTTATCTAGCCTATGTTGTGGATGCGAAGAAGGAAAAACGTGGGGTAGAAGATGTACCAATAGTGGGTGAGTACCCGGAAGTATTTCCGGATGATTTGAGTGATCTACCACCGGATCGTCAAATCGAGTTTCGGATCGACTTGGTGCCGGGAGCCGCTCCAATAGCTCGCGCACCATATCGGTTGGCACCATCCGAGATGAAGGAGATGATGACCCAACTTTAAGAATTGTTGGATAAAGGGTTCGTGAGACCGAGTACCTCGCCATGGGGCGCACCAGTGCTTTTTGTGAAGAAGAAAGACAGAATAATGAGGATGTGTATCGATTACCACGAACTCAACAAGGTCACCGTTAAGAACAAGTATCCGCTTCCCAGAATCGACGACCTATTTGATCAGTTGCAAGGAGCTAACTACTTCTCGAAAATAGATCTGAGGTCGGGTTACCACCAACTCAAGGTACGTGAAGAAGATATTCCAAAGACGGCCTTTCGAACTCATTACGGCCATTATGAGTTTCTAGTGATGCCGTTCGGGCTAACAAACGCTCCCGCCGCATTTATGGATTTGATGAACCGAGTATGTCAACCCTACTTGGATAAGTTCGTTGTCTTTATCGACGATATCCTCATCTATTCAAAGACGGAGAAGGAACACGGGGAGCACCTAAGAGCCGTGTTAGAGTTATTGAAATGGGATAAACTTTACGCCAAGTTCTCAAAATGTGAATTTTGGCTTCGGGAAGTGCAGTTTTTGGGTCATGTAGTGTCCCAGAGTGGAATTAAAGTTGATCCAGCCAAGGTGGAGGCCATTAGCAACTGGGAACCGCCCAGGACGCCATAGGAAGTCCGTAGCTTTCTTGGGTTAGTAGGTTACTATCGAAAGTTCATCAAGGATTTCTCGAGGGTTGCTACTCCGTTGACTTCCTTGACTAAGAAAAACGTCAAGTTTAGTTGGGCCGGAAGTCAAGAGGAAGCTTTTCAGAAATTAAAAGAGATGCTGTATAGTGCTCCGATTCTAACCCTACCAGATGGGACAGAGGACTTTGTGGTGTATATCGACGCATCCAAGCTAGGTTTAGGATGTGTCTTGATGCAGCATGGGAAGGTGATCGCTTACGCGTCCCGTCAATTGAAGGAGCACGAGAAGCGATACCCCACTCACGATCTGGAGTTGGTGGCTGTTGTGTTTGCCTTAAAGATTTGGAGGCATTACTTGTATGGGACAAAGTGCCAAATCTTCACCGATCATAAAAGCCTTCGTCACCTCTTTGATCAGAAGGAGCTAAATATGAGGCAACGCAGATGGATGGAATTGTTGACGGATTACGACTGCGAGATTGAATATCATCCCGGAAAGGCCAACGTGGTGGCCGATGCCTTGAGCCGTAAAGAAAGAGGGGAAGCTACGAAGATCTTAGCCTTAAGGGCCGAAGTCACGTTTAACTTGTTGGACGAAATAAAGAAGTGGCAAGTGGAAGCATTAGCGGTGGAGCGTCTCAAGAAAGAAAGGATGGTGGGGAATGTGAACTCCTTGGTAAAAGATAGCCGAGGATTGAAATGTCTCAGTGGTAGAATATGGGTCCCAAAGTTAGGGGATGTCCGAAAGCTGATACTAGAGGAGGCCCACAAGTTGAAGTACTCCATCCATCCAGGAACTAACAAGATGTTTGGTGATTTGCGACGAGATTATTGGTGGTCGGGTATGAAAAAGGATATAGCATATTTCGTGGAAAGGTGTGATACTTGCCTAAGAGTAAAAGTGGAGCACCAACGACCGTATGAAAAACTCCAACCCTTGGATATTCCAGTTTGGAAGTGGGATCAAATCGCGATGGATTTCATGACGAAACTGCCTAGAACTCCTAAGGGCTTTGACGCCATTTGGGTGATTGTGGACCGGCTCACCAAGTCGGCGCATTTTCTTCCTATAAAAGAATCATACCCGATGGAGAAGTTGGCAAAGTTGTACATTGATGAGGTAATGACCCGACATGGAGTACCGTCATCGATAGTTTCGGATCGCGATAGGCGATTTACGTCGACTTTTTGGAGGAGCTTTCAGCGAGAAATGGGGTCTCAAATCAAGATGAGCACCGCATATCATCCGCAGACTGATGGTCAGAGTGAGCGGACTATCCAAACTTTAGAAGACATGTTGAGAGCTTGCGCGTTAAATTTCCAGGGCTCGTGGGAGAATCACCTACCGTTGATTGAATTTGCAAATAACAACAGTTATCATGCAAGCATTAAGGTTGCTCCTTATGAGGTGCTCTACGGTAGGAAGTGTCGGACACCTCTTTGCTGGAATGAGGTCGGAGAGAAGCAACTGGCCGGACCCGAGATAGTCCAATTGACTGCGGATAAGATCGACCAAGTGAGAGAAAAGTTGAAGGTTACGCATGATCGACAAAAGAGTTACGCGGATAAGAGGCGTAAAGCTATTGAATTCCAAGTCGGGGATAAGGTGATGCTTAAGGTATCTCCTTGGAAGGGAGTAATCAGATTCGGGAAGAAAGGAAAGTTGAGTCCCCGCTACGTTGGACCGTTTAGAATTACTGAGCGCATTGGAGAAGTATCCTATAAGCTGGAACTACCGGTGGAGCTACAAAGGATTCACAACACCTTCCACGTGTCGAACCTAAGGAAATGTTTGGCGGAAGTTGACATGGCTATACCTCTGCATGAGGTGCGGGTTGATGAGAAACTAAACTACGTTGAGGAACCCGAAGCCATCATCGACTGCAAAGTTCGGAAGACAAGGAACAAAGAAACTAATCTAGTGAAAGTCCAATGGCGATTTCACAAGGGGCATGAGGCAACGTGGGAGGCAGAGTCCGAAATGAGAATGAGGTACCCTCATCTATTCATCGATGGAATTCCGGCGACGGAATTCTATTAAGGGGGAGGTGATGTAACACCCCATATTTTAATTCTTGTTGTAGTTGTTGTGAATAAATAAGAATTTGGGGGCCAATGTGGGATAGTTGAAAACTTAAGTGGGAATGAGGTGAGAAGAGGAAGTTTCTAGATGAAAACCCTCCTAAACCCTCATTTTGTGCATATGTCGGCTGAGAAAGTGTGGAGAGGGAAGTGCCTCAAGGAATTCAACAATTGAAGGTTTGAAGAAGGAAGATTTTGCAAGGTCTTGAAGGAAATCATCTTTGAGGTAAAATACTTACCTTATCTCCTCTCTTCTTTTGTTGAATGGGAGTATGAAGATATTTTCCTTTGATTCATTCTTTTCTTATAAGTATTTGGGAAGAAACCACTTGGAAGGGTGAGGTTAATGAATCCAGTGGGAAATTTCTAAACTCTTGTTGAATTATACCTTCCAATGGAGGTTTCTAAGTTTTGTTCATCCTTGAGGATTTTGGTGTTGAAAAGGGATAATCCATGGAATATTTGGTTGAAGATCGAAAGTTTCGGAGTGGGTATTGATCCCTTTAGAGTCTTTATTGTGATTATCTTCGTTTTTGGGAAGTATCAATCAGTTAAGAGCGTTTTTGGGAGTTTTGAGTGATTTTCGGGCTGACTTGATTATGCAGAGGGGAGGGGGCCTCGAACAGGGGTTTACGCAGTTTCCCACGCGGTTTGGAAACCGCAGGAAAAGTCGCGTAACTCCCTGTTGCGTGCACCTCCGTCCTGCTTCGTTTGTCGTTCGGGCCTGGAAATCGAGGCGTTGTTTAGGGGCTGGTCTTAAGAGTTTATAG
Organism: Saussurea involucrata; assembly: GCA_033807775.1. Classification (NCBI taxonomy): domain Eukaryota; kingdom Viridiplantae; phylum Streptophyta; class Magnoliopsida; order Asterales; family Asteraceae; genus Saussurea; species Saussurea involucrata. The sequence goes on from CM066320.1 coordinate 69,708,982, forward strand.
GAGGTGTTTTGGGGCTTAATTAGGGAATCTAATACCACCTTTATTAACCCCAATTCAGGTGTTCGGTTGGTGATAAAGTGAGATTTTGTTAGAGTGTCGCCTAGCTGATTACCAGGTGAGTTCCCCTCATACATTACTCGTATCTTAAATGATTTGTGAAGGTTTGACACGTCTGAACTTGGTTTATGAAATCAACATGATCATATGTTATATTTTTACTTGAAAAGTATTATTTTGCTATCGAATGAGGGATACCCTCAAGTACGTTTAAGTGCATGCTTTTTATGGTTATTGCTATGTGTGGAGTCGGGTTGCACAGTGAGGAACCTTTATTGATGTCCCGAATACCGTGCCTGGCTTTGTAAGGTGAATGTCGTGCCTGGCTTTGTAAGGTGAATGTCGTGTCTGGCTTTGTAAGGTGATGATGAATGTCGTGCCTGTCTTTGTAAGGTGATAATAGTCGGTTCCACTGTGTATACCCTTGCTGAATATATGACTTGAAATGCTACTACTTTTGGAATGACATGATTTTCTCTAAATGACTTGTTAGCACGTTTTCAAAAGGGAATTCACTAGACCTCATGGTCTAACCCTCGCTTTCAAAAATTAAAAACCATTTTCAGGTAAAGATGAAATAGGTGCTGCTTCTAAGGGGAAGGCGAAAGCTTAGAGCTCGTTGGGACGCGGGGGATAGAGACCGCCTGTACTTATGCTATGCTAGTTAGACATCTCGGTTGTCTTTATTTTGTGAACCGTAGACTTTGAGAATGTTACTAAATCTTTTGATGTAATTGGGACCCTTATGAGCTTTTGTTTATCGTATCTATGTTTGGATTCGTTTTTGGGTTGTTACATTATAACTTTGAATAAATAATTTTATATGATGCATACTATCAAAATTTTGCAAAATGAGGAAACCATTATCAAATACAATAACACGAAGCATGATCAAAAGATACCTTCTTTGATTAAATGATCAGTTGTAGAGTTGTCTTCTCGACAAGCTTTGCAAACATCGGGAGATATGAAAATCTGGAAATCTAGAGATTTTGAACATCTAGAAGTAGAAAATCTAAGTGAACTTCTTCTAGACATAACATTCTGAATATAGAGAGAATTTCTAAGAGTGGAGAAGAAAAACTGATGCCTTCTCCTTTGATCTTGAGTTTCTTTTTATAGACGCTTGGATTCTTGAATAATCGAGGGTAACCGGCAGTTGCCTGTCATCTTTCCTTGATTAAATGTTTTCACCGGTAATCTGATGTCGATTTTCTTTGAGAAAAAGTCCTTTGGCTTTTTGTGCTACATTATTGTACTTGAAAAGGCATGGCAGACCAATTTTTTGAAATTGTTGAAAAGGAGCTCCATCTTTTGTCTTCTTTGTAATCTTTTGTTTTCTTCCTTGACTTCTTTGTCACAGCTTCTGTAGTTTCTCTTGACTTTTTTGCCATAACTTTTGTACCTGTGATAATTTATCTTTGAACAAATTTGATAAATACAAAATCAAAAATACGAAGGAGTGTATTTTCTACATATGAATAATAACACGATTTGAACAACAAAGAAATTGTCTACAAAGACAATTCACCAATATACACACACAAATCTAAATATAAGGATTGATGTCAGAATACGAGTCTTCAGAATCTTGAAATAGTTCCGTTTCTTGAGACATGTTTGGGCTACTTGGAGAACCTTGTTTGATTTCTCTGATTAATTTTTTGATTTCTTCTTTGGAGTTAGCAGCGAAAAACTGCTTTATTACTTCATCTTCATCTTCTTCTTCTTGAATCTCTTTGGGAGTCTTAGGTAGTGGGGCCGTGGTAGAGACTTCGTAGTTTGTTGAATAGAACTCTAAGACTCCTTGGACTGTCATTCTTTGAACTTGATTCGAAGGGAGATTGTCCCACCATTTGACTCGGACAACTCTTTGTAAGAGACTTGGAGAACTTCCAACTGCAGGAGTAACGCAAAAATTCCAGGAAATTTTGAATAGGATGGAGAATTGAATAAGATGTTCAAACTCAGGAATATCTTGATAAAAGATTTCTTTGAACTTTTGGAAGCCTTTTAAGATGGGATTTGGAAGAGTTTCTGGGATATTTCCTAAGAATTTGAACCATCTTACGAACCATCGTGGGTATGAACATTCGAATTTTTTGTCGAAAAAGATAAACCATGAATGAGAATTGTTTTTGAGGAAAAAAGATTATACCAAGCATCTTGAAAATCGTAATAATTATAACAAGGGTATTTTGGATAGTTTGAGAGGGTTTTTTCTGCGTAAGGACGGGCTTTCCATTCTTGGGTAGATAGTATATGAAGAATATGAACTTTGCTAAATGCTATGATAGATTTATCAGAAGGATTATAATTATGAATGACTTTGATAGAACCTGTATCTTCTAAGATTGCTTGATAATACTCTCTTGGCTTTATATTGCTTCCTATGAACATGGAGTTTTTGGGGAAAAGAAAATATGTAAGAGAATTAAATCCTTGATTGTAAATCCGTAATTTGTATTCTTCAAGGATTTTGATAGTTTGTTGATTAGGGTTTGGGGAGTATGAGCTATTTTCTTTAGAGGAAGAAGATTTGGTAGTTTGAGGAGAGATGGTTTGGGTGTTAGGTAATACAATGGGTTTTTTGGGAATATTGTTTGGAGAAATGATAACTGGTTTTTGGACTAGAGAAGAGTAGGAAAACTGAGCTTTGGTAGGAGTAATTGGAGCAAATCTATTTTGAGTAGGGAAAATAGACGATGAGGGAGTAGGAGCAGGGTTTGCTTTGAAGGGAGAGAGTTGCAATTTTTTCTCAGAATTATGCATCTTTTGATCTTCTCTTTGGTTCATTTCCCCTGTAAAAATTCTCGTGATAAAAAATCTGGGAGAGAATTGTTTTTGCCTTTTATAAATTCTATTTAGAAGTCAAAATTACTTAATAATGCTTGTCATCTTGCAAAAATTTGTTTTGAAATAACATTTTTTATATCATTTTCTTAAATGGGTTTTGCAGATTGACAATCTATACGTAATAAAAAAGCTTTCATATATAAATTATCTTCAAATTTTTTGATACACAAAACTATGCTAAAAATTTCTTTTTTAACAGTTGAATAATTTTTTTGAGTATCATTTCATGCACCTGAAAAGAATCTTACAAATTCTTCATTAGAATCTTTGTTAATTTTTTGTTTTAATATTCCTCCAAATCCTAAATCACTAGCATCTGTGTTGATCCAAACCCTCAGTAATTTGATAATGACCCTCTCTTATATACTTAGTGAAAATTGTAAGTAAACAATATGTATCAGAGTTTCACTATCGCTGATAAGTACTAAGATCTTCCAGTACCGCTGATAGGAACTCTCGCCTTTTAAATTAAACATTCAGCGAACACTGTTCATCATTAATGCGCTGAGTCTGTTCAGTCATTATGATGATCGCTGATAAGTTAGTTGTTTACTTATGATCCCTAAAGACAAGTTTCACGTCAACAAAGGTTCTACGCTGAAGTCGAAGATCAAGCTCAAGAACCAGCGACAAGTCTCCTAATGAACTGATGCGGATCAGCGAAGACTCAGATTTGTCCACTCAACGTGAAGTATCAAGTACAAGACTTCAGCTATCGCTAAACTTTATCATTTGCTGAATAGTAAATGATAATCGCTGAATCAACGAAAGCTGATCATGAAGTCCTCCGTACAAAGTACTTTTGTCTTAACCACCCTTGCACGCCTCCGTACGAAATGTCAGAAAAGAACCTCCGAAAATCTGAAATCGTACAACCACTCTGATACTACACTATTCATCCATACGGCTACTAAGGTTGTCAACCAAGGTCAATGACATGCAACCAACCAGCTGATGACACGTGTAAAGTATATACTGACTTGCATTAAATGCATGCAGTATATAAAGAGATGAACTCACTTCTTTTGAAGTAACTTGCTAACTCTGGACAAGTTCAAATCTCTTATCTCAGATAGGTTATTATTAATAATTTCCTTATCTCTCTTAGTGCAAGAAACCTTAGTGTTCCAACTTGTTTAGATTTAGGTTTATCCTTAATCTTGTCTCCGCAACAACCTGTAAATTGTTAATGATTTATCAGTAAACAATTTAGAAAAGTAAAATTTATGTCTTTGTATTCAACCCCCCCCCCCCCCCCCCTTCCCCTCTACAAACTTGTATAGGCCTTCGGGACCAACAAGTGGTATCAGAGCAGATTTGTTTAATCTCATAAACAAGATCTAATCTAAGATATTTCTCTTCCTTGCTATTATCTGAAAATGGCCTCCAACACAAACACACATTATATAGACAATGGTTCTCTTGCAAAACCCCCTAGATTTTCCAGAGATAACTTCAACTTATGGAAACTAGGATGATGCTCTTCTTAGAAGGTGTAGACCCTACTATGACCTACTATCTTGAAAACGGCCCACACATCCCTGTAACAATTGATCCTTTAGTTCCAGCCACTGCAAATAGACCTGCTATTCCAGAAAGGCTGATTCCTAAGATACACATGTGGACCGATGAAGATAAGAAGAAATTGGCTATAGATACAAAAGCCAGATCCATACTTTCCATGGCTCTTCCTGACGAAGTCTACCATTCCGTCATGAACCTGAAAACATCAAAAGCCATGTGGGACACAATATGTGTTCAGTATGAAGGAACGTCTGAAGTCCAGGACTCAAGAAAGATCAACCTGGTAAGACAATACGACAGCTTCATTTCTGGTAAGAATGAAACTCTCTCTGAAGTTCACCAACGTTTTAATTGCTTAATTATAGATCTAAAAACTGTTGGTAAGGAATATTCTAACTTTGAAGTGCTGACAAAGTTTCTAGAATGTTTACCTGAAAGCTGGGACAATTATTCCATGTGTCTCAAGCTGTCAAAGGATCTTAAATCAATGACCCTTGCTACCTTATATGGTACATTGTTGAATCATGAGCAATCTAGCCATCTTAAGAAGAATCTTGTAAAAGATTCCAAAAGCACCCCTGTTGCTCTAATCTCAGAGGAACCTTCTACTCAGCGACCTTCGGTCACTATCACTGAGTTAGAATGTAACTCTGAAAGGTCATCAGATTCTGATTCTTCAGATGATGATGAATCCTTGGCTCTCCTAACCAAAAAGTTCAGGAGATTCGCCAAGAAGAAAATGTTTAGAAAGAACAAACCTCTTTCCATAACTGACAAGCCTAAATCATCAGCTTTTGTTGATAAGGCTACTGCTACTTGTTTCAACTGCGAAAAGACAGGTCATTTCGCTAATGAGTGCAGGTAAAAGAAAGTCACAAGACCTTCAGCTTTCTCAAAGAAAAACTTTGTTCCAAGGAATAAAGATGACAAATACTCAAAGCTGAAGGAGAAGTATGCAAAGCTGAAAAGCTTAAAGAAGAAAGGAAAAGGCCTGATGGCTGACTATGATTGGGCTGCTTCTGATGAAGAAGCATCATCATCTGACTCTGAAGATGATGAAGCAAATCAATGTCTCATGGCCAAGATTGAAGAAGAGGAAGAAAGTTCAGACATCCCCTCCACTTCAACATCTACCATTCAGGTATCACCTTCTTTCTTTACCAATATTGCAAATATTGATGAAGCTGATAGTCTTCGTAAGATCGATCTCTTGACTAGAAGTTTATACGAAGCAATGAATGGCAAAACTGTGGTTGAAAACCAAAATCTTGATCTCGCTGAAAAGCTTAAAAACTGCCACCTTCAAATAGAAAAGCTTTCTAAAATTGAAGATGATTTTAAAGATCAAGTCTATTTAAATCAGCTAGTCAAAATCGAACGAGCAGAAGCTATCGCTGCATTAAAAGCTGAACAAGCTACTGTTGAAGGATGGTGTAATTCTTCAACAAAGATCACTGAGATAATTAAGGCTCAGATTCCTCTGACTGATAAACGTGGTTTGGGTTACAAATATGATACTCCAAAATCAACCACTGAGCGTTCAATGCTTAAATTTGGAACGTTCGTATCCTCAGTCGCTGACACTTCATCTTCTCAGTGCTCCTCGTCCTTTACACCAATCCCTGAGGAAACTCCTACCTCCTCAAAAGGTAAGGAGAAAATGGTTTATTCAAAACCTACCTCTGTCTCTAAAGACAAAGGTAAAGGAATTGTTATTTATCAAAATCCTCAGAAGGGTACCTTAGTACCAAAGCTGAATGCTTCTAAAGCCTCAGTGACCTACCCCTCTGGATCTAGAAAGCTGATCTCTGGATCTATTCAGCGATCTACTCCTAGACTCAGACTGGATGTCCTTGGTAAGAAATCTGAAGAACTGAATGTTCGTCCCATTTCTAAAGCCAATAGCTTACTTGGTGCTGGTACATCTAATTCTAAATTAAAAGCTCAGCATACAAGTGGTCCTAGAACTACTTTTAGTTATAGGAAATGTTATCACTGTGGACTCACTGATCATATTGCTAGTAAGTGCCCCGCAGCCACCAAAGCTGAAAAGATAGCTAAGGTGAAGATTGCCCCCAAGGCAAAGAAGACCAACCCTGGTGCAAATCAGGTCAAGGTGAATTCTACCACTGAAGTTAAGAAATTAACCAAAGTGAAGAAAGACAAAGCTGAATCTTCAAATGCTGCGAAGACCGCTGAACCTTCTATTCCAACTACTTCCACTGACAAACGTGTATACATGGTTAAGTGGGTACCTAAGAAAAACTAATCTTCCTTTGTATTGCAGGTTAAGAAGGGTATCTGGTATCTCGATAGCGGATGCTCTAGACACATGACTGGAAAGAAAAACCTGCTCGCTGAATACAAGGAAGAGAAAGGTCCCTCTGTGACTTTCGGTGGAAATGGAAAAGGACACACCCGAGGGTATGGTGTACTTTCAAATGGTACAACCTCCTTCAGAAGAGTCGCATATGTTTAAGGGCTGAAGCATAATCTTCTGAGCATCAGTCAGCTTTGCGACATGGATAACAAAGTGATTTTCACTAAGGAATCCTGCTTTGTTACTGACAAAAAGGAGAAGATAGCTCTCAGCGGTTATCGTTTGGAAAATGTTTATGTAATAAACATGGACTCAACAACCACTGAGAACTCCTGTTTCTTCTCAAAGGCATCTTCTGATGTTAACTGGCTATGGCAAAAGAGGCTCTCGCATCTAAATTTCAAGACACTGAATACTCTTTCCTCCAAAGAGTTAGTCACTGGTCTACCTCAGCATTCATACGCCAAAGAGTCTTTATGTTCAGCGTGTGAAAAAGGGAAGCAGACCAAGGAAAGCTTCAAGTCAAAGCAAGTCTCCTCAGTGTCATCTCCTCTACAACTACTCCATATGGATTTGTTTGGCCCTGTTAACAAACAATCCATCGCTGGAAAGAAATATACGCTGGTCATAGTTGATGAATTCTCTCGTTACACTTGGGTAATGATTCTCCGTTCTAAGAGTGACACCCCTGAAGAACTCATCACCTTTGTTCGGAAGATGGAAACTCTGCACAATATGACTGTTCGCTCAATAAGGAGTGATCATGGAACTGAATTCAAAAATAGTTCTCTTGATTCCTTCCTTGAGAGTAAGGGTATTTCTCACAACTTTTCGTCAGTGAGAACACCGCAACAAAATGGAGTCACTGAAAGAAGAAATAGAACAATTATCGAAGTTGCACGTTCAATGCTCAGCGATTCTCACCTGCCTACTCAGTTTTGGGCAGAAGCTGTCAACACTGTTTGTTTTACGCAAAACAGGTCGCTGATAGTTAAAAGATTCAAAAAGACAGCCTATGAACTCTTTCATGGGAGAAAGCCTTCAATCAGCTTTCTTCACATCTTTGGATGTCAGTGTTTCATACTGAACAACAGAGATGCCCTTGGAAAGTTTGATCCTAAGGCTGATGATGGAATCTTTCTTGGATACTCCTCAGTCTCCAAAGCCTTCAGAGTCTTCAACCATAGAAGACAAACTGTAGAAGAAACTATTCACGTCACGTTTGACGAATCCCGTTCAGCGCACTCTAAATCGTCCGCTGATACTGAAGAACTGAATCAATGGATGTTTTCTCATCTTAGTGATTCAGAAGAAGTTCCCACTCCTCATGCTCACACCGTAGAAAATGATGGTCCTACTATCATTCCAGATATGCAGAATAGTGAAACTGAAACATCTTGGGTCTCAGCTGTTCCTATAAACACTATACCTGCAGTTGATCCAAATGTCTCAGAAATTCCATCTATTTCTCAGCAATCAGTGAATGAAGTGACAAATGCAAACATTCCTCTCTTAGCTGATAATCCAGAAGTAGCTGAAGCCTCATCTTCAGTTTCTCCAGTTCAGACTGAGTCAGCGACGTATGCTCCGACTCAACGATGGACTGTAAATCACCCAATCGATCAAATTCTTGGTGATCCCAACGCTGGTATTCAGACTCGTAGAAGTGCAGGTAATATTTGTTTATTTGTTAACTTTATTTCTCTAACTGAACCAAAGAAAATAGATGATGCCCTCAGAGATCCAAACTGGGTCAGCGCTATGCAAGAAGAGCTGACTGAATTCGAAAGAAACAAAGTTTGGAAACTCGTTCGTAGACCAACTGACAAAACGGTGATAGGCACTAAATGGGTCTATCGAAACAAGTTGGACGAACATGGTACTGTAACTCGCAACAAAGCTCGTCTTGTTGCTCAGGGATACAGACAAGAGGAAGGCATAGATTATGACGAAACATTTGCTCCAGTAGCAAGACTTGAATCTATTCGTCTTTTCTTAGCGTATGCTGTACACAAAAACTTCACTGTACATCAGATGGATGTTAAGTCAGCGTTTCTGAATGGAAAGCTGAATGAAGAAGTTTATGTGGAACAACCTCCAGGATTCTCAGATCCTAAGCGTCCAGGTTATGTTTATAAACTGGACAAGGCACTTTATGGCTTAAAGCAAGCTCCACGTGCATGGTATGACACTCTTTCCACTTATCTCCATATTGAAAAATTTGAGCGAGGTAAGATTGACAAAACTATATTTTTTAGAAAAGTGAAAGGTCATATCATTCTAGTTCAAATATATGTTGATGACATTATATTTGGTTCTACTAACCCTGAACTTTGTACTCGTTTCGCTGATAGAATAAAAGATGAGTATAAAATGAGTATGATGGGTGAACTAACATATTTCCTTGGTCTTCAGATTAAGCAAACTGAAAAAGGAACTTTCATTAATCAGGGAAAATATGTTAAAGATATGCTGAAGAAATTCGACTTAACTGAAAGTTCAGCTATGAAAACCCCTATGGCACCACCGCTGACACTTGATAAGGACGCAAAGGGTGTTCCTGTCAATGTCACGCTGTATCGTGGGATGATCGGCTCACTATTGTATCTTACAGCTAGTCGACCCGATATTATGTTTGCAACATGTCTGTGTGCACGATATCAAGCTGAACCTAAGATATCTCATATGAAAGCTGTAAAGCGAATCTTTCGATATCTTAAGGGTACAGCGATTCTAGGCCTTTGGTATCCCAAAGACTCAGGATTCGATCCAACCGCCTATTCAGACAGTGATTTTGCAGGTTGCAAAATGGATAGGAAAAGCACCACAGGAGGATGTCAGCTCCTGGGTGGAAAGCTGGTAAGTTGGATAAGTAAGAAGCAAAACTCAGTGTCCACTTCCACAGCTGAAGCTGAATATGTAGCCGCTGGAAGCTGTTGTTCTCAAGTCTTGTGGATGAGAAATCAGCTACTAGACTATGATCTTCAGCTCTCCAAAATTCCAATCTATTGCGACAGCACTAGTGCCATCGCTATAGCCAACAACCCATTGCTACACTCAAAGACAAAACACATCGAAATCAGATATCATTTTATCAGAGATCATGTGATGAATGGTGATATAGAACTTCATTTTATTCCAACTGATTATCAGTTAGCTGATCTGTTTACCAAACCTCTTGATGAGACAAGATTCAACTTTCTCATCAGCGAGCTTGGAATGCTGAACTTTGAAGGATAAAATCTTCAGCGGTTTACATTGATCAGCGATAGGATAAAATCAACTTATATAATCCATTTCATCATCTTCTCTCTGAATAAACTTGATTCGCTGATATCAAGGTATGTTTTCTCTCTCTGACAAACGCATGAAAATGCAAGATTTCAAAATAAATTGCATCGCTGAATATCTCTTCCTTAACAGCGATTTTTTGAAATTTCTTAAAACATTCACTGATATTTTCTATTCAGTGCTTCATGTTTTCAAAGAGTCCCTGAGTTTTTCAAAACCTCGGAGACAAACAAAGAATGTGAAAGGACAGTTGTGACGTCATTACAACGGATAACACCAGGCACGATTTCTTTCTGACACACGTTTGCACGTTTCGTTCAAACTCCCAATCAAATGCAAACATGTGTCCGTGTCATGATGAAAATCTTTTCCCGCTCAAAGATTTTCTCTTTCTAAAATCTCTATATAAACAAACTCTTGGTTTATATTTGTTTTTTACGCGATCAATCTTCCTCCGCAAGAAAAGAATTACTGTTGCATTTGTGCTCTCAAATCTTCAAAGAACTGTTCATCATCTTCTTCATCAAAACATCAAGGTTAATATGTTCTTATTTTTTTCAAATGCTTAACTTGTTTCTGATCTTATCATTGTTTTAAACAAGATCAAACAAAAGAACTTTGTAAAATAAAATCATTTCTTTCATGGTTTTATGAACACAATCATTTCATGGTTGTTCTTCAAGTTTTAAATCTAAATATTAAACTTGTTCTTCATTCGTATCCAGTTTTCTTTTAGAAACTGGAATACAAGACTTTATGGGTTTTACATTTCTGTCAAAAATCAAGAAAAACCCTAATCTTCATTAAGACATTTTTGTCTGAATGAAATGGACAAAATTCGAATCATCTTAATGGAAATTCTTTCCATATTAAGACAATTCTTATTTGTTAACATCTTTGGTTGAACTGATAATACAGAGAAATGGCAACTTCAAAGATCAATGTAACCGCTGAGAACATTTCCGCTGACTCTGAGGAAGTGGACATCATCAAAGCCCCTCAGGTTAAGGTCAAGCTGGATCAACTAGATTGGACTAAGGTCAACAACCTCTCTGCGATTCTCGAGTTTCCTCCTCGAAAGCAAGTCACACATCTGGATGATGCTGTGAATTTCCTGAAAAACTACTGCATTTCAACAGCCCTGACCATCACACCTCCCGCAAGTCAGCTACTACTATCCCAGTTCTGGTACTCTGCCAGACACACTCAGCTACCCTCCGCCAAAGATGCATCCAAAACCATCGATTGCATACTCAGCGATACTGAGTATGGCACAATTAAGATAACCCCCGCAATCATTCGAAAAGCCCTGAACCTTCCCAATACTACCAAAGAAAAACCGTTTGTTCCATTCCCTGACCATAAGAAGCATGCTGACAAAGAAGCTCTTATTGCATTTTTTGATGCAATGGGTTACATCTAGGAAACTGGAAGGGACAAGAAGCCCGAGAAGAAGCTGACGCTGATAAAGAAGTCCAAAATGCCCAGCGAGATGAATTTCATCTTCGCACACCTGATCAGCTGCATGACAGCGAAGACCGGCTCCTCTGATCAAGCCGCTCAACCTCAGCAGGCTATGGGATACGCACTGCTGAAAGGTCTACATATTGACTGGGCATCTATCATTTATGATGACCTAGTACAAAGAGTAGATTCTGCTGCTGACAGACATGCATGGGTTCCCTACCCCTGTTTCATCAGCGCCATCTTCCAATATGGCCTGAAGGACAGCTATCCTCAAGAGGGTGACCTGAAACTTTCTCAGGTTGGCCCTAAGGTGCTCGATTTCAAACCTGTCGACAATGAGGTACGTCTCTCTACCCTTCTCTCTCTTCTTAACCCTAATTCTTCGACTTCTGTGGCTCCTTCAGCGACAATACCCATCGCTGATACCCCGACCACAAAATCCTCTCCTTCTAAGAAAAGGAAACACTCTTCAACCCAACTTGATTCCAAAAGGATCAAGAAAACCAAGGAGCAACCCCAACAATTCCATGCTGAAGACTCCTCAGCTCATTCTGAAGAGCTGAAGGAAAGTTCCGTGGTACGCTCTGCCACACCCGTGCAAGCCATCCCTCCAATCCAGACTTCAGCGTCTCCAAACGCTGAGGTTAGAAACTTGGAAACTACCCAACCTCCCTCAGTCTCTCAAAAGACTGATGAAGTGATTCTCAGCGATTCCAACGCTGAACTCAGAACCCGAACCCCATTCTTATCCTTCGCTTCTCCCTCCACTCACTTGGACACTCCTCCAAAGAACACTGGAGATGCCATCATTCCAGAAGCCACCGCTGACGCTTCTCAACGAATGATGAAGAAAGGACCTGCAGAGATCACCATACCTCACCGTACTTTCGAAGAGGATATGGAACATTTTTCAGGAACTTGCAACTTTGACGAGTTCATCAATCCTCCTGCAGGTACAAATAAAATCCTATACACTGTAACTAAACCTGAAACTTCTGAGCTTTCCTTTGTTCACAAGTACTTATCTGTTACAGGTCCTAATTTGGGAGACATCAACGCCTCTTTGAAGTCTGTGGAAACCAAGCTGACAGATCTCACCACTACTCTTTCCAACAACTCTTCAGCTGTAACAAACGCTGGAGAGAATTTGACAAAGCTGACAACAGTGGTGGAAAAGAAAGTTTCCACAGACGACATCAAGATTGTTGATAAGACTCTCAGCGATTTCGCCAAAGTGCTCGCTGACATCTACACTGACTACACCTCACTCAAAAACTATGTTTCCTCCATGTCTGGCGAAGTAACAACGCTGAAGACATCGGTTGGAGCACTAGAGGGTGATATGTCAGCTGTAAAGACTGACTTAGGCTCTGTAAAGACCGACGTTGGTGAGATGAAAACGATGATCCAGCAGCTACTCAACAAGGCAAATACTCCAGCTCCTGAACCGACCCTGCCCCTGCATTGGAAACCTTCACAGCGGCGGATCGCACAGAGCTGAAGAACATCAATCCTGCTATTTCTGGCCTTGAAGACAGATTAGCTAAGATCGAAGTATGCGTAGGTCTCTCTGGCCAAGAAGACAGAGAACCTAGCCATGCTGCTGAATCTACCCATTCCTCCCCCAATCATCATGAAAAAGAGGGGGAGAAGAGCGCTGAACATCCCGAGGAGAAGAGCGCTGAAGATATTGAAAAGAGCGCTGAAGACCTTTCCCATGATGAATCTATCAGGGGAGAGAAGAATGAAGATCTTATCGCTGGACCTCAGGGAGATGAAAACCCTGAGGGAACCGAGAAGCTCGCCTCTGTATCTGAGGGGGAGCAACTCGAAGAAGACGCTGAAGAATCCGAAGCAGAAGATGATGAAGCCGTCGACATCCCTGATGATGAACCATCTTCTTCTCCAAAGAATGATGATGATGATGACGAACATGACGATGACTTCTTTATCGTCAAACCTACCCCAAGGATCAAAGCTCTTAAGGGGATTTCAATAAATGAACCAACAGGGGAGCGGACAAAGACAAACCCCTCAGCCTCTGGAGCTGAGAAAGGCAAAGGCAAAAGCGTCGCTGAAGATGACAATATGATGATCTTGCTTGAAAAGCCGGTTTGTCAGGTACACTAAACATCTCTTACTCCATCCCTCCTCCACAGTATAAGTTCTACTACCCTAGCCTACACCTGAACATATTTATCTTTCTCTTTCTACCCAAGTTCTTCTACCCATGTTCTTATTTGTAAGATCGCTGTGTTTCAGCTAGTCCTCTCCCCTGTTTGAGGATGTCGCTGAAGGTTCTACTACTGCGACTTCACAAATAAAGCCAGCTGCTGCTGATGAAATAATCCCAGTCTTAGATTTGATCTCTGAGACTGATGAACTAGAAGAACAACCTCTCTCGCACAGAAACAGACCTTCCTCAGCTCCTCAAAAGCTGAGTGAAGAGGATCAAAAGAGAAAAGAGGAAATAATAAAGCGATTCGAGGATCAGCGAATCATTCTAAGGCGTGATCAACTGCCTTCAGTTCCTCCTAAGTTCAGAATCTCAAAAGCTGAATACAAGGAACACCTCAGAGCTGAACGCCTCATCGCTGAAAGGAAGGAAGATGAAGAGAAAGACAGAGAATACGCCATCAAGCTTACTCAACGATCAATCAAAGACCCCAAGCTGAAAAGAGTTCCCATTGATGTTCAACGTCAGCTCTGGGATGATGCTCAAGAAATTGTTAGAGAAAAGACAAAGGTCTTTGATACAACCTTGGAATGGGCTAATCAAATGCTGACCTATCGAACAAGACCATCCAAGATAATCAAAGCCAACATCAGAGGAAAAATGTTCGTTGATGTTCCTGTTGTTGAAGTGGATATCTACAGAGATGACAAAACCAAGCAAACCTTCTATGCTGCTTCATTAGAAAAGTTTGGTCTCTCTGAATGGTTAGAAACGAAATTAGCCATTCAGGGATCACGCTCAAAATTCAAAAGCCATGTTGAGATGATCTTAAACAAACAGATCGACTTGCTTTCATCTGCTGTGGATATTCCTCCTACTCTTCCTCAACCGAAGAAAGCCTCTGCTAAGAAGAAGAAAGTTTCTGATTCAGGTCCAATCATTCGAAATGAAACAGGTATTGGTTTCTCTCGTGCTGAAGTTCTTGGCCCTGATGCTGATCTTTCAATGCTTGACACCTCCCTACCACCTGGAGAAATCTTCATCCCTGGCACAGTGGTAAGTGATCCATATGGTATATTCTTCTTAGACTATGATGGAAATCATCACTTTCAACGTGTCTCTGAGCTCCAAATCGCTCCCATCGAACAACTCAGAGATCTCGTACACTGGTGTGAAGTCAGACGCGACATCAAAGCTAGACACCTGAAGCCCTTGATTTTTGAAGCTGCTCTGAAGCTAAAGAATCAAGGAGTAAATGTCCCTGACTGGATGATCCCCACTAAAAAGACCCTTTATGAACTTCTCATTAAGGAAGAACCCTTTGAAAACTGATATAATCTCCTTTTTCTCTATTGTATCAGTTATCCTTCTGTACTTGTAAATTATTTCGCTCGTACTTGTAATCTTTCTGTTCTTCATTGTAACCTGATTCAAATATTTTAAAGAAAGATTTCAGCGAACGTACTTTACTCCATCGGTACTGAAAAGATCCCAGAAAACAGTAAAAGGGACAAATATTTTATGAGTTCTTTTTATCCTTATGTTTTCATTAAATATCAATTCTCTTTGTTGCTATGTCATAATCAAATAGGGGGAGATTGTTGATCCAAACCCTCAGTGATTTGATAATGACCCTCTCTTATATACTTAGTGAAAATTGTAAGTAAACAATATGTATCAGAGTTTCACTATCGCTGATAAGTACTAAGATCTTCCAGTACCGCTGATAGGAACTCTCGCTTTTTAAATTAAACATTCAGCGAACATTGTTCATCATTAATGCGCTGAGTCTGTTCAGTCATTATGATGATCGCTGATAAGTTAGTTGTTTACTTATGATCCCTAAAGACAAGTTTCACGTCAACAAAGGTTCTACGCTGAAGTCGAAGATCAAGCTCAAGAACCAGCGACAAGTCTCCTAATGAACTGATGCGGATCAGCGAAGACTCAGATTTGTCCACTCAACGTGAAGTATCAAGTACAAGACTTCAGCTATCGCTGAACTTTATCATCTGCTGAATAGTAAATGATAATCGCTGAATCAACGAAAGCTGATCATGAAGTCCTCCGTTCAAAGTACTTTTGTCTTAACCACCCTTGCACGCCTCCGTACGAAATGTCAGAAAAGAACCTCCGAAAATCTGAAATCGTACAACCACTCTGATACTACACTATTCATCCATACGGCTGCTAAGGTTGTCAACCAAGGTCAATGACATGCAACCAACCAGCTGATGACACGTGTAAAGTATATACTGACTTGCATTAAATGCATGCAGTATATAAAGAGATGAACTCACTTCTTTTGAAGTAACTTGCTAACTCTGGACAAGTTCAAATCTCTTATCTCAGATAGGTTATTATTAGTAATTTCCTTATCTCTCTTAGTGCAAGAAACCTTAGTGTTCCAACTTGTTTAGATTTAGGTTTATCCTTAATCTTGTCTCCGCAACAAGCTGTAAATTGTTAATGATTTATCAATAAACAATTTAGAAAAGTAAAATTTATGTGTTTGTATTCAACCCCCCCCCCCCTTCTACAAACTTGTATAGGCCTTCGGGACCAACAATCTGTTTCAACAATGATATTAGCATTTGGTTGTGGTATACTGAGACAAGGTAAATATTTAAGTTTTTCTTTAATGTGTCTGATAACATTTGTATGTTCTTGAGTCCATGGTGGTGGATTCTTTTTTAATCTTTGATATAAGGGTTTGCATATAACACCTAAATCTTTAAAAAAGTCGTGAACATAATTTAAACATCCTAAAAATCTTTGAAGTTGAGTTTTGTCTTTTATTTCATCTGGAAATTTATTAGCAAATTCTAAGAATCTAATATTAGTTTGAAATAAACTCATCTTAGTAGAAGAGATGACTAGTCCATTGTTGTGGACTAGGTCGTAAAATATGTTTAAATGTTTAAAATATTGTTCTAAAGATTTTGAAAAAAATTAACACATCATCAATATAAACAATAGCAAAATTGCTTATAGGGATAATTATGTCATTCATGATATTTTGAAATTCTGAAGGAGCGTTTTTAAGACCAAAAGGCATGACGTTCCATTCATAATGACCAAAAGGAACATTAAAACCTGTTTTGTTTTTGTCTTGTTCATGAATTTGTATTTGCCAAAATCCCGACTTCATGTCGAATTTTGAAAATATTTTTGCATCGTAAAGTCTTTTTAATAAATCTCTTTTATTTGGTATTGGGTATCGAATCCATTCTAAAACTTTGTTTAAAGGTTTGTAATTAATAACAAGTCTTGGAAAACCTCTTTCTAATTCAGCTGCGTTCATGACATAAAAAGCTGAACAAGACCAAAGTGATTTTGATGGTCTTATGAGTTTTTTGTTTAGTAAATCTTGAATTTCTTTTCTACAGTGATTTTGCAATTCATTTGACATGTGAATAGCTTTTGATTTTGAAGGAATATCTTTTTCATTAAAATCTTTTATATAGGATAATTTAATAGTATGTTGTTTTCTTTTCCAAAAAGCATTAGGAAAAGTAGAACAAACATTATTTTCAAATCTTTCTTTTGTCTTTTTTATTCTATTTTGGATATTTGGATCTTGTAGATTATCAAGAATTCTTTTATAGCTAATTTCATTGATTAAATATTTCGCTTGATTAACTTTGTTGTTTAAGGTATTTAGTTCTGTATGAATAATTGGGTCTGTAAATTTAAATATTATTTCTTTATTTAAAACTTTTGTACAAATACCTTCTTCATTTAGAGTAATTGGGTAAAGTTGATAAATAAACGGTGATCCTAAAATTAAAGTTGAGGTTAAGTTTTTGACAAGGATTAAGGATTTCATTATAACAATAATCGTCTTTACAAATATGAACATTGGAAACTTTATAAGAAATGTCAAGTTTTGATCCACTAGTTGATGATAAACGATTTGAAGTTTTCTCATAATAAATGGTAGGAATGATTCCTTCTTGGATACAATTCATATCAGCGCCACTATCAATAAGGGCAATGACAGTTATTTTGAATTCATTTTGTATACAAAGATTAATACTTGTATGCCATCTTTGATATGAAATATTTTTAGGGATTTTAATTTTATTAATATTTGATTCTTCATTTGCAATGATTGTGACTTTAGGGATTTCATGTTGAATATTATTTTTATCATTTTCGATTTTTGAGAGGCGTTCTTTGTTTATCCTTATTTCTGTTTTAACTAAAGTTAATTTTTCTTGAAGTTCTTGAGTAGATATTGGTTTGGTTGTTTGAGAAAATCTGTTAAAAACTTCTTGAAGATTGAACGACTCAGTAGTCTTTGAAGTACTTGTTTCTATTTTAGGATTATAATTGAGAAACTTTTTTGTAGCTTCATCTTTAATAGTTTGACCTGGAATTTTATCTAGTAGCTCGAGAATCTCTCTGTCTTCCTTTGTTATAACATTAATTTTGTTACAAGTACAGTTTCCTAAACATTCACATGCTTCAAAGTCTAAACTGGTAGTTGAACATTCTTCTAAAATATTTAAGCCATTATTATCGTAATCTGAAATGCTAGATTCATACTCTGAGCTTGAATAATCATCATTAAGAATTAATTTGCTTAGTTGAATTTTTAGTTGATCAGAGATTTGTAATTCATTGATCTTTTTCTTAACATAACAATTTTTTGCCATGTGTCCAGTTTTACCACATTTATAGCAAATAATTATATCTCTTGATTCAGTTTGCTTATGAGGTTTTTTGTTGAATTTTTTATATGGTTTTTTCTTTTAAAAATTATTAGTTCTATCATATTTGTTAGTTTTATCGTATTTTGTCTTAAACCTTTTGCCAGAGTATTTCTTTGAATATCTTTTAGATTTGGACGATGTAGGAGCAATTATATTTTCATAACCATATTGTTGACAGAAATTACCAAGTTCTTCCGTATTATTAATTCTGCCTTTCTTTATCTTGGCTTTAAGTTTTAAATCTGAACAGATAGCTAATCCTTCTTTATTAATGTAACCAGATATTTGTCCATAGGTTAATTCCACGTAAGGAATTTGATTATTATATTCATCTCTTAATTTTTCTCTTATTCTTTCTGCAAAAAGTTTTGGTAAGCCTGCAATGAACCTTTCCTTCCAAAAGGCTTCGCTACAGTCTGGTCTTATCATTACTTTTGATAAAAACATATCTTTATACCATCTATAATCTTGTAGTTTTCTACAAGTGAGGTTTAAGAGTATTTTTGAACTTTTTTCTTGAAATAGAGATGGATCTCCTATAAAGTGTTTTACAATACTGAAGAGAAGAGTAGCGATTATATCTTCTTCTTCAGTTTGTACTGGTTGATTGTTTTCAGTTTTGATTACAGTTTTCTTTACATTAAGGACAATATGTTTATGATCTGCTATGTAATGATCCCACCAGTTTCTTAAAATACCTGTGTAACCGGATATGAGCATGCCTGCTATTTGTTTTTCAGTATTGCGTTTAGTAAGATAAGCATTTGAAGTCATATTCATTTCTTGAATTGTATTCAGAATTTGATGTTCAGATTGTCCATCAATGTTCCATTCATACACTGAAGTACCATCGTAAGAGGCTCTATTAAGAGCTTGTTCTCTTTCTTCAATTTGAACATCTGGGAAAGTTGGTCTATGATAATAGTTTTTTGTTTGGGGGCGACTAGTACTAGTGGAATTGCCTTTAAAAGTTAATTTATTGGCAAATTGTTCATAAATTTGAGATATGTCTTTTGATTCTGAATCTGAATCTGATTCTTGATTTAGAACATTTACATTTAAATTGCTTAATTTTTGTTCTAATTCATTAACCAATTTCTTATTATAACCTAAATTGGTATTGGAATCAATTTGGTGAGGTATGAAAATTGGATTTTTATTGTTTTCTTTGTCCTTTTCTTTAGAGGAAGGAATCTCAATTTTTATATTATTACTTTGATTGTTTTCTAGTCTATTTAATTGTTGGCTCATAGTGTTAAGAATCTCATTTGAATAATTGTTTTGATAAATTATGGTTTTAAAATTTTCATCTTTATCGGGTTTTGTAATGGCTAAAGGTGTTCCTATAAATTTATTATTTATTAAAATTGAATCTTTTGGAGGATGTATTGTAGTTATCATTTCTTCACTTCTTATTAGTTTATAATCTTGAGTTATCTTTGGGGTATCATAGATATTAATAAACGGATTTGGGATATTTTGTTCTTTACAATACATTTCATACCAATTAAAAAAAAGTTATATGAACATCATTTTCGATGATATATTTTCTCCATAAGAGTTAATGTCTAAATTATTTCTTAGAATATTAACAGACGAATAATAGAAATCTCTTTTTTCTTGATTATAATCATAATCAAATTCTTCTTTAAGGTATTTCATATTAATACCTGAGTTACTTATTTTTGAGTCATTCATATTTGATCTTTATATTGATTTATTTCAGATTGAATTTCTGAAGGAGTAGGTTCGTAAACATACCTTTGAGTTTCTTCAGATCCTTCTTGATAAAAAGCTTGAAGAATTGATTTATTAAAATCTACATTTTTAAATTTTAATGATTGAGATTTTTGAAAGGAAGGAGTTTTTGTCCTACTTATTGATCCTATTGATAACCTTGAGGAGACAGATCGGAGATTATCGAAATTATTAAAATTAATATCAACTGATCCATCTTCATGTTCAATAATATTAGATATGTGATTTGAATTATCTATAGGTTTTGGAATACCAATATCTTGGAGATTCCAGTTACAAGATTGAGTAATTTCATTCCATTTAAGTCGTTTAGGAATTTAAATTTTAGTATGTTGAGGGTTGGCTTCAAATATTAATATTTCATCTCTAGGGCTTGATATCTTAGTTTTTGGTTCAATGGTTGAAGTCATAGTTTTGTAACATACTCTGTAGATTACAGCTATAGGTTTAGTATTTTCTTGGAATTCTAAATTTTTTGTTTTGATAGTAAGAACTAAAGTATCTAATATATTTGGATCAAATAATCCTACTGAGAAGTTATGATAACAATTAAAATAAATCGGACCATTTGAGACATTAGTTTCTGCCATAGCGAGTATAGAATTTTGAAAATTTGTATGCCTAGCATCTCTAAGTATTAATAATACTGGGGCATCTATTCCTAGTCTAAACAAAGGTTTTATAGCAACTTGAACTAATCCAACGTGTAAAAATTTGTATGTTTGTCTATGTTGTATTATGGATAATTTGGATAAGAGGGTAAGATTATTATAATTTCTATTGATTGATACAGTTTGTTCTGTGGTTTTGATTGAATATCCTTGAAAATAATCAAAAGTTCCTATTTTATAAACTGTTTTAACATCTTGTTTGGGAATTTTCCAATTTGTTAAACTTTGCTCAATATTTGAAATATGAATTTCTGAAGAGTTCATAGTAAGATCATTTTCTTCTATGTTACCATTCTGCTCTCGCTGCAGGATCGTTTGGAAAACATTTGTTGTTGAAAAATAATTTAAATGTTCTTTGTAACTATAAGTAATATTTTCAATAATATTATTTTCTATAAAGAAGTTTGTAAGATCATTAACAAGTCTAATTGGATAATTACTTGGAATAAAAAAATTTAAATGATGATTACGAATAAATTTTTTTAATATAAGGCATCCGTTG
The DNA here is from genome assembly GCA_033807775.1 of Saussurea involucrata. Classification (NCBI taxonomy): domain Eukaryota; kingdom Viridiplantae; phylum Streptophyta; class Magnoliopsida; order Asterales; family Asteraceae; genus Saussurea; species Saussurea involucrata. Next base: position 69,730,322 of record CM066320.1, read on the forward strand.
TTAAATAGAGTAATACTAAGCATGATTATTAAATTGGATTGTAATGAACATGTGGGTAAACATTGTGGAAAGATCTTTGTAAAATTGGATCATAATGATAATCTTGTTGATAAATGACGAAAAATTGAAGTATATGATTTAAAACAAAAAAGTTTGTAACTTCATTAAGAATACTAATTGGATTATAACTTTGAATAAATAATTTTATATGATGCATACTATCAAAATTTTGCAAAATGAGGCAACCATTATCAAATACAATAACACGAAGCATGATCAAAAGATACCTTCTTTGATTAAATGATCAGTTGTACAGTTGTCTTCTCGACAAGCTTTGCAAACATCAGGAGATATGAAAATCTGGAAATCTAGAGATTTTGAACATCTAGAAGTAGAAAATCTAAGTGAACTTCTTCTAGACATAACATTCTGAATATAGAGAGAATTTCTAAGAGTGGAGAAGAAAAACTGATGCCTTCTCCTTTGATCTTGAGTTTCTTTTTATAGACGCTTGGATTCTTGAATAATCGAGGGTAACCGGCAGTTGCCTGTCATCTTTCCTTGATTAAATGTTTTCACCGGTAATCTGATGTCGATTTTCTTTGAGAAAAAGTCCTTTGGCTTTTTGTGCTACATTATTGTACTTGAAAAAGCATGGCCGACCAATTTTTTGAAATTGTTGAAAAGGAGCTCCATCTTTTGTCTTCTTTGTAATCTTTTGTTTTCTTCCTTGACTTCTTTGTCATATCTTCTGTAGTTTCTCTTGACTTTTTTGCCATAACTTTTGTACCTGTGATAATTTATCTTTGAACAAATTTGATAAATACAAAATCGAAAATACGAAGGAGTGTATTTTCTACATATGAATAATAACACGATTTGAACAACAAAGAAATTGTCTACAAAGAAAATTCACCAATATACACACACAAATCTAAATATAAGGATTGATGTCAGAATACGGGTCTAGAGAATCTTGAAATAGTTCCGTTTCTTGAGACATGTTTGGGCTACTTAGAGAACCTTGTTTGATTTCTCTGATTAATTTTTTGATTTCTTATTTGGAGTTAGCAGCGAAAAACTGCTTTATTATTCATCTTCTTCTTCTTCTTCTTGAATCTCTTTGGGAGTCTCGGGTAGTGGGGTCGTGGTAGAGACTTCGTAGTTTGTTGAATAGAACTCTAAGACTCCTTGGACTGTCATTCTTTGAACTTGATTCGAAGGGAGATTGTCCCACCATTTGACTCGGACAACTCTTTGTGAAAGACTTGGAGAACTTCCAACTACAGGAGTAACACAAAAATTCCAGGAAATAATCCATGGAATTTTGAATAGGATGGAGAATTGAAGAAGATGTTCAAACTCAGGAATATCTTGATAAAAGATTTCTTTGAACTTTTGGAAGCCTTTTAAGATGGGATTTGGAAGAGTTTCTGGGATATTTCCTAAGAATTTGAACCATCTTATGAACCATCGTGGGTATGAATATTCGAATTTTTTGTCGAAAAAGATAAACCATGAATGAGAATAGTTTTTGAGGTAAAAAGGATTATACCAAGCATCTTGATAATCGTAATAATTATAACAAGGGTATTTTGGATAGTTTGAGAGGGTTTTTTCTGCGTAAGGACGGGCTTTCCATTCTTGGGTAGATAGTATATGAAGAATATGAACTTTGCTAAATGCTATGATAGATTTATCAGAAGGATTATAATTATGAATGACTTTGATAGAACCTGTATCTTCTAAGATTGCTTGATAATACTCTCTTGGCTTTATATTGCTTCCTATGAACATGGAGTTTTTGGGGGAAAAAAATCTGTGAGAGAATTAAATCCTTGATTGTAAATCCGTAATTCGTATTCTTCAAGGATTTTGATAGTTTGTTGATTAGGGTTTGGGGAGTATGAGCTATTTTCTTTAGAGGAAGAAGATTTGGTAGTTTGAGGAGAGATGGTTTGGGTGTTAGGTAATACAATGGGTTTTTTGGGAATATTGTTTGGAGAAATGATAACTGGTTTTTGGACTAGAGAAGAGTAGGAAAACTGAGCTTTGGTAGGAGTAATTGGAGCAAATCTATTTTGAGTAGGGAAAATAGATGATGAGGGAGTAGGAGCAGGGTTTGCTTTGAAGGGAGAGAGTTGCAACTTTTTCTCAGAATTATGCATCTTTTGATCTTCTCTTTGGTTCATTTCCCCTGTAAAAATTCTCGTGATAAAAAATCTGGGAGAGAATTGTTTTTGCCTTTTATAAATTCTATTTGGAAGTCAAAATTACTTAATAATGCTTGCCATCTTGCAAAAATTTGTTTTGAAATAACATTTTTGATATCATTTTCTAAAATGGGTTTTGCAGATTGACAATCTATACGTAATAAAAAAGGTTTCATATATAAATCATCCTCAAATTTTTTGATACACAAAACTATGCTTAAAATTTCCTTTTTAACAGTTGAATAATTTTTTTGAGTATCATTCCATGCACCTGAAAAGAATCTTACTAATTCTTCATTAGAATCTTTGTTAATTTTTTGTTTTAATATTCCTCCAAATTCTAAATCACTAACATCTGTTTCAACAATGATACTAGCATTTGGTTGTGGTATACTGAGACAAGGTAAATATTTAAGTTTTTCTTTAATGTGTCTGATAACATTTGTATGTTCTTGAGTCCATGGTGGTGGATTCTTTTTTAATCTTTGATATAAGGGTTTGCATATAACACCTAAATCTTTAAAAAAGTCGTGAACATAATTTAAACATCCTAAAAATCTTTGAAGTTGAGTTTTGTCTTTTATTTCATCTGGAAATTTATTAGCAAATTCTAAGCTTCTTTGTATTGGTTTAATAGTTCCTTGAACAATATCATGTCCTAAGAATCTAATATTAGTTTGAAATAAACTCATCTTAGTGGAAGAGATGACTAGTCCATTGTTGTGGACTAGGTCGTAAAATATGTTTAAATGTTTAAAATGTTGTTCTAAAGATTTTGAAAAAATTAACACATCATCAATATAAACAATAGCAAAATTGCTTATAGGGATAATTATGTCATTCATGATATTTTGAAATTCTGAAGGAGCGTTTTTAAGACCAAAAGGCATGGCGTTCCATTCATAATGACCAAAAGGAACATTAAAATCTGTTTTGTATTTGTCTTGTTCATGAATTTGTATTTGGCAAAATCCTGACTTCATGTCGAATTTTGAAAATATTTTTGCATCGTAAAGTCTTTTTAATAAATCTCTTTTATTTGGTATTGGGTATCGAATCCATTCTAAAACTTTGTTTAAAGGTTTGTAATTAATAACAAGTATTGGAGAACCTCTTTCTAATTCAGTTGCGTTCATGACATAAAAAACTGAACAAGACCAAGGTGATTTTGATGGTCTTATGAGTTTTTTGTTTAGTAAATCTTGAATTTCTTTTCTACAGTGATTTTGCAATTCATTTGACATGTGAATAGCTTTTGATTTTGAAAGAATATATTTTTCATTAAAATCTTTTATATAGGGTAATTTAACAGTATGTTGTTTTCTTTTCCAAAAAGCATTAGGAAAAGTAGAACATACATTATTTTCAAATATTTCTTTTGTCTTTTTGATTCTATTTTGGATATTTGGATCTTGTAGATTATCAAGAATTCTTTTATATCTAATTTCATTGATTAAATATTTCGCTTGATTAACTTTGTTGTTTAAGGTATTTAGTTCTATATGAATAAATGGGTCTGTAAAATTAAATATTATTTCTTTATTTAAAACTTTTGTACAAATACCTTCTTCATTTACAGTAATTGGGTAAAGTTGATAAATAAAAGGTGATCCTAAAATTAAAGTTGAGGTTAAGTTTTTGACAAGGATTAATGATGTTTTATAACAATAATCGTCTTTACAAATATGAACATTGGAAACTTTATAAGAAATGTCAAGTTTTGATCCACTAGCAGATGATAAACGATTCGAAGTTTTCTCATAATAAATGGTAGGAATGATTCCTTCTTGGATACAATTCATATCAGCGCCACTATCAATAAGGGCAATGACAGTTATTTTGAATTCATTTTGTATACAAAGATTAATACTTGTATGCCATCTTTGATACGAAATATTTTTAGGGATTTTAATTTTATTAATATTTGATTCTTCATTTGCAATGATTGTGACTTTAGACCATCCACACACCTGCAATTCATTTACACTTTCAATTGTGCCACATCAGCTTTTGCAATTACCATCCACATCCCTGCAATTCATTTACACTTTCAATTGGTCCCCACTACAACATTTATTAATTACTTTATAAATTATTATATATATTTTAATTATTTTTTGTTAATAAATATATGATATAATAATATAAAGTGAAATTTTGACCCCACATGGGACCCACGTTGGGTTGCAATTGGACTTGCAATTAATGCAAGTGTTTCCTAACGTGGCTTGCAAAAATGGGACCCACATGGCTTTGCAATTCAATATGAAAGTCGTGTGTGGATGCCCTTAGGGATTTCATGTTGAATATTATTTTTATCTATTTCGATTTTTCAGAGGCGTTCTTTGATTATCCTTATTTCTGTTTTAACTAAAGTTAATTCTTCTTGAAGTTCTTGAGTAGATATTGGTTTGGTTGTTTGAGAAAATCTGTTAAAAACTTCTTGAAGATTGAACGACTCAGTAGTCTTTGAAGTACTTGTTTCTATTTTAGGATTATAATTGAGAAACTTTTTTGTAGCTTTATCTTTAATAGTTTGATCTGGAATTTTATCTAGTAGCTCGAGAATCTCTCTGTCTTCCTTTGTTATAACATTAATTTTGTTTCCTAAACATTCACATGTTTCAGAGTCTAAACTGGTAGTTGAACATTCTTCTAAAATATTTAAGTAATTATTATCATAATCTGAAATGCTAGATTCATACTCTGAGCTTGAATAATCATCATTAAGAATTAATTTGCTTATTTGAATTTTTAGTTGATCCGAGATTTGTAATTCATTGATCTTTTTCTTAACATAACAATTTTTTGCCATGTGTCCAGTTTTACCACATTTATAGCAAATAGATATATCTCTTGATTCAGTTTGCTTATGAGGTTTTTTGTTGAATTTTTTATATGGTTTTTTCTTATAATAATTATTAGTTCTATCATATTTGTTAGTTTTATCGTATTTTGTCTTAAACCTTTTGCCAGAGTATTTCTTTGAATATCTTTTAGATTTGGACGATGTAGGAGCAATTATATTTTCATAACCATATTGTTGACAGAAATTACCAAGTTCTTCCTTATTATTAATTTTGTCTTTCTTTATCTTGGCTTTAAGTTTTAAATCTGAACAGATAGCTAATCCTTCTTTATTAATGTAACCAGATATTTGTCCATAGGTTAATTCCGCGTAAGGAATTTGATTATTATATTCATCTCTTACTTTTTCTCTTATTCTTTCTACAAAAAGTTTTGGTAAGCCTGCAATGAACCTTTCCTTCCAAAAGGCTTCGCTACAGTCTGGTCTTATCATTACTTTTGATAAAAACATATCTTTATACCATCTATAATCTTGTAGTTTTCTACAAGTGAGGTTTAAGAGTATTTCTGATCTTTTTTCTTGAAATAGAGATGGATCTCCTATAAAGTGTTTTACAATACTAAAGAGAAGAGTAGCGATTATATCTTCTTCTTCAGTTTGTATTGGTTGATTGTTTTCAGTTTTCTTTGCATTAAGGACAATATGTTTATGATCTGCTATGTAATGATCCCACCAGTTTCTTAAAATACCTGTGAAACCGGATATGAGCATGCCTGCTATTTGTTTTTTAGTATTGCCTTTAGTAAGATAAGCATTTGAAGCCATATTCATTTCTTGAATTGTATTGAGAATTTGATGTTCAGATTGTCCATCAATGTTCCATTCATACACTGAAGTACCATCGTAAGAGGCTCTATTAAGAGCTTGTTCTCTTTCTTCAATTTGAACATCTGGGAAAGTTGGTCTATGATAATAGTTTTTTGTTTGGGGGCGACTAGTACTAGTGGAATTGCCTTTAAAAGTTAATTTATTGGCAAATTATTCATAAATTTGAGATATGTCTTTTGATTCTGAATCTGAATCTGATTCTTGATTTAGAACATTTACATTTAAATTGCTTACATTTTGTTCTAATTCATTAACCAATTTCTTATTATAACCTTAATTGGTATTGGAATCAATTTGGTGAGGTATGAAAATTGGATTTTTATTGTTTTCTTTGTCCTTTTCTTTAGAGGAAGGAATCTCAATTTTAATATTATTACTTTGATTGTTTTCTAGTCTATTTAATTGTTGGCTCATAGTGTTAAGAATCTCATTTGAATAATTGTTTTGATAAATTATGGTTTTAAAATTTTCATCTTTATCGGGTTTTGTAATGGCTAAATGTGTTCCTATAAATTTATTATTTATTAAAATTGAATCTTTTGGAGGATGTATTGTAGTTATCATTTCTTCACTTCTTATTAGTTTATAATCTTGAGTTATCTTTGGGGTATCATAGATATTAATAAACGGATTTGGGATATTTTGTTCTTTACAATACATTTCATACCAATTAAAAAAAAGTTATATGAACATCGTTTTCTATGATATATTTTTTCCATAAGAGTTGATGTCTAAATTCTTTCTTAGAATTATTAACAAACGAATAATAGATATCTCTTTTTTCTTGATTATAATCATAATCAAATTCTTCTTTAAGGTATTTCATATTAATACCTGAGTTACTTATTTTTGACTCATTCATATTTGATCTTTATATTGATTTATTTCAGATTGAATTTCTGAAGGAGTAGGTTCGTAAACATACCTTTGAGTTTCTTCAGATCCTTCTTAATAAAAAACTTGAGGAATTGATTTATTAAAATCTACATTTTTAAATTTTAATGTGAAAGAACAGGATCTAATCTTACAATCAATATAGAAAGCAGTAATTGAGAAGTTGTATGATCAAGCCCAATTGTATTCAATGATGAACATAATTACAGATCTAAGAGAGAGAATCTCAAAGATTACAGAGAATGAATACAAAGTTATATGGGAAAAATCAATCAGTTAGCAACACAGAGCTAACTACTATTTATACTGCAACGGACATCTTAAAGCTACAGTACAAAGAAGAAAGACTAATAAGAACATAACACGTGTCCTAATTAGTTTATAAAATACTAAGTAAAGTATTTCGTCATAAGTTCTGAACAGGTAGTTTCAGAACTTCTGAACATTCTTCTGATAAAGCTTCTCAGATCTTCTGACTCCTTAACTCAGACATCTGACTTCTCTTTCCACTGATCAATACTTCTGAGCTTTCACAGTCAGACCTCTGACTTCTCTACTCAGAACATCTGAGTCTTCTTATCAGATCTTCAACACTTGGTTTATTGACAAAACTTCAGATCTAACAATCTCCCCCTTTTTGTCAAATAAACTTAAACTTTGCATCATCCAGTTCTTTCAGAGCAGGAACAATCTTCTGAAGTAGCACATTTCTCAGATTAAGCCTTTTATCGATTTTGTCAATGATTTCTTGAATAATCTCAACTTGCTGATTGATTGCTTCTTGAGTCATGTTTGCTTCCTTCACTTTCAGCATCTTTTTCTCCAAATTATGCTTTATGATTCTTAAAGTTCCAGAACAGTATTTTGCGGTTTCCTTTGCTCTGAAGAAAATCTTTCCACTTTTGTTTTTCAAAAATACTCCCAAATCTGGATATTTGTGAACACTTCCAGTCTTTAACTTCTTTTTCTGTTCATGATCTGTGTTGGGATTTGCCAGATAAACACATGACTTTTGTAGGTACAAAGCTATTTGAAAATCTGCATAGCAGTGCCACCTTAAGATGTAGAACATGGCCTCAATTACCACACTTCTGGCCTTCCTTTCATTTCTGTCTTTGCTCGACTCTTTGAAGCATAGAAAGCTGTGTAATCTGTAAAAGTCAACTACTGATAGTTTCTCAAAATCTGCATCAGTAAAGTAATAAACCTTGCCATCTTCTCTCAGAACTTCAAAAGATAAGTACTCCATCTTTCTGAATTTCTTAACCCTCAATTCTCTGATTCCAGTGATTAAAAAATCTGAGTAAACAGCTTGCTTTGTTTTGCCAAGACATCTTAATTTTTCAGCCAACCAGATCTGAGTCTCCTTAGGTCTATCATAATACACATCCAAGAATTGTACCTCTTTTGGTTTGAAGAACTCAGGTAAATCAAATTCAAGAAAGTATCCATTTAGATCAATGGATATTTCATCTTCTTTTGGTTCAGACTGTTCAGCTTGATCAAAACTAGTTATCTGCACATTCTGAGATATTGTGTTCTGCATTTCTTTAACTTCATCTGACAAAATTCCATTCACTTCATACTCAGCAGGAAACACAAAATCATTATGTAGAATCTTTTTGGGATTCACCTCAGATAGCAACCATTCACTACTACTTCTGATTTTTCTTCTAAGATCCAACCTCCTCTTCACACAGTTTATACATCTCTTCTTCAAACTCTCTTTTTCAGCTTCCATACTTTCTTCCATTTTAATCAACAACCAATTCAGAGTTGCATCACTGTACTTTACCAACTCTTTTATTCTGAACAATTCAAGTCTTTCGTGAACTATATATGCGAACCCTTCTGTCTCCATTCCTTCATTCACAAATCCCTTCACATGCAAATCAACTTCTGTTTTCTTTGTGGGAGAACTCAGATTACACTTTTATTTTCTTTCTTCAATAGCCAATTGGAAGTCATAAAAGTATATATTTATGACATAAATACCCAGAAGTCTTCTGCACTCAATTTCTATCAAGGCTTCTTCAGTGCTAGCAAAGAACTTGACTAGAAAGATCTGATCATCAAGAGTCAATCTGTGAAAATCAAAGGTAGACATGGAAACCTTTGTATTTCTTTCTTTCAGTACTTCCATTCTAACAAACATTAAACCATTGAATTCATCTTGTTGAAACATCAGAACTTTCTCAATTCTTTTCTGAATATGCAGTTTTGAGTCAGGAACTCTGAACCTGTTAGAAGCTTCTGAGTAGACCATCTGAGCTCTGTCATCCATAAAACCATCAATGTTACTTTCCAAAGGCTCATACTCTCCTTCTGTGTAGTAGAGATTATCATATATTTCCTCAGGAAAAATATCATCATGAAATTGTCTGGCTAATGGCACATCACTTAACTCTAGAATGAAATCACATATAGGTTCTTCTAGTCTTTGCAATTTAATCTTTGGGATCTCAATTGGTTTTTTGAATACATACTCAGAAGGCATAAAGAAGTCTTTCACTTTCACATACTCTTCTTCTGTATTTAACTCATCACAAAAGTTAAATCTAAAATCATCTTCAAAATCCTGAGTATAATTCATAGTTCTGTCTTCTTCTCCCATTAGATCAATAGGTCTTATCATTTTTATTCCTTGCTGAACTTTTTCAACATTCAAAGCTCTGACTAAACTATTATGCATCCTTCTGATCAACTCTTCTCTTAACCTCCTTTCTTTTAATTCAGAATCTGTCATAATTTCTTTGTTATACACCACAATATCTGTACACATGTTGACCACTTCACTTTCAACTGTCTTTTCTGATCTCAATGCAGATTCCTCAATAGCTTCAGTTTCATCTGAGTTTCTTTCCATTTCTATGTCTAAGTTCAATTCCTCTGTTTTATCTGACTCACCACCATCTGTACTTTCCAACTCCATTTCCTCTGTATCTGAGCTATCAATCTGAACTATCTGAGTTATTGCCTTTAAATTTTCCTGTATCTGATCTTCTGAACTTTTTGTACTAGCTAATTGCATATCTGCCATCTCAAAATCTTCTATGCCAATATCATCATCAGAACTTAACCTTTGTCTTTTCTCCCCCTTTTGATGATCATGAGGATCATTATCATCAAACTTTCTTTTCAAGTTCTGATTAAAAGCAACTTCAGGTTCAACTTCTGCAATAGGAACAGGATCAAGAGGCTTTGAAGTAGAAGCCAAAGATACACTCAGTGCTTTCAGTGTAGATTCCTGCATACCTTGCATCTGTTTTAACATATCTTTTTGAAAACCAGACATTATATCCACGATCTCCTTTTTGTGAGAATCCAAGGATTTCTTTACATCATCTACTTTGGTTTCAACAGAAATCAACTTTTTCTCCAACACAACTTTCAACTCTGACATCTCATCATTCAAATCCTCCACCCTCTTCTCCAAATTTTCTACTTTTCCCCCATTTCCTTGTTTTGTTTCTGAATCTTTTCAAATTCAGAAGTTTCTAACAGTGAACCTGAACCAACAGATGGTCCAGTTTTCATGTGCCCAGAGGGCTCATGGCCTGTAGATAACACACAGTCATCTTGTACAACAGATGCACGTTTGAATGAGGCTTTTGTAATGTTCACCTCACCAGGACTTCCATCCAATCCTCGACACCCAACATTAGGTATGTCTATGAATGTTGTTTCAGGAATACGAAATTCCTGATTTGTGCAAGTGTCAAAAGGAATTTCAGGCTCAATATGAATAGGACTGTGATATTCAGACTCAATGTGTTGAAAAATAAATTGGGATTTATCACCTCCCTCCAAATGAGTTTGGGATGGTTCCCCGGATTTGTGTGAAACAGTAGCATGTTGAAATGCTTCTGAGTGGATATGGATGGGTTGTTCAAGATCCACCACTAGGTCCATGGTGTTTGTTTCAATATTGGACACCAAGAGATGTGAACCAATAGCATTTGTGGTTACCTGGTCAAGATTGGCTGGTTCAGAAGCATCTCTTTCTGTTTGAACCTCTGTTGACAATCTCTCATCCTCATCACTCTCATTCTGTTTTTCCTCACCAAATCTAACCAAGCTCTCAGAATTTTCCCCCTCAAGTCTCTCAGAATGTTCACCCATCTGAACATCCCCCCCCTCTCTAATTCGACTAGACCCCTCACCTCTCTTCTCAGGTTGGTCCTCTTGGGTAGGGATTTGAGGTAATTCAATTCCCATAGAGGTGCAATAAGCTTTTAAAATCTCACTCTCCCTTGGAATATAGCTCCTAAGTGATTTGGGCAATAGTTTATGATTGGGATAGTTTTCAAGTCTTGTTACTGAGGTCATCTTACCCAAATAAAATGTAGGACCATGCTCTTCATTTGTTCTTCTTGAGATTGTTCTGTTTTCCTGCATTGCATACCAAATAACAATTTGCCAGTACCTTATGTAAGGAATGTATGTCAGTGGAGCATCCTTTGTTTTCTTCTGAATTGCTTTCTGATTCTTCTCAAATGTATTCTTCATATCTTCCCAAAGTATTAAAGTATAGTCATAATGCCTATTCTTCACTAAACCCTGAAATATCTGAAGAATTTGTTTAGAACCTTGATCTGCAGAACTATTCTTTCCTGACACACATTTATTTACCACATGAAAGAAGCAAGCCCAAATAGGTGGTAATTTGTTTCTTCTGAACAAACTGAGAGTCCTCAATCCTTCATTGTATCCCAACTTCATAAACTCTGCTATTAATTCCTCTGTTAAGGGTGAATCCTCAAAATCTGTTCTTCTTTGTACATCATCTTTCTCTGGTAGATTCAGCATTTCTCTTAGTGCAGAGATAGATAAGACAAATGTCACTCCTCCAATTTCAGACACAAACTTATTATCTTCTAACCTAAGATGTTTCCACCATTGTTGTATGTACTGAACAGGCACATTTTTACTTCTTGTAAACCATTTTCTGTACGGATGGTGTTTGAATAACTCCATGATAATTCTGTGTTCAGGCTTAAAACGACTTTCCTCAAACAATATAACACAGTTATTTTCAGATAATTTCAACCATTCACTCTCAGGAACAACTCTTTCCACTAAAATAGATCTATCTGACATAATAGAACCTGCAGCACTCTGTTCATGTTCAATATCAACGTTTACCTCATCCGCATTTCCTTCAGATTCATCCATTTGTTCATCTTCTTCATCATTTCTTATTGCCCCTTCCTCTGCAACTCTATTTTGTACTTCATCATTTTCCGAATCGGATGAATCCATTATCGATTTTGTAGAATGTAGAGAAATTGGACCACTTCTTCGTATTTCAGACATGATTTAAGAAGAAAACAGATTCAAAGAACTCTGGATTTGATTCGTATCTCACGTTTCGCTCTGGAATTTGAAAGAAATTTGAAATAGGGATTTTAAGACCTATTTAAAATCCGCGAAGTTGAAAGGTTTAACGGAAAAGCGAAATCAATGTTATAACGGAGTCAACACATGTGAAATACCACAAAGGATTTAAATGAAATGCGTGGCATTGTCAAACAAATATGAAGCTGACACGTGTTAGTGGATAGAATTTTGACTCAAGTCAAAGATCTGAATAACACGCACAGATGTTCTGATTCCATGACTCAGAAGAATTTTGCCTTGTAACCAAAATGTTATTTAAAATCAACTTCTGACCAATATAAAACATTTTGATTATTCAGAAGAGGTTTGAACAGATAGAAGCACTTTTTATCATCAAAATTCTGTTCATATTATGATGATTTAAAAAGGATCATTTAAAATCTTATATCTGAATATGAAAAGTTTTTAATTCAGATATAGTTTGAATAACAAAAAATTTATCACTAAAAGCTTGTTCTTAGAATGATCAGCGATAAGAAATGAAAATAAATCTTTTAAGCATCATAAAATGATTTCCAAAAGAATTTTGATGCTCCCCCTTGACTTGAGCATGCATTTGACTATTAATGATACATAAAGATGAGATATAAAGATAATAGAAGAAGCATAATCCATACAGTTGAAGTTATTTGTATTTCTCAAAAATAAATTTTTGAAAGTTAGATTGCTGAAGTATTGACTCAGAATCTCTGACTTTAAGACTCAGAGGTTCTGATCTCAAGACTCAGAAGTTCTGAACTCAAGACTCAGAAGTTCTGAACTCAAGACTCAGAAGTTCTGAACTCAAGACTCAGAAGTTCTGAACTCAAGACTCAGAAGTTCTGAACTCAAGACTCAGAAGTTCTGATCCTTAAGACTCAGAGTTCTGAGTACACTACTCAGACAATTTTACTTAAAAAAATTTAGCATTTTTTAGAAAAAAATGTTTTCAATTAGGCAGATTAAGCATTCCTATTTTACATATGAGAAAAGAAAATCTTTTGTGATCAAGAGGCTTTGTGAACAAATCAACCAATTGATACTTTGTATGCACAAAGTGCATCTCTATAGTTCCTTTTTCCACATAGTCCTTTATAAAATGATACCTCACATCTATATGTTTAGTTTTTGAATGTTGAACAGGATTCTGAGTAATGGCAATTGCACTTTCTGAGTCACAATAGATGGGAATCTTGTTAAGCTGATATCCATAGTCCATGAGTTGTGTTCTCATCCACAATGTTTGAGAGCATGAAGCAGCAGCATCAACATACTCTGCTTCAGCAGTTGAAGTGGATACACAATTCTGCTTCTTTGATGCCCAACTCACTATTTTATCTCCCAAAAAATGACAAGCACCAGATGTACTCTTTCTGTCCAACCTACTTCCTGCATGATCAGCATCAGTGAAAGCAGTCAATTTGAAGTCAGTTTCTTTTGGATACCATAAACCTAGATCAGGTGTTCCTTTGAGATATCTTAAAATCCTTTTGACAGCCAACATATGTGATTCTTTCGGGTTAGATTGAAATCTAGCACAGAAACAGGTAGAAAACATGATATCTGGTCTACTTGCAGTCAAATAAAGTAATGATCCAATCATGCCTCTATAAAGTTTGATATCTGCTGAAACACCTTTGAGATCAGCATCTAACTTTATGTTAGTTGCCATAGGTGTTCTCATAGAAGCACAATCAGACATTTTGAACTTTTTCAGAATATCTCTGACATATTTTCCTTGATTTATAAAAATACCTTTTGGTAATTGTTTGACTTGAAGACCAAGGAAAAAATTCAGTTCACCCATCATGCTCATTTCAAATTCAGATGACATGATTTTTGAAAAATTATCACATAATTCTGGACTGGTAGAACCAAATATTATGTCATCAACATAAATCTGAATCAGAATCAAATCATCACCCTGTTTCTTTAAAAACAAAGTTGTGTCAATCTTACCTTTCTTGAATCCTGAACCTAACAAGTGTTTAGTAAGAGTGTCATACCAGGCTCGTGGTGCTTGTTTTAGACCATATAATGCTTTGTCTAAAATATAAACATGATCAGGGAATTCTGGATCAACAAAACCTTCATGTTGATGGACATACACCTCTTCATTAAGTTTGCCATTTAGAAAGGCTGATTTGACATCCATTTGATACACTTTGAAGTTTTTATGTGCAGCATAGGCTAAAAATATTCTGATTGCCTCTATTCTTGCCACTGGTGCAAATGTCTCATCATAATCAATTCCCTCTTGTTGACAGTATCCCTTAGCAACCAATCTTGCCTTGTTTCTGATGACAATACCTGATTCATCCTTTTTGTTTCTGAACACCCATTTAGTTCCAATAATAGATTTACCTTCAGGCTTTGGGATGAGTCTCCAAACTTTATTTCTTTCAAATTGAAGCAATTCCTCTTGCATTGCTGAAATCCAGTCTGGATCCTCTAAGGCTTCATTAGCTTTCTTTGGTTCAATTACACTCAAGAAACCAGCAAACATTGCTTCATTTGCTGTAGCTGATCTGGTTTTTACTCCTGCTGAAGGATCACCTATTACTTGATGAATAGGATGATTTTTAGTCCATTTATTTGCACTAGGAAGTACATCAATCTCTGAATAATTGTTGTTTGCATCATTCTCATCAATGATTGCTTGTAATTCTGAACTGTCCCCTTGTTCTGATGTATGAATAGGAGTCATATCCAAGTTTGGGTTTTGATTAATGAAGTCAGAATTCTGAGTAACTTGTTCAGAGTTCTGAATACAAGAATAAGAATTCTGATTACAAGGTTCAGAATTTTCACCACTTGTATTTATTAGATTTGGACATTCCTCTGATGGACCTTTGTCAGAAATTACAGTTGATTGAACTATTTCTGGAGTCTTATTTTTCATCTCTTTGACCATCTTTGGGTTTTCATATTCTGCATAAGAATCAGAAATTAGTTCACTAAAAGCATCCTTAAACAGTAAATTGAGTTCTGAACAAATAGGATTAGAATCTGTATCAGAAGTCATTTTTGTCTTGTTTAGCATGAGTTTTGAACTGTCTTGTTCAGAAGTCCGCATTCTGGCTTCATCAAAAGTTACATTTATGCACTCCATCATCCTCTTGGTTCTTTTATTGTAGATTCTGAATGCTTTGGAAGTTAAAGAATAACCCACAAAATATCCTTCATCTGCCTTTTTATCAAATTTGGCAAGATTTTCTCTGTCTCTAAGAACATAGCACCTGCAACCAAAAACATGAAAGAATTTGATTAATGGTTTTCTTTTATTTATCAGTTCATAAGCAGTCTTATTTAATCTCTTATTGATTAAAGTTCTATTTTGTGTAAAACACGCAGTTGCAATTGCTTCAGCCCATAGGAAAGTAGGAAGATTTGCATAAGCCAGCATTGTTCTCGCAGCTTCAACTAAAGTTCTATTCTTCCTTTCAACAACACCATTTTGTTGAGGAGTTCTGACAGCAGAAAAATTGTGAGAAATCCCAGAACTTTCTAAAAAATTCTGAAGAGTCTCATTTCTGAACTCTGTTCCATTATCACTTCTGATTTTCTGAACTGGAAGTTGTAAGAGAACTTGAATCCTTTTGATAAAATTTATCAATGTTGTAGCAGCTTCTGACTTAGCTCTTAGGAACTCAACCCATGTGTATCTGGAAAATTCATCAACAATCACAAGCATATATTTCTTTCCTCCCATAGATTGAACTGAAATTGGACCACAAAGATCAGTATGAATCATTTCTAATGGTGCTTTGCAAGATGAGTCCATTTTTAATTTGTGAGAACTCTTTTTCATCTTGCCCATTTCACAAGCTGAGCATAATGATTCTTTTTCAAATTTAAGCTTTGGTAAGCCTTTAACCAGATGTTTTGCAACAAGATTATTAAGATCTTTGAAATTCAGATGAGAACATCTTCTGTGCCAAAGCCAGCATTCATTTGCAGTTGATTTTGATAAAAGACAAACTGTATTTAATGTTTTCAATTTTGAAAAATTAACTACAAATAAGTCCATATGTCTTTTGGCCCAGAAGACTTTAACATCATTTTCAGTTAAAATCATGCAACCTGTTATTTGAAACTTAATTTGACAAAGACTGTCTAAAAACTGACTTATGCTGAAAAGATTATGCTGTAATCCTTCAACATAGAAAACATTTTGGATAGTCAGATCCCCTTTAGTTAAATCTCCATAACCTTTGACTTGTCCTTTGCTGTTATTTCCAAAGTTTACTGCTCCTCCAGCCTTTTCTGTGAAGTTTGATAGAAAAGACTTCTGGCCTGTCATGTGTCTTGAAGCTCCTGAATCTAAAAACCACACATGACAGCCCTGCAAAAGGATCAGTTAGGTTTAGGTACCCATTTTGGAATGGGTCCATCTTTGTTAGCTTTGTCATTGGATTTAACATTAGTACCTTTTACTCTCCACTCAAAATCTTTCTTCAAACACCACTTTCCTTGAACTTTTATGAAGTCAGAACATTTTCTGCTTACAAGCTTGTTCAAATTCTTTTTGAGAGTTGTAACTTTTGGTTTTGCTATATTTTCAACTTTCTTTTCTTTTATCTTTTCTTTCTTCTGAGTCTGAGGAACAGAAAATTTCTTCTTTTCTGTATTTTGAGAAACAGAAACTTTCTGAATATCTTTTCTTATGTATGAAACAGAAGTTATTTTGACTTGACATTTATGAGAATATTGGAATGAATCATTTTTACATCTAACACAAACAAGATTTTTCTTTGCAAGTGACAATAAATCTGAAACATAGATCATTTCATTTTTATTGATATTGTTCAGAGTACAATTGCCCTTATTACAAGAATTTCTAGCTTTGAGTTCAGAAGTAGATTTCATTCTAAGCTTCTCAAGATCCCTTTTCAGATCATTCAACTTTGCAAGATCATCTTTCCTTTTGCTTTCTTCTTTTTCTGAAAAATTCAAGTTCTTTTTGTTAGAAGAATTAGATGATTCACCTTTTTCATATGTACTTGATTCATTAAAGAATTTATCATTTTCTCTTGAAGCATTAATTTTAAAAAGATCATACTCAGTCTTCAGTTTTTCAAGCTCTGTTATTTTCTGAATGAAATTATTCTTTTCTTTCAAAGCTTCTTCAAGTTTAGTATCCACCTCACAGAAATCATTTTCAAGTTCATCATAAGCTTTCCTTAAGTCCTCAAGTTCTTGACTCACAAGATTAAATCTCTTTTCAAGTTGCAAAAATTCATCTGATTTTGTTTCAGAAGATCCAGTTGAATCAGACTTCTGACTACTTGAGTCAGAGTTCTGATTTACAGACTCAGATGTCTGATCTTTAGGCTCAGAGTTCTGACTACAAAGTTCAGAATCCTGACTAGAAGTTTCAGACTTCTGATTGACTGTTTCAGAATTTTTACTTGTGTCAAATATGCTCTCAATGTCATGATATGAAAAACTTGGTTGTTTATTTTTGTAGCTGACATTTAAAGAATCATACTTGAATTTAGTATCATTGTATCTTGGCTTCTCATCTGTTGGTTTAGAAACTTCTTTCTTAACCTTTTCTTCTGAATCAACTGACTTTTCTGTTTTAGACTCAGAAACTTTCTCATCTGACTTTTTAGAATTTGGTCTTTGCAAATTGTCAGAACTTGTTATAGAACTAGCAGGTCTTATGAAAAATTCAACAATTTCTGGGATTTTTGGCTTAGAAATTTGAAGTTTTTCATACAAGTTGATTGGAGCTCTTTTTAAAGTGACATTTTCTTCCAATCCCAATCCCTTCTTTGGGTTGTAAAATCTTGTATCTTTAACATTGCTTAACAAAAGATTTAGTGTTTGCTGAGTCTGACCCCTTTTCAAATTCAGATCTTCTAATTCTTTAATTTTGGTGTATAAATTCTTTCTTTCTTCAAATAACATATCAAATTTTATTTGTAAATCACCTTTTTCATCTTTTATTTTTGAAAACTCAACTTTTAGTTCAGAAAGCCTTTTCATCAATTCAGAATTTTCATCTTTAACTTTTTGTTTCTCAGCCTCAGATTCTTCATATTGTTCTTTTATTACTTCTTTTTCAATTCTGAATTTGTTAACCAAATTTCTTTCTCCTTTTATCTGTTTTCTTAGATTAGCAAATTCAGTTTTCATTTCACCAATCTGTGTCATTAATTCTAATTCAAGTGAAGAATGTACCTCAGTAGATGACTCAGAATCAGCATCTTCAAAATCAGAATCATCCTCATTCCTCATTTTTGCCATATAGCTCTGCATCTGTGGAAAGTTGATATGATCATCTTCATCAGAAGTATAGTACAACCAATTCTCTTGTTAAGCCAATAAAGCAATTTTATCATCTCTCTTCTTAGCAAGCTGAGCCTTCTTGGTGTAGTACTCATAGTCTTTCACAATTTTAACTCTACAATCCTTAGCATAGTGGCCAGATTTTCCACACTTGAAACACAGATTCTTTTCTTTTCTTTCATCCTTCTCTTCATTGTTTTCTTCACTTCTCTCTACTCTCTTTTCAAACTTATTTTCTTCTCTGTCTTCTTTCTTCTTATAATCTGAACTCCCAACTCTCTTATAATTTCCTTGAAATCTACCCTTCCCATACCTTTTATTGAAAGTATTTGTCAACAAAGCTAGTTTCTCAGCCATTATCTTGATATCTTCATCATCTTCTGATCCTTCTTCCTTGTCAGATTCTTCCAGATTTGGTATCTCTGATAGATATGCAGTCTTTTTGGGTGCTTTGATTGCTTTGGACTTTGATAAGAACGCTAACTGATCAACAACATTTTTCTTCTCTTCCACAACTAACTTGACAGAGTCTTCATGTTGATTAAGAACACAGAATAGATCATTTAAGTCTTCTTCACACATATCCTTGTTCATTTGCAGACTTATAGCAAATGATGACCATTCTGAATTTAGACTGTTCAGAAATTTGTAATTTATTTCAGACTTCGTTTTCTTCAGTCCATTTCTTCTCAAGTCATTTAGAATAGTGCAAAATTTACTATATGTCTGTGTCAAACTTTCTGACTCTTTTGCTTTGAACCTTTCATAAGCATTTATGCTTTGATTTAACTTTGCCTGAATAGATCTCACAGTTCCTAACATTTGCCTTTCCAATTCGTCCCACATTTCTTTAGCTGATGATCCACTGTCAATCCTGTTAAGAACCTCATTTGGGACAGCCAAAGTCATCAAAGTAATTTCTCTTTTGTCAATAGCATGCCTATTCTTCTGTTCAGCTGTGTATTGGGAATAACTCTTTTTCACCCTGGTCGCTGGAATTTCTGGAGTTGTCTCTGTAGCAGGGGTTGCAGCAACATCGATGTACACTTCAATTGGACCTTCTCGAATAGAGACCATTAGATTTTCATCAATATTGTCTAGGAATTGGATCATACGAATTTTCCATTGCTGATACTCTTCTGGTATAAGAACCGGCGGTTTGGTTTCAGATCCCATGGCTAGATATTCTTTAGAAGACATGATTGTAAGAAAATTCAACAGAAAGACAAATTCGAGTTTCTTGATCGAAATGTAACAGGAAATTCAAGAATTGCCAAGAATTCAAGAACTAGCCCTAGCAGCGGAATTGAATTTTGAATGAATCAAGAAATCTTCAAGAAATTGATCAATTGATCTTCGCGATAACAATCTTGAACAAATTTGTTTGTTGATTGGCTCTGATACCAATTGAAAGAACATGATCTAATCTTACAATCAATATAGAAAGCAGTAATTGAGAAGTTGTATGATCAAGCCCAATTGTATTCAATGATGAACAGAATTACAGATCTAAGAGAGAGAATCTCAAATATTACAGAGAATGAATACAAAGTTATATGGGAAAAATCAATCAGTTAGCAACACAGAGCTAACTACTATTTATACTGCAACGGACATCTTAAAGCTACAGTACAAAGAAGAAAGACTAATAAGAACATAACATGTGTCCTAATTAGTTTATAAAATACTAAGTAAAGTATTTCGTCATAAGTTCTGAACAGGTAGTTCAGAACTTCTGAACATTCTTCTGATAAAGCTTCTCAGATCTTCTGACTCCTTAACTCAGACATCTGACTTCTCTTTCCACTGATCAATACTTCTGAGCTTTCACAGTCAGACCTCTGACTTCTCTACTCAGAACATTTGAGTCTTCTTATCAGATCTTCAACACTTGGTTTATTGACAAAACTTCAGATCTAACATAATGATTGAGATTTTTGAAAGGAAGGAGTTTTTGTCCTACTTATTGATCATGTTGATAACCTTGATGAGACAAATCGGAGATTATCGAAATTATTAAAATTAATATCAACTGATCCATCTTCATGTTCAATAATATTAGATATGTGATTTGAATTATCTATAGGTTTCGGAATACCAATATCTTGGAGATTCCAGTTACAAGATTGAGTAATTTCATTCCATTTAAGTCGTTTAGGAATTTTAATTTTAGTATGTTGAGGGTTGGCTTCAAATATTAATGTTTCATCTCTAGGGCTTGATATCTTAGTTTTTGGTTCAATGGTTGAAGTCATAGTTTTGTAACATACTCTGTAGATTACAGCTATAGGTTTAGTATTTTCTTGGAATTCTAAATTTTTTGTTTTGATAGTGAGAACTAAAGTATCTAATATATTTGGATCAAATAATCCTACTGAGAAGTTAGGATAGCAATTAAAATAAATCAGACCATTTGAGACATTAGTTTCTGCCATAGCGAGTATAGAATTTTGAAAATTTGTATGCCTAGCATCTCTAAGTATTAATAATACTGGGGCATCTATTCCTAGTCTAAACAAAGGTTTTATAACAACTTGAACTAATCCAACGTGTAAAAAATTGTATTTTTGTCTATGTTGTATTATGGATGATTTGGATAAGAGGGTAATATTATTATAATCTCTATTGATTGATACAGTTTGTTCTGTGGTTTTGATTGAATATCTTTGAAAATAATCAAAAGTTCCTATTTTATAAACTGTTTTAACATCTTGTTTGGGAATTGTCCAATTTGTTAAACTTTGCTCAATATTTGAAATATGAATTTCTGAAGAGTTCATACTAAGATCATTTTCTTCTATGTTATCAGTTTCTGAAGAATGTTTCTTGGCGAATAAATTCATAACTTTATATTTTTAACAAAATGTATTTAAAGAGTTGTTTTAAGAGAAAGAAAATCGTTTTCTTTTAAATACTTCTTGAATAATCAGAGGGACCACCCATAAATAGTCGTGGTACGGCTGGGCGGCTTACCTTCTGCGCCACTTACGCTAATCCAACCGACTGGGCTGACCAACACCGACATAAAAAGGCTGACCAACATAGACCTCCAATTCATTTTAAAAGAATATATTTTCTTAAATTTAAAACTATCTTTAAATATACCTTGAAATTTTTTACAAAGTTGAGTATTCATCTACCAATTCCCACCGTTTCTGGCTCTGATACCGTTCTGCTCTCACTGCAGGATCGTTTGGAAAACATTCATTATATATATATATATATATATATATATATATATATATATATATATCTCGTCGATATATATACGCTTATATATATATATATATCTCGGTATATATATTTATAGATACTAACGTTTTCATCGTTTTTATCTATACTTATATATTTCGTGTGGGTTTAATTTTCTACGTTAGAGAATTATTGTTTAACATCTAGATTATTGTTATTCGCGTTTGTTGTTGGGTTTATTGTGCATTTGGATTTCTACTCGTTTTGGGACCTTAGAAATAACTTGTGAGCTTCTCGTATTTTTGGCACGATAAATTTTTCGTAACAATTGGTATCAGACCTTCGGATCTAGATTTGGGTTTGTGTAGAAAATATACATAAACTAGTATACACATTTTGTTTTCTCTATGGCTGAAGTAGAAAACCCATTTGGTACTGGTCCCTCTAACTAGTCCCAAAAGCCGTACAATAAGGTACCTTTAATTTGTCCGGGGCTGGGATTTGTATACTTGGAATGGGGACGGTGACTTTGGTAAATGGCAGTTCACAACATCCGCAACACTCAGGAAAAATGGAGTCCTTCCCGTAGTATTTGCTAAAGATGAGTTAGACCCCAATATGTCTGACCTTAAGGCTAAAGAAATGGAAGCATGGGCATTTACTACTTTGCAGATGGCTATGGGAGATAATGTTATATATGAGATTGTGTCTGAAAAGACAGCTGCAGGTATTTGGAGCAAGCTTGAGAATTTATATCTCAAGAAAACTTTGACCAACATATTGTTACTCATTCGGTCGTGTATCTTCTTCAAAATGAAGGAAGGCACAACAATTAAAGCACACATGACCGAATTCGAAGACATCATCATGAAGTTGAAGGCAACAGATGCACTTTTTGCAAATGATGAAGAAGCACTTGCTATGATCCTGTTGTATTCACTTCCCGAGAAATATTCCCAATTCACTAACAGATTTATTTACGGAAGAGAAACTCTTTCTTTGTCTGATGTGAAAACAGGAATGATTTCTGAAGATAAAAGAATCCAGATGTGAATCGGTAACAATCACAGAGAGAATATTACAGTCAAGGCCTATTTTCTGACATAGGCTGAGACGGTCAGCAGTCTTCAAGAGGAAGAAACCATGGGCGCTATCCGTCTTGCCGACCTGGTTCTCGGGAAAAATCAAAGGCGCGTGGAAACTGTAATTATTGCCACAAGCCAGGCCATTGGGTGAAGGACTGTCCGAGTCTTAAAAACAAAGACAATGCGGACACCTCCGCCGTTGCAGCCAAAAAGGAGCTAGATGGATTCTCTGCCACAGTTAAACCACCGCAAGTTGACAGGCGATGGGTGTTAGATACTGGTGCATCTTGCTACATGACACCATTTCGGGACTGTTTCTCTACCTTCAAAAAAGTTGAAGGTAACAGTATTTATATGGGAAACAATACTTCGTGTGTCACTCATGGTATTGGTACTATGCGGATCAAGATGTTCGATGGATATATTTGGACATTAAATAATGTCAAATTTGTTCCATCCATGACTTGTTCCTTGATCTCTGTTGGACAACTGTCCAAATTAGGTTGCAACATTCGTATTGAAGACGAGAGTTTGGGCATCTCTAGAGAGAGTATCACCGTAATGAAAGGCGAACGGGCGGAAAAATATCTTTTCCATTTGATTGGCGAGACTATTTCTTCTGAATAATGTGTGGCCGATATTTCTCAGAATCTCGATGTTGATTGCTTATGGCATCTTAGTTTGGGTCACACATCCGAGAAGAACTTGGAGATTTTGCGCAATCAAAAACTCATTAAAGTCTTTGTTCCTGCTAGCCTGGAGTTTTGTTCGGGATGTGTCAAAGGAAAGCAGACGCGTGTTTCTTTTGGTGTTGGAAAACACAACACTAAAGAAATCCTTGATTATGTTCATACAGACGTCTGGGGACCATATAGTACTCCGTCCCTCAGTGGAGGTAAGCAGATGGCTATGGGAGATAATGTTATATATGAGATTGTGTCTGAAAAGACTGCTGCAGATATTTGGAGCAAGCTTGAGAATTTATATCTCACGAAAACTTTGACCAACATATTGTTACTCATTCGGTCGTGTCTCTTCTTCAAAATGAAGGAAGGCACAACAATTAAAGCACACATGACCGAATTCGAAGACATCATCATGAAGTTGAAGGCAACGGATGCACTTTTTGCAAAAGATGAAGAAGCACTTGCTATGATCTTGTTGTATTCACTTCCCGAGAAATATTCCCAATTCACTAACAGATTTATTTATGGAAGAGAAACTCTTTCTTTGTCTGATGTGAAAACAGGAATGATTTCTGAAGATAAAAGAATCCAGATGCGAATCGGTAACAATCACAGAGAGAATATTACAGTCAAGGCCTATTTTCTGACATAGGCTGAGACGGTCAGCAGTCTTCAAGAGGAAGAAACCATGGGCTCTCTCCGTCTTGCCGACCTGGTTCTCGGGAAAAATCAAAGGCGCGTGGAAACTGTAATTATTGCCACAAGCCAGGCCATTGGGTGAAGGACTGTCCGAGTCTTAAAAACAAAGACAATGCGGACACCTCCGCCGTTGCAGCCAAAAAGGAGCTAGATGGCTTCTCTGCCACAGTTAAACCACCGCAAGTTGACAGGCGATGGGTGTTAGATACTGGTGCATCTTGCCACATGACACCATTTCGGGACTGTTTCTCTACCTTCAAAAAAGTTGAAGGTAACAGTATTTATATGGGAAACAGTACTTCGTGTGTCACTCATGGTATTGGTACTATGCGGATCAAGATATTCGATGGATGTATTTGGACATTAAATAATGTCAAATTTGTTCCATCCATGACTTGTTCCTTGATCTCTGTTGGACAACTGTCCAAATTAGGTTGCAACATTCGTATTGAAGATGAGAGTTTGGGCATCTCTAGAGAGAGTATCACCGTAATGAAAGGCGAACGGGCGGAAAAATATCTTTTCCATTTGATTGGCGAGACTATTTCTTCTGAATCATGTGTGGCCGATATTTCTCAGAATCTCGATGTTGATTGCTTATGGCATCTTAGTTTGGGTCACACATCCGAGAAGAACTTGGAGATTTTGCGCAAGCAAAAGCTCATTAAAGTCTTTGTTCCTGCTAGCCTGGAGTTTTGTTCGGGATGTGTCAAAGGAAAGCAGACGCGTGTTTCTTTTGGTGTTGGAAAACACAACACTAAAGAAATCCTTGATTATGTTCATACAGACGTCTGGGGACCATATAGTACTCCGTCCCTCAGTGGAGGTAAATACTTTGTTTCGTTTATTGATGATTTCTCACATAAGATTTGGGTGTATGTGTTAAAGTTAAAGTCAGATGTCTTCGATATGTTCAAGACTTGGTTGGCACGAGTAGAGGTCGAGACTGGCAAGAAGTTGAAAGTGCTTAGATCTGACAACGGTGGAGAATTTACTAGTGGTTACCTCAAGGACCTTTTTTCGCATAAAGGCATCCACCGTCACTACACCACTCCGGGTGATCCTCAATCTAATGGTGTGGCCGAACGGACGAATAGGACTTTGCTTGAAGGTCCGATGTATGTTGTCGACATCGGAGTTCCCCAAATCTTTCTGGGTCGAAGCACTCTACACTGCAGTGCACATTATCAATAGGTTACCATGTTCGACCATCGGGGGAAAGATTCTGGAAGAGGTATGGAGAGGTAAAAGAAACATTTGTTTGAAATGCATACGTGTATTTGGTTGTCCTGTTTACGTTCATGTTTCAGGCCAGGACAAGTTGGATCCTAAAGCCACCAAAGGATTCTTGCTCGGCTATACAGATGGTATCAAGGGTTACCGAATCTGGAACCCCTTGACTCGTAAGGTGATTCATTCTCGACATGTCACGTTTGATGAATCGGTCGTGTTAAAGTCACAGGATACTCAGTCCTCTCAAAATCCGGAAGTCGTCACTACTATTGCTCCTACAGCCGATGATGTGGAGCCAATAGCCAGTCCTAATATTCCCAGTTCATCCGTTCCTGAAACTATTCCAGAATCACCCGAAAATGTTGAAGAAGTCATTCCGCCAGTGACTTCTACTAGTGATTCTGAAGAAGAGATTTTGAATGATGGTGGAGACCAAGGCGATACAATCCCAGTTATTGCACCTACCAGCTGTAGTCAAAGGACTATTCGTCCGCCTAACAGGTATGGAGATTGGGATTTTGCTAACATGAGTTTTACAAATCAGCTGGAGTTTGCTTTGCATGTAGGGCAACAAGAGCCGCTTGATGCAAAGGAGGCGTTGGCCTCAACCCATAGATCGAAATGGCTTGGTGCCATGCAAGAAGATATGGAAGCTCTCTCGAAGAACAACACTTGGGACTTATGTCCATTGCCGAAGGGCAGCCGTGCTATTGGTTGCAAGTGGGTTTTCAAAATCAAAGATGACAATCGGTACAAGGCTCGTCTCGTTGGTAAAGGCTTTGCACAACGAAAAGGTATCGAGTATGATGATATTTTTGCTGCCATTGTTAGACATACATCTATTCGTGTTCTTTTAGCGATCGTGGCTATTCATGATTTGAAGCTAGAACAGTTAGATGTGAAGACCGCCTTCCTACACGGAGACTTGGAGAAAACTATCTATATGAAGCAACCTGATGGTTTCGTTTCCGACAGCAAACCAGAATATGTATGTAAGCTCCAGATGTCTCTTTATGGACTTAAACAGTCGCCTCGTCAATGGTATAAGAAGTTTGATTCGTTTATGCAAACTCTAGGATGCTAGCGCAGTGAAAAGGATGCTTGTGTCTATCATAGACAAAGCGGTGGTATTTTCACTTACTTACTTCTTTATGTAGATGATATGCTTATTGCCTGCAAGAAGCGGTCAGAGATCGAACGTCTGAAAGATAAGTTGAAGTCAGAATTCGAAATGAAGGATCTTGGCGCGGTGCGGAAGATTTTGGGCATGGAAATCGTGCGGGACAGAAAATCCCGAACACTCGCGTTGACACAACAAGCGTATATTCAGAAAATTCTAAAGCGGTTGAATCTTGATTGTGCCATGACCTCTAGCACTCCGCTACCAAAGCACATCAAGATTATAAGTGAAGATTATCCGAAAGGATGACAAAGAGAAGGTCGAAATATCAAAGGTTCCATATGCTAGTGCGGTAGGGAGTCTCATGTATGTCATGGTGTGTACCCGTCCCGATCTCGCACATTGTGTCGGAGTGGTCAGTCGGTTTCTCGCGAATCCAGGTCGATCACATTGGGCGGCCGTTAAAACGGCCTTCTAATACTTGAAGGGAACCGAGAAACATGGTCTTATATTTGGTTTGCACAATGACTGTGAAATTGTTGGATATTGTGATTCTGACTATGCAGGTGATCGAGTAGGTTGGAGATCCACATCCGGTTATGTATTTTCCTTGGGTGGAACAGCCTTCAGTTGGAGATCACGGTTACAGTCTATTGTTGCATTGTCGACCACAGAAGCTGAACTTGTTGCGGCGGTTGAATCTGCAAAGGAAGCGGTCTATTTGAAATAACTGATAAATGACTTAGGCTTCGAGCAACCTTCCATACGCATTCTCTGTGATAATTAGAGTGTCATCTATTTGGCAACTATTTTGGCTTTTAGCTCCCGGACAAAGCACAAAAATGTGCGTTATGCATATCTTGTTAGATTACATGAAGCGAAGGTCGTCTATTTGAAGAAAGTCCTGACAGACGACAATGCCGCCGATATGTTCACTAAGGGGCCGTTTACAAAACGCTTACCCGGGTAAGTGCTTACCAAGTCATATTAGCTTACCGGGTGAATATGGCAAGGACTAGAATCTTACCCGGTAAGAGTGGAAGCAAGGACCGAGAGTCGAAAGCAAGTAACGAGAGTCTTACCCGGTACGTGAGTGCGATGGCTCTTACCACGGTTAGCGCTTACCGGCTAAATTGTGGCATACGATGCCATTTTGGTGGACTCAAATCTTACCCAGAAAGTAAGTGATAGTGTTGAATTTTACCGGTAAGTACTTACCCGGGTAAGTGATTAGGTAAACGGCCCCTAAGTCGCTACCGCCAGCTATGTTTGGGCACTGCTCAAACTTGATCCAGCTCCGTTTGTGTTACTGTCGTTGGGCACTTTGAGAGAAAGAGAAAGTATTACCACAGGTGACAAAACGACATCTTTGGGGAGTTATTACTTGGAACGTGTTCTTGGAGTTGTTGAACTCGTTTGTTTCATTGAGATTGCACACTTGAGGATTTTTTGCTTTTGGATTTTACGGGTGATGGCCGAGCCGAAGCTCGTCATGGTCAAAATGCATTTGGTTACCTCGTGTCAATCTCTATCAACTATTTGTTCGTGCCTTGGTTTCGTCGGAGGATAACGTGCATCATGGTGGAGTGTTATAATATGCTACACGTGTCTTTATTCATAAGGAAATTACCAAATTGCCCTTTTGCTTGGTCCCTAAGTTTGGTAACAAATTACCAAAAGGCCCCTCCATCTCTTTATAAATTTAAGCTCCTGGATGCTTGTTTCCACACACCAAAAATAGGAAGACAACTTCCATTTTTCTTCCTCCTTGTCTCCTTTAGTTAATATCTATTACTACCTTAATATTGGTTTTAACCAATTGTCTTAAAGACAACTCGCAATGCACAAGGTACAACCATTTTAAGCATTAAATCTAAAAAACTCTTAATTACAAGTATGAGTGCATAATGTACAAGTGTTTTTAACGGTACCACCACATACACCGATTTGGTAATGTGCAGCTTGTTTTTCAGAGACAGACCGCTCATTTCCCATATTTCGTCTCCTGTATTCTGAATTCAAATTTCAAAATTACTTATTGGCTCTCAAATATTCAAGCCGTGTCTCTACTGTTTCTTCTCTTCTTCTCTCAAAGACCAAAAGTTTTTTGTTTTCCTGAAAGAGTGAATTAGCGACTCGGGGTGCTCTCTACGATTCACATGGTAAGATTTCTCATACGATTCAAATCAGGTATATGTTTTTTTTAGGGTTTCTAACTCGATTTCTAATCGTGATTTCTCGCACGGTTCTAATCTCTTACTTCTAATCATGACAACTTGTTTTAGGGTACTTAATCTCGATTTCTAATGTTTTGTAGACCAATATTTGTGAATGCATAGGCTTCAAGGGCTGGGACATCAAGGCTTTGGTGTAAATAAGGTATTAGAACTGATAGCGTCCAAACAATGGGACTCGGAATTTCATTGTTCTTTAAGTTTCTATGGTTTGTTTGCAGGTGCATTTATTAAGATCGAAATATTCCTGCAAGAACTAGGAGATTTTGGGGTTTAGGGATGGGATTTGTTCATTCTCTTATCAATCTGGTAATATTTTATTTTAAAAAGTTATTTTAGTCACGTCCTCAATCAAGCATGGATTCTCTCCCGCTCTCAGGAAAATTTCCCACACCATTTTCAATTTTGGTTTTGGATCTTCGGCTTTAGTTTGTACCTCACGATCTGGTTATTTTGTTTATTGTTGTTTTAGAATCTTATATGGAACCATGATTTATCGATACCATGCTTCATCTCTTCATCATTCTTTACCAGGGTTTCTGGTCGGGTCTCACTCAAGTCATCATCAATTTCGACTCTCTCTAGAAGGGTCTTCACCATCGTGAAGGTATGGTTTTAATCAAAACAGGTTTGTTTTGTTTTGAAAGTTTCTCTTATTTGTTAATCTTCCATTTGATGTAGTTTTTAATATATCTTGACTTTATTGATGTTGAAGTTAATGGTTAGTGGGTGATTTGGAACTAAAATCATATTTTTTGTCATGTGAGTATCTTTCAAATCTGGCCACTAACCTATTAATGTATATACAGTTTACACGAAGTCTTTTCTGAAGGTTTTACAAGTTTTGCATTGAAAGATTTGAAGTTGGAGTTTTTAGTTTTGGAAGAAGGTTTTTGTTTATGTTACTAGGTATTTTAGACCAAATCGACAACATAACCTTTGAGGTACAAAATGGTGTTTAATCCTAATTCATTAGACCTTTTAGCAAATTGTGATCATTATTAGATTTAAAATTGTAGCTTGGTATTTAGATAAATAGTGGTTAAATTTGTAATCAAATTTATACCAAATTTGAAAAGATTCTACTACATAGAGCAGTGAATAACTTTACAATTTGAAGAAACAAATATTGTATCAAAACTTTCTATATTGATCATTATACTTTAATTTGAATTTTCAAATGATGTATAACAAGGATTTGTTTACAGATCGACTCTTTGCCTCTAATCTTTCCTTTGTCCTATATGACATATTCAAATTGGCTATCTGTGTCTACCTTTTGGCTTTCGCTCTCTCCAAATCTTGGTTTTCCTTGTACTATCTCATCTCTTGGAGTGGAAAAATTTGAAGCATTCATGGGAAAAGCTTTGAAGGAAACCTTTGATTTCAAATGCAGATTCCACGTGCTAATGAGCTTAACAAGTTTGGCTTTTCATGTGCTAATGCATTTTTTATATAGAACCTTTAGTATTTGCAGAAAAATGGTTGCTATAAATTCTATAAATCCAAGAACTTTTGTAAGTTAACATGTACACTCCCATAATTCCAGTGTCTAATATGTTTTGTTCGGTTTTTGGTGGTTTTATGAAAGTTTTTCTACATAATCTATTGGGTTGTTTACTAATGTTTGTGCAAGGAGGAGCCTTCAGATTTGGTTTCTGATTTTACCTCTATTTATTATTATAGAGTTTGTGCTCGATAACCTAATACTTGTCAGTTTAACTCTTGGATCTGCTGCGAAACTGTCGCATGATCTTTAGATGTTCCTATGTTTCAAAGGTTTTAGTGAGTGGAGTTGCTAGGAGTTGCATGCTCTCTTTCACTCATATTTCATGTGTCGTATGTTGTATTTGTTAATTTTCTGCAGTTGATATTTTCAGGCAAAAGGGTTCTTATTGGGGGTTCCTTCAACTATTCTTCAAATATAAACTGCTTACTATAATCTACATGTGGTTTACTTGGTCAATCATCCATGACCACAAGGACGGGAGTTATAATTGGAGGAATTCAAAGATGAAGATCTTGTCTGTCTATAGTCCTGTTACACTTTTGGAATCTTGCAAATAAACTTCACTTTGTTTTTTGGCAGTGGCAGGGGAGCTTTATACATGGGGATGGAAAGATTATGTTCCGGCTAGGAAAGTTGTTGTAAACTCGCCTCAAAGTCAAGAGAAAGTTGTAGTTGAGAGGCAAAATTCATTTTTGACGGAACAAGGTAATCCGATTTTGACTCTATGCACCACTGATTGCAGTTGTTGTAACTATTCATTAACTTAAATTTCCAAGCGTACTATTGTTAGCCCTTGCTCCCACGATTCAATATCCACTGATGACATATCCTCTGGCGTGGACGATAAAGCAATTTGGGAAGAAGGTACAAAGATGAGACGTGTATCATCAACCAAACAAGTGGTTGAAAGCTTGTTGTCCGTTGATGAACGTCTCTCGGATTTGCCCTGTATTTTGTGGACATATAATTGACATTCACAGAGAACTTCCCGAAGCATTTTGCATATTGAGCCCCGGTGATTTTCAAATTGTTGCTTTTGTGATTTAATGTCACTAATATAGCATATTTGCATGCTTAGCTGTTAGTTGCCATATTAACTTTATTTATGTAATATCATGTTATACAATCATTTATACATGCGTTGGTTAATTACAAAGGTCTTTAGAATGAAATATAGTTTTTTTACTACATGTTGTGTTTAATTTTGTTTAATGCACTTGTTAAAGAGTGGGGAATTTACGATGATATTTATGAAGTTTTTACTACATATTTTTATAGGATTAAATTGGTGTTGCTCTTGTAGCTCAATAATAATTCACAGATGCAGTGGTTGTATGTACTAATTTTTGAGTGTTGCAAGTTTCTAGTTTTTACATGTTCCTTTTTATCTTATTTCCTCAACTTGATGTAGATACGTTGACCCCATTAGTTGATGCATAGATAAGTATTCAAGTGAAAATAAATGTATGTAAAATGATGTGTATTATGTAAAATTCATGTCTGTTGCAACATAATGTAAGGTGCTGTTTGTTTACCTCTTAATAGTTCCATTAAGAGGCAACCTCTGAATCGCTAAGAGGTAAATCTTGTTTGGCAAAAAAAAAATGTTTGCCTCTTAATGGTTCTAAAACTCTCTGAATGATTTAGCATCCTGGGCATCCCTTAACCATTCATCACCCTGATTTAATTCTAAACAATTACCAAACAACCATATTTCATTTTGCACTATATAATAAAAGTCGCTTAATTATTCTACACAAAACCATTCAGCAATTGCCAAACAACACCTACAAGTTTAAAGGAGGCTTGGATGGTTATGTTTGTGGTTTACCTTGTATGGGGGACTTTTAATGAATAGCAATTGAAGGTGCTTGGATAATACGTTTAAAGTTTCACGTTTAAAAAAACTAACCAATAATAAGTGATAATCATGTATAATACGTTTTTATCGTTACTAATACAAGTAAAGTCTGTCTCTCATGGATTCAAACTTGAACTATGTTTTGAGCACAGTCATTCATCCCGTTTGTCAAATGAGTTACACACCCATGAGCTTTTCATTTTCAATTTACAATAAATTTTCATACCCTACTCATCCGGTGCATTGCACGGGCACACTACGAGTAGATATATATATATATATCTCATTGATATATATATATATATATATATATATATATATATATATATATATTGTTCGATATATATAGAATATATATATATATATATATATCCAACAATCTCCCCCTTTGAATCGAAGTTCAATTTCGCGCCAGTTCGGAACATATCTCTTTCGGAGTGCAAAAAGAATCTCGAAGCTTCTGATGGCTTTGCGGAACTCGATTCGGTCTTCAACAATTTCCAAGGCTTCACGGGCGTTTACCTCGTTAAGGCTTACGACAAACGATTTCCGGATTTCTTTCTCCTTGGTGATTATTTCTCTTAAAGCATCTCTGACCTTTAGTAGAGTTCCGTCGCAGAATCTTTCAACTTGACTGAAGCAGAGAAACTTCTTTTCGTTCAGCTCATTGAGATAGATGATTCCGAATTCTGGTTGCATCAGCATTGTGAAGGCGGGGTACATCTTCAGTTCAGGGGCTTTCTGATCGGGTTTCAACAGATTTATTTACTTCGTCCGGTGCTCGACTCCCATCTGAAAATCAGTAATATAAGACATAGTGATTTTGTATTTCAGGAATCGCTTTACCGCTTCAAGCGCTTTGGTGATGTGGAGCGGTCGGATTGTTCGGGTTCGGAGGTCTTTGAGGATGGCATGGAAGTCATTCAGTCTGAGATTCTTGAAGTCTTCTTCAGAAAATATCCATTTTTTCCCGTCTTCTCGTTTGACAGTAAAGATTGGGTACCAGATCTTCAGAATGCAATCGGACCTGATGTTGATAACTTCGGTAATCTTGTGCTTGGTTCGGACCTGACTGACTGGTAGACTCCTTTTCATGATCTCTAAGTATTGTTTCTTGTAAACGTCATCGAACTTTGCTAATCCGAGGCAGAAATTTGGATCAAGCACTCGTAGTTTATGGACGAACAACCTCTTCAGGGAGTCTTCAAGGAAAGGGATCAGGTTTATGATTTTCTCCCATCTGACAGGTTGTGGGGGTTGATCAGAAGCAGTTTCTGGCTGAGGAGACGTCGGATGTGCTGGTGTAGAAGTCTCGGGTAGAAGTTCAGCATATGCGGACGTACTCTGAATGGATTGCAGAAGGAACTGATCGTAATCAAAATCGTCTTCAGCTTCGGTCGGGAAGATCAGGTTTGCCTCGGAGTTTATTGCACTGACGGCTTTTTCATACCATGCATTTTCAGTTTCCGGGTCGATCTCAGATTCAAGATCTATCATGTCAAATTCTGACTGTTCCGTTACTGAGTATCCGACCAGTTCTTGGGATTCTCCCTCGGGATTTTAAACCGTTGGGTCTTCTTCGTCTGAGATGTCCATGTCGATAACCATATCGACTAGACTTAACTGATTGTGTGGCTGATCTTCTGCTGGTGCCACAGTTGATGGTTCCGGTTGAACCACTAGAGTAGTATCAATCGAGATTGTTTCAGACTAGGATAATCACTTACGCTTGTTCTCCCCCTCACGGTGATCAGGATCATCCTGGTCATCGTGCGGGCGTTTGAGTCCGCCAGCTTGACTTTTGCAGGTTTCTTCGAGTGAGGCGACCCTGTCGGACAAGGTGGTAAGGGCGTTCTGAACGTCCTTTAGGGTGGAGTCAAGCCGGTCCAATCGGGTGTTGTCGGATGATGGTTGAACAGATACTTGTGATCGGAGCACGGAAATTAGATCTGCTTCGGTTGAGGAGTCAGTGTTGGTGTGTTGGAGCAGTTGGGCGAGAAGCATAGTCTTTAGCTCATCCACCGAGTAGGATTGCTGAACAGGTGCCGATGGAGGTGTTGGTGCGGTTTCAGGTTCGACTAGTTTCTCCTTCCCCTTAAGTAGGCTCTTGACTTTGTCGAGCTCCGTTTTGAACTCCTGTGCCATCGCTTCGCGGACAGCCTTTAAGGCGCCGTCCAAGTACGTCCTTGACACAAAGTCGGGTAAGTCACCACCGGGATCACTTAGATTACCAGTTGAGGTCACAACTGTTGACATAACAGAAGTGCCACCTACGTTCATAGTTGGCGTGATGTTACTTGTGGTAGGATTTCCGTCCGATCCTTGTAATCCGCTCGGAGGCAGACTTACTACAGACGTTCCGATCGGGTCACTTAGAGCACCGATGTTAGCAGATGTAATGACTTGTGTCCTAGCCAAAGATGATGTTATAAAATCAAAGGGCTCTAGACTCAATGGTGCACTGAAAGAAGTCGATAACGGGGGAGGTTGTTCTCTATTTTCAATATCGAAACTCTTCGAGTAAGAGAACGATAGACTTTGTGCTAATTCCCCGTGAGAATTTGAAACAAATGACTTTTAAGAGTCACTTGAGTGGCTAGGGAGGTTGTGAATTTGCGTCGCTAGGTCCACGACGGCTTCTTCAATGTCTCGTCCCAACGGATGAGACGAGGCAGTAGATATGGCTACCTGGGCGACACGGGCTCGGTTACGCTCATTGTCTGCTCTATTTAGGAGACTCTCTCTCGTTATTCTTTTTAGATCTCCATTCTCTCTGCCTCACCTGTTCCAGATTTTTAACTAAGTCTCCCTCCTCTCTCCTTATGTCTCCCATATTCGGCTCGGGGTTAGGGATTTTGGAGGGTGTGGGTGAGTTGGATGGAGTTTCCTCGGTCATAGGCGGGCGACGTCCGATACGGGGTGGTATCATAGATATATGGATGGCTCATTCTGTATCGGAGTCGGTGGTTTCAGAATCCAAGACTTCGGTTTGGGTGAACAGTAATATGAGTTCAGTGGTGTCGGTTTCGGGGTCTTAGTCAAGCATTGGGGCAGTGACGACCAGGACCTCATGTAGAGTAGTCGACGGTCCGGCGTCATCGGTGGTACGGGTTTTTGTGGGCGCAGAAGTCGAAAGAGTGACTTCTGGCTGGATGGGTTGGGTTTGGATCGAGCTGTGCTGCTCTATTTCAATAACTCCTTCTGCAGCTAGACCTGCGGAGTTAGATGTGTGGGTTGCACTGGGAGGGGTGAGGGATGTGTGCCTTCTTCATCTTCGGCATCTTTTTCTTTTTCATTTTCTTTTCCTCCAGATGTTTCTATCCTATCCTCTATTGAAGTTCTTTGCTCTGTGCCTAAGAAGTCATACATTTGATGAGAGTCGTATAACTTCATGACATGTGGATGATAGAGACCTTTTCGTATCCAGACAGCTTCTTCTTCGTCTGAATCTACCTCTGAGACCTCCATTCTTGTCTCTGTTACTTCATCTCTATTCCACTGAGCTTCTGTTTGTCCTATTTCTTCTGAAGTTGGGCTTGGACTCCTTCTGTGAACGTCAAATCCTTGCTGAATGAAGGGGTTCTGTAGAATAATAGGTGTCTCAGCTGATTGATCTCTGGGTGTTTGATCATCTTCTTGCAGATGTGTGTCAATGCCGGAAATAGAGAAGTATTGTT
The DNA here is from genome assembly GCA_033807775.1 of Saussurea involucrata. Taxonomy (NCBI): domain Eukaryota; kingdom Viridiplantae; phylum Streptophyta; class Magnoliopsida; order Asterales; family Asteraceae; genus Saussurea; species Saussurea involucrata. The sequence continues at coordinate 69,766,099 of CM066320.1, forward strand.
CTTCTGGGGAATGGTGGTCGAGAGGTTGTGCCGTCCACCCTGCTGTATTTAAAGTGTTGGCAATGTCGGGGTTCTGTAGGAAATCGTTAATGTTTCCTTGGTGAGCAAATCGATCTGGGGATTGATGGGGCGATTGATATCCCTCTTCTGTCATTTCTTCTTCTACAGTTCTTTCTTCTTCGATTGCTTCCTCTTCTATGGTAACCAATTTCTCAAGTGATTTACCATGCTTCTTTTTGGTTTTCCTCCTCTTAGGTTTTGGTGCCCCTTCCTCTGTGGTTTTTGATTTTCTTTTCTTCTTCTGTTTTGGAGAAGAGGGAGGAGCAGAGGAGCCAATTTCTGTGGCATGAGGAGGTGAAGGTTGATCTTCTGCAGCGCTTGTAGAGGTGCCTTCTGCAGTTTTCCTCCTTTTTGATTTTGAAGAGGACTTCTTTCCCATGAGCTCTGCACGTTTGGCTATGAAGCTAAGTTGAATAGCCATGTGTTTTGCTAATTTGTTATCTTTTTCTTCTTGAGTGGAAAGAGGTTCTGAAATCCTTGTTCCTAGGGGGACACCTAAACGCGGGGGAGTCATAGGACTCGGTTTAGGAGTTCTATGATCGCGTATATACTCTTTCTTAAGGGTTTTATTCTTGGCATACTTCAGAAGTTTCCTTGACAAAGGTCTGCAGTGTGTGTAGCCATCTACATGATCAGTGGGAATATTTTTGCTCATTGGAAACTGTTTGGGAATTGGCCCTTCCATTGGCCATTTCTGTATTAGCAACAGAGGTTCGAACAAGACTCCCAGTATTCGTTGGAATTGCAGAGGTGGTAGAAACTTAGGATCGTTCTCTTTGACCCTTCTTGTGTTGTTCTTTCTGTCGATGGTGTTAATGATCTCTCGCATCATTATGGTCGCGTAATCCAGTGGGAGATCATAGTAAACCCCGTACATGATGGTTAATATCTGATGTGAGCTCTGGTCAATACTGCCTATCTTCCCTGTCAGGCATCTGTTAAGAATTGAGAACAAGGTGTTCCACAGAGGTGGTAATCTGCCTCTGAGGAAGTCATTTCTCTTCCTTAGTGGTGTGTTGTACCCAAGCAGTTCTAGGAAACGACAGATCTTGTCGTCTGTTGGTTGCTCTGCGTACTTCTTTAATCCAAGAAGACCCCTTGTTGGTAGGTTGAATTCAAGTGAGAACATTGTTCTATTGAACTTGATTTCCAGATGCTCAGATTTGTCGGGTTTTGAAATGTATCCTTTGATAAGAGAATCATCTTTATCAAATCGGCAACTTTGCCAAAACTGGTTCAGATATCTTACTGGAATTTTCTTTGGGGTTCTTGAGAGTAAAGGGAAGAGGATATGATTTTCCATTATGTTTAGAAGAATGGCATGGGCTTCGCCGAAAGCAGTGGGTGAGGGGACTAAATAGCAATTGTTGGATTTGATTGGTAGTACTTTTTCGAAATGATCCTTTGCTATGAAGTTTTGAAGATGTGTGGTTGGAGCAAAGTCTGCTGAATCGCCGGAATCTTCTAGTTCGATGTTTTGGGCAGGGTTGGGGTTTTCTGAATGTTCAGAATGAGCAGGTGAATGTTCTGGTGAGGTCGCCGGAGAGTGTGCAGGGGAGATAGCTTGAGAAGATGAAGCCATTTGGTACTGAGAATAAGAAATTTGCAGGTTTCGCCGGAGAAGAATGAGAGTTTGTAAAAAGTTTATGAGAGGGTAAGCTTGGTAATGGATTAAAATATATGGTAATGGATTAAAATTTGGAATCCGAACTCAAGTTAGAACGGCGGGTTCAACTTTCCACAGAAAACGTTCCATGTACGCCCAATGAAAATGGGACACGTAGGCCATGTCAGAGGATGACAGGACGTCGTGCGCGGCCCATTAATGCTAGGCGCGTGGGGTTATTCTTAGCCACATGTAATTTCACTCTCAGTAAAAGTAACCGTTATTACTACAGAAATGCCCAAGTAACAGATTGACAGAACTTCTGTAGTTTACAGAATTTCTGTGATTTTGAAAATCTTTGATGTGTATCCCTTTCTCATATATCTCATTGTTATCATGACTTCTGTGGGGTTTCTTTTTAACCAAAACGTTTTGTAAAGGCATTGGAGAGGATCAAATCGGATTTTTAGTTAAGAGTTTTTTTTTTACTCGCAGAGGTTTTGTGGCTCTGTTGGAACTTGCAGAAGCTCTGTGAGGGCCAGCAGAAGCTCTATGAGGGAAAAAATCTCATAACAAAAATTCTATTAATTTTTCTGATCATCAAATTTTTGATTTGTTTTAAGAGATATTTTTCGGACATATTTGAAAGTTGGTGTCCGAAAAAATTGTTAAGGAAAAAGTTTTGTTCGAGAAGGTCATGGTTAGTCTGTTTGGTTTCCGAGATAACATTCCAAAAGATCGATAGAGGTTAAAGTTGCGATCTCAGAGCATATTTCTGGCAGAGCTTCTGTTGAGCTCAACAGAAGCTCTATGACCTTTAATTTCTCATAACTCAAATTTTATGAAACTTTTTGATCTTTTGATTTTTGAAATGTTATCCACAGTATATTTAGGACATATTTGACAATTTGTGTCCTAGAAAACTGTTTTCAAAAACCTTTTGTGCGAGAGACATACCTTTTGGTTCTTCTTTTCTCGGCAGTGATGTCTGACTTCTGTCGATATAGATTCATCGACATTCTTCTTTGGCTTTCCCTTGAAAGTTTTATCTCTGTAGATCATTTCAGGGTCCCTTTTTGCTCCCCCTTGATCTAATCACCTCTGTAGATCAAGTAATTTCCTTTTGCTCCCCCTTGACCTATGCTTGGATCAAAGAATGATAAGTTTTGCATAGATCATAGGTCATTTTTTCCAGAGGTTCTGTAGGGGTCGTCAGAGGTTCTGAGTAGACTTACAGAAGCTCTGTGATTTTAAGAACTATTTAAGATTGAGAACTTATATACAGAAATAAATCAATTAAAACAAAAATAATAGAAATATATACATATTTACAGAAGATAAGGCTATACTTACAGAGGATTTTTACGTCATATTGATCATTCCTAACTTACCCACCAAGAAATTGAATCTTTTCTCGTCTAAAGCTTTGGTGAATAAGTCCGCGAGTTGGTATTCTGTGGGTACGAAATGCATCTCGATTGTACCGTATTCAACATGATGTTTCAAGAAATGGTACCTTATATCGATATGCTTGGTTTTTGAGTGTTGCACAGGATTGGCAGAGATAGCAATGGCACTCTTGGAATCACAGAAGATAGGTATTTTGAATAGGATGTGGCCGTAGTCTTTTAGCTGAGTCTTCATCCATAGAACCTGAGAACAAACAGCTAGCAGCAGCAACGTATTCAGCTTCTGCAGTGGATGTTGAGACACAATTTTGCTTTTTGGAGGTCCAACTGACTAGTTTACCACCTAGGAATTGACAACTCCCAGAGGTACTCTTTCTGTCGAGCATGCATCCTCCATAGTCTGAATCTGTATAAGCTTTAAGACTAAAACCAGAGTTCTGTGGATACCAGAGACCGAGATTTTTGGTCCCCTTTAGATATCTAAAGATTCTTTTCACAGCATCATAGTGTGATTTCTTTGGATTAGCTTGATAACGTGCACAAAGACATGTGGCATGCATAATGTCAGGTCTGCTTGCAGTTAAGTATAACAAAGATCCAATCATGCCTCTGTAGAGAGTGCATTCTACAGAGATGCCATCTGGATCTAAGGATAACTTATTTCCAGTGGCCATTGGAGTTTTCATTGCAGAGGTATCAGAGAGGCTATACTTGAAAAGAATGTCAGAGACATATTTGGCCTGATTTATAAAAATTCCCTCTGATGTTTGTTTGACTTGGAGTCCGAGGAAGAATGTTAGTTCTCCCATCATACTCATTTCAAACTCACTCTGCATGAGTTTTTCAAAACTTTTGCACTCTTCTGTATTAGTAGACCCAAAAATTATGTCGTCCACATAGATTTGTACAAGCATTATTTCACTGTTTTTACGTTTATAGAATAGGGTAGTATCTGTTGTACCTCTGTTGTAGCCATTTACTAGAAGAAAGGTAGAAAGTCGTTCGTACCATGCTCTTGGAGCCTGTTTCAGTCCGTACAGAGCCTTTTCAAGGTAGTATACATGCCTTGGGAACTTTGAGCTTTCAAACCCTGGTGGCTGATTTACGTAAACCTCTTCTTGGATTTCACCGTTGAGAAAAGCTGATTTTACGTCCATCTGATAGACTTTAAAACCTCTGTGGGCTGCGAAGGCTAAGAATCTTCTTATTGCTTCGAGTCGTGCAATAGGGGCAAAAGTCTCATCGTAGTCTATGCCTTCTTCTTGTCTATATCCCTTGGCCACGAATCGTGCTTTGTTTCTGATGACCACTCCATCTTCATCCTTCTTATTTATGTAGGCCCACTTAGTCCCAATGGCCTGTTTCCCTCGTGGCAGAGGTACTAAAGTCCATACTCTGTTACGCTCAAATTGCAAAAGTTCTTCTTGCATGGCGTCTACCCAATTTGGGTCATCTAGTGCTTCAGAAATCTTCTTTGGTTCTATCACACTAATAAAATTTGTAAAGAAACAAAAATTAGCAGTGGCAGACCTGGTTTTTACTGAGTCAGAAGGTTCTCCGATTATTTGGCTTGGAGGATGGCTTTTTGTCTACTGAGTGGTGCGAGGAAGATGGTCATCAATGTCATCGAACCTTTCTTCAGAAGCTTCTTGTGGATCTTCTTCTTGTATAGCCTCTGTCGTTCTTCTTACCTTGGTAGAAGATTCTACCATTTGTGGAATGATTGGTATGAGTGGTGGTGGAGTTTGTTCCTCTGAGGACGTATAGTCTTGGTCCTCAATTACCTCTGTAATTGGTTCTTCTGTGGATTGTGGAGTTTGTTTTTCAGCAGCTTCTGTGGTCGTTTTTCTTGATGTTTCATCTTCTGCATTTTCTTCTTCGGCATTTGCATCTGTAGTATTTATAGAAGAAGATGAAGCATTATTTGGACTAGTTAGAGTCATACCTGTAGGATTTTGTCCAACAGAAGATGGTTCTTCAGAAACTCTGATGGTTCCAACAGAAGGATCAATGTCATCGTGGAACATCTCTAAAAATAGAAGATTCAAGGCTTCTTTCGTTTGCGAGATGCCAGAGGTTTCTCTTTTAAGTTTGAGTTCTGAACGGATTTGCTCAGAAGTCATTTGGAAAGAATCATCAAAAGAAACATTGATACTTTCTACGATTTTGCGAGATCTTGTAAGGTATACTCTGTAGGCTTTGGAAGTGGCAGAGTATCCAATGAATTTTCCTTCGTCAGCTTTTACTTCAAACTTTCCTCTGGAATCTCTGTCGTTTAAAACAAAGCATTTACATCCAAACACATGGAAAAACTTGATGTTTGGCCGCCTTTTGTTGATCAGTTCGTAAGGAGTCTTGATGTGTCTTTTCACAATGGTTGACCGATTCTGTGTGTAACAAGCGGTAGAAATTGCTTCTGCCCAAAAGTTCATCGGTAATCCGTATGCTTATAGCATAGTTCTTGCGGCCTCCACGAGCGTTCGATTCTTCCTTTCGACTACGCCATTCTGCTGTGGAGTGCGTGCGGCAGAGAAGTTCTGTGATATTCCTTCTGTAGAAAGATAGGCTTCAATGACAGAGTTTTTAAATTCTGTGCCATTGTCACTTCTTAACTTCTGTATTCTGCATTCATAAAGAACTTGGATTCTTTTCATTAGATTAATCAAGATGATTGGAACATCCGATTTCTTTCGAACAAATTCAACCCATGTGAAGCGCGAATACTCATCAATTAAGACAAGTATATATTTCTTGCCACCTAGGCTCTGTATGGCAATAGGACCGCAGAGGTCGACATGAAGCATGTACAGAGGCCTAGTGCACGACACATCTGTTTTGCCTCTGTGGGAAGCTCTTCTGAGTTTTCCCATCTCACAGGCAGAACACAAGTGATCCTTATTAAATTTAACATTAGGCAAACCTTTAACTAGATCAAGTTTGACCAATTTATCCAAGGTGTGAAAGTTCAAGTGACAGAACCTGTTATGCCATAACCAGGCTTCTTTACTTTCGCAAGCTACAAGGCAAACTTTGTCCTTGGTTGTTGAACAAAAGTTCATTAGATACAGATCACCTTTTCTTTTGGCTCGCAGAAGTTCCATTCCTGTGTCTTCACTTTGCAGAGAGCAGAAAGTCCTTTTGAACAAGACATCAAATCCTGTATCACAGAGTTGACTTACACTGAGTAGGTTGTGTTTAAGGCCATTCACATATGCAACCTTGTATACAGAGACGTTTTCCTTCTGTATGACTCCATAGCCTTTGATGTGTCCCTTCTTGTTGTCTCCAAAAGTTACAGATCCACCATCGTGTGTTTCTTTGTACGTGGATAGTAAACTTCTGTCGCCAGTCATGTGCCTTGAGCATCCGGAGTCAAGATACCAAATTGGCACATACCGCTTCTGTAAGACAATCACAGAGACTTAGGTAGCCATATCCATATGGGTCCAATATTGTTAGAATTTTTCAAGTTTGCCTTAGCATTCTTGAAATACATTTTATCTTTTGTAGAAAGATCAGATTGTATCTCTCTAGGTTTTGACTTTGGAGTTTGAATTTTAGTGGAGAGTAAGCAATCTGGACTTGAGAAGTGATTTTTCAATCTGAACATGAGATCAAAACAATGACAATATTTAATATGAGACGTGATTTGTTTGAACTTTTCATTGAATTCATTGAACTGAGTCACAGAGGCATTACATTCGTTCTTAACATTAGATTTCATATTACAAGAAGATCTATGAATACTAGAATGTTTTTTGCAAAAATCTTGTTTAGGTCTTGCCTTCTGTGAGTCTCTTCTGTAGTGAACGTCTGTCTTCACTGTCACAGAGGAAAGATATTTGTTAGCTTCAGGCCTTAAAGGTTTTGAAAATTTTGAGCTTTTAGGATTTTCAGAGGCCTTTTTCAAATTATCAAGCTCTGTAGAGGTTTTGACTTGTATACACATTTTTAGAAAATCTGGACAGATAGGTATCTCTGTGATTTTCTCTTTTGGAGAAATTGTTCTGTTAAGAACCTCAGAGGAGAATTTAACATCCTCTGTGTCATAGTGAATTATCCCTGATTTAGAATCAGTCTCTGAGTCGTCAGAGGATGAATCGTCCTCATATACAGAGGTTGAGTCATTTCTTTCGATAGAGGCTGGATTTTCTGAGCATGTATCGTACGAGTTTTCTTCCTCTGTAGAAAAACTTTCATAGATGGCAGAGGTTTCAGATGAGATCTCTTCAGCGAGAATTTGATCTAAAGAAGATGTACAGAGATTTTCTAAAATATTTGATTTCAAAACTTCCAAAATTTCCTTTTCAATTGATCTTTTAAGATTTTCTTCTGAAAAGATGGGTTTAAACTCAGAAGCTTTTGCAGATAATTTCTTTTTGACATCTATCATACAGACAAAAGCGACCTGTGTTTGAGTCTCTGGTTTACCAAACTTAAAGATACCAATCTGATCTTGTGTTTTCAGATATTTCTTTGGTTTGATTCCTCTATTGACAGAGGTTGAAGATGATGAATCTGTGTTTTCAAACCACACATTGATCATCTTCGTATGTTTCCTCAAGTGAGGTTCTTCAGAGATTTTAACCCTTTTACTTACAGAGAGTGAGTTTGGAAAAATTGGTTTATTTGTTTTTCCTACCACAAACAGAGAAGACAGAGGTTTAAGTCTTTTGCCTTCAACACCTAGAGTAATATCATCGTACCCTATACATCGTCTTCCTATTTGTGAGTTTACTTTCTCATACACCTTCTGTGCATCTTTATAGTTTTTAAGTAAAACCTCTCTTCTGAGTAGATCTTGCCAAAGTACCTCTCTCTCTTTTTGAAAGTATTCTTTGAGAGCTCTTATGTCAGTTGTTTCACTCCTAGAAACTGAAAGCTCTTTAGTTTTGACTTTTAAAGCAGCGGTTAATTCAGAAATTTGCTTTTTTAAAGGATCTACATTTTTGCTCCAATATTTTTCTACTCTTTCCTTTTCTTCAAAAATTTTGGCTTTTTCTTGAGTGAGAAGCCTTACTTCTCTCTCATTAAAGGTGAGTCTTTTCTGAATACTTTCATTTATCTCTTTGAGTTCAATCAGTTCAATGTTAAGTCTAACTGAATCATTTTCTACATATTTAATACAAGAGGTAGAGTTTGAAATGGATACCTCATTGTCAGTGCCCGAGTCGACTTCTGCCATGCCACAGAACAGGGCATTGGTGGTGAGTTCATCATCAGAGGTAGAGTCTGACTCGAAGTCCTCCTTATTTGCTTCAGAATGTCCTTTGTTCGCCATTAGGGATTTTTGTGCATAATATTCAGCCTTCTTTTTGTAAAACGTTGAGTCCTTCTGTGGGCGATTTTGTCTACTTTTGTAATCTTTTGCGAAATGGCCTGGCTTGCCACAGTTGAAGCAACCTTGGGAGGTGTTTCCAGTTCGATCGTCGGACTTCTGTTGGTCTCCACCTTTCTCTGTTCGGCATTCGTTTGCATAATGACCAGGCTTACCACATTTGTAGCATTCTTGTGTGTGGCCTACCTTGTCATCTGACCTATGTCGGTCATTTCCTCTGTTGTTTCTGTCGCTCGACCTCTGTCGGTCACTTCTGTAGTCTGACCTCTGTCGGTCACTTGATTCGTCTCTTCTTTCATCATCTCTTCTATCTCTCTGGTTGTCTCTGCTATATCTGTCATTTCCAAAATTTCTTTGGTTACCTCTGAACTCTCTTGTCAATAGAGCCAATGATTTAGCTAATGACGCAAGAGTTATTTCTTCCTCTATCAGCTCGTCTTCTTCGCTATCAACCAACACTATCTTCTTCTTCTCCTTCTTTTTCTCCTCTGTTGCTCTCTCATTTCTTGGTCTCTCTGTAGTCTCTGTTGATTTACTAACCAATGCGTATGGTGCAATGGCTATTGTTTTAGCCTGTGCTATTTGAGGCTCTTGTGCAGCTAGTGTTCCATAGAGATCAGAGAGTGTCCATGAGTCTAGATCTTGGTTTGTTTGTAAAGACATAGACAGTTGAAACCACTCATCATTCAGACTCTTTAGAAACATGACGTTATTTTCTTCCGAGGTTCTGTGAATGCCAGACTTTCTACATTTGTTTATGAGAGAGTTGAACCTATCGTACGTTGTTTGCAGAGATTCTGTTGCAGAGGCTCTGAATGCATGATATTCATTTATGTACTGTGCCCTTCGGTTCTTCTGTGTTTTAGCACCCCCTTCCAACTGTCTTTCTAATTCTTTCCAGAGATCGTGCGCAGTTTCGCATGCATCTAAGGATTGAAAAAGCTCGTTGGGGATAGCCATTATCAGGATTCTTTTTGTTTTCTGTGTAACTTCATCTTCTGCCTTATCTTCATTTGACCATTCTTCTTTTGGTTTTGGTTTTTGATGTTCAGGGATTTTTGGAGATTCAGCAGTAGCTGGTACTCATGGTACTGCTATCATGGGAACAGGAGGAAGGTTGTAAAGATATTGTACTAGATTTTTTTCAGTACCCTCAAAGAAATGAACCATTCTTATCTTCCATTGAGGATACTCATCTCGTAGGAGAGTAGGAGGCTTGGTGAGTGAACCAACAGTAAATAAGTTATTTGTATTTGTCATTTTTGAGGTTCTGAAAAGATAGTATGATTTAAAGAGTATGAGTCTGAAGATCTGGAAAGTTTTCTGGGTTTGAACAGTTCCCAGAGTACACTTTAATGGAGTTTTAACCTAGAGATGAGGAATAAAAAATGATTTCTATCACTAATCTTGTAAAAACGAGGATCACTTGAAATAGAAAATCAAGCTTTGCTCTGATACCAATTGTTGGTTCCCGTTTTGCTTATACAAGATTATCAGATCTATTAGTTCGAATTTATGTTTGATGCGGAAGCGTATTTGAAGAACTAACAGATATGTTTGATAGATTTAGAACATAATATAAATAACCAGTGAACAGGAAATAATATCTCAAAGTTTACTGAATATATATATTAAGAACAGATTCAAGAACAGTGAGTAAGCAAAGCTTTTAAAACAGATATGACTCTCAAAGTGTTTAAAGCTATGTGTTCTTGAGATGTTTTTCTCTCTTGAATTCTTGTTTCGATTGTTCGATTGATCTATTGATTGATAGGAAGAACTCAACATGAGTCTTCCTTATATACTACTCTAAGGGGACCATAAAGCATATGCTACTATTCACAAAGGACGGTATCAATAGTTGGACGGATGGCATGAACAGTTGGACGTGCTGTATTGCATTTAATGCAGCAGACGTCTATTATGTACTAAGCCCTATTGAATCCAACCAGAGTTTGACACGTTGCAGTTGGACAGGGCATGCTACCATGCAAGTTGATGAACAGGTCCTGTAACAGTAGCAAGATATTATAAATATCTTTCAAGTCTTTGTTGAAGACCGCAGAGGCTCTGTGAAGTTCCACAGAGGTTCTGCGGTTTGGTCCTTAGAAGAGCAGTCTTCACCGGATTCCGAGTCTTTGGTCTTCTTTGCGCGTGTGACAGAGCTTCTGTAGGGCGCCTCTTTAGCTTCTGTAGCTTCTTGACCTTGATCTCTCGGTAAGTTCGGCAGAGCCTCTGTAAGAGGCTTTCTTCACTTAGCCTATTTTTCACTACTTCTAAATACTTCTATGATTAGGAAGATTGAAGCTAACACGAACACTTTCCATTCTGGCAGGATATTATTTAAGAACTTGAGGCCATTCTCTATGTTAGATCGAGTGATCTTGTTCTTGTGAAGCTCGTTCAGAAGAAGGCAAAATCGTTCATATTCATGAGTTATTGATTCGCCCTTTCGCTGCTTGAAACCGTCATATCGGGTGATGCAGCTGTTGACCTTCAATTGGTTTCCCACTTTACTCCCGCTTATCATCTTCTCGACTTGATCCCACATGCATTTGGAGGTATGCTTGAAGCTATCAATGGCCGTGTAGATCTCGTTTGGCAAACCTTGAACCAAATACCTCTTTGCATGTTGCTCTTCAGTGAATCGGTTCTGTTCATCTTCAGTCACCATGGCGAACGTCTTCGGTTTTCCTGCTGTGGAGGACCACCTTCGACTTGGGCAAGAACAACTTGCATTGGGGTTTCTTGTGGGCCTTCAGTGAGAACTTGCCAGATGTATTCGAAGTTATCTTTAGATTCGATAAAGATAATGAATCTGTCTCGCCATTGACTGTATTCGCCTCGATAGAGAGTTGTAGGCTTGGAGTCGGTACTGATAGCTAAGGCGTCACGAGACTTTGTGAAGTATGCATTAACGTGATCGTCAGACAGTAGTGTCGATTCAAGGTGAAATCCTAAAGCAAGGCACTACGAGTGATAGTCCTAACGCAGGGTCTAAGAGTGAAATTAACTAAGACTGGTAAGAAATCAAATCAGACTTACCGGATAGGAATCCGGATAAAGGTGTCTGATCAGGAAGTGTCCGGTCAGAATTGTATGTGAAGTGTCCGAATAACAGGAATTCCCGGATAAATCTGAGTTTACCGGATAACAGAAGGTTACCGGGTAAAACAAACTTACCGGATAGATAAAAAAAATAAAGTTACCCGATAACAATGCTTACCGGATGAGGTGTCCGGAAAGCTAGAGTGTTCAGATAAAACAAGGTTACCGAGTAACTTACCCGTGAACTTACGATGTCTGAAAACAGGAAAGATCCAGATAATGGTCCGGATTCTTGAACAATCCGGATAGCTTACCAGGTAAATGAATTTTACCGGAAACTAGAACTATCTGGTAGATTACGTCCGGATAGTAGCGAAATAAGAGAACTTACCGGAAAGATATGCGAAGTTCCGGACAGTGCGGCTGTGCGAACAAATCGAATCGAGGAACAATTAGGGTTGCTCGATTTCTTTCCTGAAAGGTTAGATATCGACTACAACACGAAAACTAACAAACCCAAATCAATTTCTAAGCAAAAAACAATGATTTTGAAGCAAAAATTTTGAACTTTTTAAAGAACAGAGACAAAAACCCAAAACACTGATTTGCTAAGAAAAACTACTCAATCAATCGAATTAGAATCTGGAAAGATGCAGAAATACTAATAGAACCAATACGAATCGAATGCAATAACCAGAATCACGCGATTTGACCAGAAATCAATTAATGAGATATTGGAATTTTAAGAACAGTCAACAAAAAAAACAACTAAAACTTACCAGAAACCTTTGAATCACCTTGAATCGAATCGTCTGTATGCTCTGATACCAATTGTGGATCCCAGATTAGTGCAAACAATATGAAATCAGTAAACAATATGCAATGAACACGATTGATTTCAATACTTCATCCCTATATTTCAATAACCATTCAGAGAATAAGGTTACAATGGTTATGAGACGATTCAGAACGATTAACCTAAACAATTAGGCTAAACAAACTTTAAATACCTAGGCCTAAACAACTAAGGCCCATGGCCCATTTACAAACAATAAGCCCATAAAGACAAAACCTTGAACTTCTATTCAATCTGATTTATTCCCAACAATATATATACACAAATATATATATATTTTGATCGTGAGGAAACCTTTTGATAGCCGATTAGTTGATCGAGAAAATCTCGATAGCCCGTTGTAATCTCTCCCGGTTGGTAATAAACACTTGCTCTCTTTTTTTGGTGGACGTATGTAACACCCCGAAAATCCTAACTCCAATTGTAAATGGATCCATTTAGATTTATTAAAGGGCAAGGTTAAAATCCATCTCTGCAAATAACCTTTTCCCATTTGTCTTCTTTGGATCTGATGCTGCTCGCCATGAACACTCGGTATAGGGTTGGCAAGAGTGACAGGGCGAGAATGCCATGGCACTCTCGCAGGGTCATAATCGCGACGGGATAATTGGCTGCATCAAGGGGGAACTCGCGGTACATCTTCAGCGATAGTGACCGGCGAGAATGCCTGGTCACAATCACGAGGTCATAGTCGCCGGGAAGAAAATGGCTGGGCAAAGGGGATTCTCGGTACCATTCTAGCGGAAGTGACATGGCGAGAGTGCCATGTACCAATCGCTTGGTCACTTTCGCCGGCGAGATTTTTTTAAGGTAAATATAAGGGCAGCGATGATCAGTCTTTTTAGAGAGTTCCATCTTATTTTCTCATGCCGTTTTCTCTCTTCTAAGGGCGATTTCTCAGCAGCAAAATACCCTCTCCATTTAATGCTTGAGTTGATTTTCTTTTGAGCATTCAATCCTTCACCTCTATTATCTCTTGGCATTAAAAAGCTTCTACAAGAATCCCCAAGTGTGTCAAGTGTGCAAACTCTAGGGTTTTCCTTATGATTAGGGTTCTTGTAAGGATTGGGGTTTTCTCTTTACAAGCCCTTCTTGGTAAGTTATCCTCAACCCTAATCTTTATTACGTACTATTGTGGATGAGTCTACTTTATTTATGTTCCATGTACTCATAGTTATGATTTTCCTTGTGACTAAAAGAAGGTGAGGATTTCAAGATCTTGTTGTATGAAGTGGTGGAAAAACTTAGATGTACATGATTTCTCACTTCTATCAATTATGATGGCTTACTATAAGGGTTTTGACATTGTTTCGTCAAAAGCTAGAGTTTAGTAAATTAGGGTTTTGATCTATTGGTGATTTTGGGTGTAATATGTTGAGGGAAATGATTCTAAGTGTTTGGGGATAAATACTTATGGTTGGAAACTTATGGATTTAGGTTTTGGAAGATTTGGACTTGAAGATGCAGACTTCTTCAAAGGAGCATACGTTTCGGAAAATCTAGATTTAGCTTAATCTAGCGAGGTGAGTTCAAGTTGTTTTCTGAAAACTTTGTACATGCCAAAATATGTGTTTTAAAGTATTTGTGTGCTTTATGTGAAATTATCCCTTGTTGAATTATTTGGTGGGTTTTGATTTAAATCAAAGTGTTGAGCTTTACAAATCTTATAAAACACCCATATTTGGGAATTTTGAGTGATGAATAAATCACGAGTGAAAGAGGTTTTGATAATCTATTGCTTAAGTGAATAGGATTTGGTCAAACTACACTTTAGTGTTTTGTGATTATGTGATAAATATGATGTGGTGTATCTTAAAGTGAGAACGTGTGGGTTGGGAATTTTGGTAAATCCGACCATGTGAGTGTTTTAATAGTTGTAACATTTATTTTGGGGCCGATGGCCAATTGAGAAATTAAAAGGTAAAGATTTTTGGGTAACGATGCATTTTGATTTACGTAACCGTGTGAGTGACACGTATTTAACCAAACGTCTATTTTGGCCTTAAAGGCTTGAATTATACTCAAATGAGTCTTTTGAGTGTTTGCTGGTTTTAGTGGCTCGGGGTGGAGTCTTGGATGTGCTATATGCTTAATTGCATTTTATTAGAATATGTGTCGGTTTAAGTGTTGGTCTTATGGGCTAAGACCGTTTGATGGTTTTGCACTCTTAGTACCCTTAGTACTAATGAACCTGGGTGAATTATATGCATTGTTGAGTTGTGAAAGAGTTGCATATACTTATACATATAGATGCATATATGATTTGACTTCATTAGGAAGGTAGCAATGAAGGGGTTGTGAGATTATCATACCCCGGAGCATGTGTTTGCATATTGTGGACTAGATGCATTACATTGGCATGATTTGATGTTGAAAAATGATAATCTTTGAGCAGAGGGCTCGGTTTTGGACTCGATTGAGTCCTGATGGCATTCGCCCGGTTTTAATAAGCTCGACGTGGGATTGGGGTTTGCATTGTATGAGTTGCATTATATTTGAGATTTACATGATTAGAATGCATTAGTTATTCTTTTGGGGTCATGTATTTATATTTAAGTCGAGTAAGCTTGTTGTGGATGGTGTGTTTTCCAAGGTAAAGATCCAGTAGGATTGAACTTGAGGGCTTGGACTAAAGACCTAGTATGGTTGATGTCTAAGAGGGGCTAAAGACCTAGTATGGTTGATGCCGAAAATGGACTAAAGACCTAGTATGGTTGATGTCTATGATGGACTAAAGACCTAGTATGGTTGATGTCTAAGATGGGCTAAAGATCTAGTATGATTGATGCCGAGGATTGACTAAAGACCTAGTATGGTTGATGTCATCTGTTTTCCACATCCAAGAAGCTTACTTGCATTTATTTAATCGTGGTTTAATTTATGTGTTTGCCACATTCGATGAAATCGGGTCTCCCCCGTCACCGAAGGGTGTTTATTTTGGGTATTTTATTTATCCGCGTTGTCGAGGTTATATTATATGCTTACGAACTGTTTTTCCATATTTGATGGGCGGATTTATGTTCCATCCTTATTGGATGTTTTAACTATTGGAGTTTTATTCGCTATGGCAATTATTTGTGAAATAATTATTTAATTAACTCTTGATGGAGTTTGGATTTGAGTCCATTGCAGAGAAACGATTTTCGTTGGAAGCTTTCCTCACAAGAGTTGTGTGCATTTGTAAATTGGGTTGTCGATGTTTTTATACAAACCCTTTTTGAAGATCATTTATTACGTTGAATCTTTTGGTTTATCAAATAATTTGCTCTTGATGTAAACTCTTGAACTCACTAGGCGTTAGCCTAACCTTTTTATTTGTCGGCATGTGCAACAGGTTCAGGTTGGGAATAGCTTTAGCTACACTGTGAATGGATGAGTGCTAGTAGAGTGCACAAGAAGTGAGATGCTTAGCGAAGTCTTCCGCACATATTTGGGATTAGCAACTTGTAAATGGGTTAAGTAACACCCGTCTTGAGATGTTAGTTGTGTAGTTTGTGACGTTCAAACTTTGAGGTATTTTTCAAGGATGTTTTGTAGAAGTGATTTTATCATCTTTTAGTTATTTTATCGAAATTACCGTTAGTTGCTCGTTCCAATTTTGAGGGTGTTACAACGTACACTATCACAACGATAATGGAACCACGTTAAATCCCGATGTTTTTGGTTGTGATCTTGCCATATATATATATATATATATATATATATATATATATATATCTCGGTATATATATTTATAGATACTAACGTTTTCATTGTATTTATCTATACTTATATATTTCGTGTGGGTTTAGTTTTCTACGTTAGAGAATTATTGTGTAACATCTAGATTATTGTTATCCGCATTTGTTGTTGGGTTTAGTGTGCATTTGAATTTCTATTCGTTTTGGGACCTTAGAAATCACTTGTGAGCTTCTCGTATTTTTTGCACGATAAATTTTTCCTAACAAGATGATCCAAAGACCTTTAATTCTAATAATAAAACTTGTAACTCAAACATTTAACAACCAAAAAGCAAATTAATTATACATTTTTGTTAAAATCTTAAATACGAATTATGAACTTATTTTTTTTTGATATTTAATATAGCTAGCTCTTAAATTCTTTAACAGCCCTTTCGTTGAATATGAAAAACTTGTGTACATTGTTAAGAAATTTTTTACATATTGCAAACAAATTTTGAATTGAAGATTTTTGCATGGAAAGTGGGTTAGGGGAAGTGGGTAGGGGTAATAATCAACAACTGTCTAGAGTGATATTGATACATATATCTATACTATTTTATAAAACAAATTCTATAAAAGTTTTAAATACAACCTTTTAAACATAAATACATCATTTTTATGCATAAAATCATAAAAATCTTACTTTTAAAAACAACCTTCACTTGTCTCTTCCTATATCTGCATGCTAATAGAGAATCTCGATTCACGACTAGGTGAATGCAGAAGAATTTGTTGTACAAGTGTTTCCCCTTTCTCCTCTGATGAATAATACAAAGGAGCTATAAGACATAATGTAGTAGCATTTATTTGACTTCTTTTTATGTGGTTTTTGTTGTTGTTTTTATTATAGAAAATAGCCGCATCGATTTTGTGGTTTAGATGTGCACTCTGTAAAAATGCTTTTTGGAGAATATGTTATGTGTTACTGTTTTTTTGTCAATACTATTTTATATAGCATTGTGAAAAACTCTACAAAAAAACTTCTAATTACAAGTGAAAATTCATAACATACTCCGTGTTGGGTCTAGAAAGTCCCAATTATATGGAAAGTTTTATAAAGTCAAAGATGTCCATGTAAAGTCAAAGTCAAGTCTATTTTACTTTGTAATATGTTATATAGGCTTTGGGAGTGTAATGGGAGTTAAATGGGCTTGGACCTATGTCATGTAATAGGCTAAGTATATAATGTGTAGTTTGGGTCATTTGTAAGTGTGTGCAAAGATGTAGAGTGAGAGAACGTGTGGTTAGAGAGAGAAAGTCCTCTAGAGCTTCAAAGTATGTAAATCTAATATGAGGATGGCTATTGTTCTCTCATCTCTATTCTCCATTTTAATCATTTCTCAATGAATAAGAAACTTCACTGTGTTCTATTCTATCTTCTTATTCATACATTTATGGAGAGAATTCTTTATTGTTGTCAATTTTGGGTCCTACAATTGGTATCAGAGCTAGATCGAATAAACTTTAATTCGATACGATCATTTTTGCAACAATTCAGGAATTCAAGATCTAATTTGAAGATTTAGAGATTCAAGATTGTTCTTATTCGTATGTTACAATTCAAGGTAAATTTTCTATGATCTTATACATCTTGAAGATCGTTTTTGATTTTGGAGAAAGATTTATGTGATCTTGATGGTTCTTTGTAAAGAAAAGAGATTAGATGTTGTAAATCTTCTAGTAAATCAGTTTCTGCATGCCAAATGCTCGATGAATTGTCTGAGAAAGGTTTGATGTTGTGTTACATGTTCAAAATCAGATCTGAAACGAGTTTTAGATCTTTGATTGCTTAAATTCAACTTTCTGAAATGATCAATCAGAAACTTAACTCTTTGCAATCTTTGTTCTAAGAAGAATTACGGAGATTGTAAGTTGAGTTCATATTGTTTGTGTTGAATTCGAAGTATGGAACGGATTTATTGTTGTTCATGCCAAAAGTGAAAGTTGTTGATTCAATTCCAGATGGTTGTTGTTATCAAGATCAGTTAGAGTGTTCAAAATGATTTAATCAAAACATAGGGGCTGTTGTTTTAATGTATACACGGATTTTGATGTTGCAAAATTGTCCGGATCATGTTCATGTTGATAGAAAAATCAAACAGAAAGTTGTTTGCTGTTGGAGATGTCCATGTGCTGTCAAAACAGTTTCGCTGCTGCTTTTGCTGTTAAAAACAAGCCAGAAAGTTGCTGTCAAGGCCATTTTGCTGTCAAAATAGTTGTTGTTAAGCAGTTTTTGCTGTTGTCTAGTTGCTGTCAAAGTGATTTAAAGCAAAAAGTTGTTGTTTGTTGGTGTTTCATGCTTATCGGTTGCAGTCAAAAAGGATTTTGGTGTTGTCAATTTAATTTGTAACAGAAAATTGTTGCTGCCAAAATATCCAAACAGATTCTTGCTGTTTGTGCATCAACAGAGATCGAAAAGCTTATTCAGAGCTTATCAGAGTTGCAGATCTATTTAATCAGAGTTTACACAAGACAATTCAGAGTTGATCGTGACTGATCAGAATTATATTCAGAATTGATTCAGAACTTTATCTAAGGAATTCAGAATTCTGACAGTGCATTATGAATTCTATGTCTTTGAATTCAGAAGTCTGACTAAGTGCACTCTGAATTATGATCTTATCCGTTCAAAAGTCTGATCAAGAAGTGATCAAATTTATATTTAGCCATTTCAGAAGCATTCTCGTATATTCAGATTTTTTAAAGAGGCAAACTTCTGAGTTTTAAGTGTTTCGAGTTCAGAATTCTGATATGGTCTTCAGAAGTTTAAGTATTTGTGTTCAGAATTCTGATAAGCATATTCAGACTTCTGATCAAGCCCATTCAGAAGTAACACTTAGACGTTTCAGAGTAAAAGTGTGTTATTTGACAGCTTTGCGCACCTGTCGTATTTTGCTCAGAACTCACTCCTCGTAGCTCCAAATTTCACGAATCCAGATGCGTTGGATTCCCACGACACAGATGAACATTTTTCATGTTTTGAGTTTGGTCTGAATCTGTGTGATTATTGGTCAGATTTTGTGTCAAAGTCAGTGTATAGCTGCTGGACCGAAGCAACGTTTTTCATGATATTTCTCCCAAATTTTCAGAAAGGTGTTCTATCTTTAATTTTTGTGGATCCAAGCTGAGTTATTGAAGTGTGTTGAGACACTCCCTACTCTGATCTTAATGAAATAAGCTCTTGAGCTTAATGGTCATTCAACTCGGATTTTAAAGATGGATTCTTTGTTACAAACTCAAATTTGCACTATGGTTTGTCACGTAGCTCGCACATTACTTTCTTGTGGGCTTAACGAATGTGCCAAGTTTCTTCAGATGGAGCTGAATATTTTTTGTGCATTCAGTCGAGCTTATTGCACATTGGATCCGATTTTAAAGTTGAAACTTGTGAAGAATAAGAGCAAAATTTGAGGGGGAGCTTGGATAGATTTGCAAGGCGTGAAGATGTGCAACACTAAAGTTTTCAAAGAAATCAAGGGGAAGATCATTTGAAGTTGGTTTCTTTATAAAACTTTAGGGGGAGATTGTTGGGTCTAGAAAGTCCCAATTATATGGAAAGTTTTATAAAGTCAAAGATGTCCATGTAAAGTCAAAGTCAAGTCTATTTTACTTTGTAATATGTTATATGGGCTTTGGGAGTGTAATGGGAGTTAAATGGGCTTGGGCCTATGTCATTTAATAGGCTAAGTATATAATGTGTAGTTTGGGTCATTTGTAAGTGTGTGCAAAGATGTAGAGTGAGAGAACGTGTGGTTAGAGAGAGAAAGTCCTCTAGAGCTTCAAAGTATGTAAATCTAATATGAGGATGGCTATTGTTCTCTCATCTCTATTCTCCATTTTAATCACTTCTCAATGAATAAGAAACTTCACTGTGTTCTATTCTATCTTCTTATTCATACATTTATGGAGAGAATTCTTGATTGTTGTCAATTTTGGGTCCTATAATTGGTATCAGAGCTAGATCGAATAAATTTTAATTCGATACGATCATTTTTGCATCAATTCAGGAATTCAAGATCTAATTTAAAGATTTAGAGATTCAAGACTGTTCTTATTCGTATGTTACAATTCAAGGTAAATTTTTTGTGATCTTATACATCTTGAAGATCGTTTTTTATTTTGGAGAAAGATTTATGTGATCTTGATGGTTCTTTGTGAAGAAAAGAGATTAGATGTTGTAGATCTTCTAGTAAATCAGTTTCTGCACGCCAAATGCTCGATGAATTGTCTGAGAAAGGTTTGATGTTGTGTTACATGTTCAAAATCATATCTGAAACGAGTTTTAGATATTTGATTGCTTAAATTCAACTTTCTGAATTGATCAATCAGAAACTTAACTCTTTGGAATCTTTGTTCTAAGAAGAATTACGGAAATTGTATGTTTAGTTCATATTGTTTGTGTTGAATTCGAAGTATGGAACAGATTTATTGTTGTTCATGCCAAAAGTGAAAGTTGTTGATTCAATTCAAGATGGTTGTTGTTATCAAGATCAGTTAGAGTGTTCAAAATTATTTAATCAAAACATAGGGGCTGTTGTTTTAATGTATACACAGATTTTGATGTTGCAAGATTGTCCGGATCATGTTCATGTTGATAGAAAAATCAAACAAAAAGTTGTTTGCTGTTGGAGATGTCCATGTGCTGTCAAAACAGTTTCGCTGCTGCTTTTGCTGTAAAAAACAAGCCAAAAAGTTGTTGTCAAGGCCATTTTGCTGTCAAAATAGTTGTTGTTAAGCAGTTTTTGTTGTTGTCTAGTTGTTGTCAAAGTGATTTAAAGCAAAAAGTTGTTGTTTGGTGCTGTTTCATGCTTATCGGTTGCTGTCAAAAAGGATTTTGGTGTTGTCCATTCAATTTGTAACAGAAAATTGTTGCTGCCAAAATATCTAAACAGATTCTTGCTGTTTGTGCATTAACAGAGATCGAAAAGCTTATTCAGAGCTTATCAGAGTTGCAGATCTATTTAATCAGAGTTTACACAAGACAATTCAGAGTTGATCATGACTGATCAGAATTATATTCAGAATTGATTTAGAACTTTATCTAAGGAATTCAGAATTCTGACAGTGCATTATGAATTCTATGTCTTTGAACTCAGAAGTCTGACTAAGTGCACTCTGAATTATGATCTTATCCGTTCAAAATTCTGATCAAGAAGTGATCAAATTTATACTTAGCCATTTCAGAAGCATTCTCGTATATTCAGATTTTTGAAAGAGGCAAACTTCTGAGTTTTAAGTGTTTCGAGTTCAGAATTCTGATATGGTCTTCAGAAGTTTAAGTATTTGTGTTCAGAATTCTGATAAGCATATTCAGACTTCTGATCAAGCCCATTCAGAAGTAACACTTAGACGTTTCAGAGTAAAAGTGTGTTATTTGACAGCTTTGCGCACCTGTCGTATTTTGCTCAGAACTCACTCCTCGTAGCTCCAAATTTCACGAGTCCAGATGCGTTGGATTCCCAAGACACAGATGAACATTTTTCATGTTTTGAGTTTGGTCTGAATCAGTGTGCTTATTGGTCAGATTTTGTGTCAAAGTCAGTGTATAGCTGCTGGACCGAAGCAACGTTTTTCACGATATTTCTCCCAAATTTTCAGAAAGGTGTTCTATCTTCTATTTTTGTGGATCTAAGCTGAGTTATTGAAGTGTGTTGAGACACTCCCTCCTCTGATCTTAATGAAATAAGCTCTTGAGCTTAATGGTCATTCAACTCGGATTTCAAAGATGGATTCTTTGTTACAAACTGAAATTTGCACTATGGTTTGTCACGTAGCTCGCACATTACTTTCTTGTGGGCTTAACGAATGTGCCGAGTTTCTTCAGATGGAGCTGAATATTTTTTGTGCATTCAGTCGAGCTTATTGCACATTGGATCCGATTTTAAAGTTGAAACTTGTGAAGAATAAGAGCAAATTTTGAGGGGGAGCTTGGATAGATTTGCAAGGCGTGAAGATGTGCAACACTAAAGTTTTCAAAGAAATCAAGGGGGAGATCATTTGAAGATGCTTTCTTTATAAAACTTTAGGGGGAGATTGTTGGGTCTAGAAAGTCCCAATTATATGGAAAGTTTTATAAAGTCAAAGATGTCCATGTAAAGTTAAAGTCAAGTCTATTTTACTTTGTAATATGTTATATGGGCTTTGGGAGTGTAATGGGAGTTAAATGGGCTTGGGCTTATGTCATGTAATAGGCTAAGTATATAATGTGTAGTTTGTGTCATTTGTAAGTGTGTGCAAAGATGTAGAGTGAGAGAACGTGTGGTTAGAGAGAGAAAGTCCTCTAGAGCTTCAAAGTATGTAAATCTAATATGAGGATGACTATTGTTCTCTCATCTCTATTTTCCATTTTAATCACTTCTCAATGAATAAGATACTTCACTGTGTTCTATTCTATCTTCTTATTCATACATTTATGGAGAGAATTCTTGATTGTTGTCAATTTTGGGTCCTACAATTGGTATCCCAACGGTGAGCCTAGATGGCATGCGGGCATACCAAGACATGGGGTGCCCATCACTGAAATTGCAAATGATGGTGAAAACATCGACAAAGATTTAGAAGGTATGTAGGCATGATATCTCAACTTTCAATGATTTTGTAAAGTAGCATGTATTGCATTTAAACGTATATTGTTAGTTTATAAATTTTCTTTTCAAAATCAACATTACGCAGAGATTGACGGACGATGGGGCCGGAAGACTGTAAGTATGCGGGATATTATAATTACAAGTTTCAGATAAGTTCGAATCAGAACGTCCTTTTATTAGGTGGCAGATTGTTACAACAGTTCGTTGTAGACATTTATATCAGGCTTGAGACTTCACGGTTGGATTTATGTGGATTGCGAGAATGTCGGTGAGGTTTAACCAAATAGAATTGGACAACGAGTTGTCTTGCCTGCAAGTTTCATCGGTGGCCCACGTGATATGCGCCGTCGGTTTCTAGATGCCATGACTTTGATTCAAGATGATGGGAAGCTAGATATTTTCCTAACAGTAACTTGCTATCCAAAGTGACCCGACATCGTTAATGAGTTATTGTCAGGTCAGAGTGCACAGGATCGGCCATACCTTGTTTCAAGAGTGTTTTGTGCCAAGTTAGAAGATCTCAAAGAACAACTCTTCAAGAAACACATACTCGGTGTGGTAAGATCATATGTTTGTATGTGGAGTTTCAAAAACGTGGTCTGCCACATGTACATTTCCTTCTCATAATGATACTAGAATACAAGAACCCAGATCATTACGACAAAATCCTATCCGCTAAAATTCCAGACCCAAGAAAGCATCTCCAGCTGCACTAGTTGGTCGTCAAACATATGATGCACGGTCCTTGCGGTCGTTTAAAAACATCTTGTCCTTGTATGAAGGGTGAACCCAAAAAATGTCGTTTCATATATCCCATGCATTTCACGGACAATGCCACACACTCAAATGAGTCATACCCAATGTATCACAGGAGAAATAATGGAATGCGGGTAGATGTACGAGGCAACATGCTTAACAATCGCTGGGTTGTCCCATATAACCCAAAACTCCTAACGATGTTCAACTGTCACATCAATATTGAGGCTTGCTCCAGTGTAATATCTGTAAAATATGTCTTTAAATATATATACAAGGGGCATGACAAACAAGTTGTCAATATCGATCCAGACGGAGAACAAGCTGTAATTAACGAGATAAGGCGATTTCGAGATGCACGTTATGTCCCCCCCCCCTAAGCAATATGGTGAATTCTTGGCTTTAATCTCTCTGAAATCTACCCTCATGTAATGGCTCTGCAAATCCATCTTCCAAATAACCAGTTGGTAAGGTTTAGGGATAATGATATATTGACAAATATTGTTGATAGGGAAAGAGACAAGAAGACAATGTTAACTGCATTTTTGAAAGAAACAGATATGATAGTGGTGAAAGAAGATATTTGTATAAAGATTTCCCAAGACACTACACATGGAATGCAAAGTCACGTCAATGGAATCCTCGAAAAAAAAGAGTAACAATGAGAGGGAGGTTGGTTTATGCGAAATTCCTAATCCTACCGAAGGAGAACGATACCACTTACGACTACTTTTATCCCATGTTAGTGGACCTACATCCTTTGAAGATCTCTGTACTTTTATTGGTCTCATGCATCCTACATTTCGAAAAGTGGCTCTAGAGAGAGGACTAATTGAAAACGATGATAATCAATCCCAATGTCTTGCGGAGGCCTCTGTATTTCAGTTCCCTAGCGCTCTTAGAAGACTATTCGCGACGATAATGATATATTGTGAGCCGGGAGATGTTCGGAAGTTATGGGATGACCATTACTGAAGATTACATGCTTCAATATCACAATATTCAATGAGTACGGGATATGGTCCTCAAGGATATCATGTTATTTCTAGAATCAATGGGTCAAAATTTGAATGATTTCGATCTTCCAAGGTTGAATATTGATGTTAATTTACAATACAGAGGTTTTCGTGATGTACAAGAAGAGTACTCTATAGTTGTAGAAGATGAACATTTGCGTGCATGAGACTATTTAAATACAGATTAAAAAATCCGCTTTCGATGAGATTATGAGGCATATTTAGAATGATTGTCCATGCATGTTCTTCATAGATGGTCCTGGTGGAACTGGAAAAACGTTTTTGTATAAAGCTTTACTTGCTGAGGTTCGTTCTCGTGGTCTTATTGCACTCACAACTGCTTCGTCGGGAGTTGCAGCTAATAACATGCCGTAAGATGATTTCAAAACCCTTACTGCAAGAAATCAAATTGCTTAGTTCTTCTTCTCTCTTTCTCCTGCTCAACACCGACTTCTACTTTTGAGAATTTGAGATACTTACCAAAATTAGTCGACCTTGGGTTTTTATACCACACACTTTCATCAATTGCCAAAACTCACCCCAAAGTAACATAATTTCACTAATCGCTTGACACTTTTGTCGATTACACTTTGACCCTTCAACAATAAATTTATAACACAACATTTAAATAATATCTTCCATTATTTTAAACATCCTCCAAAATCAAAGTACACTAATTATGGAATTTCGAGGTGTTACATAAAACGTGACGAAAAATAGAAAATTCATGAAACATGACTTTCATTTCCCATTTATTCATCTTCAACCTCGATAATTATTACACCTAGCTGCATTGCAGCGGGTAAATACGTAGTATATATATAGACAAACGTGTATAGAGACTTAATCATTTGAGAACTCTAAAAAATTATGAAATCATTGAGAACTTTTACCTTAATGTCATGCTTCATATTTATTCAGTTCACAATGTGAAACTTTTTTACGTGTAAATTTTGTTTCATAAACAAACTAAAAATGTTAACATTGTGAAACAAATACATGTGAACCAAAAACATTATGAAAAAAATATATGCTAAATGCTAGTCTTAGATGAAACAAATAAACAAATATTGTTATCAAAATAATTATCTGTTTTCGAATTTTTTTGGGTGTTCTGGAATATGAGGTACCGGAATGTGGAGTTCCGGAATGAGGAGCCGGAATTGAAGTTCCGGAAGTGAGGATGAAAGCAAGTACCGGAGTGTAAGTTCCGGAAGTAGAAAATGAAACAGGTTCCGAAAATAAAGAAAATTGAAGACAAGTTTCGGAATTGAAGGCAAGTTCCGGAATTGGTGTTGGGTGTTCCGGAATATAAGCAAGAAAAAAAGTACCGGAAGATGAGCACCGGAACTAGAATCCGGAAACTTGAGGATCCGGAACAGGAGAGTACCGAAATAGTGAGATCCGAAATCGAGAGTACCGGAATAGTGGGATCTGGAGTTTGTGTTTCGATTAGGGTATCCGGAGTCGTGAGATCCGGAATAGCGACGAACAACAAGAAGAAAACAAATATCGAACACAAAGAAAACAAATAGCAGGAATCGAACAACTAGACGTGTAGATGAGACGTACCTAAAGCTCTGATACCATGTTAGAAACGATGTATGAATCAATTGATAAGCAGATGAATAAGTTGAGAGCGATAGGGCTGGAATCAACAGCTTTTCATATATTGAGAGAATACGATACAAAAGTGATTAACCTAATTATGAAAGATAAGCGACCTATTTATACAAGTCAAGTTACAGGTAATTGCAGAACTAGTCCTTGTACTTTACATATATACAATTATAACTCTAACAATATATATGTATTATATATAATAATAATAAGAATAATAAAATGGTATTGTTTTTATTTTTTAATAAGATATAGATAAAAAATGAAAAGACTAAATTACCCTTGAATTTAAGTGGGACTGGATGGATTAACGATAGGGACTTGAAGAGTACAAAAATACAAACTATGAATCCCATACTTTAAATTTATTTTGATTTTGGGATTAAACTGCAATAAAACGTATGAATACGGGACCAAGTTCGTAATTTACTCTTTTGTTACAATTTGATAACACACTAAACGGAATAACACGAAATGGCCACCCATGGCCTCGATTAATGAACAATGTAAAATTTGGTGAATCAATGGAGATGGATTCTCTCTCATTTCTACAATCTTCCTCCGCTGAATTTTTGATTTTGATCATCACAAACTGTGTCAAGTTTACATTTAAGAACCAAAGTGTTAATAGTTTGGGTTATAACTAGGAGCAGTTTCTTGTATCTGGATCAAGAAATTTGTTTCAAAGATATCTGTTTTTTCCTATAATTCGCATCAAGAGCTCAGTCGTGCAGGTAATTTTATCTCCCAACATACACACATTGATGCTTTTTATGCGTTTAATTTGGGGTTCTGAAAGATTGTGACACCGATTGTTTTTCTAGATTCGAGGGTGATTCTAATTTATTAATGGATTCGTCTAAGGGTGCGGAATTTGATTATTTGTTCAAGCTGCTGTTGATTGGGGATTCAGGAGTTGGTAAAAGTTCTCTTCTTTTGAGATTCACTTCCGATAACTTTGAAGATCTTTCTCCCACCATTGGTAAGCCATTTCATCGTATTGGTGTCGTATTTTTAAGATCATTGTTTATTATGCTGATTTTGTAGGAAGATATTTCTCTGTATATAACATCATGTGATTAGAGAAAGAAAAAATAAATACTATTTTCTGATTTACATTCTTCACTATTATGAACCATTATGCTCTCTTTTTAGGCCTTGTTTGTTTATTTGTTTTTAAAAAACTCTTATTCGTCTCTTATGTCTGATTTGTTAAGAGGTAGGGCCATTCAGACCGTTTGTTTTTTCCAAATTTCCAGAGCCACTTATGTCTTATCGTCCGCTTATATGGTAAGAGGTAAACCAACCTCTTTTTTGTCTCTTATTGTTCTCAATGAATTAACCTTAATAGATCATTTCTATCGATCGATTCACTTGGACTATAATAAAACTTATTTTACTATAATTAGGTGACTTTCAAATTTAAATTTATAAAATTTAAATATATTATTATCGATTAAACGTGTCAATCATATACAACTGTTTACCAATCCACAACCTGTCTATACGAAGCTCCTTATACTTCATAAGTGGTTTCAGTTATTGTGAGCATAAAACTGTGATTTATTGAGTATTTGGATTTGAAAACCATGTCCTATGGTCCTTTCTATTGTTACATCAGTAGCAAAAAGGAATTACAATGCAGAAATGGATATATAACAGTGATTGCAGGTAATAGTTTGTGCTATTTTATTTGCTTGTTATGGTCATAATTAGTTGTTTCCTATACTTTTGCTCCGAGCCCAATTCATGATTAGTTGCTTACAATAGCATCTTCATATTGTTAGCATACTTTTTCGTAGGACTTTGGTTACTTGGTTCTTTAGAAAATGTTGTTTTGGTGAATCATTATTTCCCATTTATTATTATTACAGGGGTGGATTTTAAGGTAAAATATGTGACGATGGGTGGGAAGAAGTTGAAGCTTGCTATCTGGGATACTGGTAATGTTTGTTACCTTATATAGTTTTTAGTTGCTGTTGTGTTGTTTTCTTTTCTTAAATTTATTTTATGCATCACCTAAAACATTGGTTTGTTTATTTCTTTCAAATTAATATTTGGTAGAACTTGATGATTCTCTCTAAGGAGACTCTGTTGCTTTGTATTAGCTTCAACAATGGAAATTAAAGATATGAAACCACAAGATTGGAAGGGTTTTCCAAAAGGCACCAAGATCCACCCAATGTTTCATGTATCTTAACTTATAGCAGTAGGGCCATAGGATAGTGTTCCATGGTGTATGTTATTCGCTGACGATATTGCGCTCATAGCAGAGTCTAAGGGTGAGGTAAACGCTAAGTTAGAGTGGTGGAGAGGAGCGTTACGTTTGCCCATTAGTTGATCTTAGACAAAATACCTATGGTGTAGTTTTAACAAGGAACGCATTGATGAAGGTGTAGAACTACACATTGGGGACCAAACTCCAAAGGGTAGCTCAAACAAATATTTTTGAGTATTTAGGTTATGACTCATAGGGAGCTTGAGATTGGACAACGTTACGTAATGCTAAAGGCAGGATGGTTATAGTGGAGAGCAGCTACAGGAGTGTTGTGTGATAAGAGGGTTTGGGTTTCTTTAAAACCGAGGGAAAGTTCTAGAAGGTAGGCATAAGATCAACTATGTTGTATAGTTCCGAGTGTTGGGCTGTATAGTGGGTTCATTTGGTTTGGTTTGGTTTATTATTATATTTTATATCCTTTCCTTCATTTGGCTGCAATTTCCTTTGATACCTACCTAACAGTTTCTTTCCTGGATA
Source organism: Saussurea involucrata (assembly GCA_033807775.1). NCBI lineage: Eukaryota > Viridiplantae > Streptophyta > Magnoliopsida > Asterales > Asteraceae > Saussurea > Saussurea involucrata. The sequence continues at coordinate 69,794,872 of CM066320.1, forward strand.
GAATCAAGAATATCACACTAGATTCTTGTGAATGTCATATCAATAATTGTCCTTGCCTACTTTTTGATGAATAACTCTACTTTCGGAAAAGCAAAAACACTCAACTTGCTAAAAGTATAACTTTTTGACCGGTTTAATTATCTAACATATAAGGGTCATGTTTTCTTGAGATTAACTCTCAACTTTTAACCAAAAATGAGACTAATTTTCAAACCATAGGAGGATAACTTGGAGGTCTTCTTCTACCTCCACCCAAAGGAGGTTAGTGACTGTACCCTAGCACATATATTGTAAATGTATAGACACCATAGATTTAGAGATCTTTCCCCACATCCTTAAGTTCGATAACCTCTGAGATTAAGCATAAACATGCAGAAATCATTGCTTACATCCTCAATTATTTCTTGAAACGGAACACCATCAATTGTTATCATTCCCATTCTTTACCTTTTTAGTATCCTCAACAGAACACCCCTTGAGTTTTAATATATATAAAGATTTTATAATCTGTTTGGAAGTCAAAACTATGTCGCTATGATTTTTTTACGTTCTGTAATTCCTTTTTTTTCATGATTTGAATTCCATTTATCAAACTATTATCCAGGAATCTGCTTTGGGTTCTCTTCTTTAAAAGAGGTTGTTATCTAATGACTTATTTTACAGCTGGGCAGGAAAGATTCAGAACTCTAACTAGTTCATATTATAGAGGAGCTCAAGGCGTTATAATGGGTAGGTCAATCCCTTCTACTCGGTTTCCTTTTTGTACTGCACATAATATATACTCCCTCCATCCCTGAATAAGTGTTCACATATCCATTTAAGTTTGTCCCAAGTAAGTGTGCACTTTAAAAAATAGATGGTTATAATTTACAAGATTTCCAATTCTATCCATAATTATGATGCACAAGTATTCAAGAGTTGATGAGATGGAGAAATTAGTTAATGGTAAAATTGTCCGTCAGTTACTTAAAAAGAGTAATAATTATATATTTATAAAACTATGTGTTTGATGCAACCCGTTTCGAGATGGGTGGTCTCCAAAGAACAGAGAGGAAGAAGACTGAAACTTTTCTTCTGCATAACCCAAATAGTAACCGTTCTGCAGAACCCAAATAGTAACCGTACAACAATTATAAAGACCCATGACCCTTTAACTACTCCTAATTATTCTCCTAATCAATCTCCTAATTAACCTACCATAACTTCCTACGAACTGACTTCATGCAAACTTAATGGACTCTTGCAAATATGACATAAGAAAATAAACAGAAATAAATACAACAAGCTAAACAAGAAATAAAAACAGTAGCTAACATCCATGTTCGTATTAGTGTTTTAATTTTTATTGTGCACATTTTATTTTGGGACGAGGAAGTATTCAGTTACACTTGTTATATGATGATGATGCTATAAAGAACTCCACTTTGTTTTTACTCATATTTAGCTTTTCAAATTTTAATATATCCGTCTTTCTCCCTTTCACACCCTTTTTACTAGCTAGAGGTCTTCACGGAAACAATTGCTCTACTCTCTAGGTAGAGGTCCTGTATGCGTATATCTTCCCCTGGCCTCCGGCCCATCTCCGGGTGGGATATACATTGTGAAACAAATACATATGAAACAAACACATTGTGAAAAAAATACATATGAAACAAACACATTGTGAAACAAATATATTTTAATAAATGTCTTGAGTCCTAGTCTTAAGATGGAAAAAGAATCATGTAAAATAATACCTTAGTAAAAGTTTTCATGGTTCTCACAGTATATGTGGTTCTCATTTGATTATATGCCCCTATAGGGTTGGGTTCCAGTGAGAAGTGCCAACTGCCATGTTTGGTGAGAAGCGTGAGAAGTGGTTATCAACCGTTGGATGGGAAATAGACGAACATTAGGATGAGATGCACCGAGATAAGGCACCGGATCAATTCCCTTTTAAGCCGCAATTCATAGGAGGGTATTTGATTAAGTGTGATCAGCGGTTTAAAAGCACTTCTCACACTTCTCATAAAAAATGGCACTTCTCACATGATCCCATGCCTGCCCCTATATATATATATACACACGTTGGCAAAACTCACACACTCCTAGCGAATGGTGAGGCTTGAACCCTTTACCACCAGGGAGATTGGGATCTACCAGTAAAGTAAACCGGGTACCATTGTGTCAATAACCTTTTGTTGATGTCTCATTATGGTACAAGTTATATATATTTGAGTTGATGTGTATTCAGTAATTGGGGGGTTGTGATATATTGAAGCAGTTTATGATGTAACGCGACGAGAAACCTTCACAAATTTATCTGATATCTGGGCAAAAGAAATTGAGTTGCACTCAACAAATCAAGATTGCATCAAGATGCTCGTTGGTAATAAAGTCGACAAGGTAAACCTTATAAAGTTATTTATAATATCTGCTCCGGCTGGGATATAATAAGGGGCTCGTTTGTTTTGGTTTAGGATCTGTTAAGTTTAAGATTTTGTTACCTTATGAAGTAGTTTTCGTTTTACAGGAAAGCGATAGGGTTGTCACAAAAAAGGAGGGAATCGAGTTTGCCAGGGAATATGGATGCCTTTTTATTGAATGTAGTGCAAAAACTCGGGTCAATGTGGCCCAGTGTTTTGAGGAACTTGTTTTGAAGGTATATTTTATTAACTCAAAGCTTAAACCTTTTTTTTGAAGGTATATTTTGATATCATAAAAATGAGATCATTTTACACCATCCAGATCAAAATGGTTGATAATTGTGTACTTTGTGTAATTTGGGTCGTCTTTTGGCGTTAAGATGCTTGAATGTCAAATTGCAGATTTTGGATACACCCAGTCTAATCGCTGAGGGGTCGGTGACGGTCCAAAAAAATATATTAAGACAGAAGCCTCCAGTCTCAGATGCATCAACTAATGGCTGTTGCTGAAGCCCATAACATTTCTGCAGCTCTTTTTCTGGTCAATTGGGTTCTTAAATTGTTCATAAAGAAGCTGTAAATTTCATCTTGCTGGATTGGATTGCTTCTTTCGCTTTCCGTGCTTTATTTGTTATAATTACTGTTTTGTCCAGGTGGGTAACCAACCGCCTGCCAATGGTGTTGACCGGGTGGCCATCCTAGACGGGCCTGGTCTGGACCAAGTCGGTGAGTTGGCGGGTCTGGTTAGCGGGGATTGGTCCATGGCAAACTTGTGCATGGTTTAGTTTTGCTGGTTTGGGTAGTAAAATATTGTTGAAATTGGTAAGCACGGTTTGACAATTTTACAAATAAAGCGGACTGGACTTACCGGGACCAGTCAAACGGACCAAAAACAGGTTGGGTAATATGGTTCGGGCCGAATTTTGATTTCTTTTTCAGTAATATAAAAAGAATACGTATAAAACACCCAAATACTTGTCCACATATGAAACATATACTTAAGGGTTGTTTATCAAACACTTATCGGGTAAGCGCTTATCATGTCACTTAGGGTGTGTTTGGTACACTAGACATGACAGAACAGAACAGGGATCACTGTTCCACGTTTGGCAAGACTTTTATGTGGAACAGAGTGGAACAAAGTGGAACACGCATGTTCCACCCCCATCCCATGGAACAAGGTGGAACAGACTTGTGTTTAACCAATATAACCTCAAAATAAAATCTAATTCTCATCTATAAAACATCAAATACATGTTTTATCTTATATTTTATTCAATCGTTAAATTTTATTTATTATATTTTATCTAATGTTATTTGTTCTGTCTATCAAACGCTGAACAACTGTTCTGTCCTGTTTCATTATATCATTTTCGTCATGTTCTGTTCTATCCTATCTGTGTACCAAATGCACCCTTAGCTTCACAGGTGAGCATAGCAAAAACCAAGACAACGTTACACTGTTAAAAACAAAACAAATATCGAGAGTCTTATTCTGGTAAGTGAGAGTGGTGACTCTTACCTAGTAAGCGTTTATCTTAGTTATAGATGCTACCAACAATCCACTATAACGATGTTACCTGATAAGGTAAGCTAGGTAGTAATTATTTCCGATAAATGCTTACCTGGTAAACATTTGATAATACCCCTTAATAAATGAAAATTAAGAAAATAGTATAGTTTGAAAATTTAAAATAAAAAACCAAGGGAATTGAAAATTAATATATACGGTTTGGTATGGTTGAAACGGCAAGATTCTTGCCATAAATTTTTGACGGAAACCGAATTGTTTTTCTAAGTTGGTGTTTAGTTTGTAAAATGAAATCTATAAAAAATTTGATTTTGAAGAAATTGAAATTGAAAGCTGTCAGGTTTGACCACATATTTGGTTCGTTGACATTGGAATGAAATTTATTAAAGAATTGCAATTGTCTTGTTACAAAATGTATCTTTGGAATTAGAATGAAATATTGATAAATGACTAAAATGTCATTTTGAAAATTTTATTTTTTTTAAAAACTAAAATACTTTGAAAAAAATTAAATAATTAAGAATAAATAAATAAAATATTAAATATTTCAAAAAAATATATTAAAATATATTAAAAAAACGAAAAAAAACAAGTCCTTTTACTCGGTGCTCCAATTGACACGAGTCCAGTTGCATTGGAAAGATAATTCACAGACGCACGACTTTGATGTTTTGACATTTCTCAAATTATGTGACCTGATATGCCAAAATCTGCTTCAAAGACTGTTGTAAGGTGCTGGACCGAAAGTATTGCGTTTCACTCGTGATCTTTCCGCTTTCAAGGACGGTGTTCTCTCGACGGTTCTTCATGGTTTCATGATGCTATTGTGACACATTAATTGTCACCCCCTCGTCTGTTATTCATGTTTAAAGCTCGGTGCTGAATGCTCACTCAACGGGATCTTAAGAGTCGAATTTTTTGTTTGGACGACCGTTCTGCGCAGTTGAGGGAAAACTTACACAACTCACTCATTTTTCATCCAAAATGGATGAATCAAAGCTCGTTGGAAAGCTAAGAGGCTGGAGTTCAATGTGCATTTTTTTATGTTTTCTCTCAAAAAGGCTCATTGATGGTCTAAAACAGCGGTGAAGTTGACTCATGAAAGCTGGACAAAATGGGTTATTTGTCTCGCTCTTTCAAGAATATGAGCCTACATTTGAGGGGGGGGGGGGGGGGGGGGGGGGGAGCTCATAATGCTTTGAAGACTCGAAGAAAGGCAAACTAAAGTTTCTAAAGAAAGCGGGGGGGGGGGGGGGGGACTATAAGATGATGCTTTCTTTATAAAACATTAGGGGGAGATTGTTAGATTAAATTAGCCCATAATTTAATTGAATGTTTTATAAAGAATTAGTGTATAGGCTTTATAATTAGCTTATGGGCTTTTTAGCTAGATTATGGGCTTAGGCCTTTTTATCTTGTAAATGGACCCTTTATAAACGTGTCTATGGTTTCATTTTTCATTAGGTCATTTTAGAAGAAACACACAAAAACACACAAACTAATTCTCATGAGAGTCATCTTATTAATCAAGGAATATGAGATGAGTTATTTTATGATTGTTTTTCATATTTATCTTATCTCTACATCTTATATATGGAGCTTGTTCTTCTATTGTTTGCATGTCCAAAATAGGACCAACACATATCATTCTACATAAGTAACCATAAATTTTAGAAGATGCTTAGTAATACATGGAATTGTTTGTCATTACGTGTGTGAGGTTGAGTTTTAGCAAGGAATGTATTGGTTAAGGCATAGGTGTGGTATTGCCCTGTCTAAGGACGTGAATAGTTTTAACTGATATTATAAGACCTATGTAACACCTCGAATTTTCCATGAATAATGTATGTTATTATGGAGAATGTTAATTTCTTGTGAATTGAGTAATCTCATTTTGTCTAAGAGTTTCGATAGAATGAGAATTTATTTATTTTTTCCTTAAAACTTATAGAATTGAAAGTTTTGGGGTTAAAATGAATAAATGAGTATTTGGAAGTATAAATAAGGAAATTGAGACTTAATTGGAAAATATCCAATCCTGATAAGAATTGTAAGTCGGTCTTCCAGAGCAGGGCGAAAGAGAAATCGGAAGTTCAACCCGATTGGTAAGGGTTTGTTTATTTTCTATGCTTCTTCTTCCTTAAGATTTGGTAATTTCAATTCAGATGGAATTTCAATCGATTGATGGTTTAGTTTGGTGAAATAGGAATCGAAGCTTGATCGATTTAGGTGCAACTCCGAATTTGAGTTCTCGAGTTACTGTGAGTTCATCTTCTTTTTAAGACTATGTGTATGTTGAAATTATTAGTAGGAATTGAAGTCATACTTTGAATTATGTTTATATGTATCAATAACGTATGGTTAAATCGAATTGAATAATTGTGGAAATACGATTTTTGGTACGAATCAGGTCAGTTTATCGAACAGTCGGATGGTTTTCTGGATGATTCCCGGAATCGAGTCCCGGATGGTTTTCCCGGATGATTCCCAGAATCGAGTCCCGGATGGTTTTCCCGGATAGGTCCCGAAATTTGGTTTCGTGGATGGTATTCCCAGATAGGTCCCGGAATTTGGTTTCCCGGATGGTATTCCCGGATAGGTCCCGGAATTTGGTTTCCCGGATGGTTTTCCTGGATAGGTCCCGGAATTGGTTTCCCGGATTGAGTCCTGGACTAGACTCCCGGATTGAGTCTCGGACTAGACTCCCGGATTGAGTTTGCTGGATACGTTTTCCGGATTGTTTCCGGACTTAGGTTCCGGATAAGTTTTTCCTGAATAGTTTCCGTATGGGGTTTTCCTGATCTTGTGTTTTCCGGATATGAAACATTCATTGATCATTTTGATTATAACTTTAGCAGTTGGGTGTTACGAACATAATTATAACTCAATTTCGAGTATGATACGATTTGATATATATATATATATATATATATATATATATTATGTTTCATTGTGTATGTACATAGGCTAGTAAGTGTAATGGATCCATAGGCACTAGCATTATTTGAAAATGTGGAATAGGCAAGGTAAATTGAAATTCCCTATTTCTATTTGGAAATGAGGAATAGGCAAGGTATAATTGAAATTCCCATTTCGTATTGTGACGTGAAAACGTGGAATTGGCAAGGTAAATTGAAATTCCCGTTTTCTATTTGGAAATGAGGAATAGGCAATGTTGATCCCACTTTAGACTCAACAATGATATTTAACCTCAAATGTTCAAAAACAGAGTAAATGAGTATCAAAGTGCGGAAGCGTTAAGAGAATAGTTTGGGTTAAGATTAATGGTAGATAACACACAAATAGACAGATGAAAGCAGTAAATAACAAGATTGATGCTCAATGATTCATCTCTATTGATTCTTCAGAATTACACCAAGAACACCTCACAGTGTGTGATACACAGATAGAATCTCTCTCGGTAGGTGTGTGTGTGTTGTGCTTCGTTACCAGAAATGGCCTGGTTACAATTCTATTTATACAAAGACAAAGGGGACAAATAGTAGACTAGGCAAGATCGTGGGACGTTCTCCTGGTAATGGCAACTTAGTGCGCCCATGAATAGTACACTGTAAAAGCGGCTCCCATTTGTAGAATGACACGTGTAAAGTGAGGGAACCCGCTTTGTACTATTTGATCTTCCAAATCATCGTACACCAGAGGTACGCGAGGTGCACACTTGTTCTTGTCTTCAGAATTCTTGATCTTCATCTTCTGTCTTTGACTCCACAGAGGCTCTGTCATAAATGGCAGAGGCTCTGTGGCCTTTGTCTCTTGTCTTCAGATGATGGATCAATCGAAGGCTCTGTGTTCTTGGTGTATGGCGAAGGCTTCTGCCAGTGTTCTTCCTTAGCCTATTTTTCAATACTTCTCTAGACTAGAAGTTGGAGCTAACAATCTCCCCCTAAGTATTGAAAAATTAAAAATATGAAACTTGCGTGTATCTTAGGCTAATAAGAACAAGAGGTGAACGATTCAACCTCTGTAAAAGAAGACTTTAATTAAGAGTCATGCCAGAGGCATTTACATGAACTTTTTGGAAAAACATTAAAGATTACAAGACTTGAAAATTTGAAGTACAAAAAAAATGTTCTCCAGAGCCTATGTTCTGGCATCTGGAAAGTCATTGATCTTTCTTCCGAATCCTCCTTCCTTCTTGAGAGTTCGATAGAAGAACGCGCATAGGTCTCTGAAGCGGATTGTTGCGTGTATTGCTTCTAAAAGTCTGTCCGCATCCTCAAGGTTAACAAACTCAGAACCTCTGCTGTTTAGTAGAACTGCCCTAACTTGGAGAAGAGTCTATGTCGCATACTTCTGGCAGTCATACTCCACAAACAACTTCTTTCTTCCTTGAGGATCCACGAAGACATAACCAACTCTAGGGATGCGAATGATGGTGTGCGGTAAAATGTCAGCAGAGGAAGGGCATCTGTCATCTAGAGGCGCCAGGGTGATCTTTTTGACTCCAAGGTCCAAGGCCACTTGGAAGTCAATTGCACTGCATAGCAGAAGACTTTCCCTCATAGCCTTTCTGACAGCGTCATAGTCTCTCTGATGCTCAAGTCGGTTCATATAATTTCCCTCTGCCCAGCTGTAGAGTTCTGAGAGGTCAAATGGATGGAGGTTTCTTAGATCTGCGTCTGAGAACTTCATTTGAGTTTTGTCCTCTCTCACCACATGATAGAGATTGTACCAGAAGTTTCTGCATTTTGTGTGTGAGAGTTTGCAACTCAGAACTTGCTTGATTTTCGAGTTGGAGAATACATCCTTAACGCTCTTGGCCTTGTCTTTGTAGAACATCTCCTTCTCTTGCTCAAAGATGTCTAGACTTAAAGTAGGCTTGGGCAGAGGGTCATTGATTCCCCTGCTGTATAAGTAGTTGTACACTTGTTCGACCATATCAAGTTTTGGGGCAAAGGGAGGAGGCATCGATTTCCTCAGAGCTTCCATGCCTCTGAGGACTTGGGCAACTCGATCCTCTGTCGGTTTGGCTTTAGGGTCAAGTGGAGGATTGGCTGATAGAGGTGTTTCAAATGCCCAGTCTTCCTCTTCTGGTTTAGGGGTAATGAAGGAGTCGAAGGCACTCTTCATTAATTTCTCGGTTGGTTGGGGTTTTGGTTTGTTGGGCTTGGGATCCTCTGTGGCAATTGCCTTGCCTTTATCTTTGATTGAGGTTTTGGGTTCCTCTGGTAGTTTGGTTGGGGCTTCTGTTGTGGATGGAGGTACGGGTGAGGCTTCTTCAGTGGTTGGTTTGGTTTGCTCTGTTGATTGTTCAAGTTGATTAGCAATCCTCTCTGAGAGAATGGGTTGTTTCTTCCATGTAGACTGTGCTTGTTGCTTCTGCTGTTTCTTTTGTTGAAGTTGGTTCATTATTTCCTCTGTTGTGGGTGTGGGTTTCTTCAGATATTTTCTGCTTGATTTGTGGGCAAGGGATTTCATTATTTGGGTTAGTTTTGGTTGATCGTCAGTGGGTGCGGGTGATGGTAGTTTTGGTTCATCAATGATTGGTGATCTGGGTGTGGGTGATGGTAGGTCGTCAGCTTGTATGTTTTCCACAGAGGTGGGTGTTGCCTCTGTGGTCTTCTTGGTTGTTGAGTTGGTTGTTTGGAGAGGTATCTGTTGCAGAGGTTTGATTTCCAGAGGTGTTTGTTGATGAGTAGCTCTGCTCTGTTTCTCCCCCTCATAATGACCTGAGGGCCCGTCTAAATCCCCATCAGAGTCATCATGTTTATCCGAATCCTTTCTGCCCTCTGCTGCGCATGATATTGGAGGCTTCTTCGGCTGATTTGCGCCCGCTGCAAGCATTTTCGCGCATAGGTCATCACATATGCCTAGCAGATAGGCTACCTCTGCCTCAGAGTTGAACTGTAGTTTTCCCACACTGGCTTGGAAATCCTTGACATAGTTGGCGTTGGCAGTTGTGAAGGCCTGGATGAAGTCAGTTATCTCGTTTAGTACTCCCTGGCCAAGTTCTGTCAATTGGGCCCTTGTGATGTAGTCTTGGGGTTTGAGAGCCTACATTTGCTCTGTCGTCGATTCTTGAACCTTTTCCAGAGCCTTGCGTAGATCCTCTGAAGTTAAGGTTGGAGATGGTGATTGTTGGTGTGACAGAGCTTTAGCAATAGCTTGGGCCTCTTCGAGTTCCTTTGTCAGCTGGTTGATGGAGGTTTGGGCGGCAGAAGTTGAAGAGCTTTGTGCAGGAAGAGTTGTGAAGGATTTCAGCAGAGCATTGTTAGTTTTAACCTCTGTAGATAAGGATTCGACTTTTGCAGACAAGTCATCAATAGCCTTCTACGTTTTACGTGCGTTGGTGGTGACCAAGCTTTTCAACTCAGTCAAAGTGTTGGTCACAGAGGTGACGAAGGTTTAGAACTTGTTGATCCAAACCCTCAGTGATTTGATAATGACCCTCTCTTATATACTTAGTGAAAATTGTAAGTAAACAATATGTATCAAAGTTTCACTATCGCTGATAAGTACTAAGATCTTCCAGTACCGCTGATAGGAACTCTCGCTTTTTAGATTAAACATTCAGCGAAACTGTTCACCATTTATGCTGAGTCTGTTCAGTCATTATGATGATCGCTGATAAGTTAGTTGTTTACTTATGATCCCTGAAGACAAGTTTCACGTCAACATAGGTTCTACGCTGAAGTCGAAGATCAAGCTCAAGAACCAGCGACAAGTCTCCTAATGAACTGATGCGGATCAGCGAAGACTCAGATTTGTCCACTCAACGTGAAGTATCAAGTACAAGACTTCAGCTATCACTGAACTTTATCATTCGCTGAAGAGAAAATGATGATCGCTGAATCAACGAAAGCTGATCATGAAGTCCTCCGTACAAAGTACTTTTTTCTTAACCCCCCTTGCACGACTCCGTACGAAATGTCAGAAAAGAACCTCCGACTGTCTGAAATCGTACAACCACTCTGATACTACACTGTTCATCCATGCGGCTACTAAGGTTGTCAACCAAGGTCAATGACATACAACCAACCAGCTGATGACACGTGTAAAGTGTATACTGACTTGCATTAAATGCATGCAGTATATAAAGAGATGAACCCACTTCTTTTGAAGTAACTTGCTAACTCTAGACAAGTTCAATCTCTTATCTCAAGATAGGTTATTATTAGTAATTTCCTCATCTCTCTTAGTGCAAGAAACCTTAGTGTTCCAACTTGTTTAGATTTAGGTTTATCCTTAATCTTGTTTCCGCAACAAGCTGTAAATTGTTAATGATTTATCAATAAACAATTTAGAAAAGTAAAATCTGTGTGTTTGTATTCAACCCCCCTTCTACAAACTTGTATAGGCCTTCGGAACCAACAAGTGGTATCAGAGCGGATTTGTTTAATCTCATAAACAAGATCTAATCTAAGATATTTCTCTTCCTTGCTATTATCTGAAAATGGCCACCAACACAAACACAAATTATATAGACAATGGTTCTCTTGCTAAACCCCATAGATTTTCCAAAGATAACTTCAACTTATGGAAAAATAGGATGACACTCTTCTTAGAAGGTGTAGACCCTACTATGCCTTACTATCTCGAAAATGGTCCATTCATCCCTGTAAGAATTGATGCTGCTGTTCCAGCCGCTGAGAATAGACCTGCTCTTCCAGAAAGGCTGGTCCCTAAGGAAATCTTTCAGTGGACCGACGAAGATAAGAAGAAAGTGGCTATAGATACAAAAGCCAGATCCATACTATCCATGGCTCTTCCTGACGAAGTCTACCATTTCGTCATGAATCTGAAAACATCAAAGGCCATGTGGGACACAATATGTGTTCAGTATGAAGGAACGTCTGAAGTCCAGGATTCAAGAAAGATCAACCTGGTAAGACAATATGAAAGCTTCATTTCTGGTAAGAATGAATCTCTCTCTGAAGTTCACCAACGTTTTAATTGTTTAATTATAGATCTGAAAACTGTTGGTAAGGAATATTCTAACTTTGAAGTGCTGAAAACGTTTCTAGAATGTTTACCTGAAAGCTGGGACAATTATGCTATGTGTCTCAAGCTACCAAAGGATCTAAAATCAATGACCCTTTCAACCTTATATGGCACGTTGCTGAATCATGAGCAATCGAGCCATCTTAAGAAGAATCTTGTAAAAGATTCCAAAAGCACCCCTGTTGCTTTAATCTCAGAGGAACCTTCTACTCAGCGACCCTCGGTCACTATCACTGAGTTAGAGAGTAACTCTGAAAGGTCATCAGATTCTGATTATTCAGATAATGATGAATCTTTGGCTCTCCTAACTAAGAAGTTCAGGAGATTTGCCAAAAAGAAAATGTTTAGAAAGAACAAACCTCTTTCCATAACTGACAAACCTAGATCATCAGCTTTTGTTGATAAGGCTACTGCTACTTGTTTTAACTGCGAAAAGACAGGACATTTCGCTAACGAGGGCAGGTCTAAGAAAGTTTCTAGACCCTCAGCTTTTACAAAGAAACCCTTTGTTCCAAGGAATAAAGATGACAAATATTCAAAGCTGAAAGAAAAATATGCAAAGCTGAAAAGCTTTAAGAAGAAGAATAAAGGCCTGATGGCTGACTATGATTGGGCTGCTTCTGACGAAGAAGCATCATCATCTGACTCTGAAGATGATGAAGCAAATCTATGTCTCATGGCCATGATTGAAGAAGAGGAAGAAAACTCATACATTCCCTCCACTTCAACATCTGCTATTCAGGTATCACCTTCTTTCTTTACCAATATTGCAAATATTGATGAAGCTGATAGTCTCCGTAAGATCGATCTCTTGACTAGAAGTTTATACGAAGCCATGAACGACAAAACTGTGGTTGAAAACCAAAATCTTGATCTCGCTGAAAAGCTTAAAAACTGCCACCTTCAAATAGAAAAGCTTTCTAAAATTGAAGAAGATTTTAAAGATTAAGTATATTTAAATCAGCTAGTCAAAATCGAACGAGCAGAAGCTATCGCTGCATTAAAAGCTGAAAAAGCTACTGTTGAAGGATGGTGTAACTCTTCAACAAAGATCACTGAGATAATAAAGTCTCAGATTCCCCTGAGTGATAAACGTGGTTTGGGTTACAAATATGATACTCCAAAATCAACCACTGAGCGTTCAATGCTTAAATTTGGAACGTTCGTATCCTCAGTCGCTGACACTTCATCTTCTCAGTGCTCCTCGTCCTTTACACCAATCCCTGAGGAAACTCCTACCTCCTCAAAAGGCAAGGAGAAAATGGTTTATTCAAAACCTACCTCTGTCTCTAAAGACAAAGGTAAAGGAATTGTTATTTACCAGAATCCTCAGAAGGGTACCTTAGTACCAAAGCTGAATGCTTCTAAAGCTTCAGTGGCTCATCCCTCTGGATCAAGGAAGCTTATCTCTGGATCTATTCAGCGATCTACTCCTAGACTCAGATTGGATGTCCTTGGTAAGAAATCTGAAGAACTGAATGTTCGTCCCATTTCTAAAGCCAATAGTTTACTTGGTGCTGGCACTTCAAATTCGAAATTAAAAGCTCAGCATTCAAATGGTCCTAGAACTACTTTTAGTTATAGGAAATGTTATCACTGTGGACTTACAGATCATATTGCTAGTAAGTGTCCCACAGCCACCAAAGCTGAAAAGATAGCTAAGGTGAAGATTGCCCCCAAGGCAAAGAAGACCAACCCTGGTGCAAATCAGGTCAAGGTGAATCCTACCACTGAGGTTAAGAAATTAACCAAAGTGAAGAAAGACAAAGCTGAATCTTCAAATGCTGCGAAGACTGCTGAATCTTCCATTCCAACCACTTCCACTGACAAACGTGTATACATGGTGAAGTGGGTACCCAAGAAAAACTAATCTTCCATTGTATTGCAGGTTAAGAAGGGTATCTGGTATCTCGATAGAGGATGCTCTAGACACATGACTCGAAAGAAAAGCCTGCTCGCTGAATACAAGGAAGAGAAGGGTCCCTCTGTGACTTTCGGTGGAAATGGAAAAGGACATACCCGAGGGTATGGTGTACTTTCAAATGGTACAACCTCCTTCATAAGAGTCGCATATGTTGAAGGGCTGAAACATAATCTTCTAAGCATCAGTCAGCTTTGCGACAGGGATAACAAAGTAATCTTTACTAAGGAATCCTGCTTTGTCGCTGACATAAAGGAGAAGATAGCTCTCAGCGGTTATCGTTTGGAAAATGTTTATGTAATAAACATGGACTCAACAACCACTGAGAACTCCTGTTTCTTCTCAAAGGCCTCATCTGATGTCAACTGGCTATGGCATAAGAGGATATCTCATCTAAATTTCAAGACACTGAACACTCTTTCTTCAAAAGAGTTAGTCACTGGTCTACCTCAGCATTCATACGCCAAAGAGTCTTTATGTTCAGCGTGTGAAAAAGGGAAGCAGACCAAAGCAAGCTTTAAGTCAAAGCAAGTTTCTTCAGTGTCATCTCCTCTACAACTACTCCATATGGATTTGTTTGGCCCTATTAATAAACAATCCATCGCTGGAAAGAAATATACGCTGGTCATAGTTGATGAATTCTCTCGCTTCACTTGGGTAATGTTTCTCCGTTCTAAGAGTGACACCCCTGAAGAACTCATCACCTTTGTTCGGAAGATGGAAACCCTGAACAATCTGACCGTTCGCTCAATAAGGAGTGATCATGGAACTGAATTCAAAAACAGTTCTCTTGATTCCTTCCTTGAGAGTAAGGGTATTTCTCACAACTTTTCTTCAGTGAGAACACCGCAACAAAATGGAGTCGCTGAAAGAAGAAAAAGAACAATTATTGAAGTTGCACGTTCAATGCTCAGCGATTCTCACCTGCCTACTCAGTTTTGGGCAGAAGCTGTCAACACTGCTTGTTTTACGCAAAACAGGTCGCTGATAGTCAAAAGATTCAAAAAGACAGCCTATGAACTCTTTCATGGGAGAAAGCCTTCAATCAGCTTTCTTCACATCTTTGGATGTCAGTGTTTTATACTGAACAACAGAGATGCTCTTGGAAAGTTTGATCCTAAGGCTGATGATGGAATCTTTCTTGGATACTCCTCAGTTTCCAAAGCCTTCAGAGTCTTCAATCGTAGAAGACAAACTGTAGAAGAAACTATTCACGTCACGTTTGACGAATCCCGTTCAACGAACTCTAAACCGTCCGCTGATACTGAAGAACTGAATCAATGGATGTTTTCTCATCTTGGTGATTTAGAAGATATTCCCACTACTCATGCTCATCCAGTAGAAGATGATAGTCCTCCTATCATTCCAAATATGCAGAACAGTGAAGCTGAAACTTCTTGGGTCTCAGCTATTCCTATAAACACTATACCTAACGCTGAACCAAATGTCTCAGACATTCCATCTACTTCTCAGCAATCAGTGAATATAAAGACAACTGCATCCATTCCTCTCTTGGTTGATACTCCCGACGTCGCTGAAACTTCATCTTCAGCTCCTCCAGTTCAAGTTGAGTCAGCGTCTCACGCTCCGGCTCAGCGATGGACTATAAATCACCCAATTGATCAAATTCTTGGTGATCCAAATGCTGGGATTCAGACTCGACGAAGTGCAGGTAATATTTGTTTATTTGTAAATTTTATTTCACTAACTGAACCAAAGAAAGTAGATGATGCCCTCAAAGATCCAAACCGGGTCAGCGCCATACAAGAAGAGCTGACTGAATTCGAAAGAAACAAAGTTTGGAAACTTGTTCAGAGACCAACTGATAAAACTGTGATAGGCACCAAATGGGTCTATCGAAACAAGTTGAACGAACATGGTACTGTAACCCGCAACAAAGCTGGACTTGTTGCTCAGGGATACAGACAAGAGGAAGGTATAGATTATGACGAAACATTTGCTCCAGTATCAAGACTTGAATCTGTTCGTCTATTCTTAGCATATGCTGTACACAAAAACTTCAAAGTACATCAGATGGATGTTAAGTCAGCGTTTCTAAATGGAAAGCTGAATGAAGAAGTGTATGTGGAACAACCTCCAGGATTCTCAGATTCTAAGCGTCCAGGTTATGTTTATAAACTGGATAAGGCACTTTATGGCTTGAAGCAAGCTCCACGTGCATGGTATGACACTCTTTCTACTTATCTCCATATTGAAAAATTTGAGCGAGGTAAGATTGACAAAACTCTATTTTTTAGAAAAGTGAAAGGTCATATCATTCTAGTTCAAATATATGTTGATGACATTATATTTGGTTCTACTAACCCAGAGCTTTGTACTCGTTTCGCTGATAGAATGAAAGATGAGTATAAAATGAGCATGATGGGTGAACTAACATATTTCCTTGGTCTTCAGATTAAGCAAACTGAAAAAGGAACTTTTATTAATCAGGGAAAGTATGTTAAAGATATGCTGAAGAAATTCGACTTAACTGAAAGTTCAGCTATGAAAACCCCTATGGCACCACCGCTGACACTTGATAAGGACACTAAGGGTGTTCCTGTCAATGTCACGCTGTACCGTGGGATGATCGGCTCACTATTGTATCTTACAGCTAGCCGACCCGATATTATGTTTGCAACATGCTTATGTGCACGATATCAAGCTGAACCTAAGATATCTCATATGAAAGCTGTAAAGCGAATCTTTCGATATCTTAAGGGTACAACGAACCTAGGTCTTTGGTATCCCAAAGATTCAGGATTTGATCTAACTGCCTATTCAGATAGTGATTTTGCAGGTTGCAAAATGGATAGGAAAAGCACCACAGGAGGATGTCAGCTCCTGGGTGGAAAGCTGGTAAGTTGGACAAGTAAAAAGCAAAATTCAGTGTCCACTTCCACAGCTGAAGCTGAATATGTAGCTGCTGGAAGCTGTTGTTCTCAAGTCTTGTGGATGAGAAATCAGCTACTAGACTATGATCTTCAGCTCTCCAAAATTCCAATCTATTGCGACAGCACAAGTGCCATCGCTATAGCAAACAATCCAGTACTACATTCAAAGACCAAACATATAGAAATCAGATATCATTTTATCAGAGATCATGTGATGAATGGTGATATAGAACTTCATTTTATCCCAACTGATTATCAGTTAGCTGATTTATTTACCAAACCTCTTGATGAGACAAGATTCAACTTTCTCATCAGCGAGCTTGGAATGCTGAACTTTGAAGGATAAAATCTTCAGCGGTTCACATTAATCAGCGATAGGATAAAATCAACTCGTATAACCTATTCAACCATCTTCTCTCTGAATAAAACTTGGTTAAAACTGATATCAAGGTATGTTTTCTCTCTCTGAAAATCGCATGAAAATGCAAGATTTCAAAACAAAATGCATCGCTGAATATCTCCTCCTTAACAGCGATATTTTGAAATTTCTTAAAACCTCACTGATATTTCTATTCAGTGCTTCATGTTTTCAAAAGTATCCCTGAGTTTTTCAAAACCTCAGAGACAACCAAGAATATGAAAGGACAGTTGTGACGTCATTGCAACGGATAAAACCCCAGCACGTTTTCTCTTCCTGACACACGTTTGCACGTCTCGTTCAAACTTCCAATCAAATGCAAACACGTGTCCGTGTCATGATGAAAATCTTTTCCCGCTCAAGATTTTCTCTTTCTAAAAATATCTATATAAACAAATTCTTTGTTTATATTTCTCTTTTACGCGATCAATCTTCCTCCGCAAGAAAGAATTCACTGTTGCATTTGTGATTTCAAAAACTTCAAGAACTGTTCATCATCTTCTTCATCAAACATCAAGGTTAATATGTTCTTATTATTTACCGAATGCAAATAACATGTTTATGATCTACTCTTTGTTTTAACAAGATCAAACAAAAGAACTTCTTAAAATGAAATCATTTTCTTTCATGATTTTATGAACACAACCATTTCATGGTTGTTCTTCAAGTTTAAATGCAAAAATCTTAAACTTGTTCTTCACACATTCGTTTTTCCAGTATCTCTTTCTTCATAGAAAACTGGATAACAAGAATAAATGGGTTTTATATTTCATTTCTTAAAATCAAGAAAAACCCTAATCTTCATTAAGACATTTGTGTCTAAATGAAATGGATAAAATTTGAACCATCTTAATGGAAATTCTTTCCACATTAAGATTATTCTTATTTGTTAACATCTTTGGTTGAACTGATAATACAGAGAAATGGCTTCATCTGACATTCCTGCTACCGCTGAGAACATCTCCGCTGATACGGAGGAAGTGGACATCCTCAAGGCTCCTCAAGTCAAGTTTGCCCTTGACAAACTGGATTGGACTAAGGTGAACAACCTCTATGCGCTTTTCGAGTTTCCTCCTCGAAAGCAAGTCACACATCTAGATGATGCTGTGAATTTCCTAAAGAATTGCTGCATCTCCACAGCCCTGACCATAACACCTCCTGCTCATCAGCTTTTGCTCTCACAATTCTGGTACTCAGCCAGACACTCTCAACTTCCTTCAGCCAAAAACCCCTCCAAAACAATCGATTGCATCCTCTGCGACATCGAATATGGCACGATGAAGATCACTCCTGCCATTATTCGCAAAGCTCTCAGCCTTCCAATAGCTACCAAGGAAAAACCGTTCGTTCCCCTCCCTGACCCTAAGAAAAACTCAGACAGGGAAGCCATCATTGCATTTTTCGATGCAATGGGCTATGTATGGGAAATCGGCAGAGACATGAAGGCCGAGAAGAAGCTAACGATTATCAAGAAATCGAAAATGCCCAGCGAGATGAATTTCATCTTCGCTCATCTTATCAGCTGTATGACTGTAAAGAGCGGCTCCTCTGACCAAGCCGCTAAACCTCAGCAAGCAATGGGGTATGCACTGCTGAAAGGTGTCAACATAGACTGGGCATCGATTATCTATGATGACCTAGTTCTAAGGGTGGACACCGTCGCTGACAGACCTCCATGGGTTCCCTACCCCCGATTCATCAGCGCCATCTTCCAATATGGCCTGAAGGAGAGCTACCCAACTGAAGGTGACCTGAAACTCTCTCAGGTCGGCCCAAAGATACTCGACTTCAAACCGATGGTGAATGAGGTACGTCTTTCTACACTCTTGTCTCTTCTCAACCCTTCTTCTTCTCATTCTGTGGCTCCTTCAGCGACAATACCCATCGCTGATACCCTGGCCACAAAATCCTCTCATTCTATGAAAAGGAAACATTCATCTACCCCACTTGGTTCTAAAAGGATCAAGAAAACAAATGAGCAACCCCATCAATCTCATGCTGAAGACTCCTCAGCTCTTTTTGCAGAGCTGAAGGAACGTTCAGTGGTACGCTCTGCCATACCTGAACAAGCCATCCCTTTAATCCCAACTTCAGCGTCTCTAAACGCTGAGGTTACAAACTTGGAACCTACCCAACCTCCTTCAGTCTCTCAAAAGACTGATGAAGTGATTGTCAGCGAATCCAACGCTGAACTCATAACCCAACCCCCATTCTTATCCTTCGCTCCTCCCTCCACTCATTTGGTCTCTACTCCAGATCTCACTGGAGCTGCCATCATTTCTACGGAACCTAAAGCTGATTCTCCAGGAATGATGAAGACAGGACCTGCAGAACAATCCATGGGCACTTTTGAAGATGACATGGAACTTTACTCAGGAACCCGTGATTTCGATGAATTCACCAATCCTCCTGCAGGTAAACAACAACCCATAAACACTGTGACTAAACCCCAAACTTTTGAGCTTTCCTCTGTTCACAAGTTTTTATATGTTACAGGTCCTAATTTGGGAGATATCAACGCCTCTCTGAAGTCCGTGGAGACAAAGCTGACAGGTCTCACCACTACTCTCTCCAATAACTCTACAGCTGTAACAAACGCTGGAGAGAATCTGAACAAGCTGACAACGGTGGTGGAGAAGAAGGCTTCCACAGATGACATGGAGCAGGTTGATAAAACTCTCAGCGACTTCGCCAAGGTGCTCGCTGACATCTACACAGACTACACCTCTCTCAAAAACTCAGTTTCGTCCATGTCCAGCGAATTTACATCGCTGAAGACATCGGTTGGACATCTAGAGGGGGATATGTCTACTATGAAGACTGACTTAGGCTCTGTTAAGACCGATGTTGGTTCGATGAAAACGATGATCGAGCAGCTGCTACACAAAGCGAATACTCCTGATCCTGCTCCTGCCCCCGTCCCTGCATCTGACAACTTCACAGCGGCGGATCGCACTGATCTGAAGAAAATCAATCCTGCTATTTCTGGCCTTGAAGACAGATTAGCAAAGATTGAAGTTTGTGTAGGTCTCTCTGGCCAAAAAGACAGAGAACCTACCAACGCTGCTGAATCTACCCATTCCTCCCCCAGTCATCATGAAAAAGAGGGGGAGAAGAGAGCTGAAGACCTCTCAAAGAGCGCTGAAGACCTTTCCCATGATGAATCTATCAGGGGAGAGAAGACGAATGCTGAAGAAACCACCGCTGGACCTCAGGGAGATGAAAACCCTGAGGAAACCGAGAAGCTCGCCTCTGTATCTGAGGGGGAGCAACTCGAAGAAGAAGCTGAGAAAACTGAATCCGAAGCAGAAGATGATGAAGCCGTCGACATCCCTGATGATGAACCATCTTCTTCTCCAAAGAATGATGATGATGATGACGAAGATGACGATGACTTCTTTATCGTCAAACCTGCTCCAAAGATTAAAGCTCTTAAGGGAATCTCGATAAATGAACCTTCAGGGGAGCGGACAAAGACAAAGCCCTCAGCCTCTGGAGCTGAGAAAGGCAAAGGCAAAAGCGTCGCTGAAGATGAAAATCTGATGATCTTGCTTGAAAAACCGGTTTGTCAGGTATGCTAAACATCTCTCACTCCATCCCTCCTCTATCATACACTATCAGTTCTACTACCCAAGCCTATACACTTGAACCAATTCTCTCTATCTGATTCTACCCAAGTTCTTACTCGTAAGATCGCTGGGTTTCAGCTAGTCCTCTCCCCTATTTGAGGATATCGCTGAAGGCTCCACAACTGCGACTTCACCAATAATACCAGCTGCTGCTAAAGAAATAATCCCAGTCTTAGATTTAATCTCTGAGACTGATGAACCAGAAGAACAACTACTCTCGCACAGAGGCAGACCTTCCTTAGCTCCTCAAAAGATAAGTGAAGAGGATCAGAAAAGAAGAGAGGAGATAATAAAGCGATTCGAGGATCAGCGAATCATTCTGAGGCGTGATCAACTTCCTTCAGTTCCTCCAAAGTTCAGAATTTCAAAAAAGGAATACAAGGAACACCTCAGAGCTGAACGTCTAATCGCTGAAAGAAAAGAAGCTGAAGAAAAAGACAGAGAATACGCCATCCAACTTTCTAAACAATCAATAAAAGACCCCAAGTTGAAAAGAGTTCCCATTGATGTTCAACGCCAGCTCTGGGAAAACGCCAAGAAGATAACTGAAGAAAAGAGAACTGTGTCTCAGTCCACTTTAGCCTGGTGCAAAGAAAAGGTCAACTACAGAGACTCTCCTGCCAAAATCAACAAGGTATTCATCTCTGGAAGAACAACCCTTGTTTCAATCGCTGAAATCGAGATATTCAGAGAAGATAAGAAGTACGAAAAATTCTATGCTGAAGCCATAACGAAGTACGGTCTCTCTGAATGGTTGGAGATCAGGTTAGCCATCCAGAAGTCCAAGTCGAAGTACAAGGAACATGTTGAAAAGCTGATCAACAAACAAATCGACTTAGTCTACTCCTGTGTGGATATTCCTCCTCCTCCTCCTCTCGAAAGTCAGAAAAGAAAGGCCTCAGCGAAGAAGAAGAAATCTATATCTTCAATTGATGGCCCTGTCATTCGAAATGAAACAGGTATTGGTTTTTCACGTGCTGAAGTCCTTGGTCCTGATCCTGATCTTTCCATGCTTGACACATCTCTTCCTCCTGGTGAGACTTTCATCCCTGGCAAAGTCATAAGCGAACCCTACGGGATACTTTTTCATGACTACGATGGTGGAAAGCATTTTCAACGCATCTCTGAACTTCACATCACTCCCATCGAACAGCTGAGAGATCTCATCTACTGGTGTGACTTCAGGAATGACCCTCAGGCACGACATCTGAAACCCTTGATTTTTGAAGAAGCGCTGATCAAAAGAAAACAAGGTGTAACCGTTCCTGACTGGATGATTCCCACCACATCAATGACCATTGATGAACTTCTCATCAAGGAAGAACCTTTATAAGCTGATATGATCGCCCTTTTCTCTATTGTATCAGTTATTCTTCTGTACTTGTAATTTATTTCGCTCGTACTTGTAATCTTTCCATTTCTCTTTGTAACCTGATTCAAAGTTTTAAAGAAAGATTTCAGCGAATGTACTTTACTCCATCAGTACTGAAAAGATCCCAGAAAACAGTAAAAGGGACAAATATTTTATGAGTTCTTTTTATCCTTATGTTTTCATTAAATAGCAATTTTCTTTGTTGCTATGTCATAATCAAATAGGGGGAGATTGTTGATCCAAACCCTCAGTGATTTGATAATGACCCTCTCTTATATACTTAGTGAAAATTGTAAGTAAACAATATGTATCAGAGTTTCACTATCGCTGATAAGTACTAAGATCTTCCAGTACCGCTGATAGGAACTCTCGCTTTTTAGATTAAACATTCAGCGAAACTGTTCACCATTTATGCTGAGTCTGTTCAGTCATTATGATGATCGCTGATAAGTTAGTTGTTTACTTATGATCCCTGAAGACAAGTTTCACGTCAACATAGGTTCTACGCTGAAGTCGAAGATCAAGCTCAAGAACCAGCGACAAGTCTCCTAATGAACTGATGCGGATCAGCGAAGACTCAGATTTGTCCACTCAACGTGAAGTATCAAGTACAAGACTTCAGCTATCGCTGAACTTTATCATTCGCTGAAGAGAAAATGATAATCGCTGAATCAACGAAAGCTGATCATGAAGTCCTCCGTACAAAGTACTTTTGTTTTAACCCTCCTTGCACGACTCCGTACGAAATGTCAGAAAAGAACCTCCGACTGTCTGAAATCGTACAACCACTCTGATACTACACTGTTCATCCATGCGGCTACTAAGGTTGTCAACCAAGGTTAATGACATACAACCAACCAGCTGATGACACGTGTAAAGTGTATACTGATTTGCATTAAATGCATGCAGTGTATAAAGAGATGAACCCACTTCTTTTGAAGTAACTTGCTAACTCTGGAAAAGTTCAATCTCTTATCTCAAGATAGGTTATTATTAGTAATTTCCTCATCTCTCTTAGTGTAAGAAACCTTAGTGTTCTAACTTGTTTAGATTTAGGTTTATCCTTAATCTTGTTTCCGCAACAAGCTGTAAATTGTTAATGATTTATCAATAAACAATTTAGAAAAGTAAAATCTGTGTGTTTGTATTCAACCCCCCCTTCTACAAACTTGTATAGGCCTTCGGGACCAACATAACTCACCCTTCACGACATGTGAACCAGGGGTTCATCTGGGGGAACACATTCGTCCCCAGAGTGGACCTCTGTTTCTGAGGTGCCTGCTTGCAATCCTGTTTAGACGTTGAGATTGGCAGGACTTCCATCCAATCCTTGAGCAGAGGTTTTTGAGACCTCATGCTCTATGGATGTTCTGTCAAGGACCCGATTCTGATCCACTCCAGAGATGGGGATAGAGGTATCCTTGATTGGACTCGGGGACTTGTCTAGAGTCCCTTCGTCAGTGTGCACTCTACGCTCCTCTGAAGAGCGGTTTGTTTCTATGTTATCATGTGTGCCAGAGGAAAGAAATTCCTTTGTTGGAATTTCAGATATGGCTTGGGGTGATGAGTCATGAATAATAATGGTGTCCTTTTGAGAGGACACCTTTTGTTGGGATTCCCCGGTAAGTGCAGGCGCAGAGGATGAAAAAGGCTCCTCTGGCTGGTTTGTCTGGGTTGGGTTTGAGCTGTGCGGCTCTGTTTCAATAGTCCTTTCTGCCACTAGACTGGCAGGATTATAAATATGGGTTGCACAAGGAAGGAAGTTGGGATATGTGCCACTTGTACCTTCGGAATATTTTACACTAACAACCTCTGTTGGATGTCGTATAGCTTCTGGGGTTTCTATCCTTGACTTTACTTCTTCATCCCATGTTGCCTCTGCAGCCATAAGTTCCTCTGTATGCTCTAAGTTGGGATCATAACTTTGTGTGGGAGAGGCAAGAAGTTCTGATTGGACAGATGCTTCTGGAGTTTTTGCGGAGATACCCTATGGAGTTCTATCTCCCATTTCTAGATCAGAATCCACATCTGCTATTGTGAATTCTGTGGTATTGGTGTTGAAAACAGGAATGGTTTCTGCATTCCATCCAGAATTGTCCAGGCTCATATCCATTTGGGCTCTTTCGAGGAAAGAGTCAAGGGTTTCATTATGAGGGTCCTCTGTAGCTTCTGGAATGGATGGTTGGGCTCCAGTCTCTGCAAACCTCAGAGGGGTGGGTGATTGAAGTTCTGTGCCAATAGTGACTTCCTCTGCGATGGTCTGCAGAGGGGATTTGGGCTTGTGGGATTTCCTCCTTTTGGTTTTGGAGGCTCCTTCCTTAGAGGATTTGTCCTTGTGTTTTCTCTTCTTTTTCTTCTCCTTCTGAGGAGGTGCAGAGGATGCCACAACGGTTTGGTCTGTAAGGGTTTGCAGAGGGTTTACGGTGCTGGCAGAGGTGGTTTCCTTGGTGACTTTTGCTTTAGGGGCCTTCTTCCTTTTCTCCACTTGCTGAGGTGGGTTTTTCAGGTTCTGTGGTTCGAGCGGCAGAGGTAACCTCAATGGCATTTGGTGCAGACCTAGCTAGCCTAACCTTTTCTACTTTGAGCCTATGTTTTTCTAAGGCAACTTCCCATTCCTCCTCACTCATCCTTTCCACTACTTCTATTCCTAAGGGGACACCTAAGCGTGGGGGGGTCATAGGACTTGGTTGTGGAGTCTTATGTACACGCACATACTTACTCTTTAGGTCTTCGTCAGAGGCGTAGACAAGCATCTTTTCGCTCAGAGGTCTGCAGTGTGGGTAGCCATCTAGGTATAGGGTGGGAGTCATCCTCTGCAGAGGGTATGTCTTTACAACTGGTCCTTCAAGCGACCACTGTTCGCCCTCTAGTAGAGGTTCGAGTATGATTCCCAGAATCCTCTGGAACTGAAGTGATGGAAGTTGCCCCTTACCCTTGGCCTTCTGTATGGCCTGTTTATGCTCGATGGTGGAGAGAAGCTCTTGCAGAATTAGGGCAGCATAATCCAGAGGCAGGTCGTAGTAGATCTCGTACATGATGGATAAGATTTGATGAGAGCTCTGGTCAGGACTCCCAGTTTTACTCGTGAGGCATCTGTTCAGAATTGAGAACATGGTATTCCACAGAGGAGGTAGGCGATTCCTTCTGAAATCGTTCCTTTTGGTCAGAGGGGTGTTGTACCCAAGCATCATAGCAAAGGCACAAAGGTCAGTGTCCGTGGGTTCTTCTGCATATTGCTTGATTCCAAGCATATCTATGGTAGGTAGTTCGAATTCGAAGGAAATCATCGTTATGTTTAATCCTATATTCATGTTCTGGGAGTTGCCTGGTTTGGACATATATCCATTTATAGTCTTTGTTTCAGGGTCAAAATAACAGCTTTGCCAGAACTGGTGAAGGTATCTGGCAGTAATTCTTGTCACGTTTCTGGTAAGCAGGTGTCGCAGAGGATGGTTTTCAAGGATGTTCATCAGGATTGCTTGAGCTTCTCCAAAGTTGTTTTTGTTCAGTACCAGGTAATGATTGTTTGGTTTGAGGGGTAGTTGGTTTTCAATGTAATCATTGTCTAGGAAGTCTTGCAGGTGAGTAGTAGGTGCGTGATGAACAGAATCAACACTGTTCTCAGTTTCATGGAGGTTTTTCACCGCCGATGGATTTTGGGAGTGCTCAGATGGAGCAGGGGAGTTGGCAGGTGAAGCATTGGAAGCTATTGGAGATGTTCTTGAAGAAATAACACTGATTTGCAGGTTTGTTCTTGAGAGTTGCAGGTTTGCCGGAGGAATTAGAGAGGAAAGGGTTTGTAAAATTGAAGAAGAAAGGTAAAAGAGGGTTTTATAGTGGGTAAAAGAGGGTAGAATTTGGGAGGTAAAAAGTGAATTTCATAATATCTAGGGTCCGCACTCGAGTACACAGCTGTAGGCAATGCTTCAGTACTTTCGTCTGAATCCCACGTCCAATAGAACCGTGCCAGGTCAGAAGTGGCGGTGCACGATGGAACGTCGTGCGTCGCCCATTAATGCTGAGCGCGTGGCAGTTGCTAAGCCCAAATGACTGTCATTTTGTAAATAACCCGCACCTTGGACATATTGAAAAACACCCAAGTGCTCAGGAATCGCAGAAGCTCTGTGGTGGAATGAGCTTCTATGGTCCAAGGTCTTCCTCAAAAAGCACCAGAAGTTGCACCTTTTCTTTACCAAAAGATATTTGAAAAAGCAATGGGATGATCGAGAGAGCTTCCACTAGAAGATTCATGATCGCAGAGACCTTGTTGCATTGAGGCTCTGTCAAACGTGACAGAGGCTCTATGACCAAGAATTTCTAATTGTGGAATATTCTCAAAAGATTTTGATCACCCAAGGTTTTGTCTAGTTTAGACAGGTAATTTAGGACATATTTTGAAAGTTATGTCCGAGAAAAGTGATTTGGGAAACTGGTTTGTGCGATGTGCTTACCCAATGTCTCTCAATTTACTCAGCATGATTACCTTCTTCTGTTGATTGTTATGATCAAAGAACTTCACTGGCTCCCCCTTGAATGATCAACCTCTGTAGATCATTACAAGGACTCCTTCTGCCCCCCTTTGATCTATGCTTGGATCAGATAATGAAAAGTAGAGCACAAAACATAGATCAAATCCATCAGAGGTTTTGTGAGAATGGACAGAGGCTCTGTGCCATTTTACAGAAGCTCTGTTGGGTACAGAACTTTAAAAGGTAAAGAATGTACATACTGAAAGATTGAAATATTTACATATAAACAAGAGGATTTAAACTCACTTACAGAGGGATCAACTCATGTTTAGCATACCTAACTTTCCCACCAAGAATAGAAATCTTTTCTCATCAAGTGCTTTGGTGAATAAGTCTGGAAGCTGATATTCTGTAGGCACAAAGTACATCTCTATGGTGCCCAGTTCAACATGGTTCTTTAGAAAGTGGTACCTGATATCTATGTGCTTTGTCTTAGAGTGCTGCACGGGGTTGGCAGAGATCGCAATGACGCTTTTGGAATCACAGAGGATTGGTATCTTTTGGATACTTAGACCATAGTCTTTTAGCCGAGTCCTCATCCTCAGAACTTGTGAACAACAGCTGGCAGCAGCAACGTATTTTGCTTCTGCCGTGGATGTTGACACACACTTCTGCTTCTTTGAAGTCCAACTTACCAATTTACCACCTAGGAATTGGCAACTCCCAGAGGTACTTTTTCTGTCTAGCTTGCATCCTCCGTAATCTGAATCTGTATAAGCCATAAGATCAAAGCTAGAGTTCTTTGGATACCAAAGACCAAGATTCTTGGTTCCTTTTAGGTATCTAAAGATTCTATTGACAACAAATAGGTGGGATTCCTTGGGGTTAGCTTGATACCTTGCATAAAGACACGTGGCATACATGATGTCTGGCTTACTAGTAGTTAAGTATAGAAGAGACCCGATCATGCCTCTGTAGAGCTTCCATCTGAA
Organism: Saussurea involucrata; assembly: GCA_033807775.1. Lineage (NCBI taxonomy): Eukaryota > Viridiplantae > Streptophyta > Magnoliopsida > Asterales > Asteraceae > Saussurea > Saussurea involucrata. Next base: position 69,822,465 of record CM066320.1, read on the forward strand.
TCTGAGTGTAACTTGGATTCAGTGGCCATGGGAGTCTTCATGATAGAGGCATCAGGGAGTTTGAATTTTGAAAGTATGTCAGAGTCATATTTTGACTGATTTATAAAAATTCCCTCTGACGATTGTTTGACTTGGAGTCCGAGGAAGAAGTTTAATTCTCCCATCATACTCATTCAGTCTCACTCTGCATGAGTTTTTCTAAATCTTTGCAATATTTTGCATTGGTAAAGCCAAAAATAATGTCGTCCACGTATATTTGGACAAGTAGAATCTCATCACCTTTTCTCTTATAGAATAAAGTTGTATCGGTGGCACCTCTTTCGAACTCATTAACAAGGAGGAATGTTGAAAGGCATTCATACCATGCTCTTGGGGCTTGTTTGAGTCCATACAGGGCCTTATCTAGATAGTAGACATGATTGGGGTATTTAGAACTTTCGAACCTTGTTGGTTGTTAGACATATACCTCTTCTTGAATCTGTCCGTTGAGAAAGACAGATTTGACGTCCATTTGGTATACCTTAAAACCTCTGTGGGCTTCGAAGGCTAAGAAGATTCTTATTGCTTCGAGTCGTGCGACAGGGGGAAAGGTCTCCTCGTAGTCAATACCTTCTACTTGATAGTATCCCTTAGCCACCAGTTTTGCCTTGTTTCTTATGACCACCCCGTCCTCATCCTTCTTGTTTCTGAAGACCCATTTGGTCCCTATGGCAGTTTTCCCTCTTGGTAGAGGAACTAGGGTCCATACTCTGTTTCATTCAAATTGGAGAAGCTCCTCTTGCATTGCTTCCACCCAATTTGGATCTTCCAGAGCTTCAAAAACTTTCTTGGGTTCGATCAGACTGATAAAATTTGTGAAGAAACAAAAGTTAGCAGTTGCTGATTGTGTCTTGACATTGTCAGAAGGACTGCCAATGATTTGGATATGAGGATGATCTTTGGTCCACTTGGACATTCTAGGGAGATGGTCATTTCTAGCATCGAGTTGAACTTATGTTGTTGAACATGATGGTTCTTGTGCAACTTCTGTGGTGGATGGTACTTCTGTGCTTGTGCTTGGAGTTTCAGCTGGAGGTATTTCAATAAGAGTAGGTATTAAATCCTCTGAAGATGTTGAGATAGAATCCTCATTTTCCTCTGGCGTTAATTCCTCTGTTGTACAGGAGTTGGAATTTCCAGTGCCTCTGTCGTGGAGCCATTGTTAACTGTATCCTCTGCTTGCTTCCCCTCAACATGTGTACCTGCACAGTTAATGGAAGAGGGTGAAGAATTTGAGGGACCAGTAAGAGAAATACCTTGATTTGTCTGGTCAGCAGAGGATAACTCTCCAGAGGCTCTGGGAACTGCAGCAGAGGGATCAACATCATCATTGAACATATCTTTAAATAGCAGATTTAGCTCTGCTTCCCTTGATTTAGATACGCCAGAGGTTTCATTGTTCAGCCCGAGTTCTGAACTGATTTGTTCAGAAGTCTTTTGGAATGAGTCGTCAAAAGAAACATTAATGCTTTCCACAATTGATCGAGCTCGCAGAACATATAATCTGTAGGCCTTGGAAGTGGCAGAGTATCCGATGAATTTCCCTTCATCTGCCTTACGATCGAACTTCCCAAGGGTTTCTCTGTCGTTGAGGATAAAGCACCTACACCCAAACACATGAAAGAACTTGATATTGGTTTTCTCTGGTTTATCAATTGATATGGTGTCTTGATGTGTCTTTTCACCACTGTTGATTGATTCTGAGTAAAGCATGCAGTTGAGACAACTTCTGCCCAGAAAGAGATGGGTAATCCAGATGCTGTGAGCATGGTTCTGGCAGCCTCCACAAGCGTGCGATTTTTGCGCTCAACCACGCCATTTTATTGTGGAGTATGTGCAACAGAGAAATTTTGTGAGATTCCTTCCTCTGTTAGATAAGCTTCAATGGTGGAGTTTTTTAACTCTGTCCCGTTGTCGCTTCTCAGCTTCTGCATCCTGCACTCATAGAGAACCTGGATTCTTTTCATTAGATTAATCAGGATGTTTGGAACATCTGAATTCTTTCGGACAAACTCTACCTATGTGTATCTTGAGTATTCATCGACCAACACAAGCATATATTTCGTGCCACATAGGCTCTGTGTAGCAATAGGACCGCAGAGGTCGACATGAAGCATAAACAGAGGCCTAGTGCAAGACACATCAGATTTGCCTTTATGGGAAGCTCTTTTGAGTTTTCCCATTTCACAGGCTGAGCATCGATGATCTTTGTTGAATTTAACGTTTGGCAAACCTTTTACCAGATCAAGCTTTACAAGTTATATCAAGGGTGTGGAAGTTTAGATGGCAGAACCTGTTGTGCCATAACTGTTAGCTCCAAGTATCTGTAAAATGAAAGTATTGAAAATAAAACCAAGTCAGAAGACCTACAGAGATAAAGCAGAAGACTTAGAAGACCAACAAAGAAGACCAACAGAACTCAACAGAGTTCTGGTGGAACCAACGGAGCTCAACAGAGCTCTGGCAGAAGATCAACAGAAGAACTGTTCATACCCGAAGACCAACAGAGTTCTGTCATAACACGCTCTGTTGAAGTGAAGACCTCTGTTATGCCTAAGTCTCGTAGAAATCCGAAGTGTCAGATACGTGTCCACACCTTTCCACGTATGCCCTAAAGATTGGAGACACACTTTCCACGTGTCATTCCAGAGTACGATAGTACACTGTCTACACTTTATGAGGCTATATATAGCGAGGTAGTGGAACAAACAATTGTAAGCTTTTTGGAAGAATAGTTTTCCACAATTGTAAAAGCACACTGTCATATCCTCATAGCACTATCCCGTACGATATTGTCTCTGTGATTTCTTGATACACCATTGATCTTGTTCTTGGTGTTATCTTTATCAATATACGAGCAGCGTTTCTTATTTGATCTAGTTATCATATTCCTGTTCTATATTTGATATCACAGTTTACATATCGTCTCATACAATCACTCACTTTAATGGCTTTATATTTAAATGCTTCCGCTGTCTATTTAACTACCATTATCGTGATACGACGTGAATCTGGGAACCAACAATAACCATGCTTCTTCATTTTTGCATGAAAGAAGACAGAGCTTGTCATCTTTGTTCTTGGCTTTGAAATTTATGAGGTATATGTCGCCTCTTCTTTCAGCTCGCAGAAGCTCTATATCTGTGTCCTCCCCGAGTAGAGAGCAATAAGTTCTTTTGAACTTTACATCGAAACCTGTGTCGCAGAGTTGGCTTACACATAGGAGGTTGTGCTTGAGGCCATCCACATACGCAACTTTGTACACTGTTATATCTTCTTTCTTGATGACTCCGTAGCCTCTGATGTACCCCTTTTTGTTGTCTCCAAAGGTTACAGATCCTCCTCCAAGTTTGTCTTTGTACGAGGATAGTAAACCTCTATCGCCAGTCATATGCCTCAAGCACCCAGAGTCTAGGTACCAGATAGGCACATACTGCTTCTACAACATGATTAGAGAGATTTAGGTACCCATTTCCAAATGGGTCCAGTTTTGTTAGGGGGTTTTAAGGTTGCCTTAGCATCCTTAGTCGGTTTTAGCTTCTTTTGAAGAACCATTTTGTTTCTTCTTACCCTTGAATTTTGCATTCTTTGCTTTGGGTTTAGAGAGGAAATAGTGAGGACCGGAGAAATGTTGATTTAATTGATACACGAGTTCAAAGCAATGACAGTAATTAACATGTGAAGAAATTCGCTTAAACTTTTCATTAAAAACATCGAACATGGGTATAGAGGCTTTATGTTTGCAATCTCTCCTAGCATCAGACTTTCTATTACATAATGACCTATCTAGGCTAGATTTATTTTTATAAAAATCTTCAGAGTAGCCTTATGTTGTACCCATCTTCTGTGGTGAACATCTGCCGATTTCACTGTCACAGAAGAAAAAGACTTGTTATTTTCAATCCATTTTCCTTTTTGTTGCCAAGTTAGTTTTTTTTCAGTTGGCTTTAAAGGTTTTGAAGCTTTTGGATTTTGAGAGGAATTTTCCTTTTATTCTTTAATTTTCTCAAGGTCAAGAGAAGTTTTAGCTTGTATGCACATATCTAGAAAATCTGGACATATGTGAATGCTTGTGAATTTCTCTTTTGGAGGACTAATTCTGTTAAGAATGCCAGAGGGAAGCTTAAGTCCATCTGATTCATAAGGAACTATCTCTGGTTCGTCAGAGTCAGTCTCAGATTCGACAGAGGATGAGTCATCCTCGTATTCAGAGGTTGGATCACAGGATTCTCTGTCGTGAGAGGCAGGATTTTTAGAACATGTGCCATACTCACTTTCTTTCTTGATTTTGAGAGAATCAATAACTTTTGAAGCACTGGAAGCATCCTCTGTTGTTTCTACAGAGCCTATAGAGTTATCTTTACCCAGACCATATTCGATAGAAGACTTATCATGGTTTTCAACAAATTGTTTTTCACAGGCTTTCAAAATATTTTTAGAGTCATTTTTAGCCTATTCTCTGTGGATGAAGGTGTGAACTCAGGTGCCTCTGCGTACAACTCCTTTTAAGGGTTTATCCTGCATACAAAGGTGACTTGGATTTGAGTCTCTGGATCCCCAAACTTGAAGAGACCTATTTGATCCTGAGTTTTTAGATATTTCTTTGGTTTGGATGCTCTTTTGACAAAGTCATAAGATGGAAAATCTGTGTTATGATACCACACATTGATCATCTTCAGAGGTTTCCTCTTGTGAGGTTATCCAGAGGTCTTTCGCCTTTTGTTCACAGAGAGTAAGTTAGGAAAGCCTTAGAGTATCTCCAACGCAGAATAGAGAAGATATGGACTTGTCTCTTTTGGTTCCTTTATAAGGATCCAAATCACAGAAGCCAATTCTCCTTCTTCCTATTTGAGTATTTACCTTCTCATATACCTTCTGTGCGTCTTGATACCTTTTGATTAAGAGATCTCTGTTGAGTAGGTCTTGGTGAAGAACTTCTCTTTCTTTTTGGAAAAAGTTTTTAAGAGCAAGTATATTCAACCTGTCACTCTCATTATTCATAAGTTCTTTTGTTTTGGCTTTTAAGGCATAATCAAGATCTGAAATCTTTTCCTTTAAAGGTTTTATCTCTTTATACCAATTAGTTTCAAGATTTTCCTTTTCCAAGGTTATCTTTGCCTTTTCTTGAGTGAGAAGTTTGACTTCTCTCTCAAAGAAGGCAAGTTTTTTCTTTAAATCTGTACAAGTCTTTTCAAGTTCATTGAAATCTTCAGTTAGTTTAGGCAAATCAGGTTCTGTATTATTAGAGGAGGAGTTTGAAGTTGATACCACAGAGTCTGAGTTGGAGCTGCTGACTTCTGCCATCCCACAAAACAATGCATTCTTCTTCTCACCTTCATCAGAAGACTCGTCAGATACCCAGTTCTCTTGTTCCACCATAAGAGACTTTTGAGCATAATATTCTGCCTTCTTTTTGTAAAAGGCAGAGTCTCTTTGGGGTTTGTTGGGCTTGCTTCTGCATTCTGCTGCGTAATGGCCTGGCTTGCCACAGTTGAAGCACCCTGAGTTCTGTGGTGCATTGGCAGCTCTATCATTTTGCCTATGTTGGTGATCTCCTCCTCCCTTCTGCTCATAACCTCTGTCATGCATCCTCTGTTGGTCATGGGAATCATCTCTTCCTTGATTCCTCTGCTCATACCCTTGTGGTGGCCCATAGTTCTGATATTTGCCACCTCTGTCGTCTCTCCCGTCTCTGTCATATCCAGACTTCTTCCTGAACCCTCTGTTCCTGAACTCTTTGGTCAACAAAGGTAGAGATTTAGCTATTGAGACCATTGTTGCCTCATCCTCATCCACCAATTCCTCTTCATCACTATCAACCACCAGAACTTTCTTTTTCTTCTTCTCCTTCTCCTCCAGAGCCTGTTCCTTCTTTGGCTTTTCTTGCACCTCTATAGCTTTACCTACAAGTTCCAAAGGTCCACCCAGCTGGGATTTCGTCTGGGCTATTTGACTTTCTTGTGAAGCCAAGGTGCCATAGAGGTCTGAGAGGGTCCAAGTGTCCATGTCTTGATTTGCTTGTAATCACATGGATAGTTGAAGCCACTCATCATTCAGGCTATTGAGGAACATAACATTGTTTTCCTCAGAGGTTCTGTGAATACCAAACTTTTTTCACTTGTTTATCAAGGAGTTAAATATGTTGTAAGTGTTCTGCAGAGTTTCTGATGGCAGAGCTTTGAATGCATAGTACTCGTTTATGCACTGAGCTCTTCTGTTTTTCTGGGCTTTAGCTCCACCTTCAAGATGTTTTTCCAGCTCTCTCCACAGATCATGGACTGTCTCACAGGCATCTAAGGATTGAAAGAGGTCATTAGGTATGGCCATTATCAGTAGACGTTTTTCCTTCTTCGCATATTCATACTTTTCCCAATCCTGTGGGGACCATTTATCAATTTCTTTCGGCTTATCATACTCAGGAACCTCTGGGGTGGTTCCAGTTGCAGGTACTCTTGGCATTGTGACCATTGGAACATATGGTGGATTGTGAAGATATGTGATTAGTTATTTGTCAACACCTTTAAAGAAATGAATCATACGAAGTTTCCACTGTGGATATTCATCCCTGAGAAGTGTTGGTGGTTTGGTCAAAGAACCAACAGTGAAGTAGTTCGCTGCATTTGGCATTTTGAAGAGTTTTATAAGAAACAGAAAACAGAGTGTGATATAGTGACCTTCAAATGAAGGGATTGACTTTAAAAAATGTGCTCTAGCTTTAGAGAAATTGAACAAAGCACTAAATGGAAGGATTTTAACAAGATAACAGTTCCTATTAAGCTGTTAGAATCAAACTAGTTGAAAATAACAGAAAACAGGGGATGTTTTGAAACTGAAGAGTAAAGCTTAAAATCAATCCATAAATCTACCAAAAACGAGTCGAGATCATTGCAGAGTGGATCCTTTGATATTGAGAATCAAAGTTTGCTCTGATACCAATTATTGATCCCACTTTAGACTCAACAATGATATTAACTTCAAATGTTCAAAAACAGAGTAAATGAGTATCAAAGTGCGGAAGCGTTTAGAGAACAGGTTGGGTTAAGATTAATGGTGGATAACACACAAATAGACAGATGAAAGCAGTAAATAAAAAGATTGATGCTCAATGATTCATCTCTATTGATTCTTCAGAATTACAACAAGAACACCTCACAGTGTGTGATACACATATAGAATCTCTCTCAGTAGGTGTGTGTGTGTTGTGCTTCGTTACCAGAAATGGCCTTGTTACAATTCTATTTATACAAAGACAAAGGGGACAAATAGTAGACTAGACAAGATCGTGAGACGTTCTCCTGGTAATGGCAACTTAGTGCGCCCATGAATAGTACACTGTAAAAGCTGCTCCCATTTGTAGAATGACACGTGTAAAGTGAGGGAACACGCTTTGTACTATTTAATCTTCCTAATCATCGTACACCAGAGGCACGTGAGGTGCACGCTTGTCCTTGTCTTCAGAATTCTTGATTTTCAACTTCTGTCTTTGACTCCACAGAGGCTCTGCCATAAATGGCAGAGGCTATGTGGCCTTGGTCTCTTGTCTTCCGATGATGGATCAATCAAAGGCTATGTGTTCTTGGTGTCTAGCAGAGGCTTCTGCCAGTGTTCTTCCTTAGCCTATTTTTCAATACTTCTCTAGACTAGAAGTTGGAGCTAACAGGCAAGGTATAATTGAAATTCCCATTTCGTATTGAGACGTGAAAACGTGGAATAGGAAAGGTAAATTGAAATTCCCGTTTTCTATTTGGAAATGAGGAATAGGCAAGGTATAATTGAAATTCCCATTTCGTATTGTGACGTGAAAACGTGGAATAGGCAATTTCCGTTTTCTATTGAGAAATAAGGGATAGGCATGTTTAATTGTAATCCCTATTTCTACACCAAGAAATAGGTATGGAGTAATTGTAATTTCTTGATGAGCCGAAACCTAGGATCCTCAGTGATTCGTAGTTACGCTCGTAAACATGATACTATGACTTACTTGGTGTTCGTCATACTCATGGAATCGGGTATAATTCTCGTCATCGAAAGATGTTATGTGTACGTTATGGAATTGGCGAAGAGGTTATTTTTATTGCTTTGTTTACAGATTTGGTTTTCAAAGCTTATAATGTTTTGATTTTAATTTGGATGTTCTCACTAGGCGAAAGCCTAATGTTTCCAAATTAAATTTTCTTACCAGGTGCTAGCACGGGAAGGGATTTGAAGGGATGAGCGAAGCGTAAGTCTTGAATCATAGGTTTTGAAGGTTTAATGGAGATATTAGTTTACATCGAAGATATTTTAGGAGATCCCATAGACAACTTTATAATTTGATCTCATTTGGATATGATTAGATTAGTAGGTTGTTTATGATATTTCATTTGTAATTATGAATCTTCGTCACTAATTCTCCATTTATGAATGAGAGTATTTTGGAAGATGTACTTGTAAACCTTGTTTAATTAATGTTTAAATTAATTCACATTTTTAGGGTGTTTCAGTTTGGTATCAGAGCTGTAGCTTAAGTGAACTAGGTATGATCGTAAGATACCTAGATTTAAGTTGAGATGAGTAAGTTACGATTTGTGAGATTAGGTAGAAATACTACGACGGGATGGTCTTAGAGTTGATGGAAATACGTGAATTAAGAACTGTGATGACGGTAACGAGAATTCTTATGTGAAGTGTGTTCATAATTTCAATTAGCTACTGTTATTATGAATATATTGTTACGTAAGCGTACTTGTTTCTGATTGTTTTTACGATTAACGCGTTAAAGTACGTTTCCTTGTGTTTGGGTTGTGTATAGCCATTTCTTATGGTTATCTCTATATTCTTAACAAAATACGATGGTTAATACCCCAAGTAGACCTCCTACTTCTTCAGAGGACCGTGTGGCAAATGAATCTGCAATAATTCAGCCTGAAATTGGTGAGGCTAATACAAGTCCACCAAGGCCACCTATCCCGGGGGAAGGAGGAAGTCAAACTCATCGACCTAATGTCGGTACTTCTAATCCGGTGACGACATAATCTACTATGGAGTCCCGTATGATGGAAAACATGATGCGAGTTATGAATGATGCACTGACTCAACAACAAGAGATGTTTATGAAACTGCTGAATGACAGAAGTGCCGAGTCACAGAGATCAGAGATGGGTACCGATACTGTAACTCCACATATTAATCCAGTAATGAATGCTAATAGGAGGATGGAGAAAGTTTGTTCATACAAGACGTTTTTTATTTGCAAGCCACCAGAGTTTGATGGATCAGATAATCCAATTGCGTGCATGAATTGGATTAGAGAAATGGAACAAGCATTTAGAGATTGTGAATGTGATGAAGAGTCAAAGGTTAGATTCGGATCCCAAATGCTAAGAGGAAATGCTTTGACATGGTGGAACATTGTAACATCAACTGTTGCGGCCCCGATTTTGGCATCAATGAATTGGGAATCATTTAAAAAGAAAATTTTGGAAGAATATTGTAACGAGAACGAAATGGATCGAATTGAAGAATATTTCGAACGCTTAAGAAGGGTAATTTGTCCGTAAGGGAATATACTCGAATCTTCTTGGAGAAGCTGAACTTAGTGGGACATGTGGCCCCAACTGAAAAAGAAAAGATTAAAGCTTACCTGAAAGGCTTGCCGACGGATATGATGTCCAGAGTCCAAAATTCTAAAGCTTCGACTCTGAGGGAAATGATTGAAGAAGCCAAGAAAATGGAGGAAGTATATGTTAGAGATAAAGCTGAGATAGCTCAAGTGGGAGAGAAAAGAAAGTGGGAGGGTCAATCAGAATTTTCCCAGAAAGCAAAACCTTTTGTCAAGAATCCTCGTTTCGAGCCTCGACGAGAACCGAACTGGTGTCAGAAATGCAAAAGCAAACATTTTGGCCCGTGTCGGGTGGTTTCAAATGAACGCTTTAAATGCTGAAAGAGTGGTCATCAAATTGGGAACTGTCCCATTCAAGGACCAACATGCTTTGAATGTAAGAAGCCTGGCCATTAACGAAAAGATTGCCCAAAGCTAAAGAATCGCGGAAATCAAGAGAGGAAACCCAATGCCCCAAAACCAATGGGCCGAGCATTTCATATGACTGCTAAAGAAGCGAAAGAATCGGCGGATGTGGTTTCTGGTACACTTCTTGTTAATTCTATACCTGCACGTGTATTATTTGATTGTGGTGCCAACATGTCTTTTATATCGCTATTGTTTTACCAAAAGTTAGCTATGCCTGTCACTACCTTGGAAGATGCCTTAGTAGTTGAAATAGCTAATGGGGGTCAAGTCTTAGTTCGGGAAAGACTTGAGGGTTGTGCTGTGATGGTAGAAGGAAAGTAATTCCCAATTGATTTAATTTTAATGGAAATAGGAGGATTTGATATAATTGTTGGTATGGATTGGTTGGTGAGCAATCAAGTAGAAATTCTTTGTGCTATGAAATTAATTCGGATCCTGTTAACACCAGATCTATTAACACCAGATCTATTAGGTAATCATCATCATATTCATTGATCTTGAGAAATCTAGAGTTTACATAAGAGTTGTGAACTTTCTCACTCTAGATTCTCTCACTAAACTCTCTCTACATATTACAATATGAGTTTCTTGCTTCTTGCTTAACAACTAAGCAAACCTATTTATACCTCTACATTACAAGGTATTAATTCTAAGCTAGTTTGACTTTACTTAAACTACTTTGACTTTCTTTGACTTCTCAATTACATGACTTTTACAAACACTTTTACATAAATCTTGAATACAATATAATGCACTAACATTCTCCCCCTTTGGATTCAAGATTTAAAAAAATATTGCAGCAATCTTCAGCTCTTGATCTTCAAAACTTTAACACTGACCGCTTTAAACTTTGAAGCTCTGACAATCTTCAAACAACTTTATCTTCACAAATTCACTTTGATTTAGATGCTTTGACAATCTTCAAACTTTCAGCTTTGAAGAATCTTCAGTCAAACTTGAAAAGTCTTTGTCATTCTCTTTATAAAGTCATGAAGTCTTGAATATAAACCTCAACAAATTGTCATCAAGTCTTGAACGCGAATTTCAGATCTTTGCAGCTTTGCTCTTTGCAACTTTAAACTTTGAAGCTTTGAACTTTAAAGCTTTGAGCTCAAACTCTTTAAACTATTTCTTGAACTTTGTATCTTCATCTTTTTGAACATGAATTGTCTTTGGACATCGATCTCTCTCGAATCATCTCGAAACATCTTCTTGACTTTGACAAATCTTTATGCTATTTCTCCCCCTTTATCTTTCATTGATATGTCTCCCCCTTTTCTTCAGTATGTTATTTCTCCCCCTCTTTGATGATTGTGAGCATCATGATCATCAAAACTTTCTTCAATTTCAGCACTGTCTTTGAATATCACAATCAACATTATCCTCCTTTTGATCTGATAAACCGTCAATTCCAAAATATAATTATCCGAATCTTTTCAAATTCAGATAAAATGAATGTGGTAACCCTGAAACAACATATGAATCAGTTAAAATGCCTGTAAGTCGCATAGAGCCACTTAGTACAACGAATGTACTTTGGAAAGGAGCTTTTTGATGTTCACTCCCCCAGGGCTTCCATTCAATCATCGAAAAACACAAAGGAACTTCTATGAGCGTTATGACAGGAAAACATATTCCTTCTGTGTACGTGCATGTGTAGAAATGATTGAAGCAACTTATGCTTTTCAGGCTCAAATTGTGTAAACTGTTGAGACAACAACAAATTTTCCACGGACTCAATGTGCATGATCAAAGTGCGAAGGTGGGGCAAACTTCCTTCTTTTTCAATATCCAAATCTTCCGAGTGAAAATTATATAGATTATATGCCGCATCCCTAAGAAAAGTTGAAACATTTCTTTGTTGAGAAAGAAATGAGTAGCTGGTGGGGTTAAAGTAAGAGTTGGCATGGGCTCACTGCCTGTTTCAATGATGGTCACCAAAGAATGTGAACTAATCAGTAATGTGGCTGACCGGCTCAGAAAATGGTTAGTGCAGAGTTCTCTTATTCTTTTAACTTTGTTCTCACACCCTCTTTCTGTTTTTAATCCGCTCATTTCTAACCAAACTCTCATTTACATTTTACCGCTCAACACAATGAGGTTGTTCAACCAGATGAACTTCCTCCGCCACTCTTTGATGTAGACTCCTCACCCCTCAATCACTCAAGGATAACGTTTTCGGTAGGAAACATTGGTTAACGTGAATCCACAGAAGTTTAATAATCTCACACTAAATTTTGTTCTAAAAATTTGTGTTGTTCAACAGTTTAGCTTGAACAAATAAATCGTAGCATTTGAATGACATGGTCATCAGAATGAATGCTCCTCAATAATATCATGAAATATTTGAGCATTTGAACTGTTAGGACAAATATGTCTTCAAGATTTAATCTTGTTTAATAAAGTCAAAGTCAATGTAATAGAAAGTCAAAGTTAGCTTATTACCTTAGTTTGTATTAAGGTATATATAACTTTGTTTTTTAGAGGGATGACACAACTATTACAGAGAGGAATACGCATAACTCACATCTTGTAATTTGAGAGCTTATTGAATAGATCTACTTTCTCTCTCTACTCTCTCTCACTAGAATTTCTCTCTCTAATCTTGATAGATCTTGGTTTATCAATTGGTATCAGAGCAGGAATAAGATTGAGAGATGGAATTCTACTGATCAAACATACGAATTTGGTGATTTCACAAGCAAATTTGATTGATTTTCTTGAATTTTTCAAGAAAATCTCGTTTTCTTGAGATTTTATCAAATTTTGGTGAATTTTGATCGAATTCGTTCGTGAATTGATTCTTTGGATTCGTTTTTGTGTGAGGAACATATCTTCTTCAAGAATCGAAGGCTAATTTCAAAGATTTGAAGGTCAATTTCAAGATTTGGAGGTTTCTGAACAGTTCGTCAAAAACAGTCTGATCAACCATTCAGATTTTGATTCAGAGTTTTTCAACAAAATTTGATTGCATCATCGTGTTAGAAACTTGTTTTCTAACATATCTTCAAATTTTGGTTGATTAATTTCAAGTTTTTGAGAGTCAATTTGAAGATTTAGAAAAATTTTGTGTTCTTGAGAAAACTTGTCTGTGAAATTTTTTGAAGAGTGAATTTGCAATTTATTGTTGTTTTGATCCGTTTTTGTGCAAAATCGTTTCCAAAAACAAGTTTTAGACATGATTCTATCAAAGATTTCAAGTTTTAATCTCAAAATCTAAGTTTTGAAATTTTTGATCTTCATGTGTTCTTGTGAAAATTATTTTAGATCTTGGATTTTGATCCAATCTTGTTGTTCAGATGTGATTAGAAGTTGTTTGTGACTTGTTTTGATTCATAATTGAAGAGATTTAATTTGGTTGTTGAGGTTGTGATATTGCAGAAAAATAATTCGCAAGCAGCTAAGCACATGTCTCGCAAGAAATTCAGCAAGCCTAATAATAAAGAATTTCGCAAGCAGCTTAAGTCCATATCTCCAAGAAATTCAGCTGTGTGTGTATGTTTGTGATGTATGTGTGTATGCTTAAGGTGTGTGTATGCTTAAGGTGTGTGTATGTCTCGTAACTGGACAAATATTTCGCAAGAGGTCTGTGAGTGTGTGCTTTATTAATTTTCATATCCTTCTAATTGAAGGAATTCGCAAGCCACTAGACAAACTTTTCGCAAGCTACAGTATTATTGCTTTTCACATCCTTCTAATTGATATAATGCTATTTTTCAGATTTGACAAATATTGCGCAATTGTCTCAACAATTTTTCAGATTTGACAAATTTTCAGACTTTGTCAACTGATCTGATTTACGCCAACAATTGTTCAGACTTTGTCAAATTTCGACATTTTTCAAGTTTTAATATTTTGCATAACTGATATATTTTTACCTGCTTTTATTCGTAACTGATAATTTTTTTTTCGTGCAGGTTTGACGATTAAAGTTCAACATATCCGCTTAACTTTTCAGAATTAATTTTTGGAAGACAAATTTCTAATTTGTTTTTCAGATTTTATTTTTGGAATTTTTTTTCCTGATATTAGTTGTTTGAATTTTTCAGATTACATTTTCAAACATGAACCGTTTTCCAGTGCTGATCAACGAATCTGATTTTGAACGATGGAGAGTCTCGTTCATTGATTTTATTGCAAGTAGAGAAAATGGTGAAAATATGATAACATCTTTCACTAAAGGCCCAATGATCAGAACTGACAAAGATTACACAGAAGAAGATTATAAAAGAATGAAAGCCGACAAGGAAGCTTCATCAAACTTGATCTTCGCAATTAACAAACTTCCGCAACACATCTACAGACGCGTTGAATGTTTCAAAAATAACCCAATGCAGATGTGGAACGAGTTATCAAAGCTAATGCATGGATCTGAAGTTTCTTTTAAGAGAAAAGAAGAAGAAAAGAAAGCTGAAAAAGAGGATGCGGAACATAAATCTTCAAATGCTGAAAATGAGGAACTCAACAAAAAGGTTATTGAACTTACAAAGAAGTTGTATGAAACGGAAAAGTTGCTAAAAGAGGAAAGAGAAAATCTCAGAAAAGAAAGAGTTGCTCGTTCAGATGAAAAAAAGCAAATTCTTTCTCTTTCTCAGAAAGTTTCTGAATTTGAAAAGACTTCAATTTCTGAGAAGAAAGAAAATGAAGAAAATAAAGCTCTTGAACTCCGATGCGTAAAACATTCTAAGCAAATTTCAGACTTTGAGAAGGTTTTATTTCTTGAAAAAGAGAAATTGGAGAAGGAAAGGATTGAGAATGAAAATACAAGGAAAGTCTTTGAAGCTAAGAATGCGACATTGTCAAAGAAAATTTCTGAGCTTCAAAAGGACTTAGATAAAGGAAGTGAAGAGCTAGAAAAGAGGAAGAAAGCTGATTTTCAAGCTAAAAGCATTAAAGAAGAATTCTCTGTTGAAAGGAAGATTTTTCAGCAAGAAATACGAAAGCTCACAAAGAATTTGGCCGTGTTATCTACTGATATCATGAAAGAGAAGAGAGTTAATTGTGACATTCAGAAGAAGCTTGATTTCGTGACCAAGGAACGGAATGACTTATCAAACAAAGTGAAGTCACTCAACAAATCCAAAAGCTATTCAGAAAGTCCGATTCGACCGTCTAATCTTTTCTATGATTATTCAGTGGATAATTCTTCCAAGTATAAATATGATGATCTTCCTTCATACAAGAAAGTCAACATGCAATGGAGAGTCAAAGGTACGACTCCTCAAAAAGATGTACCAAAATCATCTGTTCCCAACAAGAACACTAAACTGAAAGGTAATTCTTTTGCTAAACCTGATTCAGTATATTCCGCAAATAATTTAATCAGGTTTGCACAAAAGAATATTTGCTGTTCTTTTTGTGGAACTAATGATTTTGTTACAAATAATAATGTTCAATATTGGTATGACACTTATCATTTTCCTTCTTATAGAGCTCTACTTAACAAGTTAGGACCCAAGACGAGTTGGGTACCAAAATCTACTTAATTTGTTTTTGCAGATTTAGAAGCAAAGCGTTGAACTCTTGAAAGAAGATGTATCTGTGCTTCATAGTTGGTTTCTAAATACATCAGTTCAGGACCCGTGCTTCAACGACAATGCCTTCTGGACAAATCAGTTCAGGACCCGTACTTCAATGGCTAAGATTTCTAAACAAATCAGTTTAGAACTCGTACTTATCAGGTTAAATCTTTTACCGCATGATCATACTACTCAGGTGATATCCTTAACTGTCACATCTTTCTATTTCAAAGAACAAGTGGTAAAAGGTAACATTGCATTATGTTTTATTTCTACTGCTTTGAATGTTTGAATCTTTACAAATTTAATTCAATGAAGTGAAATTTTTTCAACTTTCATTCAATGAATGAAATGTGTGTCAAGGGTGATTTTACAAGCATTTTTGTATTATCTGAGTTACATCTGTTTCATCTTTCACTTCTGAAATAAATCGAAAGGTCAGCAAAACATGAATGAAATTATGCTGAATGCTCAAAATTATGTGATTTTAGATTTATATAGAATATAATGCTCAAAAAGCTTTTTTTTGTTAGAATGATGGATGGAAACGAAAATATGGGGAAAGCACTATGTTTTAGAACCAAGTGATTGAGATGCTCTAAGTTTTAAATCTAATCATTTAGTTTGAAAGTTTGTGCCTGCGGCCTTTCTGGTTTGGGAGATTAAGTCCTAAGGGGTGCTCGACACCTAGTCCCTAAGACCAACTGGTCTGGGATCGGCTGACCCAAATCCTGCTATAGAACCAGATAGAAAGCCATGTTCTACTGGTACAAATGGGTTTAAGATATATCGATGTGGCCTTTCTGGTTTGGGAAAGTAAGTTCTAAGGGGTGCTCGTCACCTAGCACCTAAGGCCAACTGGTCTGGGATCCGCTGACCCAAATCCTGCTATAGAACCAGATAGAAAGCCATGTTTAACGGTGTATCTTATTCTTTATAAACTTTGTGATTAAAAGATGCCAATGAGCACAAAATCAAAAGATGCCAATGAGCACAAAATCAAAAGATGCCAATGTGCACAAAATCAAAAGATGCCAATGAGCACACATCTCTTGAAACTTGGGGAAAATACAAAGTCGCGATAAACCTGTAAATTTGTGAAAATTCTGATTTTGGACAAATAGTGTGAGTAGAGCAGAGTATTCTGATATGTTTTAGAATTGCATATGCTTGTTGCTGATCATATTTCGCATGCTAGCACACCAAATTGATTTAATAAAGGGGTTGAAACTCAACATTTTTAACTTGATATGCAATGATGTCTTGTATTTGAATCCAAACACATGCATTTGATTTCATTTGATTGAAAAATCTGTTAAATTTCATTAAGTTGGATTTCTTTTGTAAAGTTTTCAAATGATCAAATGGTAGTAGTTATAAAATGTAGTTCAATGAGTTTTATTTTCTTTGAATAAATTTTTCAACTACTGTGCCTAAATGAAATATATGCGTATTTTCAGGGGGAGAAATCAAATTGCTCCAGAATTCTTAGTTTGAGGGGGAGCAAGATTGTTCATTAAGGAGGAGATTGTTAATGATTCTCAAAGACGCGACTGAAATTGAAGAAGGTTTTCGATGATCATGATGCTCACTTTCATCGAAAAAGGGGGAGAAATGTTTAATTCAATTTCATGTCAAAGTGATTTCAAGGAAAAGATTCAATTTCATGACAGGGGGAGAAATGTTTAAAGAAGATTTCGTCTCAAGATAGTAAAAGGGGGAGAGTTCTTCTTCAAGAGTTTAAAAGAAATCGATTGATCATCTTTTTCAAGAAGATATATTTTTCTTAAAACTTGTGCTATATGGTGAATATCCTTACTGAAGATTAAAGTTCTCAAGTCAAAGAAAGAAAAAGGGGGAGAATTCTTCAAGAGTTTAAGAAAAATCGATTGATCATCTTGGTTTCTCAAGAAGATATATTTTTCTTAGATTTGCGCTACATTGTATCAAAATGCCTTGTGTGAAGAATCAAATTCTCCATAACAAAGAAAGAAAATCTCCGTCAGTTCCCCGTCTGAAGATTTTGTGACGATTTGACTTTGACAAACCTTGATAAAGACCGAAGTTTTGAAGATTCAAGAAGCCGAAGAATGCTGTTCTCAAATGTTTAAATCTTGAATCCAAGGGGGAGATTGTTAGGACAAATATGTCTTCAAGATTTAATCTTGTTTAATAATGTCAAAGTCAATGTAATAGAAAGTCAAAGTTAGCTTATTACCTTAGTTTGTATTGAGGTATATATAGCTTTGTTTTTTAGAGGGATGACACAACTATTACAGAGAGGAGTATGCATAGCTCACATCTTGTAATTTGAGAGTTTATTGAATAGATCTACTTTCTCTCTCTACTCTCTCTCACTAGAATTTCTCTCTCTAATCTTGATAGATCTTGGTTTATCATGAACAATGAAGATTTCTCAAAACAAGGACAATGAATGAATGAAATGAATTCGAAAGACTTGTTTGAGAATCTAATAATGTATCAATCAGATCAAATATCATGAATGATGTTGATCTAAACCCTCAGTGATTTGATAATGACTCTGAGAAACACTTAGTGAAAATTGTAAGTAGACAATATGTATTAGAGTTTCACCATCGCTGATAAGTACTAAGTCTCTACAATACCGCTGATAAGAAACTCATGTTCTTTAAATTACACATTCAGCGAACACTGTTCATCAGCGAGCCTTGAGCATGTTCAGGCTCACTGATGATCGCTAATAGTTTTAGTTGTTTACTTATGATCCCTGAAGACAAGTTTCACGTCAATCATGTTCTACGCTGAAGTCGAAGATCAAGCCGAAAAACCAGCGACAAGTCTACTAATGAACTGATGCGGATATCAGCGAAGCCAAGACCTGTCCACTCAACGTGAAGTTTCAAGTAGAAGACTTCAGCGAACGCTGAACTTTATCATTCGCTGATAAAGATTCCTTTAGCGAACGCTGATCATGAAGCCTCGTCTACAAGTAACGTTTTTCTAAACCCCATTGCACGCCTTCGTACGATAATGTCAGAACGGACATCCCTTTTGTCCAGAATCGTACAACCAACTCTGATTCTACACTGTTCATCATGCGGCCACTAGGTTGTCTGCTGAAGTCAAACTATGAAACCAACCAGAGGCTGCCATGTGTAAAGTTGTACTGACATGAATTAAATGCATGCAGTATATAAAGGAAACCCTACTTCATTTCTGAAGTGCTCGGCCATTTCCTTCTCTTTACTATTCTGTGTGTTAGAATATTATCCTTAGTATTCTTAATTTCTCTCTATCTTATTTCTAGTGCAAGAAATCTTAGTGATTCTCATAGCTTGGTTAGATTAGGTTTATTCCTTAATCTTGTTCCGCAACAAGTTGTAAACTGTTTGATACACATCAATAAACAATTTAGAAAAGTAAAAATCGTGTGTTTGTATTCAACCCCCCCCCCCTTCTACAAACTTGTATAACCCCTTTGGGACCAACAAGTTGTATCAGAGCAGTTTGTTTAATCTCATAAACAAGATCTTGCTTATACTAATCTCTTTTCTCTTCCTTGCTATTTTCTAAAATGGCTAACACCACAAACACAAACTATATCGACAATGGTTCTCTTGCAAAACCCCCTTGATTTTCCAGAGATAACTTCAATCTGTGGAAAATAGGATGATGCTCTTTTTGGAAGGTGTAGATCCTACTATGCCTTACTAAATCGAGAATGGTCCATATGTTCCCGTGATGATTGACCCTGAAATCCCAGGCACTGCTACTAGAGCTGCCATTTCTGAAAGAATCATTCCGAGGGCTGTCAACACTTGGACTGATGAAGACAAGAGGAAGGTGGCCATCGACACTAAGGCCAGATCCATCATCTCTATGGCTCTTCCTGATGAAGTCTACCACTCCGTCATGAACCTGAAAACCTCTAAAGCCATGTGGGACACAATTTGTGTTCAATATGAAGGTACATCTAAAGTCCAGGACTCAAAAAAGAAAAACCTGGTAATACAGTACGAAAGCTTCATTTGTGGTAAGAATGAAACTCTCTATGAAGTTCACCAACGTTTTAACTGTTTAATCATTGACTTAAAAACTGTTGGTAAAGAATATTCTAACTTTGAGATCCTGACAAAGTTTCTGGAATGTCTTCCTGAAAGTTGGGACAGTTATTCTATGTGTCTTAAACTCTCAAAGGATCTAAAATCTATGACCCTTTCTACCTTATATGGCACTATGCTCAATCATGAGCAGTCGTGTCATCTTAAGAAGAATCTTGTAAAAGATTCCAAAAGCACACATGTTGCTTTACTCTCTTCAGAGTTGATGCCTACTCAGCGATCTACAATCACTATCACTGAGTTGGAGTCTAACTCTGATAACTCATCAGAAGCCGATCCTTCAGAAATCGATGAGTCACTGGCCCTCCTGACTAATTCTTTCAGGAGATTCACCAGAAAGAGTAACTTCAAAAGAAATAAACCTCTTTCCCTCACTGATAAGCCAAAATCGTCAACCCCTGTTGATAAGGCTACTACTACCAGCTTTAACTGTGAAAAAGTAGGACACTTTGCTAGTGAATGCAGGTCTAAGAAAGACTTCAAACCCTCATCTTCTTCCTACAAGAAATCCTCTAACCCCAGGGCTAGAGATGACAAGTACAAGAAGCTGAAAGAAAAGTATGCAAAGCTGAAAATCTTTAAGAAGAAAGGTAAAGGCATGATCGCTGAAGATCATGGCTGGGATCTTTCTGATGAAGAATCATCTAACTCTGAAGATGATGATGAGGCCAATCTCTGCCTCATGGCCAAAATAGAAGAAGAGGAAGAACAAACTGAAATTCCCTCTACTTCTACCTCCACCTCTCAGGTATCAAACCCTCTCACTGATACTCAAACTTCAGCTCTTAGTGACATCGAAAGACGTCGGACCGTCGATATTTTGACTGTTGATTTATATGATGCCATGAATGGCAAGACCAACCAAAGCTGAAAAATTAAATATTGATCTTGCTGAACAACTTAAGAATTGTCACTTAGAAATTGAAAAACTTTCTAAAATAGAAGAAAATCTAAAAGATCAGGTCTGTATAAATCAACTCATTCGTATCGAGCGAGAAGATGCTGTCGAGGCACTAAAGGCTGAAAAGGCTACTGTTGAAGGATGGTGTAAATCCTCAACAATGATCACTGAGATATTAAGGTCTCAGATTCCCATGAGTGATAAAAGTGGTATTGGTTATAAAGCTGATACTCTAGAACCAACACTGATCGTTACATGCTTAAGTTTTGAATATTTGTATCCTCTATCCCTGACACCTCCTCGTCTCAATGTTCCTCTTCTAAAACTCCCACTCCTGAGGAAAAACCTACCTTAAATTCTAAAGGTAAAGGTAAAGAAAAGGTTTTTAACCAAAAACCTCAGAAGGGTACCTTTGTACCTAAGCTGAATGTTTCTAAACCTTCAGTAAATTATCCCTCTACTTCTAAGAACAAGATCCCTGGATTCATTTAGCGATCTACTCCTAGAATCATGGTAGATATAACTGGTAAGAAATCTGACGAACTGATTGTTCCTCCAATTCCCAATGCCAAAGGTATACCTGGTGCTGGCCCTGCTCATTTAAAAATCTCGGCTAAGCATGCAAATGGTCCTAAAGCTACTTTTAGCTATAGGAAATGTTATCACTGTAGACTCACCGATCATATTGCTAGTAAGTGCCCCACAGCCACCAAAGCTGAAACGTTAGCTAAGGAGAAGATTATTGCCCCCAAGGCAAAAAAGACCAATCCTGGTGCAAATCAGGTTAAGGTGAAACCAACCACTGAGGTTAAGAAAATAACCAAAGTAAAGACTAGTCCTGAAGCTGAATCTTCAAATGCTGCGAAGATTGCTGAACCTTCCACTTCCTCTACCACCACTGACAAATGTGGACCCATAGTAAAATGGGTGCCCAAGTCAAACTAATCTTCCTTTTTGTGCAGGTCCTGAAGGGTATCTGGTATCTCGATAGCGGATGCTCTAGACATATGACTGGCAAAAAGAAACTACTCACTGAATATAAGGAAGAGAAGGGTCCCTCTGTGACCTTTGGTGGAGATGGAAAAGGCTATACCTGAGGGTTTGGTGTACTCTCTAATGGTACAACTACCTTCAGAAGAGTCGCATATGTTGAAAGACTGAAGCACAATCTTGTAAGCATCAGTCAGCTGTGTGACAAGGAGCACAAAGTGATTTTCACTAAGGAATCCTGCTTTGTTATTGACAAAAAGGAGAAGATCGCTCTCAGCGGATATCGTCTAGAAAATGTTTATGTTATAAACATGGACTCAACAACCACTGAGAACTCCTGTTTCTTCTCAAAAGCCTCATCTGATGTCAACTGGCTATGGCATAAGAGGCTCTCTCATCTCAACTTCAAGACACTGAATACTCTTTCTTCAAAAGAGTTGGTCATTGGTCTACCTAAACACTCATACGCTAAGGAATCTCTATGTTCAGCGTGTGAGAAAGGGAAACAAACAAAAGCTAGTTTCAAATCTAAGCAAGTTTCCTCAGTGTCATCTCCACTTCAACTTCTCCACATGGATTTGTTTGGCCCTGTTAACAAACAATCCCTCGCTGGAAATAAATATACATTGGTCATAGTTGACGAATTCTCTCGTTATACCTGGGTTATGTTTCTCCGTTCTAAGAGTGACACCCCTGAAGAACTCATCTCTTTCGTCAGGAAAATGGAAGTCCTGAATAATATGACTGTTCGCTCAATAAGGAGTGATCATGGGATTGAATTAAAAAACAGTTCCCTTGATTCCTTCTTTGAAAGTAAGGGTATTTCTCACAACTTCTCTTCAGTGAGAACACCGCAGCAAAATGGAGTCGCTGAAAGACGAAATCGAACAATCATCGAAGCTGCACGTTCAATGCTCAGCGATTCTCATCTACGTACTCAGTTCTGGGCAGAAGCTGTCAACACTGCTTGTTTTACTCAAAATAGGTCGCTGATTGTCAAAAGATTCATGAAGTCAGCCTATGAACTTTTCCATGGGAGAAAGCCCTCATACTGAACAACAGGGATGCCCTTGAAAAGTTTGATCCTAAGGCTGATGATGGAATTTTTCTTGGATACTCTTCTATCCCCAAAGCCTTCAGAGTCTTCAATCGAAGAAGACAAACTGTAGAAGAAACAATTCACGTCACTTTTGACAAATCTCGTTCAGCGAACTCAAGACCTCCTGCTGATACTGAAGAACTGAATCAATGGATGTTTTCTCATCTTGGTGATTCAGAAGCTGCTCCTATTCCTCAAGTTATTCCTCCTACCGCTGAAGATGATGATCCTACTATCATCCCAAGCATGCAGACAAGTGAAGCTGAATCCTCATGGGAATCAGTTGTTCCTCTCAATACTGTGCCTACTTCTGAACCATCTACTTCTGATATCCCATCGACATCTCACTAATCAGTGAATGAAATGACATCTGAACCTCTACCTCTTCTACCCGAGATACCTAAAGTTGCTGAAGCTTCTTCTTCAGCTCCTCCAGAAGTTCAAATCGAGTCAGTGAATTATGCTCTGGCTCAACGATGGACTATAACTCATCGCATCGATCAAATTCTTGGTGATCCAAACACTGGTGTTCAGACTCGACGGAGTGTAGGTAATATTTGTTTATTTGTTAACTTTATTTCTCTGATTGAACCAAAGAAAACAGATGATGCCCTCAGAGATCCAAACTGGGTCAGCGCTATGCAAGAAGAGCTGACTAAATTTGAAAGAAACAAAGTTTGGAAGCTCATTCCACGACCATCTGACAAGTCAGTGATAGGCACTAAATTGGTCTATCGAAACAAGTTGGATGAACATGGAACTGTAACACACAACAAGGCTCGAATTATTTCTCATGGATACAGACAAGAGGAAGGCATAGATTACGACGAAACATTTGCCCCTGTGGCAAGACTCAAAGCTATTCGTCTATTCTTAGCTTATGTTGTTCACAAAGACTTCAAAGTATATCAGATGGATGTTAAATCAACGTTTCTCAACGGAAGGCTGAATGAAGAAGTCTACGTGGAACAACCTCCAGGATTCACTGATCCTAAGCATCCAGGTTATGTGTATAAGCTGGATAAGGCACTTTATGGCTTAAAGCAAGCTCCTCGTGCATGGTATGGCACTGTCTCTACTTATCTCCATATTGAAAAATTTAAGCGAGGTAATATCGATAAAACTCTATTTTTCAGGAAAGTAAAAGGTCATATCATTCTTGTTCAAATATATGTCGATGATATTATATTTGGTTCTACTAACCCTGGCTTATGTACTCGTTTCGCTGAAAGAATGAAAGCTGAATATAAAATGAGTATGATGGGTGAGCTAACATATTTCCTTTCACCAAGGTAAGTTTGTTAATGATATGCTGAAAAAGTTTGATTTAACTCAAAGCTCAGCTATGAAAACCCCGATGGCACCGCCGCTGACATTAAACAAGGATCCTTCAAGAAAACCTGTTAATGTCACAATGTACCGTGGGATGATCGGCTCTCTTCTGTATCTTATAGCTAGTCGTCCTGATATTATGTATACAACCTGTTTGTGTGCACGATATCAAGCTGAACCTAAGGAATCTCATTTGATCGCTGTAAAGCGTATTTTTCGATACCTTAAGGGTACTCCTAACCTAGGTCTTTGGTATCCCAAAGACTCAGGGTTTGATCTAATCGCCTATTCAGATAGTGATTTTGCAGGATGCAAATTGGATAGGAAAAGCACCACAGGAGGCTGTCAGCTCCTGGGTGGAAAGCTGGTGAGTTGGACAAGTAAAAAGAAAAACTCAGTGTCCACCTCAACCGCTGAAGCTGAGTACGTATCTACTGGAAGCTGTTGTTCTCAGGTCTTGTAGATGAGAAATTGGCTACTGGACTATGATCTTCAGCTCTCCAAAATTCCAATCTATTGCGACAACACTAGTGCCATCGCCATAGCAAACAATCCAGTGCTACACTCAAAGACCAAACACATCGAAATCATGTATCATTTTATCAGTGATCATGTGATGAATGGTGATATAGAACTTCATTTTATCCCAACTGATTTTCAGTTAGCTGATCTGTTCACCAAACCTCTTGATGAGACAAGATTCAACTTTCTCATCAGCGAGATTGGAATGTTGAACCTGGAAGAGTAAATCTTCAGCGGTTCACATTTGATCAGTGATACAATGAATTTGTATAACCCTATTAATCACCCTATCTCTGAACAAAATTGATTCGCTGATATCAAGGTATGTTCTCTCTTACTCGCAGACGTTCGCCTAAGAATGCAAGATTTCAAAAAAATTACATCGCTGAATATCTCTTCCTTTCAGTGATACTTTGAAATTCAAATACTCTCACTGATATTTCTAATCAGTGCTTCGTGTTTTAAAAATGTCCCTGAGTTTTTCAAAATATTCAGAGACACCTTAAAATGTGAAAGGACGTTTGTGACGTCATCACAACGGATAGACCATGGCACGGCTTTTCTCTGACACGTTCGCCCGTTTTGTTTCCTTGTCCAATCAGATTCATGGGACGTGTCCATGTCATCATGAAAAACTTTTCCCGCTCATAGTTTTTCTCTCTCTACTCTCACTATATAAACCCTTTGAGTTTCTATTTTTACCTATTATGCGAACTTAATCTCTCTCAAGCAAGAACTCACTGTTGCATTTGAACAAATTTCTCAAGAACTCGTTCATCTTCATCTTCTACATCTCACAAAAGGTTAATATCTCTTTATTTTCCAACAAATAAACTTGTTTTTGATCTTATTATTGTTTTTACAAGATCAAACAATGGAACTTTCTCAATATGAAATCATTTTCTTCATGGTTTTATGAACACAATCTATTTACAGATTGTTATTCGAGTTTAAAATCAAAATCTTAAACTTGACATTTTTATATGTTTTTCAAGAATCCTTTCCATAAAAGGAAACTGGAAAACAAGAAATTTCACTATGTTTTGTACTTGTTTTCAAAACTAGAAAACCCTAATTTCCATTTCTTTCTCAAAATGGAAATTGTAAAACCCTAAAAACCCTTATTTTGGAACTTTATCCATTTTAAGAACATCTCTTCATCTTCTTCATGTTTATATGTTATGAACATAAATGGCAACCACTGACGCTACTCAGTCTCCTACTACCGCTGACAAAACTTAGATTGTCAAAGCACCCCAAGTCAACTTCAGAATGGAACAAGTAACATTCCAAGGAAACAACCCCTATGCTCTATTTGACTTCCTCCCAAGGAAAAACATCACTCACTTGGATGACGCTGTTAACTTCTTGAAAGGCTATCCTCTGGCGACAACACTGACCATCAAACCCCTGCTCATACGAACCTCCATGCTCAGTTCTGGTATACTGCCAGAAAATCTCAGGTGGCCTCCACCAAAGACCCAAAAAAGATGATAGACGTCATCCTCTTCGATACTGAGCATGGTGAAGCAAAAATATATCCCGAGGCTATCAGGTCTGCTCTAAACCTCCCTGGAAGCTCAAGGGATAGACGTTTCGTTCCTCTACCTGATGTCGAGACCGAGGCTGGTAAAGCCGAAATCATTGCATTTTTGGATGCAATGCAGTATACTTGGAGAACAGGGAGAGATAAACTCCCTGAGAAAAAGATAACATCCGTCCTTAAGTCCAAAATGCTAAGCGAAATGAACTTCATCTTCGCACACCTCATCAGCTATATGAAAGCTAAGTTCGGGTCAACTGATCAAGCTTCCAAACCCCAACACGCTATGGGGTATGCGCTGATGAAGGGCCTCCACATCGACTGGGACAAGATCATTTTCGACGACATGATGCTCAGAGTTGAAGAAGCGAAGCGGCCACTGAATGTTCCTTATCCCCGTTTCCTCTGTGCTCTCTTCAAGCACACACTTGGGGATAAGTACCCGAAGGTGGGCGACCTGAAGTTATACTAGGTTGGCCCTAAGATCCTCGACTTCAACCCGGTGGAAAACGAGGTACGTCTCTCTACTCTCTTACCTCTTCTCAGACCTCCTCCTTCTTTTACTTCTGCGGCTACCACTTCGGTAGCGGTCATCCCAACCGCTGGTACACAAGCCGCACCAACCACTCCTTCTCGAAAAAGAAAACACTCTGAATCCCAACTTGGCACCCATAAGCCCAAGAAGATTTCCAAGGAGCAACCCCCCAAGCCTACCCAGGCTGAAGGCTCCACGTCTATCTCTCCACAGAAGACGCTGGAAAGTTCCATGGTACACTCTGCCACAACTGTTGAACCAACGCCTTCGATACCCACCTCAGCGCCTCTAGACGCTGAAGTTGTCTTGGAACAGAACCCCCCTCCTTCAGTACCTCTAAGTACTGCAGAAGTTTTCCTCAGCGGACCCAATGCTGAATCTGCTACCCAATCCCTCTTCTCAACTCTTATTACTCCCTCATCTTTTTTGGTCACTCCACCTCTACTCCCCTTCTCTAGAACAAATGTCATTCATCTAAGTGACGCATCGACTGAAGATCTACAACAACTGATGGATCAAAATAAAGGACCTGCGGAGACTCAGCGTCGACCATCTCTGGAAGACGACTACGAACATTTTTCAGGTCACCGGAATTTCGTTGACTTCGTCAACCAACCCGCAGGTATACATAACACCCTAAACACTCCTCTCTCAAAATCCCTAAATTCTGAGCTTTCCTTTGTTCATAAGTTTTCATCTTTTACAAGTCCTAATTTGGGCGACATCAACAATGCCCTCAAGGATTTGTCTACGAAAGTGGAATCTCTCACCACTGCTCTCTCCTCCAACTCCTTAGCGGTTACAAACGTTGAGGACGCTATAAAGACACTCACGAACGAGGTGAAGGAAAAGGCTTCCAGAGCTGATCTGGAAAAGGTGGAAGGTAGTCTTTCTAATGTTGCTCAGGCTCTTGTTGACAACTCCACCTCCATCAACACTCTAAACACCACCAACGACAACCTCTCCACCAACTTCACCACACTATCCAATGAAGTCACCTCGTTGAAGACAGTGGTGGGCAATTTTCAGGGAGAGGTTACGTTTTTGAAGACAGAGATGGGAACCCTAACCTAATCCATGGGAAATGCTACAGGTCTTCTGCAGCAAATCCTGGATCGCCTGAACGCTCCAACATGTCCTCCATCACATTTTGCTCAGGTCGATCGGGAAAATCTGGAAAAGATCAACCCTGCTATTTCTGGACTGGAAGATAGAATGGCAGCGATAGAAACTGCTGTTGGGATCACTGGCCTGGAAGATAGTGACCCAAAAGATGCTGCTGCTAAAACTACTACCTCCCCCATCCGTCATGAAGAAGAGGGGGAGAAGAATCAAGAAGATCTTCCCCATAACTCTGAGGGGGAGAAAAGTGTTGAAAAGAAACATCTGCTGAAAAACCTCAGGGAGTTGAAAACCCAGAGGGAACCGAATTCTCCCTACACGATGCCGATTCTGAGGGGGAGAATGTCGAAGAACATGCAGACTCTCCAGTGCATGTTGAGTCTGAATAAGAAGCCGAGGAAGAAGAAGAAGACGAAGAAAATCTCGAACTTCACGATGACGAACCATCAGTATCACCTAAAGATGATGATGATTATGATCTCGAATTCTCCTTAAAACCTAGAAAGGCCCCTGCTAAAAAAGGGGTAGTTATCAAAGAATCATCAGGGGAGGGGACCACCAAAAAGCCTGCAACGACTGAAGCCGATAAGGGCAAAAACAAAGGCATCGCTGCAGAAGACAATCTGACTATCCTTATTAGAAAGCCAGTTTGTCACGTAACTTATCTATTATTCCCTTTCACTACATCCATCCTCTCTCCTTTCTCAACCTCAGTTCTCCTCTCCATAAAACCTCTATACACTTAAACCTCATTCTTTCTCTATCTCTTCGCCCAAATGATCTAATCTATATAATTGTTGTGTTTCAGCTAGTCCTTTCCCCTGCTTGAGGGTCAAGCTAAAGCTCCTCCGACTACAAAAACAATAATCCTAGCCCCGAGCGCTGAAGAAAGAATCCCGGTCTTAGATTTCGCTGAGACTGATGAACCAGAAGAAGAACTGCTCTCTCACAATAAAAGACCTTCCTTGGTTCCTCAACAGCCAAGTGAAGAAGAGCTGGAAAAGAGAGCAGCTATGATTAAAAAGCTTGAGGATCAGCGAATCATCCGTGCTCCTCGTTTCCAAATATCAAAAAAGGAAATCGCTGAACACCTCAAAGTTGAGAAACTTCTCGCTGATCGAAAGAAAGTTGAAGAAAAAGATAAAGCTTATGCTATTGAGCTCGTCCAACGATCGGTGGAAGATCCTGAATTGAAGAAGACTCCCATCGCTGTTCAAAGACAACTGTGGAAAGACGCCACAAAGATCATCGAGAAGAAAACCAAGGTCTCTGACTCTACCTTTGAATGGTGCAAAGAAAGACTTCACTTTCGATGTCATGCATCCAAAATCAACAAGGTGAACATCAGGGGAAAGATGGCCATAAATGTTCCGGTCGTCGACATCGACATCTTCAGAGAGAATGGTCTAAAGGAAACTATCTACCCTTCGTCGATTGCCAAGTATGGTTTATCTGAATGGTTGGAGATGCGGATAGCCATTCAGCGGTCACGTTCAAACTTCAAAACCTTTGTCGAAAAAGCTCTGAACAGGCAGATCGACTTGGTTACATCAGCTGTGGATATTCCTCCTCCTCCTCCTCCAGTTCAACGAAGAAGGCCTGCTGCAAAGAAAAAGATAACATCTTCAGGTTCAGGTCCTCCTATCAGAAATGAAACCAGAATTGGTTTGTCACGAGAAGAAGTCCTTGGTCCTGACCCTGATCTCTCAGTACTCGACGTCTCTCTGCCCCCTGGTGAACGCTTTATCCCTGGAAAAGTCTTAAGTGATCCTCATGGTATTTTCTTCAATGACTGCACCGGACGAGAATGCTTTCAACGTGTCTCTGAGCTATGCATTGCCCTTATCGAACAAATCAGAGATCTCGTCTATTGGTGCGGTTTCAGAGATGATCTTCTCGGACACTTCATGAAGCCCCTAATCTTTAAAGAAGCACAGCGAAGAAGGGATCTTGGAGAAAAAGTCCCTAATTGGATGATCCCTACCACAAATACCCTTGATGAACTTCTCATTAAGGATGAACCTGATTAGCTGATAGGATTCCCTGTAATTCTTCTATCTTTATCAGCTTGTAAACTTTTTGTACTTGTAATTATTATTTGCTGTACTTGTAATTTTTCCACTTCCCTTTGTAACTGATACGAAGTTTAATGAAAAATTTCAGCGAATGTACTTTACTCCATCAGTACTTAAAAAGATCCCCGAAAACAGTAAATGGGACAAATATTTTATGAGTTCTTTTTATCCTTATGTTTTCTTACTTAGCAATTGTAGGTTCCCAGATTCACGTTGTATCACATAAACAACATAAAACAGATTGCGGAAGCATTATATAAAGCCATTAAAATGTGAGTGATTGTGTAAATGATAATGTAACAGTGAGAGATCAATAATGAACAATAATATGATAACAAGATCAAGTAAATAAGTTGCTCGTATATTAATATTTGAATAACACCAAGAACACGTTCAAGTGTGTGTATTCAGAAATCTCTCGGGGAACAATATCGTACAGTGGTAGTGATATGGAATGTAGCAGTGTTTGCTTTTACAATTATGGAAAACTATTCTTCCAAAAGCTTACAATTGTGTGCACCACTAACGTTCTATTTATAGCTTGATAAAGTGAAAGACAGTGTACTATCTAACCCTGGAATGACATGTGGAAAGTGTGTCTTCGTCCTTTTAGGGCTTATGTGGAAAGTATGGACCCGTGTCTAACACTTGGAGATTTCTACGAGACTTAGGCTTCACAGAGGTCTTCATGTCACCAGAGCTCTTATGCCAGAGCTCTGTTGGTCTTCTGTTGTGAACAGTTCATCTTTTGAATAGAAGAAGTCTTCTGTCAGAGTTCTGTTGGTTCCGCCAGAGCTCTGTCGAGCTTTGATGGTCTTCTGGTTGAACTTCTTCTAAGTCTTCTGCTGGATCTCTGGTGGTCTTCTGACTTGTAATATTTTCAATACTTTTACATAAGAGATACTTGGGGCTACAAATATCCCCATAAGTATTGAAAATAAAAATTTGGAAATTACAGAGATATAAACAAAAGACAGAGAACTTTTACCTCTGTGAGACTTTGCACTATTCTCTTAAAGATGATTACAGTACAATGCAAAAGAATAAGTACACTTAACCAAAATAATCTCCCTTTAGCATTCTGTCGAATTTTCTGATCAACTCTCGGAAGTCCAACATGAGGTCAATCTGGTTGATGTAGAGCCTCAATTGCTCTTCTGGACACTTTTCTCTTGGGAGATTTTGGATCACGTTCTTGATATACTGCAGCGACTCACTTGAGTACTTGTGGGTTTCAGCAGCTCTGATGGCCTTCTTGTTGCCCTTCTGTCGACAAATGAAGATTGGAGGATCTCCAACCACGGTTCCAGTTATGTAATGGCCATAACCCTCAAGGTTTTCATTTGGAGGTGCAATCGCCAGTTTCTCAACTTCGAACTCTATGCCTAGCTGAAAGCCGGTCTATGTTCTGAGATTGACATGCTCTTGCATAGCGTATCGAACTTCGGGTAAAGCTGTCCTTGCTTCTTTGTATATTTCGTTGAAGTTCAGGCAATATCCGTGAAGAGTAACTAAATCGTATGGATTTAGAAGCACAAGATCGTTGTCATTGAAGTGTTCGATCTTGCCTTCTGTTGATTCAACAGTGTACTTATGGTACACGACTTTGTCGTATGAAAATTTCCTATGCTTGATGTTCATGATTCTGCAAATTCCAAAGTTCGAGTTTACGGCTTTGTTCAGATTTGACTTTGTTTCTATGAACCTTCGCCTAGCATCTGAGAGATTTCCTATTCTGTTAGGGTTAAGATATGGGTTGATGGGTCTGGCATTGACATGGATCATATCTCTGTCAGCATAGAGATAGGCATAAGTTTCCTCTTAGGATGGTTTCTCGGTGTGTCGGGTTGATGGTTCTAGGTTCTGTTCTGGTTGAATTGGGTTCTGATCTTCATGGGTTTCAGCCATAAGAATGTCAACATGGCATCCGGGCTCTTGTAGAATTTGAGTTTGGACTTGGGGTTGAGCTTGGCTTATTTGTTCATCAGCAGAGATTCGGTTTGATCTCTCTGGTTCAGTTCTTGGAGATGGAGGAGGGGTGTCAAGTATGATGATCTCTGGTGGTTGTTGAGTTGACTCTTCTGGTGTTCTGATGATTCTGTCTTTGAACATGTAGTCAAATACTACCATAGTCATCTCTGGTGTTTCTTCTTCTGTCATCCCCTTATCTCCTTGTGTATCTTCTTCTATCGCTGCCTCTGCCTCTGTCACTTTCTCTTTCCCCTTATTTGTTTCTGTCTCTGTCTCTTTTTCCTTCTCTTTCTCAACCTCTTTCTCTTTTTCTTTCTCTTTCTCCTTCTCCCCCGTTTGTTGTTCTGTAGACTCACCTGTCTGATTGTCTGAATTTCCCTCTGGAGCATCTTGAAAGTCGTCATCATTATCAGAATCTGTAAGTCCTGCATTTGGTGAGGCAGGAACAACAAACTTCGGATTATACTTACTCTTTTTGCTTGAAGGTTCTCCTTCTGGGGGTCCGTCTGCAGGTCGTTTGAGTGTAGCAGTCTTTTGGATTGCATCTGTGAAGGTAGTGACTGGTGTTTTCAATGCATCTTCGACCTCTGTTGCAGTAGTTCTGATCTCATCTACTTGACTTTCAAAGTTAACTTTGTGAGAGTCAAGAGATGTCTGCACATGTCGCTCTGTCGCTTGTGCCTTCATGACAAACTTTGATAAGATAGACATCATCTTGCTTAAAACAGATTTGCTGAACTCTCCCATCTGACCGACTATCATTGGTAGTTCATTTGGGCTCAGACCAGATATGTTCAATGGAGTAGTAGAAGATGTCGTTGTTTCTTTAATTGCATCCTTAACAGAGTTGTTGATTAACTCTGTCAGGGATCTGATATTTGAGTCTCATAGGATTACTGAAGGTATGGGCAGGGTTCTGTTCATGGTTGCCTTGTGATTCTCTGCCACAAGTCTTTTTAGATCATCCAGCTCTGTTGATATTTTCATTGTTTCCTATGCTCTGACCCTTCAGCATCTGCATACTTCTGAGTTGTCTCTGCATATTTAGCTGAAATCTGTTGCAACTCTTCTCTGAAAGAAGCATTCTCCTTGCGGATCAGCTCCTCTTTGGATTCATTGATAAGTTTATACTCATTCAAGGAGTTGCTAAGACTATCACAGAAGCTTGTGAACTCTGCTCTTGTGACAGTTTCAGCGGGGGTAACCTTGGCTCCAACAAATGGATCCAATTCTGCTTCGAGTCCAGAGGCGACTACATCAAGAGTTGTTTTGAGGTTGGCTCTTGTAGGACTTCCACCCGATCCTTGATGCTCCTTTTCAGGAGATACATCCACATGTGTTCTGACCAGAGTTTCCTCTTCTAGCCTAGGTTCTGGAGAAGGAAATCTGATGTGATGAGAAGAACTTGGATCAAGCAAAGTCTTCCCTTATGCCACTAGGTCATCCCATTATCCCTGAGTCGGACAGAGCCTACGCGAGATACGAAAGATCTCAGGGCTACTTTGTGTCAAATCTATGTGAGCCACAGAGGCTTCAACGTGTGAAGGTGACCTATTGATGTCCTGGGGAAATTGGTCATCATTACCGAATATGGATTCCCCGGTTATGTGCATACCAGGGGCATGAAGAGTTGCCTCTGGTGGTTCAAGCTGGTTAGGGTTCGAGGTGTGCACCTCTGTTTCAATATCTCTCTGGGCTTGATCACCAGGGATAGGTTGTGTGGTTGCACTGGGAGTTGGGCTTGGGAATCTCACATGTGTGTTCATCACTTGAACATCTTCTTCTAAACTCATAATTCTCTCGGTTCTTATGGGTACAGAATTCTCGGATTCACTCTCTTCTCTCTGTTCTTTCTCACCACTACCAGAGGAGGGCGAACTCTCTGCCACCTCCTCTGTAGCTTACCTTTCTCCCTCTTGGATAGCCTCCATAGGGGATGCTCTGTCCTCTACTTCCTCCTCCAACACCTGTGTAGAGGATGACCCCACTTCGGGTACTCTTGCCTCTGTTTTATTCACTTCTTCTTCTCCTCTTACCTCACTCATACTTTCCAAAGAAGGCTCAGGACCTAACTATGTTGGGGATCTCACCTCAGGTTCTTGAGGTCGAGCAGCATGATTATAGTTTTGGATAGAAATATGTGTTCGGTCTATTAGTGAGAGCATTGTTCGTGGGATTCTTCTTACGTTTGGATATTCACCTGTGGTTGTTGGCAAGAACCTGGACATTACCCAAACAGGTGTAGGATTTCCCTATTGAGTTAATTCCAGCAATGGGAAGGCTTCTCTGATTACTAGACTTATAAACCGTAGGTATCTGATGGCTTTCAGACTTCTGTGGAGTCCTACTTCTCCTCCTTTTGCTAGGGCTGAGGTCTTAGTATTGACATCAGATAAGAGGTCTTTGTAGAGAATCTTGGTGTAATCAAAGTTCCTCTTAAAGTATAGGTCATACATGATCTGTAGGATCTCTGTGCTGGTTTGGTCTTGGCTACCAGATCTGTAGGTTAGGGTTCGGTTCAGTGTGGAGAACATGAAAGTCCACATTGGGGGTAAATTTCCTCTTCTGAAGTGTCCTATTTTGTTCAGTCTTTGGTTGTTGTAACCTAAGAACTTCACGAAGTCAAGAAGAACAACAACTTTTGGGGGCTTTTCGTATGCTTGAATTCCTAGCTGTCTTCTGGTTTACATCCCAAATATTCTCCCAAACGTCTTATCACGAATGCGTATTGATCCACCTCCTGCATTTCTTCCAGCATCAACGTTGCCAATAATTCCCTTTTGTTCTGGGATGAACTGAAAAGCAGTCCACCATTGTTGCACATAAAGTTCAGGAAGATTATCGTCGAACATTGTGAGGGCTCTAAAGAGTTCTGAGTTTCTAAAAAACTCAACAAAAATGTGATAAATGGGTAGATAGTTGCTTGGATTGGCATCGAAACGGTAGTTATTGTCTGCGAACTCGTAAGGTTGAATTACGATTTCGTCTACGGGTCCTATTCGGCTCGATTCTGCAGAGTTTTGCCTTTCAGCCATTGTTGCAGGTTTAGGGTTTTTGAAGAACTCAAAGGTTTTGAACGAAGGGAGGGAAAAGATGAGGGTTTTAAATGTTCAGTAAGCGTAAGGAATGAAATGGGTCGATTGGAATGGGTATTTATACTCAAAACGTATGACTGGATAATCATCGTAGGTACTGTAGGCACTCGAGTGTCAGATAGTGGAGCGACCTCAAAAGTGGAACGTGGAAACAGCTAACGGTTGGTCTCTCATTCAGAGATTTCCACGTGGATTTGGTTCTGACAAATTTTGGAATGTCAAACCGTCACGGTTAGAGATGTGTGGGTGACATGTGGTTGACGCGTAGAAATAACCCGCATCTCTAATGACAGCTCTTTTGACGACGTGGCAGAAAAATGACAGAGCTCTGGTGGAGCTTAGTACAATTTTGCCTCTGTTGAGTGATCTTTTCCATTCCTTTTCAAGTAACCCAAGATGTTTCACCTTTACCCAAAAACATTTAAAAAAAATCCTATATCTGATGTGAAAGTAGTCAAAGAACGAGAACAGAACTGACCCAGAAATTTCACAGAGTTTTGGTGAAAAATCGTCAGAGGCTCTGGTGAAATATCAGAGTTCTGGTAAGTTCTTGACATTATCAAAAGATTTTCAACAGAACAGGTTTTCCCTTTCTCAAAAAGATTTATAAAAAAAAGGCAAAGTCATTTTGATTTGGAAATTGAATTAACTTGCTCCCCCTAAAACCATGCTTATTTTCCTCTTAAGCTCCCCCTTAAATGGCGAGCTTAATAGATAGATTTTTCTTTTCAACACTTTTGAAAGAAAAAAACTTAAATACAAAGAAGAAAAAAATTATATACAAACAAGAGATTTACAAGAGGAAAACATTGAAAAAGTATGCTGGCAGAGCTCTGGTGAGAGCATCAGAGGCTCTGGTGAACTATCCTACACAACCATTTTGACAGAGCTCTGGTAGGAACATCAGAAGCTCTGTTGATTTTTAAACAGAGTTAGGAGGACATGTTCAACATACCCATCTTGCTGATTAAGAAATTAAATCTCCTTTCATCAAGGGATTTTGTGAACAAGTCAGCAAGTTGGAAGTCGGTTGAAACAAAGTACATTTCAATCGTCCCTTTTTCAACATAATCCTTTATAAAATGATACCTTATGTCGATATGCTTTGTCTTAGAGTGTTGGACTGGATTAGCTGTAATTGCTATGGCACTCTTGGAGTCACACAAAATTGGAATCTTGCTGTACTCCATGCCATAATCTTTGAGTTGTGTTTTCATCCAGATCACTTGAGAGCAACAACTAGCAGCAGCAACATACTCTGCTTCTGTTGTAGAAGTTGATACGCAGTTCTGTTTCTTGGATGTCCAACTCACCAATTTATCTCCAAGCAATTGGCAGCTACCAGAAGTACTCTTTCTGTCATTCCTGCATCCTCCATAATCTGAATCTGTGTATGCAATAAGCTCGAAACCAGAATTAAGAGGATACCAGAGACCCAAGAATTGAGTCCCTTTGAGATATTTAAAAATACATTTGACATCAGACAAATGGGATTCTTTAGGATTTGCTTGAAATCTGGCACAAAGACAGGTTGCAAACATTATATCAGGTCTGCTTGCAGTTAAATACAGAAGTGACCCTATCATGCTTCTATAGTTCTTGATATCCATAGATTCACCGTGAGGATCATGATCATGTTTAACTCCAGTGGCAATAGGAGTTTTCATAGGATGTGAATTATTGAGCTTATACTTTTTCAAAATATCAGAGATGTATTTTGATTGACTTATAAAAGTTCCTCTGATAGATTGTTTAACTTGTAAACCAAGGAAGAATGACAGTTCTCCCATCATGCTCATTTTAAATTCGCTTTTCATCAAATCCTCAAACCTATCACAGTATTCCAGCCTTGTAGACCCAAAAATAATGTCATCAACATATATTTGTACCAGAAGAATATCATTCTTGTACCTTCTAAAGAATAGAGTTGTATCGACAGTACCTTTCTCGAAATGATTGGTCAACAGAAAATTTGACAGAGTTTCATACCAGGCTCTGGGAGCTTGCTTAAGGCCATACAAAGCTTTGTCTAGCTTGTAAACGTGGTCTGAAAACTCTGGGCATTCAAAACCAGGTGGTTGCTGGACATAAACTTCTTCTTGGAGCTTGCCATTAAGAAAGGCAGATTTCACATCCATTTGGTAGACTTTGAAACCTTTATGGGCATCATAAGATAAGAAGATTCTTATTGCTTCTAGCCTAGCCACAAGTGCAAAAGTTTCGTCGTAATCGATGCCTTCTTCTTGACAGTATCCCTTTGCAACCAGCCGAGCTTTGTTTCTGATGATAATCCCATCTTCATCCTTTTTATTTCTGAACACCCACTTGGTTACAATAGCAGCTTTATCTTTAGGGAGTGGAACCAAGGACCAAACTTTGTTTCTTTCAAACTCCAGAAGCTCGTCTTGCATGGCTTCAATCCAGTTTGGGTCTTCCAGGGCTTCAGAGATCTTCTTCGGCTCAATCATGCTTAGTAAATTGACAAATAAAGCTTCATTGATTGTGGCCGATCTTGTTTTCACACCATCTTCAGCAGCACCAATAATTAGATGATGAGGGTGATCCTTTGTCCATCGGGTCATTGGAGCATGGACAACAGGTGGAGTTTGTGCTTCTGATGGGAAAAGACGAATTTCAGCATCAGAGCTCTGTGGATTGGGACCAGGGCTCTGTGGCACACAACTTTGGAGAGTGTCCTCATTGCTTTGTGATGTCCCAACAGGGCTCTGAGAGGGCGAGCTTTCAAATAGGGAATCTCTCCCAATGTTAGTCACCAGGGGTTCTCTTACATCTGATTGTGGTCCTTCATTTCTCTGAATAATACCTGTAGACAGAGAAGTAGATGGTGAAGAATTGGAGGGACCTGTAAGAGTTGTACCTGTTAGGTTCTGTTCTGCAGAGTTCTGAGCTTGATTGCCTCTGTTGATGTTGACAGAGGAATCATCATCATCGAAGAAATCATTGAACATAAGATTGATATATTCTTCCCTTGACTTTGAAGATCTTGGCTTCTCTTTTGTCTGTGCCCTCTCTGGTGATTTGCGATCAGAGGAACTTGATGTATTTTCATCAAAGGACACATTTATGCTTTCTTGAATGACTCTGGTTCTGGTATTGTAGGCTCTGTAGGCTTTAGAGGTTAAGGAATAACCAATAAAGATTCCTTCGTCAGCCTTCTTATCGAACTTGCCCAGTTGTTCTCTGTCATTCAAGATATAACACTTGCAGCCGAAAACATGAAAGTATTTCACATTTGGCCTTCGATTGTTGATGAGTTCATAGGGAGTTTTCTTGAATCTTTTCACTATCACAGCTCTGTTCTGGGTAAAACATGCTATTGAGACTGCCTATGCCCAGAAGTTAATTGGAAGGATAGAACCAGCCAACATGGTTCTGGCGGCTTCTACCAGAGTTCTGTTCTTTCTTTCCACCACACCATTCTGTTGTGGAGTTCTGGCAGCTGAGAAGTTCTGGGAGATTCCTTCCTCTGATAGGTAGGCATCAATTCTGGCATTTTTAAACTCTGTCCCATTATCACTTCTCAACTTTTGGATTTTCAGACTTAACAGAACCTGTATCCTTTTCAACAAACTTATCAAAATTTCTGGGACATCAGATTTTACTCTGATAAACTCAATCCAAGTATATCTAGAAAATTCA
Source organism: Saussurea involucrata (assembly GCA_033807775.1). Taxonomy (NCBI): domain Eukaryota; kingdom Viridiplantae; phylum Streptophyta; class Magnoliopsida; order Asterales; family Asteraceae; genus Saussurea; species Saussurea involucrata. Next base: position 69,860,980 of record CM066320.1, read on the forward strand.
TCTATTAAAACGAGAATATACTTTTTGCCCGACAGACTTTGCACAGAGATTGGACCACAAAGATCCACATGAAGCATATGCAAAGGTCTGGGACAACTATGATCACTCTTAGTTGTGTGTGAAGATCTTTTCATTTTACCCAACTCATAAGCAGACCTTTCACTAAGTTCAACTTCACGATCTTGTCAAGGTTTGAGATATTAAGATGGGCAAATCTTTTATGCCATAGCCAGGAATCTTCCTTTTTCAAATACACTAAACAGAGTTTTTCTGTTGTAGAGTTTTGGTTTGGATTAAAATTCATTTTATACAGATTGCCTTTTCTGTCGGCTCTTAAAAGCTCTTGACCAGACTCGGAAAGCAACAAAGAACAATACTTCTTCTTAAAATTGACATCGAACCCATGATCACAAAGTTGACTTATACTGAGAAGATTATGATTTAATTCTTCAACATAAGCAACTTTAGAAACTGAAACACCACCATTATTTAAAGTACCATAGCCTCTAATCTGTCCACCACTATCTCCTCCAAAGGTTACTGCACTTCCCATTTTGTTTTTGAATGAAGTCAGTAGCTCCTTATTGCCTGTCATGTGCCTGGTACATCCTGAATCTAGGTACCATATCTGCACATGAGGCTTCTGCAAGACATATTAGTTATTTTTATTTACCCATTGCATAATGGGTCATTTCTTGTTAGGATTAGGGGTGTTAACATGTTTACCTGCTGGCTTTCCATTCTGGGATGTTGTCCCAGAGGATTTTCTCTGTGTGTTCTGAACAGTCTTAGGATTTTTCCTTTGAAATGACTGATTCAGGACACAGTGTGGACTATTCATGTGATTTTGGAGCTTTAACAGTAACTGAATGCAATTGCAGTTGATAGAACATGAAGTTTGATGCAAATTGCTGTTTCTATTCAAAAACTGTTGATTGAATGGTACTTGAGGTTGAAAAACTTTAGGAAACATCTGCTCCTTGTTTGGTTTCTTGAAATTGCTTTTTTTCCTTGGAACAGACTCACTTGACCAAAAAGAGTTTCTTCTTTGATTTATAACAGAGTTGGAAACAGGTCTGTCATTGACTATCCACTTGCCCTTCTGCTCTGGTGTAAATCTGATTGGTTTATAAGCAAATGGAACTGAAGTTTGATTCACAGAAACACTTTTAGCTTTCTCTCTTCTCTTCTCTTCTATCTTATCAGAAGAAAGAATTATGATACCCTTGTTTTGAAAATTAGGAACTGGAATGAATCTGGATTGTTTCTTAAAGAAAGATATATTTTTCAAAGGTTCAGATTCAGCAGTTACTTGCTTTGGTTTGTGTAAAACAGTCTCTTGAGCACGGAAAATTTGCTCATCCACCTCAGAATCAGAGTCACTGTCAGAGCACAGAAAGTCTCTGGTGGAGGTGTTAGACTCTTGGAGCATCACTGAGATATTAGCTTTGGCAGACTTAAACTTTCTTAACTTGGGTTTTAAAGCATCAGATGCAATATTCTCCTCAAGAACTCTTTTCAAATCCTCTTCAAAAGATGTTCTTATTGATTCAGAGGAAGGGGAGAAGACTGGTGCTTCAGGGTTGAGCTCGCTCTGTGGTTTAACAACAGAGAATTCAGCCACAGAAGTAACAGACTTCTGTCCCTTAAAAGAGTTAAAGTTGAAAATCTCTTTAGGATCCAGACTATTAACAGAATCAGGAAGTATGATTCTAGATTTTCTTTGATCAAGAATAAACTTTGAAGATTGTTTCGTAACCTTTTCTTGATCCAAGGAGTCATAGCTGACATTCCTGAAATTGAGTCTTCTGGTCATTGAAATATCTGAGGTTTTGATTCTCGTGAAAACCGCAGTACCAGAGATCACATCTTCCTGGAATTTTCCAACACAGAAGGCAGAAGACAGAGATGTCTTCTTCCTTCCATTATAGGGAGCAAGGTCACTGAAACCAAGACCTTGTGTAATTTGTTGAGAGCTTATCTTGATGTGCACATCTTGTGCATCCTGGTACTTTTTGATTTGAATCTCTTTTCTTTGCAGAGATTGATGCAAAACCTCCCTTTCTCTTTGAAAATAATCTTTTAAAGCAACAGAGTTAAGTCTTTCTGTTTCTGATTTCTTAACCTCTTCAGTTTTCTGCTTTAAAACTTCCTCAAACTCTTTAACCTTTTCAGAAAAGGTGTTTTCCTTCTGTTTAGTTAAGACTTCTAGCTCAGATTTTTCTTTAAAGATTTCTTCCTTTTCCTGTTCCAAGAGAGTTTTCTCTCTCTTGTAGAAGGACAGATCCTTCTGAGCTAGCTTTCTTAATTCATTTTCCTCTGAAAGATTTTGTTTTAAAAGTTGAAATTCCTCTGTTAATAAAGACACATGCATTTCCAACTCAGAGTCAGACTTTGATTCAGAAGTGGTACATACCTTGGCACTGGGTCTTGTGGTCTCCAGCGGTTTTTCATTTGGCTCTGTTACAGTAAGAGCAAATGCATTCTGAGACAAATCTACCTCTGTATTTCTATCTGGTATCTCTCCAGTCATCCAATCTGCTACCTCTTCTAGACTTTCATCGTCCACAGCAACCCCGCAAAAATTGGCCTACTCTGGTTCGTCATCAAAGGACGAATCAGAGATCCAATTTTCCATCTCAGCAACGTAGCTTATTTCTCTGTAATTGTACTTGTATTTGTTCTTGTAGTAATCCTGGTCTTTTACCAGTTTACCTCTACAATTAGCAGATAAATGACCGGGTTTGGCACATCTAAAACATCGTCCATCATTCTGGTTGATGGGTTCGGTAGCATCGGTTTTCTGAGGGGCTGGAGGATTATACTTCTGTTGTGGTCTTTGCTCTTGTGGAGCTCTGTTGTTGTTACTCTGATGGGGTGCAGCATAACCTCTTTTATCATCTTTCTCGTCTCTCTCGTACCTTCCTCTTCTATCAAATACCTTATTGCCAAATCTCTTGTTAAATTTTTGAGTTATTAACGCAAGAGATTGAGCAAAAGCATTGATATCATCATCTTCTAATGAACTTTCTTCAGCATCGTCAACGGCCAGACTCTTCTTTCCTTTCTTTTTCACTACCTTCTCTTTCTTCTTCTCTCTGCTGGAGCTTTCTCTGTTGGACTTTCCATCAGTAGGTTTCTTTGAATCAGATATCAAAGCTATTGGACCTGCAATGGTGGATTTGCCCTTTTGTTTGACAACATCATTCTCTTGTGCACAAAGAGTGCCATACACATCAGTAAGAGTCCATGCATCCAAATCTTGGTTAGCTTGTAAAGACATGGACAGATTTAGCCATTCATCATTTAAACTTTTCAGGAACAGGACATTGTTATCTTCCTTCGACCTAACAACCCCACACTTTTTACATTTGTTTATTAAAACATTAAATCTATTGTAGGTCTGTTGTAGGGTTTCCTCAGGAAGTGCCTTGAAATCGTTGTATTCGTTAACACATTGGGTCCTTCTGTTCTTTTGGGTCTTGATACCACCCTCAAGTTGATTAAGAAGCTGATCCCAGATTTCTTTAGCAGTAACACATGAATCTAGTTCTTGAAATATATCGTTGGGAATGGCCATAATCAGAAGTCTAACTGCCTTAAGGTCATTTTCCATTTTTAGCTTCTCTTCTTCAGTAAACCCGGTGGTTTTAGCTTTGAAGTAAGCAGGAATCTCGGCAGTAGTTTCTGTTGCGGGTACACGTGGAACCAAAACCATGGGTTGGAATGGTCCATCCGTGACTGATCGCATGAAGTCTCTATCCATACCATCGAAGAAGTTAACCATCCTAATCTTCCACTAAGGATATTCATCTCTCAGAAGAGTAGGAGGTTTGGCCAGAGAACCAGCAGTATAGATGGCATTAATGTTGTTATTAGCCATTTTTGAAGAAAAACATAGTATAACGGTTTCAAAAGATTTTGAAAGAGTTTAAACTGAAAGTGGATGAACAGTAACCAATAGAACAGTAACAAAAGTAGAGAAGATTTTCAGACTATTTTGAGAACTTAAACAGGGATTAGAGAACTCTGAAAACTTGTTTTTAAACTTGTAAACAAAAACATAGTATACTATGAAGCTTTTGAAGAACAACAACAATCAACAACTATGAATCAACCTGGATAGATTGGATCGATTGATTTGAGAAAATCAATACGCTATGATACCAATTGTAGGTTCCCAGATTCACGTAGTATCACATAAACAACATAAAACAGATAGCGGAAGCATTATATAAAGCCATTAAAATGTGAGTGATTGTGTAAACGATAATGTAATAGTGAGAGATCAATAATGAACAGTAATATGATAACAAGATCAAGTAAATAAGCTGCTCGTATATTGATATTTGAATAACACCAAGAACACGTTCAAGTATGTGTATTCAGAAATCTCTCGGGGAACAATATCGTACAGTGGTAGTGCTATGGAATGTAGCAGTGTTTGCTTTTACAGTTGTGGAAAACTATTCCTCCAAAAGCTTACAATTGTGTGCACCACTAACGTTCTATTTATAGTGTTAGCTCCAATATTCTGAAATATTAGAAGTATTGAAAAATGGACAAGTACAGAAGAACTTCCACAGAAGCTCTGCTGAGTGCAACAGAAGCTCTGTCGGGCATCTCAGAAGAATCAAAGGAAGTTTGATCAAGAGTGATCAAAGACCGAGGAAACTACAGAAGGACGCTTTCAGAAGACCAAGACCGCAGAACCTCTGTTACCGATAACAGAGCCTCTGCGGACAACATCAGAAGACAAGGAACCAAGAAGACTTCTCACAGAGGACCGAGCCACAGAACCTCTGCCACCCTTGACAGAAGCTCTGCAGAAGTAAACAACCAAAGACTCGGAATCGGGTGAAGACTACTCTACAGAGGAACCAAACCGCAGAACCTCTGTAACACATTACAGAGCCTCTATGGTCCTCTAAAGACTAGGAAGATATTTATAATATCTTGCTACTGTTCCAAGACCTGTTCATCAACTTGCATGGAAAAGTACTGTCAAAACACGTGTCAAGCTCTGAGTGGACTCAATAGGGCATGGTACAAAATAGACGTCTGCGCCATTTAATGCATTTACCAAAAGTACATCTGCTCCATTAAATGCGCATGGCTCAAACAACTGCTCACACCATCCAGTTCACTATTCATGCCGTAAAAGGAACAGTGGCCTACTTCATAGTCTTATAAGAGTAGTATAAAAGGAAGACTCATGTTGAGTTCTTCCTAACACACAACAACAAAAAAACAGAAAAACAAGAACACTTCAATCAAACATCAAGAACACATAGCTTATGCACATTTAGAGTCATATCTGTTTAAAGCTTTGCATACTCACTGTTCTTAAATCTGTTCTTGATATATATATATATTCAGTAAACTTTGAGATATTATTTCCTGTTCACTGTTTATTTATATTGTGTTCTAAATCTATCAAACATATCTGTTAGTTCTTCAAATACGCTTCCGCATCAAACATAAACTCGAACTAATAGATCTGATAATCTTGTTTAAGCGTATCAGGGAACCAACAATTGGTATCAGAGCTAAGCTTGGTTTTCAATATCAAGTGATCCTCGTTTAGACAAGATTCTTGATAGAAACTGTCTGTTCTTAACCTATTCTTCATTCCTTCAAACAGATTCTGTTTTACTGCCATTTTCGATTTATTCGATCTGGTAACATCCTAGAAACTGTTTCTTTCGTTAAAAACGTCATTCAATATGTCAAGACTAAAATTTAGTGCTGATGCTGATTTTCATTATTATTTCAAACTCAACACAAATTTTAAGAAAATAATTCCTTCTCTTGAGAAAGAATTAGAGGAAAGAAACAAGATCATTCTTATTAACTCAGACAACATTGCCAAGCTTGAAGAATCAGGTAAACTCCTAAACTGTGAAAATCTTGAACTAAAAAGGAAACTATCTGAGTCAGAAGAGCTTGGTAAAAAGGAGAAAGAGAAGTTTGAGGAAGTTAAGACTGTTTTTAAAGAAGAGAAGAAAAGCCTTGAGCTTAAGTGTCTAAACTTTTCTAAACTGATTTCCAACTTTGAAAAACTTATAATCAGTAAAAATGAAAAGTTTGGAAAAGAGAAAACTCTTCTTGAGACAAAGAATATGGAACTTTCTTTCAAAATCTCAAAATTACAGAAATCTTTTGAAAAAGAGAGGAAAGAGCAGGATTTTGAAAGAAAAGAGTCTGAAAAGGTGAAGAGAGAAGAATTTCAAACAAAGTGTTTGAAAGACAAGTTTGAGAAGGAAAGAAAGGTCTTTAAAGCTGAAATGTCAAATTTAACAAAGAGACTATCCGATTTGTCAAACAAGATTATGTTGGAGAAGAGGTATAAATCAGATCTTCTAAGAAAATTTGATTTAAACCTTAAAGAAAAAGATGTTTTAGCTAAAAGGCTTAAGAACCTTGTCTTAGCAAACTCTTGTGCTAAAAATTCAAATAATCCTGTTTACAAAAAGATGAAAATGGTTTGGAAAGTCAAAAACTCTATTCATGACAAAATTGCTCCAAAGCCATTTGTTTTTACAAAGCCTTCATCTTTTCATTCATATAAATGCTTTGATCTTCTGCTTCAATTAAGAAACCTTTTCTCTAAATCTTTCTGTGCACAAAATGGGTCATTTCAAAAGAAAAATCCAAAGACCCAAAATGAGAAAGGTCATAGAAAGAAAGTTGGCAAACCAACAGAGATTGGCAAACCAGAGGACCTAAAGACAGCTCCAAATCCTAACAAAAAAGGACCCATTTGGATATGGGTACCAAAAGTTCTTTGATCTGTCTTGCAGGTACACGGACTTCTGATCATTACAGATCAGGACTCGCTCTTCAGAGGAGAAAAGGACTTCTAAACACATCAGTTTAGGACTCGCACTTTAGTGAAATAGACTCTTAAACAAATCAGTTTAAGACTCGAGCTTCATCAGAAAAGGACTTCTGACCATTACAGATCAGGACTCACTCTTCAGCAAACAATGGACTCCTTAATACTTCTATTAAGGACTCAGGCTTCAAAGTTCACTATGACTCTTAAAACACTTTGTTTAAGACTCATCCTTCAAAGGTTCTATACTTCACAGAGCCTCTGTGGAATTGCTCAGAGCCTATGACAATCTCCACAGAACCTCTGATAAGGTTGACCTATGTTCTGTGCATTATTTATCTCTATTGATTCAAGCATTGGTCAAGGGGGAGCAGAAGGAGACCTCAAATTGATCTACAGAGGTTGATCATTCAAGGGGGAGCCAAAGGAGGATTATGATGAACAAGAGTCTCTGTCGTCCAAACTAGACACTCTAAAAGGTATGTGTCGCACAAAATCTTTTTCCAAAACAGTTTTTCCAGGACAAAAATTTCTAAATATGTCCTAAAAACAATGTTTAAAAACATAAAAACTTTGGATGATCATGAAGTTTTATGAATTATTAGTTATTAGAAATTTCCTGTAACAGAGCCTCTGCTGGCTCTGGCAGAGGTCCAAAAACCTCTGTAGGATAATTTCTCTCTACTAAAGAATTATCGATCCTCTCCAATGTTTTTCAAACGTTTTTGGTAAAAGTACAAGCTTCAAGAGATGGATAGGCAGGTTACAAACCACAGAAATCAATCCTACAAAGGTTGTTAGATCAAGGGGGAGCGAAAAAGGAGACCTTGCTGAACCTACAGAGATTTATAAGTCAAGGGGAAACTAAGAATACGACAGAAGAGATCACATTCGTCGATCAAGAAGAAAAATAGGTTGGTATCTCGCACTCACACAATGCCACAGAAGTCATAAGCCACAGAGTTCTTTCAACCAAAGAACCTCTGTAGATCACTCAAATCATTCAAATGACTTCTGCTGCACAAAATCTTTAAGATTTACAATTTTCTAGGATACCAACTTTCAAATAGGTCCTAAATACATTGTTAAAACTGATCAAAAACTTGGATGATTAAAAATGTTTATAAATTATTAGTTATTAGAAATTTTCTGTCGCAGAGCCTCTGCTGGCTCTGGCAGAGGTCCAAAAACCTCTGTAGGATAATTTCTCTCTACTAAAAATTTATTGATCCTCTCCGTGTTTTTCAAACGATTTTTCATTAAAGATACAATCTACAGAGATAAACGTTTTTTTAAATTCACAGAGCTTCTGTACCCACAGAGCCTCTGTAAAGATTTCCACTTGGGAATTTCTTTATCTATAACGGTAACTTTTCTGTGGTGAAAATTTAAAACCCACACGTTTTTCATTTAATGTGGCCGCCCACGACGTCTCGTCGTCACTGACATTGATGACGTGTCAAGTTTTCATTGACGTACATATCACGTCGTCCTAGAAACTTGCACCACGCCGAATGAACTCGAGTGTGGACCTCAAATTTTATTAACTTTCTCACATTTTCACCGTTCCGAATTCTATCCGTTACCACAGTATAAAACCTAAGATAAAATCACTTTCAAAACTTTACTATTCTCTCATCTTCTCCGGCGAACTTGCTTATTTCTTTCTGAAAACCTAGAACTTTCAAACCTACAAATGGCTTCCAGTTCCAAATCTGCTCACGTTTCACCAACGAACTATCCGACATCCTCTCCAGTGCATTCTGAGCACTCCCACAACCCACACATCGCCACCGATGCCGACAGACACGACTCCGGCGACGAGGCATCCTTCGTACCCACTACCCACCTGCAACAATTTTTCTCAAATGACCATTTCGAGCAAACCCTTCCCATTAAATCGAACAACTGTTATCTTGTTCCTTCTCCTACGGCATTTGTCAAATAACATGCCATCCTGCTAAACATCCTAGAGAACCACTTTCTTTACCCTCTTCTGAGCAAAACCGTTGAACAAATACCAGTACGTTACCTACATCAGTTTTGGCAATCTTGCCGTTATGACGCTGACACCGATTTGATCAGAGGCTACATTTCTAAACCTGACCAAAGTAAGAGCCTTGAACTGATGTTCAATCGCACCATGTTCTCATTAGAATTTGGCCTTCCAACAAGAGGACTCATGGGAATCAAAAAGTATGCACCCCAACCAACAAATGAAGAACTTGTCGACTTTCTGCACATGTTAGGGTACAACCAACAGTTGAAAAAGAGGAACGATTTCCGCAGAGCAAGACTACCTCCTCTGTGGAATACCTTATTCTCCATCCTAAATCGTTGCCTCACGGGAAAAATCGGGAGCATCGATCAAAGCTCAGCTCAAATTCTCTCAATCATGTATGGTGTATACTATGATCTACCCCTAGATTATGCCACCATAATGATGCAAGAGATCATCAACACCATCGATCGCAAAATTGCCTCCCAGAAAGCCAAAATATCTGATCACAACTGGTTACCCCCTCTGCAGTTCCAGCGAATCCTCAGTGTACTTTTCGAAGCCCTACTCCTTATCCAAAAATGGCCAATGGACGGTCCCAAACCTAAGCAATTTCCTATGTCCAAGAACACCCTACAGAACATGAGGATGGCTACCCACACATCAGGCCACTATCAAAGGTAATGTTAGGTTATGCTAGTGATGAAGAACTAGTTAGTGAGTACACACGCGTTTACAGAACTCCTGAACCCAGTTCTGTAACACCCCCGCGTATAGGAATGCCCATAGGAGGTAATGTAGTAGAGAGACTTACAGAAGAAGAATGGAAGATAAAGTTGGCTAAACACAAGGCCAACCAGAAGAACTTCAGAGATATAAGGAAAGACCTCTATTCTTCAAAGAGGAAGTCTTCTGAGGGATCTAAAGAGAAGAAGAAGAAAAAGGGAAAGAAAACCAAGACCCCTACAGAGGAACAACTTGCCTCTGTTTCTGCTATCCAACAAACTCCTGCAGAACCATCTTCTCCACCCACTGAACATCCCACTGAACCCTCATCTCCACCACAAATCCAAGGTCCCCCTGCCCCTCCCTCTTCCAAAAGAAAAAGAAAGTCAAAATCTACAGAGGAGGGAGCACCAAAACCAAAGAAGAGGAAATCAAAGAAGAAGAAACCATCTTCTCCTCTGCAAACAATAACAGAAGGAATCGAACCACCTCTGCAAACTCAAATCTTCACAGAGGTTCTTGATTCACTTCTGCCAAGACAAGAGACTGCAGAAGAAGAGGTGCAAATAGGTTTAGAGGATAGGGTAGAAACGTCTGGAGGAAAAGAAAATGAGAAAGGAAAAGATGCCGAAGTTGCAGAAGGCACACATCCCTCAACCCCTCCCAGTGCAACCCACACATCTGACACCGCAGGTCTAGCTGCAGAAGGTGTCATTGAAAAAGAGCAGCACAGCTCGAACCTCACCCAACCCATCCAGCCAGAGGTTACTCTTTCAACCTCTGTGCCCACAGAAGACGGGGAATCCATTCCTAGGGAGTCTCCTCAGAGAGACTCACCTATAGTTCGTGATCCATCGCCCCAGATCACACTAGAACACCCTACAGAGGAATTCGTTTCCTCTAACACGCACAATATAGGGCCAAAACTTATTTCAGAGAGAAGTAGAGAGCACCATGACGAAGAGACTCTAGACAAGTCTCCGAGCCAATAGAAGAATATTCCGATACCCACCTCTGGAGTGGATTTGGACAATGTTCTTCACAGAACTTCTGTAGAGACTGAAACTCAGGTTTCTTCTCGAGGATCAGATGGAAATCCTTCCACCCCCAACGTACAAACAAGGGTGAACGAAGGTGTCCCAGGAACAGGGACTCACTCTGGAGAAGGAGTTGTTCCTCCAGAGGTTACCCCAGAGGAACATGTTACAAAGGATGAGTTCCAAGCCTTTGTAACCTCTGTAACTCAAACATTGAATGAGTAGCAAAGCTCATTCACGTCTTTTACAGAGTCAACTTCAGGCGCGCTTACAGGATTAAATACCAAAGTGGATACCTTATCCACAGAGGTTAAAGCAGCCCTTGCAGAAATGAAGTCAACTACAGAAACTTCTGCTGCTGCTGCCATCGCCTCTGCCACTAACATTGCCAAAACAACCGCTGCAGAGTTCGAGAAAAGTGCGACCAAAGCCTTCAAAACTTCGATCGCAATCTACTTTGAAACAATGAAGAAAAATGCAGCAAGGCAAGCAGCTCAAGACACCTGCAGAACAGAAGTTGCTGCTAAAAGAAGGCAGGATGATCCTGATGATGGAGCATCTGGTCATCCTGAGGGGGAGAAAACAAAGGAAACAACGGAGGCTGCTTCTGCAAAAACTACAGAGAAAACTGCAGAACCCTCTACGACAGAAACCCAGAAGGGAAAACAACAGAGGCAAAACACCTCTATCTCACCTGAGGATGCACCAACCACAGAACCTAAGGTAATCAATCTTGCATCCTCATCCTCAGAACAAACTCCACCCTCACCCAAAGAACCAACACCAACCTCACAACCAATCCTGCGCAAAACAAGAGTAAAATCCATAGCTCGAAAACCCAAAAGACCAAAACGCACTACAGAATTCATTCTTCGTAGAATGGAATTTGTATCTGCTTGTCAATCAGCAAAGCGTTTTGACATCCCACCTCCAAAACCCGAAAATTCTTCACCAACAGAGTTCTCTCAACCCGAAGTATCAAAACCTTTAGAGGCAACAACCAAAACATCAGAGCATACAACCCCAAAACCCACAGAACCTCCAACTGTCAAATCAACAGAGGTTCCACCCACACAAATCCAAAACCAAATATCTGAAACCTTAAAGCCAAAAGATAAAGGCAAGGGAATAATGACAGAAGAAGAGCCAAAGAAGAAGATGCCAGTTGCTACAGAGAAATTGATGAAAGGTGCATTTAATGCCTTCGTCACTCCTAAACCCGAAGAGGAAGACTGGGCATTCAACTTGAATCCTCTGTCAGAAAACCCATCCCTGAATCCCAAAGCTAAGGTAACAGAAGGTAGAGTAGCAGACATCACTCGAAAGATGCACCAACCACAGAACCTAAGGTAATCAATCTTGCATCCTCATCCTCAGAACAAACTCCACCCTCACCCAAAGAACCAACACCAACCTCACAACCAATCCTGCGCAAAACTAGAGTAAAATCCATAGCTCGAAAACCCAAAATACCAAAACGCACTGCAGAATTCATTCTTCGCAGAATGGAATTTGTATCTGCTTTTCAATCAGCAAAGCGTTTTGACATCCCACCTCCAAAACCCGAAAATTCTTCACCAACAGAGTTCTCTCAACCCGAAGTATCAAAACCTTTAGAGGCAACAACCAAAACATCAGAGCATACAACCCCAAAACCCACAGAACCTCCAACTGTCAAATCAACAGAGGTTCCACCCACACAAATCCAAAACCAAATATCTGAAACCTCAAAGCCAAAAGATAAAGGCAAGGGAATAATGACAGAAGAAGAGCCAAAGAAGAAGATGCCAATTGCTACAGAGAAATTGATGAAAGGTGCATTTAATGCCTTCGTCACTCCTAAACCCGAAGAGGAAGACTGGGCATTCAACTTGAATCCTCTGTCAGAAAACCCATCCCTGAATCCCACAGCTAAGGTAACAGAAGGTAGAGTAGCAGACATCACTCGAAAGATGGATGAGCTAAGGAGACCAATTCCAAGATCTACTTCAACCATTGAACAAATGGAAGAACAAGTCTACAGTTATCTCTACAGACAGCACTTCCAGAGCGATCTGCCAGCTCATGTCCGAGATCAGAAGCTAAGAGAGGAATTCGATGCAATCTTCACCTCTACAAAGTCAAAACCAGTCAATCAAGTTTACTCCATTCACAAAATAAAGAAGGTAATCTATTGCAAATACTCCAAAATGAGAACCTATCCTCATACTGTGTATACCATCTGGAAAGTCAAAAGGTCTGACAGATCAGAAAATCAATTCTCTGATGCTGATATGCGAAACCTCAATCCCTATGACTTACCTGACCTTCTGCAATGGACGAAAGACAACTTCAATGACGACTGCCACAAAAGGTCTTATCGAGTTCTCAGAAAGGCGATGCGTGAAAAGCTCCTAATCTACAGCATGCTCGACATTCAACTAGCCATCGATCTGGGCATAACTACTCTAAGTATCAGACCACCAGAGGATTTCTGCCCACCCAATGCCATACCCAATTCAATCATCAAAACTCCAAGGTACGGGTTAGTATTCAAGAATCCTGCTGATCAACTGAAACTGTTTGTGACAATGGACTGTCAGAAGTACACAACCCATACTCTGAACATGTTCAGAAAGATACTAGAGGAGAATAAAGCAACAGAGCTTATGAACGAAGAATCTGCTCTGATGATGATCAAAGAGATTGATGCTACACTCGGCTTACGAAATCTCTGCCTCAAATTCTATGAAGAACTCAAGGAAGTAGGAAAAGACAACAGAAAGTTTAACGACTTCCCAAATGCAAAAATCTGAGTCTCTTCAAAGAACCTCTGTCAACGTTTATTTCTGTGTACTCAAATGTAAATACCTCTGGCATAAATTCCTAAATGAATGAAATAATCTTTTGAGGTATTGTTTAACCTCTTCTTTACTTAGGTTAAAATGCATAAATTCAACCTTTTATTTTTCAATACTTAGGGGGAGATTGTTAGCTCCAATATTCTGAAATATTAGAAGTATTGAAAAATGGCCAAGTACAGAAGAACTTCCACAGAAGCTCTGCTGAGTGCAACAGAAGCTCTGCCGGGCATCTCAGAAGAATCAAAGGAAGTTTGATCAAGAGTGATCAAAGACCGAGGAAACTACAGAAGGACGCTTTCAGAAGACTAAGACCGCAGAACCTCTGTTACCGATAACAGAGCCTCTGCGGACAACATCAGAAGACAAGGAACCAAGAAGACTTCTCACAGAGGACCGAGCCACAGAACCTCTGCCACCCTTGACAGAAGCTCTGCAGAAGTAAATAACCAAAGACTCGGAATCCGGTGAAGACTACTCTACAGAGGAACCAGACCGCAGAACCTCTGTAACACATTACAGAGCCTCTATGGTCCTCTAAAGACTAGGAAGATATTTATAATATCTTGCTACTGTTCCAAGACCTGTTCATCAACTTGCATAGAAAAGTACTGTCAAAACACGTGTCAAGCTCTGAGTGGACTCAATAGGGCATGGTACAAAATAGACGTCTGCGCCATTTAATGCATTTACCAAAAGTACATCTGCTCCATTAAATGCGCATGGCTCAAACAACTGCTCACACCATCCAGTTCACTATTCATGCCGTAAAAGGAACAGTGACCTACTTCATAGTCTTCTAAGAGTAGTATAAAAGGAAGACTCATGTTGAGTTCTTCCTAACACACAACAACAAAAAAACAGAAAAACAAGAACACTTCAATCAAACATCAAGAACACATAGCTTATGCACATTTAGAGTCATATCTGTTTAAAGCTTAGCATACTCACTGTTCTTAAATCTGTTCTTGATATATATATATTCAGTAAACTTTGAGATATTATTTCCTGTTCACTGTTTATTTATATTGTGTTCTAAATCTATCAAACATATCTGTTAGTTCTTCAAATACGCTTCTGCATCAAACATAAACTCGAACTAATAGATCTGATAATCTTGTTTAAGCGTATCAGGGAACCAACATATAGTCTGATAAAGTGAAAGACAGTGTACTCTCTAACCCAGGAATGACACGTGGAAAGTGTGTCTTCGTCCTTTTAGGGCTTGCGTGGAAAGTACGAACACGTGTCTAACACTTAGAGATTCTACGAGACTTAGGCTTCACAGAGGTCTTCATGTCACCAGAGCTCTTACGCTAGAGCTCTGTTGGTCTTCTGTTGTGAACAGTTCTTCTGTTGAATAGAAGAAGTCTTCTGTCAGATCTCTGTTGAGCTTTGTTGGTTCCGCCAGAGCTCTGTCGAGCTTTGATGGTCTTCTGGTTGAACTTCTTCTAAGTCTTCTAGCTGGATCTCTGGTGGTCTTCTGTCTTGTAATATTTTCAATACTTTTACATAAGAGATACGCTGAAGTCGAAGATTAAGCCGAAGAACCAGCGACAAGTCTACTAATGAACTGATGCGGATATCAGCGAAGCCAAGACCTGTCCAGTCAACGTGAAGTTTCAAGTAGAAGACTTCAGCGGACACTGAACTTTATCATTCGCTGATAAAGATTCCTTCAGCGAACGCTGATCATAAAGCCTCCTCTACAAGTAACTTTTGTCTAAACCCCCTTGCATGCCTTCGTACGATAATGTCAGAACGGACATCCCTTTTGTCCAGAATCGTACAACCAACTCTGATTCTCATGCGGCCACTGGGTTGTCTACTGAAGTCAAACCATGCAACCAACCAGAGGCTGCCACGTGTAAAGCTGTACTGACATTCATTTCTGAAGTGCTCGGCCATTTTCTTCTCTTTACTATTCTGTGTGTTAGAATATTATCCTTAGTATTCTTAATTTCTCTCTATCTTATTTCTAGTGCAAGAAATCTTAGTGATTCTCATAGCTTGTTTAGATTAGGTTTATTTCTTAATCTTGTTCCGCAACAAGTTGTAAATTGTTTGATACATATCAATAAACAATTTAGAAAAGTAAAAATCGTGTGTTTGTATTCAACCCCCCCCCCCCCCCCCCCAACAAATGATAATCATAAAAGGATAGGGTATCAAAGAAATGAAATTTGTTTATATGAACAAATATAAACAATCTTTGAATGAAACGTTTAAGTTTTTTTTTACGCTGAAAGAATGTATGATGTTCAACAAAATTGGAATACAAATAGGAGTATTACCATCAAAAAATTGTTTCATTCTGAGACATGGTAATAACAAAGTCAACCAGAAGCTGAACCGATGTGTATGAATACTTGAAAGTATAGAAAAGGTAATACACAAGTATTGATCTTTGGAAACACACGGTCAGAAATGAGGCTATAAATCGAGATCGATATGAAAAACATTTAAAATCACACTTCTAAATTCATAAAATCTATTTGAAATTGAGAAGTGGTTTGAACATTTAAGGAAAACGTTTTTCATGCTTGAAAGTTGTTCTTCTTTCAAATAATCAGAGATTAAGATCAGAAGATACTTACAATCAACAATGTTTGAGCTCCCCCTCATATCATGATACAATGATTTTCATATAAGTTCCCCTCAACATGTGCAAAAAATCTTTATCTGAACTAAATCTGCAAAAATGAGAAGACATGGTTTAAAAAATCCTTAACCATTAAAACGAGTTCTGAGTTACCAGGATTGAAGTTAATTCAGAAGTCATAGTAAAAACAGGTTCTGAACTAAATTATTCAGAAGCCAATTATCTTTGAAGAACGAGTTCTGAACTGTTTTATTCAGAAGTCAAAAATCTTTGTAGTACGAGTTCTAAACTGATATGTTTAGAAGTCATAAGCTAAGCTAATTTGACTTTACATGACTTTGACTTTCTATGACTTTACAATCACATTGACTTTAACATAAATCTTGAATACAATATATTGAGCTAACAGATCCCTAGGCCCGAAAATGATGTTGACTCATTTATGGGGAAAAGAGAAAAGGGAATGTTCCGTTGATTTCGATAGCCAAAGCGCGTAAGTGTTTAGTAAAAGGATGTTCCTCATATCTAGCATATGTATTGGATGCTAGAGTAGAGAAGAAGCGAATGGAGAATATAAAGGTGGTATGTGAATTTCTAGATGTATTTCGTGATGATCTTCCAGGCTTACCACCAGAACGACAAGTTGAATTCAAGATTGATCTTGTTCCAGTAGTGGCACCGATTGCACGTGCATCGTATTGATTGGCACCGGCTGAAATGAAGGAGATGGTGTCTCAACTCCAAGAATTGCTTGAAAAGGGTTTTGTTAGACCAAGTTCGTCACCCTGGGGAGCTCCAGTGCTATTTGTTAAGAAGAAAGATGGCACTATGAGAATGTTCATTTACTATAGAGAATTGATTAAGGTGACCATTAAGAATAAGTATGCACTCCCAAGGATTGACGACTTATTTGATCAACTTCAAGGTGCATGATGTTTTTCAGAGATCGATCTAAGATCGGGCTATCACCAAGTAAGGTTGAGGGAGGAAGATGTTCCCAAGACAGCGTTTAGAACCCGGTATGGGCATTATGAATTCCTCATGATGCCATTTGGGTTGACAAATGCTCTTGCTGTGTTTATGGATCTAATGAATAGGGTGTGTCGATCTTTCTTAGACAAGTCAGTCATCCTATTTCTAGATGACATACTTGTTTATTCAAAGAATGAATCCGACCATGAATGTCACCTACGTGAAGTCTTAGATGTTCTAAGGAAAGAGAATTTGTACGCCAAATTCTTAAAATGTGAATTTTGGTTAAAGGAAGTACAATTTCTCGGTCACGTAATCACTTCTAAAGGAGTCAAGGTGGATCCGGCGAAAATAGAAGCAATTCTCGGTCAATGTAAATTATGTTTATTTTCTATGATTCTTCTTCGTTAAGATTTGGTAATTTCAATTCAGATGGAATTTCAATCGATTGATGGTTTAGTTTGGTGAAATAGGAATCGAAGCTTGATCGATTTAGGTGCAACTCCAAATTTGCGTTCTCGAGTTACTGTAAGTTCATCTTCTTTTTAAAACTATGTGTATGTTGAAATTATTAGTTGGAATGGAATTCATACTTTGAATTATGGTTATATATATATCAATAAAGTATGGTTAAATCAGATTGAAAAACTGTGGAAATACGATTTTTGGTACGACTCAGGTCAGTTTATCGAACAGTCCGGATGGTTTTCCGGATAATTCCCGGAATCGAGTCCCGGATGGTTTTCCCGGATGATTCCCGAAATCGAGTCCCGGATAGTTTTCCCGGATAGGTCCTAGAGTTTGGTTTCCCGGATGGTATTCCTGAATAGGTCCCGGTATTTGGTTTCCCGGATGGTTTTCCCAGATAGGTCCCGAAATTGGTTTCCCTAATTGAGTCCCGGACTAGACTCTCGGATTGAGTCCCGGACTAGACTCCCGTATTGCGTTCCGGACTGAACTCCCGGATTGAGTTTACCGGATACGTTTTCCGGATTGTTTCTGGACTTAGGTTTCGGATAAGTTTTTCTTGGATAGTTTCCGTATGGGGTTTTCCTGATCTTGTGTTTTCCTGATATGAAACATTCCTTGATCATTTTGATTATAACTTTAGTAGTTGGGTGTTATGAACATAATTATAACTCAAATTCGAGTGTGATACGATTTGATACATATATGTTTGATTGTGTATGTACGTATGCTAGTAAGTGTAATGCATCCCTAGGCACTAGCATTATTTGAAAACGTGGAATAGGCAAGGTAAATTGAACTTACCGTTTTCTATTTGGAAATGAGGAATAGGCAAGGTATAATTGAAATTCCCATTTCGTATTGTGACGTGAAAACGTGGAATAGGCAAGGTAAATTGAAATTTTCGTTTTCTATTTGGAAATGAGGAATAGGCAAGGTATAATTAAAATTCCCATTTCGTATTGAGACGTGAAAACGTGGAATAGGCAAGGTAAATTGAAATTCCCGTTTTCTATTTGGAAAGAAGGAATAGGAAAAGTATAATTGAAATTACCATTTCGTATTGTGACGTGAAAATGTGGAATAGGCAAGATAAATTGTAATTCCTGTTTTCTATTGGGAAATAAGGGATAGTCATGTTAATTGTAATCCGTATTTCCACACCAAGAAATAGCCATGGATTAATTGTAATTTCTAGGGCATGAGCTGAAACCTAGGATCGTCAGTGATTCGTAGTGTTAGCTTCAATCTTCCTAATCATAGAAGTATTTAGAAGTAGTGAAAAATAGGCCAAGTGAAGAAAGCCTCTTACGGAGGCTCTGCCGAACTTACCGAGAGATCAAGGTCAAGAAGCTACAGAAGCTAAAAGAGGCGTCCTACAGAAGTTATGTCATACGCGCAAAGAAGACCAAAGACTCGGAATCCGGTGAAGACTGCTCTACAAAGGACCAAACCGCAGAACCTCTGTGACACTTCACAGAGCCTCTGCGGTCTTCAACAAAGACTTCAAAGATATTTATAATATCTTGCTACTGTTTTTGAACCTATTCATCAACTTGCATGGTAGCATGCCCTGTCCATCTTCAACGTGTCAAACTCTGATTGGATTCAATAGGGCTTAGTACATAATAGACGTCTGCTACATTAAATGCAATACAGTCCGTCCAACTATTCATACCGTCCGTTCTGAATAGTACCTTATGCTTTATGGTCCCCTTAGAGTAGTATATAAGGAAGACTCATGTTGAGTTCTTCCATATCGAGAATCAAGAGATAAAAACATCAAGAACACATAGCTTATATACTTTGAGAGTCATATCTGTTTTAAAGCTTTGCTTACTCACTGTTCTTAGATGTGTTCTTGATATATATATATATTCAGTAAACTTTGAGATATTATTTCCAGTTCACTGTTTATTTATATTGTGTTCTAAATCTATCAATCATATCTGTTAGTTCTTCAAATACGCTTCCGCATCAAACATAAACTCGAACTAATAGATCTGACAATCTTGTATAAGAAAAACAGGAACCAACAATTGGTATCAGAGCCTACCTTGATTTTCAATATCAAGTGATCCTCTTTGTTACAAGATTGGTGATAGACATCATTCCTTTTTAACCTATTCCTCATTTCCAGGTTAAACCTCCATTAAAGTGTACTCTGGGAACTGTTCAAACCCAAAAAAAAAAAAAAATTTCCAGATCATCAGACTCATACTCTTTAGTCATACTATCTTTTCAGAACCTTTACAATGACAAATACAAATAGCTTCTTCACTGCGGGTTCACTCACCAAGCCTCCAACTCTACTTCGAGATGAGTATCCTCAATGGAAGATAAGAATGGTTCATTTCTTTGAGGGTACTGAAAAAAATCTAGTACAATATCTTTACAACCTTCCTCCTGTTCCCATGATAGTAGTACCACGAGTACCAGCTACTTCTGAATCTCCTGAAATCCCTGAACATCAAAAACCGAACCCAAAAGAAGAATGGTCAAATGAAGATAAGGCAGAAGATGAAGTTGCACAGAAAACAAAAAGAATCTTGATAATGGCTATCCCCAACGAACTTTTTCAATCCTTAGATGCATGCGAAACTGCGCACGATCTTTGGAAAAAATTAGAAAGACAGTTGGAAGGGGGTGCTAAAACACAGAAGAACCGAAGGGCACAGTACATAAATGAATATCATGCATTCAGAGCCTCTGCAACAGAATCTCTGCAAACGACGTACGACAGGTTCAACTCTCTCATAAACAAATGCAGAAAGTCTGGCATTCACAGAACCTCGGAAGAAAATAACGTCATGTTTCTAAAGAGCCTGAATGATGAGTGGCTTCAATTGTCTATGTCTTTACAAACAAACCAAGATCTAGACTCATGGACACTCTTTGATCTCTATGGAACACTAGCTGCACAAGAGCCTCAAATAGCACAGGCTAAAACAATAACCATTGCACCATACGCATTGGTTAGTAAATCAACAGAGGCTACAAAAAGACCGAGAAATGAGAGAGCAACAGAGGAGAAGAAGAAGGAGAAGAAGAAAATGGTGATGGTTGATAGCGAAGAAGACGAGCTGATAGAGGAAGAAATAACTCTTGCGTCATTAGCTAAATCATTGGCTCTATTAACAAGAGAGTTCAAAGGTAACCAAAGAAATTTTGGAAATGACAGATATAGCAGAGACAACCAGAGAGATAGAAGAGATGATGGAAGAAGAGAAAAATCAAGTGACCGACAGAGGTCAGACTACAGAAATGATGACCAACAGAGGTCGAGCGACAGAAACTACAGAGGAAATGACCGACAGAGGTCAGATGACAAGGTAGGCCACACACAAGAATGCTACAAATGTGGTAAGCCTGGTCATTACGCAAACGAATGCCGAACAGAGAAAGGTGGAGATCAACAGAAGTCCGACGATCGAAATGGAAACACCTCTCCAGGTTGTTTCAACTGCGGCAAGCCAGGCCATTTCGCAAAAGAATGCAGAAGTACACAAAATCGCCCACAGAAGGACTCAACTTTTTACAAAAAGAAGGTTGAATATTATGCGCAAAAATCCCTAATGGAGAACAAGGGCATTCTGAAGCAAACAAGGAGGACTTCGAGTCAGACTCTACCTCTGATGACGAATTCACCACCAATGCCCTGTTCTGTGGCATGGCAGAAGTCGACTCCGGCACTGACAATGAGGTATCCATTTCAAACTCTATCTCTTGTACTAAATCTGTAGATAATGATTCAATTAAACTTAACATTGAACTGATTGAACTAAAAGAGATAAATGAAAGCATTCAGAAAAGACTCACCTTTAATGAGAGAGAAGTAAGGCTTCTCACTCAAGAAAAAGCCAAAAATTTTGAAGAAAAGGAAAGAGTAGAAAAATATTGGAGCAATAATATAGATCCTTTAAAAAGGCAAATTTCTGAATTAACCTCTGCTTTAGAAATCAAAACAAAAGAGCTTTCAGTTTCTAGGAGTGAAACAACTGACATAAGAGCTCTCAAAGAATACTTTCAAAAAGAGAGAGAGGTACTTTGGCAAGATCTACTCAGAAGAGAAGTTTTACTTAAAAACTATAAAGATGCACAGAAGGTGTATGAGAAAGTAAACTCACAAATAAGAAAACGAGGTATAGGGTATGATGATATTACTCTAGGTGTTGAAGGCAAAAGACTTAAACCTCTGTCTTCTCTGTTTGTGATAGGAAAAACAAATAAACCAATTTTTCCAAACTTAATCTCTGTAAGTAAAAGGGTTAAAATCTCTGCAGAACCTCACTTGAGGAAACATACGAAGATGATCAATGTGTGGTTTGAAAACACAGATTCATCATCTTCAACCTCTGTCAATAGAGGAATCGAACCAAAGAAATATCTGAAAACACAAGATCAAATTGGTATTTTTAAGTTTGGTAAACCAGAGACTCAAACACAGGTCGCTTTTGTCTGTATGATAAATGTCGAAAAGAAATTATCTGCAAAAGCTCCTGAGTTTAAACCCATCTTTTCAGAAGAAAAACTTAAAGAATCAATTGAAAAAGAAATTTTGGAAGTTTTGAAATCAAATGTTTTAGAAAATCTCTGTACATCTTCTATAGATCAAATTCTCGCTGAAGAGATCTCATCAGAAACCTCTGCTATCTATGAAAGTTATTCTACAGAGGAAGAAAGCTCGTACGATACATGCTCAGAAAATCCAGCCTCTGTCGAAAGAGATGACTCAACCTCTGTATATGAGGACGATTCATCCTCTGACGACTCAGAGACTGATTCTAAATCAGGGATAATTCACTGTGACACAGAGGATGTTAAATTCTCCTCTGAGGTTCTTAACAGAATAATTTCTCCAAAAGAGAAAATCACAGAGATACCTATCTGTCCAGATTTTCTCAAAATGTGTATACAAGTCAAAACCTCTACAGAGCTTAATAATCTGAAAAAGGCCTCTAAAAATCCCAAAAGCTCAAAATTTTCAAAACCTTTAAAGCAAATTAAAGAGAATCCCACTTGGCAACAAAAGGGAAAAAGGCCTGAAGCTAACAAATATGTTTCCTCTGTGACAGTGAAGAAAGATGTTCACCACAGAAGAGACTCACAGAAGGCACGACCTAAACAAGACTTTTGCAAACAACATTCTAGTATTCATAGATCTTCTTGTAATAGGAAATCTAATGTTAAGAAAGAATGTAATGCCTATGTGGTCCAGTTCAATAAATTCAATGAAAAGTTCAAACAAATCACGTCTCATATTAAATACTGTCATTGCTTTGATCTTATGTTCAAATTTAATAATCACTTCTCAAGTCCAGATTGCCTACTCTCCACTAAAATTCAAACTCAAAAGTCAGAACCTAGAGAGAAACAATCTGATTTTTCTACAAAAGATAAAATGTATTTCAAGAATGCTAAGGCAAACTTGAAAAATTCTAACAATATTGGACCCATATGGATATGGGTACCTAAGTCTCTGTGATTGTCTTACAGAAGCGGTTTGTGCCAATTTGGTATCTTGACTCCGGATGCTCAAGGCACATGACTGGCGACATAAGTTTACTATCCACGTACAAAGAAACACACAATGATGGATCTGTAACTTTTGGAGACAACAAGAAGGGACACATCAAAGGCTATGGAGTCATACAGAAGGAAAACGTCTCTATATACAAAGTTGCATATGTGAATGGCCTTAAACACAACCTACTCAGTGTAAGTCAACTCTGTGATACAAGATTCGATGTGTTATTCAAAAGAACTTTCTGCTCTCTGCAAAGTGAAGACAGGGGAATGGAACTTCTGCGAGCCGAAAGAAAAGGTGATATGTATCTGATGAATTTGTGTTCAACAACCAAGGACAAAGTTTTCCTTGTAGCTTGCGAAAGTAAAGAAGCCTGGTTATGGCATAACAGGTTCTGTCACTTGAACTTTCACACATTAGATAAACTGGTAAAACTTGATCTAGTTAAAGGTTTGCCTAATGTTAAATTTAATAAGGATCACTTGTGTTCTGCCTGTGAAATGGGAAAACTCAGAAGAGCTTCCCACAGAGGCAAAACAGATGTGTCTTGCACTAGACCTCTGTACATGCTTCATGTTGACCTCTGCGGTCCCATTGCCATACAGAGCCTAGGTGGCAAGAAATACATACTTGTCTTAATTGATGAGTATTCGCGTTTCACATGGGTTGAATTTATTCGAAAGAAATCGGATGTTCCAATCATCTTGATTAATCTAATGAAAAGAATCCAAGTTCTTTAAGAATGCAGAATACAGAAGTTAAGAAGTGACAATGGCACAGAATTTAAAAACTCTGTCATTGAAGCCTATCTTTCTACAGAAGGAATATCACAGAACTTCTCTGCAGCACGCACTCCACAGCCGAACGGCGTAGTCGAAAGGAAGAATCAAACGCTCGTGGAGGCAGCAAAAGCTATGCTATCAGCATGCGGATTACCGATGAACTTTTGGGCAGAAGCGATTTCTACCGCATGTTATACACAAAATCGTTCAACCATTGTGAAAAGACACGTCAAGACTCCTTACGAATTGATCAACAAAAGGCGGCCAAACATCAAAAAATTTCATGTGTTCGGATGTAAATGCTTTGTTTTAAACGACAGAGATTCAAGAGGAAAGTTTGAGGTAAAAGCTGACGAAGGCAAATTCATTGGATACTCTGCCACTTCCAAAGCCTACAGAGCATTCCTTACAAGATCTCGCAAAATCGTAGAAAGTATCAATGTTTCTTTTGATGATTCATTCCAAATGACTTTTGAGCAAATCAGTTCAGAACTCGAACTTAAAAGGGAAACCTCTGACATCTCACAAACGAAAGAAGACTTAAATCTTCTATTTTTAGAGATGTTCCACGATGACATTGATCCTTCTGTTGGAACCATCAGAGTTTCTGAAGAACCATCCTCTGTCGGACAAAATCCTACAGGTATGACTCTAACTGGTCCAAATAATGCTTCATCTTCTTCTGTAAATACTACAGATGCAAATGCCGAAGAAGAAAATGTAGAAGATGAAACATCAAGAAAAACGACCACAGAAGCTGCTGAAAAACAAACTCCACAATCCACAGAAGAACCAATTACAGAGGAAATTGAGGACCAAGACTATACGTCCTCAGAGGAACAAACTCCACCACCACTCATACCAATCATTCCACAAATGGTAGAATCAACTACTAAGGCAAGAAGAACGACAGAGGCTACACAAGAAGAAGATCCACAAGAAGCTTCTGAAGAAAGGTTCGATGACATTGATGACCATCTTCCACGCACCACTCAGTGGACAAAAAGCCATCCTCCAAGCCAAATAATTGGAGAACGTTCTGACTCAGTAAAAAACCAGGTCTGCCACTGCTAATTTTTGTTTCTTTACAAATTTTATTAGTGTGATAGAACCAAAGAAGATTTCTGAAGCCCTAGATGACCCAAACTGGGTAGACGCCATGCAAGAAGAACTTCTGCAGTTTAAGCGTAACAGAGTATGGACTTTAGTACCTCTGCCACGAGGGAAACAGGCCTTTGGGACTAAGTGGGTCTACAGAAATAAGAAGGATGAAGATGGAGTGGTCATCAGAAACAAAGCACGATTGGTGGCCAAGGGTTATAGACAAAAAGAAGACATAGATTACGATGAGACTTTTGCTCCTGTTGCACGACTCGAAGCAATAAGAATATTCTTAGCCTTCGCAGCTCACAGAGGTTTTAAAGTCTATCAGATGGACGTAAAATCAGCTTTTCTCAACGGTGAAATCCAAGAAGAGGTTTACGTAAATCAGCCACCAGGGTTTGAAAGCTCAAAATTCCCAAGGCATGTATACTACCTTGAAAAAGCTCTGTACGGACTGAAACAGGCTCCAAGAGCATGGTACGAACAACTTTCTACTTTTCTTCTAGTAAATGGCTACAACAGAGGTACAACAGATACTACCCTATTCTACAAACGTAAAAACAGTGAAATAATGCTTGTACAAATCTAGGTGGACGACATAATTTTTGGGTCTACTAATTCAGAAGAGTGCAAAAGTTTTGAAAAACTCATGCAGAGTAAGTTTGAAATGAGTATGATGGGAGAATTAACATTCTTCCTCGGACTCCAAGTCAAACAAACATTAGAGGGAATTTTTATAAATCAGGCCAAATATGTCTCTGACATTCTTTTCAAGTATAGCCTCTCTGATACCTCTGCAATGAAAACTCCAATGGCCACTTGAAATAAGTTATTCTTAGATCCAGATGGCATCTCTGTAGAATGCACTCTCTACAGAGGCATGATTGGATCTATGTTATACTTAACTGCAAGCAGACCTGACATTATGCATTCCACATGTCTCTGTGCATGTTATCAAGCTAATCCTAAGAAATCACATTATGATGCTGTTAAAAGAATCTTTAGATACCTAAAGGGGACCAAAAATCTTGGTCTCTGGTATCCACAGAACTCTGGCTTTTGTCTTAAAGCTTATACAGATTCAGACTATGGAGGATGCATGCTCGACAGAAAGAGTACCTCTGGGAGTTGTCAATTCCTAGGCGGTAAACTAGTCAGTTGGACCTCCAAAAAGCAGAACTGTGTATCAACATCTACGGCAGAAGCTGAATACGTTGCTGCTGCTAGCTGTTGTTCTCAGGTTCTATGGATGAAGACTCAACTAAAAGACTACGGCCACATTCTATTCAAAATACCCATCTTCTGTGATTCCAAAAGTGCCATTGCCATCTCTGCCAATCCTGTGCAACATTCCAAAACCAAGCATATCGATATAAGGTACCACTTCTTGAAACATCATGTTGAACACGGTACAATCGAGATGCATTTCGTGCCAACAGAATATCAACTTGCAGACTTATTCACCAAAGCCTTAGACGAGAAAAGATTTAATTTCTTGGTGGGTAAGTTAGGAATGATTAATATGATGTGAAAATCCTCTGTAAGTATAGCTTTATCTTCTGTAAATAAGTATATATTTCTATTTTACTTAACTTATTGCTTTGATTGATTTATTTCTGTATGTAAATTCTCAATCTTAAATAGTTCTTGATATCACAGAGCTTCTGTAAGTCTGCTCAGAACCTCTGACGACCTCCACAGAACCTCTGGAAAAACAAGACCTATGCTCAATACAAATCTTATCATTCTTTGATCCAAGCATAGATCAAGGGGGAGCAAAAGGAAAATTCCTGATCTACAGAGGTGATTAGATCAAGGGGGAGCAAAAAGGGACCCTGAAATGATCTACAGAGGTAAAACTTTCAAGTGGAAGCCAAAGAAGAATGTCGATGAATCTATATCGACAGAAGTCAGACATCACTGCCGAGAAAAGAAGAACCAAGAAGGTATGTCTCTCGTACAAAAGGTTGTTGAAAACAGTTTTCTGGGACACAAATTGTCAAATATGTCCTAAATATACTGTGGATAACATTTCAAAAATCAAAAGATCAAAAAGTTTCATAAAATTTGAGTTATGAGAAATTTGAGGTCATAGAGCCTCTCCTGAGCTCAACAGAGGCTCTGCCAGAAATATGCTCTGAGATCACAAATTAACCCTCTATCGATCTTTTGGAATGTTATCTCGGAAACCGAATACATACACCATGACCTTCACGAACAAAACTTTTTCCATAACAGTTTTCTCGGACACCAACTTTCAAATATGTCCGAAAAACATCTCTTAAAACAGATCCAAAATTGGATGATCAGAAAATTTAATAGAATTTTTGTTATGAGATTTTTTCACTCATAGAGCTTCTGCTGGCCCTCACAGAGCTTCTGCAAGTTCCCACAGAGCCACAAAACCTCTGCGAGTAAAAATTCTTAACTAAAAATCCTATTGATCCTCTCAAGTGCCTTTGCAAACGTTTTGGTTAAAGAAGAACCCACAGAAGTAATGATAACAATAAGATATATGAGAAAGGGATAAACATCAAGATTTTCAAAATCACAGAGCTTCTGTAAACCACAGAAGTTCTGTCAATCTGTTACTTGGGCATTTCTGTAGTAATAACGGTTACTTTTACTGAGAGTGAATCTCATGTGGCTAAGAACAACCCCACGCGCCTAGCATTAATGGGCCGCGCACGACGTCCTGTCATCCTCTGACATGGCCTACGTGTCCCATTTTTATTGGGCGTACATGGAACGTTTTCTGTGGAAAGTTGAACCCGCCGTTCTAACTTGTGTACGGATTCCAAATTTTAATCCATTGCCATTGATAACGCCACTTTTTGGCGTTATTTTTGGTTCTCAAACCAACGAGATTGGCTTGTACTCAACTAAAAAGGCGGGTATTTTACGGTTTATTGAGTGATTTACGCAGGTTATATAAAAGGCGGCATTCCTCGGAAATAGAAGCTAAAAAGGGCCCAAAACGAGTCAAAACGAAGCCTAACGGAAGCCCAAAAGCCAAGACCAAGACCTGCGACCGAACCAGGACCCGACCCGCGAACCAGAAACAACCCAGAAACACATCTGAATAGCGCGCGACTTCCCACGCGACTTGCAAGTCGCGTGGAAGGTCGCGTATCCCTCTGAGTGCAAAAATCAGTTTTATATTTCGGGATTTAGGTCACTTTTTCGGTATCCAACTTACGACAAACGATTGGGAGCAGTCTGGGGGGCGATTTTCAGAGCCAAGTGACACCGTTTGGAGCCAAGATCGAGAACCAATCGAAGGAACGTTCAAGACGCGAAGGAGATTTCATCACGGGAAAAGGGAGTTCATCAATTCATCTTACACCGTCACCACGATCACGTTTACCATGTTTACTTACACTTTCGTTTCTTTTCCTTTTGTGTTTGAGTCCCCCAACATCATGAACTAACTTTAAGATGTTGGGGGTTGGATCGAATTAGGTTTGAACATATAGACGGATGACGAATGAACTTTATTAGTTTTTCCAATTAATGAATGCATGTGATTCTGTTCTTAATGCTTTTGTGGGCGTAGCTAACTTACAATTGTCTTATTGTTTTCAATTATGTTCGGGAGAATTAATTGAGATCTAGAATTAGGAATTACATGTCTAAGGTAAGAAAGGATAGAGATATACCGAGTAAACCTTAGTCTCATAATAACCTGCACTTAATGTGTTTTGAACTACCTAGGGTGAGATCGAGAGATTAATCTTATGTTTTTAGAGATAAACTTCATGGTAGCTTGAGAAAGCACCACGTTGTACAAATATAATTGTTGTTACTTGAGAGAGAGAAATGGTTAGATTAAGGTTGAGTATTCATTAACGGAATTAACTGGTACATGTTTTAGTCTGATGTTTATATGTGACAACCTAAGGATATCCAACCCTCAACTGTTTTCTCCATCTGAATTCCAAGCTGCTTACTAGTTGTCTCGTGTTTGTTGAATTTAAATTCTGAAATTAATTAGTTATAAAACCAATCTTCCAAATTTGACAGTCCAGTTAATAGCAATTATAGTAATTGTGATATTTTAGTTCCCAGTTCCCCGTGATTCGATACTCGTACTTCCGTACACTATTACTTGACTTCGACCCGTACACTTGCGGTAAGATCCACGAGGTGTCAAAACCTCGTGTCAAGTTTTTGGCGCCGTTGCCGTGGAACTAGTTGTAGCTAATAGCACTACCATCTATACGCGCTATTAGATTGGACATTTTTATTTTATTTTATTTATTTCGTATTTTATTTCATCACTTTGAATTTCTGGATTGCTAAGTTCGTGTAATTGCTATTTCAGGTACTACTTGGTTTATGCCAAGGAAAACCCGAGGGAAAGAACTCGAGCCTATCGACCCAGAGATCGAAAGAACCACCCGTCGTCTACGAAAAGAAGCGAAAGCTAAGCGGAATCTGAAATTCGAGATGTCCGACGACGAGAGACCACCTCGCAACAACCCACCACCACATCCTGCGAGAGGTCCTATGCGGTCGTTCGCCGATCCGAATGTGGCGGTGGCCCGAATTGGCATTCAAGCGCCCGCTACTGGGGAAAACTACTTCGAGCTGAAGCCGAGCACCATCGTGATGGTGCAGCAAAACCAGTATGGAGGGACGCCGACAGAAGACCCTCATACACACCTTCGTGCATTTGAGCGGGTTTGCAACACTTTCAAGATCAATGGCATGAATGAAGATGCCATCAAGCTGCGATTATTTGGATTCTCCCTCAAAGGCCGAGCCGAAGCATGGACCGAGAGCATCCAGCCATATTCGGTCACCACATGGGCACAATTGAAGGCTGCGTTCCTTCAAAAGTTCTTTCCCCCGAGTCGGACCGCCCAACTAATGGCCGAGATCACCCATTTCGCACAATGGGATCAAGAAACGTTATATGAGGCTTGGGAGCGCTTCAAGGACATGATCAAGAAATGTCCTCGCCATGGGTTACAATATTGGGTCATCATTCAGACCTTCTTTAGTGGCCTTCACCCGCAGTTTAAAAATGATATAACTGCTGCCGCGGGTGGAGCACTAATGGATAAATCTTATGAAGAGGCATGCGAGCTGATTGAAAATCTTGCCGAGCATAGTTTTTCCACTCCAAGGGCTGATGTTAGAAGAGTCGCGAGTGTTCGGGAGTCGGATGAGCTTAAGGAACTAAAAGCTCAACTAGCTTTTACCACAGACCGTATGAAGGGAAGCAATCTGGGAGAACCTGAACAGGTTCAATTTATGCAAAACCGAAACCATCAGCCGCGAAACGATCCGTTCTCCAACACTTACAATGAGGGGTGGAAAAAGCACCCCAATCTTTCATGGAGTCAACCCGACCAGCAACAGCCAGGTAACTTTTCTAACTCTTCTCACTTCCCTAATACTAATAATGTTTACCGTCCTCCAGGTTTCCACCAAAGGAATGAAGAACCATCCGGGGAGAAGAAGCCGGGACTCGAGGACATGATGATGAAGTTCATGTCGAAAATGGACAGCACAGTCGAGGGATTAGCGAGCACAATCAATACTGTCAAGGCGGCTACCGAGCAAAACACCGCCGCCATCAAGATCCTCGAGAGGCAAGTGGGGCAGATTTCCGAGACCCTACAAAACCGAGCCCCCGGGAAACTTCCGAGTCACCCCGAAAGGCAAAACCGGGAGCATTGTAATGCCATATACCTGAGGAGTGGTAAGGAGCTGACTAGAGACTCTACACGAGAGCCGTTACCAAAGGAAGCCGAGAATGATGTGGAGATCATCGATATGGATGAGTTGGAAGCTGAGAGAGAAGTGGGGATGAAGGAGAAATCGAAGGATGAAGATTTGATTGATCAGGAGAAGCCGAAGGAAAGAGAGGTGGCAACACCGGTCAAGCCGGCAGTACCGAAAGTGCCTTACCCGAGCAGGCTGCAAGCAAATAAGGATCAGGTTAATTTTTCCAAATTTATTGAGGTCTTTAAAAAGCTAACGATTAATATTCCTTTTGCAGATGCTCTCACCCAAATGCCCTCTTACATGAAATTCATGAAAGAGATCCTTTCCAAAAAGAGGGCACTTGATCACCAGGCCACCGTTGCACTCACTGAAGAGTGCAGCGCGATTTTCCAGAATAAGCTGCCCCAAAAGCTTAAAGATCCAGGGAGTTTCTCGATTCCTATTCAAATTGGCAGTTTTAATTTTAATAAAGTTCTATGTGATTTAGGGGCAAGTATTAATCTGATGCCTCTTTCTGTTTTTAGGAAGCTCGGACTAGGTGAAGTGCAGCCAACGTACATGACGTTAAAGCTTGCGGATAGGTCGATCAGATATCCTTACGGAGTGATAGAAGATGTGCTCGTCAAAGTTGGTAAGTTCTACTTCCCGGTAGACTTCGTGGTGATCGATATAGACGAAGATGAAGAGGTCCCACTCATATTGGGACGATCATTTTTGGCCACGAGCCGGGCTCTGATTGATATGGAAGACGGTGAGATCACGTTCCGAGTTGGTGGTGAGAACGTGAGATTCAAGTTGCTGGAAAGAGGAAGTGGTGAAAGAGAAGAAGGAGGAGAGAAATCCGCAGGAAATCGGAAGTGTGGGCGATTCAAGTCCGCGGATACGGAGCCAAGTTGAGAACCGCACAATCGTGCCACGACTTTAAATAAGGCGCTGGGTGGGAGGCAACCCACCAAGGTTAGTTTCCGTTCTTTATCTTGTGTGTGTTTTAATTCCGAAAAACCATAAAAATCGAAAAATCGAAAAAATCAAAAATAGCTGAAACAGGGACATACGCGACTTGTCACGCGGTTTGCATACCGCGCAGAAAGTCGCGGGGCCCTCTGTTGGTTTTCTGAAACAGAGGGTTACGCGGTTTTCCACGCGACTTGCAAGTCACGGGCTAAACCGCGTGAGTCCCATTTGCCCCGTTTTTCGTTTTTCGTGCAGTTTTTGTTCCCTTTCTTGCTTTGTGTGTTTCCAGTTTTTGTTTTGTGTCTTTCCCTTGTCTTGCATGTTCTCCCTATCTTCTCTGATCGATGCTCAACCAGTCAAGAATCCTCCGGCCGGGCAAAACAGGTATGTCTAAATCTTTCTACTAAAAGAGTGGTGTTTGATGTGTTGTTCTATTTTAATTACACGAGATGCAACAAACCTAAGTTTCACTTAGGTTTTGGGTGCCTCATCTTTCACACCTACACACTCACTTCTGACCCTGTGCAAACCTCGGTTTCACCGAGGTTTGGGGTTGGCTTTTATTTGGCAAACCTAGGCCACGGCCTAGGTTTGGGGTTGCTCAATCTAGAAATTTTAGGTTTTTCTTTTTGCTATGCTATGTTAATGTTTTACCCGTCCTTTTTATAACTGTAAATAACTGCACAATGATCGAGTCGCATCACCTACGACTTTGCTTTCACATTGGGGACAATGTGTGGGTAAGGTTCGGGGTTGCTCAATCGGGCCCAAGTTATGCACGTAGATTTCCTACACTTCTGAGTGTCTAGATCAAAGTAGCTAATTTTTTTTGTTTTGAATGATTGAGACCGACCATTGTGGGAAGAATCTTGTGATAGCGACGTGACCGTTAGGGAAGGACCGGGAAAGGATATGACTAGGGACATTAGTGGAGACCACCCGATAGTGAATTTTGAGCCTTAAAAGACGTTTTTCATTGCAAGGGATTCATGCACGAAATTCTTATACACTTTTTCGAATTCCTTGTCGTGAATGTAGAATGATCTCGCTACATTGTTGTATTGAGTAGCAAAGACGAACATCGGGATATTAGGTAAGGGTATAGTAGACCAAATCGTGTGGACCTTTAGACATGATTCCAGGCATTATGTGTTTGTTTTAACCTGTTTTAGCTATCGTTTCCCTTTTTACCCTTTCATGTGTATCCCGAGCCCCTTTGCAGCCAAACACTCATCTTTTCGTTCTAAACCCATCATTACACCCTCAGCCATGAGCCTTAGCCAACCCTTATCCGAAAGTGTGTCAATCGGAAGCAGTAATGAACTAATAGAGATAGAGCAGAAAAGAAAGAATTTCGGCCGGTCAGGAGAATAAAACGGGTCAATGTAACCCGAGAAGTAGAAAAGAGGACCAATGAAGTCCCACAAAAAAAAAATTACAGTTATTTAGATAGTAAGTTAGAGCTGAAAAATAAGAGAGTCAAAGCGACTCCAATAGTGACGAAAAGGGGCCAAGTAAGCGAATGTGAAGCAACGAGAGTTCAGGAATTGCCTATGATTGACACACCGAGGAGCTTTGATCCGTTTTACCCTTCATTTCATAGCCTTAACCCTAGCCCCGTTACAACCCGTGTAAAGACCTGGATGATCTTTTGGAAAATGTGATTACAGTTTACGACTACCTTTACAGATATTCCCTGTCTTGCTACTTGATTCCTTCCTGAGATCTAATTTTTGGACATTTGTGCGTCTTTCTTTAGAGTTGTCATGAAATTTGAGTATTCTTGCACATAACCTCCATAACATGACAACATGAGCGATAACCTAGGTTCAAGTGCAAAGAGAGTATCCTGAGAGGTAGGGTCGAGGCGAAATGTTCTCCCTAGCATGTTCGAACCTAGTCTAACCCGAACGTAATCGGAACAGTCATGAGTTCAACTCCCAATAGAAGGTCATAGATCGGACAAAATAAAGAATGAGGCGAGAGTGAGAAAGATATTCACGGGTATGGGAAATCACCGATGCATCACTTGGTACCGATGGGAATTGTGCAGTTATTATTCTTTCTGAGATATATGCTTTTATTCTGTTTTACTCTTTCGAATTCTACCATTTTACCCTTCTATAAAAACCAAGCTTACCCTCTCATAAACTTTTTACAAACCCTCATTCTTCTCCGGCGAAACCCTGCAAAAACCTGCACGTATCTTATTCTCATTACCAATGGCTTCATCTTCTCAAGCTATCTCCCCTGCACACTCTCCGGCGAACTCACCAGAACATTCACCTGCTCATTCTGAACATTCAGAAAACCCCCACCTTGCCAAAAGTATTGAACTAGAAGATTCCGGCGATTCAGCAGAATTTGCTCCGACCACACATCTTCAAAACTTCATAGCAAAGGATCATTTCGAAAAGGTACTACCAATCAAATCCAACAATTGCTATTTGGTCCCCTCACCCACTGCTTTCGGCGAAGCCCATGCCATTCTTCTAAACATAATGGAAAATCATATCCTCTTCCCTCTACTCTCAAGAACCCCAAACAAAATTCCAGTTAGATATTTGAACCAGTTTTGGCAAAGTTGCCGATTTGATAAAGATGATTCTCTTATCAAAGGGTACATTTCAAGACCTGACAAATCTGAACATCTGGAAATCAAGTTCAAAAGAACAATGTTCTCACTTGAATTCAACCTACCAACAAGGGGTCTTCTTGGATTGAAGAAATATGCAGAGCAACCAACAGACGACGAGATCTGTCGTTTCGTAGAAATGCTTG
Source organism: Saussurea involucrata (assembly GCA_033807775.1). Classification (NCBI taxonomy): domain Eukaryota; kingdom Viridiplantae; phylum Streptophyta; class Magnoliopsida; order Asterales; family Asteraceae; genus Saussurea; species Saussurea involucrata. The sequence goes on from CM066320.1 coordinate 69,895,346, forward strand.
GGTACAACACCCAACTGAGGAAGAGAAATGACTTCCGCAGAGGCAGATTACCACCTCTGTGGAACACCTTGTTCTCAATTCTTAACAGATGCCTGACAGGGAAGATAGGCAGTATTGACCAGAGCTCACATCAGATATTAACCATCATGTATGGGGTTTACTATGATCTCCCACTGGATTACGCGACCATAATGATGCAAGAGATTATCAACACCATCGACAGAAAGAACAACGCCAGAAGGGTCAAAGAGAACGATCCTAACTTTCTACCACCTCTGCAATTCCAAAGAATACTGGGAGTTTTGTTCGAACCTCTGTTGCTGATACAAAACTGGCCAATGGAAGGGCCAATTCCCAAACAGTTCCCAATGAACAAAAATACCCCCACTGATCATGTAGATGGCTACACACACTGCAGACCTTTGTCAAAGAACCTTATGAGGTATGCCACGAATAAAACCCTTAAGAAAGAGTACATACGCGATCATAGAACTCCAAAACCGAGTCCTATGACACCCCCACGTTTAGGTGTCCCCCTAGGAACAATGATTGCAGAACCTCTTTCCACTCAAGAAGAAAAAGATCACAAACTAGCAAAACACATGGCTATTCAACTTAGCTTCATAGCCAAACGTGCAGAGCTCATGGGAAAGAAGTCCTCTTCGAAATCTTCTACCTCTACTCCAAAATCAAAGAAGAGGAAAACTGAAGAAGGCACCTCCACAAGCGCTGCAGAAGATCAACCTTCACCTCCTCATGCCACAGAAATTGGCTCCACTGCTCCACCATCTTCTCCAAAACAGAAGAAGAAAAGAAAATCGAAAACCACAGAGGAAGGGGCACCAAAACCTAAGAGGAGGAAAACCAAAAAGAAGCATGGGAAATCACTTGAAAAATTGGTTACCATAGAAGAAGAAGCAATCGCAGAAGAAAGAACTACAGAAGAAGAAGATGCAGAAGTAGAAATGACAGAAGAGGGATATCAATCACCCTATCAATCCCCATATCGATTTGCTCACCAAGGAAACTTAAACGCTTTCCTACAGAACCCTGACATTGCCCACACTCTAAATACAGCAGGGTGGACGGCACAACCACTCTACCACCACTCCCCAGAAGAACAATACTTCTCTATTTCTGGCATTGACACACATCTGCAAGAAGATGATCAAACACCCAGAGATCAATCAGCTGAGACACCTGTTATTCTACAGAACCCCTTCATTCAACAAGGATTGGACATCCACAGAAGGAGTCCAAGCCCAACTTCAGAAGAAATAGAACAAACAGAAGCTGAGTGGAATAGAGATGAAGTAACAGAGGCTTTTGAGAAAATAATAGAAAAAGGAAAAGAGGCCGAAGTTGTACAAGAAGAGGGATTTGAAACAAGGGAGACAAGAATGGAGGTCTCAGAGGTAGATTCAGATGAAGAAGAAGTTGTCTGGATACGAAAAGGTCTCTATCATCCATATGTCATGAGATTATACGGCTCTTATCAAATGTACGACTTCTTAGGCACAGAGCAAGGAACTTCAACAGAAGCTAGGGAAGAAGCACCAAGCCATCGGATAGCTACAGAAGCTGAAATGGTAGAAAATGATGTAGTGCTTGGATGCTTAACAGAGGAAGAAACAAGAAAAGATGCCTGGATTAATAGAGGCACACAACCAAAACCAACTCGCAGTGCAACCCACACATCTAACTCCGCAGGTCTAGCTGCAGAAGGAGTTATTGAAAAAGAGCAGCACAACTCGATCCAAACCCAACCCATCCAGCCAGAAGTCACTCTTTTGACTTCTGCGCCCACAAAAACCGGGGAATCCATTCCTAGGGAGTCTCCTCAAAGAGACTCACCTATTGTTCGTGATCAATCGCCCCAGATCACACTAGAACACCCTACAGAGGAATTCGTTTCCTCTGCCACGCACGAAATAGGGCCAACCCTTCTTTCAGAGAGAAGTAGTGAGCACAAAGACGAAGAGACTCTAGACAAGTCTCCGAGTCAACAGAAGAACATTCCGACACCCACCTCTGGAGTGGGATTGGACACTGTTCTTCACAGAACTTCTGTAGAGATTGAAACTCAGGTTTCCTCTTAAAGATCAGATGGAAATTCTTCCACCCCCAACGTACAAACAAGGGTGAACGAAGGTGTCCCAGGAGCAGGGACTCACTCTGGAGACGAATGTGTTCCTCCAGAGGTTACACCAGGGACACAAGTATCAAGGGATGAGTTCCAAACCCTTGTCACCTCTGTGACCCAAACCATGAAAGAGTTGCAAAGCTCTTTCACATCTTTTGCAGAGAAAACATCAACGACCTTGCTAAATCTGAACACCAAAATGGACAATCTGTCCACAGAGGTGAAAACGGCCATCACAGAGATGAAATCTTCTGCTCAAACAACTGCCACAACTACAGCCACTTCTGCTGCTAAAGATTTTGGAATAGCTGCACCATCTGCATTCAAGGAATCAGTCAAACATTTCCTTGAATAAATGAACAAGCAATCCAACAAATCACAGAGCATCACACCTACAGAACTACAGAAGGATCTGCAAAACGTTCAAGAAGAGGCAATGCGCAACACTACAATGATGCAGCCAAAAGATTACATGGCCAGAGCACAGTTGACAGAGCTCGGGCAAAATGTCATAAACCAGGTCACAGAAGTCATTGTCTCCTTCACTACTGCAAATGCCAACTACGTCAAAGAGTTCAGAAAAAGTATCGGCAGAATGCGCTTCAACACAGAAGCAGAGCTTTCAACACAGAACCAATCAGCCAAGCCCCTCCAGAACAAACCCAAGATCAAAAGACCACAGAGACAACACCCATCTCTGTGGAATCAACTTCTGAAGAAACTAATATTCCAGAAGCTGATCAGCAAACCACAGAGGCAACAACCACCCCTGTGGTAATCAACTTGGAAGAAAGACCTTCAACAGAATCAACAGAAAACCCCCAAACCATACCAAGAAGAAAGTCGATTGCCACCAAACCAAAAAGAGCAACGACCTCTGCTTCTTCTATTCTGAGAAAGATGCACAATACAATGACTGAACGAATGGCGCAGAGAGAAGAAGAAAGGCACAAGTTCACATTAGCTTTCAAAATGGCAAGAAAATTCGATATCCAACCTTCACCAACAAAAACCTAGCTTACAAAAGAAGTCACCAAAGAACCTCCAACAGAGGTTACAGAGCAAAGAAAGCCAACAGAACCAACGCCACAAAAGTCCTCTCAAACACAAGTGTCAAAACCTACAGAGGCAACCCACATCATTCCAACAGAAGCACCAACAACCAAACCTACAGAAGCAACAGGTTCTGCACCTCCAAAAGCCAAAGACAAGGGAAAGGCAAAAATAATAGAAGAGCCCAAGAAAAAGAAATCAGTACCCAATCCTACAGAAAAACTGATGAAAAGCTCCTTTGATGCCTTTCAAACTCCAAAGCCTGAAGAAGAGGACTGGGCATATGGATTAAAGCCCCTGTCAGACATTCCACTTACTGGCAGAGCTGCAGAAGTTGTTCAACAGATGGAGAGTCTCAGAAGAAAAGTTCCACCACATGGTCCAACATACGAAGAAATGGAGGAAGTGGTGTACAAATATCTCTACAAACAACCCTTTCAGAACCTCCATCCAACAGACCAAATCACACATCCGAATATCAGAGAAGAATTTGAGAACATCTTCAGCAGAACAAAGCCAAGTACCAAAGCAGAAGTCTTCTCAATTCATAAAATTAAAAAGGTAATCTTCTGCAGATTCCCCTTCACAAGAACCTATCCAAGAGTCAGGTACAATCTTTACAGAGTCAAAAGGGTAAACAATTCAGAAACCACCTTCGCTGATGCTGACATAAGGAATCTGAATCCCTATGATCTACTTGAACTTCTGCAATGGACAAAAGACAACTACAACACAGAGCCAAACACCAGAGCCTATCAAGTGTTGAGAAAAGCTATGTGGGAAAGGCTTCTAATCTACAGTCTGACAGACTTTCAGCTGGGAAAGGATCTTGGTCTTAAACATCTGAATCTACGACCACCAGAAGATCGCTGCCCACCTGACGCCGTGCCCAACTCAATCATTACAGAACCAAGATTCGGGTTAGTATTTCAAAACCCACAAGGCGAAGTCAAACTTTTTGTGTGCATGGACTGTCAGAAGTACGCAACTAGTACTCTGAACAAGTTCAGAGCAAGCCTTGTAAAATAAAGAGATACAGAGAAAATGAATAGAGATGCTGCAGATACTTTCATCAGAGAGATTGATGCCACAATCCGCTTAAGAGAACTCTGCATCAGTTTCTACAAAGAGATCAGAAGAATCGGAAGAGACACCAAAAGCTACAACGATTTCAAAGATGCCAAAATCTGATTCTCAAACAACCAATCTCTGCAAATCATGTTAAAGTTTATCTTTCATTATACTCAAATGTAAAATGCCTCTGGCATACTTCTAAATGAAAAGAACTTTCGAGGTATTGTTTAACCTCTGTTTTATCTAACTTAGCCTAACTTAACTAAAGTTCAAATTTTTATTTTTCACTACTTAGGGGGAGATTGTTAGCTTCAATCTTCCTAATCGTAGAAGTATTTAGAAGTAGTGAAAATAGGCCAAGTGAAGAAAGCCTCTTATAGAGGCTCTGCCGAACTTACCGAGAGATCAAGGTCAAGAAGCTATAGAAGCTAAAAGAGGCGTCCTACAGAAGCTTTGTCATACGCGCAAAGAAGACCAAAGACTCGGAATCCGGTGAAGACTGCTCTACAAAGGACCAAACCGAAGAACCTCTGTGACACTTCACAGAGCCTCTGCGGTCTTCAACAAAGACTTCAAATATATTTATAATATCTTGCTACTGTTTCTGAACCTATTCATCAACTTGCATGGTAGCATGCCCTGTCCATCTTCAACGTGTCAAACTCTGATTGGATTCAATAGGGCTTAATACATAATAGACGTCTGCTGCATTAAATGCAATACAGTCCGTCCAACTATTCATACCGTCCGTTATGAATAGTACCTTATGCTTTATGGTCCCCTTAGAGTAGTATATAAGGAAGACTCATGTTGAGTTCTTCAATATCGAGAATCAAGAGATAAAAACATCAAGAACACATAGCTTATATACTTTGAGAGTCATATCTGTTTTAAAGCTTTGCTTACTCACTGTTCTTAGATCTGTTCTTGATATATATATATATATATATATATTCAGTAAACTTTGAGATATTATTTCCAGTTCACTGTTTATTTATATTGTGTTCTAAATCTATCAAACATATCTGTTAGTTCTTCAAATACGCTTTCGCATCAAACATAAACTCGAACTAGTAGATCTGACAATCTTGTATAAGCAAAACAGGAACCAACACGTAGTTACGCTCGTGAACATGATACTCTGACTTACTTGGTGTTCGTCATACTCATGGAATCGGGTATAATTCCCGTCATGGATAGATGTTATGTGTACGTTATGGAATTGGCGAAGAGGTTACTTTTTTTGCTTTGTTTACAGATTTGGTTTTCAAAGCTTATAATGTTTTGATTTTAAAATGGATGTTCTTACTATGCGAAAGCCTAATGTTTCCAAATTAATTTTTCTTACCAGGTGCTAGCACGGGAAGGGATTTGAAGGGATGAGCGGAGAGTGACTCTTGAGTCATAGCTTTTAAAGGTTAAATGGAGAGATTAGTTTACATCGAAGATATTTTGGGAGATCCCATAGAAAACTTTATAATCTGATCTCGTTTGGATATGATTAGATTAGTAGGTTGTTTTTGATATTTCATTTGTAATTATGAATCTTTGTCACTAATTCTCCATTTATGAATGAAAGTATTTGGAAGATGTAGTTGTAAACCTTGTTTATTTAAGGTTTAAATTTATTCGCATTTTTAGGGTGTTTCAACCTATATATTGATATATTTTCCTCATTCATAGTAGTAGTTTTGGTTTTAGGGAAATTGACTCAAATAGCCATTTGCACCCTTAAATTGGTCTCCTATCAATTCCTCTCCCACTTTTACCAAAATGTCACTTTCATAACTTAACATGAGAGCACTGTTATGACTGTTGCACAGGTTTTCTCCATAGTTGTGAATTCAATTTATGTGTTATTATCCTTGAACAACCTAGCTAAATTAAATTAGTTCAAAGATCTCTTCTTATTTTCATCATGTAGTGCAAGCATGGCTCCAACAGAATCGCAAGTTGTAGACACATAGAAGAGGACCACTTACGTTATTAGAAGAGAGTTACTGTAAAAGTCACAACATCCACCTGTTGGCTGTGGTTTTAGCTTGTATATGTGAAGAAGAAAAAAATGAGATGTTTTTTATCACTCGAAAAGCTATTATACCATATCTTTTGACTTAACTCTACTATAGTATTCACTAGGCTCACTATAGTACTCCGTCCGGCTGCTCCTGCTGACATCATTGCTCTTCATTCTCCCATGCTATAGCAATTGCGCTCCCTAGAACACTACCATGTAGTTAGGTAGGGATAATCAATTCGGGAATCTAGGAATGAATATGGATCCCCATCAATATTAAAATGAAGAAAATAGAATGAAATATATTACCTTTCTCTCACTCAATAGATGTATAAACCGGTGCTGGCTAGCAGGAGCCGTTGCACCAATTGCTAAAGCGTGGGTGTTTTTTTCATTAAACAAAGACGGGTTGTAAGCCCATATAGAGAATAGGTTGGTTCGCTTGGAGAGAATATTTTTTATGATCAGATACGAATCATGGCATAGATGAGAACGCACCATAAGATCTAGTTCACTTAACTTCATATTGAACTTAATAGTATACAAATGCAATCATTTTCTATGAATTAACGCAATCTACGATACGATCTTCACAATTTTCAGGCCCAGATCTGCAAATTACGGACCAGATTCGCAATACAAATAGAGAAAAATGAGCAAATTCGTTTTTTTTTCTTTTAGCAAGGTCCGCAAATTACGGACCTAGATTATGCAGGTGTAGTGACATTTAGGTCAAAATGGGAAAGAAATGGCTATAAGACCAATTAGTTGGTCTAAATAGCTATATGGGTTAATTTCCCTTGTTTTTTAACTTTTAAACATCCATAGGCCTCAGAATCTCTCCACAATATCTTGAGGTGGTGTGGCTATAGTGTTGGAAATAAATTTGACTTTAACATTATCTGTATTAAATATTAAAGTACAATTGATTAAAATATTTATATTTTCCAAGAGAATCTTATATCAATTATAATTCGGTTACATATTTGGATATATATCTTCTAATATGAGTAGAATCATTCATTAAGTTAATTACCTGATTAACATTAAGATAAGTTTATATCTTCTATTATTTAATATTCAATTCTATAGATAAACTAGGACTCCTTATGGGATGAGTCTCTAGTGGCCTAAAATTAAAGGAGATCAAGTCCCTATTGCCTACACGAATCCGCATTCAGTTAAGCCCCATTCTGAAGAAAACCGTATAGATCTTTAGAAGAGTTCGATCTACACGCAACGATGACTGCTTCCGCATCAATCAATTTCGTTGCACGTAACACGAGTGCTCCAGGTTAGTCTTCTGAACTCTATTAAGATACAATATTGAATTGAATTCTGATATGTGTTTAGGTTCTTATGTCTTTCGTTATTGTTATCATATGATTAAGTATATCTCCTATGAATATAAAAAATGGTACCAAAGCCAAAATTCTCATAGGTTCATAATCAATTTTAATTTATCAGAAATCTGTTACATAGTTTTGTAAAAAAAAAAGATTTTTTTGCTCATTATGTTTTTCCAGTAATCAAGTTATAGTGTTATTAAAGAACAAATAAAATGACCGACCTTGTTGTTTTCTAAAGATCCAATCTTAAACAGTTCAAATGGATAAATATCAAATATTTATGTGGATCCCAGATTAGTGCAAACAGTATGAAATCAATAGAATAATCAACAATCAATATAATTTGAACTCGTCATCCATGTAACATTCATAAACCTTTCAGAGTGTTTACAATGTATATCAATTGAGAATAATGACGATTAACCTAAACTAAAGGTTAACAAAGCTATTTATATCTAGGCTATACTAACCAGGCCCATGGCCCATCACATGAATTAAAGCCCAAATATGAATTTACAAAACATTCCATTGAACTTCCATTCATATAGATTTTAATCCCAACAATCTCCCCCTTTGAATCGAAGTTCAATCTCGCGCCAGTTCGAAACGTTTCTCCTTTGGAGTGCAAACAAAATCTCGAAGCTTCGGATGGCTTTACGAAACTCAATGCGGTCTTCAATCATTTCCAAGGCGTCTTGGGCGTTTGTTTCGTTTAGACTTGCAGCAAACGAAATCCGAAGCTCTTTTTCCTTGGTGATTATGTCTCTTAGCGCATCTCTGACCTTTAACAGAGTTCCGTCGCAGAATCTTTTAACTTGACTAAATCGGAGAAACTTTTTCTCGTTCTGTTCGTTGAGATATACGATTCTGAATTCTGGTTGTAGCAGCAAACTGTTGAGAGGATACAACTTCAATTCAGGGGATTTCTGATCGGGTTTCAGCAGTGTGACCTTTTTCGTCTGGTGCTCGACTCCCATCTGAAAATCAGTATTGTATGACATCATTACCTTGTGTTTCAGAAATCGCTTTACAACTTCAAGCGCTTTGGTGATGTGGAGCGGTCGGATCGTTCGAGTTCGGAGGTCTTTGAGGATCGGGTGAAAGTCGTTCAGTCAGAGATTCTTAAAGTCGGCTTCGGAGAATATCCATTCTTTCACATCTTCTCTTTTGATGGTAAAGACTGGTACCAGATCTTCAAGATTCGGCCAAATTGGATGTTGATGACTTCGGTGATCTTGTGTTTGGTTATGACCTGACTGACGGGTAGACACCTTTTCATTACCTCAATATATTGTTTCTCTTATGCATCGTCGAACTTAGCTAATCCGAGGCAAAAGGCTGGATCAAGCACACACAATTTGTGGACGAACAACCTCCTCAAGGAGTCTTCAATGAAAGGAATCAGTACTATGATCTTCTCCCATTTGACAGGTTGTGGTGGTTGATCAGAAGCGGTTTGTTGCTGAGGAGATGTCGGATGTGCTGGTGTAGAAGTTTCGGGAATCAGATCAGCATATGCAGGTGTAATATGAATGGATTGCAGCAAGAACTGACCGTAATCAAAGTTGTCGTCGACATCGCGAGGAAAGATCAAATTTACCTCGGAGTTTATAGCACTGGCGGCTTTTTCATACCATGCATTTTCGGTCTCCGGGTCGATATCAGAATCAGGGTCTATCATATCAAGTGCAGCCCTTTCCGGTACGGTGTAGACAATCAGTTCCTGAGATTCTCCCTCGGGCTTTTCAACCGTTGGGTCTTCGTCATCTGAGATGTCTATATCAATGACCATCTTGGCTAAACTTAGCTGTGTTTGTGGCTGGTCTTCTGATGGTGCCACAATTGTTGGTTCCGGTTGAACCACTGGAGTAGATTCGATGTTGATTGGTTCGGACTCGGTTAATCTCTGACGTTTGTTCTCCCCTCACGGTGATCATGATCATCCTGGTAATGTGTCGGTGTTTGAGTCCGCCAGCTTGACTCTTGCAGGTATCTTCGTGAGAGGCGCCCCTGTCGGACAAGGGTGTAAGGGCATTCTGAACGTCCTTCAGGGTCGTGTCAAGCTGATCCAATCGGGTGTTGACGGATGACGTCTGAGCAGATGCTTGTGATCGGAGTACTGAGATTAGGTCTGCTTCAGTCGAGGAGTTAGTATTGGTGTGTTGGAGTAGTTGGGCGAGGAGCATGGTCTTTAGATCATCCACCGAATATGATTGTTGAGCAGGTGCCGGTGGAGGTGTTGGTGCGGTTTCGGCTTCTACCTATTTTTCCTTCCCTTTTAGTAGGCTCTTGACTTTATCGAGCTCCGTTCTAAACTCCTTTTCCATAGCTTCTCGGACAGCCTTTAAGGCGCCGTCCAGATATTTCCTTGACACGAAGTCAGGTAAATCACCGTCGGGATCACCTAGATTACCTGTTGAGGTTACAACTGTTGATTCACCAGAAGTACCACCTACGTTCATAGCTGGCGTGATGTTAGCTATGGTAGGATTACCATCCGATCCTCGTAATCCGCTAAGGGGCAGACTTACTACGGATGTTCCGATTGGTTCACTTAATTCACCAAGGTTAGCAGTCTCAAACTGTGTCCTAGCCAAAGAAGATGTTATAATATCAAAGGGCTCTAGACTCAATGGTGCACAGAAAGAAGTCGAGAACGGGGGAGGCTATTCTCTTGTTTCAATATCGAAACTCTTCGAGTAAGAGAACGATAGACTTTGTGCTATGTCCCCGTGTGAAATTGAAACAACCAGCTGTTGAGAGCTGGTTAAGTGGCTAGGGAGGTCGTGCAATTGCGTCGCTAGGTCCACGACGGCTTATTCAATGTCTCGTCCCAACGGATGAGACGAGGCAGCAGATGTGGCTACCTAGGAGATACTGGCTCGGATGCAATCATTTTCCGCTCTATTTTAGAGACTCACTCTCTCGTTATTCTTTTTCGATCTCCATTCGTTCCGTCTCACTTGTTCTAAATTTTCAACCAAATCTCCCTCCTCTCTCCTTATGTCTTCTGTAATAGGCTGGGATGTAGGGATTTCAGAGGGTATGGGTGAGTTAGATGGAGATTCTTCAGTCATCGGCGGGCGACGTTTGATACGGGGTGGTATCATTGAAATATGGATGGCTCGTTCCGTATCGGAGTCGTTTGTTTTGGAATCCAGGACAGCGGTTGGTTTAGTGGTGTCGGTTCCGGGGTCCTGATCAATCATTAGGGTAGTGACGACCGGGATCTCGTGTAGGGTAGTCGACGGGCCGGCATCATCGGTCGTACGAGTGGTCGAGATAGTATTTGGAGGGGTAGGTGGTCTACTTGTAGACGGTCGGGAGGGTTGGCTTGTGAGGGGCGGGTGGCATGGCTTGTACTGGCACGAGAATCCTCCGCACCGCCCTCTTTATGTCCCCTCACAGAGTGTACTCTCAGCATGCCCCGTTCAGAAGCCCCAGCTACCCGGACTCTACCTCCTCTTGTCCTTGGACCCTCACGTCGCTCGGGCCTAACTCCTGGGGGAGGTCCCTCCGGCTCTGGCTAGACCACAGGAGCACCTAACGCTCGCCTATATTCTATAACACTCGGTGCTTGCGGATCCGCGTATGCCAGTAAGGCTTCGGGTATAGGCATGGCTTGTGCGTTGGACGGGTAGTGAATAACAAGATAGTGTAAGCTAAATTGAGGACATACTAGGTGGTTCATGCGGCGTGGGATGTCTAGGTTCGCGTCCATGTGTTGACGGATGGAAAGTTGAAGGAAGCGGAGATAGGGAATGAACTTGCGCTCTGATGATGACGCGTATGGGCTGCACTAGTTCGCGCCAGATGATCATGGCGAAGTCCACGTGCCAGTTGTAAATGATAGCATGAACTAGGCGTAGGAAGTCGGCGGTGCACTGGTCTATGCCCTTCCATCTGGAGGATAGACATCTGTTCAGGATTGTGAACAAGGTGTACCAGATCGGTGCCAAGTATTTTCGGTTGAAGGCTGAGGGGTGGTTCAGTGCATTGTTGTATCCGAGTGGACGGATTTCGGAACCGAGAGTGTTGTTGTTGACAGCAGGGTCGTATGCAGCGCGGCCGTCGGCAGTAGAGACAGTAGACTTCGGAAGGACTCCGGTGTGAGTAAGATTGGATGATGATCGATCATGGCAGTGATCGTCTGAGATTTGTGCGCAGTGACGACTCGAATGGTATTCCAGACTTGCTGTAGATAGAGTACCGGGACGTCGGTTGTCGCCGTGAGCGTATAGAGAAGTAGATGGCCGAGTAGGATGTCCACGACCACAGGATGTTGTGGTCAGAACTCAGCAGCGTCGAGGTGATGATAATTTCCATCGAATTCAGACACACGATCCTGTGGACCTAAGGCGTTGTCATCCTCTTCGTCAATAAATTCCTCATGAGGAGGATTGCCTGGTTGTTGTTGATCCACCTTTTGTGTACCTGAAAGACACAATATTAGACTATAAGTGGAGGCAAAAGTGTCGGTGCATACCTTGGCGAAGATCGGCTCAATCTGGAATAGATTGAGGAATGGCAGTGGAACATGGTACTGGAATTGCCAATTTGTCCGGGCAAAGAAAGTATCCGGGAAGAATAGTGTCCGAGTACAATGGTCACCGGGTAACAAAAGTTACCGGGTACATTGGTATCCGGATACATATGGTTAACAGACAAAATGAGGTTACCGGACCAAATTGAAGTTTACCGGACATATCGAACTTACCGGGCAACTAGGTTTCCGGATGAACTAGGTTACCGGACAAACATGATATTCCCGGATAGTTGAACTTACCGAAAACCATGATAGTTTCAGGACAACTTGGGTTACCGGGTGATATACTTTCCGGATAAGGTGAGATTACCGGACAAGATGGTTCCCGGATAAAATATCTTACCATTTGAATGTATTCGGATAACTTTGAATGTGTCCGGATAGATTCAAACTATCAGGACGACATCCGGTTTGATCCCAATCAAGCCAAAACAAGCCGAATGCTGAATCAAATGAATCTAGGCTAGTTTAAACAACTGTATAAGCAACATATCAACAAGAATCGTGCGATATAGGACTCCAATGTGTCAGAATATGAACTGACAGGGGTCGGGGTCCGAAACCCCATTTTGATTGAGAAATCGATGTGTCCGTGTGAGATTATCGTGCAATAGTGAACTAAGAACACATATAAGAGTTAGAAGCGATTAACATACCTGAGTGTAGATGTCGAAATCAAGATAAAGAACATAGATAGCGTTAGTCGAGGGTTTTGGGAGCGAGAGAAAAGTATGAAGGAGGTTTCCGGAATGTTTGAAACAACAAAAATATCCGGGATATTTATATGGGACGAGGTATCCGGGTGAGTTGTCCGAATACCTACCCAGTCCAGACACCTATCCGGATTGTATGGTTTCCGAATACCTTGTCCGGATACTTGTCCGAATACTTTGAAACTTTGCAAAAAACATACCCTGGTAATTTCAAAAATGATATTCCTCTCCCCAAAACAATTAGTGAGTGTTAAAACACGCTCCCTCTCAAATTTTGCACAAAAAGAAAATGCTCTCCCTCGGATTGTGCATAGTGATGTGATTTTAAGAAAAACATTGAGAAGAGCCACACACAAAAAACTTATGATGTTAAAAAAAATTGTGTGACACTCCCCCTCAAACTTAGAACAGACTTACTTGTTGAACATAAGCTTATGTGCTCCCCTTGAACACATGAACAAAATGATGAAATGCATAGATATATCGAAGAATAATGTAGACAACAGTAATTGAACATGAAAGGAAATCACAAACGAAATGAAAGGAAACAAACAAAATCTACCTAATTAATACAGAGATTTAACGAAAATATGTGTACGATACAAGTAGAATACAGATGCGAGGAAGTGATTACTCGTTCATCTAGAGTTTAGACAACAGATGATGAATAGGCAGTTCCTCGTAGGTGTATGGAACTTGTATCGGGCGCACGCTTCGATTAAATCTTCAGATTTAGCATACCAAGCTTGGACACAAGATAGTTAAAATGTTTTTCGTCCAAGGGTTTTGTAAAGAGGTCTGCTAACTGATGTTCAGTATAACTAAGTAGAGTTCGATTGTACCTCTTTTGACGTGATCCTTGATAAAATGGTACCGAACGTCTATGTGCTTCGTCTTAGTGTGCTGGACTGGGTTGTTGGAAATGGCAATTGCGCTCTTCGAGTCGCAGTAAATGGGCACTTGTGAATATGTGAAGCCATAGTCTTTGAGCTGAGTGCGCATCCGAATGACTTGAGAACAGCAGCTCGCGGCGGCCATGTACTCTCCTCAGCAGTAGATATGGAGACGCACTGCTGCTTCTTGGATGCCCAGCTGACTAAGCTATCGCCCAGTAACCGCCTCAAAACCTGTCTCTTTCGGGTACCACAAGCCAAGATCAGCAATACCTTTTAAGTAACGAAAAATTTGTTTTACCGCAATTAAGTGAGACTCTTTTGGTTTTGACTGAAAGCGGGCGCATAAGAATGTTGAGAACATTATATCAGGTTTACTCGCTGCCAAGTACATCAAAGAACCGATCATCCCTCGGTAAGTTTTGGTATCCACGTTCTTTCCGTCAGGATCGGCGTGTAACCGCGTACCGGGGGTCATGGGAGTTTTCATAGGTGAGGACTGTTCCATATGGTATTTCCGAAGAATATCCCGGATATACTTAGCCTGGTTTATGAATATCCCGGTCGACGGTTGCTTAACTTGAAGACCGAGGAAAAAATTCATCTCACTTAACATGCTCATTTGAATGTACTTTCCCATGAGTTTTGAAAAATTCTTACAGTACTGAGAGTTAGTGGAACCGAAAATGATATCATCAATATAGACTTGGACTAAGATTATGTGACGTTTTTCATTCTTAATAAACAAAGTAGTGTCAATTTTACCTTTTGAAAAGCCCGCTTTGATTAAGAATTTAAACAGAGCATCATACCAGGCACGTGGAGCTTGTTTGAGACTGTATAGAGCCTTGTCAAGGATATACACATGGTTTAGCTTGGAGTCATCCACGAACCCGTCCGGTTGCGATATGTACACTTCTTCCTTGATAACGCCGTTGAGGAAGGCGATCTTGATATCCATCTGGAAGACCGTGAAATTCTTGTGCACGGCGTATGCAAGGAACATATGAATCGCCTTGATTCTGGCTACCGGAGCGTATGTCTCATCCTAGTCTATTCCCTCTTGCTGGCGGTATCCTTTGGCCACGAGGCGTGCCTTATAGCAAACAATGATGCCATCTTCATCTTTCTTGTTCTTGAATATCCACTTCGTGCCAATGACCGTCTTGTTAGCTGGACGTGGGACAAGTTGCCATACCTTGAGGGCCTCAAATTGGTTGAGTTCCTCTTGCATCGCCATGACCCAGTCCCGATCATTGAGAGCTTCAGAGACGGTGTTTGGCTCGATCTTGCTTAGAAAGCCGGAGAACAAGCAGAAGTTGGCAGATGCACCTCGCGTCCGAACCAGAGTGGAAGGATCGCCTATGATCTGGTGTAGAGGGTGTGCTTTGGTCCATTTGGTGGTGTGTGGAAGCGGCTAATAAGTCACGTGAGAGTTGTCTGGATCCACATACTCACCGGGGGGACGATCTTGAACTGCTTCAAGAGATGACAGACGGTTCCTTGGAGGAGACGGAGCAGGATTCGTCGTTGGTTGAGCAACTTCCGGTTCCGGTGAATTCAGAGGTTGATCCTTTTGAGTTGTTGAGGACGAATCTTCAAGAGCGATCTCCGGAATTGGTACAGGTTTCTCCGAGGGATTATCCATTTCAGTAGTTGTGTCCGTTGAACTCTGAGGAGATTCCAGAGTAAGGGCTGGAGTGCTTGTTGAAGGCGGCGGACCGGAGAGATACATCGAGTTCTCGATTTGAGCAGCTTCATTTCTAGGTTGCACAACATCACGAGGATTATGCATATTAAAGAATTCATCGCAAAAATGCTCAAATAGTAAATCTAAATCAGTAAGTTGTGATTTTGACGTAGTTGCATGATTTGGATTTACTGGGGTTTGTGTAGATCCCGAACGCGAGAGTTCGGAAGCTAACACGCCAATTAAAGCGGGTTCTGAACTGATTTGTTCAGACGCCAAATCTGCGGCTTCGTCAAAAGTCACGTTTATGCTTTCGATGACGGATTTGGTCCGTTTGTTGTAAACGCGATAAGCCTTAGCCAGCATTGAGTTTCCAATGAATACTCCTTCATCTACCTCTGGACTGAAGTTTCCGAGGCCATCCTTGTCGTTTAAGACGTAGCACGTGCACCCGAATGCATGGAAGTACTTGATATTCGGGATGCGGTTGTTGATGATCTCGTACGGAGTTTTGTTGAACCGCTTGTTGATGATGGAGCGGTTTTGTGTCTATTAAGCAGTTGCAACCGCTTCAGCCCAGGGAAAAAGTGGCATCTTTGATTGTGACAACATCGTGCGAGAAGCTTCGACAAGGGTACGGTTCCGCCGTTCTACCACTCCGTTTTGCTGAGGAGTCCATGTGGCAGAAAAGTTGTGCAAAATACCGATGGATGTCAGGTATTCGTTCAGCGTTTGGTTCTTGAACTCTGTCCTGTTGTCTGTCTTGATTGAATGAACTAGCTGTCGTGGATTCAGTTGAATGGTCTTCAGATGGGTGATTATGAGTTCCGGTGTTTTGTCTTTCGAGTGCAGGAACTTCACCCATGTGTAGCGCGAGAAATCGTCGACCATCACTAGGACATACTTCTTCTTGTTGATACTCTGAACACGCATCGTTCCGTACAAATCCATATGGATCAGTTCGAGGGATCGGGACGTTCTCGGAGTGTCCTACGGCTTATGAGTCACTCGCTTCATTTTTCCTTTCTCGCATGCTCCGCAAAGTCTGTCCTTTTCGAACTTGAGCTCGGGCATGCCTTTAACGTGTCCGCCTAGCACCAATTTGTTGATGTTCTTGAAGTTGAGGTGCGAAAGTCATCGATGCCATATCCACGCTTATTGAGAGTTGGCCTTCGATATGAGGCAGGCGGAATCATCGGTCTTTAGGGCAGAAAGGTCGATGGTGTAGAGGTTGGTTTTCCGAGTTCCAACAAGTAGCTCCTTTCTGTCTTAAGTGCGGACGCTACACCTTTTAGCTTTGAAGTTGACCTCGAGATCTTTGTCGCAGAACTGTCCGATGCTGAACAGATTGTGTCCCAATCCCGCGACGTATGACACCTTCTTGATTGTGATCTTATCTTGAACAATATCGCTGTAGCCCATAATCGGCGCTTTGTCATTGTTCCCAAACCTCACGTCTCCGCAGTATTTCTCCGTGAAGTTCGTGAGCAGCTCCCTCCTTCCGGCCATGTGCTTGGAGCATCCTGATTCTAAGTACCACACATGTCCGTCTTGTAAAAACGAGATTAAGGATTTTTAGGTACCCTTTTGAAAATGGGTCCTGGAGGGTTAGGTTTAACACCTGAATGGGGAACCCATTTTGAACTTGGCTTCCTTTTGGGCATACGAGATTTGCGCTTAGGCTTTGAATTAAAAACATGATAAGAACCAAACCAATCAGTTGCATAGTGATTATCATCGAAATCATTCAATCCACAGTTAGAGCAACACAAACAATCATGGGATAATTGAAGCAATTGCTGTATATAATAAAGTCTTAATGGAAATTTAATACTTTGTTCAACAGAATCATTCAAATTATGAAAACCGCAATCATTAATGTTTTTCCTAGAATTGAAAGCAGAATTAAATGACTTCGACTCCGACTTGTTCTTGTTAAATCCTTTGGCTGCCCACGTTGGTTTGTCTTGTTTTGACCGACCATTTTTATCTGAAAAATCATTAACGGCATGGTCAGTAGAGTTTGAGTAGGAAGGATTTCTATCATTTGATCGATCGGTGTTTTGCTGCGGCTGTGAATGGTTTTGTGAATGAGAATCAGTTTTAGAAACTTTGTTCACAGCCGGGGTCTTGAGTTTTGAAGAATTCTCGCCTTTAAGAAATTTGACCGGACGATTAACTGCCTTAGAAAGAAAGTCGGTTTGATTCGGAAGAGGTTTGTCAAACTCAAACTTAGTAAACTCTTCATCTGAACTGTCATCGGAATTCATGTATGCAGAAAAATCAATATCAGGGACAGATGGACTAGGATTGGTTGAGGGAGGTGAGGAACACTTTGAGTCTATGTTTTTGGAAGAATCTGGTGCGGAAGCATTTTGAAATTCAGAGTTAAGAACCTTTTGAACACAGTCAACTTGAGACTCTTTTCATTTTCGTGAAGAAGTTTTGCCAATAAAGGCTTTACACGAAGATGCATCGGAGGAGTCCGAGGAAGGTTCGGGTGAAATCATCTTTTCGTTTTGGAGTTGGTCAAGTTTCTCTTAAAGTTGAAACTTGCTCACTTGCTCTTGTATCACTTCTGTTGCCAAAGCAGACTGTTTTGATGTGAGCCTATTGATTTCATTCCGATGGATTTCCTGTTCCTCACCCGACACAGATTCGGTTTTCGAGGATTTGAGTTTCTCAAGTTCATTTAGAAGCGCTTGCTTTTCCTTTTGAAAATCAGTCCTTTTCTTTTCGAGTGTCTCCTCTAACTCGACTATTTTAGATTCCAAAATGAGTGCAGGAACATAGAGTTTAAACTCGCCCGTCTCAGTTTTGGGTTCAGGTGCTGGGGCCTCATCCTTTTTGGAGGAATCCTTGGGCTTCGCAACCTTATAGCCGTCAAAGTAGTCATTCGAAAGATACTTAGATTAATTTTTCTTGTAGGAATAGTTAAGAGGCTCATATGCAAAAGGTAGTTGCATTTTGGTGGTGTGTGCGCGTTTGTATTCCTCAGTTTCCTCTTACTTTTCTTCGAGAGGTCCAGTCCAATCGATTTTGTATTCAGGATACTTTTTGTGGAGACCAAGGTAATTAAATTCATAAAGAGTAGGTCTCATTGTCAAAATATTTTTCAAGTAATGTGGGTTATCATACCCAGTTCCCCATTCCTTGTTAAAATACGTGAATTCCTTAGGTTTGTTCATGTGAATTGTCTGCTCAGTTTGACCTCTTTTGTGAAGTTTAGTTTCAAGATCAGTTAATTTCGCAACAAACTCTTTGTGTTGGATTTGAAGAGAGGAGAATTGATAGATAATCTCTGCTTTCTCATCCTCACATTGATCAAGCTTTAAATTTAAATCAGATATCTTGGCCCTTAAGGCCTTTGGTGCTGTTGAAAGATTTGTGCATTTTTCTTTTAGGTTAGCATTATCGGACTTGTATTTTTTAGTGATACGCTTTTGAACATCTAGTTTTTCTTTTAACGAGTTAATTTCAAGCAGTTGTTCATTAGTGGATGCCTTATAAGATTCTATTCTTTGAACAAGTGGTTGCATCTGTTCGACTAAGTTTTGATGGATAGGGGCACAAACTTGACAGAGAATTGCTTTTTCTGACGGAGGAGAGTGGTTGCCCATGAAAGCATCAGCATATTCGGAATCGCTTTCACTGTCGGAACGATTTAGCCAGTGGTCGTCTTCAACTAACAGTGCCTTTCCTGCAGCTTTTTGTTCTGCCAACAGAAGTTTTGCCTTGTAGTAGTGTACGTTTTTCTCAACTGGCTTTCTACAGTCCTTGGCAAAATGACCCAATTTGCCGTAGTTATAGCACGTGACAGGTTCGTCCTTGTTTTTTGACTCGGGCTTGCGATCGTTCTTTTCATTCTTCTCCTTGTGATCAGATTATATTGCGTGTGCTCATCAGTCTTTCTCTTTCCTTCATATTTCTCCTTGTAATCATGGCGCTTATTGGGAGTAGTGGAGTAGCGCTGATTATTGGACGAAGGTTTCTTGTAGAACTTGTTTCTCTGAAATGACTTGGTGATGAGGGCCATTGCTTTCTTCATTTGAGTCAGCTCAGGGTTAGAGTCGCTTTCCTCTGATTCTTTAGATTCTGGTTCTGATTCGCTGGACTCTTGGGTTCTCTCGGAGTGACGGCTGGAAGATTTGCCGCTTTTTGAAGATACAAGAGCGAGTGGATCGACCTGTGACTTGGAAGAGGATTTCTGACTGCTCATTATCTCCATGACTTCATCCTCGTCCTGCATGAGCATCTCGTAAATTTCATGGATTGGAACGTTCTCAATCAGATTGTTGTGTTTGATGTGAGAAGCGAACATTTTCCATTCTGGTAGAAGATTGTTTAGGAACTTGAGGGCATTCTCCGTGTTAGATCGAGTGATCTTGTTCTTGTGGAGCTCGTTCAGAAGAAGGCAGAATCGTTCATATGGCTGAGTAAGTGATTCACCCTTGCGCTGCTTGAAACCGTCAAATTTGGCGATGCAGCTGTTGACCTTCAGTTGGTTTCCTACTTTACTCCCGCTCATCATCTTCTCAACTTGATCCCACATGCCTTTGGACGTGTCCTTGTAGATGTCAATGGCCGGGTAAATCTCTTTCGGTAGACTCTGGACTAGATATCTCTTGGCATGCTTTTTACCATCAATCTGTTCTTTTCCTCTTCGGTCATCTACAAGTATGTCTTGGGCTCAGGTCGAGCTGCAGCACCTCCTGCTTGAGCTTGAACGGTAGTCATCGGAGTTTCTTGTGGGCCTTCAGAAAGAGCTCTCCAGATGTAATCGAAGTTGTCTTTAGCTTCGATGAAGGTGATGAATCTGTCTCTCCATTGACTGTATTCGCCCCGATAGAGAGTCGGAGGCTTGGCGTCGGTACAGATTGATAGCGCGTCGCGAGACATCTTTGAAGTGTGCACTAAAGTGATCGTCAGACGGTAGGGTTGATTCAAAGTGAAATCCTAACGCAAGGCACTACGAGTGATAGTCCTAACGCAGGTTCTAAGAGTGATACTAAGGTAAAATACTGGTAAGAAAATTGAACACAAACTTACTGGATAGGAATCCGGATAACAGGAGTGTCCGGATCTAGAAGTGACCGGATCCGGGTGTGTGAGGTGTCCGGACAAATGAAGTAACTGGATAAATTGAGTTTACCGGATAACACAAAGTTACCGGATAGTGAATAGTGTCCGGGAAAACTAAAGTTACCGAATAGTTAAAGAAACACTTACCGGAAGATGGAGTGACCGGACGAGTGAGCTTACCGGATAGCTTACCGGATACATATGCTTATCAGATGGAGTCCGGGAAGTTGATGAGTCCGGATAGGGGAGTATCCGGGAATAATACCGGATAGTTTGAACAAACCGAACAAGTACCAGATACGGGTGACTTTCCGGGAAAATTCAATCAGTCCGGATAGAACTATCGGATAGTCAGGCTACCGGGAAGTTTAGACTACCCGGGTAGACTTATCCGGAAAGCAGCTGAAATGAGGAAACTTACTCGAATAGATGGGAACGCTCGGACACTGCGATTGTGTTCAACAGTTGGACTCGGATGCGATTAGGGTTGCGAAAGTTTACTCCTGAAAGATTAGATATCGACCAAAAATAAACAAACAACCAAACCCTAATCGATTTATAGCAAAATAACAAGATTTTTGATTAAAATATTTGATTTTTGACAAGAACAAAGACAAAAACTTGTTGATAAAATTTTGCTCAAAAACTACTCAAACGGTCGAATTAGACTCTGTAAGATTGCATAAACGCTAATAACACCAATGCTAAATGAATGGAATAAGCAGAAACACGCAATTTATCAGAAATCAAAAGATGAGATTTTAAAACTCAAGAACACAGTCGACTAAATATCAGGAAAACTTACCAGAAACCCTTTGAATCAACCAATGTGTACGCTTTGATACCAATTGCGGATCCCAGATTAGTGCAAACAGTATGAAATCAATAGAATAATCAACAATCAATATGATTTCAACTCGTCATCCATGTAACATTCGTAAACTTTTCAAAGTGTTTACAATGTATATCAATTGAGAATAATGACGATTAACCTAAGCTAAATGTTAACAAAGCTATTTATATCTAGGCTACACTAACGAGGCTCATGGCCCATAACATGAATTAAAGCCCAAATATGAATTTACAAAACATTCTCCTGAACTTCCATTCAATTATATTTTAATCCCTGTTGTAGGATAAATGTGCCATCGTCAAAGTATAAGACGATAATGATAAAGTTAGAGATAGAGATATACATATTAGAGTTAGATTAGAACTTGGTATCTCATGATTATCTCTTTGTAAACCATATATAAAGGGCTTATTGTAATACCCCGGGTAAAGTCGTTATTTAAAACCCTTATCGTTAAATTGAATAAGTTTATAATAAAATATTTAGGGTAAAAGTTTGGTTAATTTGGAAGTTTAAGGGTGTGTTTTGCCATTTGATGAAAGTATGGGGTTTGTTTGGTAACTATGAAGATATTTATCTTCATCCACCGCCTCTTTTTATTTTATTGAGATGAGGTGTCTCATTGTAGAGACTTGGCAAAAAAGGAAAACAAGGTGTGTGTGTTATTGGTTCACGACAGAGAGAAAGGAGAGAAAAGAGAGAAGAGAGGGTTGAGAGGAAATTTAGGAAGAAGAAGAAGAAGGAAGCTGTGGAGTTTCAGCTGGATTATTAAGATCAGTTCAAGGAAGTAAAGGTAACAATCATTTATAACCTATCCCTTTTATATTTAAGTTGATAAATAGGTATGTAGGTGGGTTTTGGTGTTTTGATAAGATATGTGTATTTTGGGTTTGGGATAGTGTTCTGTGGTAGTATGAAACATATCTGTAAATCTGGGTAAAAGATGAACTCAGTGAATTGAGAGGTTTATGAATGTTCATAAGAATCGCAAGCCTTGGTTGCGATGGGATTTTTGGCTCGCAGCCTTTAGCTGCGAGGGAGTTAGGGCTCGCAAGCCTTTAGCTGCGAGGGAGTTAGGGCTCGCAAGCCATGATTGCGAGGAGAGAGTGTGTTGTGAGGAAGAGACAGAGAAGGTGGCGAGAGAGAGTGTGTTGCGAGGAGAGAGAGAGAGAGTTGCGAGAGAGTGTTGGCCGAGATAGCAAAATGGGATTTTTAGACTATTTAGATTCATTTAGTATTCTCGACTGTTAAATGTTTCGTAATTAATTGATTACAGATTTTGTGAACTTTGGGAGAAAGATCGAATTGACAGATAAAGGATCCGGAGGTTTTGGATAAAGCAACGAGGTGAGTTTTACTTTAAAAGTAATTTCAACTGGAATACATACGTATGGTTTGAGAATGTGATAATTAGTGATTATGTGTATATGTATGGTATATGCGAATTACAATATAGTGAGATATTGTACTTACATGTGTATTATAAACGTGTTATAATACGTTGGCCGGGTTTAAGACCGGTGTGATTGGCTATAGAACTTGTATAGCGTTGTTTGGCTGTAGATGTTGTACAGCGTTGTATATTATTAGTTGGCTTGCTACCACTAATATGGCCAGGAGGAAATGAGAAGGAAAGGTGCACGAGGTGTGAGCTTAATTGGATATATGTAATTATGTGGCGTGATTTATATGAATGAAGTTTATATAAATGGTTTTTAAACTAACAGGGGTTTCTCACTTAGACCAACAGGTCTAACCCTCATTTTGTTTTAAAAATATGTATTCCAGGTGGCGGATCAGGTAAGGGCAAGTAAGTAGAGTATGAGATGGATGGCTAGTAAGGAAGACTAAGACGAAGCTTTTGACTTATTTAGTAGTTGTAATGGAATGTTAAGTGTTATGGATGCAAATAGCACAAGGATTGTATTTCAAATGTTTTCTTTCTATTTGTAAAAGACTACCGGACCGTACATGTAAAGTGAAGTTTGTTTCTTATATTTAATTGTGTTATATTGTGTAATACGTCATGTATATGGGATAAGGGATGTTACAAATGGTATCAGAGCCTTAGTTTAAGGGATTTAGGTATTTGTATCTGTACCTAGACTTAAACTGCATGTGAAGTAGGATGTCCCTATCATTATAGAACCTTGGGATGATGAAGTATAAAAGGTAGAAGGAACATCATGTAAGGTAATTTCATATTACACCTGGCCAGTGTAATTGTGATTTTTCAGGTACATGTTTGAACTGGAATACCTTGTTATATGGGGTATGTGCTTATGTGTATATTAATCTTGTTTAAATCTACAGAATGGCAAGTGGTACAAGAAATTCGAATCGAGGAGGAGGAAGAAATCCAAACAGAACTAATCCGCCAGTAGGAACAGGGGACAGGGGAGGCAGAACAGGGGGCAGAACTGGAGGTTGGATTCGAGGTAGAACCGGAGGTAGAACTCAACAAAATAGTACGGATTTCATTACCAGAGCTGATTTAATGACAGAAATGGGGAGATTACAAGACAATATTCAAGCTATGCTCAACCAAGCTCATAATACTGAAACAGAAAGACCAGACCCTACTCTTGAAGAGGAGATGCCAATTACCCCAACGGTCTTACCGGTAATGAGAAAATGTGATTACAAAATGTTTCTTAGCTGCAAGCCTCCAACATTCTCAGGGGATCGGGATCCGGTGAAAGCAATGAGGTGGATGAAGGAAATTGAAGCCATTTTTAAAACGAGTAAGTGTGCGGACGAAGATAGAGTATTGTACGGGGCAGCCATGTTGAAAGGAGATGCGTTGTATTGGTGGGAATCGTTTATTCATTCAAAAGGATCCGATGTTTATTCTACCCTATCTTGGGAAGAATTTGTGATAGTCTACAGGAACGCATTTTGTCCCCAAGCAGCCGTCAAACAACTGGAAGGAGAATTCATGAATTTGCAACAAGGAAGCTTATCCGTTCGAGATTATACTGCTAGCTTTCTGGAAAAATCTCGATTTGCAGAATACTATGTCGCTACAGAAGCGATGAAGATAGAAAGGTTTATCTTTGGGTTGAACTCAGAGATTAGAAGGTTAGTGACTGCAAAGGGACCCGATACCTTTTCAGCTGCAGTTGATGCAGCGGAAAATGTTGAACGAGATATGAGAAGGGATACGGGAGATAAGAGTATCGGAAAGAGAAAGTGGGAAGGACCGCAATATGATCCGAAGAGGTCCCGATTTCAGAGGTATGAAAACCGTCCGCCGTTTCGACTAGCGGAAAGACCATGTCCGAAGTGCAACCGTGTCCATCAAGGAAACTGCCAAGGTGATTTGCGAGCATGTTATAAGTGTGGGAAGACTGGGCACGTCATTAAGGATTGTAAGGTAACGCGGCTATGTTTCTTATGCAATTCTCCGGATCATTTCCAATCAAACTGTCCGCGAGGGAGGATGCAGCAAGGTGGGTCATCAGGCAGGCCAGCAAATGTTAAACCAGTAGTGCCAAGACTGGAACCGCTAGTAACCAGAGGTCGCGCATTTCAGATGACTGAGAAAGAAGCGGAGGAAACTCCAGATGTGGTCACAGGTACATTTTTGATAAACTCTACACGTGCTAAGGTGTTATTTGATTCCGGTGCAAACAGATCGTTTGTGTCTCCTGCATTTGCTGCTTGTTTGTGTTTGAAACCTAAATTGTTAGATCATTCTCTATTAGTAGATACTGCAAATGATAACCAAGTGTCGGTTAGCGAAGTATTTGATGGTTGTGTGATTAATATCGAAGGGTGTGGAGTGCCTATACAATTGTTTCCTATAACTTTGATAGAATTTGATGTAGTAGTGGGAATGGACTGGTTGGCTGAGAATCAGGCTAATATAGTGTGTGACAAGAAGATAATAAATGTTATATTGCCTGAGAAAGGACCGGTAGTGATTTATGGTGATCGTAGGAATCATCAGTCCTGTCTTATATCACTAGTAAAGGCACGTAAGTGTGTGAATAAGGGTTGTCAGAGTTACTTGGCTTACGTGATAGATGTTAAGCCGAAAAAGATTAGGATGGAAGATATTCCTATCGTTAGTGAATTCCTTGAAGTATTCCCTGAAGAATTGAACAGTCTTCCGCCAGTTAGACAAGTCGAGTTCGGTATAGACTTAATTCCTGGAGCCACTCCTGTAGCCTGTGCACCGTACCGTTTGGCACCTTCAGAGATGAAAGAGATGATGACACAACTACAAGATCTATCCGATAAGGGTTTCATCAGACCTAGTTCTTCACCGTGGGGAGCACCAGTGTTATTTGTGAAAAAGAAAGATGGGTCGATGAGAATGTGTATTGACTACCGAGAATTGAATAAGCGCACGATAAAGAACAAGTATCCGCTACCCCGAATTGATGATCTCTTTGATCAGTTAGTTGGAGCTTGCTATTTCTCCAAGATTGATCTAAGGTCCGGTTATCACCAGCTGAAAGTTAAAGAAGAAGACGTTTTAAAGACTGCTTTTCGAACGAGGTATGGTCATCATGAATTTTTAGTAATGCCATTTGGATTGACGAACGCTCCAGCTGCCTTTATGGATTTGATGAATCGGGTATGTAAGCCGTATCTCGATAAATTTGTAATTGTTTTTATCGATGATATTCTTATCTATTCTCGATCCAAGGAAGAGCACGCGCAACATCTTCGTTTGATTCTAGAGCTGCTGAAGAAGGAAAGGTTGTATGCAAAATTTTCAAAATGTGAGTTCTGGTTACGGAAAGTACAATTTCTGGGGCACGTGGTTTCTGAGAAAGGTATACAAGTCGATCCGATGAAAGTAGAAGCAGTTGAAAAGTGGGAACAACCTAAGACAGCAACAGAGGTACGCAGTTTTCTGGGTTTAGCCGGTTACTATCGAAAATTTATAAAAGACTTCTCTCGAATCGCAACGCCATTGACTAAGCTGACCCGGAAGAACCTAAAGTTTGAGTGGAAAGCAGAACAAGACGAGGCCTTCCGGATATTGAAAGAGAAACTATGCAGCGCACCGATTCTATCACTACCTGAAGGTTCTGAAGACTTTGTCGTTTACAGTGATGCGTCTAAATTGGGATTGGGTTGTGTGCTTATGCAGCGTGGAAAGGTTATAGCTTATGCTTCTCGCCAACTGAAGGATCATGAACGACAGTATCCTACGCACGATATGGAGCTTGCTGCAGTCGTTTTCGCGTTAAAAATTTGGAGACATTATCTGTATGGTTCCAAATGTCAGATTTATACTGACCACAAGAGTCTTCAACATCTCTTTGATCAGAAGGAACTAAATATGAGACAAAGGAGATGGTTGGAATTGCTGAATGATTACGACTGTGAAATCCTTTATCACCCGGGAAAGGCGAATGTAGTGGCAGATGCGCTCAGTCGTCAAGAAAGGAGTGGAACAATAAAAGTTGTTTCAATACGAACTGAACTCCTACCCAACATATTTGACGAATTGCAGAAGTGTCAAGTGGAGGCTTATCAGGATGAACATCTGAAATCAGAACGGTTAGCGGGGATGTCAGCATTTCTAGTAAAAGATGATCGGGGGTTATTGTGTCTGGGAAACAGAGTGTGGGTACCTCGTTTGGGTGGGTTACGTGATCGTGTTTTACAAGAAGCTCATCAATCCCGTTTCTCTATTCACCCAGGTACAAACAAGATGTATAAAGACCTAAAGCAATTCTATTGGTGGCCGGGGATAAAAAGAGGGATTGCTCAGTATGTAGAACGGTGTGATACTTGTAAGAAGGTAAAGATCGAACATCAAAAGCCATTTGGTCAACTACAACGACTAGAAATACCTATGTGGAAGTGGGAGCAGATTACCACGGACTTTATCACAAAGCTACCAAGAACTCCGAAGGGGTTCGATTCTATTTGGGTGATCGTCGACAGGTTGTCAAAGTCTGCACACTTCCTACCAATAAAGGAAACCGATTCATTGGAGCGATTAGCTAAGTTATACATTAATGAAATAGTAACTCGACATGGAGTTCCAATCTCGATCATTTCTGATCGTGATAGTCGTTTTACTTCAAGATTTTGGAGAAGCTTTCAAAGGGAAATGGGGACTCAGATAAAGTTAAGTACGGCGTATCATCCTCAAACAGATGGACAGAGTGAACGAACAATTCAGACCTTAGAAGATATGCTCCGGGCTTGTATTGTTGATTTTGGGGGATCATGGGATAAGCATTTGCCGTTAATCGAATTCGCTTACAACAACAGTTATCATTCCAGCATACAAGCGGCACCGTTTGAAGTACTGTATGGTAGGAAATGTCGAACGCCTCTGTGTTGGAACGAAGTGGGAGAGAAACAGTTAGCGGGGCCGGAAATAGTTCAGTTAACCGCCGATAAGGTTACACAGATCCGAGAAAGATTGAAAGTGGCTCAAGATAGACAGAAGAGTTACGCGGATCGCCGTCGAAAGCCGTTGGAATTTCAAATTGGGGATTATGTAATGTTAAAGGTTTCGCCGTGGAAAGGAGTCATCAGATTCGGTCGACAGGGTAAGCTTAGCCCAAGGTATATTGGACCATTTGCAATCACTGAAAGGATCGGGGACGTAGCTTACAGATTAGATCTTCCACCAGAGTTGAGCAGAATTCATAATGCATTTCACGTGTCAAACTTCCGAAAGTGTTTAGTTACT
Source organism: Saussurea involucrata (assembly GCA_033807775.1). Classification (NCBI taxonomy): domain Eukaryota; kingdom Viridiplantae; phylum Streptophyta; class Magnoliopsida; order Asterales; family Asteraceae; genus Saussurea; species Saussurea involucrata. Next base: position 69,923,429 of record CM066320.1, read on the forward strand.
CAAGATCAGGCAGTCTCCCTACCAGAGATACAAGTCGACGAAAGACTGAATTATGTGGAAGAACCGGAAGCAATAGTTGATCATAAAGTCAAAGTGTTGCGGAATAAAGAGATCAGGCAAGTGAAGGTTCAGTGGAGGCATCATAGAGGTCAGGATGCCACGTGGGAAACCGAATCGGACATGAGAGCCAAATACCCTCACCTTTTTGCTTAACTGAATTCCGGGACGGAATTCTTTTAAGGGGGAGATGATGTAATACCCCGGGTAAAGTCGTTATTTAAAACCCTTATCGTTAAATTGAATAAGTTTATAATAAAATATTTAGGGTAAAAGTTTGGTTAATTTGGAAGTTTAAGGGTGTGTTTTGCCATTTGATGAAAGTATGGGGTTTGTTTGGTAACTATGAAGATATTTATCTTCATCCACCGCCTCTTTTTATTTTATTGAGATGAGGTGTCTCATTGTAGAGACTTGGCAAAAAAGGAAAACAAGGTGTGTGTGTTATTGGTTCACGACAGAGAGAAAGGAGAGAAAAGAGAGAAGAGAGGGTTGAGAGGAAATTTAGGAAGAAGAAGAAGAAGGAAGCTGTGGAGTTTCAGCTGGATTATTAAGATCAGTTCAAGGAAGTAAAGGTAACAATCATTTATAACCTATCCCTTTTATATTTAAGTTGATAAATAGGTATGTAGGTGGGTTTTGGTGTTTTGATAAGATATGTGTATTTTGGGTTTGGGATAGTGTTCTGTGGTAGTATGAAACATATCTGTAAATCTGGGTAAAAGATGAACTCAGTGAATTGAGAGGTTTATGAATGTTCATAAGAATCGCAAGCCTTGGTTGCGATGGGATTTTTGGCTCGCAGCCTTTAGCTGCGAGGGAGTTAGGGCTCGCAAGCCTTTAGCTGCGAGGGAGTTAGGGCTCGCAAGCCATGATTGCGAGGAGAGAGTGTGTTGCGAGGAAGAGACAGAGAAGGTGGCGAGAGAGAGTGTGTTGCGAGGAGAGAGAGAGAGAGTTGCGAGAGAGTGTTGGCCGAGATAGCAAAATGGGATTTTTAGACTATTTAGATTCATTTAGTATTCTCGACTGTTAAATGTTTCGTAATTAATTGATTACAGATTTTGTGAACTTTGGGAGAAAGATCGAATTGACAGATAAAGGATCCGGAGGTTTTGGATAAAGCAACGAGGTGAGTTTTACTTTAAAAGTAATTTCAACTGGAATACATACGTATGGTTTGAGAATGTGATAATTAGTGATTATGTGTATATGTATGGTATATGCGAATTACAATATAGTGAGATATTGTACTTACATGTGTATTATAAACGTGTTATAATACGTTGGCCGGGTTTAAGACCGGTGTGATTGGCTATAGAACTTGTATAGCGTTGTTTGGCTGTAGATGTTGTACAGCGTTGTATATTATTAGTTGGCTTGCTACCACTAATATGGCCAGGAGGAAATGAGAAGGAAAGGTGCACGAGGTGTGAGCTTAATTGGATATATGTAATTATGTGGCGTGATTTATATGAATGAAGTTTATATAAATGGTTTTTAAACTAACAGGGGTTTCTCACTTAGACCAACAGGTCTAACCCTCATTTTGTTTTAAAAATATGTATTCCAGGTGGCGGATCAGGTAAGGGCAAGTAAGTAGAGTATGAGATGGATGGCTAGTAAGGAAGACTAAGACGGAGCTTTTGACTTATTTAGTAGTTGTAATGGAATGTTAAGTGTTATGGATGCAAATAGCACAAGGATTGTATTTCAAATGTTTTCTTTCTATTTGTAAAAGACTACCGGACCGTACATGTAAAGTGAAGTTTGTTTCTTATATTTAATTGTGTTATATTGTGTAATACGTCATGTATATGGGATAAGGGATGTTACACTTATGATTAATGAGAATTACGATTCATTCTCTTCATTCTATTGTGTTCTGTTTCGTTTTTCCTTTAACACGTTATCATCATGTATGCTCATATTTCATTGTTATGGTCATCCGCCGCTAAACAAGTATGATGTATGTTCCCCAACGTTGTTGAACGACTTGCTTCTCGTTACTTCAATTCAAGTAAGCATCTTTACCGAATTTACATTTTTTTTCGTATGGGTTGCTATTAACCACATCTGATAAATATTTCTTATCCATGATATCATCTTCGTCAAATTTTGTTTCTACTTGATTATGCTTGTGATTCCCTTTTAAAAATACAATTATGATTATGTATGTTTTTATATATATTTTGCTATGTAAACATGTCATTATGTGATTTTGATTATTAAAAAAAATTATAAACAAATAAACTGTTGTATCACTCATATTAAGATTTGAGTTTATACAAAATTTTACTTTGTATATAACTATCAGTGACCCCTCTTTTTCTTCAACCTCCATCGTGAAACCACAAAACATAAATCCTGTATATTTATTATTATCATTGTTTGTTTGTTCATTTTTCTTTCTTAAAGAAAAGTTATTTATTAGATTTTTTGTGATTTCAATGAAAAATTTAAATTAAAAAATTATGTGATTTTGTTTATTTGTTTCCGTGAACAATGAATTTTAGTTAAAAAATATATTACCATAATGTATTTGGTGATTATGAGAGTTGTCAAAAGAGCAATAATAATAATAATAAAGAAATAAATAAAATTCAAACGTTTAAATGAATGTTATCTTCAGATTCTTACTAATTGATTAATGGATTCAATAAATTGTTATTTATTTTAGATAGCTCTTAATTATTTTTAACTAGATAAGGTAGTTTATATTAAACTCATTATTTAATTAGGCATTTTTATTACTTTACAATGTTAATATGTTTTAATTCAACTATGTTAATTTTTTCTTTTGTAATTATATTAATGTTACTTGCTTATTTGGGATAATATTTTAATTTACACTATTTAAGATCGATATATTGTTGTTATATATGATAATTGATTTATTAATATATTTATTTAGTTTCTTAAATTAATTTTTTATATAATATTTAAACGCTTATCTTAATATCTTATATAAATATTTTATTTTATTCAATTGTGTATCTTATCATAATTGTTATAATTAAAATACTTATCTTGATCATGAGTTCCTACTCATTAATTTCAATCTTATAAATAACTTTTGGATGTTGCACTTCCAACCCCCTAATATTTGGTCTTTTACCAAAAGATCCATAAATACCAATAAGATGTTATAAGTTTGAATTTGACTTTATGTCAAAACTAATATTGATTTGTCTAATGGCAAAATCTCTAAAAATACTATTAAGATATTAAAACATTGAAATTGGCTTCATATGCCAAACCCTTATTCTTTTCGGCCTCCTGCCAAAAGCTTTATAATTAACAATGTTATATTCAAAATAATTAAATCGCAAGATATCGATTTGGATTTTGTCGAACGGGTGTAAATAGCCCTAAGGTTTATAGGGACTTAAGAAATCCATGTGATTCCCCTACTATCTGGAGATCCAATAGATTGAGTGATTTTTATTCGCAAATTGAAATATTGATGAAATATTATCAATAAAATGTAAGAATACAAAAATCAATACTATTATGATAATGATATTTCATGCATAACATAATAAGTATAAACCATAATTCACTATTTTAGAAAATAATATGTTCTCCATTTTCTATGACATCTTTGAATCAAAAGTACTTGATTACCATAAGATAGGTTCGGAAAAACACAAGAAAATACGCAAAAGTCATCGAACCATTTTGACCCTAAAGAAGAAAAAAACACTAGATGTTAAGATACAGATAAATACTTTATATTTTTTGAGACGATACATCAGTCACAACCTTCAGAGCTCACAAAAGATTATGCGAATCATAACATCTTTTCATCTTTCCTATATCACCAATCATATTAATGAAGCAGTATAAGCTGCAATATAACCTTTAACAAACTCATTAACTTAATGCAAGTGGTTAAGAGTTGTAGCAAAATTTTTTAACAACGCTAGACATACCCGGATAAAGAAATTTTTTAGGGTTAATAAGGCAAGCGTTGGAGGTGGAAAGAACTCCAAAGGATAGTGAGTTGAACATATTGATCCACACACATATGCTAAATATGTACCAAATGGACAAGGTTGTGGAAAGGGTCAAATTCATGGCAAGAGTCGGGAACGAACTCCTAATAGAAAATGGGACAAGTTATAAATGAACTATGTCATATCTAAGATTGGTTAAGTATAAGTTTATTTAAATACACTTTAACTATCAAATTAATTGCATTTGCGTATATATACACCTGAGTTTATAGTTGTTATAGATGTAAATAATCACATCAAAAACAAATGCAAAACTCTCAATGTTCTTCGTTCCATGTAGGAATGTATCGAGGAGAACTTGATTGTTTTTGTGGCATCTCATACAATCCTAAGAAATAGATTATTTTCATTTAATTAATTATTTTAGTTTTAATTCCTCTAAACACTTAGACGATGGACTGTCACTTGTTGTTAGAGCACTATATCAATATGAATCTTGTTAAAATATTCGTACCAATCATATTATAAGAATGGAAATGGGTATGTGTACATTAACTCTAATGATATGAAAGCAAAATATATTAGAGAAATTAATGTATCAGATTAATGGATTATCTATGTTAGTAAATCATATTTTGTCACTAATAAAGAACTTTGGAACAATGACACATATATGTTTCGGCATGACCACGTGGGGCACCATGGTCATGACATAGTGATCTATGTATTGCAAAATACACTTAGATACATTCTCTTTTGAGTGAAAGATAAAACGAGGGAATTAACCAAATTGTAATTGTTGACTTCTACTGCACAAGAAGCAACGCCACCATCATAATATGCCCTCTCTAAAACCTAGAACTTTTATACCCTGATCCTTAGCCAAAACAGGAATGAGACCATCCTAAAGCTAAGGACATAATATAAAAATAGTTCATTCTTACAATGAATACAAGGTGATATTTATGGACATAAACATCCAGAATGCGGACCATTAAAGTACTTATGGTTCTGGTTTTGACATGACGAACACGTGTCATATTATGGTCCACATGAAATGTTGCACTCCTAGCACTAGTTATACGTTTAAGGACTAACCACCCTGATTTTCTCACCAAGTCTGCATGACTTAGAATGCTGGAGAATTTACATCATAAGGATTTGATGATTATTGCATATGTATAGAGGTTAATGTAGAGTTCCCTATACCCCTTGTGTATATATAAAACGGTCTCGTAGAATGATAAAAGTTGTCATCAAAATAATATAGATGGTAGCTAGGGCATTGGTTATGCGCACCAATTTATCCAAATCTACATGGGGTTATGCAATATTACATGCAACTTTACTTATTCGTGTTTAGACCCACAACCAGCCAACCAATCTTGTGCGTACCAGTTGGTAATTGGATATAAGCCTGATGTTTTACATTTACGTATGTTTGGTTGTGTTGTATATGTGCCAATTACGCCCTCACAGCGTACCAAAATGGGTCTTAAAGACGAGTCATCAAATGTTGGATATGAACCCCCAACAATTATCCGCTAATTAGAACCCTTGATGAGTGATCCCTTTACCGCTAGATTTGCGGGTTGTCACTTTGATGAGACAACCTTCCCGTCGTTAGGGGGAGATAGGAAAAAGGATTTTCCATGGGAACGACAGGAGGTGTCATTGAATATTTCAACTGTGTCTCATTTTGATCCCCAAAAACTTCACAACGTAAAGTTGAAGTCAAACGAATCAGACTCGATACCTGATATGTTTAATATTATCTAGAAGTGAGAAGATCACATATACGAGCTGCAAATATACTCGCAAGGTCAAAAGTCCCCAAACAAGGGCACAACGTCGCTGGAAGGACGTTGCAATCACACATGGTAGAGGTGTGGTTGAGGTCGTAGCTCCCAAAAGGAAATGGGGGAAGCTACTTGGTTCGATAGATACTCATCTAAAGGAAGAGAAGAGTAATGCACAACTATATATCATCAATACATGAGATTATCTCTGATTAAATCTATGTCTATGAATCTTCACTGGAGGACGCTCCGAAGTTATACTGATTCCAGAGATCAAAGAAATCTCAAATGAATATGAGTCGATGGACAGATCATAAATACTAAATGATGATATATTTGCATATACCGTTGCTTATGAGATAATAGAGCACGATATCATCGAACCATGCTCAGTTGAAGAAGGTCAACAAAGAGCAAATTGACCTAAATGAAAAGAAGCAATCCAGGATAATTATTTGACAAATGAACAGGTATTTGGTTCGGTAGTGCTAACCGACCAAGTGTAAAGCCTGTAGGACATAGGTAAATCATTTGTCAGGGAAGCGTAGTGAGAATAATTAAGCCATAATATATAAGGCTCTCCTTTGGCGCAAGGTTTCTCACAACGCACTGGATTGACCACAATATGACTTACTCTCTCGTGATGGAGAACGTTCTGCTAATTAATTAGCCAAGTAGTTTCCAAAGGATTGGAAATTGCAGCTCAATGATGTAGTTACTACATATCTCTATGGGGATCTAAATTCAGAGATATATAAAAGTTCTTGATGGCATTATACCAATATCAAGTAACTCTAAACCATGAAATGCGATTACAATAAATATGAAACACTCACTTTATAGATTAAAGCAATCTATGCTGATGTGGTATACCCGCCTGAGTGAATACTTGATTGGGAAACGATAAATAAGAACGATGAACTGTTCCCTTGCGTATTTATATAAGAAAACAAGTCCCAGATTTTCATAGTAGCTCTATATGTCGATGTTATGAACATAATAGACACTCTTGATGAAATAATAGAAAACACAAGCTACTTGAAATCTGAATTTGAGATGAAAGATCGTGGGAAAACTTGGTTTTGTCTAAATACTTGAGCTACGACACCGAGTTTGTGGAATATTAATCCACCGATCCGCATATGTCTAGAAAATGATCAGGCGACCTAATATGGACAAAGCGCATCCGATTAGCACTCCCATGATCGGTCAAAGTGTTGGATATAAGGAAATATCCATTTCGTCTAAAGGATGAGGACGAAGAGGTGTTGGGAGCTGGAATTCCATACCTAAGTACAATAAGCGCATTATTGTACTCAACATAATACACTTGACCGTATATTGTACTTCTCACTGAACTTGTCAGCTAGATTTAGCTCAGCGCCAACACAACGTCATTGGAATAATTTCAAATTAATCTTTTGGCACCATTGACGTGGGCTTATAATTTCCCTACGGAGAAAAATGGATTGATAATGAAACTTCAATACCTACTTAGATTGTGAGCGGCAAAAGTACTGGCTTATAGAAAATCACGAAACAATGCTTTGGTATATATTTGCTGATATTAGGAATATGTTTGACTCATATAAAGGTTGTTCCCAAAATGGATAAGGAATTATCATATGGAACATGCCGATTGCTTGGAAGTAAACTAAGCAAACCCTTAATAGCTATCTTCTTATATTATCAACAATCTTACTCTCCATGAGACTATTCAAGAGTGTATATGGTTAAGGACTATCATTACACATATAAGAGGAGCCGGTAATTTTGAGTTTAACCACTATACAACTTACATGTATGGAAACAATGCATCATGTATCGAATAAATGAAAGTAAGACATATTAAGGGTTATAACACAAAGCATACTTTGCTTAAGTTTTATATAATCAATTCTCCTCAAGATTCAAGTTAACTGAATAAAATGCGAGGAAAATGTGACATGTTTGTTTAACAAATCAATACGTAAAACCATACACAAAAGGGGGAGTCTACTATATATATAATATTGGTATGTTGTGCTCTTTCCTTCAACCAATGTTTTATTTTTCCCATTGGGTTTTGTTCCTTGGTGTAAGGTTTTAGTGAGGCAACGGTTTATATACCATCATGTTTTCTTAACTCTCATGATTAATGTACGAATCTAAGAGAAAATTAGACTAAAGAAAAAGTCTATGTATTGTAAAGAAGCTAGTGCGTTGTACTCTTTCCTTCGTCATGTTTTTTTTTCCCACTGGGTTTTTATTTTGGCGTAAGGTTTTAACGAGGCAACAATTGTGCACCTTCACTCCTTTGACTCGGCACAAGGGGGAGTGTTGTAGGATAAATGTGCCATCATCAAAGTATAAGACGATAATGATAAAGTTAGAGATAGAGATATACATATTAGAGTTAGATTAGAACTTGGTATCTCATGATTATCTCTTTGTAAACCATCCATATATAAAGGGCTTATGATTAATGAGAATTACGATTCATTCTCTTCATTCTATTGTGTTCTGTTTCGTTTTTCCTTTAACAATCCCAACAATTTATTATTTATTTATTTTTATAGTCCACACCCAAAAACCCATAAGCAGTACACGTGTTTTGTATGAAGCAAATTGGTATCCATCAAATTTGTTATATCTTGAGGATAAAAGCTAATAGGGATTATATAATAGTAGTAGGCATTACTGTTTTTCTTCTTCTTTTATTTCCTTTTATTTTGTTATTGGTTTATTTATTTATTGAATAAAACAAAAGCCAATATAAACAAGAATTGGTTTAAAGAGATAAATATTGAGAGGTTTTATTCCTTAAAAAAAGAAAGTTAAAATCAGATCATATTTAATTATATATGATGAGTTGTTTGATTACATTTTGTGAATTTTGTAAACAATATTTACCTTAATTAATTCAGAACTATAGACTATTTGACAGAAATATTCTAAATTGTAAGAATCATGTTGCCATAGCAATTGATTTTTTCAGAGAAAATTTATATAGATTAATCAGTCAACACTTGTGTATGTCAAATCATATTTACTTGAATTATATTCTTCCAGAGAAGAGGCATTCTGAGTAATTTTGAGTTAAGTACAACATCACATATAAACACACATGTCTATCTTGATACTTTGAAACTCTTCTTATACATATATTTGATTATTTTCATTGGATAACTGATATGTGTAGTGTGTAGGGCTATAAACGAACCGAGTGTTCAGCGAACCGTTAGTGAACTGTTCGGCGAGAAGTTCGTTTATTTAATAAATGAACGAACATGAACTCGTTTTCTTATTGTTTAGTTAAATTAACGAACATGAACATTGGTCTCATTCGTTCATTACGTTCGTGAACGTTCGTTCATTTATGTTCGTTTATGTTTGTTCGTTTATGTTCGTTTCTTTCGTTTGTGTTCGTTCATATATATAAACATATTTATGTAGTAGGCATTAATATATAAAGTCATTAAGTAAATTAATTTTTAATAATTTTTTTATACCTCCTAAGTTAACCCGATTTTTTATTTTGTTACGATATCTTAAACGAATGAAATGAGGAGTAATAATGGTTATTATTTGTTCATTTGGGTTCGTTCATTTATGTTCGTTCATTTATGTTCATTTAAGTTCGTTCGTGTATGTTCTTTAAGTTCGTTCGTTTACGTTCGTTTAACTCTTAATAAACGAACATAAACGAACACGAACAAACAAATTTTCTTAACAAACGAACATGAACACAAAACAATTCGTTCGTTTACTGTTCGTGCTCGTTAATTTGTTCGTTTAAGTTAAACGAACGAACACGAACAAGCCTCCTTTCGTGTTCGTGTTCGTTCGATTGGTTTACTGCCCTAGACTAGAGTGTAGTGTGATGATTTAGAATTTTTAAATATTGAGTTTTATAATACCATAAGTATTACTTGATATTTGTATTCAGTTATGGGGTTAAGATAATGACTAATTACGCATGACAACTTATTGTTGATCAAAACTCTCTCAGTGATTTGACGACGACCCTAAAATTCTTAGTTAAAATTGCATTTAACATATGTATGTATTAGTGTTTCACCAGCAGCAATAACGAAACACCCTAAAATTTTGAATAAATTTAAACCTTAAATAAACAATGTTTACAACTACATCTTCCAAAATCTTTCATTCATAAATGGAGAATTAGTGACAAAGGTTCATAATTACAAATGAAATATCATAAACAACCTACTAATCTAATCCATAACAAACAAGATCAAATTATAAGGGTTGTCTATGTGATCTCCCAAAATATGTTCGATTCAACAAATTTCTCCAGTACATCTCCAAAAGCTAAGAACTTTGTGTCACTATTTGCTCAACCCCTTGATTCCCTGCCCGTGCTAGCACCTGGTAAGAAAATTAGTTTTGAAAAATATTAGGCTTGCGCCTAGTGAGAACATCCAGTTTAAAATCAAAGCATTTATAGGATTTGAAAACCAAATCTATAAATAAATCATATAAAAGTAACCTCTTCGCCAATTCCAAAACGTACACATAACATCTTTCGATGACGAGAATTATGCCCGATTCCATGAGTATGACGGACACCCAGTAAGTCATAGTATCATGTTTACGAGCGTCACTACAACTCACTGAGGATCCTAGATTTCAGCCCATGCCCAAGAAATTACAATTAATCCATGCCTATTTCTTGGTGTGGAAGAAGGGATTACAATTAAACCATGCCTATCCCTTATCTCCCAATAGAAAACGGGAATTACAATTATACCTTGCCTATTCCACGTTTTCACGTCACAATACGAAATGGGAATTACAATTAAACATGCCTATTCCTCATTTCACGTCAACGGGAATTACAATTAAGCCATGTATATTCCACGTTTTCAATAATGCTAGTGCCTATGGATCCATTACACTTACTGCATACATACATACACATGTTTAAATATCATTTTCTCATATGGTTAATGCATTTAAACAAACAACAAAATTTAACCTAACATCAAATAAGGAATTATCCTCTATAAGATTTTTCATTAACTCTTCTCAAAATGGAAAAACTCCATTTAATCATCTTAGCTTCCAATATTTTCAAAACCAAATAATATCTCATGTCGGGTTTTAATCACATCTTCGGACAGTAATTTCATCCGGATTTGAATTAGAAATAAGGCAGTCCGGATAATATCCGGTAACCAGGGAATCCGGGTGACATCCGGAAAACGTATCCGGTAAACTCAATCCGGGAGTCCAGTCCGGGACTCAACCCAGAAGTCTAGTCCGGGACTCAATCCGGGAGTCTAGTCCGTGACTCAATCTGGGACTCTAGTTCGGGACTCAATCCGGGACTCTAGTCCGGAACTCAAACCGGGTATCATCCGAAAAATACCACTTCCGGACTGTTCGATAAACTAGCCTGATTTGTACCAAAATCGCATTTCCACAGTTCTTCAATCAATTTAACCATACTTTATTGATACATATAAACATAATTCGAAGTATAACTTCAATTTCAACTAATAATTTCAACATACACATAGTACTTAAAAGGAAGATGAACTCACCTTAAGAACTCAAACCGAAATTGCACTAAATCGTTCAGTCTTCAATTCCTAATTCCACAACTAACTCATTAATCGATTGAAATCTTCATTTGAATTGAAATTACCAAATCTTAGAGAAAAAAAATGAAAAAAATAGCAAACCCTTACCAATTGGTTAAGCTTTCGATTCTCTTTCTCGCCCTACTCTCAGAACTGACTTAAATCGAAGAGTGAGAAAAATATCTCATAATCAGATCTACCAATTATATTTATACCTCGAAACTTTTCCAATTATTCATTTGAACCCCAAAACTTTCATTTATCAAAGCTTTTAGGTTAAAAGGGCCAAAAACTTATTTCTTAAAATTTGAAGACACAAATGAAAATACCCAAACTCCATTAACTAACATTTCCATAATAGTCAAAAATAATTTATGGAAATTTGAGGTGTTACAAATCTCTCCAACTTGATAATGATTTCGTCCTCGAAATCAAAACTATACAAACAAATGAGGATACCTATTCTTCATATCCTCTTCTGCTTCCCATGTTACATTTGCACCTCTATGATGTTTCCATTGTACTTTGACCATGATAACTTCCTTATGTCTTAACTTCTTAGTCGTTCTTTCCAAAATTGCTTCAGGTTCCTCCACGCAATGGTTCTTCTCGTCAACTTTTAATTCAGACATTGGTATAACATTCTCTTCTTCAGCTAGGCATTTTCGAAGATAACACACATGGAAAGTATTATGGATCCCTTCCAATTCGGGTGGAAGTTCTAAGTGGTAAGCTTGAAGCCCTACTCTCTTGGTTATAGTGAAAGGTCCAAGAAAATGAGGACTCAATTTTCCACGTTTCCCAAATCTTATAATGCCTTTCCATGGGGATACCTTTAGCATCACCCGCTCTCCAACTTGAAATCTTTGGCTCTAATTTTCTGATCGGCGTAGCTCTTTTGTCGATCTTGAGCCGCCTTCAAGTGTTTCGGAATCTCCTTAACCTTATCAGCCGTTTGTTGCATAATTTCGGGACCAGCAAATTGTTTTTCTCTAGCTTCCAACCAACATATTGGAGTCCTACACTTTCGCCCATAAAAAGTTTCGAAAGGTGCCCTCCCGATACTTGAATGATAACTATTATTATACGCAAATTCCACCAAAGGTAAATGCGTATCCCAGTTACCTCCAAAATCAATTACACAAGATCTTAGCATGTCTTCCAAAGTATGAATTATCCGTTCAGTTTGCCCATCCGTTTGTGGATGATACGGTATGCTCAAGTTTACTCTAGTACCCAATTCTTGTTGCAGTGACTGCCAAAATCTTGAAGTAAATCGACTATCACGGTCTGATAATATAGACACAGGTATGCCATGCCTTGATACCACTTCATCAATGTATAATTTGGCTAACTTATCTATTGGTGAGGCTTCTTGCATCGGTAAGAAGTGAGCACTCTTAGTTAAACGATCTACGATTACCCGAATGGTATCATTACCTTTCGAAGTCTTCGGTAACTTAGTCACAAAATCCATTGTAATCTTACCTCACTTCCATTCAGGAATTTCCAAAGATTGTAGACTCCCATAGGGTCGTTGATGTTCGACCTTTACCAACGAATACGTTAAACATCTCTCTACACATTGTGCCACATCTAGCTTCATAGCCGGCCACCAATAGTGTAGTTTTAAATCTCTATACATCTTAGTACTTCCAGGATGCATAGAATATTTGGACTTGTGGGCGTCTTCAAGAAGTAAATCCCGATTTCCCCCAATCTTTGGCACCCAAATACGACTTTGGAAGAGTTTAACTCCTCGACCATCTTCAGTCAGTTTAAGATGTTGTTTAACCGTAACTTCATATTTAAGATTGTCTTCTAATAAAGCTTCCGTTTGTGCCACTTTGATCTTCTCAATCATACTTGACATCACATCAATTCTGGTGTTGGTTGCTTTCAAACATCCACTGTATTCTTTTCTACTCAAGGCATCAGCTACTACATTTGCTTTGTTAGTCCCATAATCAATCAACAATTCAAGTGTTTAGAGTGAGATTAGATCAAGGATGTCATCCTCATATTAGATTTGAACTCTTTGAGTACATGGAGGACGATTCTCTCTATAAAGGTCTAGCCCTTTCTCTCTCTCTCTCTCTCTCTCTCTCTCTACATTGGAGCTCTCATTCTAGTGCACTCACTACAAATGACCTTACAACTCTATTTATTGAGACACTCAAGACATAACAAGGCATGGCATAGATTTAAAAACTTTCACAAATTAGGACAATTTTAGTGTCCTAACATTCTCCCCCAAAAGTTTTGGAAAGCAAAATCATCCATCTTCAAACGCTTTAGCTCCTCTCCCCCTTGATTTTCTTGGAAAAACTTTAGCGGTGTTTTTTCTTCGAATGTAGTCTAGGCTCCCCCTTGGATGAAGCTCTTACTCTTCTTAATTTCAACCAAGAAAAATCAGATTCAATGTACGCCATAACCTCGACTGAGTGCACGAAAACATCTTCAAAATATAGAAACTCGAACTCGTACCGATAAGCCCACAAGAATGATAACAAGAGAGTTATTGCATGACAAACCAAGTGCAATCTCAGTTAAAAACAAAGAATCCGTCAATAAACCGCGAGTTAAGTAGTGTTGATCCAAACCCTCAGTGATTTGATAATGACCCTCTCTTATATACGTAGTGAAAATTGTAAGTATACAATATGTATCAGAGTTTCACTATCGCTGATAAGTACTAAGATCTTACAGTACCGCTGATAGGAACTCTTGCTCTTTAGATTAAACATTCAGCGAAACTGTTCACCATAATACTTGAGTATGTTCAGTACTTATGGTGATTTGCTGATAAGTTAGTTGTTTACTTATGATCCCTGAAGACAAGTTTCACGTTAACATAGGTTCTACGCTGAAGTCGAAGATCAAGCTTAAGAGCCAACGACAAGTCTCCTAATGAACTGATGCGGATCAGTGAAGACTCAGATTTGTCCACTCAACGTGAAGTATCAAGTACAAGACTTTAGATATCGCTGAATTCTATCATTCGCTGATAAAGAATGATAGATCGATGAATCAACGAAAAGTTGATCATAAAGTCCTCCGTACAAAGTACTTTGTCTTAACCACCCTTGCACGTCTCCGTACGATATGTAAGAAAAAGAACCTCCTTATTGTCTGAATTCGTACAACCACTCTGATACTACACTGTTCAAACATGCGGCTACTTAGGTTGTCAACAAAGGTCAATGACATGCAACCAATCAGCTGCTGCCACGTCTAAAGTGTAAACTGCAATGCATTAAATGCATGCAGTATATAAAAAGATGAACTCACTTCTTTTTGAAGTAACTTGCTAACTCTGAACAAGTTCATCCTTCTTATCTTGAGATAGGTTATTATTAGTAATTTCTTTCTCTTTCTTAGTGCAAGAAACTTAGTGTTCCAACTTGTTTAGATTTAGGTTTATCCTTAACCTTATTTCCGCAACAAGCTGTAAATTGTTCATGATTTATCAATAAACAATTTAGAAAAGTAAAATCTGTGTGTTTGTATTCAACCCCCCCCCCCTTGTACAAACTTGTATAGCCCTTCAGGACCAACAAGTGGTATCAGAGCAGATTAGTTTAATCTCATAAACAAGATCTAATCTATTCTAAGATTTCTCTTCCATGCTATTTCTGAAAATGGCTACCAACACAAACACAAATTATTTCGACAATGGTTCTCTTGCAAAACCCCCTAGATTCTCCAGAGATAATTTTAATCTATGGAAACATAGGATGACTCTCTTCCTAGAAGGTGTAGACCCTACTTTGCCTTATTATCTTGAAAACGGCCCATTTATTCCTGTAAGAATTGATGCCGCAGTACCATCCGCTGAGAATAGACCTGCTATTCCAGAAAGACTGGTACCCAAAGAAGTTCATACGTGGACTGACGAAGATAAGAATAAAGTGGCTATCGACACAAAAGCCAGATCCATACTATCCATGGCTCTTCCTGACAAAGTCTACCATTCCGTCATGAACCTGAAATCCTCAAAAGACATGTGGGACACAATATGTGTTCAGTATAAAGGTACTGCTGAAGTCCAGGACTCTCGAAAGATCAACCTGGTAAGACAGTATGAAAGTTTCATTTGTGGTAAGAATGAGACTCTCTCTGAAGTTCACCAACGTTTTAATTGCTTAATAATTGATCTGAAAACTGTTGGTAAGGAATATTCTAACTTTGAAGTGCTGACAAAGTTTCTAGAATGTTTACCTGAAAGCTCGGACAGTTATTATATGTGTCTCAAGTTGTCAAAAGATCTAAGATCAATGACCGTTGCTACCTTATATGGCACGATGCTGAATCATGAGCAATCAAGCCATCTTAAGAAGAATCTTGTATAAAATTTCAAAAGCACCCCTGTTGCTTTAATCTCAGAGGAACCCTCTACTCAGCGACCCTCGGTCACTATCACTGAGTTAGAGAGTAACTCTGAAAGGTCATCAGACTCTGACTCTTCAGATGATGATAAATCTTTGGCTCTCCTAACTAAAAAGTTCAGGAGATTCGCCAAAAAGAAAATGTTCAGAAAGAGCAAACCCCTTTCTATAACTGATAAGCCAAGATCACCAGCTCCTGTTGATAAGGCTACTACTACTTGTTTTAACTGTGAAAAGACTGGACATTTCGCTAACGAGTGCAGGTCTAAGAAAGTATCGAGAAACTCAGCGTTTCCCAAGAAATCCTTTTTCCCAGGAATAAAGATGACAAATATACTAAGCTGAAAGAAAAGTATGCGAAGCTGAAAGCTTCAAGAAGAAAGGCAAAGGCCTGATGGCTTACGATTGGGCTGCCTCTGAAGAAGAAGAATCATCATCTGACTCTGAAGATGATGAAGCCAATCTCTGTCTTATGGCAAAGATTGAAGATGAGGAAGAAAGTTCAGACATTCCCTCTACTTCAACCTCTGCAATTCAGGTATCACTTTCCATCTTTACAAATATTGCAAATATTGATGAAGCTGATAGTATCCGCAAAATCGATATCTTGACTAGAAGCTTATATGAAGCCATGAATGGCAAAACTATAGTTGAAAACCAACACCTTGATCTCGCTGAACAGCTTAAAAACTGTCACCTTCAAATAGAAAAGCTTTCTAAAATTGAAGAAGATTTTAAAGATCAAGTGCATTTATATCAGCTAGTCAAAATCGAACGAGCAGAAGCTATAGCTGCATTGAAAGCTGAAAAAGCTACTGTTGAAGGATGGTGTAATTCTTCAACAAAGATCACTGAGATAATTAAGTCTCAGATTCCCCTGAGTGATAAACGTGGTCTCGGTTACAAATATGAAACTCAAGAACCAACCACTGATCGTTCCATGCTCTTATTTGGAACTTTCGTATCCTCGGTCGCTGATACTTCATCCTCTCAGTGTTCCTCGTCCAGACCAACTATCCCTGAGGAAATTTCTACCTCTTCAAAAGGTAAAGAGAAAATGGTTTATCCAAAACCTACCTCTGTCTTTAAAGATAAAGGTAAAGGAATTGCTTTTAACCAAAATCCTCAGAAGGGTACTTTAGTACCAAAGCGGAATGCTTCTAAAGCTTTAATGATTTATTCCTCTGGATCAAGAAATTAGATCTCTGGATCTACTCAGCGTGGGTCTACTCAGCGATCTACTCCTAGACTCAGAGTGGATGTCCTTGGTAAGAAATCTGAAGAACTAAATGTTCCTCCCATTTCAAAAGCCAAAAGCTTATTTGGTGCTGGTCCTTCTAATTCTAAATCAAAAGCTCAGCATTCAAATGGTCCTAGAACTACTTTTAGTTATAGGAAATGTTATCACTGTGGACTTACTGATCATATTGCTAGTAAGTGTCCCTCAGCCACCAAAGCTGAAAAGATAGCTAAGGTGAAGATTGCCCCCAAGGCAAAGAAGACCACTGTGGTTAAGAAATTAACCAAAGTGAAGACTGACAAAGCTGAATCTTCAAATGCTGCGAAGATTACTGAACCTTCCATTCCAACTACTTCCACTGACAAACGTGTACACATGGTTAAGTGGGTACCCAAGAAAAACTAATCTTCCTTTATGATGCAGGTTAAGAAGGGTATCTGGTATCTCGATAGCGGATGCTCTAGACACATGACTGGAAAGAAAAGCCTGCTCGCTGAATACAAGGAAGAGAAGGGTCCCTCTGTGACTTTCGGTGGAAATGGAAAAGGACATACCCGAGGGTTTGGTGTACTCTCTAATGGTACAACCACATTCAGAAGAGTCGCATATGTTGAAGGGTTGAAGCATAATCTTTTAAGCATCAGTCAGCTTTGCGACAAGGATAATAAAGTAATCTTTACTAAGGAATCATGCTTTGTCACTGACAAAAAGGAGAAGATAGCTCTCAGCGGTTATCATTTGGAAAATGTTTATGCAATAAACATGGACTCAACCACCATTGAGAACTCCTGTTTCTTCTCAAAAGCCTCATCTGATGTCAACTGGCTATGGCATAAGAGGCTCTCTCATCTGAATTTCAAGACACTGAACACTCTTTCTTCAAAAGAGTTAGTCACTGGTCTACCTCAACACTCGTATGCCAAAGAGTCTTTATGTTCAGCGTGTGAGAAAGGAAAGCAGACCAAAGCAAGCTTTAAGTCAAAGCAAGTCTCCTTAGTGTCATCTCCTCTACAACTACTCCATATGGATTTGTTTGGCCCTGTTAACAAACAATCCATCGCTGGAAAGAAATATACACTGGTCATAGTTGATGAATTCTCTCGCAATACATGGGTTATGTTTCTCCGTTCCAAGAGTGACACCCCTGAAGAACTCATCACCTTTGTTCGGAAGATGGAAACCCTGAACAATTTGACCGTTCGCTCAATAAGGAGTGATCATGGAATTGAATTCAAAAACAGTTCTCTTGATTCCTTCTTTGAGAGTAAGGGCATTTCTCACAACTTTTCTTCAGTAAGAACACCGCAACAAAATGGAGTCGCTAAAAGAAGAAATAGAACAAATATTGAAGCCGCACGTTCAATGCTCAGCGATTCTCACCTACCTACTCAGTTTTGGGCAGAAGCTGTCAACACCGCTTGTTTTACGCAAAACAAGTCGCTGATAGTCAAAAGATTCAATAAAACAGCCTATGAACTTTTTCATGGGAGAAAGCCTTCAATCAACTTTCTTCACATCTTTGGATGTCAGTGTTTCATACTAAACAACAGAGATGCCCTTGGAAAGTTTGATCCTAAGGCTGATGATGGAATCTTTCTTGGATACTCCTCAGTCTCCAAAGCCTTCAGAGTCTTCAATCGAAGAAGACAAAATGTTGAAGAACAATTCACGTCACGTTTGACGAATCCCGTTCAGCAAACTCTAAACCGAACGCTGATACTGAAGAACTGAATCAATGGATGTTTTCTCATCTTGGTGATTCAGAAGATATTCCCACTCCTCGTGTTCATACAGTTGAAGATGATGGTCCTACTATCATTCAAAATATGCAGAATAGTGAAGCGGAAACATCATGGGTCTCAGCTGTTCCTATAAACACTATACCTGCTTCTGAACCCAATGTCTCAGACATTCCATCTACTTCTCAGCAATCAGTGAATATAATGACAGCTGCATCCATTCCTCTATTGGCTGATACTCCAGACGTCGCTGAAGCTTCATCTTCGGCTCCTCTAGTTCAGGTTGAGTCAACGTCTCACGCTCCGGCTCAGCGATGGACTGTAAATCAACCAATTGATCAAATTCTTGGTGATCCAAACGCTGGTATTCAGACTCGACGAAGTGCAGGTAATATCTGTTTATTTGTTAATTTTATTTCTCTAACTGAACCAAAGAAAGTAGATGATGCCCTCAAAGATCCAAACTGGGTCAGCGCCATGCAAGAAGAGCTGACTGAATTCGAAAGAAACAAAGTTTGGAAACTTGTTCGAAGACCAACTGACAAAACAGTGATAGGCACTAAATGGGTCTATCGAAACAAGTTGGACGAACATGGAACTGTTACCCGTAACAAGGCTCGTCTTGTTGCTCAGGGATACAGACAAGAGGAAGGCATAGATTATGACGAAACATTTGCTCCAGTAGCAAGACTAGAATCTATTCGTCTATTCTTAGCATATGATGTACACAAAGACTTCAAAGTATATCAGATGGATGTTAAGTCGGCGTTTCTAAATGGAAAGCTGAATGAAGAAGTCTATGTGGAACAACCTCCAGGATTCTCAGATCCTAAGCGTCCAGGTTATGTATATAAACTGAATAAGGCACTTTATGGCTTAAAGCAAGCTCCACGTGCATGGTATGATACTCTTTCTACTTATCTCCATATTGAACAATTTGAGCGAGGTAAAATCGATAAAACTCTATTTTTCAGGAAAGTAAAAGGTCATATCCTTCTTGTTCAGATATATGTTGATGACATTATATTTGGCTCTACTAACCCTGATCTTTGTACTCGTTTCGCTGATAGAATGAAAGATGAGTATAAGATGAGCATGATGGGTGAACTAACATATTTCCTTGGTCTTCAGATAAAGCAAAATGAAAAAGGAACTTTCATTAATCAGGGAAAGTATGTTAAAGATATGCTGAAAAAATTCGACTTAACTTAAAGTTCAGCTGTGAAAACCCCTATGGCACCACCGCTGACACTAGACAAGGATTTATAAGGAGTTCCTGTTAATGTCACGCTGTACCGTGGGATGATCGGCTCACTGTTGTATCTTACAGCTAGCCGACCCGATATTATGTATGCAACATGTTTGTGTGCACGATATCAAGCTGAACATAAGATATCTCATATGAAAGCTGTAAAGCAAATTTTTCGATATCTTAAGGGTACAGCGAATCTAGGTCTTTGGTATCCCAAAGACTCAGGATTCGATCTAATCGCCTATTCAGATAGTGATTTTGCAGGTTGCAAAATGGATAGGAAAAGCACCACAGGAGGATGTCAGCTCCTGGGTGGAAAGCTGGTAAGTTGGACAAGTAAAAAGCAAAACTCAGTGTCCACCTCCACAGCTGAAGCTGAGTATGTAGCCGCTGGAAGTTGTTGTTCTCAGGTCATGTGGATGAGAAATCAACTACTGGACTATGAATTTCAGCTCTCAAATATTCCAATCTATTGCGACAGCACAAGTGCCATCGCTATAGCAAATAATCCAGTGCTACACTCAAAGACAAAACACATCGAAATCAGGTATCACTTTATCAGAGATCATGTGATGAATGGTGATATAGAACTTCACTTTATCCCAACTGATTATCAGTTAGCTGATCTGTTCACCAAACCTCTTGATGAGACAAGGTTCAACTTTCTCATCGGCGAGCTTGGAATGCTGAACTATGAGGAATAAAATCTTCAGCGGTTCACATTTGATCAGCGACAGGATAAAACCAACTTGTATAACCCATTCTATCATCTTCTCTCTGAATAAACTTGATTCCCTGATATCAAGGCATGTTTCTCTTTCTGACAATCGCATGTAAATTCAAGATTTCAAAATAAATTACATCGCTGAATATCTCTTCCTTATCAGCGATACTTTGAAATTTCTAAAACCAACTGATATTTCTATTCAGTGCTTCATGTTTTCAAAAGTTTCCCTGAGTTTTTCAAAACCTCATAGACAACCAAGAATATGAAAGGACAATTGTGACGTCATTGCAACGGATAAGCCCCGGAACGTTCTTCTTTCTGACACACGTTTGCACGTTTCGTTTACTCGCCAATCAAATGCAAACACGTGTCCGTGTCATGATGAAAATCTTTTCCCGCTCAAGATTTTCTCTCTCTCTCTAATCTCTATATAAACTCATTCTGGGTTTATATTTTTCTTTTACGCGAACTTCTTCTCCAAGCTAAGAAAAAGAATTTACTGTTGCATTTGTGCTCTCGAATTTTTCAAGAACTTCATCTTCTTCAACGAACCAGGTTAATAGTTATTTTATTTTACCTGTTTCTTTAAACTTGTTAATGATCTTCTCGTTGTTTTCACAAGATCAAACAAAAGAACCTCTTTTAAAATGAAATCATTTCTTTCATGGTTTTATGAACACAATCTTTCATGGTTGTTCTTCAAGTTTAAAACGCAAAATCTTAAACTTGTTCTTCATACGTTTTTCCAGAATTCCAATCTTCAAAGGAAACTGGAAAACAAGATTTTATTGGGTTTACATTTCGTTTTTCAAAAACAAGAAAAACCCTAATCTTCATTAAGACTGTGAAATCCCAAATCTAGCAAGAAATCAAGAATGATGTAGAGAGAGAATCTAGAGAGAACTTGTCATCCATATATTGAACTCTAAAGTGTAAATGACAAAATGATCAAGAGGTTTTGCAAAATAACAAAGAAACTCCTTTATATAGTAGGACATGACAAGCCCATGCCTCTACCAAGGAGAAACAGTACAAAGATTTAATACTGACTTGATAGCTACAAATAGTGCTGTAACAATCTCCCCCTTAGCTATCAAGGCAGGAAGGGTCTTCTTCTTCTTCGGAAACCAAGATAGGTTTCAATTCTTCTCATAACCATTCTGAGGTTCAATCTTTCATCAATCTCTTCAATGGCTCTGGATAAGACTCTTCTAGGTCTTGAAGACATCCAATTAATCTTTCTTTCTGCATCATGTCTCTTGAGCTTTTCGACTAACTGAAGTCTTACAATTTTAAGCGTACCATCAGAATATTTTTCCAACTCATTAAACCGAATGAATATCTTGTTTGCACCATTACTGAACACAACACCAAACTCTGGATCTGCAATCACACAATATAAAGGCATCCTCATCAATCCAGTCAATTCTTGATTTGGTCTTAACAGATTTATTCTTGGTTGATAGCTTTCTACACCCATCTGCAAATCATGACACTGTGTGAACAAAACGTGTCTTCTCAGAAATCTCTTAATGGCATTCAAAGCAAGAGACATATTTTCCCTTCTGATCTGAAGATCTCGGAAATGATGATACATGAACTCAAAATCTTCTATCGTTAGGTGACAAAAATCTGCTTCAGTAAATCTATAATCTCTGCAATCTTGCCTTTGAACAAGAAACTCTGGATACCACAATTTGTAGTATAATCTGGCAGTTACCTCCTTTATAGTCACAATCAATTTCTTGCTCCTCGCGTCTTTTTTCTTTTGACACTTGTCTCTTAGAAAGTACATATACTCGAACTTGTATTCGGCTGTTTGATCTGTAATACCCAACACAGCGTAGGGATTCAAAGTTCTGATTCTGTGCACAAACAGTCTTCTTTCTTCTTCTTCTAGGAAAGGTGTTCTCAAATACAAAGTTCTTTGTCGTTGTTCAAGTTCAGTCAATTTTCTGCTCCGCGAGGATGAAGGACCAGGTTGATCAGCTGGATTAGAAGGACCAGCTTCATCATGACTAGGAATGATAGGAGGTACTAAAGATGTAGTGGATTGAGGATCAGTCTCTTCAGGTTTTGGCTCTTTAGGTAATGGATCATGAGAATGATGTGGTTCAGATACTGGTATAGTGGTTTGAGCTGAAGTAGATTGGTTAAGGTTGATGGTTATAGGTGTAACAGAAGGTTGTTCTGACATCAAAGTGGTTGAGATATGTTCGGGTGAGTGTACAGGGCTAAAGATTATTTCTTCAGGAGTTTGTGGCCCATATATCTCTAACAAAATATCAACCTCTTCTTCATTAAATCCAACACCTTGATCTTCTGGTTCATAAGTAAATACCAAAAGTGGTTCTTCTTCCTCCTTAACTTTCCAATACCGATCATAAGCTCTTGCACTTTCATCAGTTTCTTCATCATCAGAACTAATTTCAATCAACTCCACAGATTGCACGAATCGATCAACCACTTCTCTTATCTCCTCCTCATTTACCTCAGGCTTTTCAACCGTTGATTCTCTATTCGGATCAACATATAATACGATCTGTTTTCCGCTTTGATCACCCATAGCACCTGATTCAAACATCTCAGATATTTCAGCAACAGTCGGATTCTTTTTCTGGCCTTGAGAGCTTTCTGACTCAGCTCTTCTCTTCTTACTCATCTCCCCCTCATGATCATGATCATCGGGATCCTGATCATGTCTTCTCTTAGTACCCTGAGCTTGAGTCTTACACGACTGTTCCATTAATACTTTTAACTCAACAATTGACTGCTTCATATCACTTAAAGATTTCACAACTTCAGACTTGAAAGTAGATAACTCTTTGGATAATGCTTGAAACTGTGTGGGTGTAACTGAAGGTGTAGATGAAGGTGGAGGTGGATTTGGAGTAGATTGGAAATTCTGAAGTAGAGATAACAAGGTTTTACTTTGCTGATCTTCAGGACTCATAGACATCAGTTTGGCATAGAATAAATCCCTTAATTCATCAACACTTTGATCCACTGGTGGTTGTTGCATAGGAGAAGACTGAGGTACTCGAGGCGGAGCCAGATAGATTTCTGGACGAGGACGTACATCTGGCTCATAAGTCATCGGTTCTTTTCCCTTCAACTGATTCTTTACACCTTGTAACTCCCGGATGAACATAGTTTCAATAGCCTTTAGGGCGCCATCGAAGTTTTCCCTTGTCACAAAGACGGGTAAAGTAACACCGGCACCACTTAGGTTTGCCGTTGACACAACAGTTGTTGTAACTGTGTGACCTACGCTTAGTATTGGCATAGTGTTAGCACTGGTAGGATTTCCACTCTGTCCTTGTAGTCCTGTAAAAGGATCTACTCTGAGTGTTCCGGATGGGTCACCAAGACGCGCATCAGATGTTCCTGAAAGTGTCATATTCATAGAATCAAATATGTTAGCAACAGGCACTAGACTCGAGCTTTGTGCAGGAAAGAAGGTCGAGGACTGGGGAGGAAGTCGCTCTGTTTCAATATCCGGAATCTCCGAACGAGATCCAGATAGTGTTTGTGCTAAAACCCCGTGAGAAAATGAGACAGTTTCTTGTGAAGAAGAAGCTGAATAGCTGGCAGAGGTGTGCAATTGCGTTACTGGGCGAGTAACGTCTTGTTCAACACCTGATCCCAACAAATGAGATCTGGTGGTAGATATGGCTGCCCTTCTGGAATAGATAGTTTGGATATCTCTCACACTCTCCATATTCTTTTCTTCAGTTTCTCTCACAGACTCACATATATTTTCAACTGATACTCCCTCGGTTCTCCTTATACCTTCCATTCCTTCACTAACTTGAGTCGACATTAAAGGCATGTCATCAAAGTTTAAGCTTTCCACATTAACATTATCTGACATATTCAATTGTGGAAATTCAAAGATATCAGAAATGTTACCAAACCAGTTTTCTTCAGTAGTAGCATCAGCAACAAGATTTCCAGCATTCCCTTGCTTACCATCATTATCATCGTTGTCATCTTCATCATCATCACGATGTTCCTCCGCTGGATCAGACGCATTATCAGACTCTGTACTATCACTAGAGTACTCAACTAAAGGAGGATTCCCAATGTGTTTAGGAATTTCTCCCTCAGAATCGTGTTGTACAAGGTCATCTGTATGAGTGTCCTCGGACGATGACCCTGTATCTTCAAGTACAGATGTATGATCCCCACAAGTTCCCCTCTCGGTGTTTTCCCTCGACTCTCCCCGTTCAGTAGCCCGTGCATCCTGAACACTCACCGACTCCTCTCGCCTAGGGGTTGAGTCTAGGGTAGGTCCCTCCGGTTCTGGCTGGACCATAGACTCTCTATACTCGATAATGCACTCAGCGTCCTGCTCCGCGTATCGAAGAAATCCTTCAGGTAACGACATCTCATAATCAAATTCAGTTTTACGAAACTGAAGATACTGCATAGCTTTCTCGGGCACAGAAGGATGATTTGCTCGTCTTGGAATTTCTCTGTTAGAACGAAGCATGCTATGAATGATAATCTGAAGAAACCTCATAAATGGAATGTAAGGCTTTCCCTTGTTTTGTCGGCGAAGATCTATCTTCTCATTCAGTTCATGCCAGAAGATAGCTGCATAATCTACATGAAGATCATACACTACTGCATGAAATAGCTTCAGAAATCCGACGCTGGCACTGTCTGTTCCGGCATGTTTAGCAGATAAGCATCGATTAATAATGGAGAAGATTGTATAGTATAACGGTGGTAGGTTCGCCTTATGAAATTCCTTCACCCGAGTTAAGTTTCCAGTGTATCCCATAGCTCGTATTCCTTCAAACGTTTCTTCTTCAGATGGAAAAGGATCAAACTCAGTCTTTCCTTCTCGTGAATCAGGTTCAGGCAGCCTCAGAATCAGTCTTAGTCTTTGGAAATCAAGCTTTGTGATGAAGTTGTCTATTTGGAATACAAAAATTGGTCTTCCATCTTCCATAGTTGTTGTTATTGTCTTCCATGCTTGCTGTAAATATAGCATAGGCACAACGACAGTATTCGTTAATGCGTATGCTAGCGGATGATTCCTGAGCACTTCCTTTATCACCGGATGAATGTTGATGTGATCAAAATCAATGTGATGATTGTTGGGAATGATCGCAATATAGTTGATCGGATGAATGATAGCATGATCTGGATGAATTCCGGCTTGGGATTGATGTACTGATCGTGTTGACGGTAAAGGTACATCGTGTGTCGGTTCGGGTAGACTCGGAATATGATCACCAAATCCTTGAATGTGACTTTGTTCTTCCTGATTAACCATCTGATAAAGAAGATATCAGTTCTGACAAGATTACTCTTTGAAAGAAAAAAAAACTTGAAAAAAAAATTTAAAAAAATACCCAAGTATAGAATTAGAATCATTCATCTGCATATGAATTCGAATTAAAGAGGATTCGAATTCAGGGAATTCGAATCAAGGAGCATTCGAATTCATCACTTATCTTTTAAGACTGATTGGAACATATGAATTCGAAGCTAGAATGGTTCGAAATCATGCAATTCGAATCCATAAGAGTTCGAAATCAGTGAATTCGAATCCTGAAGGGTTCGAAACCAAGGAATTCGAATCCTTAATGGTTCGAAACCAAGGAATTCGAATCCTTAATGGTTCGAAACCAAGGAATTCGAATCCTTAATGGTTCGAAACCCTAACATGAACCTTTTTAAACATATATCAGTTTAAGTCGAATTCGATTCTTTTTAATGAAACATAAGATTCGAAACCCTAAAAAATTTCTATTCTAAAGGAGGGTTCGAAATCTTAGTTAAACATGAAGAACATCAAGAACACGAAGAACACAAGTTGAAAATCGAACTGATTTTTCACATTTTAGCCTAACATATGAATGAAATTGATGACAAAACTTACATGGAAAGATGGGCATGCAAAAACCGAATCTAATGATACTAAAATCAAACGAAATGGTTACCTGATGAAGAAGATATGAACAGATGAAGATTGAAATTGAAGATGATGAATAGTGTCTTCTTCAGAGAATTCGAATTGAATGCAGAAGTGAAAAAGTGGGAAAATGAACATTTGAACTCTATTTATACTTAAAAATTTTGGACACTTGGCATGATTTAGGGTACCCCACTTGGCAAACAGTAGAAAAAGATGATGTTGAATTCATTGAATTCGAATCCTTAAGAGTCCGAATTCTTTGAATTCGAATCCTTAGGAGTTCGAATTCTTTGAATTCGAATCCTTAAGAGTTCGAATTCATTGAATTCGAATCCTTAGGAGTTCGAATTCTTTGAATTCGAATCCTTAAGTGTTCGAATTCATTGAATTCGAATCCTTAAGAGTTCGAATTCTTTGAATTCGAATCCTTAAGAGTTCGAATTCATTGAATTCGGATCCTTAGGAGTTCGAATTCTTTGAATTCGAATCCTTTGAATTCGAATCCTTTGAATTCGAATCCTTTGAATTCGAATCCTTAAGTGTTCGAATTCTTTGAATTCGAATCCTTAAGTGTTCGAATTCTTTGAATTCGAATCCTTGAGAGATCGAATTCTTTGAATTCGAATCTTTGAGAGATCGAATTCTTCAAATAAATGCCTGAAAAATTACAACTTTTTCAGAAAATTTAACAACTGTTCCACAAATCTCACATCAGATAAAACTTTGTAAGCTCTCAAATACAAACTATTTTTTTTTTTAACTTACAGACTTATGCCGAATTGCTCCCCCTAAACAATTTCATAAATTGCTGTCTTTTCTTCACAGGAATCTGTACAGACAGATGAAAACTTGGTACTCATAGAACATGAGTCCAAACTGTTAGACTTATCACTTTGTGTAAAAATCTAACTCCCCCTCAAAATATGAATTCTGAAGTAACTTGTTTTCTTCCTCTGAAAATATGCATATATTTCAATAACGCTCAGTATTTGACATTGTAGCAACAATGCATTTTACAAGGAAAGTAAAATTCATTGAATTTTATTTTATGACTACTAATATCTGATCATTTGAAATCTTTACAAAAGAAATTCAGCTTAATGAAATTTTACAAATTTTTCAATCATCTGAAATCAAATGCATGTGTTTGGATTGAAGAACAAGTCAGCATTGTATATCAAGTTATAAACGTTCAGTGTCAACCCCTTTATCAAATCTATTTGGTGTGCTGGCATGCGAAATATGATTACCATAAAGCTTATGCATTTCTAAAACATATAAGAATACTCTGTTCTACTCACACTATTTGTACAAAATCAGGATTTTCACAAATTTACGGGTTTATCGCGACTTTGTATTTTCCCAAGATTCAAGAGATGTTTGCTCATTGGCATCTTTTCGTTTGTGCTCATTGGCATCTTTTGATTTTGTGCACATTGGCATCTTTTGATATGTGCACATTGGCATCTTTTAATCAAATAGCTTAGTAAGAATAAGATACATCGTTAAACATGACTTTCTATCTGGTTCTATAGCAGGATTTGGGTTAGCAGATCCCAGACCAGTTGGCCTTAGGTTCTAGGTGTCGAGCACCCCTTAGAACTTAATTTCCCAAACCAGAAAGGCCATATCGATATATCTTAAACCCATTTGTACCAGTAAAACATGGCTTTCTATCTGGTTCTATTGCAGGATTTGGGTCAGCCGATCCCAGACCAGTTGATCTTAGGGACTAGGTGTCGAGCACCCCTTAGGACTTACTCTCCCAAACCAGAAAGGCCACAGGCACAAACTTTCAAACTAAATGATAGTGCAACAATTTTATCTCAATCACTTGGTTCTAAAACATAGTGCTTTGCCCATATTTTCATTTCCATCCATCATTCTGACATATAGGCTTTTTGAGCATTATATTTTATATATATCCAGATTCACATAACTTTGAGCATTCAGCATAATTTCATTCATGTTTTGCTGACCTTTCGATTATTTCAGAGGTGAAAGTTGAAGCAAATCCAACTCAGATAATACAAAGTTTCTTGTAAAATCATCTTTTTAGCACACATTTAATTCATTGAGTGAAGATTGAAAATTTCATGCCATTGAATTAAATTTGTAAAGTTTCAAGTTTTCAAAGTAGTAGAAACAAAATATAATCCAATGTTACCTTTCACCACTTGTTCCTTGAAGTTAAAAGACATAACAGTTAAGGATATTACCTGAGAAGTGTGAGTTCTAGACTGATTTGTTTAGAAGTCTTAGTCTTTGAAGTACGGGTCCTGAACTGAATTGTTCAGAAGCCATAGTCGTTGAAGCACGGGTTTTGAACTGATATGTTCAAAAGCCAATGTTCTTTGTCTCCCCCTTAATGGTACAAATATTCTTCAAAAAAAATCCATCGCTTCTCTTCTGTTTTCAGTCATGTGTGTAGTATGAATTTACAAGTCAGTACAACACATGATAAACCTGCAAAACAGATTAAGCAGATTTTGGTACCCAACGGGACTTGGGTCCTAGTGTGTTAGGATATGATCATAGATTTAAGTAAACAAGAACACGAACTCCCCCTCAATGTCTTAAGGATTCAACATTCCTAGTTTGCTGATTAGAAAATTGAGCCTCTTTTCATCTAAAGGTTTTGTGAAAAGATCAACAAGTTCTAGTTCTGTTGGTACAAAGTGCATTTTGTAAGTCCAGGATACACTCTTACAATCAAATATGAACAATTAAGATCGTATTCACAGCAACTGGTCATATGATTTATTAACAATCTGTGAATTACAAGATATTACAATGAATTTCTCTAAATGGATTCACCAAAGATTATATCAAAGATTAGTTAGCAAACTGTTGCTAACACTATATATACTGTAGAGAAAAGCTAAAGCTACAGTACATAAAAGAAACAGACTAATAGAACAATTACACGTGTCCTAATTAGTAACTGAATATAACAGAGAATATGCTAAGATATAAATTTTGAACATACTTCTGAATAAGCGCTTCAGAACATTTGTCTTCGGTCAGAAGTTCTGAGTCTCCTACTCAGAACTCTGAACCTTCTAGTCAGAATCCAACACTTAGAATCTTTTTGAGATTTCTCACTCAGAACTTCTGAGTCTTCTACTCAGAACTTCTGAGTCTTCTGAGCAACTTCCATACTTGTAATCTTTTCATTATTCTCTGATCAGAACTTCTGAGTCTTCTTACTCAGAACTCTGTTTCTTCAGATCAGATCTTAACAGTTGTGTTTTTGACAAAACTCTAGAT
The DNA here is from genome assembly GCA_033807775.1 of Saussurea involucrata. NCBI lineage: Eukaryota > Viridiplantae > Streptophyta > Magnoliopsida > Asterales > Asteraceae > Saussurea > Saussurea involucrata. The sequence continues at coordinate 69,953,377 of CM066320.1, forward strand.
CTAACAATCTCCCCCTTTTTGTCAAACACACTTGTACTTTTCATCATCAAATTCTTAGAGCAGGAACAATCTTCAGAAGGAGCTCTTCTGAATGCTTTGACAACTTTTGCTCAGAATTCTGAATAATCTGAGTTAACAACTTCTGGTCAGTCTTTAATCAGCAGCAACAACGATTTCCAAATTGATTTATGTTATATATTTGCTTTTTCTTTGCTCCCCCTTGAAATGACAATTCTCATCTTCATTTCAGCTTTCATAAGATTTCTTTATAAGAAACAACCGATCAGTTTTCTTTTCCTCTTCTCCTTCTTAAAATAACATTTCTCTTTTTTGTTATTTCTGTACAAAAACCATATCAATCTTCAAAATCTTTAGCTTTTCTCCCCCTAAAGTTTTGGAAAGCAAAATCATCTTCAAAATCTTTAGCTTTTCTCCCCCTTGATTTTCAAAACTTTAACGATGCTTTTTCTTCGAATGAAGTCTATGCTTTTTCTCCTCCTTAATGAATAACCTTGCTCCCCCTCAAAATAAGAATTATGGAGCAATTTGTTTTCTCCCCCTGAAAGTATGCATATATTTCATTAAAATTATTCATTTCAAATATAGTGCTTTAATGAAAACATTTATACAAGAAAAATAAGATTCACTGAACTACACTTGATAACTACTAACATTTGATCATTTGAAAATTTTACAAAAGAAATCCAACTTAATGAAATTTATCAGATTTTTCAATCAAATGAAATCAAATGCATGTGTTTGGATTCAAATACAAGTCATCATTGCATATCAAGTTAAAAATGTTCAGTTTCAATTCCTTTATTAAATCTATTTGGTGTGCTTAGCATGCGAAATATGATTAGCTTCAAGAATATGCATTTCTAAAAACATATACGAATACTTTGCTCTACTCACACTATTTGTCCAAAATCAGGATTTTCACAAATTTACAGGTTTATTGCGACTTTGAATTTTCCCAAAGTTTCAAGAGATGTGTGCTCATTAGCATCTTTTAATTTTGTGCACATTGGCATCTTTTAATTTTGTGCACATTGACATCTTTTAATAAAAAAGTTTAGTAAGAATAAGATACATCGTTAAACATGACTTTCTATCTGGTTCTATTGCAGGATTTGGGTCAGCATATCCTAGACCAGTTGGTCTTAGGTGCTAGGTGACAAGCACCCCATGGAACTTAATTTCCCAAACCAGAAAGGCCACATCGATATATCTTAAACCCATTTGTACCAGTAGAACATGGCTTTCTATCTGGTTCTATTACAGGATTTGGGTCAGCCGATCCCAGACCAGTTGATCTTAGGGACTAGGTGTCGAGCACCCCTTAGGACTTACTCTCCCAAACCAGAAAGGCCACAGGTACAAACTTTCAAACTAAATGATTTTATATATTTATATTTCATCTCAATCACTTGGTACTAAAACGTAGTACTTCCCCCATATTTTTGTTTCCATCCAACATTCTGACATTTAGGCTTTTTGAACATTATATTCTATATAAGTATAGATTTCATAACATTGAGCATTCGGCATAATTTCATTCATGTTTTGCTTACCTTTCGATTTAATTCAGAAGTGAAAGTTGAAACAAATATAGCTCAGATAATACAAAATACTTGTAAAATCACTTTTTGACACACATTTATTCATTGAATGAAAATTAAAAAAAATCATATCATTGAATTAAATTGTTAAGATTCAAACATTCAAAGCAATAGAAATAAAACATAATACAATGTTACCTTTCACCACTTGTTCCTTGAAACATAAAAATATGACAGTTAAGGATATCACCTGAGAAATATGAGTTCTAAACTGATTTGTTTAGAAGTCTTAGTCTCTGAAGTACGGGTCCTTGATTTTCTTGAAAAACTTTAGAGGTGCATTCTTCAAAAGTAGGTTCGGCTCCCCCTTGAAAGTTGCTCTTATTCATCATATTTTCAACTTTGAAAAATCGGATCCAATGTACTCCATAACCCCGACTAAATGCACTAAAATCATCTTCAAAGTGTATGCATTTAGTGTAAAACAGAGAATCCGCCGTTGGACCACGAGTTGAGTAAGAATTCGGCTTAAGAGCTTGGTCCGAATTTGCTCGAAAAAGGAACGATAAAAACACGCGCTACTCGGTAGGGATTTCGAGGAATCGATCACAAATCGATGTCGTCGAGAAGAATGTGTAACAAACGAAATTTAGGAGTGATGCCACACGAGTTCCATCAACAAAATCCACGAATTTTGACGAATTTAACGGAACTTGGACCAAAAATGTTAGAAAAACTAACTGTCCACTAACTGACCAGTTAGTTTACTATTCATCTTCTTCCAAAAGCGTATTCACGAACTGATGCTTTTCTGCCACTTTTCTTTCATTATTTTTACTATCAAAATAGCCTTATTTTGACTCCTTAGTACTCATTAAACATCAATCTCTGTTTTTTAAACAAAAATAGGATCATGCATCGTAAGAAGCAAGCTGTACATCATCTTTGGCGAGATTTTGAGAGAATTTCAACTTCACATTTCTTCAACTTTTCATGTTTAAAAATCGCTGTATGTGGTTCCTTTGGGTTCGATAATCACCCAACATATATTCTCCATGAAAACTAATATCATGTAGCACTAAAACACAGCAGCAAACCTCCGGTGATGTAACAAACATTTTCCGATGAACAACAAATTTTTCCGGCGACATTTTCCAACAACCAAAAGAAATCTCGATTTCTTGCTGGAATTTAACTCTGGAAGTTGCAAACTGATCGAATTCACCAAACAAACAATTATGTGATGATTTATCAACTTCAGAACAATATCTCCGGCGAATAATCCGGCCAAACTCGGTTTTCCGGCGAACGCAACCTGTCGACTTTTAGAACTAACATCTCACTGAATTCTTGACCAAATTCAAATCTAAAAGTTGTAGATTGCTTGAAATCAATTGATAAACAGATCTGTGACTTAAAATCAACCAATAATTCTCTGAAAAATCGAGATCACTTAACATCAACGTGAACATTTCGAGAAGCATTCTGTCAGTTCAGATCTGATCCAAAGAATATTGAATTCATTGTTCTATTTCGAATATGAGTATTATAAATCACTCCACAGGTAACAATGAACTCATTGTTCACTTTTCAGATTTCAGAATCACAGATTTGGCTATGTTTTTCAGATCTGATCGAAGAAACCTCTTCATTAACAACATAGAAACAGATCTGAGAAGATATACTTGATTCATGCACCAAAAACCGTTCGGATCTTGAGAATTATCGCGAAGAACACCGAAAAACTATGTAGATCGGGCTAATTTACTTGAAATGTCGAGATCCGATGATCGTATCGAGAAAAGAATCGTCAATTTGGCTCTGATACCAATTGTGAGTCCATGATCTTCAACACTTGAAGTAGTTGTAACAAGATGAGGAAGGAGAGAACACTTTATTATTGAAATGTAAACCTAATCTAGAGAGAGAACACAAAAGTGTTTAAGAGCTACATTTTTGTATTATGGAATTATGATTACAAATAACATGAAATGACCTATTTATAGCCCTTCCCCTTGTTACAACAAGTAAACCCAAGCCCATTTACATGTCAAAGCCCATTAGGCCCAAATCCATTACTTTACAAAAATTTCTAATTAATTTGGACAACTTAAATGTCCTAACACATTTCTATCGTTCCCTTCTCAACACGGTCTTTGATAAAATGGTACCTGACATCTATGTGTTTCGTTTTGGAATGCTGAACAGGATTTTCAGTTATTGCAATTGCGCTTTTTGAATCACAATAAATGGGGATCTTGTTGAAGATATATCCATAATCCTTTAGCTGAGTTTTCATCCAAATTACTTGTGAACAACAACTAGCGGCGGCCACATACTCTGCTTCAGCCGTAGATGTTGATACACAAGTTTGCTTCTTTGATGACCAGCTTACAAGTTTATCTCCCAAGAATTGACAAGCACCAGATGTGCTTTTCCTGTCCATCATATTTCCCGCATGATCTGCATCTGTGTAAGCAGTTAGTTCAAACCCAGAATCCTTAGGATACCAAAGACCCAAATTTTTTGTGCCTTTGAGATATCTAAAGATTCGCTTTACAGCCACAATGTGAGATTCCTTCGGGTTTGCTTGGAAACGTGCACAAAAAGATGTTGCAAACAAAATATCCGGTCTACTTACCGTTAGATACAGTAAAGATCCAATCATGCCTCGGTATAACTTTTGATCAACTGATATACCAGATGAATCAACGTTCAAAAGCTTACCGGTAGCCATGGGAGTTTTCATGGTGGAAGAGGAATTTAAGTCAAATTTTTAAGCATATCATTTATATATTTTGATTGATTAATGAAAATGCCTTCTTTTGACTGTGTCACTTGGAGACCAAGAAATTTTTTTAACTCTCCCATCATACTTATTTGAAAGCGGCTTTTCATCACCTCTTCAAAATCTTTACACATATCGGGATTTGTAGATCCAAATATAATGTCGTCAACATATATTTGTACTAACATTAAATCTTTACCTTTTCTTTTGAGAAAAAGAGTTGTATCTATTGTACCTTTGGTGTATCCATTTTTAAGCAGATGAATAGTCAGAGTCTCATACCATGCCCTCGGAGCTTGTTTCAAACCGTAGAGTGCTTTATCCAAAACATAGACATGGTTGGGATATTTTGGATCTACAAAACCCTCAGGTTGACTTACATAAACCTCTTCATGTAGTATTCCGTTCAGAAACGCAGACTTGACGTCCATCTGAAATACCTTCATGCTTTTATGTGCGGCGTATGCAAGAAAAATTCTGATGGCTTCAATCGTTGCTACTGGTGCATAGGTTTCATCATAATCTATTCCTTCTTGTTGATTATACCCTTTTGCAACCAGTCTTGCTTTGTTTCTGACTATAATTCCTGCTTCGTCTTTCTTGTTCCTAAGGACCCATTTAGTTCCAACAATGGTCTTGTCTTTAGGACGCTTCACCAAATGCCAAACTTCGTTACGCTTAAACTCATTTAACTCCTCTTGCATGGCGTTTATCCAATATGGATCTTGTAAAGCTTCAGATGCTTTCTTGGGTTCTAACGTGCTTAGAACGTTGACATACAAACATTCGTTGGTAGTCGCAGTTCGTGTCTTTACTCCATCATTGAGATCACCAATAATATCTGCTGGGGGGTGTGCTTTTGTCCACATATGTGTACTGGGAAGAGTTGAAATCTCTACACGAGTGTTCGATGAATCATTCTCATCCATAACTGCAAGAATCTCTTCAGTAGATTCAGCTGAAGATACATATGTTGGTTCTGGTACATTAACTTCTGGTTGTTGTATTTCATGTATAGGAATCTCCGACGATGTGTTTACTGAAACCGGAACTTCAGGCTGAATTTCAGGTTCGGAAACTTGAATAGTTGTAGGTACACTTGGAGTTTCGTTGGTTGTCCCAGAAGTACTAGCACCGACATCGTCAGATGGACCATAGACATTCACACTCGTCTGTTGTGGAAATGCATTTACAGATGTGATGGGTTGTTCCATATCTGCACAATAATCAATAAATGCATCATGAAATCCCAAATCTAGCAAGAAATCAAGAATGATCTAACAAAGACATTTTGTCTGAATGAAATGGACAAAATTCGAATCATCTTATTGGAAAATCTTTCCACATTAAGATTATTCTTATTTGTTAATCTTTGGTTGAACTGATAATACAGACAATGGCAAACTCTGACATTTCCAAGAACACCAACGCTGAAAATACTGCTGCTGATAACACTGTTGAGGAAGTGGAAATCCTCAAGGCTCCTCAGGTAAAGTTCTCTCTTGACAAACTGGATTGGACCAAGGTAAATAACCTCTATGCGCTTCTCGAGTTTCCTCCTCGAAAGCAAGTCACACATCTAGATGATGCTGTGAAATTCCTCAAGAACTGTCCCATCTCCACAGCCCTAACAATCACACCTCCTGCACATCAGCTACTGCTATCCCAATTCTGGTACTCTGCAAGACACTCTCAGCTACCTTCAGCCAAAGACCCCTAAAAAACAATCGACTGCATCCTCTGCGACACTGACTATGGCACAATGAAGATTACACCTGCCATCATTCGCAAAGCCATCAGCCTTCCCATCGCAACCAAAGAAAAACCCTTCGTTCCCCTCACTGACCACAAGAAAAACTCAGACAGGGAAGCCATCATTGCATTCTTCAACGCAATGAGTTATATATGGGAAACTGGAAGGGACAAGAAGCCCGAGAAGAAGCTGACCCTTATCAAGAAGTCTAAAATGCCCAGCGAGATGAATTTCATCTTCGCTCATTTAATCAGCTGCATGACTGCCAAGACCGGCTCCTCTGACCAAGCCGCTCAGCCTCAGCAAGCAATGGGATTAGCATTGCTGAAAGGTCTACATATAGACTGGGCATCAATTATCTATGATGACCTGGTACTCCGAGTGGACTCCGTCGCTGACAGATCTCCGTGGGTTCCCTATCCTCGATTTATCAGCACCGTATTCCAAAAAGGCCTAAAGGACAGCTACCCAACAGAGGGTGACCTGAAACTCTCTCAGGTTGGCCCTAAGGTACTCGACTTCAAACCGGTGGAAAACAAGGTACGTCTTTCTACACTCCTAACTCTTCTCAACCCTACTTCTTCTACGTCTGTAGCTCCTTCAGCGGACAAACCCACCGCTGATACCCCAGTTGCAACCTCCATTCCTTCTCTAAAAAGGAAACACTCTGACACCCAACTTGGTTCCAAAAGAACTAAGAAAACCAAGGAGCAACCCCAGCAATCTATTGCTAAATACTCCTCAACTCCTCTTGTTGGGCTGAAGGAAAGTTCAGTGGTACGCTCTGCCACAGCTGAACAAGCCACCCATTCTATCCCAACTTCAGCGTCTCTAAACGCTGAGGTTACAAACTTGGAATCTACCCAACCTCCTTCAGTCTCTCAAAAGACTGACGAAGCGATTCTCAGCGAATCCAATGCTAAAATCCTCACCAACCTCCATTCTTATCCTTCGCTTCTCCCTCTACTCAATTGGACTCTACTCCAGTTATCACTGAAGCTCTTGTCATTCCTCCAGAAGCTAAAGATAATACTCTTCAAGGAGTGATGGGCATAGGACCTGCAGAGCTGACCATACGTCCACGTACTATCGCTGACGATATGGAACTTTTCTCAGGACACCGAGATTTTGATGAATTCATCAATCCTCCTGCAGGTATACAACAAACCCTAAACACTGTAACTGAACCCCAAACTTCTGAGCTTTCCTCTGTTCAAAAGTTCTTATATGTTACAGGTCCTAATCTGGGAGACATCAACACTTCTCTGAAGACTATAGAGACGAAGCTGACAGGTCTCACATCTACTCTTTCCGGCAACTCTTCAGCTGTAACAAACGCTGGAGAGAATCTTACAAAGCTGACAACTGTCGTCGAAAAGAATGCCTCCTAAGCTGATTTAGAGAAGGTTGATAAATCACTCACCGACTTCGCCAAAGTTCTCTCTGATATCTACACAGACTACCTCGACATCAAGAAATCAGTTGACACCATGTCCAGCGAAGTCACAACGCTGAAGACATCGGTTGGCACACTCGAAGCTGATATGTCTGCTGTAAAGGCTGATGTCAGTTCAGTAAAAACTGACATGAGTTCTGTGAAGACCGATGTCAATACAATGAAGAATGACATCACTTCTATTCAGACTTTGTTGCAGCAGATCCTGACCAACACGACTGCCCCTACACCTGCACCTGCACCTTCATCTTTTACTGCGGCGGATCGTGCTGAACTCGTGAAGATCAATCCTGGTATTTCTGGTCTAGGAAACAGATTATCAGTGATTGAAATCTGTGTGGGGATCCCTGGCCAAGAAGACAGGGAAACAACACAAGCTGCTGAATCATCACATTCCTCCCCCACTCATCATGAAAAAGAGGGGGAGAAGAGCGCTGAAACCCTTTCCAAGAGCGCTGAAGACCTTTCCCATGATGAATCTATCAGGGGAGAGAAGACTGAAGACCTCACCTTTACTGAAGAAGGTGAGAAGACAATCGAAGAAGCAGCAGCCGCTGGACCTCAGGGAGATGAACACCCTGAGGGAACCGATAAGCTTACCTCTATATCTGAGGGGGAGCAACTCGAAGAAGAAGCTGAAGAAACTGAGTCGGAAGCTGAAGATGAAGAAGCCATCGACTTGTCTGATGATGAACCATCCTCTTCTCCAAAGAATGATGATGATGAAGATGATGATGATGATGACTCTTTTATCGTCAAGCCTGCTCAGAGAGCTAAAGCTCTTAAAGGGATTCACATAAATGAACCTTCAGGGGAGCGGACAAAGACAAAGCCATCAGCATCTGAAGCTGACAAGGGCAAAGGAAAAAGTGTCGTTGAAGATGAAAATCTGATGATCTTGCTTAAAAAGCTGGTTTGTCAGGTACATTAACCTCTTCCTTTCTCCACATCCCTCCTCTATATACTTTATCAGCTCTACTCTCCACAAACCTCTATACACTATCCCATTTTTTCTCTCTCTGTTCTACCCATGTTCTTACTTGTAAGATCGTTGTGTTTCAGCTAGTCCTCTCCCCTGTTTGAGGATATCGCTGAAATTCCTACAGTTGCGACATCATCAACAATAATCCCAGCTCCCAACGCTGAAGAAATAATCCCAGTCTTGGATTTGATCTCTGAGACTGATGAACCTGAAGTGTAAAGCCCGTGTCCCGTTATGGAATTTTTCTTGGGTTTATTTATTGTTCAATAATTTTTCTCTTAACGAATGTTTAACGGGAGTTAGCGAGGATGACCCTAAATGTAACTTATCGCAAAACCGTTATTTGTTTGCAAAGGCTTAGTAGTGCAAAGGCTAAAGTTGTTAATTGGGTAAAGTGGTGTATAAGGTCGGCCCATGCAAATACATAGCCGAGCCCCATTATCGTTTCTTTTTGGGTTTTGTGGTAAGCATCGAGAAAGATGAAGGAGATAGCAAACAACCAAAAAACCCTACTCTTTTCTTTGGCTCACGGCTGCAAACTCGATCAAAACCCTTTTCCCCTCCCCTTGGTGGTGTTCGGCCGGACGTGAAAGAAGAGTGAGAGCCGAGAGTGAGGGAGAGAGAGAGAGAGAGAGAGAACCGAGACTGTGAGAGGCGCGAAGAGAGATGGAGTTCGCCGGAGAAGAGGGAGTTCGCCGGAGAAGAGAGCGTAACGCCGGAGAGAGAGTGCAACGCCGCCGTTTTGCTGCCGGAAAAGAGGAGGAAGAAGGGTTCGTCGGAGAAGGTTCGTTTCTCTTTTCGTTGTATTATCGTTTGTAAATTTCTGCCGTGAACCGCCACCACCACCGCCGCAACCTCGGCTGCCGGCGATGGGGCCGCTGCTGCACGCCGCCGTGGTGGCGGCAGAGGGGTGGGTGCAGGTGCGTGCAAGAGGCGCGGGTGTGTGCGGGGGTGTGGTTGCGGGTGAGTCGGGATGGGCGATGTTGGGAGGTTCCGCCGGTGGGTGTTACCGTAACCACCGTCGCCGCCGCCAACCACCACCACCGCCGGAGGCGGCAGTGAATAGTGCACGGCTGTCGACCAGCCTAGTATGACCTTTTCCAGTAAGCTTGTAGGCTTTCCGGGTCTGTTTGAATTAAGCCATGACTTAATGAGTTAATTAGCTATAGTTGTCATTTTATGTGAAAACGTTTTTCTGTCCCTGTTTTGTGACGGCCATAACCTTTCCTTCGTAGCTCAGATTGAGGCGAATCCGGTGCCCACGGTTCACATTATGTGCTGGGCACACTTTTCATGTTTTAGCGGAAGTCCGGTTCGGCCTCTAGCTAGGCGTAATTGGCTGTTTATACAGCAGGTCCGGATTTGTCAGTTCGCGTTCCGTTTTAAAAGTCACAGTTTCTGCCACTGTTTTGGGAAAGCCATAAATTTTTATAGGAACGTCGTATTGGGGTGAAACCAGTGCCAAAAGTTCCCATTCTGAGTCTAGTAAGTTTCTTATTTTTTGCGGAAAAACCAGTTCGGACCGTAGCTAGTGTCAAACTACTGTTTTATAACGAAAGGTGCTGTTTTTCGCTGTGCAGTTAACCAGTTTTGTAAAATCCGTAATAAATTATAGAAAAATCGTTAGGACGCGTGTAATACGTCCCTGGAAAGCTAAGACCCGGACCTAGCGGGTAGTTAATTTTAATTGAGGATTTTCTGGGTTTAAGGAGGTCGAAACAGGTCCCGAACAGACCTGGTTTTCTAAGGCAAAAAGTCGTTTTAGCGACAGTTTAATCGTGCGTCATGTTTTAGGGTCCGGGCCTCGTGTTGATACGTTTTAACGTTCGTTTAGGTGTCGGGAAGTGATCTTGGATTTGTGAATCTTGAATTATTGTTTGTGAGCTAGGCGCGCTTACGAGGTGAGTTCTCTCACTATAACTAATGTCGGTTACTTTTTAAATTACGATTTGTACGTGTGTGGTAGTTTTAATTGTTTGTGATGCGGGACTAAATAGTGGGGCGTCTAGACGGACCTTTATTGTTATGACTACGCGGGTGGCGTAGGATTTCGGTGGGGCCGAGGTTTATATACGCGGGTGGCGTAGTGACTCAGCGGGGCCGAGGTTTATATACGCGGGTGGCGTAGGAACCCGGGGGAGCCGGGTAATGCTTGCACGGTTATTGTGTGGTCGGGTGGACCAGCTTATGCCTTTGGGTGGGATGGTGTAGGTATGCATGTTTATGATTTGTTCGTAGACTTGTATGCTATTTATGTGCAATTAGCTGTTTAGAGGTGGTGTGGAAGTAACTGTGTTATTTATGGTGTCTGAATTCACTAAGCTTCGTGCTTACCCTTTCCCAATAAAATTGTGGTTTCAGGTGCGAGTGGCTCCAAGGCGTGACGAGTACACACTGGCGCGTGGGAAGAGTTGATTACTTTTATGATTTTAATTTTAGACATTTATTCCGCTGTTTATTGTTCGTAAGAATATTAATTATGAGTTTGCAAACGAGATGATTGAATTATTAAATGAGTTTTTATTAATGAAATGTTACTTTAAAAATTTTAAATTCCTTGTAATTTTTGGGACGTTACAACTTGGTATCAGAGCACGACTTGAGTGAATCAAACGCATTTCGGTGTGTTTGATCTCAAGTTTGCGGCTATAAAAAAAATAAAAAAATTTAAAGTTTTTGGGGAAATAAAAAGAAGGAAAAATTCGTTTGAGGAACGGTGATCGAGGGCGCAGTGTGTACAGTCAGCCGGAGCCAAAGGGGGAAAGGTACATTACTTAGTTTATTTATTGCTTTCTAAATTCTTGGGTATGCATGCTGGATTGCTTATGTGGTTTACACTGTACTGTATGATGATTGCTTGCTAATAGGAATCAATGCTAGTTATAGTAGGTTGTTAAGTGAAGGCCCTATAGGTTGTATGCAGTAAGAATCATATAGCCTTAGAATATTTGATTTAGTTCTATTGCGCAGCTCTTGTTTGAGTCCAACCGTTCTAGGATAGAATCTTGTATTCGAACGTCTATTTGATTCACGCTGCATGCGACTGGGTATTCGCGAGGCAACTCGTTATGGCTAATAGGGATTCCGTTGTAGCAAGGGTAGTGGGATGAGATGAAGTTCCTAGTGAGCTGGGAATAGTGTTTACATATGAGTACGTATGCTAGATTGCTTTCTAGAACATAGAAGTATGTATGCTAGATTGCTTGGTGCTTATTACATTGTACTGCATGTTTGTTGCTTCTTAATAGGAGGTTATGCCAACCTTGATAGGGTGTTAAGTGAATGCACTGTAGGTTGTATGCGGTAGGAACCGAATAGCCTTAGAATGTTGGATTTAGTTCTATTGCGCAGTTCTTGTTTGAGTCCAACCGTTGTAGGATAGAATCTTATATTCGAATGTCTATCTGGTTTCCACTGTATACGACTGTGCGTTTACGAGGAGACTCGTCAGGGTTACTGGGGGTTCCGCCCTAGCATGGGTAGTGGGGTATTATGATTATTCCTAGGGAGCTAGGAAGAGTGTGTACATATGTCGGTGCGGGCATATGTGTGTAGTTATCGGCGAGAAACTACATGGACCCATCGGATGGAACTCGGAACGAGTGATGATAGGTGTGGAAGGTTGTAGTAGAGCTCCTACTATCGGAAACACAGGATCAATGCTCGAGTCGGGAAAATCACGAGGAATCCAAGGAGTTGAGCGTGAGCGTTGTTAGTGCAAGTTATTATGTGCTAATAACTCGTTGTAATATCTACCCAGAATAGCCATCAGAAGGAGGAACGACTATAGTAAACCTACTAGTACAGGTGTGTACTTGATTTGCTTTGATGGGATGATCGTTGGGGTAGTGACGAAGGTTATAAATTAGTAGTCGTTAGAATAAAAGGACGATTCTAGTATTAATCACTTGGAGTGACGATGAGGATGATGTTTGTGTCGGGCCAAGTTGGATGATTGTGCTAGAATCATGGGCTTATAGAGCCGACTTTGATTTGAGGAAAAATCGTAGGGATTATTTGACGTAATTTCCCAACTTGCCTAAGAGGTTTAAATGTCCGGATGACGTTAGTGGACCGGAGAGATTTGGAGGAGTAGGAGTCGAGGCGTAGAATGCCGACTAAGTCATGCACAAAGTTTGATTTTGAAATAGATTGCATTAACAAATTCTTGTGTTTCAAATCATTTTATGGATGGTGTTTTGGAATTTTGGGAAATGTTCAGCACACACACAAGATTTTGAAATATGGTTTTGAAAGTGTATGAAATCGTTTTATCACGGGAGTGCAAACTTTGTTAGAATTTGCCTCATTTCGTTATTTTTCCGATGGTTCTTTCGGGTAAGATGATATCCGTGTTTTGCGGTGTTTAAAATGTTGGGCAAGTGACTACGGCTTGTGACTTTAACATTGGAACTCCTCCACATATGTTAGAGTTGAGACGAAAAGTTACATTCCACGATGTCTGTATAAAGCTATTTGAGTGATTTGGTTAAAATAAGTTTTGTTTTACGGCATGTTGAGTCGTGTGGGTTTAATTTCACGAGGTGCATATCTTATTTGTTTATGTGACCATTTGGGGAAATCTTGGAAATCAATTTAAAGAACCCCACCTTTTGAGATTTTATGAGATTTTAGTCGATATTTTCAAATGATGGAAACGGATTGGTTTTTATCTTTAAGTTTAAAACTTACACGAGATAGTTGTGTTTTAACAAAAATATATTTGTAAACCGTTTCATCGTTTTGTATGACTAGCCGACGTGCGTAAGATTTGTTAGTGAACCCTGTGCCACAACATTTTTGTTGAAAAAGAGGAATTTTGGGGTCAAATGTCGTGGAACTGATTTCGAAATTATGTGCACACTTTTGTCGCACCCGGTGTAAGGTCGAGCGGTTACTTTAAATACATGTCATGAGTCAATTCATGCTAGAACCGTGACGGTTCATTTTGAAAGAAATTATTTATTTCGCTTTACGTTTTGTGAGTAAACTAAGCTGCAATGAAATGATTTTCGACATGATTTTCATTTGTGGGACGAGCGTGTCCATTTTTGCGTAACTACCGACCTGGTAATAGTATTTTTATTACTTACGGTCTTTTTGAAATGAAAAATCTTGACGTTGAAAATATTTTGTAAATGATTCTGTAAACCATTTGGGAAGTGCGCTTATAAGTGTATGTGTCATTTTGAGATTGTTTTTTTAGGGTGTGAGTCCTTTCGAAAAACTCTTTGGTTTAACCCGTGTCGAGGTTGGGACTAATGTTGATTTTAGAGTATTGCTTGCTTCAACTTTATTTAAACGCGTTTTTGACCGACTTATGGGTCTAGCAAGCGTGGAGCATTTTGCTCGGTTTTGACTTTGAGATAGTCATGGGTCAATTGCACGGTTTTAATGGCTCGATGTGAAGTTTTGTTGATGGGTTGTTTTGTTGCACAGTCTTGCACTTATTGCACGTTGCGTATTTACATGTTGGGTGAGTGAGTCATTCTGGGATAGGCATGTTGTTGGTAGACTGTTTTGCATTGGATCCTTGGTCATCTCAGTCAGTCATTGGTAATGGTCGGTTGAGTATTTCGGGGTGGGACCCCGGTATCCATGTGTTATGACTTTGACTTTCCAGTAGGCACTAAGAGGATACAGTCTTGGGCACTTACCTGAGAGGTAGTTCCGATGTGCCGGGACTTGAGACGTATCTGGGAGGTAGGTGTTATGGTGTATCTTGTTACGGTGTAACTAGTTTTCCTTGGGCGGGTAATGGTAGTGGTAACCCTGAGATGCCTACTTGTGATGAATGGTTGTAGTGGAATGACCTTCGTGGGTGATTATAAATTTACTGGTTCGATGAGGCATGTAAGGTAAGTTTTGGGAGTCTATTAAAACTCGTAGAAGTTAATCGACAGTTATTGGTAAGTATGATCGAATTTGAGTATCCTGTAGGGTATATTGGTGAGCACCTTTAGGATGGTTAGAGCTTGAAATTTGAATCGGGATGTATGGAACATCTAAGGTTGGGAGACAATTGAGGTCGTTTAACTAGGAATGATTCCAGTTGTTGGAATGTTCTTCCGATCGTAATTTCAGTGTCCTTGAAGGAGTTTTGGTAGTAAGAAAAGTATTCGATAAATTCTAGACGAGGTGAGAAATTTAGATTCTAGTTGAGGAAAGTCCAGTGGCAGCACCGAAGGGGTTGGAGTGGACGTGGGAACTCGAAATGGAGTTGCGCGAGAACTATTTCGAGTGATTTGTCGGTCGAGACTTCGAGGACGAAGTCTAATCCAAGTGGGGGAGAGTTGTAAAGCCCATGTCCCGTTATGGAATTTTTCTTGGGTTTATTTATTGTTCAATAATTTTTCTCTTAACGAATGTTTAACGGGAGTTAGCGAGGATGACCCTAAATGTAACTTATCGCAAAACCGTTATTTGTTTGCAAAGGCTTAGTAGTGCAAAGGCTTAGTAGTGCAAGGGCTTAGTAGTGCAAGGGCTAAAGTGGTGTATAAGGTCGGCCCATGCAAATACATAACCGAGCCCCATTATCGTTTCTTTTTGGGTTTTGTGGTAAGCATCGAGAAAGATGAAGAAGATAGCAAACAACCAAAAAACCCTACTCTTTTCTTTGGCTCACGGCTGCAAACTCGATCAAAACCCTTTTCCCCTCCCCTTGGTGGTGTTCGGCCGGACGTGAAAGAAGAGTGAGAGCCGAGAGTGAGTGAGAGAGAGAGAGAGAACCGAGAGTGTGAGAGGCGCGAAGAGAGATGGAGTTCGCCGGAGAAGAGGGAGTTCGCCGGAGAAGATAGCGTAACGCCGGAGAGAGAGTGCAACGCCGCTGTTTTGCTGCCGGAAAAGAGGAGGAAGAAGGGTTCGTCGGAGAAGGTTCGTTTCTCTTTTCGTTGTATTATCGTTTGTAAATTTCTGCCGTGAACCGCCACCACCACCGCCGCAACCTCGGCTGCCGGCGATGGGGCCGCTGCTGCACGTCGCCGTGGTGGCGGCAGAGGGGTGGGTGCAGGTGCGTGCAAGAGGCGCAGGTGTGTGCGGGGGTGTGGTTGCGGGTGAGTCCGGATGGGCGATGTTGGGAGGTTCCGCCGGTGGGTGTTACCGTAACCACCGTCGCCGCCGCCAACCACCACCACCGCCGGAGGCGGCAGTGAGTAGTGCACGGCTGTCGACCAGCCTAGTATGACCTTTTCCAGTAAGCTTGTAGGCTTTCCGGGTCAGTTTGAATTAAGCCATGACTTAATGAGTTAATTAGCTATAGTTGTCTTTTATGTGAAAACGTTTTTCTGTCCCTGTTTTGCGACGGCCATAACTTTTCCTTTGTAGTTCGGATTGAGGCGAATCCGGTGCCCACGGTTCACACTATGTGCCGGGCACACTTTTCATGTTTTAGCGGAAGTCCGGTTCGGCATCTAGCTAGGCGTAATTTGGCTGTTTATACAGCAGGTCCGGATTTGTTAGTTCGCGTTCCGTTTTAAAAGTCACAGTTTCTGCCACTGTTTTGGGAAAGCCATAACTCTTTATAGGAACGTCGTATTGGGGTGAAACCAGTGCCAAAAGTTCCCATTCTGAGTCTAGTAAGTTTCTTATGTTTTGCGGAAAAACCAGTTCGGACCGTAGCTAGTGTCAAACTGCTGTTTTATAACGAAAGGTGCTGTTTTTCGCTGTGCAGTTAACCAGTTTTGTAAAATCCATAATAAATTATAGAAAAATCGTTAGGACGCGTGTAATACGTCCCTGGAAAGCTAAGACCCGGACCTAGCGGGTAGTTAATTTTAATTGAGGATTTTCTGGGTTTAAGGAGGTCGAAACAGGTCCCGAACAGACCTGGTTTTCTAAGCCAAAAAGTCGTTTTAGCGACAGTTTAATCGTGCGTCATGTTTTAGGGTCCGGGCCTCGTGTTGATACGTTTTAACGTTCGTTTAGGTGTCGGGAAGTGATCTTGGATTTGTGAAGCTTGAATTATTGTTTGTGAGCTAGGCGCGCTTACGAGGTGAGTTCTCTCACTATAACTAATGTCGGTTACTTTTTACATTACGATTTGTACGTGTGTGGTAGTTTTAATTGTTTGTGATGCGGGACTAAATAGTGGTGCGTCTAGTCGGACCTTTATTGTTATGACTACGCGGGTGGCGTAGGAGTTCGGTGGGGCCGAGGTTTATATACGCGGGTGGCGTAGTGACTCGGCGGGGCCGAGGTTTATATACGCGGGTGGCGTAGTGACTCGGCGGGGCCGAGGTTTATATACGCGGGTGGCGTAGGAACCCGGGGGAGCCGGGTAATGCTTGCACGGTTATTGTGTGGTCGGGTGGACCAGCTTATGCCTTTGGGTGGGATGGTGTAGGTATGCATGTTTATGATTTGTTCGTAGACTTGTATGCTGTTTATGTGCAATTAGCTGTTTAGAGGTGGTGTGGAAGTAACTGTGTTATTTATGGTGTCTGAATTCACTAAGCTTCGTGCTTACCATTTCCCAATAAAATTGTGGTTTCAGGTGCGAGTGGCTCCAAGGCGTGACGAGTACACACTGGCGCGTGGGAAGAGTTGATTACTTTTATGATTTTAATTTTAGACATTTATTCCGCTGTTTATTGTTCGCAAGAATATTAATTATGAGTTTGCAAACGAGATGATTGAATTATTAAATGCGTTTTTATTAATGAAATGTTACTTTAAAAAATTCCTTGTAATTTTTGGGACGTTACATGAAGAACATATGCTCTCTCACAAAAACAGACCTTCCTTGGCTCCTCAAAAGCTAAGTGAAGAGGAACAAGAAAAGAGAGATGAAATGATCAAGAGACTCGAAGATCAGCGAATCATTCTGAAGCGTGATCAACTTCCTTCGGTTCCTCCAAAGTTCAGAATTTCCCAAAAGGAATACAAGGAACACCTCAGAGCTGAACGCCTAATTGCTGAAAGAAAGGAAGCTGAAGAAAAAGACAGAGAATACGCCATCCAGCTAACTCAACGATCAGTAAAAGACCCCAAGCTGAAAAGAGCTCCCATTGATGTTGAACGTCAGATATGGGATGGTGCTCAGAAGATCGTTAGAGAAAAGACTAAGGTCTCTGATACGACTTTGGAATGGTCTAAAGAAATGCTGAACTATCGATCTCGACCATCCAAAATCATCAAAGTAAACATCAGAGGAAGACTGTATGCATACGTTCCTGTTGTTGAAGTTGATGTCTACAGAGAAGACAAGACCAAGCAAACCTTCTATGCTGCTACCTTAGAAAAGTTTGGTCTCTCTGAATGGTTAGAAACGAAATTAGCCATTCAGGGATCGCGCTCAAAGTTCAAAAGCCATGTCGAGAAGATCTTAAACAAACAGATCGACCTGGCTTCTTCTGCTGTGGATATTCCTCCCTCTACTCTTCTTCCTCCTAAACAAAGAAAAATCTCTGATAAAGAAAAGAAAGTCTCAGACTCAGGCCCTCCTATACGGAATGAAACAGGTATTGGTTTCTCTCGTGCCGAAGTTCTTGGCCCTGATGCTGATCTCTCAGCGCTTGACACCTCCCTACCACCTGGAGAAACTTTCATTCCTGGCACAGTTGTAAGTGATCCTTATGGTATATTCTTTCTAGACTACGATGGAAACTATCACTTTCAACGTATCTCTGAGCTCCACAAAGCTCCCATCGAACAGCTCAGAGATCTCATATACTGGTGTGAAGTCAGACGCGACATCAAAGCTAGACACCTGAAGCCCTTGATTTTTAAAGAAGCTCTGATAAAAAAGAAACAAGGAGTAGATGTCCCTGACTGGATGATTCCCACATCAATAACCCTTGATGAACAACTCATTAAGGAAGAACCTTTTGACGGATAGGACCGCCTTGTAATTCTTTCTATCTTTATCTGTCTACATCTTCTGTACTTGTAATTTTATTCGCTGTACTTGTAATTTTTCCACTTCCCTCTGTAATCTTTACAAAGTTTAAAGAAAAATTTCAGCGAACGTACTTTACTCCATCAGTACAGAAAAGATCCCAGAAACAGTAAAAGGGACAAATATCTTATGAGTTCTTTTTATCCTTATGTTTTCATTAAATAGCAATTTTCTCTGTTGCTATGTCATAATCAAATAGGGGGAGATTGTTGATCCAAAACCTCAGTGATTTGATAATGACCCTCTCTTATATACGTAGTGAAAATTGTAAGTAAACAATATGTATCAGAGTTTCACTATCGCTGATAAGTACTAAGATCTTACAGTACCGCAGATATGAACTCTTGCTCTTTAGATTAAACATTCAGCGAAACTGTTCACCATAATACTTGAGTCTGTTCAGTACTTATGGTGATCGCTGATAAGTTAGTTGTTTACTTATGATCCCTGAAGACAAGTTTCACGTTAACATAGGTTCTACGCTGAAGTCGAAGATCAAGCTTAAGAGCCAGCGACAAGTCTCCTAATGAACTGATGCGGATCAGCGAAGACTCAGATTTGTGCACTCAACGTGAAGTATCAAGTACAAGACTTTAGCTATCGCTGAATTCTATCATTCGCTGATAAAGAATGATAGATCGCTGAATCAACGAAAAGCTGATCATAAAGTCCTCCGTACAAAGTACTTTGTCTTAACCACCCTTGCATGTCTCCGTACGATTTGTCAGAAAAAGAACCTCCTTATTGTCTGAATTCGTACAACCACTCTGATACTACACTGTTGAAACATGCGGCTACTTAGGTTGTCAACAAAGGTCAATGACATGAAACCAATCAGCTGCTGCCACGTGTAAAGTGTAAACTGCAATGCATTAAATGCATGGAGTATATAAGAAGATGAACTCACTTCATTTTGAAGTAACTTGCTAACTCTGGACAAGTTCATCCTTCTTATCTTGAGATAGGTTATTATTAGTAATTTCCTTCTCTTTCTTAGTACAAGAAACTTAGTGTTCCAACTTATTTAGATTTAGGTTTATCCTTAATCTTGTTTCCGCAACAAGCTGTAAATTGTTCATGATTTATCAATAAACAATTTAGAAAAGTAAAATCTGTGTGTTTGTATTCAACCCCCCCCCCCTTCTACAAACTTGTATAGCCCTTCGGGACCAAAAAGTAGGAATTCGTCTTAAAAGCTTGTTCGGTTTGGCTCGAAGGAGGAAACAATATGCAGCACGCACTACACGGTAGGGGTTTTGAGGAATCGATCAAAAATCGATTTTGTTGAGAGAGATGCGCGGAAAACGTAATGTAGGAGTGATGTCACATGGGTTTCATAGGTAGAAACCTCAAACTTTGACTAAGCTAACGGAATTTGGACCAAATTTGTTAGAAAACTAACTAGCCACTAACTGCTTTGTTAGTACTATTCATCTTCTTTGTCAAATTCATATTCACGTACTGTTGATTTTTGGCCTTTTCATTTCATCAACTCCACTTCCAAATTTGCTCCTTTTTGGTTCCTTATTGCTTAAAAACCATTAAAAAAATGATTGTCAATTAGAATTTGATTATGTAACCTTGAGATTAATCACCATCACCAACAAACATTGTGATGACGAGCTGTTGATTTTTCAGCTTCATTTCTTCCAATTATCACGACCAAATAAGCTCTTTTGTTTCTAAGCCATCATAGAACATCAAACACGTAATTTCATGAAATAAATTGGATAATTCAGTGTAAAACAATAGCAACAAACTCCGACGATGTAACCACTTTTTTCGGAGACCGTAACAACCTTTTTCCGGCAAATTTCTTCCAACAACTCTAAAGGTACGAATTCATGCTGGAAATCTCGTAATGTAATTGCAAACTGATCGAAATGATAAAACGAGCATATATGTGGCAAAAAAAATCCGACAAAAACTTGGATTTCCGGAAAAACCGTTTTTCCGGCGAAAACATTTCCAAAATACGGCGACCTTCGGTTTTCCGGTGAAGTTATCCAACAATTCTGAAAATTATGATTTCTTGCTGGAAATCACTTCTAATAATTGTTGGATGATTAAAAGATCATAACGAAAAAATCTGAAGTGGTTTCTTCGAACAAAAACGTTTTTTCTGCCAAAAACGTTTTTCCGGCGATGTGCTCCGGCGAGATTCATTTTTTTCCGACGATCGACATTTCAGATCTGAGATCTAACTGATTTCTTGACTAAATTTAAATCTGAGAATTGAAATCTTCACAAAAATACAAAAGAAGTAGGTCTGTGGAAGAGCATCGATTAAAACACATCAACAAATTAATGTCGATTATCACCTTCTTGAACTTCTTCGAACACGCCACTGTCACTTCTAAAAAAAATGAACCTCAACAATTTCATCAAGTATTTCAGATATGATCATTGTAAATTCTTCATCAACAATGGAGAAACAGATCTCTGATGCTCTAAACGATTCATGCACGAAGATCTTTTCGAATCTTAAGATTTTTCACGAAGAACACCGAAAATTCTCGAAAATTTCGAAAATCACCAAAAAATTGTCGTTGATAGATTCTGAATATCGGAATTGGTGTGGAATCGAATAACTAACAGATCTTCAAAAGCATAGGTGATTAGAACACACATACATATACATAGATCGTCAAGAACGAATCGAAACAACACTTTTTCACTTGAATTGTCGATATCCGATGATCGTATCGAAGAAATATCTTCAATTCGGCTCTGATACCAATTCTTAGTCCCATAATCAATCAACAATTCAAGTGTTTAGAGAGAGATTGGTTCAAGGATATCATCCTCATAATAGATTTGAACTCTTTGAGTACATGGAGGATGATTCCCTCTCTAAAGCTCTAGCCCTCTCTCTCTCTACATTGGAGCTCTCATTCTAGTGCACTCACTACAAATGACCTTACAACTCTATTTATAGAGACACTCAAGACATAACAAGGCATATCATAGCTTTACAAAACGTTTCACAAATTAGGACAATTTTAGTGTCCAAACATGCTTTACCAGGATGGTAATGCAATTCACAATCATAATCCTTAAGTAGTTCTAACCAACGTCGTTGTCTCATATTTAGCTCTTTCTGATAAAAAAACATGTCTCAAACTTTTATTAGCAGTAAAAAGAGTGCACTTTGTTCCATACAAGTAATGTCGCCATAGCTTCAAAGAAAATACTTCTGCTGTCAGTTCTAAATCATGGGTATGGTAATTCTTTTCGTGCTCTTTGAGTTGTCTTGATGCATAAGCAATCACTTTGCCGTGTTGCGTCAATACACATCCCAAACCCATCTTTGATGCATCACTATATACCACCAATACTTCTGTTCCTTCCAGTAGTGCAACGACGGGAGCTTCACATAATTTATTTTGTAAAGTCCTAAAAGCTGACTCTTGCTTTTCAGTCCATGCAAACTTTACATTCTTCCGTGTTAGAACTGTTAGGGAAGAGGCAATCTTAGAAAAGTCCTTTATGAATCTTCGGTAATAGCCTGCCAAACCCAAAAAACTCCGTATCTCCGACCAGTTCTTCGGTGTTTCCCAATTCGTCATTGCTTCTATTTTTTCCGGATCCACCTTGACTCCTTCAGAAGTGATTACATGACCGAGAAATTGTATCTCCTTTAACAAAAATTCACATTTTGAGAATTTGGCGTATAATTTCTCTTTTCTTAGAACTTGTAAGACTTCACGAAGGTGACATTCATGGTCGATTTCATTATTTGAATAAACAAGTATGTCATCTATAAACACGAGGACTGACTTGTCTAAGAAAGGTCGACACACCCTATTCATTAAATCCATGAACACACCAGGAGCATTTGTCAACCCAAAAGGCATTACGAGGAATTCATAATGTCCATACCTTATTCTAAATGCCGTCTTGGGGACATCTTCATCCCTCACCCTTACTTGATGATAGCCAGACCTTAGATCAACCTTTGAAAAACATCCCGCACCTTGAAGTTGATCGAATAGGTCGTCAATCCTTGGGAGTGGATACTTATTTTTAATGGTCACCTTATTCAATTCTTTATAATTAATGCACATTCTCATAGTGCCATCTTTCTTCTTAACAAATATCACTGGAGCTCCCCAGGGTGACGAACTTGGCCTCACAAAACCCTTTTTAAGCAGTTCTTGTAGTTGAGACAACATCTCATTCATTTCGGTATGGTGCACATGCTATTGGTGCCGCTCCTAGAACAAGATCAATCTTAAGTTCTACTTGTCGTTCTGGTGGTAAGCCTGGAAGATCACCAGGAAATACATCTGGAAATTCACATACCACCTTTATATCCTCCATTCGCTTCTTCTCTACTTTAGCATCCAATAAATATGCTAGATATGATGAACATTATTTTACTAAACACTTACGTGCTTTGGCTATCTAAATCAACGGAACATCCCCTTTTCTCTTTTCCCCATAAATGAATACAACATCATTTTCGGGCATAAGGATCCGAATTAATTTCTTAGCACAAAGAGTTTCTTCCTGATTGATCGCCAACAAATCCATACCCACAACTACATCAAATCCACCTATTTCATTTAGAATCAAATCAATTGGGAATTCCTTTCCTTCTGCCGTAACTGTACAACCCTCAAGTCTTTCCCGAACTAAGACTTGACCCCCATTAGCTATTTCAACTACTAAGGCATCTTCCAAGGTAGTGACAGGCATAACTAACTTTTGATAAAAATGATCGCGAAACAAAAGACATGTTGGCACCACAATCAAATAGTACATGTGCAGGTATGGAATTAACAAGGAATGTAACAGAAGCTACATCCGCCGATTCTTTAGCTTCTTCTGCCGTCATGTGAAACGCTCGGCCTGTTGGTCTTGGGGTATTGGGTTTCCTCTCTTGATTTACGCCATTCTTTAGCTTTGGGCAGTCTTTTCGGTAATGACCGGGCTTCTAACATTCAAAACAGGTTGGTCCTTGAATGGGACAGTTCCCAATTTGATGACCACTCTGTTGGTTCCTGTTTTGCTTAACAATGATGATTCTATCTAATTAGTTCAAACAATATATAATGCAGAAGCATTTTAACGAACTAACAGATATTATGAGGTAGAATAACACACAATATCAAATACAAGAAGTGTAAATAAGACAGATAAATAGCTCAATGATTCACTGTATTTGATATAATAAGAACACCAAGAACACCGAAAAGTTTGACAAGAAACTGCTCTAAAGGTGTGTGTGTTGTGTAAAAAGTCTAATAGAAGAGTTCACATGAACCTTCTATTAATACTACTTCTATAGGGGACAAGATCTAGATATTAAGGATGGTAGGTAAAAAGACACTGTTTGAAACAGTTGTAGGAAGGTACAAAGCACTATTCTGGAACTGTTGCAAATACAACGTTCATTAAATGCTCCGTATTCTGCTTTAGGCTGAAACCTATCAGAGTTTGACACGTGGAGTTGTCAGGTCACGCCTTTGTACGAGTGATCTTCAGAACCTTCGAATGGCATAAATCGTGTGAAGTACTATTGTCCTTGTATAGATCTTTTGCGTAGATCTTCTTTTTACCACAGAGGCTCTGTCAAGTATAACAAAAGCTCTATGGCTTTGTCCGCTTAGAAGAGTCTTCTGTTGCTTCTTTACTTCGGTCTTCTTGGCTAACCCGACAGAGCCTCTGTCGGAGACTTCTGTCTTTTTGGTTAATCGGCTACTCGACAGAGCTTCTTTTGGTGTCGATACTTATTCTATTTTTCCAATACTTCTATTTATCATAAAGATTGGAGCTAACAATCTCCCCCTAAGTATTGAAAAATAAAAATTTGAAACATGCAAGCTTTTGTAGACTAAGAACTCGACAAGAGGTATTTCACCCCTGTTGATAATTTTCTTTCATAAAAGATGTGCCAGAGACACTTACATTTGATTACATGAAGAAAGTAAAAGTAACAGATGTTGGTAAAGGATATCAGACTTTGGCGTCTTTGAAGTCGTTGAAACTTCTGTTGTCGAATCCTAATTCCTTAAGCTCGTGATAGAAGCTGATGCAGAGGTTTCGGAAGTTGATTGTTGAATCGATGACTTCTATCAGTCTATCTGCATTAACCCGATCCATTTGCTCTGTTCCTCTGTGCTCCACGAGGCTTGCTATGAACTCTGTCAAAGTACTTGTTGCATACTTCTGACAGTCCATTTCTACAATTAGTCTTGTCTTCCCAACAGGATCTTGATGGACTAACCCAACTCTTGGAGTTGTGATGATTGAGTTTGGTATGGCAGAGGATGGGCAGCCGTCTTCTGGTGGTCGGAGAGCGAGGTTTCTTACTCCGAGATCTCGTGCTAGTTGGAACTCGACAAGGCTGTATAGCAGAAGTTTCTCACGCATGGCTTTCCTTATTACCCTGTATGCCCTTCGATGTGTATCCGTTGTGAAGTTTTCTTTTGTCCAGGGCAGAAGGTCGGGTAGGTCGTAGGGATTTAGATTTCTTAGATCAACATCTGAGAATTGATTCAAGGTTCTGTTCTCCCTTTTGACCTTGTATATATTATAGGAAACCTTAGGTGTAGTTCTTGTTTGAGAAAACTTACAGTATATGACCTTTTCGATTTTTTCGATTGAGAAGACTTCGTGTTTTGGCTTGGGTTTTGTTCTTGTGAAGATGTTTTCGAGGTCAGCATGAAGTTCGGGATATTGGACCATTGGTGGCATTGGATCTCTGACAGTTCAGTAGTAGATATATCTGTACACCACTTCTTCCATTTGAGGTGGAGGTGCACCAACTGGAGGCATGGGTCTGCGCAGAGCATCCATTTTCTTCTTAATTTTTGCCACTCGATCCTCTGTGAGTTTTTTCGTTGGATCCAGAACAGGTATGTTTGACAGAGGGGTGGCACCTAAAGCCCAGTCTTCTTCTTCTGGTTTTGGTGTAACATAAGCATCGAAGGATATTTTCATGAGTTTCTCTGTTGGTTGATGCTTATGTTTCTTCTTCTTAGGTTCCTCTGTCATTATCCCCTTGCCTTTGTCTTTTGCTTTCGGTTGAAGATCTTCTTGTAGAGATGGGGTTGCCTCTGTGGGATTTGTCTTTTGGATTTCTAAGGGTGCCTCTGTAGTTTTGGGGGTTGTCTCTGTAGGTGTTGGCACTTGTGTTTCTGAGGACTTGGTTGGTGATGTGGGTTTTATTGGTGAGGCTTTTGTGGTTTTGCTCAGATGTTTTTTTTTGTGAGCAATGGTCTTGGTTCTTGTTTTGGGTGTGGGAGATATAGGTTTTATTGTTCCAGCTTCTGGTGATTTTGGTGTTGGAGAGGGGAGTTCTTTTGGTGATTTTGGTTTTGGTGATTTGGATGGTTGATCTTCTTCGGAGGATGATAGAATTTTGAATTCTTCATAGGTTGGGACATCTGCTCTGAATACAGAGGTTGTTTCCACAGAGGTGGGTGTTGCCTCTGTGGTCTTCTGTTGTTGATCTTGGTTGGTTTCAGGTATTTGGGTTGCGATTGGGGTTTCTTCAGAGGGTATTTCCACAGAGGTGGTTGTTGCCCCTGTGGTCTGTTGTTGGTTTCCTCCTTGGGTTTGAGTTGGGGGAATTTGGTTTAGGGGTTCTGCTGATAATGGTGGTTCTGGTAGACCTCTGTTTGCAGCTTCTTCTCTTTGTTTCTCCCCCTCAGGATGATCTGATGAATCGCCAGAGTCATCATCAGAGTCATCCTGACCCTTATCGTTTGTACCCTCTGCTCTGCATGAAGCTTCAGGTTTCTTTGGTGGAGTAGCACCTGCGGCTATAAGTTTTGCACAAGCATCATCATAGAGACCAAGAAGAGTTCCGAGCTCTGCCTCTGTGTTGAAGCGCATTCTGCCGACGCTCGTCTGAAAGTCCTTAACATAGTTGTGATTAGCGATTGTAAATGCCTTGATGAAGTCGGTCATCTGGTCGAGGATCCCCTGCCCGAGCTCTGTAAGTTGTGCTCTTGTCATATAGTCGGAAGGCTTTATGGCTTGAGTTTCGCGGGTTGCGTGCTCTTGGACTTGTTGTAAGGCCTTCTTTAGATCTTCTGGAGTAAGGCCTTTAGAAGTTGAGGATTGCTCTCTCTTCAGCTTTTTAAGCAGATCGTTGACAGAGCTTTGAAAGGCAGAGGTAGTAGTTTTTTTGAAGTTAGCAGCAGCAGAAGTGGCAGAGGAATCAGCAGTTGTTCTCATCTGGGCTAAGGCATTTTGCACCTCTGTGGACAAGTTGTCCATTTTGGTGTTCAGGTTTGTGAGTGCCCTGTATGTTTTATCTGCAAAAAGAATTAAAAGAGCTTTTCAACGCTTTTAATGTATTGTCCACAGAGGTGACAAGGGTTTGGAACTCATCCCTTGATACATGTGGACTTGGTGTAACCTCTGGGGGAACACATTCGTCCCTAGAGTGAGTTCATGTTCCTGGAACACCTTCTTTCGTCCCCGTATTGATGTTGAGGACGGATGGATTTCCCTCTAATCCTTGAGCAGAGGCTTTATCAGCTGCAGACTCTATAGAGGTTCTGAGAAGGACATTGTCTTGATCCACTCCAGAGGTGGGGACAAGAGTATCCTTTTGTTGACTCAGAGAATTGTCTAGAGTCTCTCCGTCTTTGTGCACTCTAAGCTCCTCTGAAGAGCTGTTTGGACCTATAGTAGTGTGCGTGGCAGAGGAAACAAATTGCTCTGTTAGTTTGGCAATTGTGGTCTGGGGCGATGGACCACGAACTAAGGGTAAGTCCTTTTGAGAGGACTCCTGTGGAATGGTTTCCTCGGCTAAGATTGGCACAGAGGTAGAAAGAGTTACCTCTACCCGGTCAGTTTGGGTTGGGGTCGAGCCGTGCTGCTCTTTTTCAATATTACCTTCTGCCACTAGACTGGCAGAAATAGATATGTGGGTTGCACTGGGATTTGGTTGGGGTTGTGTGCCTCTACTATTCCAGGCATCTTTTCTTGCTTCTGCTTCTGTGGAGCATCCAAGCACTTCTTCTCCATCTATGGCCTCAATCTCTGTTGCTACCCTATGGCTTGGTGCTTCTATGTCACACCCCGCTAAAGCGGAAACACGGGATGTCACAGCTAAATGTTTCAAAAGCATAAGGTAGAAGACAACACACAATCATCACGGCATAAACATTTCAAAATACAATATGTCTTGAAATACAAATTATCCAAATGAAAAAAAACGGTCTTGACATGATGAAAACAAAGTTGGATGCCGCTAATGTAGTGCCTTCTAGATTTCATCCTTACTTGTTGTTTCCTGAAAAGCATGTAAAGGAGAGTGTCAACTATAATAATAGTTGGTGAGTTCATAGGTTTGTATGCAAGTTGATAAGTTTCGCACTTTCAAAAGTAGTAGTACAACTCTCGGTTGTAAAGTTTCCATTGTTGTTTTTTTTTTGTATTGCATGCTCATGGTATATAATGTGATGCCTCAGAGGTAGCAAGCTAAGCCATTACCCAAACCTCTCGACCTTGTATTAGTTGCCCCGAGTCATCATGTTCTATCACTAACATGGCGTTGTAACAATTATGCACTTACTTTACCGTAAGTGGGTGGTCAACCAAATAACGTTATCCATAATTATCATGGCTCACACACGTGAGTTAAGTAGGTAATGTAAATGTGTAGGGACTTTTTGTATGATAGCATAAACTCAGAAGCTTTAACATCTGCACACGTACCATAGAGAGCGTTAAACATGCGTAGTATCCAGTAATAAAACAGTTGATTTCGAATAAAGTTTGTAACATGCTTTCCACCCCAAAATGTATAAAACAGTAAAAAGGGGCTATGAAGACTCACGGTGAATAACGTAGATGTTCCCACGTGATGCGTAATGAAATCCGTAACGCGATCCTACGTCGATCCTACGAATGTAAGGATGCTAGTAAGATTCTATGTTCTAGACCCTGGTCGTTTAATTATCCAAATCAACATAAAATGCCTTTGATGAGGTTAAGTTTGTATGTTGTTTATAAGTTCCTTGAAATTAATAGTTTAGTGTCCAACACGAACGTTACATATGATAATTCGAGATTACCGCAATTTCGTCATTGACAAGTGACGAAAAGGGTCAATAATTTGGGGTCATATGTATAGTATATATATAAAGTTAGGAGTTAGGTTATATATATTACATATATATATACCGCTATTTCGTCATAAAACGATGAAAAATGTTCAAAATGAAATGTTAGGTTTAACGCGTATAAATAAAATGAGTAAGTAAATATATATAGGTATATTCCTCAATTTCATCATACAAATGATGAAACGGGTAAAGTTAAGATAAATAAATACGTATATATATAGTACATATATATATATACCACAATTTCATCACCAAAGGTGAGGAAAAGGGTCAAGAGGTAGCATATAGCTATAATATGATATAGTTGTTAGCTGTCCAGAATATGTAGTCACTTTCGGTTAATTTTCGGATGACTTCCAGAGATCGTTAGGTTCTGATATTTTACGAATGATTACATTCATGTGTTAGGAAACTTTTAACATAAGTTCCATGATTGTTAGAGTAGTTTAAGTGTACGAAATAATACATGACGTAAACAGTGATAGAAAACGTTGCTGTTGCGCACTGTTTTTGTGCATACTGTTTGAAGGTCGAAAACTTAATGTTTTTCAAAGATTCCAGTTGGGTTTGATTCTTAACTCATGAAAGAAAATTCCAGAAGAAAAATCACCCCATTTGGAGTATTTTTGAGAGAGATATGGCCATGCAAAGTCAGTGGTAAAATCTGACAGATTGCTGTTGGAAAAGCTTCTTTATATAAATGGTTTATTTCTATTGGTTCTTCCAAAGATTTTGTTCTTTTTGCTTAGCCACGATTTTTGACACCCAATTCCAATATTTTCAGATGAAAAACATTACTTTTTGTTTACACAATCCACATGCAATGAACTTAGACAAATCATCTTGTCAAAATACTTTCAAAACTTGTTGTTTTTGAGTTTTTATGAAAACATCCAAGTAAAACATCCTTTGATCACTAACATTGGTTTGATGATGGATTCATCACACTTTTAATAACATGCACAGTGTTATGGTGATGAATCTACAAACATTAGGATGCCAAGAAATGTCTTAGCAAGAATAAGGTGAAAAACTAGAGTATAAGTAGATGAAACTTTGAAGAAATGCAAGATTAACACAAGAAAAAGTGTAAGTGTTGTTGTATAAGAAGTTTTACCTTGATAGCACTTGTGTTCTTGATGTAGAAGGGCTGGACCTTGAAGCTTATTAGAGAGGAAAAGAGAGAAACAAGAGAGAGTTCTCTTAGAGAGAAATGAGGGAAATGAGAAAAGAGGTGAGGAAATGAGAGAGTGAGGGGGGGTTTAAGGGGAGGGGGGGGGGGGGGGGGGGGGGGGGGAAGAGAGGGTGAAGAGTGTGGGGTTTGTATAAAATTATTGTGTTTGTATTTTTTATTTTTTATTTATTTTTATTTCTTTTAATTATTTTAATTATTAAACATTTTAAATTAATTGCTATTAATAATAATAATACTAGTTGAATTTGCTAGTATTTATTTTTGTAAGGTATATATATATAAACATATATATATATATATATATATATATATATATATATATATATATATATATATATATATATATATATATATATATATATATATATATATATATATATATATATGTAGTGTTAGGTTAATTTGAGAAGTCTAAATATTTTGAGAAATGAAGAAGTAAAAAAACACGGGAGTGTTCATATATGAATGTTCATATATGACTGTTTATATATGAACGTTTATATATGAACGTTCATATATGAACGTTCATATATGACTGTTTATATGAACGTTCATATATGAACGTTGGAGTGTTCATATATGAATGTTCATATATGACTGTTTATATATGAACGTTCATATATGACTGTTATATGAACGTTCATATATGACTGTTATATGAACGTTCATATATGAACGTTCATATATGACTGTTTATATATGAACGTTCATAAATGAACGTTCATTTGAGGGGTATTACGCAAAAAACCTAGATTTTTCCTACTGTATCGGTGTTACTACTAAAATTCGACAGTGTGACATATAATATCTGTACCTGATATGTTTAGTGCAGTTCTAACCTGAACGCGAAATTGACGGTTGTCACATTCTACCCTGACTCCTGGGATTTTTCATAGGTCATCTTAGCAAGAATGAGTCCCAATTAGTTGCATGATATTTGGATGATAAAGACCTTTTCTTATTTGGTCTGCTTCCTCTTCATCAGAATCAACCTCTGAGACTTCTACCCTAGTAGCTCTAGTTTCAACCATCTCCTCTGTTGGATCTCCTAACATGGTGTCCATCTGATGGTCTTCTGCAGCTACCTCTTCTTCTGGGCTTGCTCTTTGCACATCAAATCCGGGTTGAGTGAAGGGGTTCTGTAGTACTTCTGGAGTTTTAGACTGATTATTCTGTGGGGTGGGGTCATCATCATCCAAGTCAGAAGAGATTCTGAAGTCTGGTGCTTCTATTGAATGATGAGATAGAGCTTCTGCAGTCCATCCAGAGGGGTCCAAAGAGTGTGCAATCCCGGGTTGTTGGAGGAAGTGAGAAAAATCACCCTGATCTTCTGCATAGTTGATGGGTGAAGGGGATTGCAGAGGTTGCTCATTGGTTTCTTCTACCATTTTTGCATCCTCTGCAATGGTCCGCAGAGGGGTGTGAGGTTTCTTGGTCTTCTTCTTGCTCTTTTTCCTTTTTGGCTTTGGGGCACCCTCCTCTGAAGACTTATGTTTTCTTTTCTTCTTTTCTTTTGGAGGAGGGGGTTGTGCAGATGATCCAACCTTTATAATTAATGCACATTCTCATAGTGCCATCTTTCTTCTTAACAAATATCACTGGAGCTCCCAGGGTGACGAACTTGGCCTCACAAAACCCTTTTCAAGCAGTTCTTGTAGTTGAGACAACATCTCATTCATTTCGGCTGGTGCTAATCGGTACGGTGCACATGCTATTGGTGCCGCTCATAGAACAAGATCAATCTTAAGTTCTACTTGTCGTTCTGGTGGTAAGCCTGGAAGATCACCAGGAAATACATCTGGAAATTCACATACCACCTTTATATCCTCCATTCGCTTCTTCTCTACTTTAGCATCCAATAAATATGCTAGATATGAGGAACATTATTTTACTAAACACTTACGTGCTTTGGCTATCGAAATCAACGGAACATCCCCTTTTCTCTTTTCCCCATAAATGAATACAATATCATTTTCGGGCATAGGGATCCGAATTAATTTCATAGCACAAAGAGTTTCTTCCTGATTGATCGCCAACCAATCCATACCCACAACTACATCAAATCCACCTATTTCATTTAGAATCAAATCAATTGGGAATTCCTTTTCTTCTGCCGTAACTGTACAACCCTCAAGTCTTTCCCGAACTAAGACTTGACCCCCATTAGCTATTTCAACTACTAAGGCATCTTCCAAGGTAGTGACAGGCATAACTAACTTTTGATAAAAATGATCGTGATACAAAAGACATGCTGGCACCACAATCAAATAGTACATGTGCAGGTATGGAATTAACAAGGAATGTAACAGAAGCGACATCCGCCGATTCTTTAGCTTCTTCTGTCGTCATGTGAAATGCTCGGTCAGTTGGTCTTGGGGTATTGGGTTTCCTCTCTTGATTTACACCATTCTTTAGCTTTGGGCAGTCTTTTCGGTAATGACCGGGCTTCTAACATTCAAAACAGGTTGGTCCTTGAATGGGACAGTTCCCAATTTGATGACCACTCTGTTGGTTCATGTTTTGCTTAACAATGATGATTCTATCTAATTAGTTCAAACAATATATAATGCGGAAGCATTTTAACGAACTAACAGATATTATGAGGTAGAATAACACACAATATCAAATACAAGAAGTGTAAATAAGACAGATAAATAGCTCAATGATTCACTGTATTTGATATAATAAGAACACCAAGAACACCGAAAGGTTTGACAAGAAACTGCTCTAAAGGTGTGTGTGTTGTGTAAAAAGCCTAATAGAAGAGTTCACACGAACCTTCTATTAATACTACTTCTAAAGGGGGGAAGATCTAGATATTAAGGATGGTAGGTAAAAAGACACTGTTTGGAACAGTTGCTGGAAGGTACAAAGCACTATTCTGAAACTGATGCAGATACAACGTTCATTAAATGCTCCGTATTCTGCTTTAGGCTGAAACCTATCAGAGTTTGACACGTGGAGTTGTCAGGTCATGCCTTTGTACGAGTGATCTTCAGAACCTTCGAATAGGAGAAATCGTGTGAAGTACTATTGTCCCTGTATAGATCTTTTGCGTAGATCTTCTTTTTACCACAGAGGCTCTGTCAAGTATGACAGAAGCTCTATGGGTTTGTCCGCTTAGAAGAGTCTTCTGTTGCTTCTTTACTTCGGTCTTCTTGGCTAACCCGGCAGAGCCTCTGTCAGAGACTTATGTCTTTTTGGTTACTCGGCTGCTCGGCAGAGCTTCTTTTGGTGTCGATACTTAGTCTATTTTTCCAATACTTCTATTTATCATAAAGATTGGAGCTAACAATCTCCCCCTAAGTATTGAAAAATAAAAATTTGAAACATGCAAGGTTTTGTAGACTAAGAACACGACAGGAGGTATTTCACCTATGTTGATAATTTTCTTTCATAAAAGATGTGCCATAGACACTTACATTTGATTACATGATGAAAGTAAAAGTAACAGAGTTTGGTAGAGGATATCAGACTTTGGCGTCTTTGAAGTCGTTGAAACTTCTGTTGTCGAATCCTAATTCCTTAAGCTCGTGATAGAAGCTGATGCAGAGGTTTCAGAAGTTGATTGTTGAATCGATGACTTCTATCAGTCTATCTGCATTAACCCGATCCATTTGCTCTGTTCATCTGTGCTCCACGAGGCTTGCTCTGAACTCTGTCAAAGTACTTGTTGCATACTTCTGACAGTCCATTTCTACAAATAGTCTTGTCTTCCCAGCAGGATCTTGATAGACTAACCCAACTCTTGGAGTTGTGATGATTGAGTTTGGTATGGCAGAGGATGGGCAGTCGTCTTCTGGTGGTCGGAGAGCGAGGTTTCTTACTCTGAGATCTCGTGCTAGTTGGAAGTCGACAAGGCTGTATAGCAGAAGTTTCTCACGCATGGCTTTCCTTATTACCCTGTATGCCCTTCGATGTGCATCTGTTATGAAGTTTTCTTTTGTCCAGAGCAGAAGGTCGGGTAGGTCGTAGGGATTTAGATTTCTTAGATCAGCATCTGAGAATTTATTCAAGGTTCTATTCTCCCTTTTGACCTTGTATATATTATAGGAAACCTTAGGTGTAGTTCTGGTTTGAGAAAACTTACAGTATATGACCTTTTCGATTTTTTCGATTGAGAAGACTTCGTGTTTTGGCTTGGGTTTTGTTCTTGTGAAGATGTTTTCGAGGTCAGCACGAAGTTCGGGATCTTGGACCATTGGTGGCATTGGATCTCTGGCAGTTCTGTTGTAGAGATATATGTACACCAATTCTTCCATCTGAGGTGGAGGTGCACCAACTGGAGGCGTGGGTCTGCGCAGAGCATCCATTTTCTTCTTAATTTCTTCCACTCGATCCTCTGTGAGTTTTTTCTTTGGATCCTGAACAGGTATGTTTGACAGAGGGGTGGCACCTAAAGCCCAGTCTTCTTCTTCTGGTTTTGGTGTAACATAAGCATCGAAGGATATTTTCATGAGTTTCTCTGTTGGTTGATGCTTATGTTTCTTCTTCTTAGGTTCCTCTGTCATTATCCCCTTGCCGTTGTCTTTTGCCTTCGGCTGAAGATCTTCTTGTAGAGATGGGGTTGCCTCTGTGGGATTTGTCTTTTGGATTTCTGAGGGTGCCTCTGTAGTTTTGAGGGTTGTCTCTGTAGGTTTTGGCACTTGTGTTTCTGAGGATTTGGTTGGTGATGTGGGTTTTGTTGGTGAGGCTTTTGTGGTTTTGCTCAGAAGTTTTTTTTTGTGAGCAATGGTCTTGGTTCTTGTTTTGGGTATGGGAGATAGAGGTTTTATTGTTGCAGCTTCTAGTGATTTTGGTGTTTGAGAGGGGAGTTCTTTTGGTGATTTTGGTTTTGGTGATTTGGATGGTTGAACTTCTTCGGAGGATGATAGAATTTAGAATTCTTCATAGGTTGGGACATCTGCTCCGAATACAGAGGTTGTTTCCACAGAGGTGGGTGTTGCCTCTGTGGTTTTCTGTTGTTGATCTTGGTTGGTTTCAGGTATTTGGGTTGCGATTGGGGTTTCTTCAGAGGGTATTTCCACAGAAGTGGTTGTTGCCCCTGTGGTCTGTTGTTGGTTTCCTCCTTGGGTTTGAGTTGGGGGAATTTGGTTTAGGGGTTCTGCTGATAATGGTGGTTCTGGTAGACCTCTGTTTGCAGCTTCTTCTCTTTGTTTCTCCCCCTCAGGATGATCTGATGAATCGCCAGAGTCATCATCAGAGTCATCCTGACCCTTATCTTTTGTACCCTCTGCTCTGCATGAAGCTTCACATTTCTTTGGTGGAGTAGCACATGCGGCTATCATTTTTGCACAAGCATCATCATAGAGACCAAGAAGAGTTCCGAGCTCTGCCTCTGTGTTGAAGCGCATTCTGCCGACGCTCGTCTAAAAGTCCTTAAAATAGTTGTGATTGGCGATTGTAAATGCCTTGATGAAGTCGGTCATCTGGTCGAGGATCCCCCACCCGAGCTCTGTAAGCTGTGCTCTTGTCATATAGTCGGAAGGCTTTATGGCTTGAGTTTTGGGGGTTGCGTGCTCTTGGACTTGTTGTAAGGCCTTCTTTAGATCTTCTGGAGTAAGGCCCTTAGATGTTGAGGATTGCTCTCTCTTCAGCTTTTCAAGCAGATCGTTGACAGAGCTTTGAAAGGCAGAGGTAGTATCTTTTTCGAAGTCAGCAGCAGCAGAAGTGGCAGAGGTATCAGCAGTTGTTCTCATCTGGGCTAAGGCATTTTGCACCTCTGTGGACAGGTTATCCATTTTGGTGTTCAGGTTTGTGAGTGCCTGGATGTTGTATCTGCAAAAAAATTAAAAGAGCTTTTCAATACTTTTAATGTATCGTCCACAGAGGTTACAAGGGTTTGGAACTCATCCCTTGATACATGTGGACTTGGTGTAACCTCTGGGGGAACACATTCGTCCCCAGAGTGAGTTCTTGTTCCTGGAACACCTTCTTTCGTCCCCGTATTGATGTTGAGGACGGATAGATTTCCCTCTAATCCTTGAGCAGAGGCTTTATCAGCTGCAGACTCTATAGAGGTTCTGAGAAGGACATTGTCTTGATCCACTCTAGAGGTGGGTACAAGAGTATCCTTTTGTTGACTCAGAGACTTGTCTATAGTCTCTCCGTCTTTGTGCACTCTTGTCACACCCCGCTAAAGCGGAAATACGGGATGTCACAGCTAAAGATTTCATTGCCTAAGGTAGAAGACAACACACAATCGTCATAGCATAAAATTTTTAAAAAAGATACATCTTGTTCCAAAAATATAAAATTTGTCCAAAACATAATTTGACATGATAAGGAAAGACGTGTTGAATGCAGATACTTGAGGTGCCTTCTAAAGTTCCAATCTTACTTTCTATTTCCTGAAAAGCATGTAAATGAGCGGGTCAACTATAAAATAGTTGGTGAGATCACAGGTTTAATGAGTACAACACGGTTTGTCATCGAAATAGTTTATAAACCACACAAGTGGATAAGTCAACCGGTTATAGAAAACAGTTTTAATCCGCACAAGTGGGTAAATCAAAATAGTTTAAATCCTCACAAGTGGGTAAGTCAAAATAGTTTAAATCCGCACAAGGGATAATCAAAATAGTTTAAATCCGCACATGTGGATTTTGTAAAGTGATTTAAATCCGCATAAATGGGTAAATCAAAGCAGTTGAAATCCGTACAAATGGATAAAATAACCGGTCGTAAAATAGTTTTAAATCCGCACAAGTGGATAAAGAATTAATTTTATCAGCATGCGCAAGGTACAGTATTGTATGCAATTACATGTTAAAGTAATGAGCCACTACCCAAACCTACTGACTGTATCACGCCCCGTACGTCCTACCTCAGCGGTGGGTATCATTCCACATGGGTAAGACCAATTAGACACATGTTCAGTCCTACCTCAGCGGTGGGTACCATTCCACATGGGTAAGACCATTTATACACATGTTCGGTTCTACCTCAGCGGTGGGTATCATTCCACATGGGTAAAACCATTTAAACACATGTTCGGTTCTTCCTCAGCGGTGGGTATCATTCCACATGGGTAAAACCATTTAACGTTATATTCAGTCCTACCTCAGCGGTGGGTATCATCCCACATGGGTAAGACCATTTAGACATATATTCAGTTCTACCTCAGCGGTGGGTATCATTCCACATGGGTTAAAACAATTTAACGTTATACATAATATATCAAGCGGCTCGCAAAATGAGCTAATGGGTAATGTAAAATCACTGGGGGACTTAATAGCAAAACTCAGAATCAACTAACATAAGCATACATACCATAGCGCATAAGTATACAGAGAAAATATTCGGTATTTTAAATAAACAATGAAATCGATGCGTAATAGAATCGGTGCGTAAAATAATTGTAGTAACCACATGCTTTTCACCCCAAATATGTAAAACATTGAAAAAGGGGCTGTGAACTCACATGATAAGCGATAGAATCCGGGAATATCCCACAAGTACTTCGAGATGATCCTACTTCAAACCTATGAACGTAAGGTCACTAGTGAGTTTCCAATCTCGAAGGTTCGGTACTAACTATCCAAATCGTCATAAAATGCCTTGTTGTGTTTTAATATTATAACGTAATGAGTTTATACATTGTTCTTGTTAGATTAGAGTTTCCGCAATTTCGTCACAATAAATGACGAAAAGGGTTTTAACGAACGTAAACATATATATATATATATATATATATATATAGTACATATATATAAACCAAAATTTTATCGTAAGAACGATAAAATTGAAGAGTTTCAAATGTAAAGACAAGTATTTAAGTGCATAAATATATAGGTATAGTATATATTTATATTCCACGATTTCATCATAAAATGATGAAATGAGATCAAGAATATATAAAATGCATAAACATATATAAATATATTATATATATGTACCTTCCACAATTTCATCATAAAATGATGAAAAGGGATAAAGGATAAATAAAATGCATAAATAAAATGCATAAATATATGTAAATATACATATATATTCCACCATTTCATCATAAAATGATGAAATGGGATTAGAAGTTAGTTCTTAATAATAATAATAATAATTTGTCCTTTGCTATCCAGAATTTGATGTCAATTTGTGTCCAACTTTGGGTAACTTCCAGGTATAATTTGGTCATGAAATTTTATGTCCAGGTAGTTCAATGAGTTAGGAAACCTTTGGCATAAGTTTCATAATTTTTGGAAGAGTCTAAGTACATGAAATAATATACGACGTAAAACTCGACAGAAGACTTTTCTGTTTGTGCACGGATTTTGTGAGGACTGTTTGGTCAATAAAGACCATAGTGATTTGCTCCCATTTCTACTGGGGAATCTCCGGTTGTTGCAGCAAACCAAATGGTTATTAGTATTAAGGTTTGACCTTTGAGCAAGTCAAACATTTCCCTATGTACAAAGCAAGGTCTTTCTTCATCCCTGACCACCAATAATATTCCCTTAATCCTTATACATCTTATCCATACCAGGATGAATCAATATCGAGACTTGTGGGTTTCATCCAGAACCGTCTCTCGTATGTTGTTATCTTTTGGAATCCAAACTCTGTCCTTGAAGTAACGCACTCCATCAACCTTAGTTTTAAATCTAGTCTTTAAATCATGAAGGGTCTCGTCCTTCAAGTTTTCCGTTTTCATTGTATGAACCTGAGCTTTTGAATTCTAGTCTTTAAACTAGTTTGTACCAGCGCTCCCAATGCTCGTACTCGTGAAGTTTTCACCCTTTCCTTTCTACTCTGGGCATCGACTACCACTTTGGCCTTACCTGGGTGGTAACGTATCTCATAATTGTAAACGCTGAGTAATTCCACCCATCTTCTTTGCCTTATATTGAGCATTTCCCGGTCTAGGATGTGCTGAAGACTCTTATGGTCTATGAAAATAGTGCACTTAGTGTCATATAGATAATGTCTCCATATCTTAAGACCGAATACCACCGCTCCGAATTCCAAGTCGTGTGTGGTATAGTTCATCTTATGAACTTTTAATTGTCTCGAGGCGTATGCTATCACCTTATCATTTTGCATCAACACACAACCTAATCCTTGATGTGATGCGTCACAATACACCACAAAGTTATCGGTTCCCTCCGATAACGCTAGAATCGGTTTATTGCACAGCTTTTTCTTCAATAGCTGGAACGCCTCCTTTTGCGGTTCTCCCCAAATAAATTTCCTATCCTTTTGGGTCAATGCTGTGAGTGGTTTAGAAATTTTTTAGAAGTTCTCGATAAATCGCCTATAATAACCAGCCAAACCCAGAAATTGACAATTTCAGTTGGGATCTTTGGAGCTTCCCATTTCTTAACGGTACTTTTAGCCGGGTCCACGTTTAATTCCTTTCTCTCCAATTACGCGACCAATAAAGTGTACTCTCTAATCCAAAATTCGCACTTTGAGAATTTGGCGTACGGTTTCTGTTCCTTAAGAAGTTCTAAGATTAATCTTAAATGCTGCTCGTGATCATCCTTACTTCGAGAGTAGATCAAAATGTCATCTATAAACACGATCACAAACTTGCCAAGGTATGGTCTACATACCCTATTCATCATGTCCCTAAACACAGCTGGCGCGTTTGTCAATCCGAATGGCATGACTAAAAACTCGTAGAGTCCATATCATGTCCTAAAAGATGTCTTAGGAATGTCCTCCTCACGGACTCTTAATTGGTGATAACTTGATCGAAGATCAATCTTTGAGACATAGGTTGTACCTTGCAATTGGTCGAACAAATCATCTGTTCGTGGAAGAGGATATCGATTCTTGATCGTCAACTTATTCACATCCCTATAATCGATGCTCATTCGAAACGATCCATCCTTCTTCTTGACGAAGAGAATCGGGGCTCCCCAGGGTGATGAACTTGGTCGAATGAATCCCTTATCTAGAAGTTCTTGAAGTTGACTTGACAACTTTTGCATGTCGGCAGGTGCTAAGTGGTATGGTGCCTTAGCTACAGGTGTTGTTCTAGGTATGAGGTCAATCTAAAATTCCATTTGTCTAAACGGGGAAAGTCCAGGCAAATCGTTAGAGAACACCTCCGGGTGATCTTTCACCACAGGAATGTCTGGGATTCGCCTTTCCTCGGACTTTCTCTCGATTACTTGTGCCAAAAATACGACGCACTTCTTTCTCAAATACTTATGGACCTTCATACAAGACACTATCTTCAGGCTTTTCCCAGTTCTATCTCCTTGAACAACAAGGGTTTTTCCGCCTTGTAAGGGTAACCTGGTAATCTTTTCGAAACAACTAACCTCTGCTCGATTCCTAGATAACCAATCTATGCCTATTACTACGTCAAAACTCCCCAACTCAATAGGAATAAGATTAGATCTAAAAAGCTTATCAGCTAAGTTCAAGGTACATCCTAAGATTACATCCTTAGCCTCTAATTCATGACCATTAGCATCCTCAATAATATAAGCATCCGACATTCTCTTAGATTCCAAGTTAATTAGTGGCCTAAATTCCAATGAAACAAAACGTCTATCCGCTCCAGTGTTAAACAATACTGATGCATGGTGGTTGTTTAGGAGAACATACCTGTCACCACATTAGGGTCACGACGTGCTTCGTTAGCTCCAATGACAAATATCTGTCCTCGAACGTGGCCTTCTTGATTTCCCTGATTTGTTTGCCTAGCATGATTCCCACTATTGATATTGCTTAGCCTTTTACCTAATTCCGAGCACTTATTCCGGAAGTGATCCCGACTTTCCGCACTTGAAACATACCCTTTTCCCATCAATGACACTCCTTTCCAT
Organism: Saussurea involucrata; assembly: GCA_033807775.1. Taxonomy (NCBI): domain Eukaryota; kingdom Viridiplantae; phylum Streptophyta; class Magnoliopsida; order Asterales; family Asteraceae; genus Saussurea; species Saussurea involucrata. The sequence goes on from CM066320.1 coordinate 69,993,877, forward strand.
CCAACAGTACTTAGTGAAATGACTCGCTCACTTACAATTGCCACAACTTTACAGGCTCCTTCATGATAGTGGTTACATTTGCAATACCTTGGGTGTGGACCATTAAACTGCCTAGAGTCCTAAGCCTTTATTCTGAAATTTTTCACTACCTTCCTATCCGTGCTCCAGATAACATCAAGATAGAAACCCATTCCTATTTTTAGATAATACCGCTAACACAAAATTTTGATGTTCGTCAACCATCAATACCGTAGTTTTTAAATCTGATACCACCAAATACTAGAATTTACTTAAAATACATAGTTCTTAATAACTTCAAGAAAATACTTTTCCTTTGAACCAAAAGTTTTATCAAAAGCTGCCACTATCAACTATCTTAATCAAGACCATCTCTAATACACAACTATCAAGATCATCAACACAAGCATAGCTAGCACTACTCCTCTAATCACGCATGTGAGCTCCGCCCTCAACGCGGTCTGCCTAGCCGTCCTAGCGCTTTCCAAAGCCTGGGTTGAATTGTGGGAGAATTGATGTACTAGTTCTACTAGTTCTGTTAAGACCTGGCCTTGATGAGTTACCCTTACATGGCAACCATGCAACTCGATTGTCATCGCTCTTATGTGTTGATCTTCTGCCCAAGTCATATCGGTCACTCGTCCGATTGGCACAGTGGTGATCACACGTGGCAGATCTGGTACCTCCGGACGCTCCGTCCTAACCATCCCCCGTCTAGGAATTTGGGGTGTTCCTCCTCGTCGTTTGCCCAACGCGAGGCCCTCCTAGGTGTGGTTGTAAAAAAATTCCCGGAGTGGGTCGTGGTAGTACTAGGGTCGGTGACACTCTTAGTTTGTCGTAGGGGTTTTATTCACTTGACACTTCTTCTTCCGACTCCGTGCTACTAGAATTTTCATCTTCCCGGATGTCGAGTGGGTTGTCTTGAGGTTGACCAGTGACGTGATTCGACACATCGGTCGAGTAAGAATTGGTAGTGTAGGATAGTGACGATGACGACATAGTGGAACTGAAGCAAAAGTGTGCTTAGCAACTAATCGCATAAGTGATATGTCTATCCTATGCAATGTCTACGCTCTAAGCATGCTCCTAGAGAGTGCAAGTAAAAATCGACATACTCCTACAATAACCATTTCTAGTCTCGCATTAACCTTCCTTAACCGAACATAGGTGATCAGGCTATGTTTAATTAAAGTCTGTTAATGCCATTCTAGACTTAGTTATACTAGTAGTAGGTTCAGCTGTTTTCATGTCAGTTTTGGACTTTTGGTTATAGTTTGGTTTTTCCAAAGAAAGACCGGTATTCTCTATAACCTTCGGCTCTGATACCAAATCTGTCACACCCCGCTAAAGCAGAAATACGGGATGTCACAGCTAAAGATTTCATTGCGTAAGGTAGAAGACAACACACAATCGTCATAGCATAAAAAGTTTACAAAAGATACATCTTGTTCCAATAATAAAAAACTTGTCCAAAACATAATTTGACATGATAAGGAAAGACGTGTTGAATGCAGCTACTTGAGGTTCCTTCTAAAGTTCCAATCTTACTTGCTATTTCCTGAAAAGCATGTAAATGAGAGGGTCCAAATAGTGTGCAATCCCGGGTTGTTGGAGGAAGTGAGAAAAATCACCCTGATCTTCTGCATAGTTGATGGGTGAAGGGGATTGCATAGGTTGCTCATTGGTTTCTTCTACCATTTCTGCATCCTCTGCAATGGTCCGCAGAGGGGTGTGAGGTTTCTTGGTCTTCTTCTTGCTCTTTTTCCTTTTTGGCTTTGGGGCACCCTCCTCTAAAGACTTATGTTTTCTTTTCTTCTTTTCTTTTGGAGGAGGGGGTTGTGTAGATGATCCAACCTTTATAATTAATGCACATTCTCATAGTGCCATCTTTCTTCTTAACAAATATCACTGGAACTCCCAGGGTGACGAACTTGGCCTCACAAAACCCTTTTCAAGCAGTTCTTGTAGTTGAGACAACATCTCATTCATTTCGGCTGGTGCTAATCGGTACGGTGCACATGCTATTGGTGCCGCTCCTAGAACAAGATCAATCTTAAGTTCTACTTGTCGTTCTGGTGGTAAGCCTGGAAGATCACCAGGAAATACATCTGGAAATTCACATACCACCTTTATATCCTCCATTCGCTTCTTCTCTACTTTAGCATCCAATAAATATGCTAGATATGAGGAACATTATTTTACTAAACACTTACGTGCTTTGGCTATCGAAATCAACGGAACATCCCCTTTTCTCTTTTCCCCATAAATGAATACAATATCATTTTCGGGCATAGGGATCCGAATTAATTTCATAGCACAAAGAGTTTCTTCCTGATTGATCGCCAACCAATCCATACACACAACTACATCAAATCCACCTATTTCATTTAGAATCAAATCAATTGGGAATTCCTTTCCTTCTGTCGTAACTGTACAACCCTCAAGTCTTTCCCGAACTAAGACTTGACCCCCATTAGCTATTTCAACTACTAAGGCATCTTCCAAGGTAGTGACAGGCATAACTAACTTTTGATAAAAATGATCGTGATACAAAAGACATGTTGGCACCACAATCAAATAGTACATGTGCAGGTATGGAATTAACAAGGAATGTAACAGAAGCGACATCCGCCGATTCTTTAGCTTCTTCTGTCGTCATGTGAAATGCTCGGTCAGTTGGTCTTGGGGTATTGGGTTTCCTCTCTTGATTTACACCATTCTTTAGCTTTGGGCAGTCTTTTCGGTAATGATCGGGCTTCTAACATTCAAAACAGGTTGGTCCTTGAATGGGACAGTTCCCAATTTGATGACCACTCTGTTGGTTCATGTTTTGCTTAACAATGATGATTCTATCTAATTAGTTCAAACAATATATAATGCGGAAGCATTTTAACGAACTAACAGATATTATGAGGTAGAATAACACACAATATCAAATACAAGAAGTCTAAATAAGACAGATAAATAGCTCAATGATTCACTGTATTTGATATAATAAGAACACCAAGAACACCGAAAGGTTTGACAATAAACTGCTCTAAAGGTGTGTGTGTTGTGTAAAAAGCCTAATAGAAGAGTTCACATGAACCTTCTATTAATACTACTTCTAAAGGGGGGAAGATCTAGATATTAAGGATGGTAGGTAAAAAGACATTGTTTGGAACAGTTGCTGGAAGGTACAAAGAACTATTCTGGAACTGTTGCAGATACAACGTTCATTAAATGCTCCGTATTCTGCTTTAGGCTGAAACCTATCAGAGTTTGACACGTGGAGTTGTCAGGTCACGCCTTTGTACGAATGATCTTCAGAACCTTCGAATAGGAGAAATCGTGTGAAGTACTATTGTCCCTGTATAGATCTTTTGCGTAGATCTTCTTTTTACCACAGAGGCTCCGTCAAGTATGACAGAAGTTCTATGGCTTTGTCCGCTTAGAAGAGTCTTCTGTTGCTTCTTTACTTCGGTCTTCTTGCCTAACCTGGCAGAGCCTCTGTCGGAGACTTATGTCTTTTTGGTTACTCGGCTACTCGGCAGAGCTTCTTTTGGTGTCGATACTTAGTCTATTTTTCCAATACTTCTATTTATCATAAAGATTGGAGCTAACAATCTCCCTTAAGTATTGAAAAATAAAAATTTGAAACATGCAAGGTTTTGTAGACTAAGAACACGACAGGAGGTATTTCACCTATGTTGATAATTTTCTTTCATAAAAGATGTGCCATAGACACTTACATTTGATTACATGATGAAAGTAAAAGTAACAGAGGTTGGTAGAGGATATCAGACTTTGGCGTCTTTGAAGTCGTTGAAACTTCTGTTGTCGAATCCTAATTCCTTAAGCTCGTGATAGAAGCTGATGCAGATGTTTCAGAAGTTGATTGTTGAATCGATGACTTCTATCAGTCTATCTGCATTAACCCGATCCATTTGCTCTGTTCATCTGTGCTCCACGAGGCTTGCTCTGAACTCTGTCAAAGTACTTGTTGCATACTTCTGACAGTCCATTTCTACAAATAGTCTTGTCTTCCCAGCAGGATCTTGATAGACTAACCCACCTCTTGGAGTTGTGATGATTGAGTTTGGTATGGCAGAGGATGGGCAGTCGTCTTCTGGTGGTCGGAGAGCGAGGTTTCTTACTACGAGATCTCATGCTAGTTGGAAGTTGACAAGGCTATATAGTAGAAGTTTCTCACGCATGGCTTTCCTTATTACCCTGTATGCCCTTCGATGTGCATCTGTTATGAAGTTTTCTTTTGTCCAGAGCAGAAGGTCGGGTAGGTCGTAGGGATTTAGATTTCTTAGATCAGCATCTGAGAATTGATTCAAGGTTCTGTTCTCCCTTTTGACCTTGTATATATTATAGGAAACCTTAGGTGTAGTTCTGGTTTGAGAAAACTTACAGTATATGACCTTTTCTATTTTTTCGATTGAGAAGACTTCGTGTTTTGGCTTGGGTTTTGTTCTTGTAAAGATGTTTTCGAGGTCAGCACGAAGTTCGGGATCTTGGACCATTGGTGGCATTGGATCTCTGGCAGTTCTGTTGTAGAGATATCTGTACACCAATTCTTCCATTTGAGGTGGAGGTGCACCAACTGGAGGCGTGGGTCTGCGCAGAGCATCCATTTTCTTCTTAATTTCTTCCACTCAATCCTCTGTGAGTTTTTTCTTTGGATCCTGAACAGGTATGTTTGACAGAGGGGTGTCACCTAAAGCCCAGTCTTCTTCTTCTGGTTTTGGTGTAACATAAGCATCGAAGGATATTTTCATGAGTTTCTCTGTTGGTTGATGCTTATGTTTCTTCTTCTTAGATTCCTCTATCATTATCCCCTTGCCTTTGTCTTTTGCCTTCGGCTGAAGATCTTCTTGTAGAGATGGGGTTGCCTCTGTGGGATTTGTCTTTTGGATTTCTGAGGGTGCCTCTGTAGTTTTGAGGGTTGTCTCTGTAGGTTTTGGCACTTGTGTTTCTGAGGATTTGGTTGGTGATGTGGGTTTTGTTGGTGAGGCTTTTGTGGTTTTGCTCAGATGTTTTTTTTGTGAGCAATGGTCTTGGTTCTTGTTTTGGGTATGGGAGATAGAGGTTTTATTGTTGCAGCTTTTGGTGTTTGAGAGGGGAGTTCTTTTGGTGATTTTGGTTTTGGTGATTTGGATGGTTGATCTTCTTCGGAGGATGATAGAATTTGGAATTCTTCATAGGTTGGGACATCTGCTCCGAATACAGAGGTTGTTTCCACAGAGGTGGGTGTTGCCTCTGTGGTTTCTGTTGTTGATCTTGGTTGGTTTCAGGTATTTGGGTTGCGATTGGGGTTTCTTCAGAGGGTATTTCCACAGAGGTGGTTGTTGCCACTGTGGTCTGTTGTTGGTTTCCTCCTTGGGTTTGAGTTGGGGGAATTTGGTTTAGGGGTTCTGCTGATAATGGTGGTTCTGGTAGACCTCTGTTTGCAGCTTCTTCTCTTTGTTTCTCCCCCTCGGGATGATTTGATGAATCGCCAGAGTCATCATCAGAGTCATCCTGACCCTTATCTTTTGTACCCTCTGCTCTGCATGAAGCTTCACATTTCTTTGGTGGAGTAGCACCTGCGGCTATCATTTTTGCACAAGCATCATCACAGAGACCAAGAAGAGTTCCGAGCTCTGCCTCTGTGTTGAAGCGCATTCTGCCGACGCTCGTCTAAAAGTCCTTAACATAGTTGTGACTGGCGATTGTAAATGCCTTGATGAAGTCGGTCATCTGGTCGAGGATCCCCCGCCCGAGCTCTATAAGCTGTACTCTTGTCATATAGTCGGAAGGCTTTATGGCTTGAGTTTCGCGGGTTGCGTGCTCTTAGACTTGTTGTAAGGCCTTCTTTAGATCTTCTGGAGTAAGGCCCTTAGAAGTTGAGGATTGCTCTCTCTTCAGCTTTTCAAGCAGATCGTTGACAGAGCTTTGAAAGGCAGAGGTAGTATATTTTTCGAAGTCTGCAGCAGCAGAAGTGGCAGAGGTATCAGCAGTTGTTCTCATCTGGGCTAAGGCATTTTGCACCTCTGTGGACAGGTTATCCATTTTGGTGTTCAGGTTTGTGAGTGCCTGGATGTTGTATCTGCAAAAGAATTAAAAGAGCTTTTCAATACTTTTAATGTATCGTCCACAGAGGTTACAAGGGTTTGGAACTCTTCCCTTGATACATGTGGACTTGGTGTAACCTCTGGGGGAACACATTCGTCCCCAGAGTGAGTTCTTGTTCCTGGAACACCTTCTTTCGTCCCCGTATTAATGTTGAGGACGGATAGATTTCCCTCTAATCCTTGAGCAGAGGCTTTATCAACTGCAGACTCTATAGAGGTTCTGAGAAGGACATTGTCTTGATCCACTCTAGAGGTGGGTACAAGAGTATCCTTTTGTTGACTCAGAGACTTGTCTAGAGTCTCTCCGTCTTTGTGCACTCTTGTCACACCCCGCTAAAGCGGAAATACGGGATGTCATAGCTAAAGATTTCATTGCCTAAGGTAGAAGACAACACACAATCGTCATAGCATAAAAAGCTTAAAAAAGATACATCTTGTTCCAAAAATATAAAATTTTTCCAAAACATAATTTGACATGATAAGGAAAGACGTGTTGAATGCAGCTACTTGAGGTGCCTTCTAAAGTTCCAATCTTACTTTCTATTTCCTGAAAAGCATGTAAATGAGCGGGTCAACTATAAAATAGTTGGTGAGATCACAGGTTTAATGAGTACAACACGGTTTGTCATCGAAATAGTTTATAAACCACACAAGTGGATAAGTCAACCGGTTATAGAAAACAGTTTTAATCCGCACAAGTGGGTAAATCAAAATAGTTTAAATCCGCACAAGTGGGTAAGTTAAAATAGTTTAAATCCGCACAAGGGATAATCAAAATAGTTTAAATCCGCACATGTGGATTTTGTAAAGTAATTTAAATCCGCATAAGTGGGTAAATCAAAGCAGTTGAAATCCGTACAAATGGATAAAATAACCGGTCGTAAAATAGTTTTAAATCCGCACAAGTGGATAAAGAATTAATTTGTCAGCATGCGCAAGGTACAGTATTGTATGCAATTACATGTTAAAGTAATGAGCCACTACCCAAACCTACTGACTGTATCACGCCCCGTATGTCCTACCTCACCGGTGGGTATCATTCCACATGGGTAAGACCAATTAGACACATGTTCAGTCCTACCTCAGCGGTGGGTATCATTCCACATGGGTAAGACCATTTAGACACATGTTCGGTTCTACCTCAGCGGTGGGTATCATTCCACATGGGTAAAACCATTTAAACACATGTTCGGTTCTACCACAGCGGTGGGTATCATTCCACATGGGTAAAACCATTTAACGTTATATTCAGTCCTACCTCAGCGGTGGGTATCATCCCACATGGGTAAGACCATTTAGACATATATTCAGTTCTACCTCAGCGGTGGGTATCATTCCACATGGGTAAAACCATTTAACGTTATACATAATATATCAAGCGGCTCGCAAAATGAGCTAATGGGTAATGTAAAATCACCGGGGGACTTAATAGCAAAACTCAGAATCAACTAACATAAGCATACATTCCATAGCGCATAAGTATACGGAGAAAATATTCGGTATTTTAAATAATCAGTGAAATCGATGCGTAATAGAATCGGTGCGTAAAATAATTGTAGTAACCACATGCTTTTCACCCCAAATATGTAAAACATTGAAAAAGGGGCTGTGAACTCACATGATAAGCGATAGAATCCGGGAATCTCCCACAAGTACTTCGAGATGAACCTACTTCAAACCTATGAACGTAAGGTCACTAGTGAGTTTCCAATCTCGAAGGTTCGGTACTAACTATCCAAATCGTCATAAAATGCCTTGTTGTGTTTTAATATTATAATGTAATGAGTTTATACATTGTTCTTGTTAGATTAGAGTTTCCGCAATTTCGTCACAATAAATGACGAAAAGGGTTTTAACGAACGTAAACATATATATATATATATATATAGTACATATATATAAACCAAAATTTTATCGTAAGAACGATAAAATTGAAGAGTTTCAAATGTAAATACAAGTATTTAAGTGCATAAATATATATGTATAGTATATATTTATATTCCACGATTTCATCATAAAATGTTGAATTGAGATCAAGAATATATAAAATGCATAAACATATATAAATATATTATATATATGTACCTTCCACAATTTCATCATAAAATGATGAAAAGGGATAAAGGATAAATAAAATGCATAAATATAAGTAAATATACATATATATTCCACTATTTCATCATAAAATGATGAAATGGGATTAGAAGTTAGTCCTTAATAATAATAATAATTTGTCCTTTTCTATCCAGAATTTGATGTCACTTTGTGTCCAACTTTGGGTAACTTCCAGGTATAATTTGGTCATGAAATTTTATGTCCAGGTAGTTCAATGAGTTAGGAAACTTTTGGCATAAGTTTCATAATTTTTGGAAGAGTCTAAGTACATGAATTAATATATGACGTAAAACTCGATAGAAGACTTTTCTGTTTGTGCACGGATTTTGTGAGGACTGTTTGGTCAATAAAGACCATAGTGATTTGCTCCCATTTCTACTGGGGAATCTCCGGTTGTTGCAGCAAACCGAATGGTTTTTAGTATTAAGGTTTGACCTTTGAGCAAGTCAAACATTTCCCTATGTACAAAGCAAGGTCTTTCTTCATCCCTGACCACCAATAATATTCCCTTAATCCTTATACATCTTATCCATACCAGGATGAATCAATATCGAGACTTGTGGGTTTCATCCAGAACCGTCTCTCGTATGTTGTTATCTTTTGGAATCCAAACTCTGTCCTTGAAGTAACGCACTCCATCAACCTTAGTTTTAAATCTAGTCTTTAAATCATGAAGGGTCTCGTCCTTCAAGTTTTCCGTTTTCATTGTATGAACCTGAGCTTTTGAATTCGAGTCTTTAAACTAGTTTGTACCAGCGCTCCCAATGCTCGTACTCGTGAAGTTTTCACCCTTTCCTTTCTACTCAGGGCATCGGCTACCACTTTGGCCTTACCTGGGTGGTAACGTATCTCATAATTGTAAACGCTGAGTAATTCCACCCATCTTCTTTGCCTTATATTGAGCATTTCCCGGTCTAGGATGTGCTGAAGACTCTTATGGTCTATGAAAATAGTGCACTTAGTGTCATATAGATAATGTCTCCATATCTTAAGACCGAATACCACCGCTCCGAATTCCAAGTCGTGCGTGGTATAGTTCATCTTATGAACTTTTAATTGTCTCGAGGCGTATGCTATCACCTTATCATTTTGCATCAACACACAACCTAATCCTTGATGTGATGCGTCACAATACACCACAAAGTTATCGGTTCCCTCCGATAACGCTAGAATCGGTGTATTGCACAGCTTTTTCTTCAATAGCTCGAACGCCTCCTTTTGCGGTTCTCCCCAAATAAATTTCCTATCCTTTTGGGTCAATGCTGTGAGTGGTTTAGAAATTTTTTAGAAGTTCTCGATAAATCGCCTATAATAACCAGCCAAACCCAGAAATTGACAATTTCTGTTGGGATCTTTGGAGCTTCCCATTTCTTAACGGTACTTTTAGCCGGGTCCACGTTTAATTCCTTTCTCTCCAATTACGTGACCAATAAAGTGTACTCTCTAATCCAAAATTCGCACTTTGAGAATTTGGCGTACGGTTTATGTTCCTTAAGAAGTTCTAATATTAATCTTAAATGCTGCTCGTGATCATCCTTACTTCGAGAGTAGATCAAAATGTCATCTATAAACACGATCACAAACTTGCCAAGGTATGGTCTAAATACTCTATTCATCATGTCCCTAAACACAGCTGGCGCGTTTGTCAATCCGAATGGCATGACTAAAAACTCGTAGAGTCCATATCATGTCCTAAAAGATGTCTTAGGAATGTCCTCCTCACGGACTCTTAATTGGTGATAACTTGATCGAAGATCAATCTTGGAGACATAGGTTGTACCTTGCAATTGGTCGAACAAATCATCTGTTCGAGGAAGAGGATATCGATTCTTGATCGTCAACTTATTCAGATCCCTATAATCGATGCTCATTCGAAACGATCCATCCTTTTTCTTGACGAAGAGAATCGGGGCTCCCCAGGGTGATGAACTTGGTCGAATGAATCCCTTATCTAGAACTTCTTGAAGTTGACTTGACAACTTTTGCATGTCGGCAGGTGCTAAGTGGTATGGTGCCTTAGCTACAGGTGCTGTTCTAGGTATGAGGTCAATCTAAAATTCCATTTGTCTAAACGGGGAAAGTCCAGGCAAATCGTTAGAGAACACCTCCGGGTGATCTGTCACCACAGGAATGTCTGGGATTCGCCTTTCCTCGGACTTTCTCTCGATTACTTGTGCCAAAAATACGACGCACTTCTTTCTCAAATACTTATGGACCTTCATACAAGACACTATCTTCAGGCTTTTCCCAGTTCTATCTCCTTGAACAACAAGGGTTTTTCCGCCTTGTAAGGGTAACCTGGTAATCTTTTCGAAACAACTAACCTCTGCTCGGTTCCTAGATAACCAATCTATGCCTATTACTACGTCAAAACTCCCCAACTCAATAGGAATAAGATTAGATCTAAAAAGCTTATCAGCTAAGTTCAAGGTACAGCCTAAGATTACATCCTTAGCCTCTAATTCATGACCATTAACATCCTCAATAATACAAGCATCTGACATTCTCTTAGATTCCAAGTTAATTAGTGGCCTAAATTCCAATGAAACAAAACGTCTATCCGCTCCAGTGTTAAACAATACTGATGCATGGTGGTTGTTTAGGAGAACATACCTGTCACCACATTAGGGTCACGACGTGCTTCGTTAGCTCCAATGACAAATATCTGTCCTCGAACCTGGCCTTCTTGATTTCCCTGATTTGTTTGCCTAGCATGATTCCCACTATTGCTATTGCTTAGCCTTTTACCTAATTCCGAGCACTTATTCCGGAAGTGATCCCGACTTCCGCACTTGAAACATACCCTTTTCCCATCAATGACACTCCTTTCCATCCAACAGTACTTAGTGAAATGACTCGCTCACTTATAATTGCCACAACTTTACAGGCTCCTTCATGATAGTGGTTACATTTGCTACACCTTGGGTGTGGACCATTAAACTGCCTAGAGTCCTAATCCTTTATTCTGAAAATTTTCACTACCTTCCTATCCGTGCTCCAGATAACATCAAGATAGAAATCCATTCCTATTTTTAGATAATACCGCTAACACAAAATTTTGATGTTCGTCAACCATCAATACCGTAGTTTTTAAATCTGATACCACCAAATACTAGAATTTACTTAAAATACATAGTTCTTAATAACTTCAAGAAAATACTTTTCCTTTGAACAAAAAGTTTTATCAAAAGCTGCCACTATCAACTATCTTAATCAAGACCATCTCTAATACACAACTATCAAGATCATCAACACAAGCATAGCTAGCACTACTCCTCTAATCACGCATGTGAGCTCCGCCCTCAACGCGGTCTGCCTAGCCGTCCTAGCGCTTTCCAAAGCCTGGGTTGAATTGTGGGAGAATTGATGTACTAGTTCTACTAGTTCTGTTAAGACCTGGCCTTGATGAGTTACCCTTACATGGCAACCATGCAACTCGATTGTCATCGCTCTTATGTGTTGATCTTCTGCCCAAGTCATATCGGTCACTCGTCCGATTGGCACCGTGGTGATCACACGTGGCAGATCTGGTACCTCCGGACGCTCCGTCCTAACCATCCCCCGTCTAGGAATTTGGGACGTTCCTCCTCGTCGTTTGCCCAACGCGAGGCCCTCCTAGGTGTGGTTGTAAAAATATTCCCGGAGTGGGTCGTGGTAGTACTAGGGTCGGTGACACTCTTAGTTCGTCGTAGGGGTTTTATTCACTTGACACTTCTTCTTCCGACTCCGTGCTACTAGAATTTTCATCTTCCCGGATGTCGAGTGGGTTGTCCTGAGGTTGACCAGTGACGTGATTCGACACATCGGTCGAGTAAGAATTGGGAGTGTAGGATAGTGACGATGACGACATAGTGGAACTGAAGCAAAAGTGTGCTTAGCAACTAATCACATAAGTGATATGTCTATCCTATGCAATGTCTACGCTCTAAGCATGCTCCTAGAGAGTGCAAGTAAAAATCGACATACTCCTACAATAACCATTTCTAGTCTCGCATTAACCTTCCTTAACCAAACATAGGTGATCAGGCTATGTTTAATTAAAGTCTGTTAATGCCATTCTAGACTTAGTTATACTAGTAGTAGGTTCAGTTGTTTTCATGTCAGTTTTGGACTTTTGGTTATAGTTTGGTTTTTCCAAAGAAAGACCGGTATTCTCTATAACCTTCGGCTCTGATACCAAATCTGTCACACCCCGCTAAAGCGGAAATACGGGATGTCACAGCTAAAGATTTCATTGCGTAAGGTAGAAGACAACACACAATCGTCATAGCATAAAAATTTTACAAAAGATACATCTTGTTCCAAAAATATAAAATTTGTCCAAAACATAATTTGACATGATAAGGAAAGACGTGTTGAATGCAGCTACTTGAGGTTCCTTCTAAAGTTCCAATCTTACTTGCTATTTCCTGAAAAGCATGTAAATGAGAGGGTCAACTATAAAATAGTTGGTGAGATCACAGGTTTAATGAGTACAACACGGTTTGTCATCGAAATAGTTTATAAACGACACAAGTGGATAAGTCAACCGGTTATAGAAAACATTTTTAATCCGCACAAGTGGGTAAGTCCAAATAGTTTAAATCCGCACAAGTGGGTAAGTCAAAATAGTTTAAATCCGCACAAGGGATAATCAAAATAGTTTAAATCTCCACAAGTGGATTTTGTAAGGTGATTTAAATCCGCATAAGTGGGTAAATCAAAGCAGTTGAAATCCGTACAAATGGATAAAATAAACGGTCGTAAAATAGTTTTAAATCCGCACAAGTGGATAAAGAATTAATTTGTCAGCATGCGCAAGGTACTCTATTGTATGCAATTACATGTTAAAGTAATGAGCCACTACCCAAACGTACTGACTGTATCACGCCCCGTACGTCCTACCTCAGCGGTGGGTATCATTCCACATGGGTAAGACCAATTAGACACATGTTCAGTCCTACCTCAGCGGTGGGTATCATTCCACATGGGTAAGACCATTTAGACACATGTTCGGTTCTACCTCAGCGGTGGGTATCATTCCACATGGGTAAAACCATTTAGACACATGTTCGGTTCTACCTCAGCGGTGGGTATCATTCCACATGGGTAAAACCATTTAAACACATGTTCGGTTCTACCTCAGCGGTGGGTATCATTCCACATGGGTAAAACCATTTAACGTTATATTCAGTCCTACCTCAGCGGTGGGTATCATTCCACATGGGTAAGACCATTTAGACATATATTCAGTTCTACCTCAGCGGTGGGTATCATTCCACATGGGTAAAACCATTTAACGTTATCCATAATATATCAAGCGGCTCGCAAAATGAGCTAATGGGTAATGTAAAATCACCGGGGACTTAATAGCAAAACTCAGAATCAACTAACATAAGCATACATACCATAGCGCATAAGTATACGGAGAAAATATTCGGTATTTTAAATAAACAGTGAAATCGATGCGTAATAGAATCGGTGCGTAAAATAATTGTAGTAACGACATTGTTTTCACCCCAAATATGTAAAACATTGAAAAAGGGGTTGTGAACTGACATGATAAGCGATAGAATCCGGGAATCTCCCACAAGTACTTCGAGATGATCCTACTTCAAACCTATGAACGTAAGGTCACTAGTGAGTTTCCAATCTCGAAGGTTCGGTACTAACTATCCAAATCGTCATAAAATGCCTTGTTGTGTTTTAATATTATAATGTAATGAATTTATACATTGTTCTTGTTAGATTAGAGTTTCCGCAATTTCGTCACAATAAATGACGAAAAGGGTTTTAAAGAACGTAAACATATATATAGTACATATATATATAAACCAAAATTTTATCGTAAGAACGATAAAATTGAAGAGTTTCAAATGTAAAGACAAGTATTTAAGTGCATAAATATATAGGTATAGTATATATTTATATTCCACGATTTCATCATAAAATGATGAAATGGGATCAACAATATATAAAATGCATAAACATATATAAATATATTATATATATGTACCTTCCACAATTTCATCATAAAATGATGAAAAGGGATAAAGGATAAATAATGTGCATAAATAAAATGCATAAATATAAGTAAATATGCATATATATTCCACTATTTCATCATAAAATGATGAAATGGGATTATAAGTTAGTCCTTAATAATAATAATAATTTGTCCTTTGCTGTCCAGAAATTGATGTCACTTTGTTTCCAACTTTGGGTAACTTCCAGGTATAATTTGGTCATGAAAATTTAAATCCACGTAGATCAATGAGTTAGGAAACTTTTGGCATAAGTTTCATAATTTTTGGAAGAGTCTAAGTACATGAAATAATATACGACGTAAAACTCGACAGAAGACTTTGCTGTTTGTGCACGGATTTTGTGAGGACTGTTTGGTCAATAAATTGTTTGAGTTATTGAGTGAAACCACTTGGGTTTGAATCTTAACACATAAAAATGATTTTCAGAAAACGAATCACTTCATTTGGAGTTATATTGAGTGAGATATGACCCTTTGAAGTGGGGTGTGAAATTTGGCAGCAATCTATCAAAACCACACTTTGTGCATGTTCTCACATGTTGACTTATTAACCAAAAACATTTATTCCTTTGCATGCACAATCCGATTTGACCCTCTTCCATACACTTATTTTCAGTTCCCAAAACACATTTTTGATACATTTAAAATACATGCAAGTTACCTATCAACTCAACTTTTATAAATTCTTGTAAAAGACTCATTTTAGAAAAGGTTGATGTTCTTGCCAAGAATATCAACATGCAACTTAAAATTGTGCATCTTTAGCTCATGCATGTTTGTTTAAGTATGTTTTTAGTGGGTTTCAAAGACTTATTCATAAAACTCTTGAATAAAAGATGATGGATTTCTCAAGAAAACTACATGCATGTGTTTAAAATGTTCATCTTTGGTCTTAACTTAGGTTTGATTTTGGATTCACCATCTTTCTACTAACAAAAATATGTTATGATGGTAAATCTACAAACATTAAGACATAGTAAAGATGGTTTTTAAAAATATAAAGAAAGTGTAGAAAAGATGAAGAACATTCATAAAATGCAAGAAAGTTTAAAAAGATTTAAAGGAGTGTGTGTGGATTTCACCCAACACACTTGTTTTTACCTTTGATTATCTTGAACTTTTGAAGAAATACGATTTTGGGGCTGGAGTTGGGATGAAAATGGATGAAGATTTGAAGATCTTGATGAAGATGAAGATGAATATTTGAAGATGGAGAGAGAAAGAATTGCAAGTATTCTTTTAGTGAGAGAGTGAGATGAGACAATGAATGAGAATGAGATGTTAGTTGCTACATATGGAGTAGAGAGGGGGGGGGGGGGGGGGGGGGGTTTCTCAAGGTGGGGGGGGGGGGGGTGATAAAAATAAATTGTCAAATCTTGTCTTTTTGATTAAAATTTAAAATACAAGTATTTTCTTAATAATTAAAATACAAAGTAATTATATATAAAATAAAGTGTTTATATATAATATGATTGAAATACATAAATTATCAACTACATAAATATTTGTAGTATAAATGTAGGTTAAATTGGCATTTTATGAGATTTATGGATAATTTTCCTAATTCAAGGATTCCTTAGGCAAAAATTTCTCGAATTTTCCTACCGTACCGCGTTTACTGCTAAAATTGCACTGTGTGAACTATGGCATGAGAAAATGAGGTATCCAGTGTAGTTCTAACCTGAGGTGTAAATTTGACAGTTGTCACAGTCTCCCCCGGTTAAAAGAATTTCGTCCCGAAATTCAAGTGTTACTAGCTTTAACAGGTTTGCTAGCAAGGAGATGAGGATACTTATGTATTGTGTAATCCTCTGTTAGTTTGGCGATTGTGGTCTGGGGCGATGGACCACGAACTAAGGGTAAGTCCTTTTGAGAGGACTCCCCTGGAATGGTTTCCCCAGCTAAGATTGGCACAGAGGTAGAAAGAGTTACCTCTGCCCGGTCAGTTTGGGTTGGGGTCGAGCCGTCCTGCTCTTGTTCAATATTACCTTCTGCCACTAGACTGGCGGTAATAGATATGTGGGTTGCACTGGGATTTGGTTGGGGTTGTGTGCCTCTACTAATCTAGGCATCTTTTCTTGCTTCTGCTTCTTTGGAGCATCCAAGCACTTCTTCTCCATCTATGGTCTCAACCTCTGTTGCTACCCTATGGCTTGGTGCTTCTACCCTGACTTCTGGGCTTTTTCCTAGGTCATCATAGCAAGAATGAGTCCCAATTAGTTGCATGATATTTGGATGATAAAGACCTTTTCTTATTTGGTCTGCTTCCTCTTCATCAGTATCAACCTCTGAGACTTCTACCCTAGTACCTCTAATTTCAACCATCTCCTCTGTTGGATCTCTTAACATGGTGTCCATCTGATGGTCTTCTGCAGCTACCTCTTCTTCTGGGCTTGCCCTTTGCACATCAAATCCGGGTTGAGTGAAGGGGTTCTGTAGTACTTCTGAAGTTTTAGACTGATTATTCTGTGGGGTTTGGTCATCATCATCCAAGTCAGAAGAGATTCTGAAGTCTGGTGCTTCTGTTGAATGATGAGATAGAGCTTCTACAGTCCATCCAGAGGGGTCCAAAGAGTATGCAATCCCGGGTTGTTGGAGGAAGAGAGAAAAATCACCCTGATCTTCTGCATAGTTGATGGGTGAAGGGGATTGCAGAGGTTTCTCATTGGTTTCTTCTACCATTTCTGCATCCTCTGCAATGGTCCGCAGAGGGGTGTGAGGTTTCTTGGTCTTCTTCTTGCTCTTTTTCCTTTTTGGCTTTGGGGCACCCTCCTCTGAAGACTTATGTTTTCTTTTCTTCTTTTCTTTTGGAGGAGGGGGTTGTGCAGATGATCCAACCTCTATTGCATGAGGAGGGGATAGTTGAGCAGCAGAGGTAGAGGTGCCCTATGTAGTTTTCTTATGTGTTTTCTTCTTCTTCTTCTTCTTCTTAGGAGTGGTGGCAGGGGTTTTGCTCTTTGAAGGGGAGAGAATCGCTTCCCTCTGAGCTTGAAAGTTGGCCTGTACAAGCTGATGTTTGGCCAAAGCTGCAGGCCATTGTTCATCTGACATCCTATCTACAACCCTAGTTCCTAATGTGGCTCCTAGACGCGGGGGTGTCAAAGGACTCGGTTCTGCAATCCTTTAATCGCGTATGTATTCTAACTTAAGGGTTTTGTCTGTAGCGTATCCGAGAAGTTTCTTTGGCAGAGGTATGCAGAAAGGGTATTCATCTTCGTGCTCTGTTGGGGTGTTTTTGTTTAGGGGGTACATTCTGGCCGTTGGACCCTCCATTGGCCATTTTTGTAGACGTAGCAGAAGCTCTAGCAGGACACCCAGAATTCTTTGATATTGCAGAGGAGGTAGAGTTTCGGGCTTTCGTCCTTTGGCCTTCTGAGAGGAGATCCTTCTGTCAATGGTGTTGACCATTTCTTGCATCATGATGGTGGAGTAGTCCAGAGGTAGATCATAATATACCCCGTACATTATGGTCAAGATTTGGTGTGAAATTTGGTCTGGACTACCCACCTTCCCTGTTAAGCACCGATTTAGGATTGAGAAGAGCGTATTCCACAGAGGAGGAAGGCGATTTCTTCTGAAATCATTTCTTTTTCTTAGGGTGGTGTTGTACCCTAACATTTCAACAAAACGGCAGAGCTCTTCGTCTGTTGGTTCCTCTGCGTATGCCTTTATCCCTAGTAGTCCTCTGGTGGGTAGGTTGAACTCCAGTGAGAACATGGTTTTGTTGAATTTGAGTTCGAGGTGCTCGTATTTGTCTGGTTTGGAGATGTAGCCCTTGATTTGTCTATCTGCTGCTTTGCCAGAATTGATTGAGATATCTGGCAGGGATTTTATTGACAGTTTTGGATAACAGGGGGTAAAGGTAATGGTTTTCCAAAATGTGAAGCAGTATGGCGTGTGCTTCCCCAAAAGCCGTTTTTGAGGGAACCAAATAGTAGTTGTTTGGTTTCAAAGGAAGAACACGTTCAAAGTGTTCATGGGCAATGAAGTTTTGAACATGGGTGGTCGGAACAAAATCTGCTTCATCGTCGGAGTGGTCTTGTTCTATGATTCTGGCGATTTCTTGGTTTTCTGAGTTCTCAGAATGAGATGGGGAGTTTACCGGAGCGTTGGAGGTGGAAGCCATTGGTTTAATCTTGAAGAAAGAGAGTAAAATATGGGAGTTGCAGGTTTTTGCAAGGTTCGCCGGAGAAGATGAAGAGAATTAGTTCGTAAACGTTTAGAGGTTGTGGTAAGTTTGGTTTTATACTGAAGAGATGGTAGAATCTGAAAGGGTAAATATTTGAAAGTGAATAAAATTTGGGATCCGTAATTGAGTGCATACGGCTGGTTCAACTTTCCAGGAGAACGTGTGCCACATACGTCCAATCAAAATATGCCATGCCATTTATGTCAGAGCACAATTAGATGGCGTGTGCGGCCCATTAATGCTTGGCACGTGAGCTTTTCTATTTTCAGAAGACTGTCACTCACAGTAGATAACTCGTTCTTTTACAGAATATCCATAAAAGGCTAAGTGTCAGATTCAACAGAGGCTCTGTGGTGGAGTGAGCTCTGTGATCTGAACCTTGTCTTTTTGTCTCTTCTGATGCTTGTACCTTTACCGGAAACGTTTGAAAGATCATTGGAGAGGATCGATAGATCTTTAGTACAAAGTTTTCATTCACAGAGGCTTTGAGGCTCTGTCGAGGCCAGCAGAGGCTCTAAGAGTGAAAATTTATCATAACTAAAAATTTAGAGAACTTTTTGATCATCCAAAGTTTTCATTGTGTTAAACACTGTTTTTATGACATATTTGGAAATTTGTGTCCTGAAAAACTATTTTGGAAATTGATTTTGTTCGAGACACACTCTTAGAGTGTCTAGTTTGGGCGACATAGACTCTTTGGTTGAGTGAGCTCTTTGCCCATAAGACTATCTTCCAGTATCCTTGTGTGTGCATTTGTACGTACAAATCCTTAAAGAAGACATTTAAGTTTGATCGACATAATTTCCGTATGAAATTTGCAGTTCTAGAGGATCCGGCTTACAGAGGCTATGTTGAGCTCAGCAGAAGCTCTATGACCTTAAATTTCCCATAACGGAAGGCTCGAAAATATTTATGATCATTTCTTGTTTGAAATGTCTTAAACATTGTTTATAGGACGTATTTTGAAATTTGTGTCCTAGAAAATTGTTTTCAAAAAGGATTTGTACGAGTTACTCACTTTTGGTTCTTCTTTGTTCGGTAAAAACACCTGACTTCTGTGGATATGGTTGATCATATATTTTCTTTGGCTCCCCCTTGAATGATCAACCTCTGTAGATCAGTTCAAGATCTCCTACTGCTCCCCCTTGACCTATGCTTGGATCAAATTGGATAAGTTGTGCACAGAACATAGGTCAAAGTTATCAGAGGTTCTGTGGAGATTGTCATACTCTGAGCAATCCCACAGAAGCTCTGATACCAAACTTTTGGTGATTGAGATTTTACATACAGAAGACTTTAAATATATACATATTTACAAGAAGATCAAATCGTACTTACATAGGGTTTAACTCAAGTTAATCATTCCCAACTTACCTACCAAGAAAAGGAATATTTTCTCATTTAATGCCTTGGTGAATAAGTCTGCAAGCTGGTATTCAGTGGGCACAAAGTGCATTTCGATTGTGCCAAATTCAACATGATGTTTCAGAAAGTGATAACGAATATCGATATGCTTTGTTTTTTAGTGTTGTACTGGATTGGCAGAGATTGCTATGGCACTTTTGGAATCACAGAAGATGGGAATTTTGTATATGTTGTACCCATAGTCCTTGAGCTGAGTTTTCATCCACAGAACTTGAGAGCAACAGCTAGCAGCAGCAACATATTCCGCTTCTGCTGTAGATGTAGACACACAGGTCTGCTTCTTCGAAGTCCATCTCACTAGATTACCTCCCAGGAATTGACAACTCCCAGAGGTGCTCTTTCGATCAAGCTTGCATCCTCCATAATCCGAATCTGTGTATGCCTTAAGACCAAAACTAGAGTTCTTCGGATACCAGAGTCCAAGATTTTTGGTCCCTTTGAGGTATCTGATGATTCTCTTTACAACAATATAGTGGGATTCCTTTTGGTTAGCTTGATATCTTGCACAGAGGCATGTGGCATACTTTATATCAGGTCTACTTGCGGTTAAGTATAAAAGAGACCCAATCATACCTCTGTAGAGCTTGCACTCTATAGATGTGCCATTTGTATCTGAGAATAATTTATTTCCAGTGGCCATTGGGGTCTTCATTACAGAGGCATCAGAGAGACTGTATTTTGAAAGTATGTCAGAGACATATTTTGCTTGATTTATAAAAATTCCCTCTGATGATTGTTTTACTTGGAGTCCGAGGAAGAAAGTTAATTCTCCCATCATACTCATTTCAAACTCACTCTGCATGAGTCGTTCGAAATCTTTGCACTGTTGTGCATTTGTAGACCCGAAAATAAGGTCATCCACATAAATCTGTACAAGCAGAATCTAATCACCTTTTCTTTTGTAAAACAAAGTAGTATCGGTTGTACCTCTTTCGTAATTGTTATCGAGAAGAAAGGTTGAAAGTCTTTCGTACCATGCTTTTGGAGCCTGTTTCAGTCCATACAGAGCTTTGTCAAGGTAATACACGTATTTTGGGTACTTGGAGCTTTCAAACCCTGATGGCTGCTGGACATAGGCTTCTTCTTGGATTTCGCCATTTAGAAAGGCCGATTTTACATCCATTTGAAATACCTTGAAACCTCTGTGAGCTGCAAAGGCTAAAAATATTCTTATAGCCTCGAGCCGTGCGACAGGGGCAAAAGTTTCATCGTAATCAATGCCTTTTTCTTGGCGATATCCCTTGGCCACCAATCTTGCTTTGTTTCTAATGACCACCCCATCCTCGTCCTTCTTGTTTTTGAAGACCCATTTTGTCCCTATTGCTTGTTTCCCTCGTGGCAGAGGTACTAGGGTCCATACCTTGTTTCTCTCAAACTGTAGAAGCTTATCTTGCATAGCATCTACCCAGTTTGGATCATCTAGGGCTTCAGAGATTCTTTTTGGCTCGATGACACTGATAAAATTTGTAAAGAAATAAAAATTAGCAGTGGCTGATCTTGTTTTCACCTTTTCAGAAGGATCACCGATTATAAGGTTTGGAGGATTGCTTTTCGTCCACTGTGTTGTTCTTGGAAGATGGTCATTTGAGTCATCAAGAATAACTTCTGAGGTTGCACACTGCGGTTCTGGTGCAACCTCTGTTGTTGATGGTTCTTCTGTGCTTATGCTTGGTTCTTCAGCTTGTTCCTCTGATGAAGTAGAGATTGAGTCTTCGTTTTCCTCTGGTATTGATTCCTCTGTAGTCGATGGAGTATGTATTTCAGGAGCCTCTGTGGTTGAGTCCTTGGTTGTGTTATCCTCAGCTTCTGTTCGTTCCCCCGCAGCATGTGCATCTGTATGATTCACAGAAGAGGATTAAGTATTTAATGGACCAGTTAGAGATATACCTGACGCGGTCTGGTTTGCAGAAGATGTTTCTCCAGAGGCTCTGATGGCTCCAACAGAGGGATCGATATCATCATGGAACATTTCTTTAAATAGAAGATTTAAGTCTTTTTCTCTTGTCTTTGAAATGCCAGAGGATTCCTTCTTTAGACCGAGTTCTGAACTGATTTGTTCAGAAGTCTTTTGAAAGGAATCGTCAAAAGATACATTGATGCTTTCTACGATGGATTAAGACTTCAGAAGGTACACTCTGTAAGCTTTTGAAGTTGCAGAGTATCCTATGAACTTTCCTTCATCTGCTTTCACCTCAAACTTTCCTCTTGCTTCTCTATCATTTAAGACAAAGCACTTGCATCCAAATACATGAAAGAATTTGATGTTTGGTCGCCTTTTGTTGATCAAATGATAAGGTGTCTTGATGTGCCTCTTTACAATGGTTGATCGATTTTGGGTGTAGCATGCGGTTGATACTGCTTCTGCCCAAAAAGACATTGGTAATCCACGTGCTGTCAGCATAGTTCTTGCAGCCTCCACAAGCGTGCGGTTCTTTCGTTCAACCACGCCATTTTGTTGCGGGGTGCGTGCAGCAGAGAAGTTATGTGATATGCCTTCTTCTGTGAGGTAAGTTTTAATGACAGAGTTTTTGAATTCTGTGTCATTGTCGCTTCTCAACTTTTGGATCCTGCACTCATATAGAACTTGGATTCTTTTCATTAAATTTATCAGAATGTTTGGAACATCTGATTTCTTTCTGACAAATTCAACCCATGTAAATCTTGAGTATTCATCGATCAAAACAAGTATATATTTCTTGCCACCCAGGCTCTGTGTAGCGATTGGACCGTAGAGGTCGACCTGAAGCATGTACAGAGGCCTAGTGCAAGATATATCAGTTTTGCCTTTATGGGAAGCTCTTTTGAGTTTTCCCATTTCGCAGGCAGAGCACAAATGATCTTTATTAAACTTGACATTTGTCAGACCTTTAACTAAATCAAGTTTAACAAGCTTATCTAGAGTATGAAAGGTTAAATGACAGAACCTGTTATGCCATAACCAGGCTTCTTCGCTTTTACAGGCAACAAGGCAGAGCTTGTCCTCCTTGTTCTTGGCACTGAAGTTCATGAGGTATAAATCACCTCTTCGTTTGGCTCGCAGAAGTTCGACTCCTGTGTCCTCACCTTGTAGAGAGCAGAATGTTCTTTTGAACATCACGTCGAAACCCGTATCGCAGAGTTGGCTAACACTGAGAAGATTATGTTTAAGGCCATCCACATATGCAACTTTGCATACGGATATGTTCTCCTTCTCGATGACTCCGTAGCCTTTAATGTACCCCTTTTTGTTGTCTCCAAAGGTCACAGATCCACCATCGTGTTTTTCTTTGTATGTAGATAGTAGACCTCTGTCGCCAGTCATGTTCCGCGAGCATCCGTAGTCTAGATACCAGATCGGCACATACTGCTTCTGTAAGATAATCAGAGAGTTTTAGGTACCCATATCCAAATGGGTCCAGCTTTGTTAGGGGTTTTCAAGTTTGCCTTAGCATTCTTGGACTTTGCTTTAGCTTCTGTTGAAGAAACATTTTGTTTCTTCTTACCCTTGAATTTTGCATTCTTGTTGGGTACAGAGAGTAAACAATGTGGATTTGTCAAGTGTTGGCTTAATTTATACATGAGATCAAAGCAATGACAATAATGAATGTGCGAAGATATTTGCTTGAACTTTTCATTAAAAACATTAAATGGGGGCACAGAGGCATTACATTCTATCATAACATTTGACTTCCTATTACAAGAAGACCTATGTAAGCTAGATTGTTGTTTGCAAAATCCTTTGTTGAGAGCAGCCTTCTGTGGACCCCTTCTGTGGTGAACTTCTGCAGGTTTCACTGTCACAGAAGAAAAAGATTTGTCATTTTTAGCCCATTTACCCTTCTGTTGCCATGTTAGTTTTTCTTTAATAGGCCTTAAGGATTTAAAAATCTTTGAACTTGTTGGATTTTGAGAGGACAGAGCCTTTTGTTGTTTAATTTTCTCAAGCTCAAGAGAGGTTTTGGCTTGTATACACATGTCCAAAAAGTATGGACAGATAGGAACTCTTGTGATTTTCTCCTTGGGAGGAATAGTTCTGTTAAGAACTCCAGAGGGTAGTTTAAAATCCTCTGTGTCACAAGGTCCTATCTCTGACTTAGAGTCAGTCTCAGATTCGTCAGAGGACGAATCATCCTCATATACAGAGGTTGAGTCACCTAATTCCCTTTCGACAGAGGCTGGACTTTCAGAGCATGTGTCATACACACTTTCTTCCTTTTCTAAGGGACTATCTTCTAAGTTAACAGAAGTATCTGATAAGGTTTCTTCAGAGAGATTTTGATCGACAGAAGGTGTATAGAAGTTTTCGAAAAAGTTGTATTTTCCGATTTCTATCAACCCTTTTTCATCTGAAACGTTAGGCTTGAACTCAGGAGCCTCTGCTGATAATTTCTTTTCATAGTTTATCATGCAGACAAAGGCAACCTGTGTCTGAATCTCGGGTTTACCACACTTGAAGATTCCTATCTTATCTTGAGTCTTCAGATATTTCTTAGGTTTGGATTCTCTTTTGACAGAGATTGAAGGTGACAAATCTGTGTTTTCAAACCACACATTTGTCATCTTCAGAGGTTTCCTTATGTGAGGTTCCCCAGAGACTTTTCGCCTTTTGCTAACAGAGAGTAGATTTGGAAAGCCAGGTTTTCTTGTACTTCTAGTGAGAAATAGAGATGACAGAGATTTGTTTCTTTTGTTTCCGGTGTATGGATCTATATCACAGAAGCCAATTCCCCGTCTCCCTATTTGTGTGTTAATTTTCTCGTATACCTTCTGTGCATCTTGGTATTTCTTAATTAAAAGATCTCTTCTGAGTAAATCTTGACAGAGGACTTCTCTTTCCTTTTGAAAATAATGTTTAAGAGCTAGAATATTCATTCTGTCGATCTCAACGTCCACTAGTTTTTTAGATTTTGTTTTTAATGCCGAGTTAAGTTCAGAAATATTTTCTTTCAAAGGATTTAGGTGTTTGTTCCAATTTGTTTCAATTTATTCCTTTTCTTGAAAGATTTTGGCCTTTTCTTGAGTGAGAAGTCTAGCTTCTCTCTCAAATAAGGTAAGCTTCTTTTGAATACTTTCGCAGGTCTTTTTAAGTTCTGTGTATTCAATGTTTAGTTTGAGCAAATCAGCTTCTGCTTGACTAGAGTTAGAGTCAGAAGTGGATACCTCACTATCGGAGTCGGATGAGCTGACCTCTGCCATTCCACAGAACAAGGCGTTTTTGTCGCCTTCATCAGATGATTCGTCTGACAGCCAGTTCTCCTGATTCACCATTAGTGACTTCTGAGCATAAAACTTCGCTTTCTTTTTGTTGTAAGCAGAGTCCCTCTGTGGGCGGTTGGATTTGCTCCTGCAGTCAGCGGCATAATGACCTGACTTGCCACAGTTAAAACATCCTTGGTAATGGGAACCGTTGCCAGCTCTGTCGTTCGACCTCTGTCGGTCACCACCTCTTTCAGTTCTGTGGAGTGTTGCCAACTTTATCGTCTGACCTCTGTCGGTCACCACCTCTGTCCGTCGACCTCTGTTGGTCGCTACTTCTGTCGTTCCTTTCATTTAACCCTTCTCTTCCTCGATCATCTCGTCCATAGCGTTCATTACCAGACTTCTTCTGGTAACCTCTGCTGAATTCCTTTGTCAAAAGGGCTAACGATTTAGCAATAGAGGCCATTGATGTTTCTTCTTCTTCCACCACCTCCTCGTCTTTACTATCAACGATCAAGATTTTCTTTTTCTTCTCCTTCTTTACCTCTGCAGCTCTCTCCTTTGGCTTCTCTCTAGCTTCTGTGGTCTTACCGACCAGTGCAAGAGGTGCACTGATTTGTGCTTTTGCTTGTGCGATTTGAGGCTCTTGGGCTGCCAATGTTCCTTAGAGATCTGACAGAGTCCAAGAGTCTAAGTCCTGATTTGTTTGCAGAGACATGGACAACTAGAGCCATTCTTCATTTAGGCTCTTTAGGAACATGACGTTGTTCTCGTTAGAAGTTATGTGAATCCCGAACTTCTTGCACTTGTTGATTAGAGAGTTAAACCGATCATATGTCATCTGCAGAGATTCGGTCGACAGAGCTTTGAATGCATAGTATTCATTTATGCATTGGGCTATGCGGTTCTTCTGAGTTTTGGCCCCACCCTCCCGTTGTTTTTCCAGTTCCTTCCACATATCGTATGCAGACTCACACACATCTAGGGATTGGAAAAGGTCATTGGGTATGGCCATTATCAGAATTCTCTTTGTTTCTGAGCAACCTCATATTTTGTCCAATCAGGTTCGGACCACTTATCCTTGGTCTTTGGTTTCTCGTATGCAGGAACCTCAGGAGTCTCACATGTGGCAGGAATACGTGGTACTGTGACCATGGGAACGTAAGGAGGATTGTTGATAAAGTTCATGAGTTCATTGTCAGTACCCTCGAAGAAGTGAATCATTCGTATCTTCCACTGAGGGTACTCATCTCTGAGTAGTATGGGTGGCTTGGTTAAGGAACCAGCAGTGAAGAAGTTGTTTGAATTTGTCATTTTGAGAGAGTGATAATTTTAGAAAATAGGGTAAGCTTTCTGAAAACTTTGAGCAGTGTACTAAAATGGAGATTTAACTGTAGTAACACGTTCTGTAAGTATACCAAAGTCGAACAGGTCGAGAGTGGCAGAAAAACAGAAGGAATGAAGAACGGGTTAATATCAGTCCAAGTTTCTACCAAAAATCATTGTAAGAGTGGATCACTTGATATAGAAAATCAAGGCAAGCTCTGATACCAATTGTTGGTTCCTGTTTTGCTTAACAATGATGATTTTATCGAATTAGTTCAAACAATATATAATGCGGAAGCGTTTTAACGAACTAACAGATATTATGAGGTAGAATAACACACAATATCAAATACCAGAAGTGTAAATAAGACAGATAAATAGCTCAATGATTCACTGTATTTGATATAATAAGAACACCAAGAACACCGAAAGGTTTGACAAGAAACTGCTCTAAAGGTGTGTGTGTTGTGTAAAAAGACTAATAGAAGAGTTCACATGAACCTTCTATTTAGGGGATGATGAGGGTTCGTCCTCATGCAGATCAAGATCTTCTTCGTCTTCTTCTTCTTCCTCAAATTCTTCTTCAGAATGGATAAGAACATCAACAGTTTCAAGTTCTTCATCGAGTTGCTCCCCCTCAGAATGAGAGGGACTCTTCTCGGTTTTCTCAGGGTTTTCATCTCGCTGAGGTTTAGCAGCATTTTCAGAGATAATACCCTCCCCTCAAAGTTATGGGGATGGTCTTCTTGAGTCTTCTCCCCCTCTTCCACACGACGGATGAGGGAGGTAGTAGTGTCAGCAGCAGCATCCTTAGGGTCCCTGTCTTCGTGGCTAGGGATCCCAACAGTGGTGTCCACCGCTGCCATTCTCTCTTCCATGCCCTAAATAGCAGGGGTACTTTGGATTATGAAGTCCACTACCATCTCCACCTTCTCTCGATCAACCTGAGAGAAGTAGGATAGAGGGACAGTGGGAGCGTTGAGACGATCCAAGAGCTGTTGGATCAGTGCATTGGTGGAGTCGACCCTTTTACGTAGAGCGCTCATCTCTGTCTTCAAAAACAAAACCTCTCCCTAAAGATTGCCCACCACTGTCTTCAACGATGTGACTTCGTTGGACAATGTGGTGAAATTATTAGAGAGGTTGCCGTTGGTGGTGTTCAAAATGTTGATGGAGGTGGAGTTGTCAGCGAGAGCGGTTGCAACATTAGAGACGCTTCCTTCCAGCTTTTCCAAATCAGCGCTGGAGGCCTTCTCTTTCACCTCAGAGGTGAGTTTCTTTAGAGCGTACCCAGTGTCTGTAGCCGCTGAGGAGTTGTTGGAGAGAGTGGTGGTGAGAGATTCCACCTTTGTTGACAAATCCTTGAGGGACGTGTTGATTGTCCCAAAATTAGGACCTGTAAAAGAAAAATACTTATGAACAAAGGAAAGCTCAGAAGTTGGGGGTTCAAAGAGAGGAGTGTTTAGGGTGTTATGTATACCTGCGGGTGGGTTGGTGAAGTCATCGAAATGCCGGTGACCGGTAAAATGCTCGTAGTCGTCTTCCAGAGTTGGTTGACGCTGAGAGCCCGCATGTCCTTGGTTTTGATCTATCATTTGCTGTAGATCTTCAGCCGCTGTGTCACTCAGGTGAATGGTGCCAGAGCTTGAGAATGGAGGGATTATGAAGTTTGGAGTGACCAAAGAAGATGTGGGAGGAACAAGAGTTGAGAAGAAGGATTGGGTAGCAGATTCAGCATTGGTTCCGCTGAAGAAAATCTCAGCAGTACTTGGAGGTACTGAGAGTGGGGGTTCCTGATCCAGGGTAACTTCAGCGTCTTGAGGCGCTGAAGTGGGAATGGAAGGGGTTGGTTCAGCAGATGTGGCGGAGCGTGCCACGAAACCGTCTAACGTCTTCAGTAGAGAGACAGACGCTGAGTCTTCATCCTGGGAAGGCTTGGGGTTGCTCCTTAGAAATCTTCTTGGTCTTATGGATGCCAAGTGGGGTTTCAGATTGTTTCCTTTTGCGAGAAGGAGTGGATGGTGCGGCCTGGGTACCAGCGGTTGGGATTACCGCTGCCGAGGTGGTAGCTGCAGAAGTAGAAGAAGTAGGAGTTCTGAGAAGAGGTAAGAGTGTAGAAAGACGTACCTCATTTGGCAGTGGTTTGAAGTCGAGCACCTTAGGGCCGACCTGGGACAACCTCAGGTCTCCAACTTTAGGGTACTTATCCCCACGTGCTTGCTTGAAGAGAGCACTGAAAACCCCAACAGGATAGGGGACATTCGCTGACCTCTTTTTTTCTTCGACCCTTAGCATCATGTCTTCGAAGATGATCTTGGCCCAGTCGATATGGAGCCCTTTCATCAGCGCATACCCCATAACCTGTTGGGGTTTTGAGGCCTGATCAGTTGACCTGACCTTTGCTGTCATACAGCTGATGAGGTGTGCGAAGATGAAGTTCGTCTCGCTTGGCATCTTGCTCTTGAGGATGGTTGTGAGCTTCTTCTCGGGGAGTTTATCTCACCTTGTGTTCCATGTATACTTCACTGCATCAAGAAATGCAATTATTTCAGCTCTGCCTGCCTCGGTTTTGATGTCAGGTAAGGAAACAAAACGTCTTTCTTTTGAGCTTCCAGGGAGGTTGAGGGCAGACCTGATTGCCCCTGGATGAATATTTGCTTCCCTGTGTTCAGTGTCAAAGAGGATGACGTCCACCATCTTTTTAGGGTTTTTAGTGGAGGCCACCTGAGATCTTCTGCCAGTGTAACTGAATTGGGCTAGCAGGTTCTTGTGGGCTGGAGGTTTGATTGTCAGTGCTGTTGCCAGAGGACAGTTCTTCAGGAAGTTTACAACGTCATCAAGATGAGTGATCTGTTTCTTAGGGGGAAGTCGAATAGGGTGTAGGGGTTGTTACCATGGAATGTGATTTGTTCCATTGAGAAGTTTACGTTGGGAGCTTTGACAATTTCAGTCTTGTCAGAGGTAGTAGGAGACTGAGTGTTGGTAACTTCAGTAGTTGCCATTTCTGTTCATAATATACAAACATGAAGAAGACGAAGAATAGGTTCTTAAAATGGATAAGTTTACAAAATAAAGGTTTTTAGGGTTTTACAGTTTCCATTTAGACAAAGAAATGGAAACTAGAGTTTTCTAGTTTTGAAAAGAAGTACAAAACATAGTGAAAGTTCTTGTTTTCCAGTTTCCTTTTATGGAAAGGATTCTGGAAAAACGTATTAAAATGTCAAGTTTAAGATTTTTATTATAAACTCGAAGAACAATATGTAAACGGATTGTGTTCATAAAACCATGAAGAAAGGGATTTTATTTTGAGAAAGTTCCTTTGTTTGATCTTTTAAAACCAATAATAAGATCAAAACAAGTTTATTAGATGGAAAATAAAAGAAATATTAACCTGTTGTGAGATGTAGAAGATGGAGATGAACAAGTTCTTGAAAAATTAGTTCAAATGCAACAGTAAGTTCTTTCTTGAGAGAGAGTAAGTTCGCGTAAAAGGTAAAAATATAAACTTGTTGGGTCATCAAGATTTGAAGATGACCTCATGATCTCCTTTTATACTTTGAAAAACATTTTATACTTAGAGAAATTTTGGATGCATGGTTCTTTGTAATGGCTTGTACAAGATATCAAATGTTTGGTGAAGTCAAAGATCAACCAAAGTCAAGATTAAAGATTCTCTCATTGTGGAAGTGAAAGATCTTTTCTCAAACATACAAGTCATTGTTCACCGAAATTGTTCTCACAATTTCGGTGGTATCTCCACCGAAACTTCTCTCTATTTCGGCCAAGTCTCAAAGAAGCTTTTCCCAAAGATGAGGTCATATATCTCAAAGATGATGTCACATATCTCAAAGATGTGTCACATATCCCAAATGACATTTCGGTGGGACCTCAAAGAAGCTTCAAAGATGTTTTCTCCAAAGATGTGTCACATATCCCAAGCTTCCATCGGTGGTGCTTTTCTTGAAAGAAAATCTGAGAAGCAATAGAAGACAAAAATGAGAGACATAATAAGACAAAATGAGAAGCAAATTCATTTTGTCTTGAAAGAAATCTTACAACCTTTCTTCGGTGGTGCATTTGTTGAAAGAGATTTTGAGAAGCAAAAGAAGACAAAAATGAGAGACATAATAAGACAAAATGAGAAAGAAATTTGTTTTGTGACAAAACAAATTTGTCAAGATTTCTACCGAAGATATTTGTTTAAATTCGGTGGACTTGTTTGTCAAATGCTTTCTTTGAAGAAATATTTCAAGTCTCAAGAAACTTTGTCTTGGAAGACACATCAAGAAAGATCAGCTATTATGGGAAAATATCTATTGCCAGATAAAAGTGACCATCTGTCATTTTATCTATATTCAGCTAAAGTCTTCCTCAGCATGGTTTCCATACCTTATTTCAAGGAAAAGGTGATAGTGACGGATCAACTTTTCAGAAGTCAACAAATATGGTGATGACAAGTGTCCCAAGCATTTAATGCTTGGTACACCCATTATCACTATATAAAGAAGAAGAAGACTTCTTGCAAAGCAGACTTTTGGGTGATCTCTCTAAGTGCAGACGTTATACCTGGAATCCCTTGAATCTCTTGAAGACATCTATGTGTTCAAGATATTCTGTTCATCTCTCTCTTTAAACTTTACAGCTTTCTATCTTTGTGTTTTAGAAGTTATTTAGTTTTCAGTATTACTTTGTGAAGATTGTTAGAATAGATTTTATCTGTTCTTTTCCGCAACAGTCTTAAGTTTCTATGTGTAATTCTTGTTGAAAGATTTTCAATATAAAGAATTAAAATTGTGAAAATTTTGAGTATTGTATTCAACCCCCCCTTCTACAATACTTGTTATAGCCATCTGGGACTAACAAGTGGTATCAGAGCAGAAAGTTTAATTCCATAAACTTGATCTGCGATGGCTGCCTCCTCTTCCTCTACTGTTGAAAACTCTTTTCAAAATAACTTTTCTGAAAATGGGTCCATTTCAAAACCTCCTAAGTTTAATGCTAACAACTTCTCCTTGTGGAAAAGCCGCATGATGCTATTCATGGAAGGAGTGGATACTAGATATCCAACCATTCTCAAAGAGGGACCCATTATCCCCAGAGTTTGGGCTCGCTATGAAACGCAGAGGCCTGGTAAAGAAACCATGGAAAAAGATAATTCTGATGATTCGTCTGATGAAGAAAAATCTGCTGCTACTGGTCGTTACATTCTTAAAAATCCTAAGAAATATACTGATGAGGAAAAACGACTTGTGTCTCTTGATTCTAAAGTTAGAACTATCATTGCTCTCTCTCTTCCTGATGAAGTGTACCACTCTCTGGTAAATCTCTCTACTGCCAAAGAGATGTGGTCCACTCTGTGTGTTTTGTATGAAGGTACAAATGAAGTTAAAAAGAGCAGAAAGATTGCTCTTGTTAGAAATTATGAACTCTTTGCTTTTGAAAAAGGAGAATCTCTTCCTAGCTACTACAATCGCTTCAACTCTCTTTTAAATGATCTTAAGTTGTTGGGCAGAGTCTATGATAATGAGGAAGTCTTGTGCAAGTTCATGGATTGTCTTCCAGATTTTTGGGAAAATATATGTACTTGCATCAAAACTACCAAGGACCTTGAGTTCATGCCCTTGACTGTTCTTTATGGAACTCTTTTCAACTATGAGCAGACGAAACTGCATAAGTTTATAAAGAACTCTTCTCTAGCTCTCCTAAGTGACTCTTCCAAAAAGACTAAGTGTTTTCCAAAAATCACCTACCCATCTGACTCTGACCATAATAGTCAAGAAGATCCCAATGATCATTCAGAAGCATATCTTAGTGATGCTAAGGATGAATGTGAGGAAACTTCAGCTGATAAATTATCTGATGAAATGGCCATGTTGGATGGGTACTCTAAATCCAAATCTCATCTCCGTTCTGTAAAATCTAAGTTTGGTAGAAAATCCTCCTCTTCTCTCTCCAAACACTCTTGTTTGGACAAATCTAATGAGGAATGTTTTAACTGTGGTAAGAAGGGTCATTTTGCTTCTAAGTGTAAATGTAATCATTTTGAAAGACCCAAAACTGCTTCCTTAGGCCGACTTTCCTCAAAATCGGAAAGATCCAAATTTGATTCCCAAAAGTTCAGCCAACATCTCTCTTCTGCAAATTCTGACCGGGCTGAAAGATACAAGGAAAAATACAAGAGAGAAAAGGAAAGAAATGAAAGACTTGTCAGAAGAGAAAAGGGTCTGCCTGTTAAAACTCATGATTTGGCAGATGAACCCACATCTGAAAGCGAATGACTCCTCAACTGCTCTTGTATCGGCTAAGTGCTTCTTCTACTCTTCACAGGTACATACTATGTGTTTTATCTATCTTTTATGAATTCTCTTATTTCAAACTCTTTTGCTATGTGTCCATAATTTCTGCCATCACATCTGAAAACATAAATTTTGGAAATTTTATTTGGCTAGTCTCTGGGTGTTGTTTCTTTCTTAAAAAGAAATCCTCCAAATTTTTTCCAAAAATAACTTTATGACTTCTCATACCGATTTTCTTCTTCAATCTGTGAGTTTCAAAATGTCCAATTCAAAAGAAAGGATTTATGTACTCCCAATTTTTGAAATAGGAATTCTATGTGATGCACCCCCATTCTTTGTTATCTCTTCAAAATCTTTGAGCAAAAGTTAGGAAAAATGTCAAGTTTCTAAAAGGAACTCTCTTTATAGAAAATGCTATATCTGTGGTGATATTTCTCATTTTGCCAAAGACTGTGAAATAAAGAATTATTCTGAGTGATATAAATTCTTTTCATTCTTTTTCTAACCCAAAAGGACCCACCTCCAAATGGGTACCTAGGAAATAAATTCTTTGTGATTGCAGATTTTAAGCTGGACAGATGGATCTATGTGGACAAGTGAGAAAGTTGACAAAACCTTAGAATTCTTTACTCTCATGACATCATAAGCATGATGATGTCATTCTCACAACATTACCACCGAAGCTGCTACTTTCTACCGACATCTCTCATCTACCATCAATCTTCATATCTCCTACACCCCATTTTTCATCATACTTCTTACCATTCATTTCATCCACCAAACTATTTTTCTCATCTCATCTTCAAAGTTGTCCTACTCAATGCTCTACCCACCGAAACCCACTTCGGTGAGTTTACATCTGTGAACCCTTCCACTCACTCCAAAACCTTAAAAAAAAAAATTAATATATATATATTTTTTAAAAACCATCGGTGGAAGTTTGTTTTAAAAAAAAAATTAAAAAAAATTAAAAAAAAATTATTATATATATTGTTTTTAATGCCGTCGGTGGTACAGAAAATCAAAAAAAAATTATTATTAATATACATATATATATATATATTTTAAAGTCATCGGTGGTACAGAAAATAAAAAAAAAATAAAATTTATTATTAATATATATATATTATAACCCCCTTTTTCCTTCTTCATCCACCGATCCCCACTCCTTCCCCTTTTCTTCTTTTATTTGAAACCACAACACCCCCTTTATATATAAAACCCTCATCCCTTTTTATTTTTCCTCCTTCCACCGATTCCATATTACCTCTTCTCTTTCCTACCGATTTGCATATAATAATAATAAACTCTCTCTCTCCTTTCCACTGAACCTCTGATCCCACACCATCATCACCTCTATCACAAAATATTCCACCACCTTTAATCCTGCAACCAAATGGACCAAAGATCACCCCATAGATCAAATCATCGGTGATCAATAAGCAGGTGTCCAAACATGTAGAGGAGTTGGAAATATTTGTCTCTATGTGAATTTTCTCAATCTTTTTGAACCCAAGAAGATTGATGAAGCTCTTGCAGATCCCGGTTGGATCACTGCCATGCAAGAAGAGCTTTCTCAATTTGAGAGAAACAAAGTTTGGAGATTGGTTCCCAGACTCCAAAAGAATCTTTATGGCTCATGCTGCCTACCGAAATTTCAGAGTCTTTCAAATGGATGTCAAAAGTGCCTTCCTCAATGGGAAACTTGAAGAGGAAGTCTATGTGAAACAACCTACTGGTTTTGAAGACCCAGCTCATCCAAACTATGTGTTTACTATTTTTCTTTGCATGGGATATGGTTCTTAGTTGGAAGACATCTTTTTTTCGTGTTTTTCAACACAATACCCACCGATATTCTTGTTCACCAAATCTCTAGATGAAACCAGGTTTAATTTCCTCATAAATGAACTTGGCATGTGTAATCTTCAATAACTATGTGTCCTAAGATTCCACCGAATTCTCATTGGTGGACACTATTCTTCTCTCACAAATCTCCTTTCCTATCTAGAAACATAGGAAAGAACCCCTCCATATGATGTCATCCCATGCATGGTAGACACCTTTTTTCTTTTAATGATGTCATCACCATGATCTCTTCTCACCAAAGTTGTAGACCTCTACCATTTCCTCTACCGATTCTCTCCCCACCAATTTTATCTAGCTTCTCATATACTCTTCCTCTCACCTAACCCAACTTCCTATGTGTCATCTCCTCATCCCATCCCTTTTTCCATCTCTTTCACTCTTGGTTTGCAACCCATCTCTCCTTTCATAAAATCCACCCACTACAAACTCTTCTGCAGATGTCACCCCAAATCCTCAAACTCAATCCTTTTGGGTCATCAAAACTTGGAAGATGAAATTCCAATCTCTTCTTCTCTTTGAAGATTTTCTCCATAATGCCTTAGAAGACTTTCTCCACACTCTGCTGAAGATGTCTTAGAAGATTTTCCTCAACCTCTTCAAGAAATTTCACCGAATTTTTGTCCAACTCTTGCAAATTTTCGGTGGGAATGTTAAAAAAAAAAAAAAAAAAATACTGATTTTCCACCGAAAATCCTACCGAAATTAGCCAATTTTCGGTGGATTCTCCTTCATTTTCGGTAGGAAAAGCAAAAAAAAAAAAAAAAAAAAAAAAAATCCTACCGATTTTCCACCGAAAATCCTATCGAAAATAGCCTATTTTCGGTGGATTTTCCTCAATTTTCGGTGGAAAGGTAAAAAAAAAAAAAAAAATCCTACCGATTTTCCACCGAAAATCCTACCGAAAATAGCCTATTTTCGGTGGATTTTCCTCAATTTTTGGTGGAAAGATAAAAAAAATACACCGATTTTCCACCGAAAATCCTACCGAAAATAGCCAATTTTCGGTGGATTTTCCTCAATTTTCGGTGGAAAGGCAAAAAAAAAAAAAAAAAAAAAATAGTCTTGGTTCTGGCCGATCTTTTCATTTTCTCTTGGTGTTTTTCCTACGTCGGCCGCTGAGGGGGAGAATTCATCTGAGGGGGAGCAACATAAACCCTCAGTACTCATATACAGCGACCAACTTGAAAAAATGAGGAAATCGACGGACCGGTCAAGGGGGAGCACTTCAGTCCGGGCGGATCTAACTGAGGGGGAGAAACACAAAGACCGACTGATCTAACTGAGGGGGAGCAAAACAAAGACAAAGGATGCTGATGCTAAACATGAAAAGATGCCAAGATGCAACAGTTGGGCAGAAGTATCCTAAGGCTGCTGATCAAAATGAAGAATCCTCAAGCCAGACACAAGTTTCAACTCGCCCCTCCAAAGATGCAAGTAATATTCATTCTGTTTATACTGTTTATACTGTTTATACTTCTTTCCTTTTCCTTTCGATTATTTGTACAGCTATACCTTTTTATTTTTTCTTATATGTAAATATCATATATACATACACACAAAAAAAAAAATGGACTGTGTGAAAAAGAACCCAAAAGAGTAAAGAAGGGTCAACTTGCATTATTCACTGTCTTACTCATGTTTTTCTAAGTATGGATGTCATCGTCAAATAGGGAGAGATTGTTGGGTCATCAAGATTTGAAGATGACCTCATGATCTCCTTTTATACTTTGAAAAACATTTTATACTTAGAGAAATTTTGGATGCATGGTTCTTTGTAATGGCTTGTACAAGATATCAAATGTTTGGTGAAGTCAAAGATCAACCAAAGTCAAGATTAAAGATTCTCTCATTGTGGAAGTGAAAGATCTTTTCTCAAACATACAAGTCATTGTTCATCGAAATTGTTCTCACAATTTCGGTGGTATCTCCACCGAAACTTCTCTCTATTTCGGCCAAGTCTCAAAGAAGCTTTTCCCAAAGATGAGGTCATATATCTCAAAGATGTGTCACATATTCCAAATGACATTTCGGTGGGACCTCAAAGAAGCTTCAAAGATGTTTTCTCCAAAGATGTGTCACATATCCCAAGTTTCCATCGGTGGTGCTTTTCTTGAAAGAAAATCTGAGAAGCAAAAGAAGACAAAAATGAGAGACATAATAAGACAAAATGAGAAGCAAATTCATTTTGTCTTGGAAGAAATCTTACAACCTTTCTTCGGTGGTGCATTTGTTGAAAGAGATTTTGAGAAGCAAAAGAAGACAAAAATGAGAGACATAATAAGACAAAATGAGAAAGAAATTTGTTTTGTGACAAAACAAATTTGTCAAGATTTCTACCGAAGATATTTGTTTAAATTCGGTGGACTTGTTTGTCAAATGCTTTCTTTGAAGAAATATTTCAAGTCTCAAGAAACTTTGTCTTGGAAGACACATCAAGAAAGATCAGCTATTATGGGAAAATATCTATTGCCAGATAAAAGTGACCATCTGTCATTTTATCTATATTCAGCTAAAGTCTTCCTCAGCATGGTTTCCATACCTTATTTCAAGGAAAAGGTGATAGTGACGGATCAACTTTTCAGAAGTCAACAAATATGGTGATGACAAGTGTCCCAAACATTTAATGCTTGGTACACCCATTATCACTATATAAAGAAGAAGAAGACTTCTTGCAAAGCAGACTTTTGGGTGATCTCTCTAAGTGCAGACGTTATACCTGGAATCCCTTGAATCTCTTGAAGACATCTATGTGTTCAAGATATTCTGTTCATCTCTCTCTTTAAACTTTACAGCTTTCTATCTTTGTGTTTTAGAAGTTATTTAGTTTTCAGTATTACTTTGTGAAGATTGTTAGAATAGATTTTATCTGTTCTTTTCCACAACAGTCTTAAGTTTCTATGTGTAATTCTTGTTGAAAGATTTTCAATATAAAGAATTAAAATTGTGAAAATTTTGAGTATTGTATTCAACCCCCCCCCCCTTCTACAATACTTGTTATAGCCATCTGGGACTAACAAAACTCAAAGGGTTTATATAGTGAGAGTAGAGAGAGAAAATCAATGAGCGGGAAAAGTTTTTCATGACGACACGGACACGTCCCTTGAATCTGATTGGACAAGGAAACGAAACGGGGGAACGTGTCAGACGAAAAGGCGTGCCATGGTTTATCCGTTGTGATGATGTCACAAACGTCCTTTGATATTTTTAAGGTGTCTCTGAGGATTTTGAAAAGCTCATGGACATTTTTTAAAACATGAAGCACTGATTAGAAATATCAGTGAGATTTTAGAATTTCAAAGTATCACTGAAAGGAAGAGATATTCAGCGATGTAATTTGTTTTGAAATCTTGCATTCTGAGTCGAACGTCAGTGATTAAGAGAGAGAACATACCTTGATATCAGCTAATCAATTTGTTCAGAGATAGGGTGATTAACAGGGTTATACAAATTCTTTTTATCACTGATCAAATGTGAACCACTGAAGATTTTATTCTTCCAAGTTCAGCATTCCAAGCTCGCTGATGAGAAAGATGAATCTTGTCTCATCAAGGGGTTTGGTGAACAGATCAACTAACTGAAAATCAGTTGGGATAAAATGAAGTTCTATATCACAATTCATCACATGATCTCTGATAAAATGATACCTGATTTCGATGTGTTTGGTCTTTGAGTGTAGCACTGGAGTGTTTGCTATGGCGATGGCACTAATGCTGTCGCAATAGATTGGAATTTTGGAGAGCTGAAGGTCATAGTCAAGTAGCTGATTTCTCATCCACAAGACCTGAGAACAATAGCTTCCAGCAGCTACGTACTCAGCTTCAGCGGTTGAGGTGGACACTAAATTTTGCTTTTTACTTGTCCAACTCACCAGCTTTCAACACAGGAGCTGACATCCTCCTGTGTTGCTTTTCCTATCCAATTTGCATCCTGCAAAATCACTATCTGAATTGGCGATTAGATCAAACCCTGAGTCTTTGGGATACCAAAGACCTAGGTTAGGAGTACCATTAATGTATCGAAAAATACGCTTTACAGCGATCAAATGAGATTCCTTAGGTTCAGCTTGATATCTTGCACACAAACAGGTTGCATACATAATATTAGGACGACTAGCTATAAGATACAAAAGAGAGCCGATCATCCCACGGTACGCTGTGACATTAACAGGTTTTCTGAAGGATCTTTGTTAAGTGTCAGCGGCGGTGCCATTGTGTAACACCCCTTGTTAGCCCCAAGTATCTCTTATGTAAAAGTATTGAAAATATTACAAAGTCAGAAGACCACCAGAGATCAGACAGAAGACTTGGAAGAAGATCAACAAGAAGACCAACAGAGCTCAACAGAGCTCTGGCAGAACACCTCTTCTATTCTACAGAAGAATTGTTCACCAACAGATGACCATCAGAGCTCTGGTGGCTGAAGACCTCTGTGAAGCCTAAGTCTCGTAAGAAATCTCTAAGTGTTAGACACGTATCCATACTTTCCACGTAAGCCCTAAAAGGATAAGACACGCTTTCCACATGTCATTCCAGGGTTAGATAGTACACTGTCTAATGCTTTATCACGCTATAAATAGAGAGGTAGTGGAACAACAATTGTAAGCTTTAGGAAGAATAGTTTTCCACAATTGTTAGAGCACACACTGCAGTATTCCATAACACTACCTCCGTACGATCTTGTTCCCAGTGAGATTTCGAATACACACACTTGAACGTGTTCTTGGTGTTATTCATATTATCAATATACGAGCAACTTATTATACTTGATCTTGTTATCATTATTACTGTTCTATACTTGATACTCACCGTTACAATATCTTTGCACAATCACTCACATCTTAATGGCTTTATATTTAATGCTTCCGCTGTCTATTTTATTACCATTAATGTGATGCAACGTGAATCTGGGAACCTACAGTTGGTATCAGAGCTTCTTTGATTTGCTTAAATCAAACGATCCAATCTACCAAGGTTGATTCATAGTTGTTGATTGTTGTGTGTCTCTTAAAAGCTTCATAGTATACTCTGTTTTTATTGTTTAAAGTTTAAAACAAGTTTTCAGAGTTCATTTAATACTGTTCAAACGCTTTCCAGTTCAGTTTAAAGATCTTCTCTAACTCAAGTTACTGTTCCATTGGTTAGTGCTCACTCACTTTCAGTTTGAAACTCTTTTGAAACCGTTATACTCTGTTTTTCTTCAAAATGGCTAATAACAACATTAACGCCATTTATACCGCTGGTTCTCTGACCAACCCTCCTACTCTTCTGAGAGATGAATATCCTCAGTGGAAGATTAGGATGGTTAACTTGCTTGATGGAATGGACAGAGATTTAATGCGATCTGTCACAGATGGACCTTGCCAACCCATGGTTTTGGTTCCACGTGTGCCTGCAACAGAAACTACTGCTGAGATTCTTGCTTATCTTCCTAAAACCACCGGGTTTACTGATGAAGAGAAGCTAAAAATGGAAAATGACCTTAAGGCAGTTAGACTTCTGATTATGGCCATTCCCAACGATATATTTCAAGAACTAGACGCATGTGTTACTGCTAAAGAAATCTGGGATCAACTTCTTAATCAACTTGAGGGTGGTATCAAGACCCAAAAGAACAGAAGGACCCAATGTATAAATGAATACAACAAACCTACAACATATTTAATGTGTTGATAAACAAATGCAAAAAGTGTGGGGTTGTTAGGTCGAAGGAAGATAACAAGGTTTTGTTCCTGAAAAGTTTGAATGATGAATGGTTAAATCTGTCCATGTCTTTACAAGCTAACCAAGATTCGGATGCATGGTCTCTTACTGATGTGTATGGCACTCTTGCTGCACAAGAGAAGGATGTTGTCAAACAAAAAGGCAAATCCACCATTGCAGGCCCAATAGCTTTGATATCTGAATCAAAGAAAACCACTGAAGAAAAGTCCAACAGAGAGAGTTCTAGCAGAGACAAGAAGAAAGAGAAGAAGAATGGAAAGAAGAGTCTGGTAGCTGAAAGTGATAATGAAGAAAGTTCATCAGAAGATGATGATATCAATGCCTTTGCTCAATCTCTTGCATTAATAACTCAAAAGTTTAACAAGAGATTCAGCAACAAGGTATTTGATAGAAGAGGAAGGTACGAGAGAGAAGGAAAAGATGAGAAAAGAAGTTATGCTGCACCTCCATAACAGAACCACCAGAACAGAGCTCCACCAGAACAGAGGCCGCAACCTCAACCACAACAGAAGTATAATGCTCCAGTTCCTCATAAAACCGATGTTGCTCAACCCATCAATCAGAATGATGGACGTTGCTTCAGATGTGTCAAACCTGGCCATTTCTCTTCTAATTGTAGAGGTAAACTGGTAAAAGACCAGGATTACTACAAGAACAAATACAAGTACAATTACCGAGAAAGAAGCTATGTTGCTGAGATGGAAAATTGGATCTCTGATTCATCCTCTGATGATGAACCAGAGCAAGCCAATTTATGTGGAGTTGCTGTGGATGATGAAAGTTTGGGAGAAGTTGATTGGATGACTGGAGAAACTCTATAGAGAACAACAGAGGAAGATTTAAATCAGAATGCATTTGCTCTTACTGTGATAGAGCCAAACAACAGAGCGATGGAGACCACCAGACCCAGTGCCAAGGTATGTTCGAATTCTGAATCGAAGTCTGACTCTGAGTTAGAAATACATGTTTCGTTGTTAACAGAGGAGTTTCAACTTTTAAAACAAACGCTCTCTGAAGAGAAAGAGTTAAGGAAGCTAACTCAAAAGGATCTGTCCTTTTACAAGAGAGAGAAAAATATCTTGGAACAAGAAAAGAAGAAATCTTTAATGAAAAATCTGAGCTAGAAATCTTACAACAAAAGAAGGAAAACATCTTTTCTGAAAAAGTCAAAGAGTTTGAAGAAGTTTTAAAACAAAAAACTGAAGAGGTAAAAAGTCAGAAACAGAAAGACTTAACTCTGTTGCTTTAAAATATTATTTTCAAAGAGAAAGGGTGGTTTTGCATCAATCCCTACAGAGAAAACAGATTCAAATCAAAAAGTACCAGGTTGCACAAGATGTGCACATAAAGATAAACTCTCAAATGGATACACAAGGTCTTGGTTTCAGTGACCTTGCTCCCTATAATGGAAGAAAGAAGACTTCTCTGTCTTCTGCCTTCTGTGTTGGGAAGATCCAGGAAGATGTGATCTCTGGTACTGCAGCATTTAAAAGAATCAAAACCTCAGATGTTTTTACAAAGACCAGGAGACTTTGTTAGGACACTAAAGTTGTCCTTTATAATAGAAAGTTTTGTAAAGCAATAGCTGTGTTAAAGGGCTTATGCTTAATTGTTGTAGCAAGTGATGAAGACTATAAATAGGTCTTTACTTGTAGTTTGTAAGAAGTGAATTCATTAATACAAGATGTAGATCTCTAATCACTTTGTGTTCTCTCTAGGTTAGATTTCCTTTTCAATAAAGTTCTTCATCATCTTGTTACACAATACTTGGATTGTATGAAGATCATGGACCTAACACATTGTATCTTGGCTTCTCATCTGTTGGTTTAGAAACTTCTTTCTTAACCTTTTCTTCTGAATCAACTGACTTTTCTGTTTTAGAATCAGAAATTTTCTCATCTGACTTTTTAGAGTTTGGTCTTTGCAAATTGTCAGAACTTGTTATAGAACTAGCAGGTCTTATGAAAACTTCAACAATTTCTGGGATATTTGGCTTAGAAATTTGAAGTTTTTCATACAAGTTGATTGGAGCTCTTTTTAAAGTGACATTTTCTTCTAATCCCAATCCCTTCTTTGGGTTGTAAAATCTTGTATCTTTAACATTGCTTAACAAAAGATTTAGTGTTTGCTGAGTCTGACCCCTTTTCCAATTCAGATCTTCTAATTCTTTAATTTTGGTGTATAAATTCTTTCTTTCTTCAAATAACATATCAAATTTTATTTGTAAATCACCTTTTTCATCTTTTATTTTTGAAAACTCAACTTTTAGTTCAGAAAGCCTTTTCATCAATTCAGAATTTTCATCTTTAACTTTTTGTTTCTCAGCCTCAGATTCTTCATATTGTTCTTTTATTACTTCTTTTTCAATTCTGAATTTGTTAACCAAATTTCTTTCTCCTTTTACCTGTTTTCTTAGATTAGCAAATTCAGTTTTCATTTCACCAATCTGTGTCATTAATTCTAATTCAAGTGAAGAATGTACCTCAGCAGATGACTCAGAATCAGCATCTTCAAAATCAGAATCATCCTCATTCCTCATTTTTGCCATATAGCTCTGCATCTGTGGAAAGTTGATATGATCATCTTCATCAGAAGTATAGTACAACCAATTCTCTTGTTCAGCCAATAAAGCAATTTTATCATCTCTCTTCTTTGCAAGCTGAGCCTTCTTGGTGTAGTACTCATAGTCTTTCACAATTTTAACTCTGCAATCCTTAGCATAGTGGCCAGATTTTCCACACTTGAAACACAGATTCTTTTCTTTTCTTTCATCCTTCTCTTCATTGTTTTCTTCACTTCTCTCTACTCTCTTTTCAAACTTATTTTCTTCTCTGTCTTCTTTCTTCTTATAATCTGAACTCCCAACTCTCTTATAATTTCCTTGAAATCTACCCTTCCCATACCTTTTATTGAAAGTATTTGTCAACAAAGCTAGTTTCTCAGCCATTATCTTGATATCTTCATCATCTTCTGATCCTTCTTCCTTGTCAGATTCTTCCAGATTTGGTATCTCTGATAGATATGCAGTCTTTTTGGGTGCTTTGATTGCTTTGGACTTT
Source organism: Saussurea involucrata (assembly GCA_033807775.1). Taxonomy (NCBI): domain Eukaryota; kingdom Viridiplantae; phylum Streptophyta; class Magnoliopsida; order Asterales; family Asteraceae; genus Saussurea; species Saussurea involucrata. The sequence goes on from CM066320.1 coordinate 70,037,195, forward strand.
GATAAGAACGCTAACTGATCAGCAACATTTTTCTTCTCTTCCACAACTAACTTGACAGAGTCTTCATGTTGATTAAGAACACAGAATAGATCATTTAAGTCTTCTTCACACATATCCTTGTTCATTTGCAGACTTATAGCAAATGATGACCATTCTGAATTTAGACTGTTCAGAAAGTTGTAATTTATTTCAGACTTCGTTTTCTTCAGTCCATTTCTTCTCAAGTCATTTAGAATAGTGCAAAATTTACTATATGTCTGTGTCAAACTTTCTGACTCTTTTGCTTTGAACCTTTCATAAGCATTTATGCTTTTGATTTAACTTTGCCTGAATAGATCTCACAGTTCCTAACATTTGCCTTTCCAATTCGTCCCACATTTCTTTAGCTGATGATCCACTGTCAATCCTGTTAACAACCTCATTTGGGACAGCCAAAGTCATCAAAGTAATTGCTCTTTTGTCAATAGCATGCCTATTCTTCTGTTCAGCTGTGTATTGGGAATAACTCTTTTTCACCCTGGTCGCTGGAATTTCTGGAGTTGTCTCTGTAGCAGGGGTTGCAGCAACATCGATGTACACTTCAATTGGACCTTCTCGAATAGAGACCATTAGATTTTCATCAATATTGTCTAGGAATTGGATCATACGAATTTTCCATTGCTGATACTCTTCTGGTATAAGAACCGACGGTTTGGTTTCAGATCCCATGGCTAGATATTCTTTAGAAGACATGATTGTAAGAAAATTCAACAGAAAGACAAATTCGAGTTTCTTGATCGAAATGTAACAGGAAATTCAAGAATTGCCAAGAATTCAAGAACTAGCCCTAGCAGCGGAATTGAATTTTGAATGAATCAAGAAATCTTCAAGAAATTGATCAATTGATCTTCGCGATAACAATCTTGAACGAATTTGTTTGTTGATTAGCTCTGATACCAATTGAAAGAACAGGATCTAATCTTACAATCAATATAGAAAGCAATAATTGAGAAGTTGTATGATCAAGCCCAACTGTATTCAATGATGAACAAAATTACAGATCTAAGAGAGAGAATCTCAAAGATTACAGAGAATAAATACAAAGTTATATGGGAAAAATCAATCAGTTAGCAACACAGAGCTAACTACTATTTATACTGCAACGAACATCTTAAAGCTACAGTACAAAGAAGAAAGACTAATAAGAACATAACACGTGTCCTAATTAGTTTATAAAATACTAAGTAAAGTATTTCGTCATAAGTTCTGAACAGGTAGTTCAGAACTTCTGAACATTCTTCTGATAAAGCTTCTCAGATCTTCTGACTCCTTAACTCAGACATCTGACTTCTCTTTCCACTGATCAATACTTCTGAGCTTTCACAGTCAGACCTCTGACTTCTCTACTCAGAACATATGAGTCTTCTTATCAGATCTTCAACACTTGGTTTATTGACAAAACTTCAGATCTAACAGTGGTCATTAGTGAGAAATGTGGGGTTTAAATGGTAAATAAGGATTAGATATTATCCTTTTGGACTTCCAGATATTCACAAAGCAGAAAATCAGTAGGTGGTGTGTGTGTGTGTGTTGAGAGAAAGAGAGAGCAAGAAGAAGAAAGAAGGGTGGTGGCTAAGAGACTCAATTTGGAGTACTTGGAAGAGAAATTAAGGTATGTTCCTTTGTATTTTGTGTTTGTAATTGCTTTTGGAAGGGTTCTATCGGAGTAGAAACATCATAAACCCTTCTGGTATTAATTCTGTCGATTTCTGGGAAAAAAGGATGAAACCGACAGAGGTGTCCGGACACAGTAAGAATGTGTCCGGTAGCCCTGTTGAATGTGTCCGGGTAGATTATTGGGTGGTGTCCGGGTAAGTAGTTGATAGAGTCTGGACGATTGGATTGATGGTTTCCGGATGATTTAGAGTCCGGATGGCATCCGAATTCCTTGTGTTGTCCGGATAAATCGTTTTGTCCAGATTAGTCTTGTTGTCCGGAAAGTTGTCCGGATACTTTGTGGTTTCCGGATAACTTGGATGTTTGGTCAATTTTTGAGGATAAGAGTTATGTAGATGTATCTATAGTCCATAGCCTGCTAGTAAGTCTTATACATAAATTGGTAAGGAGATATTTGTATGTAAATGGTTTCAGATTCTGAGGTATTTGGATAAAGGATCGGATAGCTCGGAGAAAGGCTTGGAAGCGTATTTTAAGCATTCAAGGTGAGTTTTGATTTAAAACGTTTTGAACTGGAATACATATACGTGTATAAATATATATATGAGATGATTATGTGGTAGGAATATGATTATGTGTATATAAATGACAATATGATGTAATGAGATATATATTGTATTTATATAAGCTTTGCACTACACGAGTGCACTTGTTGCCGGGTTCCGGTGTGCGGACCGACAGGTAGCCGAGTTCCGGTGAGCGGACCGGTTGTTGATTTATTAGTTGGCTTGCTACCAACTAATATGGCCATTTGTGGAGGAATAAGGTGAATGAGATGTACACGATGCACGAGTCTGGATTGGTATTTAAATACGTGTGGTATGTTTATATTTTACGAAAGGATTACCAAAACTTTATCTAAACTATTTTGATACAAAGGATTTACATAAAAGGTTTTATAATGATTTTGGAAAGGACCGGGATTAACTCACTAGACCCGTTTGGTCTAACCCTCATTTTGTTTTCAAAAATATGTTTTCCAGGTTAAGGATCGGCAGGAGATGATGAAGTGTAGGAAGCTTTTGATGGATGTTGATTAGGAAACTTTTATATATTTTGTAATGTCAAGACTAATGAAACCGTACTTGGTTTGTTATGTAACTTTTGTTGTAAATCAATGATATGTATGCGTGTTATGTATTATGATGTATGTTATGGGATTTGGGTTGTTACAAATGGTATCAGAGCCCTAGTTTAAGGGATTTAGGTATTTGTACCCGTACCTAGACTTAAACTGCATGTGAAGTAGGATGTCCTTGATACATTAGAACCTTGGGATGCTAAGTATAAAAGGTAGAAGGAACATCATGTAAGGTAATTTCAGATTACACCTGGCCAGTGTAATTGTGATCTTACAGGTGCATGCTTGGACTAGGATACCTTATTATATGGGGTATGTGCTTATGTGTATATTAATCTTGTTTGGATCTACAGAATGGCAAGCGGTACTCGAAATACGAATAGAAGAGGAGGAGGAAATCCAAATAGTACGAATCCACCAATAGGAACGGGGGGAAGAAGAGGAGAGCGAGGGGGAGGTAGATCCGGAGGTAGAACGGGGAGTAGAACTGGGGGCAGAACCGGAGGTAGAGTTCAGGGGCAAGGTACGGAGTTTATTACAAGAAACGATTTGATGGCGGAGATGGGAAGACTTCAAGCAAATAACCAGGCTATGTTCGACCAAGCTCGTCATACTGAAACACCAGATCCTGGTTTGGAAGACGAAATGCCCATTACACCTACGGTCATACCAGTGTCAAGAAGGTGTGATTACAAGATGTTCTTAAACTGTAGACCTCCAACTTACTCAGGAGATAGAGACCCAGTGAAGGCGATGAGATGGTTAAAAGAAATAGAAGCCATCTTCAAGACCAGTAAGTGTGCGGATGAGGACAGAGTATTATACGGAACGGCGATGTTGAAGGCAGAAGCTCTGTACTGGTGGGAAGCTCACATTGATTCCACAAGGTCGGATGTACACTCTACTTTTACTTGGGACGAATTCACAACAACATTCAAAGGACAGTTTTGTTCTCAAGCAGCAGTTAGACAATTGGAAGAGGAGTTCATGAACCTACACCAGCGAAGTTTATCGGTTAGGGATTACACCGCTCTCTTTCTGGAGAAGTCTCGCTTTGCGGAGTACTATGTTGCCACGGAGGCTCTAAAGATGGAAAGGTTTATTTTTGGGTTAAATGCAGAAATTAGAAAGCTAATGACTGCAAGAGGACCCGATACCTTCTCAGCCGCAGTGGATGCCGCGGAAAATATGGAACAGGATAACCGGAGAGACGTTGGTGATAAGAGTGCTGGGAAAAGAAAACTGGAAGAAACGATGTACGATTCAGAAGAATATGAATCCCCGAGGTTTGATAGTTATTCACCTTTCAAACCAGTTGAAAGACCATGTCCAAAATGCAACCGTGTGCATCAAGGAAACTGTTATGTGGATTCCCGAAGTTGTTACAAATGTGGAAAGACTGGTCACATAGTTAGAGACTGTCGGGTAACTCGATTATGTTTCGTTTGCAATTCCCCAGATCATATTCAATCAGATTGTCCGCAATGGAAAGCACAGCAGGGTAGTATGACGGTAAGACCAACGAGTGTTAGACCGGGAGAGGAACAAGGGCCTGAGGTACCGAAAGCAAAGGGTCGAGTTTTTCAGATGACGGAACAAGAGGTGGAAGAAAGTCCTGATGAGGTTACAGGTATATTTCTATAAACTCTATACGTGCTAAGGTGTTATCTGACTTCGGTGCAACATGGTTATTGATATTTCCGTGCTTTTGTTGCTTATCTGTGTTAGAGATATAGGTGGGTGTGGGGTGGCTATTCAGTTAGTTACTATGGTTTTGATTGAGTTCGAAGTAGTAGAGATAAGTATTCATAACTTTTCGCTTAATCGAATTCCGGGACGGAATTCTTTTAAGGGGGAGATGATGTAATACCCCGGGTACATCCGTTAGTTAAAAATCTAATTCCGTTAAGTTTAGTTAACTTTAAAGTTGATATTTAGGGTAAGTTTGGGTAAATATATAAGTTTAGGGGTGTTTGGATTAATTAGTAAGTTAAAAAGGTATTGTGGTCATTAGTGAGAAATGTGGGGTTTAAATGGTAAATAAGGATTAGATATTATCCTTTTGGACTTCCAGATATTCACAAAGCAGAAAATCAGTAGGTGTTGTGTGTGTGTTGAGAGAAAGAGAGAGCAAGAAGAAGAAAGAAAGGTGGTGGCTAAGAGACTCAATTTGGAGTACTTGGAATAGAAATTAAGGTATGTTCCTTTGTATTTTGTGTTTGTAATTGCTTTTGGAAGGGTTCTATCGGAGTAGAAACATCATAAACCCTTCTGGTATTAATTCTGTCGATTTCTGGGCAAAAAGGATGAAACCGACAGAGGTGTCCGGACACAGTAAGAATGTGTCCGGTAGTCCTGTTGAATGTGTCCGGGTAGATTATTGGGCGGTGTCCGGGAAAGTTGTTGATAGAGTCCGGACGATTGGATTGATGGTTTCTGGATGATTTAGAGTCCGGATGGCATCCGAATTCCTTGTGTTGTCCGAATAAATCGTTTTGTCCGGATTAGTCTTGTTGTCCGGAAAGTTGTCCGGATACTTTGTGGTTTCCGGATAACTTGGCTGTTTGGTCAATTTTTGAGGATAAGAGTTATGTAGATGTATCTAGAGTCCATAGCCTGCTAGTAAGTCTTATACATAAATTGGTAAGGAGAAATTTGTATGTAAATGGTTTCAGATTCTGAGGTATTTGGATAAAGGATCGGATAGCTCGGAGAAAGGCTTGGAAGCGTATTTTAATCATTCAAGGTGAGTTTTGATTTAAAACATTTTGAACTGGAATACATATATGTGTATAAATATATATATGAGATGATTATGTGGTAGGAATATGATTATGTGTATACAAATGACAATATGATGTAATGAGATATATATTGTATTTATATAAGCTTTGCACTACACGAGTGCACTTGTTGCCGGGTTCCGGTGTGCGGAACGGTGAGTAGTCGGGTTCCGGTGTGCGGACCGATAGGTAGCCGGGTTCCGGTGAGCGGACCGGTTGTTGATTTATTAGTTGGCTTGCTACCAACTAATATGGCCATTTGTGGAGGAATAAGGTGAATGAGATGTACACGATGCACGAGTCTGGATTGGTATTTAAATACGTGTGGTATGTTTATATTTTACGAAAGGATTACCAAAGGTTTATCTAAACTATTTTGATACAAAGGATTTACATAAAAGGTTTTATAATGATTTTGGAAAGGACCGGGATTAACTCACTAGACCCGTTTGGTCTAACCCTCATTTTGTTTTCAAAAATATGTTTTCCAGGTTAAGGATCGGTAGGAGAGGATGAAGTGTAGGAAGCTTTTGATGGATGTTGATTAGGAAACTTTTATATATTTTGTAATGTCAAGACTAATGAGACCGTACTTGGTTTGTTATGTAACTTTTGTTGTAAATCAATGATATGTATGCATGTTATGTATTAGGATGTATGTTATGGGATTTGGGTTGTTACACTAGTCTTCACACCATCTTCAGCAGCACCAATAATCAGATGATGAGGGTGATCCTTTGTCCATCGCGTCATGGGAGCATGGACAATAGGTGGCGTTTGTGCTTCTGATGGGAAAAGATGAACTTCAGCGTCAGAGCTCTGTAGGTTGGGACCAGGGCTCTGTGGGACACATATCTGAAGAGTGGCCTCATTGCTCTGAGAGTTATTAACAGGGATTTGTGAAGATGGACTTTCAAATAAGGAGTTTCTGCCAATATTAGTCAGCAGAGGTGATGATGGCTCTTGTTCAGGTTTTCTCTCGCTCTGATGTGGTTCCTCATTTCTCTGAATCACTCCTGTAGACAGAGAAGTAGATTGTGAAATATTTGAGGGGCCAGTAAGAGTTGTACCTGTCAGATTTTGTTCTGTTGAGTTCTGAGCTTGATCTCCTCTGTTGACGTTATCAGAGGAATCATCATCATTGAAAAAGTCGTTGAACATAAGATTAATATCTTCTTCCCTTGCCTTTGAAGAACTTGTCTTCTTCTGCTCTGTATGTGTCCCCTCTGTTGATTTTCGATCATAGAATATTGATGTACTTTCATCAAAGGACACATTTACACTTTCTTGAATGACCCGACATCTGGAGTTGTAGACTCTGTAGGCTTTAGAGGTTAAGGAATAACCAATAAAGATTCCTTCGTCTGCTTTCTTATCAAACTTTCCCAGTTGATCTCTGTCATTCAATATGTAACATTTGCAGCCAAAAACATGAAAGAATTTCACATTTGGTCTTCTGTTGTTGATGAGTTCATAAGGAGTCTTTTTAAATCTTTTCACTATTACAGCTCTGTTTTGGGTAAAATATGCTGTTGAGACTGCTTCTGCCCAGAAGTTCATTGGAAGGACAAAGCCAGCTAACATGGTTCTGGAGGCTTCTACCAGAGTTCTGTTCTTTCTCTCCACAACTCCATTTTGTTGTGGAGTTCTTGCTGCTGAGAAGTTTTGGGAAATACCTTCCTCTGTTAGGTAGGCATCAATTTTGACATTCTTGAATTCTGTCCCATTATCACTTCTCAACTTCTGTACCTTCAGATCTAACAGAACCTGTTTCCTTTTCAACAAACTTATCATAATCTCTGGGACATCATATTTTACTCTGATGAACTCAATCCAGGTATATCGAGAAAATTCATCAATTAAAACAAGAATATACTTCTTGCCCGACAGACTTTGAACAGAGATTGGACCACAGAGATCCACATGAAGCATATGCAAAGGTCTGGGACAACTATGATCACTATTTGCTCTGTGTGAAGATCTTTTCATCTTACCCAGCTCACAAGCAGAACAGAGATGGTCTTTGTCAAACTTCAGAGAAGGAAGTCCTTTTACTAACTTTAGTTTCACGAGCTTATCAAGATTTTGAAAGTTCAAATGGGCAAATCTTTTATGCCAGAGCCAGGCATCTTCATTTTTCAAAGACACTAAACAGATGAACAATACTTCTTCCTGAAATTGACGTCGAACCCGTGATCACAAAGTTGACTTATACTGAGAAGATTATGGTTTAATCCTTCAACATAAGCAACCTCAGAAACTGAAACATCACCATTTTCTAAAGTACCATAACCCTTAATCTGTCCGCCATTGTCTCCTCCGAAGGTTACTGCACTTCCCATCTTGTTCATAAAAGAAGTTAACAGCTCTTTATTCCCCGTCATGTGCCTGGAGCATCCAGAATCCAAATACCAGATCTGCACATGAGGTTTCTGCAAGTCAGATTAATTCCTTTTAGGTACCCACTGCATAATGGGTCCTTTCTTGTTAGGCTTTGGTGGATTAACAGACTTTCCTTGGGAGTTTTCATACTGAGATGGTGTGCCAGAGGTTTTCCTCTGTGTATTCTGAACAGTCTTAAGATTTTTCTTTTGAACCGACTTATTCAGAACACAGTGGGGACCATTCAGATGGTTTTGCAATTTAAGTAACAGCTGAATGCAATTGCAGTTTATAGAGCATGACTGATGCACATTGTTTTTATTAGAAAGCTGTATGAAAGGTGCTTGATTTTGAAAGGTTTTAGGACCAGATGTCTTTGCATACAATCTGTCCTGATTTTGTTTCTTTGAAATAGACTCTGTTGACATGAAGTTCTTTGGATTTGACTCTTTTGACCAGACATAATTTCCTCTTTGATTTACACTAGAATTTGGAATAGATCTGTTGTTTGCTATCCATTTTCCCTTCTGTTATGGTGTGAACTTTACTGGTTTGAATACAAGAGGAACATTTGGGTTTACAGAAACATTTTTGTTTTTCTCTCTCTTCTCCACTTCTACTGCATTAGAAGAAAGAATCTTGAAACCTTTGTTGTTAAACTCAGTTACCGGTATAAATCTTGATTGTTTCTTAAAGAAAGAAACATCCTCTTTCAGATTAATGGATCCCATCGGTATCTGCTTTAACTTGTGTAAGATTTTCTTTTGACCACAAAAGATCTGTTCATCTACTTCGGAGTCAGAGTCACAGTCAGAGGCTAGAATGTCTCTGGTGGCTATGTTGGAGGTATTTGGCTTGATAGGTATAACAGAGATGTTTGGCTTAACAGTTCTGAACCTTCTCAACTTGGGTTTTAAGGAATCTAAAACAGCATTTTCTTCGATAACTTTCAACAAATACTCTTCGAAAGATGTTCTTATAGATTCAGAGGTAGGAGAGAAGGCTGGGGCTTCTGGATTTAGCTTGCTCTGTGGTATTTCAACAGAGGGCTCTGTCACAGAAGTAACAGACTTCTGTCCTAAGAATGAGTTGAAGTTAAAAATCTCTTTTGTATCCAAGTTCTTGGCAGAGTTAGGAAGTATGATTTTAGCTCTTCCTTGATCAAGAATAGACTCTGAGGATGATTTTAAAACCTTTTTATGATCAGAGGAGTCATAGCTGACGTTCCTAAAGTTAAGATGCCTTGGTTTTGAGAAAGCATCTGAGATTTTGGTTCTTTTAAAAACAACATTACCAGATATCACGTCCTCTTGGATTTTTCCAACACAAAAGGCAGAGGACAGAGATGTCTTCTTTCTTTCGTCATAGGGAGCAAGGTCAGAGAAACCAAGACCTTGCGTATCCATCTGTGAATTTATCTTAATGTGCACATCTTGTGCATCCTTGTACTTTTTGATCTGAATTTCTTTTCTCTGTAGGGATTGATGCAGAACTTCCCTCTCTCTTTGAAAATAAGCAGTTAAAGCAACAGAGTTAAGTCTCTCTGTTTCAGACTTTTTCATTTCTTCATACTTCTTTTTCAAAGCATTTTCATATTCTTTAATCTTATCTGAAAACAGACTCTCTTTCCTTTTTTGCAAGATTTCTAGCTCAGATTTTTCTTTGAAGATTTCTTCCTTTTCTTGTTCTAAGAGAGTTTTCTCTCTCTTGTAAAAGGACAGATCCTTCTGAGCTAGCTTTCTCAGCTCCTTTTCTTCAGAAAGTTTTTGTTTCAAAAGTTGAAATTCCTCATTCAGCATAGAAACATGCATTTCTAACTCTGAGTCAGACTTGGATTCAGATGAACATACCTTGGCACTGGGTCTGGTGGTCTCCAGCGCTCTGTCGTCAGACTCTGTCGTGGTAAGAGCAAATGCATGAGCTAGATCTTCTTCTTCTGTTGTTCCCTTCGTTATCTCTGGTTCTCCGGTCATCCAGTCAACAGTATCTTCAAGACTTTCATCATTCACAGCAACTCCACAGAAGTTGGCTTGTTCTGGTTCATCATCAGAAGATGAATCAGAAACCCAGTTCTCCATTTCAGCAACATAACTTCTCTCTCTGTAGTTGTACTTATATTTGTTCTTGTAATAGTCTTGGTCTTTTACCAGTTTGCCTCTACAATTCACTGAAAAGTCGCCAGGTTTGCCACATCTGAAGCAGCGTCCATCGTTCTGATTGATGGGTTGGGCAGCATCGGCCTTCTGTTGTGCTGGTGGATTTTCTCTTCTGTTTTGTGGTTGTCTCTACTCTGTACTAACTCTGTTGTTACTCTGTTCTGGTGCAACATATCCTCTTCTGTCTTCCTTTCCATCTCTCTCAAATCTACCTCTTCTGTCAAACTTATTGCCAAATCTCTTGTTAAATTGATGAGTTATTAGAGCAAGAGATTGAGCAAAAGCTTGAATCTCATCATCCTCTGATGAGCTTTCCTCTGTTTCACTTTCTGCAACCAAACTTTTGTTTCCTTTCTTTTTAACGGACTTTTCTTTCTTTTTCTCTTTGTTTGAACTTTCTCTGTTAGACCTTTCTATTGTGGTTTTCTTAGAATCTGAAACTAGGGCTATTGGACCTGCAATGGTGGATTTGCCTTTATGTTTGACATTATCCTTCTCTTGTGCGGCCAAAGTGCCATACACATCTGTTAGAGACCGTGCATCTAAGTCCTGGTTAGCTTGTAAAGACATGGACAGATTTAACCATTCATCATTCAAACTTTTCAAAAACAGAACATTGTTATCTTCCTTCGACCTAACAACCCCACATTTTTTGCATTTGTTGATCAACACATTAAATATGTTGTAGGTTTGTTGTAAGGTTTCCTCAGGAAGTGCTTTGAAATCGTTGTATTCATTTATACATTGGGTCCTTCTGTTCTTTTGGGTCTTGATACCACCCTCAAGTTGGTTAAGAAGTTGATCCCAGATTTCCTTAGCAGTAACACATGAATCTAGTTCTTGAAATATTTCGTTTGGAATGGCCATTATTAGTAGTCTAGTTGCTTTAAGATCATTTTCCATTTTTAGATTTTCCTCATCAATAAAACCTGTGGTTTTAATCTCATAATGAGCTGGAATCTCAGCAGTAGTTCCTGTTGCGGGTACACGAGGAACAAAAACATGGGTTAGAATGGTCCATCCGTGACAGATCGCATTAAGTCTTTATCCATACCATCGAAAAAGTTAACCATCCTGATCTTCCACTGAGCATATTCATCTCTCAGAAGAGTAGGAGGTTTTGTTAAAGAACCAGCAGTATAGATAGCATTTATACCGTTGTTCGCCATTTTGAGAAAAACTGAGTACAGTTGTTGCAAAAAGAGTTTCAACAAGAAGATGAGTTTAAACCATAACCAATGGAACAGTAACTTTTGAGAGAAACGTTTAAACTACACTAGAAAGCTTTAAACACAGTTATATGAGCTATGAAAACTTGTTTAGACTAGGAAGCAGTAAAAACAGAGTATATAATGAAGCTTTTAAAGGCACACAGACACAATCAACAACAGTGAGTCAACCTTGGTAGATTGGATCATTTGGTTTAAGAAAACCAAAGAGGCTCTGATACCAATTGTAGGTTCCCAGATTCACGTTGTATCACGTTAATGGTAAAGAAATAGACAGCGGAAGCATATTAAATAAAGCCATTAAAGTGAGTGATTGTGTAAACGATAAATGAACTGTGAGAATCAAATATAGAACAGTAAAATGATAACAAGATCAGATATAAAAGTTGCTCGTATATTGATAATGAATCACACCAAGAACATGTTCAAGTGTGTTCGGAAATCTCACAGGACAACAATATCGTACGGAAGTAGTGCTTGGGATTGTAGCAGTGTGTGCTTAAACAATTGTGGAAAACTATTCTTTCTAAAGCTTACTATTGTTTGTTCCACTACCTCACTATATATAGCCCTGAAAAAAGCATAGACAGTGTACTATTGTATCCTGGAATGACACGTGGAAAGTGTGTCTCCAATCTTTAGGGCATACGTGGAAAGTATGGACACGTGTCTAACACTTCGGATTTCCTACGAGACTTAGGCTGACAAAGGTCTTCACTTCACCAGAGCTCTGTTGAAAGAGCTCTGTTGGTCTTCTGTTAAGTACTTGTTCTTCTGTTGGAAGTCTTCGACAGAGCTCTGTTGAGCTCTGTTGGATCCGACAGAGCTTCGTTGAGCTCTGTTGGTCTTCTTGATGAACTTCTTCCAAGTCTTCTGTCTGATCTCTGTTGGTCTTCTGACTTGAACTATTTTCAATACTTTTACATAACATATACTTGGGGCTAACAGGTGGTTTCGTCCCTGTTGTTTTGTGATCACATGCTCACAGCCCCCAAACTCCGGTCAACACCTTAACTTGTTGGCACCACCACCAATGAAACCAACCCATGTGGCATCCACCAATGACAACGACCACTTAGAGGAGGAAACCGTCGTTCGGAAACTGATGCTAAAATTACCGATAGTTGGTCCTGACTCGTGTATATCTATATATATATATATAGAGATATAGATATTATAGTTAATTACAGGATGGTTCTTGTGGTTTATTGCACTTCACAAAAAAAAACAAGAAAAACAAGTAATAATGTAAAAAGAGAGAGAAAATATTGTTGGACGAAAATACCCCTAACACTAACGAAAGAAATAGACAGACCGAGAGACTATAACTTGAGATATTGAAGTACAGGTCCCTCTTTCAAAGAAATCAGCTAAACTCAAGGACCAAAAGTGTAGTTCACTCTAAAGGTGGTTCCATTTTTATTTTATTTTTTCATATTTTTTGATTTTGCAAATAGGTAAAGAAATTTGACATTTTGTTCTGACAATTTTTGGGATACCCCTTTTTTGTTTTTACGAATAGATACCAAACCAATATACATCAATTTGGGATTAACGTTGAAAAGGTTAGAACTTTTGAAGTAAACTTACGTATGAAGAAATAGTTCAGGTACTAATTTTGTGTTTTACAAAAATTGTTATTTCGACGCACGTCCAAAACCATCCCTTAAAAGGAAATGTTGCACGTTGGAGGATGTCGTTATTCCTTTCTTGCAGAGGAGCTAAGCCTACACGCCACTTCACATTTTCATCTCTTAGTCGACAATTTCATCTCTCGGTGACTACAATCTGGAATTTTGGATAACCCATTGTAACACTAGGTAGCTCTTTCTCTCTCTCGCTTAACATCCCTAATTGTATTTGGCATCTTATTGATTCGTTCATGGGTGATTTAGTTATATGACCTTTTAGATGGCATCATTTTGCAAAATGACCTTCTCTTATTACCACCACCACCGTCCGACGATCTGATTCCGACCACCAGCACCATCCGGCGATCTGGTTCAGACCACTACCACTGACCGATGAAGAAGAAGGAGGAGGTCGATCCGGGAAAGGGACTTCCGACGAAGAAGAAAGGAGGGGTAGTTCTGGGTGAATAGGAGGGTGAAGAGGGTATGGGGAAAATACATCGACGAAGAAGATGGTAGGGGTGGGGGAGAAGATGATTCATTTAAGGGTAATTTAGGGATAACACATTTATTGAAGTGACTAATTTAATTTTAAAATTTAAAAGGTAATAGACACATTTAAGACCTCCTTTAAGGTCATTTAATTAATTAACTCTTCGTCGCTATTTATAAATCCTAGTATGTGTATGTGTCGAGTTTCTCTAGTTATGATCAGAACTTGGCGGGCAATTGTACCTGATATTTGGCATGATATCAAATCCGAAAAATTCAAATCTTTTTCTATTGAACAGATCCTGAGGGATCAAAATACTCAGGCCGACGCTTTAGCAAATCTCGGGTCTGCTTTGGTCAAACCAATATTCGACGCCATTCCCATGATCCATCTGGCGACATCGTCCATCGAAAACGTCGATGTCGTCCAGATCGAAGATGAAGAGGATGATTGGTCGTGCGACATCCGAAATTTCCTCACTCACGACCAACTCTCAGAAGACAAAATGGAGGCCCGGAAGATCAGATTCAAAGCATCTAAATATATCATGATTGGAGATAGGCTCTATCGACGATCATCAACAATATTAAACCTAAGATACGTCATTAGCAAAAGTCAGGCCCAGAAAATCCTTCAAGAAATGCACGACGGCGAATGTGGCAATCATTCAGGAGGTCGCAGTTTGGCTAATCATATCTCTCGACAAGGGTATTTTTGGCCAACGTTGCGACAAGACGCCGTCAAATATGTCCAGAACTGTGATCCTTATCAACGACACTCAGGTATGTCACATAAACCCTCTAAACCCTTGCACTCGACACTTATCCCATGGCCCTTCATGAGGCGGGGAATGGATATTGTCGGCAAGCTAACCCCGGCCCCGGGACAAAAGGTATTCCTCCTTGTACTCACCGATTATTTTTCCAAATGGGTTGAAGCAGCTGCTTTTTCCCAAGTTAGGGATAAAGAAGTCATCTCTTTTATCCAGACTAACATCATATGCAGATTTGGGATTCTGTCCAAAATCATTTGTGACAACGGATCCCAATTCAAAAGCGACAGGACCCAACAATTATGCGAAGAAAGAAACATCAAGCTGACAACCTCGACTCCCAGATACCCCCAAGCTAACGGACTTGCTGAATCAAGTAATAAGACCATTATTGCTTCGATCATGAAAAGGCTAAAAGCTCCAAAGGGAAAGTGGGTCGAAGAACTCCCATCAGTCCCGTGGGCAAATCTCACGACACCATGCACGTCCACAGGACAAACCCCTTTCTCTCTCGTCTACGGTTGCGAAGCAGTCTTGCCGGTCGAGGTCCAATTCCCAACTTCAAGGCATACTTCAGTCGATCACAACTTGGTCGATTTCGGATACGACCTCGACGGCGTCGAAGAACTTAGAGAATCAGCCTTGATTAGGACGTCGTCACAAAAGCAAGCGGTCGAGCGACATTTCAACAAAAACGTCAAAATTAAAGTCTTTCAAGAAGGCGACTACGTCCTCCGTAGAGTATTCCAAAACACTCAAGAGCTCAACGCAGGTGTTTGGGAAAAAAATCACGTCGTACGACCACAACCAGAGCAGGTAAGACGCACGTTATAATCCCAATCTTGTATTAAAATAAGGCCTCGACAAGAACCCAGAAAACATCCGTCGTCTCCAGTAAAAGGTAAGTCGTACGTCTCCCATGACGCTCGACCATAGCATCGCCCGTCCCGTACGACCATCGCGTAAGATCATTGTATCTTCGACCAAAGCTAACGTTAACCTTGACTGTTACGTTTGTTAAGTGTTTAATGCATGAGTCAAAGTCATTAAAGAGCAACGGATATAACCGACGCAACCATCAACGATCGATGGCTGTAACGGACGAAGAGCATTATGGATAATCACTCTGGCAGCCGTTTCCAGCCGTTGTTGCCGTTGATCAAATCATTAATGGAGTTAATTAATGGCACGAAGACTATAAAAGTCAAGCTAAAGCCTCATTGTATGGGACATCAGTTAACATCAGATAGACATCAGCGAACATCACCAAACAGTAGAGAAAATCATCCAAACTCGTAGAAAAGAACATTCAAACTCTGGAGATCAAGTATTGAAAGCCAGAACCCTACAGCGAACTCAAGAACACTCGAAGGAAAGCTCAAGTATCGCTCTCAACGCACGACAATAGCCCTCGACCAGAAGTTCACACTTTGTATTCACACACGACAAACACCTGTTTTTACATTCAAACACTTGTACTTTACATTTCGAAGCTTTTCCTTCACTTGTATTGTAATCATCGTACGATCGACACCAGTACCAAGGACATCGCCCCTGATTGGAGACCATAGTGCAGCGACGACACCCACTGTCGTCCGCGGGTTTTTTCCTCGTTTGAGGTTTTTCCTGCGTCATCAAATCCCTTGTTTGTTTATTTTATTCCTCGTCGCACGTCTCGTCGAAAGATTCTTTCTTTAGTTGATTAAGTCCACATCGAATCCCTTAAGTTGTCCATTTGGTGCGTCATCAAATCCCTTAAGTTGTCCATTTGGTGCGATTTTTGGCATTAACAGTTTGGCGCCATCCGTGGGACCTCATCTAGAGAAAATCCTCGACGAGCGTGCATTCTACTAATAGTTTTTTGGAGTTTCTTCAATTTTCTGTTGCAGGAAAATGGCAGCCTCTGGAAATCCGCAGCAAGCCGTCGCTCAGATGTATCAGGAGCTCGCGGTTGCCAGGAATCAACTCAATGTAATGGCATAGCAGAATCGCAAAGCAGCTGAAGAGATCGCGCGGCTAAGGAATCCTTTTGGATCCCAGAATGGCCCTAGACCATTCATCCAAAAACCAGGTTCATCCGCGCAGAATCAGCATCCAGGCCCATTCATGCAGAATCAGCATCCAAGTCCATTCATGCAGAATCAGCAGCCGGGTCCGTTAATTCCGAATCCCCAGTCTGGGCATATTCCCCCTCAGCACATCCGACCACCACCCTTGAACAATGGACCACAACCATTGCAAGGTGGCGCCTAGCCGTTTCAGAATGGATCCCAGCCGTTTTTCCAGCCGTTCCAAAGTGGTCTGCAACCTTTCCAGCAAGGATCACAATCTTTCCAGCAGAGATCGCAGCCATTTCAGCAGGGACCACAGTCGTTTCAGAATGGACCGCATCAATTCCAACATGGGTCGCATCCATATTTTGTTCCGTTCAACGGGGACACCAATGGTTCTTCGCATGGTAATGGCAGTAGCCTAGGGACCAACCCCTCGACAAGGGCAAATCCTGATCTTAACGATCCTGTCGCCCAGCGTTTGAAGATGTTAGAAGACCAAAATGAGCGCGTCGTGTCCTTGCTCGCCAAGTTGGTTGGGGCAGCCGTGCCTGTCGACGTCAAGCCTCGCTCGGGGTATCAGGCGTTTCCCTTCATCGACGAGATTGCCACCGTCGAGGTCCAAAAGAAGTATAACATTCCTGCCTTCACTCCCAAATATTCTGGTGTGACTGATCCGACTGAGCACGTCGCGCAGTACAAGCAACTCATGTGGACGATCTCGATCCCATTTATGTACCAGGAAGTATGCATGTGTAAGAGTTTCGGAGCAACTCTCACTGGTCCAGCTCTCCAATGGTTAATCAATCTCAAACCCAAGTCCATCGGGTCGTTTGCTGAGTTGGTTAACCAGTTCTCCCAGAAATTCGCCAGCAGTCGTAAGATGGAGAAGCAGACCAGCGACCTATATTACATCATGCAGAAAGCTAACGAGTCTATTCGAAGTTATTTCAATAGATTCAATGCCGAAATGATTAGCATCCGCAATTGCGACGTCAAAACCGCGATCGAAGCCTACAAGCGTGGTCTGGACGATAGTTCGGGTCTATACACCGACCTAACCAAGTATCCCCCAGAGACATTCGAAGACGTCCGAGCTCGAACCTTGGCATATATGAGGGTCGAGGATGATGCCACCTTTCGTCGCAAGCACACTGACGACAAGAAGTCGTTAGGCGTCAGAAGGCCAGAGTTCAAGACAAAGGCTGTTTCCAGAGTAGAGCCACGCGCCAAATTTCAAATGTTCGTTTCAAGACGAAAGCAGAGGCCAAGACCGCGACTAAGTTCACTCAGTACCCCAAGATATCCTCTTACGGATTCAAAGAATCTACAAAGGACCTAGTCGAAGCTCTGAAAAGTTCCCAAGCGACCATTCGATGGCCAAAGAAGTCCGACCTGGACGAAGCTAAGAAAGACAAATCAAAGTGGTGCGACTTCCATGCCGATCAGGGTCATGCGACAGACGACTGTATCGCATTGAAGAAGGAACTAGCATATCATTTCCCGAAAGGAAATCTCAAGGATATCATCGACGATGTCGCTGTTCCAGATAATAGCCATTGACCATCGACCCCCGAGCATGCGAAGGTCGTCAATTGCATCACCGGTGGTTCAGATGTGTGTGGTCTGACGTATTCAGCGGCCAAGCGTCATGCCAGTCAGGCGCCCGATGATCGGCCCATTCCTTGCTCGTCTAGACCCAAAGGAGATTTGGAGCTAGAAGCCATGAAGATTATGTTCGACCACGTCGACCTTGGCGACTCGTATCAGAAGCATCACGACGGGTTGATCATTCAGATCACGGTCGGTAACTGTCTAACGTGTCGAGTCTTGATCGACGGGGGCAGCTCAGCAAATGTTATTTTTCTCAACACCATCAAAGCCATGGGAATCAATCACTCGGAAATCACCCGACGTTCGACGACTTTGGTCGGTTTCAATGGAGAAGCGACGAGCACCTTCGGAGAAATAATCTTGCCCGTCTATGCCGAAGGAGTCAACAAGCAGACCAAGTTCAGTGTCATCGATTATGCGTCGGCCTATAACATCATTTTAGGACGACCATGGATCCATGATATGAAACCCGTTCCCTCGACGTATCATCAAATGTTGAAATTCCCTATGCCATGGGGAATCCAAGAGATTAAGAGTGAGCCAAAAGTCGCTCGTGAGTGCTACAAGTCTACCTTGAAGCCGCAAAAATAAACCAAAGTCACAAGATCAGGCTCTCAACAGGTTCGTTCCTCTATCCCTAAATTAATATCTTTTTCACAGAGATAAGTCTACTATGGTGCCCGGTTGCACGACAACAGTCAACGCAGGACAATATTTCTCCGAGTCATTCTGTCATTTAAAACCTATCTTTTCCTCCCAAAAAGAATAAGGTAATTAATGACAGGGGGCAAATAGAGAGAGTCTGAAATGGTACATTCTCTAACTCTTTTTCATACGATTTTTTCTCACAAGTGTTTACTAACTTAAGCATCGGAGGGTCGTTGGCTAGCCAACGACCAACCCCCGACATCGTTTTATCGCAGAATCGCACGACAGATTATCGCAGAATCGCACGGCAGTAATCATTAAGTCTACTAGATGACTTTAAATTCGCAGAATCGCACGACATAAACAATCAGGATTTTCTTCCCTGACCATCCCTCCACAGGGGCATACGACGCAAATTCCTCGTATGATCTCGTCGTACAATCGCAAATCCTAAATAACTTACATCTAAGTTTCTTAGCTTTTATACCCTGAATGGATGCTTTAATCGCGTGTTTTTATTTCTTTTACGTTCTTATTATCATATTACAATGAGTGCCTTGGTCGCATGATTTCATATGTATCTTACGTTCGACTTTATAATCGAATGTGATTCGAATAAAGCATAAGCAAAAGATATATTCATTAAGTAAACCATTATAAACATACTCGATCCCTGATTGGTCGAATGGCAAAACAAACAAGGAAAGGAAAGTTCTAGATGGCAGGGGGAAAATTGGTCGTATCCCTGCTCGAAGTCCCGACCCGAAGACCTTCATCTGCCACTCCTCCCGCACGAATCTCCTGCAGTTCATACTGAGCATCGAAAAGCTGGATGGCTAGCTCGTCAGCACGCGCCAAGGCAAACCTCTTCCTGTCTAAAGCCGCCTTCTCTCTCTCGAACGCCACCTCCTCCCTTTTCAAAGCAGACGCCACCAACTCCTCGGCTTTCGACATCTCGGCGTACAATACCAGAGACGATTGG
Organism: Saussurea involucrata; assembly: GCA_033807775.1. Taxonomy (NCBI): domain Eukaryota; kingdom Viridiplantae; phylum Streptophyta; class Magnoliopsida; order Asterales; family Asteraceae; genus Saussurea; species Saussurea involucrata. The sequence goes on from CM066320.1 coordinate 70,056,733, forward strand.
AACGTCTAAAAATACACGAAAAAATATTAGACAACGAACGACATCGAACGTTGAAACAAGTCATGAAAGATTGACACTTACTGAGAATGCCAGACTGGCAACCTGAGATCCTATCTCTCCGGCTGGAACCCCGTGAAAATGCTCCCTGAAATATGGAAGCAAACACCTCTCCAAGTGAGGAAACAACGTCCTCCCGTCTAAGACACCATCCGCCATAAAGTCCGACGACAATGAAAAATTAACCGTCGTGACTTCGGCCGACGATCCCTCGCCCCTGACGGCAGATGATGGGGTTGACATCTTGAACACCGGTCTCGGAAGCGCCGAACTTGCCGGTGTCGCGTCCATCGCGCCAGGACGGCTGGATGACGCCTTCACCTTTTTAGGCAGAACATCTCCCGGTGAGTTATCAACCCTAGACGACGGTTCCCTCAGGACTGTCCTCCGGGTTCTTTTTTCGCTCGACCCAACTGTCGAAACATTTTTACCCCGAAGGGCACGCATAACCTGCTCCCCTCTCACCCTCGAGACCGATTTCCTCTTGGTCGGCACTGATCAGGAAATACATGAAGCGTCAGGTGGATAGAGTAAACAGAGTAAAATAAAAACTACGGTACGTTTACCAGTCGCTTCTTCCCTCTCATCCTCCTCTCCCTCTTCTTCAGAATCTCCCATCGCGTCCTCGTCCTCGGCCGCCGGTTGCCACGTGACGAAAGATCGATGATCAGTACTATAACTCAGGAATCTGTCGACCTTGACTCGAGAACCTTCGTTCGGGTGCAAGGCGTCGAACTGAATCTCTGAAGATGATAAAAAGCAATGAGTAAATAGAAAGCGGAAGAACCAAACAGTGACGTATATCGAAAAAGCATACCTCCCATTTTCCAGTCAGGACGAATCCATTTGCTATTGACGTCAAGCGAGTAAGTACGCATGAATACATACCTCGATTTCCACCCACGATCATTGACGCCAGTTCACAAAACCAGGGTGCGGTCACCCTTAAACTTGGAATACGGACTGTAACGCCAATTCTTGTCTCTCTTAACATGATAAGCCAACCAGAAATCATTCAGAGTCATAGGTGGATCCCACTTTGCAGACAATCGCTCGATAACCAGAAAAACCTGCCAAAGTTCGGGCATCAACTGCCCTGGTGACAGGCCAAAATATCGCATGAAATTCTTAGATAAAACCGAATACGGCCACTCAAACCCTATTTTGAAGGGATACTCGTATATCACGGAGCATCCTTCGGGACAATTCTCATGACATATATCCCCTGGAATGGTTAACTCTACTTCCGCAGGGATCTTCGCTAGACGCCTAAAGGCATCTAAATGCTCCTGACTCATGATAGAACTCTCTTGTTCAATCGACATTGTTTATCAAACGAAGGAGACGATCGATAAAAACCAAAGCGGAAGAGCAATGCGTTATATAAACACTCTAAACCTCGAACAATCTCTACTAGGCCGAAGATTTGCAACGATTCTAGTAAGTTCAGACGAAGAATGGAAAGGAATCAAGGCGAAATCTCTTCCCAAATAAACACTTCGAAATATAGCAAGAAAAGATCCGTCGTGATCTTTATTTATACAAACAATCGCATCAAATCGAATCCCTGGATGACCGCCGCGCATCCCCGTCCTTTCGCATGCCCGCAATGATCTTCGACACCTGTCCTCGACAGCAGGTAAGCATCATCGTGTGTCAGTATGACGTCACGACCTCGTTCCCTTTTCAACTTCTCGTTCAGTTAGAAACGGACCAGTCTAGCTCCAAGGCGATTGAGGGAATTTCTAACTCTTGTCTTATTTCCTACGCGTCTGATTGACAAAATTTAAAACTTAAATTTAACATTCAATTTTCAAATTTGGGGGGCAAACTGTTTGGGAAAAAAATCGAGTCGTACGACCACGACCAGAGCAGGTAAGACGCACGTTATAATCCAAATCTTGTATTAAAATAAGGTCTCGACAAGAACCTAGAAAACATCCGTCGTCTCCAGTAAAAGGTAAGTCGTACGTCTCCCATGACGCTCGACCATAGCATCGCCCGTCCCGTACGACCATCGCGTAAGATCATTGCATCTTTGACCAAAGCTAACGTTAACCTTGACTGTTACGTTTGTTAAGTGTTTAATGCAGGAGTCAAAGTCACTATAGAGCAACGGATGTAACCGACGCAACCATCAATGGAGTTAATTAATGGACGAAGAGCATTATGGATAGCCGTAACGGACGAAGAGCATTATGGATAATCACTCCGGCAACCGTTTCCAGCCGTTGTAGCCGTTGATCAAATCATTAATGGAGTTAATTAATGGCACGAAGACTATAAAAGTCAAGCAAAAGCCTCATTGCAAGGGACTATATAAGTTAACATCAGATAGACATCAGCGAACATCACCAAACAGTAAAGAAAATCATCCAAACTCATAGAAAATTACATTCAAACTCTGGAGATCAAGTATTGAAAGCCAGAACCCTACAGCGAACTCAAGAACACTCGAAGGAAAGCTCAAGTATCGCTCTCGACGCACGACAACATCCCTCGACCAGAAGTTCACACTTGGTATTCACACACGACAAACACCTGTTTTTACATTCAAACACTTGTACTTTACATTTCGAAGCTTTTCCTTCATTTGTATTGTAATCATCGTACGATCGACACCAGTACCAAGGACATCTCCCCTGATTGGCGACCATAGTGCAGCGACGACACCCACTTTCGTCCGCAGGTTTTTTCCTCATTTGAGGTTTTTCCCTCATTTGAGGTTTTTCCTACGTCATCAAATCCATTGTTTCTTTATTTTATTTCTCGTTGCACGTCTCGTCGAAAGATTCTTTCTTTAGTTGATTAAGTCCACATCGACCTTAAGTTGTCCCTTTGGTGCGATTTTTGGCATTAACAGCAGGTAAACTTTCCATTAAGTGGGAAGGTCCTTATCGTATATCTGAAGTCGTGGGTAAAGAGGCCTATCGACTCCAGACCCTCGACAAACAAGAAATCCCACGCAGCTGGAATGCAACGCATCTAAAGAGGTATTTCTTTTAAACCCTTTTTCATACGATTTTTTATTTCACCTGGACGGTAACTAACGTAAGCATCGGAGGGTCGTTGGTTATCCAACGACCAACCTCTGACGATATTTTATCGCAGGATCGCACGACAAAAGTTTATCATGTGACCTTCCCAAAATCACATATACGACTCGATACGTGATTTGAAGTCATCGCACAATTTGATTATGCAATCGGCTCACAATCTAAGTGTCTCGACTTAGAAAAGCCTCATTTTCTGAATGAATGCTCTAAATGCATGCATACTTGATTTTTACGCGACTAATGTTATGGTCGTTATCTTTCAATAGAAAGCCTTAGTCGCACGTATCTACGGTTGCATTCGATTTACAAGTGTATTCATACAATTGAAATTACTTCCGACAATTACTTGCAGTGAACAATGAAAAATCATGAAACTTCATACTTAAACATAATTACATTAGACAACTCGATCACTAACGATCAGGTATGAAAAATTCGTAAAACCGAAATTTTTCCTAAGGCTAGATTTTCGGCCGCATCTTTACCCGAAGTCTCGACCTTAGAATCCTCGTCGGCCCTGAAGCGCATTAAAGAACTTATGCAAGGATCAAACGAGTATGAAAGACATCCTACGCCACGACACGTCGTGAAGGTAAGTCCGCAGTATCTTGAGAATACGGCTCTTAAGATTAAGGTTAAGGTTGGAGGAAGGAATATGACACTCTCAACGATCAACTTCCGGTCCAACGTCTTCTCAGTCCTAGCATATCGAACGAGGAGAGATCGAAACATCTATAAAAACAAAAGAAATATGTTAGCAAGCGTCCGATGAAAACCGAGAAAAACGTTGAAAACACGAGTTTTGAAAGAAAAACTTACAACGAACGCCTGTGTGGCTATACGTGAACCCCTTTTCACGACAGAGATCCCTCGAAAACGCTCCTCGAAAGATAGGGGCTGATATTTCCCCAGATGCGGAAACGACTCCATCCCGTCAAGGACATGGACAGTTAAGAGGTCCAACGGCAACATAAAGTTGACCGTCGTGACTTTTTTCTCACCCTTTCCCTTGTCGGCTGACGAAGGGGTCGACATGGTTGCAGAGGACATCGTCGCCAGATGCGCAGATTCCACGGACACCGCGTCAATCACGATCAATGCCTTCACCTTTTTAGGCATAGTGACTCTCGATAAGTCATCAACCTTTGAAAGCATCCCTTTCAGAGTCGTAGTCCCCGTCTTTCCTTTGCAGATATGCTCAGGTCGTGCCATTCTCCTAGCAGAGATGGTTGGCACCTTTGTCAACGATCTTCCTGAGAACATACAAAAGAAGAGCATCACATAATAAACTTAAAAGCGATGAACTCAAAGCACAAATGCCTTAGTCAAGAATGAAAGGAAGGGCGATAAATTATACCTTTTATAGCTCAAAAACTTCAAAATAGTCAGAAATCCTAGCAATTTCAGAGAAAATCGGAAGAAGGGCGGTAAGGAATCCGAAAACGAATATCACCCTAAAGCCATAAAGGAAATGATCCATCAAAGTCTCTATTTAAGCGATCGATCGCATCAGGTCGAATCCTTCGATGATCGACACGCGTCCTGTCTTTTCGTATAACCACACGGATCGTTGACACCTGGCCATTACAGCTGCTAAGCACCATGAAACGTCAGCATGACGTCACGATCTCATCCCCTTGTCGACTTCCCTCTCTAGTTTGAATTGAACCAGTCTAGTCCCAAAGCAACTAAAATAACTTTCGACACGTGTCATAGTTTTATGCGTCCGACTGGCAAAATTTAAAATTTGAATTTAGCATTCTACATTCAAATTTTGGGGGCAAACTGTTTGGGCAAAATTTCACCAGTCTCGACCACGACCTAGGTAAGTAAAAGCACTCACTTCTGTTACTTCTGATAAGGTAAAATCATAGAACTTTATCCCCCCGACTAAAGTTAAAATCAAAAGTTATTTACCTCACGACACTCGACCACGATGTCGTACGTTTCGCACGATCGTCGCATAGAACCATGCGACCTCGACTAGTTAACGCGTGATACAACTGTTACGTTTGTTTAGTGTTTATTGCAGGAGTCAACGTCATTAATGGACAACGACTATAACTGATGAAAACCATTAACAGCACTAAAGACGACGTCCGTTACGACAGTTATCAAAGTATTTAATGAGCCAATTAAAGCGCCCGAAGACTATAAATTCCAAGCTCAATCCTCAGTTCAAGACTCATCGAACAACAGACACAAACACTCGAACTCGAAAGAACACTTGAAGCACAGAAATCGCTCTCAGAAGAATCGCTCTCGACGCACGACATCAGCGCATGACACACAGTTTAAACACACGACGCACATTGTTTTACATTCAAAACACTTTTTACTTTACATTTTGAAATCTTCCTTTCATTTGTATTGTAATCTCTGTACGATCGACACCCGAAACACAAGGACATCACCCCTGTTTGGCGACTATTGTAATACCCCATGTAAGTTCGTTAATTAAATGTTAGTTCCGTTAAAGCTATTTAACTATATAATTGATGTTTAGGGTAAGTTTGGATTAAATATTAAGTTTAGTGGGTGGTTTGGTCATTAATGGATAACTTAAGGTCTAAATGGTAAATAGGAATAGATATTATCCCTTTTGTAATTCAGATATTTCACACAGCAGATAATATCCAGAAATTCATTGTGTATGTGTGTGTTTTGAGAGCAAGAAGGAGAAAAGAAGAGAAAGCTAGGTTGAGGCATCATTTGGGTACTTGGAAGTAAAATTAAGGTATGTTGCTTTATAATTTATGTTTGCAATTGATATTCAATGGTTCCTGTCGGAGTAGAATGGTCAAAATCATTTCTGTTAATAATTTCTGGTGAATCTGCGTAAAAAGTAGTCAAACCGACAGAGGTTTCCGGACACCATGAATGTGTCTGGATGTTTTTATTGGTAGTGTCCGGGTAGTTTGTGGGTGGTGTCCGGTTGATGTTCTAAAGGTGTTCGGACGAGTTCTTCATCCGGGTAAGTTCTATTTCCCTATATTTTCCGGATAGAATTAGATACCGGATGGTATCCGGATTACTTTGGTGTCCGGATAACGTCCGGATTATTTAGGTTGTCCGGAAAAGTCACGCTGTCCGGAAAAGTTGTGTTGTCCGGATAACTTATGGTATCCGGATACTTTGGCTGTTTGGTCAAATTGATGAGTTTAGATGCTTTTAAGTGTCCAGTGGCATGTGGCTTGTTAATTCATGGATAAGGGATGAATAACGACTAGAAAATATTATAGACTCGACTTAAGTTCGGGTTTAGGGGAGAGGTTTGAGGAATTAAACTACTTTAAGTACCTAAGATTGTTGTGTATGCTTTTGGAAAAGTGGTATATGTATTTGACTTGTACAGATACTGTAAATTTGGAATTGAAGGATCGAAGTGCTTGATAAATATCTTGGAAGGGTTTTCGGATATAAGCTAAACAGGTGAGTTTTACTTCAAAATATTTTTTAACTGGAATACATATATGTGTGGAATGGATATATGATTAAGGTGTGAATATTTTGTGTTTATAATATAGTAAGATATTATATTCCTATGTGCATTACACTACACAAGTGCACATTAGTCGGGTTCCGGTGTGCGGACCGACGGGTAGCCGGGTTCCGGTGTACGGACCGGTGAGTAGCCGGGTTCCGGTGTGCGGACCGGTAACGTTGATTATTTATTAGTTGGATTGCTACCAATTAGTATGGCCAGTTGTGGAGGAATAAGGTGGGATGAGATGTACGAGTCTTGAATGGTATTGATATACGTGTAGTGTATGGATGTATATGAAAAGTTTTATATAAATGGTTTTAATACAAAGGTCTACTATACTGTCAGGGATTTCCTCACTGGACCATTAGGTCTAACCCTCATTTCTGTTTTAAAAATATGTATTCCAGGTCGCGGATCGAGTAAGAGCAAGTAAGAAGGTTAATTGCGAATAGCTTTTGGAGGACTATGTAGTTGAAGACTATGATGTGTTTAGTAGATAGCCTGTTGTTAGTAATGATGTAATCTACTATGTAAACGTTTGTAATGATGTACTAAATGTTTGTAAAAGACTAGTGGACCGTATTTGTTATCCAATGTAACTTTTGTTTTAACGACGTTATGCTATGTATGGTATTTGAACTATGTATGGAAAAGTCGGGTCGTTACAATTATAGTGTAGCGACGACTTCCACAGTCGTCCGCGGGTTTTTTCCTCGTTGTGGTTTTTCCCGCGTCACCAATTTCTCTGTCTCGTTTACATTTTCGTCTTTATCGCACGATTTGTCAAAAGATTCTTTAATTTAGTTGTTAAAATCCACATCAACCTTAAGTTGTACTTTGGTGCGATTTTTGGCATTAACAACGACCACAAGGTCTAACGACCCCATGATTTCAGTTCTCTAACTTAGAAGAATTTTATGTTCTGAATGAATGTTGTGATCGTGTGTGCTTGTGTTCTCCAACACGATTTAATAGTCTTATGGCTTATGTTCTATTTGTTGTGTTGCAATGGATGCCTAAGTCGCATGATTTCTTGTTCATGCTATACTTAGTGAATTTCACAATTATTGTTATATTTATTCACAAAATATACAAGACACAAGTTCAAAAGAGATCTAAGTTTCATTCCTTGAATAAACTGTCATTTACATCCAAAAAACTCGACCACCAACGGTCAAGTAGAAGGAAACAAAAATAACAAAGATATTTTCTAAGGCAGAGGAGGAGCGTCAGTCGCATCCTTGCCTGACGCCTCGCCCTAGGGACCTTCCTCCTCCTCGACCTCCTTCTCATCGTCCGAGTCGAGATCTCTCTCGGTCCTGACCTTCCTGTAAAAAAGGTCCAGCTCGTCCGACGCCGAGGCCAAAGGATTCTTGCCCAATAGGTGACGTTGCATGATCGCCGCACGTGCAGTGAGTCGAGCAAAGGGAAAGACGGACTTAGTCTCGTCCTTCAGCTCCTTCAACTCTTTATCCAAGCTCGTCACCTTGGACTTGGACTCCTCGGTTTCTTTTCCCGTCATGGCCAAGGATTCCTTCATTCCCTCCAGCTCCTCTCTTTGGTCGTACATCAATGATAGGGAAGCTTTAGACGAGAAGTCACCTCATCCTTTGCGTGACCGACGACCTCCAACTCGTTCAAAGCATCGTCGAGTCGCACCGACATCACCTCTTCATGTTCCAGAGCGGACCTTTCTCTCTCTAACGCCGCATCTTCTTTCTTGATAGCAGAAGCTATTAGACCACCTATCTTTGTCGTTTCAGCATGCAATGCCAAGGAAGACTGAAACGTCTGAAACATACGAAAAGATGTTAGTAAAATACACGACAACGACAACGACAAATGAAAAACAAAGTCTTGAAAGATAGACTTACCATGAACGCTAGTTGTTAATGCCAAAAATCGCACAAAAGTACAACTTAAGGTCGATGTGGACATTTAACAACTAAAGAAACGTATCTCGAGCCAAATAACACAATCGCGAGGAAAAAGTAAAAGAGACAAGAGATTTGGTGACGCAGAAAACCCCAAAACGAGGGAAAAAACCGCGGTCGACTCTATGAGAGTCGACGATGCACTATAGTCGCCAAACAGGGGAAAAAGTCCTTGTGTTACAGGTGATTTGTATACAACAGATTACAAATAAATGTAAATATAAACTTAGTCATGTGCAAACAACGTGGGTCGTACGTAAATCGTGCGAAATAACTTGTCGTTGTGTGGTCTGAACTGTCGTCGTCAGGTGGTTCGAACTGTCGTCGTGCGATACTTGTGTGTTCGAATGCCTCGTGAGTATAAGTAGCTCTCTCTGTTCTCCCTTTGCTCGAAGGTGGAGCAGTCTTTATATACCTTCGGTCGGAATTGAATGTGCTTTAATTGTTGGTCTTGTAACCGCTGTCGACATTAAATGCGCTTTGATGATTGTCTTTGTAAATGCTGTCAGGCTCTAAATGGCATTGATGATTCGTCCGTTACTGGTCGTTGTGCCATAGAAACGGCTGTTGACCATGAGCAAAAGAAACGGCTGTTGACCATGAATGATTAGTGTAATCATAAGACCATCTTAAGTTCAGGACGTCGATCTTATGGAGCATACGACCGTTGTCGAAATACAAGACCATGTATATGACTGTAAATGTCTTGTAATACCTTATCTTAGTATAGGAATGGTCTTATAAAAATGTCGTGAGACTAGGATAAAAATGTCGTAAGACCAAGATGATGATGTCGTAGGACCAGAACGATACAAGACCGACGACAGGAGACTGTCGACGTAAGACCAATGAGTCGTAACTGGCGACACGTAACTGGCGACATAAGACTAGTGACGTAAGACTAATAACGTAAGTCTAGTGACGCGTGACTGGCGATGGGTGACTGGCGACGGGTGACTGGCGACATGTCGCTAACGATGTATGTCGTGCAACGTGTAACATGCGACACGTGACGTGCGATCATGAGATGTAAAGACACTATCTTGAATGACTGTTGACATAAGATGTCTTTTAATAATCAACTATCGTATGTCGGGGATAAGGCAATAATGGGTATTACCTTTATCGATCGGGGGTATGACTTTTGTAGGCATTAGGGTAATCGAAGTCCATGGGTCATGTCGAAGGAATTCCCCAGGTCGGTCGAGGGTGTGATTTTTTACCCAAACAGTTAGCCCCCCGAGATTTGAATTTCAAAGCCATTTGAATTTCAGATCTCGTACCAAAGTAAAATGTGTTTATACGAAGATGTGTCACTTTTGCTAAGAAAATCGACTTGGTTAGCTAAAATCGTGAGTCCAGTCGATGGTGTTTAAGTAAGTTACGACGATCGAATGATGACCTTTAATGCGCAAGATACTTGTGGTGTTCATCTGACGGTCGTAAGAGGACCTTAAACCGTAAGAAACCGACGGTGATCGTAAGACGATCTTTATCTAAATGAGACGTATGGGCCAGGAGTCAATCGTAAGACGATTGGTCCGAAATAAAGCTTGGCGGCGATCATAAGATGATCGAACCAAGATAAAATTTAAGGATCTTGTGGTACAGTTGTTAAAGACTTATGTTCTGGCGTTCCGAGCCGATACGGTCATTATAGACTTTTGATCTGGCGTTTAGAGCCGATATGGTCGTTATAGACCAATGATCTGGCATTCCGAGCTGATACTGTCGTTATAGACTTATGATCAGGCGTTTAGAGCTGATATGGTCGTTAAAGACCTATGATCTGGCGTTCGAGCCGATACGGTCGTTAGAGACCTATGATCTGGCGTTCGAGCCGATATGGTCGCTAGAGACTTATGATTAGGCGTTTACAGCTGATACGGTCGCTAGAGACCTATGATCTGGCGTTTACAGCCGATACGGTCGCTAGAGATCTATGATCTGGCGTTTACAGCTGATACGGTCGCTAGAGACCTATGTTACATTGAGTAAGTTTTGCTTTAGCGATAATCGGTAAAAAAAATTACCTTTCTATTGAACCTGAGTATTATTTCGACTCATACATGTCATGGACATATGTAATGTCAAAAAATTCATTAAGTACAAAAATGAACAAGAAGTCGTGCGACTTGGGCATCTATTGTAATACCTGTTAATGCCAAAAATCGCACAAAAGTACAACTTAAGGTCGATGTGGACATTTAACAAGTAAAGAAACGTATCTCAAGCCAAATAACACAATTGTGAGGAAAAAATAAAAGAGACAAGGGATTTGGTGATGCGGAAAACCCCAAAATGAGGGAAAAAACCACGGTCGACTCTGTGAGAGTCGACAGTGCACTATAGTCGCCAAACAGGGGCGAAAGTCCTTGTGTTACAGGTGGCTTGTATACAACAGATTACAAATAAATGTAAATATAAACTTAGTCGTGTGAAAACGACGTGGGTCGTGCGTAAATCGTGCGAAATAACTTGTCGTCGTGTGGTCTGAACTGTCGTCGTTAGGTGGTTCGAACTATCGTCGTGCGATACTTGCGTGTTCGAATGCCTCGTTGTATTGAGAGAAAAATATAGAAGTGAGTATTAGTAGCTCTGTCTATTCTCCTTTCGCTCGAAGGTGGAGCAGTCTTTATATAGCTTCGGTCGGTACTAAATGTGCTTTAATTGTTGGTCTTGTAACCGCTGTCGACATTAAATGCGCTTTGATGATTGTCTTTGTAAATGTTGTCGGGCTCTAAATGGCATTGATGATTCGTCCGTTACTGGTCGTTGTGCCATAGAAACGGCTGTTGACCATGAACAAAAGAAACGGCTGTTGACCATGAATGGTTAGGGTAATCATAAGACCATCTTAAGTTCAGGACGTCGGTCTTATGGAGCATACGATCGTTGTCGAAATACAAGACCATGTATATGACTGTAAATGTCTTGTAATACCTTATCTTAGTATAGGAATGGTCTTATAAAAATGTCGTGAGACTAGGATAAAAATGTCGTAAGACCAAGATGATGATGTCGTAGGACCAGAGCGATATAAGACCGACAACAGGAGACTGTCGATGTAAGACCAATGAGTTGTAACTGGCGTCACGTAACTGGCGACATAAGACTAGTGACGTAAGACAAATAACGTAAGACTAGTGACGCGTGACTGGCGACGGGTGACTGGCGATGGGTGACTGGCGACGGGTGACTGGCGACGGGTGACTGGCGACGGGTGACTGGCGACATGTCGCTAACGATGTATGTCGTGCAACGTGTAACATGCGACACGTGACGTGCGATCATGAGATGTAAAGACACTATCTTGAATGACTATTGACATAAGTTGTCTTTTAATAATCAACTATCGTATGTCGGGGATAAGGCAATAATGGGTATTACCTTTATCGATCGGGGGTATGACTTTTGTAGGCATTAGGGTAATCGAAGTCCATGGGTCATGTCGAAGGAATTCCTCAGGTCGGTCGAGGGTGTAATTTTTTACCCAAACAGTTAGCCCCCCAATATTTGAATTTCAAAGCCATTTGAATTTCAGATCTCGTACCAAAGTAAAATGTGTTTATACGGAGATGTGTCACTTTTGCAAAGAAAATCAACTTGGTTAGCTAAAATCGTGAGTCCAGTCGATGGTGTTTAAGTAAATTGCGACGATCGAATGATGACCTTTAATGCGCAAGATACTTGTGGTGTTCATCTGACTGTCGTAAGACGCCCTTAAAATGTAAGGAACCGACGGTGATCGTAAGACGATCTTTATCAAAATGAGACGTATGGGTCAGGAGTCAATCGTAAGACGATTGGTCCGAAATAAAGCTTGGCGGCGATCATAAGATGATCGAACCAAGATAAAATTTAAGGATCTTGTGATACAGTCGTTAAAGACTTATGTTCTGGTGTTCTGAGCCGATACGGTCGTTATAGACTTTTGATCTAGCGTTTAGAGCCGATATGGTCGTTATAGACCAATGATCTGGCGTTCCGAGCCGATACTGTCGTTATAGACTTATGATCAGGCGTTTAGAGCCGATATGGTCGTTAAAGACCTATGATCTGGCGTTCGAGCCGATACGGTCGTTAGAGACCTATGATCCGGCGTTCGAGCCGATACGGTCGCTAGAGACTTATGATTAGGCGTTTACAGCTGATACGGTCGCTAGAGACCTATGATCTGGCGTTTACAGCCGATACCGTCGCTAGAGATCTATGATCTGGCGTTTACAGCTGATACGGTCGCTAGAGACCTATGTTACGTTGTGTAAGTTTTGCTTTAGCGATAATCGGTAAAAAAAATTACCTTTCTATTGAACCTGAGTATTATTTCGACTCATACATGTCATGGACAGATGTAATGTCAAAAAATTAATTAAGTAAAAAAATGAACAAGAAGTCGTGCGACTTGGGCATCTATTGTAATACCTGTTAATGCCAAAAATCGCACAAAAGTACAACTTAAGGTCGATGTGGACATTTAACAACTAAAGAAACGTATCTCAAGCCAAATAACCCAATTGCGAGGTAAAAATAAAAGAGAAGGGATTTGGTGATGCGGAAAACCCCAAAACGAGGGAAAAAACCATGGTCGACTCTGTGAGAGTCGACAGTGCACTATAGTCGCCAAACAAGGGCGAAAGTCCTTGTGTTACAGGTGGCTTGTATACAACAGATTACAAATAAATGTAAATATAAACTTAGTCGTGTGAAAACGACGTGGGTCGTGCGTAAATCGTGCGAAATAACTTGTCGTCGTGTGGTCTGAACTGTCGTCGTTAGGTGGTTCGAACTGTCGTCGTGCGATACTTACGTGTTCGAATGCCTCGTTGTATTGAGAGAAAAATATAGAAGTGAGTATTAGTAGCTCTGTTTATTCTCCTTTCGCTCGAAGGTGGAGCAGTCTTTATATAGCTTCGGTCGGTACTAAATGTGCTTTAATTGTTGGTCTTGTAACCGTTGTCGACATTAAATGGGCTTTGATGATTATCTTTGTAAATGTTGTCGGGCTCTAAATGGCAATGATGATTCGTCCGTTACTAGTCGTTGTGCCATTTGGCGTTTACAACCGATACGGTCGCTAGAGTCCTTCGATCTGGCGTTCGACCCAGTATGGTCGTTAGAGACCTATGATCTGGCGTTCGAGTCGATACGGTCGCTAGAGACCTTCGATCTGGCGTTCTAGCCGGTATGGTCGTTAGAGACCTATGATCTGGCGTTCATAGCCGATACGGTCGTTAGAGACCTTTGATCTGGCGTTCTAGCCGGTATGGTCGTTAGAGACCTATGATCTGGCATTCGAGCCGATACGGTCGTTAGAGACCTTTGATCTGGTATTCCGAGCCGATACGGTCGTTAGAGACCTATGTTACGTTGTGTATGTTTTGCTTTAGCGATAATCGGTAAAAAAAATTACCTTTCTATTGAACATGAGTATTACGTCAACTCATACATGTCATGGACAAATGTAATGTCAACTGTAAAAATTCATTAAGTACAAAAATGAATAAGAAGTCGTGCGACTTGGGCATCCATTGTAATACAACGATTAGAACGTAAGTCATAAGACTTTTTGAATCGTATAAGCAAATATAAGCGCATGCGATCAATGCATTCATTTAGAACATGAAATTTTTCTAAGTTAAAGAACTTAGCTTGTGGGGTCGCTAGACCTTGCGATCGTGTGATTTGATCATACTGTTAATGCCAAAAATCGCACCAAAGGGACAACTTAAGGTCGATGTGGACTTAAACAACTAAAGAAAGAATCTTTCGACGAGGCGTGCGACGATAAATAAAATAAAGAAACAAGGGATTTGATGGCGCAGGAAAAACCTGAATCGAGGAAAAAACCTGCGGACGACAGTGGGTGTCGTCGCTGCACTATGGTCGCCAATCAGGGGCGATGTCCTTCGGTAGTGGCGTCGGTCGTACAAGGGTTACAATACAGATGAAGGAAATTCTTCGAAATGTAAAGTACAAGTGTTTGAATGTAAAAAACAGTGTTTGTCGTGTGTGAATACAAGGTGTAAACTGTTGGTCGAAGGCTGATGTCGTACGTCAGGAGCGATAACTTGAGCTTTTCTTCGAGCGTTCTTGAGTTCGTAGTGTGGTTCTTGAGCTTGAATGATTATAGTAGATTACTCTGCAGATGTCCTTCAGATGATCTCCAGATGTTCTCTACTTAGATGTTCGATGTTCCGTCCCCCTGAAATGAGGATTCGGCTCTAGCTTTATAGTCTTTAGGAGCTTTGATTAGCTCATTGATTGCTTCATTAACAGCTTTAATTGTCGCAACGGTCTGTAACGGCTGCCGGCGTGATCATCCATAATGGTCTTCGTCCGTTAAGAGTAACAGCTTGCGTCGGATATAGCCGTTGCTCCTTTAATAACTTTGACTCCTGCATTAAACACTTAACAAAACGTAACAGTCATGGTTAACGTTAGTTTTGGTCGAAGTCGTATGGTTCGATGCGACAGTTATGCAGGACGGGCGTCGCTATGGTCGTACGTCTTAGGAAACTCTCGACTTACCTTTTACGACGGACGACGGACGTTCTTTGGGTCTTGGCCGGGACCTTATATTAATCCAAGATGTCTTTCATGACGCGCGTCTTACCTTTTCTGGTCGTGGTCGTACGACGTGAATTTTTGCCCAAACAGTTAGCCCCCAAAATTTGAAAGAAGGATGGCAAATTCGAGTTTAAATTTTGTCAATTAGACGCGTAAAAAATAGAGCAAGGGTCAGAAAAAATTACCTTGACCGCCTTGTAACTGTGCTGGTTTGCCTCT
The DNA here is from genome assembly GCA_033807775.1 of Saussurea involucrata. NCBI lineage: Eukaryota > Viridiplantae > Streptophyta > Magnoliopsida > Asterales > Asteraceae > Saussurea > Saussurea involucrata. The sequence goes on from CM066320.1 coordinate 70,072,056, forward strand.
AACTGAACGAGAAGTTAAAAAGGGGAACGAGGTCGTGACGTCATGCTGACATACGATCGTGCTTACCATACATGTCGACGGAGCCCAGAGGTGCTATTAGAAATGAAAAAGATTTTGACGACTTTGGAAGTCTAGCGAGGATTCTCTTGTGTATTACCATAAGCAAGGTTGGCGAGGTTCGACCGGAGATGTGTCCTGATGGATATGCCGTGATATATGAGTACCTGTTTAAGATGGGCTTCCACGGGCCGTATTCGCCTTTGGTCGAAGTGTTCATGCGTGAATTCGATCTTTCACCGAGGCAACCGATGCCCCAGTTCTGGCGATTTATCCTGATCATCGAGCGACTTACCTCGCACTGGGAGTGGCGTATAAAGTCACGACCGATCAATATCGTCGGTATAGTTTACTTTCAGGACTTAAGGGTGATCGTACCTTAGTTTTGAACACTGCTGTCGATGATCGCAAATGGAAGACGAGGTATGCGCTGGATACGGACAGTGATTGGATTGGATCTGTTGATACTGCACAACTTGCGACGATGTCTCATACTGCCCAACTGGCGACGGTGTTTCATACTGCGCAACTGGCGACGATGTTTCATACTGCGCAACTGGCGACGATGTTTCATACTGCGCAACTGGCGACGATGTTCTCTACATCCTCGTCGACCCTTTCGCCAGCCGGCAGGGGCAAGGGTGTAAAGACAGGAGAGAATGAGGGAGAGTTTATGGCGATGAAAAATTTTGCGTTGTCGTCAACCCTCCTGATTGACTATGTCCTCGTCAGGGCAGAGTCACTTCCGCATCTGGGGAAATATCAGCTCTTATCTTTCAAGGAGCGTTTTCGAAGAATCTCTGTTGAAGAGATTGGACTGTGTTTAGCCGAACTGGCGTTCTTTGTAAGTTTTTCTTTCAAAACTTGTGTTATCGAAGTTCTTTCGCTTAGCATTTAGTATGTTTCTTTTGTAATTTGCATATGCTTCTGTTTCCTCTCATTGAATATGTGAAGGTAGAGGAAATGCTGGAGTGGAGGTCGATCGTTGAGAAGGATATATATTCCTTCCTCCAATCTTAACATTAATCTTTAGAGCCATATTCTCAGAATGTCGAGGCATAAGGAGTTGGAAGACCACTCCTAATATACTCGTTTGATCCTTGCATCAGTTCTTCGGGATTGGCAGGGCTTCGAAGGTCGAGACTTTTGGGCAGAGCTTGCCATCGACGCTTTTCTCTAGGTTTAGGAAATGCTATGTGTTTTTACGTCTCGACCATTGGTGGTTGAACCATTTTATCTTTGTATACTCGAGCGTCGGTAGTCGAGTTCTTTTGAATATAACCGACAGTTTTGTAAATGAAACTTTGAACTTTTGTTTGAACTTGCTTTTTATATATTTGGTAAACAAATACCGTATCAATTATGAAATTGAATCTGGGAATCATGCGACTAAGGGATTCATTGTAACACAATAACTGGTACGTAAGCCATAAGCCTTTTAAATCGTGTGTATAAACATAAGCACATGCGACTAAAGCATACATTCAGAGTATGAAATTTTTCCAAGTTAAGAGGCTTAGATCATGAGATCGTTAGACCTCGCAATCGTACGACTAAGTCGTGTGATTAATTTGAATCGTATGTCCTTGTAAAGGATGATCAAATCATAGATTTGGTCGTTTATATCGTGCGACCTTGTGAATTTAAAGTCATATTGTAGACTTAATGACTACTGTCGTGCGATCCTGCGATAAGCTGTCGCGCGATTCTGCGGTAAAACGATGTTAAGGGTTGGTTGTTGGCTAACCAACGACCCTCCGATGCTTAAGTCAGTTGTGAGAAAAAATCGTATGAAAAAGATTTAGGAACATACCGTTAGATTCTCTTTTTAGTGGGATATTGCCCCCTGTCATTTATTATCTTATTCTTCTCGGAGGAAAGATAGGTTTTAAATGACAGGATGACACTGCGATCTGATGAGATATTGTCGTGCGACAGGGTACCATAGTAGACTTATTCCTGTGGAAAAGATATAATTTTAGAAGAACGAACCTGTCAAAGGCGCCTAACTGTGAAGTATGTCAGACCATACATGTCTGAACCACCGGTGATGCAATTGACGACTTTTGTATGCTCGGGGGTCGACGGTCGATGGTTACTAGCTGGAGTAGCGTCATCGTCGATGATATCTTTGAGATTTCCTTTTGGGGAGTGATATGCTAGCTCATTCTTCAGCGCGATGCAATCATCTGTCGCGTGACCATGATCGACGTGGAAGTCGCACCACTTTGATTTATCTTTCTTAGCACCATCCAGGTTGGACTTCTTTGGCCATCGAATGGTCGCTTGGACGGACTTAAGAGCTTCGACTAAGTCTTTTGCGGACCCTTTGAATCCGTAAGAGGATATCTTGGGGTATCGAGGAAATTTAGCCGTGGTCTTGGCCTCTGCTTTCGTCTTGAAACGAACATTTGAAATTTGGCGCGCGGGGTCGATTCTGGAAACAGCTTTGGCCTTGAATTCCGGTTTTCTGACGCCTAACGACTTCTTGTCGTCAGTGTTCTTGTGACGAAATGTTGTGTCGTCCTCGACCCTCATATATGCTAAAGTTCGAGCACGGACGTCTTCGAAATTCTCTGGGGGATATTTAGTCAGGTCGGTGTACAGACCCGAACTATCGTCCAGACCACGCTTGTAAGCTTCGATCGCGGTCTTGTTGTCACAATTGCGGATACTGATCATTTCAGCATTGAATCTATTGAAATATCTCTGAATAGACTCGCTAGCTTTCTGCACGACGTAATACAGGTCGCTAGTCTGCTTCTCCATCTTACGACTGCTGGCGAATTGCTGAAAGAATTGATTGACCAACTCGGCGAACGACCCGAAATGCTTTGGGTTTGAGATTGATCAAACATTGGAGAGCTGGACCAGTGAGAGTTGCACCGAAGCTCTTACACATGCATACTTCCTGATACATAAATGGAATTGAGATCGTCCACATAAGCTGCTTATATCGTGCGACGTGCTCGGTTGGATCAGTCACACCAGAATACTTAGGAGTGAAAGTGGGGATGTTATATTTCCTTGGGATCTCGACAGTTGCAATCTCGTCGATAAAAGGCGACGCCTGAAAGACGGATCGAGGCTCGACGTCGACTGGCACGGCTGCCCCAGGCAATTTGGTGAGCAAGGACAGGACGCGCTCATTCTGATCTTCCAGCATCTTCAAACGCTGAGCAACGGGATCATTATGACCGACGGCTGCCCCTGCTTGAGGGTTAACTCCTGAGCTGATGCCATTGTCATGCGACGAGCCATTGGTGTCTCCATTGAACGGGACAAAATATGGCTGTGACCTATGATTAAATTGCTGTGATCCATTCTGGAACGGCTGGGATCCTTGCTGGAAAGGCTGCGAACCACCGTGGAATGGCTGAGATCCACCTTGAGGTCCATTCTGAAATGGCTGTTGAAATGGCTGCGACCCCTGCTGGAAAGGCTGCGACCCATGTAACGGCTGCGACCTATTATTCATGGGTGGTGGCCTGAGATGCTAAGGGGGAATTGGTCCGAACTGGGGATTTGGGTTGAACGGCCCTGGTTGCTGATTCTGCATAAACGGACCTGGTTGCTGATTCTGCACGGAAGGATCTTGTCCTGTATCTGGATTCTGAACAAATGGTCTAGGACCATTCTGATTGAATGATCCCGGAACTGGATTCTACACGAACGACCTAGGACCATTATGAGGTCCGAAAGGATTTCTCAATTGTGCAATCTCCTCAGATGCTCTGCGATTCTGCTCCGCCATTGCATTGAGCTGATTCCTGGCGACTTCGAGCTCCTGATACATCTGAGCAACGGCTTGCTGTGGATTTCCAGGGGTTGCCATTTTTCCTGCAATAGAAAACAGAAGAAAACTCCAAGAAACCGTTAGTAGAATGCACGTTCGTCGAGGATTTTCTCTAGATGAGGTCCCACGGATGGTGCCAAACTGTTAATGCCAAAAATCGCACCAAAGGGACAACTTAAGGTCGATGTGGACTTAAACAACTAAAGAAAGAATCTTTCGACGAGGCGTGCGACGATAAATAAAATAAAGAAACAAGGGATTTGATGACGCAGGAAAAACCTATGGACGACAGTGGGTGTCGTCGCTGCACTATGGTCGCCAATCAGGGGCGATGTCCTTCGGTGGTGGCGTCGGTCATACAAGGGTTACAATACAGATGAAGGAAATGCTTCGAAATGTAAAGTACAAGTGTTTGAATGTAAAAAACAGTGTTTGTCGTGTGTGAATACAAGGTGTAAACTGTTGGTCGAAGGATGATGTCGTACGTCAGGAGCGATAACTTGAGCTTTTCTTCGAGCCTTCTTGAGTTCGTAGTGTGGTTCTTGAGCTTGAATGATTGTAGTAGATTACTCTGCAGATGTCCTTCAGATGATCTCCAGATGTTCTCTACTTAGATGTTCGATGTTCCGTCCCCCTGAAATGAGGATTCGGCTCTAGCTTTGGGAGCTTTGATTAGCTCATTGATTGCTTCATTAACAACTTTAATTGTCGCAACGGTCTGTAACGGCTGCCGGCGTGATCATCCATAATGGTCTTCGTCCGTTACAAGTAAAAGCTTGCGTCGGATAACGGCTTGCGTCGGATATAGCCGTTGCTCCTTTAATAGCTTTGACTCCTGCATTAAACACTTAACAAAACGAAACAGTCATGGTTAACGTTAGTTTTGGTCGAAGACGTATGGTTCGATGCGACAGTTATGCAGGACGGGCGTCGCTATGGTCGTACGTCCTAGGAAACTCTCGACTTACCTTTTACGACGGACGACGGACGTTCTGCGGGTCTTGGCCGGGAACTTATATTAATCCAAGATGTCTTTTGTTAATGCCAAAAATCGCACCAAAGGGACAACTTAAGGTCGATGTGGACTTAATCAACTAAAGAAAGAATCTTTCGACGAGACGTGCGACGAGGAATAAAATAAAGAAACAAGGGATTTGATGACGCAGGAAAAACCTCAAACGAGGAAAAAACCTGCAGACGACAGTGGGTGTCGTCGTTGCACTATGGTCGCCAATCAGGGGCGATGTCCTTGGTACTGGTGTCGATCGTACGATGATTACAATACAAATGAAGGAAAAGCTTCGAAATGTAAAGTACAAGTGTTTGAATGTAAAAACAGGTGTTTGTCGTGTGTGAATACAAAGTGTGAACTTCTGGTCGAGGGCTGTTGTCGTGCGTCTAGAGCGATACATGAGCTTTCCTTCGAGTGTTCTTGAGTTCGCTGTAGGGTTCTGGCTTTCAATACTTGATCTCCAGAGTTTGAATGTTCTTTTGTATGAGTTTGTATGATTTTCTCTACTATTTGGTGATGTTCGCTGATGTCTATCTTGATGTTAACTGATGTCCCTTGCAATGAGGCTTTAGCTTGACTTTTATAGTCTTCGTGCCATTAATTAACTCCATTAATGATTTGATCAACGGCTACAACGGCTGGAAACGGTTGCCGGAGTGATTATCCATAATGCTCTTCGTCAGTTATGGCTATCGATCGTTGATGGTTGCGTCGGTTATATCCGTTGCTCTTTAATGACTTTGACTCCTGCATTAAACACTTAACAAACGTAACAGTCAAGGTTAACGTTAGCTTTGGTCGAAGATGCAATGATCTTACGCGATGGTCGTACGGGAGGGACGATGCTATGGTCGAGCGTCATGGGAGACGTACGACTTACCTTTTAAGGGAGACGACGGATGTTTTCTGGGTTCTTGTTGAGACCTTATCTTAATACAAGATTTGGGTTATAACGTGCGTCTTACCTGCTCTGGTCGTGGTCGTACGACGTGATTTTTTGCCCAAACAGTTTGCCCCCAAAATTTGGAAATTGAATGTCAAATTTAAGTTTTAAATTTTGCTTGTCGAACGCTTAAACTTGTGACCTGGGTTGAGGGACTTACCTGGTTGTCATGGAACTAAACTAGTCCGCTTCTAGTTGAACGAGAAGTTGAAAGAGTAACGAGGTCGTGACGTCATGCTGACGTACGATGATGCTTTTCAGCTGCCGAGGACAGGTGTCGAAGATCCGGGCGGGCATGTGAAAGGATGGGGATGCGCGACGATCATCCAGGGATTCGATTTGATGCGATTGTTGGTATCAATAAAGATCACGACGGATCTTTTCTTGCTATTCTTCGAAGTGTTTATTTGGGAAGAGATTTCGCCTTGATTCCTTTCCATTCTTCATCCGAATTTACTCGAATCGTTGCAAATCTTCAAACCGCAGTTGAGAGCGTTTATATTAGACATTGTTCTGTCCTCTGATTCATAATGTCGACGGAGCCTGCTATTCTTATCATGAATCACGTAGACTTAGATGCTTTTAGGAGTTTAGCAAAAATTCCTGCAAATGTGGAGTTGCGGTGTCCGGGGATTGTTCGTTCTAAGGATTGCCCTGAGGGATATCTCGTTTTGTACGAGTATCCTTTTAAGATAGGGTTTCAATGGCCGTTTTATGGTTTAGCCAAGTCATTCATGCAGGATTTCGATGTGTCACCGGGACAATTGATGCCCCAACTTTGGCGAGTTTTGCTGATTATTGAGCGAGCGTCCGCGAAATCGGAGTCTCCTATGATCATGAATGATTTCTTTGCGGCGTACCAAGTTAAAAAGGATAAGAATTGGCGTTATAGTCCGTATTCTAAGTTCAAGGGTGATCGTGCCTTGGTTTTGGGAACTGGCGTCAATGATCGTGGGTGGAAGTCGAGGTATGTATTTGTTCTTACCGAGTCGTTGGATTCCAGCAGCGATTGGATGCGGTCAGACTGGAATGAGATAGGTATGCTTCGTTTGTTTCTGAGTCTTAACGTTGATGACCGATCTTTCGTTTCGTGACAATCGGCGGCCGAGGATGAGGATGAGGACGTGATAGAAGAAGGAGATGAAGACGTACAGGAAGAGGCGACTGGTAAGTGTATCATAGCTTTTATTTTACATTGTTTACTCTATCCACCTGACGCTTCATGTATCTCCTGATCAATGTCGACCAAGAGGAAATCGGTCTCTAGGGTGAGAGGGGAGCAGGTTATGCATGCCCTTCGGGGTAAAAATATTTTGACAGCTGGGTCGAGCGAAAAGAGAACCCGGAGGACAGTCCTGAGGGAACCGTCGTCTAGGGTTGATAACTCACCGGGAGTTGTTCTGCCTAAAAAGGCGAAGGCGTCATCCAGTCGTCCTGGCGCGATGGACGCGACACCGGCAAGTTCGGCGCTTCCGGCGACAATGACGAGACCGGTGTTCAAGATGTCAACCCCATCATCTGCCGTCAGGGGCGAGGGGTCGTCGGCCGAAGTCACGACGGTTAATTTTTCATTGCCGTCAGACTTTATGGCGGATGGTGTCCTAGACGGGACGACGTTGTTTCCTCACTTGGAGAGGTGTTTGCTTCCATCTTTCAGGGAGTGTTTTCACGGGGTTCCGGCCGGAGAGATAGGATCTAAGGTTGCTAGTCTGGCATTCTCAGTAAGTGTCAATCTTTCATGACTTGTTTCAACGTTCGATGTCGTTCGTTGTCTAACACTTTTTTGTGTGTTTTTAGACGTTCCAATCGTCTCTGGCATTGTATGCCGAGATGTCGAAAGCCGAGGAGTTGGTGGCATCTGCTTTGAAAAGGGAGGAGGTGGCGTTGGAGAGAGAGAAGGCGGCTTTAGATAGGGAGAGGTTTGCCTTGGCGCGTGCTGACGAGCTAGCCATCCAGCTTTTCGATGCTCAGTATGAACTGCAGGAGATTCGTGCGGGAGGAGTGGCAGATGAAGGTCCTCGGGTCGGGACTTCGAGCAGGGATATGACCGATGTTCCCCCTGCCGTCTAGAATTTTCCTTTCCTTGTTTGTTTTGCCATTCGACCAATCAGGGATCGAGTATGTATATAATGGTTTACTTAATGAATATATCTTTTGCTTATGCTTTATTCGAATCACATTCGATTATAAAGTCGAACGTAAGATACATATGAAATCATGCGACCAAGGCACTCATTGTAATACGATAATAAGAACGTAAAACAAATAAAAATACGCGATTAAAGCATCCATTCAGGGTATAAAAGCTAAGAAACTTAGATGTAAGTTATTTAGGCTTTGCGATTGTACGACGAGATCATACGAGGAATTTGCGTCGTATGCCCCTGTGGAGGGATGGTCAGGGAAGAAAATCCTGATTGTTTATGTCGTGCGATTCTGCGAATTTAAAGTCATCTAGTATACTTAATGATTACTGCCGTGCGATTCTGCGATAATCGGTCGTGCGATTTTGCGATAAAACGATGTCGGGGGTTGGTCGTTGGCTAGCCAACGACCCTCCGATGCTTAAGTTAGTAAATGCTTGTGAGAAAAAATCGTATGAAAAAGAGTTAGAGAACGTACCATTTCAGACTCTCTCTATTTGCCCCCTGTCATTTATTACCTTATTCTTTTTGGGAGGAAAAGATAGGTTTTAAATGACAGAATGACTCGAAGAAATATTGTCTTGCGTTGACTGTTGTCGTGCGACCGGGCACCATAGTAGACTTATCTATGTGAAAAAGATATTAATTTAGGTATAGAGGAACGAACCTGTTGAGAGCCTGATCTTCTGACTTTGGTTTATTTTCGCGGCTTCAAGGTAGACTTGTAGCACTCACGAGCGACTTTTGGCTCACTCTTAATCTCCTGGATTCCCCATGGCGTAGGGAATTTCAACATTTGATGATACGTCGAGGGAACGGCTTTCATATCATGGATCCATGGTCGTCCTAAGATGATATTATAGGCCGACGCACAATCGATGACACTGAACTTGGTCTGCTTGTTGACTCCTCCGGCGTAGACGTGCAAGATTATTTCTCCGAAGGTGCTCGTCGCTTCTCCATTGAAACCGACCAAAGTCGTCGAACGTCGGGTGATTTCCGAGCGATCGATTCCCATGGCTTTGATGGTGTTGAGAAAAATAACATTTGCTGAGCTGCCCCCGTCGATCAAGACTCGACGCGTTAGAGAGTTACCGACCGTGATCTGAATGATCAACCCGTCGTGATGCTTCTGATACTAGTCGCCAAGGTCGACGTGGTCGAACACAATCTTCATGGCTTCTAGCTCCAAATCTCCTTTGGGTCTAGACGAGCGAGGAATGGGCCGATCATCGGGCGCCTGACTGGCATGACGCTTGGCCACTGAATACGTCAGACGGCACACATCTGAACCACCAGTGATGCAATTGACGACCTTCGCATGCTCGGGGGTCGACGGTCGATGGCTATTAGCTGGAACAGCGACATCGTCGATGATGTCCTTGAGATTTCCTTTCGGGAAATGATATGTGTTAATGCCAAAAATCGCACCAAAGGGAAAACTTAAGGTCAATATGGACTTAATCAACTAAAGAAAAGATCTTTCACGAGACGTGCGATGAGGGAAAAAATAAACAAGACAAGGGATTTGATGACGCAGGAAAAACCTCAATCGAGGAAAAAACATGCGGACGACAAGGGATGTCGTCGCTGCACTATGGTCGCCAATCAGGGGCGACGTCCTTGGTACTGGCGTCGGTCGTACGATGATTACAATACAAATGAAGGAAATACTTCGAAATGTAAAGTACAAGTGTTTGAAATGTGAAAACAAGTGTTTGTCGTGTGTGGATACAAAGTGTAAACTGTCGATCGAGGGCTGATGGCGTGCGTCGAGAGCGATACTTGAGCTTTTCCTTCGAGTGTTCTTGAGTTCGCTGTAAGATTCTGGCTTTCAGTACTTAATCTCCAGAGTTTGAATGTTTTTTTCTATGAGTTTGGATGATTTTCTCTGCTGTTTGATGATGTTCGCCGGAGTGTATTGGATGTTAACCGATGTCCTTTTAAATGAAGCTTTAGCTTGTCTTTTATAGCCTTCACGTCATTAATTAACTCCATTAATGATTCAATCAACGGCTACAACGACTGGAAACGGTCGGCGGAGTGATTATCCATGATGATCTTCGTCCGTTACAGCTATCGATCGTTGATGGTTGCGTCGGTTATATTTGTTGCTCTTTAATGACTTTGACTCCTACATTAAACACTTAACAAACATAACAGTCAAGGTTAACGTTAGTTTTAGTCGAAGGAACAATGTTCTTACGCAATGGTCGTACGGGACGGGCGATGCTAAGGTCGTGCGTCATGGGAGACGTACGACTTACCTTTTACGGGCGACGGCGGATGTTTTATGGGTTCTTGTCGAGACCTTCTCTTAACACAAGATTTAGTTCACAATCGTGTGTCTTACCTGTTCTGGTCGTGGTCGCACGACGTGATTTTTTGCCCAAACAGTTTGCCTCCAAAATTTGAAAATTGAATGTCAAATTTAAGTTTTAAATTTTGTCCATCAGACGCACAAGAAATAAGACAAGAGTTAGAAATTACCTCAATCGCTTTGGAGCTAGACTGGTTCGTTTCTAACTAAACGAGAAGTTGAAAAGGGAACGGGGTCGTGACGTCATACTGACACACGATGATGCTTACCAGCTGTCGAGGACAGGTGTCGACGATCTCTGCGGTCATACGAAAGGACGGGGACTCGCAGCGGTTATCCAGGGATTCGACCTGACATGATCGACTGCATAAATAAAGATTACGATGAATCCTTTCTTTTCTTACGCTGAGTTTATTTTGGAAAGAAATTCCGCTTTGCTCTTCTTGCCATTCTTCTTCCGAATCCCTTTGATTTAGCGGAGATTGTTTGGGATTGCTTCTTCCTTCCTTTCAGCTTTCACTACCTTCTTTCCCCTGGTAAGAAATGTCGGCTGACCCAGAGAGTTCCATCGTTAGCCAGGAAGATTTAGACGACTTTAGGCGTCTAGCGAAGATTCCTTTAGAAGTAGAGCTAACAAGTCCGAGGACTGTTCGTCCTAAGGATTACCCCGAGGGGTATTTCGTGATATACGAATATCCTTTCAAGATTGGCTTCGAATGGCCGTTTTCGACTTTGACTAAGAATTTGATGCGATGCTTTGGTTTGTCGCCGGGGCAGTTGATGCCTCAACTCTGGCGGGTTCTTTTAGTTATTGAGCGTTTGTCTGTGGATTGGGACCCCCCTATGTATTTGAATGATTTATTGGCAGCGTATCAAGTTAAGGGAGATAAGCGTGGGCGTTATAGACCGTATTCCAGATATAAAGGCGATCGTGCCTTAGTTTTGAATACTGGAGTGAACGATCGGGGGTGGGGGTCCAGGTATGTGTTCGTACGTGTTGATTCGCTGGATGCCGCTAGCAAGTGGATCCGTCCCGACTGGAATATGAGAGGTATGCTCTTTTTCGACCAGAGTATGGTTTTTCTAACCTTTTATTTACTCTTCTCCTTTTTTTGTCTTCAGATATAAAGTTCGGCGTTCCGCACCCGAATGAAGGTTTTCGTGCCAAGATTGACAGATTCCTTAGTTACAGCATCGAGGACCGATCTTTTGCCACGTGGCAACCGGCGACCGAGGACGAGGACGTGGTGGTGGACGCTGTGGAGGAGGAAGAAGGAGATGGTGAAGAGGAAAGTGGGCGACAGGAGTCGACAGGTGGGTGTATTATGGTTTCCTGTCTTTTACCATTTATTTCTTATTCCTGTCTGACGCTTCGCATTTTTCTTGATCAGTGCCAACTGAAAGGAAATCAGTTTATAGGTCGAGAGGGAAGCAAATCATGCGTGCCCTTTGAGGAGGAGATGTCTCGACAGCTGGGTCGAGCCAGAAGAGAACCAGGAGTACGGTCCTGAGGGAACCGTCGTCGAGGGCTGATGACTCGTCGAGAGTTGTTCTGCCTAAGAAGGCGAAGGCGTCATCTAGCCGTCCTGGCGTGATGGACGCGACACCGGCAAGTTCTGCGCCTCCGGCGACGTTGACGAAACCGGTGTCTCAAGTGTCGATCCCAATACCTGCCGATAGGGGCGAGGGATCGTCGGCCGAAGTTATGACGGTCAATTTTACATTGCCGTCTGACTTTATGGCGGATGGTGCTCATCTAGGGAAGTATTTGCTCCCGCCTTTCGGGGAGCGTTTTCACGGAGTTCCGGCCGGAGAGATGAGATCTCGAGTTGCCAGTCTGGCGTTCACGGTGAGTGTCAACCTTTCATGACTTGTGTAATTCGTAATCTTTGTCGAATGTTCTTGAATGCACCTTTTATTTTTCACAGACATTCCAGTCTTCCTTGGCGTTACATGCTGAGACGTCAATAGTTCAAGATTTGGTGGCATCTGCTCTTGAGTGGGAAGCTGCAGCGTTGGAGAGGGAGAGAGCGGCTTTAGATAGGGAGACGTTGGCCATTGCGCGTGCCAATGAGCTGGTCGTCCAACTTTTCGATGCTCAATATGAATTGCAGGAGATTCGTGCGGTAGGAGTGGCAGATGGAGGCCCTCAGGTCGGGACTTCGAGCGGGGATAAGACCAATGTTCCTTCTGTCGTCTAGATTTTTTTTTCTTTCCTTGTTTGTTTTTGCCACTTGACCCATCGGGGGTTGAGTATGTATACAATGGTTTATGAATATATATCTTTTGCTTATGCTTTATTCGAATCTCGTTTGATTATAAAGTCGAACATAAGATACATAAGAAATCATGCGACTAAGGCATTCATTGTTATACGATGACAAGAACGTAAAACAAATATAAAAACACGCGATTTAAAGCATCCATTCAGGGTATGAAAGTTAAGAAACTTAGGGGTAAAGTCGGTTTGACTCTGCGATCGTACAGTGAGTTTGTATCGTATGCCCCTGTGGAGAAATGATCAAGTTAGAGACATGATTGTTTATGTCATTCGACCTTGCGATATTAAAGTCATATAGTAGATTTAATGACTACTGTCGTGCGATTCTGCGATAATCTGTCGTGCGATTCTGCGATAAAACGATGTCGGGGGTTGGTCGTTGGCTCACCAACGACCCTCCGATGCTTAAGTCAGTAAACGTTTTGTGAGAAAAAATCGTATGAGAAAGAGCTAGAGATCGTACCATTTCAGACTCTCTCTCTCTATTTGCCCCCTATCATTTATTACCGTATCCTTTTTGGGAGGAAAAGGTAGGTTTTAAATGACAGAATGACACGAAGAAATATTGTTCTGCGGTCGACTATGTTGTCGTGCGACGAGGCACCATAGTAGATTTATCCCTCTGGAAAAGATATTAATTTAGGGATAGAAGAGCGAACCTGTTGAGAGCTTGATCTTGCGACTTCAGTTTATTTTCTCGGCTTCAAGGTAGACTTGTAGCATGCACGAGCGACTTTTGGCTCACTCTTGATCTCCTGGATTCCCCATGGCGTCGGGAATTTCAACATTTAATGATACGTCGAAGGAACAACTTTCATATCATGGATCCATGGTCGACCTAAGATGATGTTATAGGCCGACGCACAGTCGATGACGCTGAACTTGGTCTGCTTGTTAACTCCTCCAGCGTAGACGGGCAAAATTATCTCTCCAAAGGTGCTCGTCGCTTCTCCATTGAAACCGACCAAAGTCGTCGAACGTCGGGTGATTTCCGAGCGATCGATTCCTATGGCTTTGATGGTGTTGAGAAAAATAACATTTACTGAGCTGCCCCCGTCGATCAAGACTCGACGCGTTAGACAGTTACCGACTGTAAGCTGAATGATCAACCCGTCGTGATGCTTCTGATACGAGTCGCCAAGGTCGACGTGGTCGAACACAATCTTCATGGCTTCTAGCTACAAATCTCCTTTGGGTCTAGACGAGCGAGGAATAGGCCGATCATCGGGCGCCTGACTGGCATGACGCTTGGTCGCTGAATACGTTAGACCACACACATCTGAACCACCGGTGATGCAATTGACGACTTTCGCGTGCTCGGGGGTCGACGGACGATGTCCGTTAGTTGAAATAGTGACATCGTCGATGATATCTTTGAGATTTCCTTTCGGAAAATGATATGCTACTTCCTTCTTCAATGCGATACAGTCGTCTGTCGCATGACCATTATCGGCATGGAAGTCGCACCACTTTGATTTGTCTTTCTTAGCATCGTCCAGGTCGGACTTCTTTGGCCATCGAATGGTAGCTTGGGAACTTTTCAGAGTTTCGACTAGGTCCTTGGCATATCCTTTGAATCCGTAAGAGGATATCTTGGGGTACTGAGTGAACTTAGCCGGGGTCTTGGCCTCTGCTTTCGTCTTGAAACGACCATTTGAAATTTGGCGCGTTGGCTCTACTCTAGAAACAGCCTTTGTCTTGAACTCTGGCTTTCTGACGCCTAACGACTTCTTGTCGTCAGTATGCTTGCGACGAAAGGATGCATCGTCTTCGACCCTCATATATGCTAAGGTCCGAGCTCGGACGTCTTCGAAATTCTTCGGGGGATATTTGGTCAAGTCGGTATATAAACCCGAATTATCGTCCATACCATGCTTATAGGCTTCAATTGCGGTTTTTACGTCGCAATTGCGGATGCTGATCATTTCGGTATTGAATCTATTAAAATAACTTCGAATAGACTCATTAGCTTTCTGCACGATGTAATATAGGTCGCTGGTCTGCTTCTCCATCTTACGACTGCTGGCGAATTGCTGGGAGAATTGATTAACCAACTCAGCAAACGACCAGATGGATTTGGGTTTGAGATTGATTAACCATTGGAGAGTTGGACCAGTGAGAGTTGCTCTAAAACTCTTACACATGCATACTTCCTGGTACATAAATGGGATCGAGATCGTCCACATGAGCTGCTTATATTGTGCGACGTGCTCAGTTGGATCGGTCACACCCGAATACTTGGGAGTGAAGGCAGGAATGTTATACTTCTTTGTGACCTCGACGGTGGCAATCTCGTCGATGAAAGTCGACGCCTGATACCCCGAGCGAGGCTCGACGTCGACAGGCACGGCTGCCCCAGGAAACTTAGCGAGCAAGGACATGACACGCTCATTTTGGTCTTCTAACATCTTCAAACGCTGAGCGACGGGATCGTTAAGATCGGGATTTGCCCCTGTCGAGGGATTGGTCCCTGGACTAGTGCCATTACCGTGCGACGAACCATTGGTGTCCCCGTTGAACGGGACAAAATATGGCTGCGGCCCATAGTGGAATTGCTGCGGTCCATTTTGAAACGGCTGCGATCCTTGCTGGAAAGGTTGCGATCCACCTTGAGGTCCATTCTGAAATGGCTGTTGAAATGGTTGCGACCCTTGCTGGGAAGGTTGCGACCCTTGTAATGGCTGAGACCCATTATTCATGGGTGGTGGCCTTATGTGCTGAGGAGGAACTGTCCCCAACTGAGGATTTGAGTTGAACGGCCCTGGCTGTTGATTCTGCATGAACGAGCCTGGATACTGGTTCTGCGCGGATGAACCTGGATTCGGGACAAATGGTCTAGGGCCATTCTGGTCGAACGATCTTGGAACTGGGTTCTGCACGAACGGTCTAGGACCATTTTGAGGCCCAAGAGGATTTTTTAACCGTACGATCTCCTCAGCTGCTCTGCGATTCTGCTCTGCCATTGCATTGAGCTAATTCCTGGCGACTTCGAGCTCCTGATACATCTGAGCAACAGCTTGTTGCGGATTTCTAGAGGCTGCCTTTTTCCTGCAACAGAAAATAAAAGAAACTCCAAGAAACTATTAGTAGGGTGCACGTTCGTCGAGGATTTTCTCTAGATGAGGTCCCACGGATGGCGCCAAACTGTTAATGCCAAAAATCGCACCAAAGGGACAACTTATGGTCGATGTGGACTTAATCAACTAAAGAAAGGATCTTTCGACGAGACGTGCGATAAGGGAAAAAATAAACAAGACAAGGTATTTGATGACGCAGGAAAAACCTCAATCGAGGAAAAAACCTGCGGATGACAAGGGATGTCGTCACTGCACTATGGTCGCCAATCAGGGGCGACGTCCTTGGTACTGGCGTCGGTCGTACGATGATTACAATACAAATGAAGGAAATACTTCGAAATGTAAAGTACAAGTGTTTGAAATGTGAAAACATGTGTTTGTCGTGTGTGAATACAAAGTGTAAACTGTCGGTCGAGGGCTGATGGCGTGCATCGAAAGCGATACTTGAGCTTTTCCTTCGAGTGTTCTTGAGTTCGCAGTAAGATTCTGGCTTTCAGTACTTAATCTCCAGAGTTTGAATGTTCTTTGCTATGAGTTTGGATGATTTTCTCTGCTATTTGATAATGTTCGCCGGAGTGTATTGGATGTTAACCGATGTCCTTTAAAATGAAGCTTTAGCTTGTCTTTTATAGCCTTCGCGTCATTAATTAACTCCATTAATGATTCAATCAACGGCTGGAAACGGTCGCCGGAGTGATTATCCATGATGATCTTCGTCCGTTACAGCTATCGATCGTTGATGGTTGCGTCGGTTATATCCGTTGCTCTTTAATGACTTTAACTCCTGCATTAAACACTTAACAAACGTAACAGTCAAGGTTAACGTTAGTTTTAGTCGAAGGTACAATGATCTTACGCGATGGTCGTACGGGACGGGCGATGCTAAGGTCGTGCGTCATGGGAGACGTACGACTTACCTTTTACGGGCGACGACGGATGTTTTATGGGTTCTTGTCGAGACCTTATCTTAACACAAGATTTAGTTCACAATCGTGTGTCTTACCTGTCCTGGTCGTGGTCGCACGACGTGATTTTTTGCCCAAACAATATGCTAGTTCCTTCTTCAATGTGATATAGTCGTCTGTCGCATGACCATGATCGGCATGGAAGTCGCACCACTTTGATTTGTCTTTCTTAGCATCGTCCAGGTCGGACTTCTTTGGCCAGCGAATGGTCGCTTGGGAACTCTTCAGAGCTTCGACTAGGTCCTTTGTAGATCCTTTGAATCCGTAAGAGGATATCTTGGGGTACTGAGTGAACTTAGTCGCGGTCTTGGCCTCTGCTTTCGTCTTGAAACGAACATTTGAAATTTGGCGAGTTGGCTCTACTCTGGAAACAGCCTTTGTCTTGAACTCTGGCCTTCTGACGCCTAACGACTTCTTGTCGTCAGTGTACTTGCGACGAAAGGCGACATCATCCTCGACCCTCATATATGCCAAGGTTCGAGCTCGGACGTCTTCGAAAGTCTCTGGGGGATACTTGGTCAGGTCGGTGTATAGACCCGAACTATCGTCCAGACCACGCTTATAGGCTTCGATCGCGGTTTTGACGTCGCAATTGCAGATGCTGATCATTTCGGCGTTGAATCTATTGAAATAACTTCGAATATACTTGTTAGCTTTATGCACGATGTAATATAGGTCGTTGGTCTGCTTCTCCATCTTATGACTGCTGGCGAATTGCTGGAAGAACTGGTTAACCATCTCAGCAAACGACCCGATGGACTTGGGTTTGAGATTGATTAACCATTGGAGAGCTGGACCAGTGAGAGTTGCTCCAAAACTCTTACACATGCATACTTCCTGGTACATAAATGGGATCGAGATCGTCCATATGAGCTGCTTGTACTGCACGACATGCTCAGTCGGATCAGTCACACCAGAATATTTGGGAGTGAAGGCAGGAATGTTATACTTCTTTGGGACCTCGACGGTGGCAATCTCGTCGATGAAGGGCTACCCCGGATACCCCGAGCGAGGCTCTACGTCGACAGGCATGGCTGCCCCAGGCAACTTGGCGAGCAAGGACAGGACACGCTCATTTTGGTCTTCCAAAATCTTCAAACGCTGGGCGACGGGATCGTTAAGATCAGGATTTGCCCTTGTCAAGGGGTTGGTCCCTGGGCTAGTGCCATCACTAGCCTCTGCTTTCGTCTTGAATCGGACGTTCGAGATGTGACGCGCGGGCTCTATTTTGGAAATCGTTTTCTTCTTGAACTCTGGCTTCCTTACACCTAACGACCTCTTGTCGTCGGTATGCTTGCGATGAAAGGCAACGTCGTCTTCTACCCTCATATACGCCAGGGTTCGGGCTCGGACGTCTTCGAAATTTTCTGGGGGATACCTGGTTAGATCAGTATATAAACCCGAGCTATCGTCCAGACCACGCTTATAATCTTCGATTGCGGTCTTGACGTCACAATTGCGGATACTGATCATCTCTGCATTGAATCTGTTGAAATAGCTTCGAATAGATTCATTAGCCTTCTGCACGACATAATATAGGTCACTGGTCTGCTTCTCCATCTTGCGACTGCTGGCGAATTGCTGAGAGAATTGGTTGACCAACTCAGCGAACGACCCGTTGGATTTGGGTTTGAGATTGATCAACCATTGGAGGGCAGGACTAGTGAGAGTCACACCAAATCTTCTGCACATACATACTTCCTTATACATGTGTGGGATTGAGACCATCCACATGAGTTGCTTATACTGCGCGACGTGCTCGGTTGGATCGGTCACTCCTGAATCCTTGGGTGTAAAAACGGGAATATTGTATTTCATTGGAACCTCAACGGTCGCGATCTCATCGATGAAGGGCGACACCTGATAGCTTGATCGAGGCTCGACGTCGACGGGCACGGCTGCCCCGGGTAGCTTGGCGAGCAAAGATAGGACGCACTCATTCTGATCCTCTAGCATTTTCAATTGCTGGGCAACGGGGTCATTGGGGTCAGGATTTGCCCCTGCTTGCGGGTTGGCTCCTGAACTGGTGCCATTGCCATACGATGAGCCATGGGCATCTCCGTTGAAAGGAACAAATTTCGGCTGCGACCCATTCTGAAACGGCTTTGATCCATTCTGAAATGGCTGCGACCCATTCTGAAACGGTTGCGACCCGTTTTGAAATGGCTGCGACCTGTTCTGAAATGGCTGCGACCCGTTCTGCATGGGTGGTGGCCTTATATGCTGAGGAGGAACTGTCCCGAACTGGGGGTTTGGGTTGAACGGCCCCGGCTGTTGGTTCTGCATGAACGGACTTGGATGCTGATTTTGAGCGAACGGACCTGGATGCTGATTCTGAGCGAACGCACCCGATCCTGGACCTGAATTATGCGCAAATGGTCTAGGAGCATTTTGACCGAACGATCCTTGTCCTGGATTCTGAACGAACGGCCTAGGACCATGCAGAGGACCACAGGGATTTCTCAGCCGTGCGATCTCCTTGGTTGTTCTGCGACTCAGCTCGGCCATGGCATTGATTTGATTTCGCGCGACCTCCAATTCCTGATACATCTGGGCAATGACATGCTCTTGATTTCCAGGAGCTGCCATTTTCCTGAAACAGGGAATAGAAAAGACTACAAGAAACCGTTAGTACGACGCACGTTTGTCGAAGATTTTCTCTAGAAGGGGTCCCACGGATGGCGCCAAACTGTTAATGCCAAAATCACACCAAAGTACAACTTAAGGTCGATGTGGACTTTAACAACTAAAGAAAGGAATCGTTTGACAAAAGCGTGCGACAAAGACAAAAATGTAAATGAGACAGAGATTTTGGTGACACGTGAAAAACCTCAAAGAGGAAAAAACCCGCGGACGACTGTGGAAGTCGTCGCTGCACTATGGTCGCCAAACAGGGGCGATGTCCTTATGTTTCTGGTGTCGATCGTACAGAGATTACAATACAAATGAAAGAAAGACTTTGAAATGTAAAGTAACAAGTGGTTTGAATGTAAAAACAATGTGCGTCGTGTGTAAAAACTGTGTGTCGTGCGCTGATGTCGTGCATCAAGAGCGATCTTCTACGAGTGATTTCTTCGTTTCGAGTGCTTGTGTCTGTTATTCGATGTTGTGTCTCTGTGTTCTTTTTCGGTTTTTTTAAATGATGATTATCCTTGATATTTATAGTCTTCGGACGCTTTAATTGGCTCATTAAATACTTCGATAACAGTCGTAACGGACGTCGTCTTTAGTGCTGTTTAATGACCTTCATCAGTTATAGCGGTTTATCCATTAAGGATGTTGCCTAAACAACCATATCGGCTCTAAACGTTAGATCACGAGTCTACAACGACCGTATCGGCTCGGAACGCCAGATCACAGGTCTCTAACGACCATATCGGCTCTAAACGCCAGATCAAAAGTCTAAAACGACCGTATCGGCTCGGAACGCCAGAACATAAGTCTTTAACAACTAAAGAAAGGAATCGTTTGACAAAAGCGTGCGACAAAGACAAAAATGTAAATGAGACAGAGATTTTGGTGACACGTGAAAAACCTCAACGAGGAAAAAACCCGCGGACGACTGTGGAAGTCGTCGCTGCACTATGGTCGCCAAACAGGGGCGATGTCCTTGTGTTTCTGGTGTCGATCGTACAGAGATTACAATACAAATGAAAGAAAGACTTTGAAATGTAAAGTAACAAGTGGTTTGAATGTAAAAACAATGTGCGTCGTGTGTAAAAACTGTGTGTCGTGCGCTGATGTCGTGCATCAAGAGCGATCTTCTACGAGTGATTTCTTCGTTTCGAGTGCTTGTGTCTGTTATTCGATGTTGTGTCTCTGTGTTCTTTTTCGTTTTTTTTAAATGATGATTATCCTTGATATTTATAGTCTTCGGACGCTTTAATTGGCTCATTAAATACTTCGATAACAGTCGTAACGGACGTCGTCTTTAGTGCTGTTTAATGACCTTCATCAGTTATAGCGGTTTATCCATTAAGGATGTTGCCCAAACAACCATATCGGCTCTAAACGTTAGATCACGAGTCTACAACGACCGTATCGGCTCGGAACGCCAGATCACAGGTCTCTAACGACCATATCGGCTCTAAACGCCAGATCAAAAGTCTAAAACGACCGTATCGGCTCGGAACGCCAGAACATAAGTCTTTAACAACTGTATCACAAGATTCTTAAATTTTATCTTGGTTCGATCATCTTATGATAGCCGCCAAGCGTTATTTCGGCCCAATCGTCTTACAATTGACTCCCGATCCATACGTCTCATTTTGATTGATCATCATCAGCTCCTTGTGTTTTAAGACCGTCTTACAATCGTCATTAGTTTTTCATCCTTCACCTTAGTGGATGAATACCACAAGTAACTTGCGCATTAAAGGTCATCTTTCGATCGTCGCAACTTACTTAGAAAACGTTTTTCTTAACAGATGTGTCATTTGTACACCGTCGACCGGTCTCACAATTCTAGCTGACCAAGTCGATTTTCATCTAAATGATCCAATTAGCAAAAGTGACACGTCTCCGTAGAAACACATTTTACTTTGGTACGAGATCTGAAATTCAAATGGCTTTGAAATTCAAATCTCGGGGGGCTAACTGTTTGGGTAAAAAATCACACCCTCGACCGACTTAGGAAATTCCCTTGACATGACTCATGATTAAGGATATCTACGACGGTCATACCCCCGACCGACAAGGGTAATACCCATTATTGCCATATCCCCGACATACGATAGTTGGTTATTAAAAGACATCTTGCGTCAACAGTCATTCAAGATAATGTCTTTACATCTCGTGATCGCACGTCACGTGTCGCATGTTACACGTCGCACGTCACACATCGTCAGTGACACGTTACTAGTCTTATGTTACTAGTCTTACGTTACTAGTCTTATGTTACTAGTCTTACGTCTTACGTTACTAGTCTTATGTCGCTAGTCTTACGTCATTGGTCTAATGTCGCCAGTCTTACGTCTTACGTTACTAGTCTTATGTCGCTAGTCTTACGTCGCCTGTTACGTGTCGTCGGTCTTGTGTCGACGGTCTCCTCTCGTAAGTCTTATATCACATGTTAACAGTCACCAGTAAACATGTCGCATCTGTTATGTCTCTTGTCCTAAGACCTGACACATGGTCATGGTTAACCAAAAACAACTCAAGAGGGTAATTATCTTATTTAAACCCTCATTAACTGACAACCGTTGTGTATTTATGGCCAGCCCCATTTGTAACGGAAGAGTTATGACCAAGATCCATCTCATTAATTCATCTAACGTAACTGACTGTAATACCCCGGGTAAGTTCGTTAGTTAAATTCCCTTTCCGTTAAATAAAGTTAACATTAAAATTGGATGTTTAGGGTAAGTTTGGGTGATTTATAAGTTTAGGGGTGTTTTGGTCAGTATTGAATAGTTTAAGCCAATAGTGTAAATTAGGTTTGATATTATCTCTTAAACCATCCAGATATTTTCATAATTCAGTAAAAGATCAGATAGTGTGTGTGTGTGTGTGTGTGTGTGTGTGTGTGTGTGTGTTCTTGAGACAAAAGATGAAGAAGAAGAAAAGAAAGGATAGGGCTTCAAATTCGTGTACTTGAAAGTGATATTAAAGTATGTTCCTTTACGTTTTATGTCTGTAATTGTTAGTAGAAGATTTCTATCGGAATAGAATCATCGATTTCATGTCTGGTATAATTTTCTGTCAATTCTGGGTAGATTTTGGGTAAACCAACGGAGGTTTCCGGATACAATATGAATGTGTCCGGTAGTTTCTCCTCTCTAGTATCCGGACGAGTCATGTATCCGGTAAGTTCCTCTTTTCCATAAGTTGCCGGTAAAAAAATTAGATACCGGATGGTGTCCGGATTGCTTTGGTGTCCGGATGTTATCCGGATTGTTATGTCATCCGGATTGAGTATGTTTCCGATAAGTGTCCGGATAGTGCGAGTGTCCGGATTGTTTATGTTGTCCGGATTAGTCATGTTGTCTGGATAGTTCTGTAGTATCCGAAAACTTTAGCTGTTTGGTCACTTTTGAGATTCCATGTACTTTTTGGGTATCCAGTAACTTTGTGTTTTTGTCGACTCTTGGATAGGATTTGAATGAGGACTGGAAATACTGTGGACTCGACTTAAGTTGGGTTTGGCGGAAACATTGAGGATAAGAGTTAGATAGAGTTATCTAGAGTTCTTGGCCTACTAGTAAGTCATATGTGTTCGGTTGGTAAAGAACTAATTGTATTTAAAGTATTTCAGATTCTGTGAATTCTGGGTGAAAGACTGAATCTATTTAGGAAGGTTTGGAAGAGTGTTGATAAGCAAACAGGTGAGTTTTACTTTAAAATATTTTCAAACTGGAATACATATATGTGGATTAAGAATGTGATAATTTGTGTAATTATGTGCATAAGTATGAAGTATGATATATTGAAGTGTATATTATATTTATACAAGTATTACACTACACATGAGCACGTTGGCCGGGCTTAGGACCGGTGGAGTTGGCTGTACGGAGGGACAACGGTGTTGGTTGTATTTTAGTACAGCGGAGTAAATTTATTAGTTGGCTCGCAACCATCTAATATGGCCATGGAAATGAGACAGGAAAGTATACGATGCGTGAGTTATAATTGGTATTTATATTTGAATGATGTATATGTTGTTTGTGCAAATGATTTTAAACTAACAGGGATTTTCTCACTTAGATGGTCGTGGAATAATTATGTTTTTGGAAGAGCAAGTAAGAAGGATAATCCGTGACTAGCTTTTGGAAGACTTATGTTTTTTAAGACCATGACGTGTTTGTAGTTATAACTTTGTTATTTAGTAGCAAAAAGTTTGTAATGAAATAATTATTATGGTTGTAAAGACTAAGGGACCGTAAATGTTATATGATATACGTTTGTAATGAAACGCTGTTATGCAATATATGTTGTTTGATGTATGTTTGGGGAATCGGGTCGTTATAGATGGTATAAGAGCACTAGTTTAAGGGATTTAGGTATTCGGATCTATACCTAGACTTAAACTGCATGTGAAGTAGGATGTCCCTATCATGTTAGAACCTTGGGATGCTAAATAAAAAAGGTAGATGGAACATCATGTAAGGTAATTTCAAATTACATTTGGCCAGTGTAATCATGAACTTACAGGTACATGTTTGAACTAGAAAACCTTGTTATATGGGGTATGTGCTTAAGTGTATATTAATCTTGTTGAAATCTACAGAATGGCAAGTGGTACTCGACGTACAAATAGGGAGGAAGAAGGAAACCCTAGTATAACTAATCCAACAGTCGGGACAAGGGGTAGAGGGGGATAACGAGGCAGGGGCAGAACTGGAGGCAGAGTTCAGTCGCGAGGTAATGAATTTGTTACAAGAAACGACTTGACGGCTGAAATGGGAAGACTGCAAGCAAGTATACAGGCCAGGTTCGACCGAACTCGTAATACTGAAACTGAAATACCATTTCCTAGTCTGGAAGACGAGATGCCCATTACACCTACTGTCATACCGGTGCCAATGAAGTGTGATTATAAGATGTTTCTATGTTGCAAACCTCCAACCTACTCAGGAGAAAGAGATCCAGTGAAGGCTATGAGGTGGCTAAAAGAGATAGAAGCTATCTTCAAAACCAGTAAATGTGCCGACGAAGATAGAGTGCTATATGGAACTGCAATGCTGAAGGCGGATGCGTTATATTGGTGGGAAGCTCTCATTACCTATAGAGGATCTGATGTGTATTCAACTTTTTCTTGGGACGAATTCACTACATCTTTCAAGAGACAGTTTTGTCCGCAAGCAGCAGTTAGACAACTGGAAGAAGAATTCATGAACCTACAATAAGGGAGTTTATCGGTTTGGGATTATACTGCTCGTTTCCTGGAGAAGTCTCGTTTCGCAGAGTACTATGTTGCCACGGAGGCACTTAAGATGGAAAGGTTTATCTTCGGGTTAAGGTCAGAAATCAGAAGTCTGGTGATTTTAAAGGGACCGGAAACCTTCTCAGCCGCGGAATATATGGAACGGGATAGAGGAAGAGATGCTGGTGATAAGAGTACTGGAAAAAGAAAATGGGAAGGACCACAGTATGATCCAAAGAAGTCCAGATTTCAGAGATTTGATAGTCATACACCTTTCAGACCAGGTGAAAGACCCTGTCCAAAATGCAACCGTATTCATCAAGGAAATTGCCAAGTTGATCCTCGAGTTTGTTACAAGTGTGGAAAGACCGACCATATTGCTAAAGACTGTCGGGTAACTCGATTTTGCTTCTCATGCAATTCTCCTTATCACATTCAGTCTGATTGTCCACGGGGGAGAGTACAGCAGGGTGGTACGTCAGTGAGACAAATGGGTGTTAGACCGGTAGTACCAAGGCCAAAGTTACCAAGAGCTAGGGGTGGTGCCTTTCAGATGACAGCACAAGAAACGGAGGAAACTCCTGATGTGGTTACAGGTACATTCTTATTAAACTCTACACGTGCTAAAGTGTTATTTGACTCCGGTGCAAACCGATCGTTTGTGTCTCCTTCCTTTGCTGCTTTTATGCATTTAAAGCCTAAAGTGTTAGATCATGCTTTAATGGTAGATACTGCAAATGATAATCAATTATCAGTTAAAGAGGTATTTGATAGTTGTGTGATAAATATAGATCGAGTTTGATGTGGTAGTGGGAATGGATTGGTTAGCCGAGAATCAGGCTAGTATAGTTTGTGATAAGAAGTCGATTAATGTTGTCTTACTTGAGAAGGGAACAGTGGTGATTTATGATAACCGTAGAAATCATCAGTCTTGCCTGATCTCTTTGATGAAAGCTCGTAAGTGTGTTAATAAAGGTTGCCCGAGTTATTTAGCTCATGTGATAGATACTAAGCTAGAAAAGAATAAGTTGGAAGATATTCATGTTGTTTGTGAATTTCCGGAAGTTTTCCCAGATGACTTGAATAGTCTTCTGCCCGTTAGACAAGTAGAGTTTGGTATAGATCTGATTCATGGAGCCGCTCCTGTTGCCCGTGCACCGTATCGTTTGGCACCTCCAGAGATGAAAGAAATGATGACGTAACTACAAGATCTATCCGATAAAGGTTTCATCAGACCCAGTTCTTCACCGTGGGGTGCACCAGTTCTGTTTGTGAAAAAGAAGGATGGTTCGATGAGGATGTGTATTGATTATCGGGAATTGAATAAGCGCACGATCAAGAACAAGTATCCGCTTCCCAGAATTGATGACCTCTTCAATCAATTAGTTGGAGCTTGCTATTTTTCCAAGATTGATCTAAGATCTGGTTATCACCAACTGAAGGTCAAAGAAGAAGACGTTATGAAACCTAATTCCCGCACAAGGTATGGTCATTACGAATTCTTAGTGATGCCCTTCGGCCTGACGAATGCCCCAGCTGCCTTTATGGATTTAATGAATCGAGTATGTAAGCCATATATCGATAAATTTGTGATTGTGTTTATCAATGATATCCTTATCTACTCTCGATCCAAAGAAGAGCAAACACAACATCTTCGTTTGATTCTGGAATTATTGAAAAAGGAACAGTTGTATGCTAAATTTTCTAAATGTGAATTCTGGCTACGGGAAGTTCAATTCCTTGGGCATGTAGTTTCCGAGATAGGTATTCAAGTTGATCCTATGAAAGTAGAGGCAATGGAAAAGTGGGAACCGCCGAGAACGCCAACAGAAGTCCGAAGTTTTATGGGTTTAGCCGGCTACTATCGAAAGTTTATACAAGATTTATCTCGTATCGCTACACCCCTGACCAAGCCGACTCGAAAGAATATAAAGTTTGAATGGAAAGCAGAACAGGATGAAGCATTCTAAATATTAAAAGAAAAACTCGGTAGCGCGCCGATACTGTCACTACCTGAAGGTTCCAACGACTTTGTTGTTTATAGTAATGCTTCCAAACTAGGATTGGAATGTGTACTAATGCAGCGTGGGAAAGTTATTGCTTATGCTTCTCGTCAACTGAAGGATCATGAACGGCAGTATCCTACACACGACATGGAACTTGCAGCAGTTGTTTTCGCGCTAAAGATTTGGAGACATTATCTCTACGGTTCTAAATGTCATTTTTTACCGATCATAAGAGTCTCCAACATCTTTTCGATCAGCGGGAATTGAATATTAGGCAAAGAAGATGGTTAGAATTGGTGAATGAATATGACTATGAAATTCTCTATCATCCGGGAAAGGCAAATGTGGCAGCTGATGCACTGAGTCGTCAAGAAAGAAGTGGAACAATAAAAGCCATTGCACTACGAGCCGAACTCTTACCTAATATCTTTGATGAATTGAAGAAGTGTCAAGTAGAAGCCTTTCAAGAAGAACACTTGAAACCAGAACGGTTAGTGGGTATATCATCATCATTCGTAAAAGATGATCGTGGGTTACTATGTCTGGGAAACAGAATTTCGGTGCCTCGTCTGGGTAATGTACGTGATCGGGTACTTCATGAAGCTCATCAATTTCGTTTCTCTATTCATCCAGGTACGAATAAGATGTATAAAGATTTACGACAATTTTACTGGTGGCTGGGAATGAAAAGAATTATTGCTCAGCATGTGGAAGGTTGTTCTACTTGTAAGAAAGTAAGGATTGAACATCAAAAGCCTTTTGGTCAGTTACAACGTTTAGAAATACTTATGTGGAAATGGGATCAGATTACTACAGATTTCATCACGAAGTTACCAAGGACTCCGAAAGGGTTTGATGCCATTTGGGTGATCGTTGACAGATTGACAAAGTCTGCTCACTTCCTACTGATACAAGAAACCTATTCATTATATCGATGAAATAGTAACTCGACATGGAGTTCCGATTTCGAATATTTCTCATTGTGATAGTCATTTTACTTCATGGTTCTGGAGGAGTTTTCAAAGAGAAATAGGGACGCAAATAAAGTTAAGTACAACGTATCATCCTCAAATTGACGGCCAGAGCGAACGAACAATTCAGACTTTGGAAGATATGCTACGGGCCTGCATTGTTGATTTTGGAGGATCATGGGATAAGCATTTGTCGTTGATTGAATTTTCCGACAATAACAGTTATCATTCCAGCATACAAGCGGCACCGTTTGAAGTTTTGTATGGTGGAAAATGCCGAACGCCGCTGTGTTGGAACGAAGTAGGAGAGAAACAATTATCGGGGCCAGATATAGTTCAGTTGACCACGGGTAAGATTACTCAGATTCGGGAAAGATTGAAAGTGGCTCAAGACAGACAGAAAAGCTACGCTGACCGACGCCGAAAACCATTAGAATTCCAAGATGGAGATTTTGTAATGTTGAAAGTCTCACCTTGGAAAGGAGTCATACGATTTTGGATCTTCCGTCTGAGTTAAGCAGAATCCACAATCATTTTGCGTTTCAAATTTTCGAATGTGTTTTGTTACGCCAGATCAAGCAATTTCTCTACCAGATATTCAAGTTGATGAAAAGTTGAATTACGTGGAGGAACCTGAAGCCATTGTTGACAGTAAAGTCAAAGTTTTGCGGAATGGTAAGGAGATCAAGCAAGTAAAAGTTCAGTGGCGACATCATAAAGGGCAGGATACTACTTGGGAGTCAGAATTAGAAATGAGAACTAAGTACTCGTTCCTCTTTGCCTAACCGAATTCCAGGACGAAATTCTTTTAAGGGGGAGATGATGTAATACCCCGGGTAAGTTCGTTAGTTAAATTCCCTTTCCGTTAAATAAAGTTAACATTAAAATTGGATGTTTAGGGTAAGTTTGGGTGATTTATAAGTTTCAGGGTGTTTTGGTCATTATTGAATAGTTTAAGCGAAGAGTTAATTAGGTTTGATATTATCTCTTACACCATCCAGATATTTTCATAATTCAGAAAAAGACCAGATAGTGTGTGTGTGTGTGTGTGTGTGTGTGTGTGTGTGTGTGTGTGTGTTTTTGAGACAAAAGAAGAAGAAGAAGAAAAGAAAGGATAGGGCTTCAAATTGGTGTACTTGAAAGTGATATTAAGGTATGTTCCTTTACGTTTTGTGTCTGTAATTGTTAGTAGAAGATTTCTATCGGAATAGAAACATCGATTTCATGTCTGGTATAATTTTCTGTCGATTCTGGGTAGATTTTGGGTAAACCAACAGAGGTTCCGGATACAATATGAATGTTTCTGGTAGTTTCTCCTCGCTAGTATCCGGACGAGTCATGTATCTGGTAAGTTCCTTTTTTCCATAAGTTTCCGGTTAAAAAAATTAGATACCGGATGGTGTCCGGATTGCTTTGGTGTCCGGATGTTATCCGGATTGTTATGTCATCCAGATTGAGTATGTTTCCGGTAAGTGTCCGGATAGTGTAAGTGTCCGGATTGTTTATGTTGTCCGGAAAGTAGTGTTGTCCGGATAGTTCTGTAGTATCCGATAACTTTAGTTGTTTGGTCACTTTTGAGATTCCAGATACTTTTTGGGTATCCGGTAACTTTTGTTTTTGTCGACTCTTGGATAGGATTTGAATGAGGACTGGAAATACTATGGACTCGACTTAAGTTGGGTTTGGGGGAAACATTGGGTTTGGTCAACAGCCGTTTCTTCTGTTCATTAATGCAGGTCTACAAACAATTATGGTGCAACGGTCAGTAACGGACGAGCTCTTAATGATATTAAAGACTCGACAGTGGTTACAAAACCAATCATCAAAGCGCATTTAATGCCGACAGCGGTTACAAAACCAACCATTAAAGCATATTTATTACCAACGGAAGCTATATAAAGGCTCCCGGTGATCAATCTGGAGGAGGAGGCTACAGACATTCAAACTAAGACTCAATTCTACATTTCTTCCAAGGCAATGGAACATATCTCACTTACGCAGAGTTTCGCACGACGGCAGGTCGAACCACCCAACGACGACAATTCGAACCATACGACGACAACTCATTTCGCACGTTTTACACACAACACACGACTTTTACATACGTCTGAGTACATTTTATCTCTTATTGTAATCTGTTGTACACATATCATTTGTTACAAAAGGATCATCGCCCTTGACTGGCGATCATTGTGCACCGTCGACTCTAACACAGTCGACCGTGGTTTTTTCCTTCGTTTTGGGGTTTTCCGCGTCACCAAAATCTCTTGTTTCGTCTACATTTTCTTCGTTATTTTTCTTGTTTATTTCAATGGTTCAATCTTTAGTTGATAAGGTCCGAAACCAAACCTTAAATCGTATTTTTATACAATTTACAGCATAAGACAGTTTAGTGCAATTTTTTGCATTAACACACCCTATAAAAATGTGTTTCGTTTATAAGAAATAAACCTCAACGCAAGTATACATCTTGGTCTATTATCGTCTCAAAACAAGTAATGATGGTACTAAGTACCGAATATCGATCCTACAGGGAAGCGTGGAAAAGTTTCTCTTTAAAAGTCCAGTTCATAAAAGTGAGTTTCAGATGGCGAATTCGAAAACAATATTTTTGATGGAGGTTTGGTCAACAATTAAACTAAAATCAATTATAAAGAGAAGCACAGGGTATAAATAATTAGATAAAAAGATGAGACGACATTCCTCGGTTATCTCAAGAGTCAACTATTTTATGATACAACGTACCGGGTGTCAATTGGTCAATTGTGATCCACCATAAAATATAACCTTGATTTAAATAACTTTGGACAATCATGTCATACGATACACCTCTTTATTTTGTTATTGGTCTCGGTCCTAATTTCACTTTATACCCCGAACTAGGACGCTTAACCCATCATCACTCGGTTTCTAATTATAAAGGATGTATAAACTTGAAAGACAAATAAGGGAGATGGACAATACACAAACAGACTACAATACTTATTAATGGAAGTACGTAACTTGTCGCGCAAGTAAAACGGATATCTTTGTATTAAAACCTTTACAACTCCAAGAGTTATATTCAACCGTAAACCAATCTAGTTGGGAACCCAAAATTATTAGTCGGACTTCTAGTGAATGATAATCAATGGAATCGTATTGGAATCAATAATAAAGAACCCAAAACGTTAAATAAATTATGGACAAGAATGAAACGCGCAAATAACGACTTTATTTATAATAAACTCCTTTCAATTCTATGGACTATACTCAACCGTGAACCAATCTAGTTGGGAACCCAAAATTATTAGGCGGACTTCCGATGACTGATAGTTACGGAATCGTTATCGGGACTTGTATAAATCGAATCGTGGTTTACTTTTGAAAATCGAAAGGAATAAGCTTGTAAACAGCTCGATGGAATCTGCTGCTTGCCACCGAACAAAAACACATACAGGTCACTAAAGAGAAAACAGTGAAAGATGAAATGGAATGGTAATTTAATTATCTAATGCGAAACAACAATGGTTAATCCGAAAAGGATCAAACCGAGAAGTGTAGCTTCGGCTAGTGAAACCGAATGCTATGGAGATACTAAAGCTAATAAACTACTAGGATCAACAATTAATTTGAAGATATTAAAACATCACAGCCGACCATGTATATATATAGCAAGCCAAAGTCTTGAGGAGGAAGAAAGGATCCATGTATCGAATCCATGGATCGGGTAAGATCCATGGGCCTTTCTTGCTCGTGGGTCGATCTAGTGAAATGAACCAAAAGCCCAATTGTTGTTTAAGTAATACAAGGTGGAACCGTCCCACGAATCTGCCGGCCCATTTCGGTTAAAACCGAGCCCAAAAAATTGTGTTTATAATTCCGAGTGTTTATGTGCAAAAGCCCAAAAAGAGAATCCATCCAAAAAAGTTCAAATCTGCAGCCCGCTATATCTTGTACCGCATTCGTCAAAGACTGGATTCTACATGGCCAAATCATCAAACCTGAAATGCACATACATATTTTAGCTTTTTGTTGCATTTTTCTCCATTTTATATAAAAACGGTAAATTTTATTTTCTGCTTATAATTACTAGAAAACATTATATAAATGACTCAATGGGGAACAAAAACGAGCTCAAAATTTGAATTAAACGCCTAAAATAGGGTTAATAAAATAACCCTATCATAACCGCAAATTCGAATTGTTGCTTGCTCTCAAGCAACTTTATTAAGAATGCAATTTTGAGCTAATTATTTTGACTATCAAGAATTATTATTCTTCCATAACCACTATACCAACAAACACACTCTTCTCATTATATTCACTTTATGCAATTTGATAGCCATCCATAAAATAACTGCTCAATAACTCACATAAAAAATTACCAACCGTAAGCTCGCCAACTAATTCTTTGATTAATTAGAATCCATTTAAGCAACCATGAAGCGATCATGCATTAGGTTTTTTTTTATTGAGTTTCATGCATGCCTTTTTCCAATACTTTTATGGCACAATTTTTTCTGCCATCTTTTCTTTGTGAGGATTGAAATGAGACACATTGGTCTCTTTGGTGTCTTTGATACTTTTCCGAATGCACTGAAAATTTTGCCGAAGATATGCTTCGTTTATGAAAAATTTCAAATTTGGTGCATTTTTTGACGTTTTGTTAGCTTCAATCTTCCTAATCATAGAAGTATTTAGATGTAGTGAAAAATAGGCTAAGTGAAGAAAGCCTCTTACAGAGGCTCTGCCGGACTTACCGAGGGATCAAGATCAAGAATCTACAGAAGTTAAAGAGGCGCGCTACAGAAGCTCTGTCATACGCGCAAAGAAGACCAAAGACTCGGAATCCGGTGAAGACTGCTCCACAGAGGACCAGACCGCAGAACCTCTGTAACTCATTACAGAGCCTCTGTGGTCCTCACTGAAAGACATGAAGATATTTATAATATCTTGCTACTGTTACAGGACCCGTTCATCAACTTGCATGGTAGCATGCCCTGTCCAACGTCGACGTGTCAAACTCTGATTGGACTCCGTAGGGCTTAGTACATAATAGACGTCTGCTGCATTAAATGCAATACAACACGTCTTACTGTTCATGCCGTTCTTGCAACTGTTCACGACATCCGTTCAACTATTCATCAGTACCGTCTGAATAGTAGCAAATGCTTTATGGTCCCCTTTAGAGTAGTATATAAGGAAGACTCATGTTGAGTTCTTCCTTATCAGATCATCAATCAATCACATATAAATCGATCATCATAAGAACACAAAAAGCTTATTCACCTTAAGAGTCATATCTATTTTGAAGCTTTTCTTACTCATTGTTCTTAAATCTGTTCTTAATATATATTCAGTAAACTTTGAAATATTATTTCCTGTTCATTGTTTATTTATATTTTGGTCTAAATCTATCAAACTTATCTGTTAGTTCTTCAAATACGCTTCCGCATCAAACATTAACTTGAACTAATAGATCTGATAATCTTGTTTAAAGCAAAACGGGAACCAACAATTGGTATCAGAGCGAAGCTTTATTTTCAATATCAAGTGATCCTCGTTTTACAACTTTTATTTGATAGATTACTTTCTCTCTCTTCATCACCATATTTCTGGATATTAGTTGTACCCATAAAACCTTCCAGATCTTCATACTCATAAATCCTCCATCAGATTATCCTTTCCTAAAAATGACAAATACAAATAACTTTTTCACTGCTGGCTCATTAACCAAACCTCCTACTCTTCTTAGAGATGAGTATCCTCAATGGAAAATAAGAATGGTTCATTTTTTTGAGGGTACTGAAAAAACTCTCAAACAATATCTATACAATCTTCCTCTGGTTCCTATGATAACTATGCCACGTGTACCAGCTACTGCTGAATATCCTGAAATCCCTGAACATAAAAAACCTAAGCCAAAAGAAGAATGGTCAAATTAAGATAAGGCAGAAGATGAAGTTGCACAGAAAACAAAGAGAATACTGATCATGGCAATCCCCAACGAAATTTTTCAATCCTTAGATGCATGCGAAACAACGCACGATCTCTGGAAAGAATTAGAAAGACAACTGGAAGGGAGTGCTAAAACACAGAAGAACCGAAGGGCACAATACATAAACGAGTATCATGCCTTCAGAGCCTCTGCAACAGAATCACTGCAAACAACATACGATCGGTTCAACTCTCTCATAAACAAATGCAGAAAGTCTGGTATTCACAGAACCACGGAAGAAAATAACGTCATGTTTCTAAAGAGCCTGAACGATGAGTGGCTTCAGTTGTCAATGTCTTTACAAACAAATCAAGATCTAGACTCCTGGACACTCTCTGATATCTATGGAACACTAGCCGTACAAGAGCCTCAAATAACTCAAGCTAAAACACTTACCATTGTACCATACCCATTGGTTAGTAAATCTACAGAGGCTACGGACAGACCAAGAAATGAGAGATCTACAGAGGAGAAAAAGAAGGAGAAAAAGAAGATGGTAATGATTGATAGCGAAGAAGACGAGTTGATAGAGGAAGAAATAACTCTTGCGTCATTAGCTAAATTAATGGCTCTATTGACAAGAGAGTTTAGAAATAACCAAAGGAATTCTGGTAGGAGAGATGAAGGAAGAAGAGAAGAGTCAAGTGACCGACAGAGGTCAGACTACAGAAATGATGACCAACAGAGGTCGAGCGAAAGAAGCTACAGAGGGAATGACCGACAGAGATCAGATGACAAGGTAGGCCACACACAAGAATGCTACAAATGTGGTAAGCCTGGTCATTACGCAAACGAATGCAGAACAGAGAAATGTGGAGACCAACAGAAGTCCGAAGATCGAACTGGAAACACCTCCCAAGGTTGTTTCAACTGCGGCAAGCCAGGTCATTTCGCTAAAGAATGCAGAAGTAGACAAAATCGCCCACAGAAGGACTCAACTTTTTACAAAAAAAAGGCTGAGTATTATGCGCAAAAATCCCTAATGGCGAACAAAGGGCATTCTGAGGCAAACAAGGAAGACTTCGAGTCAGATTCTACCTCTGACAATGAATTCCCCACCAATGCCCTGTTCTGTGGCATGGCAGAAGTTGACTCCGGCACTGACAATGATGTATCCATTTCAAACTCTACCTCAAGTACCAATTCTATAGATGATGATTTATTTAAATTTAACATTGAACTGAAAGAAGTAAATGAAAGCATTCAGAAAAAGCTGACCTTTAATGAGAGAGAAGTAAGGCTTCTCACTCAAGAAAAAGCCAAAATCTTTGAATAAAAAGAAAAGGTCGAAAAATATTGGAGCAAAAATATAGATCCTTTAAAAAGGCAAATTTCTGATTTAACCTATGCTTTAAAAATCAAAACAAAAGAACTTTCAGTTTCAAGAAGTGAAACTACAGACATAAGAGCTCTAAAAGAATACTTTCAAAAAGAAAGAGAGGTACTTTGGCAAGATCTTTTAAGAAGAGAAGTTTTACTTAAAAACTATAAAGATGCACAGAAGGTATATGAAAAGGTAAACTCTCAAATAGCAAGACGAGGCATAGGGTACAGTGATATTACCTTAGGAGTTGAAAATAAACGACTAAAACCTCTGTCTTCTCTATTTGTTTTGGGAAAAACTAACAAACCAAACTTTCCAAACTTACTCTCTGTAAGTAAAAGGGTTAAACTCTCTGCAGAACCTCACTTAAGGAAACATACAAAGATGATCAATGTGTGGTTTGAAAACACAGATTCATCATCTTCAACCTCTGTCAATAGAGGAATCAAACCAAAGAAATATCTGAAAACACAAGATCAGATTGGTATCTTTAAGTTTGTTAAACCAGAGACTCAAACACAGGTCGCTTTTGTCTGCATGATAAACGATGAAAAGAAATTATCAGCAGAAGTTCCTGAGTTTAAACCCATCTTTTCAGAAGAAAAACTTGAAAAATCTATTGAAAAAGAAATTTTGGAAGTTTTAAAATCAAATGTTTTAGAAAATTTCTATACATCTTCTATAGATCAAAAATTCGCTGAAGAGATATCATCAGAAACCTCTGCCATCTATGAAAGTCATTCTACAGAGGAAGAAAGATCGTACGATACATGCTCAGAAAATCCAGCCTCTGTCGAAAGAGATGACTCAACCTCTGTATATGAGGACGATTCATCCTCTGACGACTCACAGACTGATTCTAAATCAGGAATAGTTCACTGTGACAAAGAGGATGTTAAATTCTCCACTAAGGCTCTTAACAGAACTATTTCTCCAAAAGAGAAAATCACGGAGATACCTATCTGCCCAGATTTTCTGAACATGTATTTAAAGGTCAAAACCTCTGCTGAGCTTGATATGTTAAAGAAGACCTCTGTTGATCTTAAAAGTTCAAAATTTTCAAAACCTTTAAGGAAAATTAAAGAGAATCCCACTTGGCAACAAAAGGGAAAATGGCCTGAAGCTAACAAATACTTTTCCTCTGTGACAGTGAAGAAAGATGTTCACCACAGAAGAGAGTCACAGAAGGCAGGAACTAAACAAGACTTTTGCAAACAACATTCTAGTATTCATAGATCTTCTTGTAATAGGAAATCTAATGTAAAGAAAGAGTGTAATGCCTCTGTGGCTCAGTTCAATAAATTCAATGAAAAGTTCAAACAAATCACGTCTCATATTCAATACTGTCATTGTTTTGATCTTATGTTCAAATTGAATAAACACTTCTCAATTCCAGATTGCTTACTCTCCACTAAAACTCCAAAGTCAAAACCTCGAGAGAAACAATCTGATCTTTCTACAAAGGATAAAATGTATTTCAAGAATGCTAAGGCAAACTTGAAAAATCCTAACAATATTGGACCCATATGGTTATGGGTACCTAAGTCTCTGTGATTGTCTTGCAGAAGCAACATGTGCCAATTTGGTATCTTGACTCCGGATGCTCAAGGCACATGACTGGCGATAGAAGGTTACTATCCACATACAAAGAAACACACGAAGGTGGATCTGTAACTATTGGAGACAACATGAAGGGACACATCAAAGGCTATGGAGTCATACAGAAAGAAAATGTCTCTGTATACAAAGTTGCATATGTGAATGGCCTCAAACACAACCTACTAAGTGTAAGTCAACTCTGTGATACAGGATTCGATGTGTTATTCAAAAGAACTTTCTGCTCTTTACAAAGTGAAAACACAGGAATGGAACTTCTGCGAGCTGAAAGAAGAGGTGATCTATACCTAATGAATTTTACTTCAAAATCCAAGGACAAAGTTTGCCTAGTAGCCTGCAAAAGTGAAGAAGCGTGGTTATGGCACAAAAGGTTCTGTCACTTAAACTTTCACACCCTGGATAAACTAGTAAAACTCGATCTAGTTAAAGGTTTGCCAAATGTTAAATTCAATAAGGATCACTTGTTTTCGGCCTGTGAAATGGGAAAACACAGAAGGGCTTCCTACAAAGGCAAAACAGACGTGTCTTGCACTAAGCCTCTGTACAAGCTTCATGTCGACCTCTGCGGTCCCATTGCTATACAGAGCCAAGGTGGCAAGAAATACATACTTGTCCTAATTGATGAGTATTCACGTTTCACTTGGGTTGAATTTATTAGAAAGAAATCAGATGTTCCAATTATACTGATAAATCTAATGAAAAGAATTCAAGTTCTTTATGACTGCAGAATACAGAAGTTAAGAAGTGACAATGGCACATAATTTAAAAACTGTGTCATTGAAGCCTATCTTTCTACAGAAGGATTATCACAGAACTTCTCTGCCGCTAGAACTCCACAACAGAACGGTGTAGTCGAAAGAAAGAATCGAACACTTGTGGAGGCCACAAGAACTATGCTATCTGCATGCGGATTATCAATGAACTTTTGGGCAGAAGCAATTTCTACTGCGTGTTATATACAGAATCGATCAACCATTGTGAAAATACATCTCAAGACGCCTTACGAATTGCTTCACAAAAGACGGCCAAACATCAAGTTTTTCCTTGTATTCGGATGCAAATGCTTTGTTTTAAACGACAGAGATTCAAGAGGAAAGTTTGAAGTAAAAGCTGATGAAGGCAA
The DNA here is from genome assembly GCA_033807775.1 of Saussurea involucrata. Classification (NCBI taxonomy): domain Eukaryota; kingdom Viridiplantae; phylum Streptophyta; class Magnoliopsida; order Asterales; family Asteraceae; genus Saussurea; species Saussurea involucrata. The sequence goes on from CM066320.1 coordinate 70,109,533, forward strand.
ATTCATTGGATACTCTGCCACTTCCAAAGCCTACAGAACATTCCTTACAAAGTCTCGTAAGATTGTAGAAAGCATCAATGTTTCTTTTGATGATTCATTCCAAATGACTTCTGAACAAATCAGTTCAGAACTCGGAATTAAAGGGAAATCCTCTGAAATCTCAAAAACAAAAGAAGATTTGGATCTTCTATTTTTAGAGATGTTCAACAATGACATTGATCCTTCTGTTGGAACCATCAGAATTTCTGAAGAACCATCCTCTGTCAGACAAAATCCTACAGGTATGACTCTAACAGGTCCAAATAATGCTTCATCTTCTTCTATAAATACTACAGATGCAATTGCCGAAGAAGAACATGCAGAAGATGAAACATCAAGAAAAACGACCACAGAAGTTGCTGAAAAACAAACTCCACAATCCACAGAAGAACCAATTACAGAAGAACCAATTACAGAAGAAATCGAGGACCAAGACTATACGTCCTCAGAGGAACAAACCCCACCACCACTCATACCAATATTTCCACAAACGGTAGAATCAACTACCAAGGCACGAAGAACGACAGAGGCTACACAAGAAGAAACACAAGAAGCCGCTGACGAAAGGTTCGAGGACATTGATGATCATCTTCCACGCACAACTCAGTGGACAAAAAGCCATCCTCCAAGCCAAATAATCGGAGAACCTTCTGACTCAGTAAAAACCAGGTCTGCCACTGCTAATTTTTGTTTTTTTTACTAACTTTATCAGTGTGATAGAACCAAAGAAGATTTCTGAAGCCCTAGATGACCCAAATTGGGTAGACGCCATGCAAGAAGAACTTCTGCAGTTTGAGCGTAACAAAGTATGGACTTTAGTACCTCTGCCACGAGGGAAACAGGCCATTGGGACTAAATGGGTCTACAGAAACAAGAAGGATGAAGATGGAGTGGTCATCAAAAACAAAGCAAGATTAGTAGCAAAGGGATATAGACAAGAAGAAGGCATAGACTACGATGAGACTTTTGCCCCTGTCGCACGACTCGAAGCAATAAGAATATTCTTAGCCTTCGCAGCCCACAGAGGTTTTAAAGTCTATCAGATGGACGTAAAATCAGCTTTTCTAAACGGTGAAATCCAAGAAGAGGTTTACGTAAATCAGCCACCAGGGTTTGAAAGCTCAAAGTTTCCAAGGTATGTATACTACCTTGAAAAGGCTCTATACGGACTGAAACAGGCTCCAAGAGCATGGTACGAACAACTTTCTACCTTCCTTCTAGTCAATGGCTACAACAGAGGTACAACAAATACTACCTTATTCTATAAACATAAAAAGGGTGAGATAATGCTTGTACAAATCTATGTGGATGACATAATTTTCGGGTCTACTAATTCAGAAGAGTGTAAATGTTTTGAAAAACTCATGCAGAGTGAGTTTGAAATGAGTATGATGGGAGAATTAACATTCTTCCTCGGACTTTAAGTCAAACAAACTTCAGAGGGAATTTTTATAAATCAAGCCAAATATGTCTCTGACATTCTTTTCAAATATAGTCTCTCTGATACCTCTGCAATGAAAACTCCAATGGCCACTGGAAATAAGTTATTCTTAGATCCAAATGGTATCTCTGTAGAATGCACTCTCTACAGAGGCATGATTGGATCTCTGTTATACTTAACAGCTAGCAGACCTGACATCATGCATGCCACATGTCTTTGTGCACGTTATCAAGCTAATCCTGAGAAATCATATTATGATGCGGTGAAGAGAATCTTTAGATACCTAAAGGGGACCAAAAATCTCGGTCTCTGGTATCCACAGAACTCTGGTTTTAGTCTTAAAGCTTATACAGATTCAGACTATGGAGGATGCATGCTCGACAGAAAGAGTACCTCTGGGAGTTGCCAATTCCTAGGTGGTAAACTAGTTAGTTGGACCTCCAAGAAGCAGAATTGTGTCTCCACATCCACTGCAGAAGCTGAATACGTTGCTGCTGCTAGCTGTTGTTCTCAGGTTCTATGGATGAAGACTCAACTAAAAGACTACGGCCACATCCTATTCAAAATACCCATCTTCTGTGATTCCAAAAGTGCCATTGCTATCTCTGCCAATCCTGTGCAACACTCGAAAACCAAGCATATCGATATAAGGTACCATTTCTTGAAACATCATGTTGAATACGGTACAATTGAAATGCATTTCGTGCCAACAGAATATCAACTCGCTGACTTATTCACCAAAGCACTAGACGAGAAAAGGTTCAACTTCTTGGTGGGTAAGTTAGGAATGATAAACATGGTGTGACAATCCTCTGTAAGTATAGCTTTATCTTCTGTAAATATGTACAAATTTCCTTTATTTTTCCTTAAAGTTAATTTATTTCTGTTTGTAAGTTCTCAATCTTAAATAGTTCTTAAAATCACAGAGCTTCTGTAAGTCAACTCAGAACCTCTGACGACCCCTACAGAACCTCTGGAAAACATGACATATGTTCTATGCAAAACTTATCATTCTTTGATCCAAGCATAGGTCAAGGGGGAGCAAAAGGAAATTACTTGATCTACAGAGGTGATTAGATCAAGGGGGAGCAGAAGGGAACCCTGAAATGATCTACAGAGGTAAATCTTTCAAAGGGAAGCCAAAAAAGAATGTCGATAATTCTCCATCGACAAAAGTCAAACAAACTGCCGAGAACAGAAGAACCAAAAGGTATGTCTCTCGCACAAAAGGTTTTTGGAAAACAGTTCTCAAGGACAAGAATTGTCAAATATGTCCTAAATATACTGTGAATAACATTTCAAAAATCAAAAGCTCAAAAAGTTACACAAAATTCGAATTAGGAGAAATTTAAGATCATAGAGCTTCTGCTGAACTCAACAGAGGTTCTGCAAGAAATATGCTCTTTGCTCGCAAATTAACCCTCTATCGATCTTTTGGAATGTTATCTCGGAAACCGAAAACACAAACCATGACCTTCTCGAACAAACCGTTTTTTTTAACAGTTTTCTCGGACACAAACTTTCAAATATGTCTGAAAAACATCTCTTAAACCAAATCAAAAATTGGATGATCAAAAATTTTAATAAAATTTTTGTTATGAGATTTTTTCCCTCATAGAGCTTCTGCTGGCCCTCACAGAACTTCTGCAAGTTCCAACAGAGCCACAAAACCTCTGCGAAGCAAATTTCTTGACATAAATCCGATTTTATCCTCTCCAATACCTTTACAAATGTTTTGGTTAAAGAAGAACCCCACAAAAGTCATGATAACAATGAGATATATGAAAGGGATAAACAACAAAGATTTTCAAGATCACAGAGCTTCTGTAAAGTACAGAAGTTCTGGAGTAATAACGGTTACTTTTAACTGAGAGTGAAACTCATGTGGCTAAGAACAACCCCACGCGCCTAGCATTAATGGGCCGCGCACGATGTCCTGTCATCCTCTGACAAGGCCTACGTGTCCCATTTTCATTGGGCGTATATGGAACGTTTTATGTGGAAAGTTGAACCCGCCGATTCAAACTCGAGTACGGATTCCAAATTTTAATCCATTGCCATATATTTTACTCTTTAGAACTCTACCGTTTTACCCTCCTATAAAAACCAGGCTTACCCTCTCATAAACCTTTTACAAACTCTCACTCTTCTCCGGCGAAACCCTGCAAAAACCTGCAAGTTTCTTATTCTCAGTATCAAATGGCTTCATCTTCTCAAGCTATCTCCCCTGCACACTCTCCGGCGACTTCACCAGAACATTCACCGGCTCATTCTGAACATTCAGAAAACCCCAACCCTGCCCAGAACATCGAACTAGAAGATTCTGGCGACTCAGCAGACTTTGCTCCGACAACACATCTGCAAAACTTCATAGCTAAGGATCACTTCGAAAAAGTACTACCAATCAAATCCAACAACTGCTATTTGGTCCCCTCACCCACTGCTTTCGGCGAAGCCCACGCCATTCTTCTGAACATAATGGAAAATCACATCCTCTTCACTCTACTCTCAAGAACACCAAAGAAAATACCAGTCAGATATCTGAACCAGTTTTGGCAGAGCTGCCGATTTGATAAAGACGACTCTATTATCAAAGGGTACATTTCAAGACCTGACAAATCTGAACATCTTGAAATCAAGTTCAACAGAACAATGTTCTCACTTGAGTTCAACCTACCCACGAGGGGTCTTCTTGGTTTAAAGAAATATGCAGAGCAACCAACAGACGACGAGCTCTGTCGCTTCGTAGAAATGCTTGGGTACAACACACAACTACGGAAGAGAAATGACTTCCGCAGAGGCAGATTACCACCTATGTGGAACACCTTGTTCTCTATTCTTAACAGATGCCTGACAGGGAAGATAGGCAGCATTGACCAAACCTCGCATCAGATCTTGACCATCATGTATGGTGTTTACTATGATCTCCCACTGGATTACTCGACCATAATGATGCAAGAAATCATCAACACCATCGACACAAAGAACAACACCAGAAGGGTCAAAGAAAACGATCCCAACTTTCTACCACCTCTGCAATTCCAAAGGATATTGGGAGTATTGTTCGAACCTCTGTTGCTGATACAGAAATGGCCAATGGAAGGGCCAATTCCCAAACAGTTCCCAATGAGCAAAAATGTCCCCACTGATCATATAGATGGTTACTCACACTGCAGACCTCTTTCAAAGAAGCTTCTGAAGTATGCCTCGAATAAAACCCTTAAGAAAGAGTATATACGCGATCATAGAACTCCTAAACCGAGTCCTATGACACCCCTGCGTTTAGGTGTCCCCCTAGGAACAACAGTTGCAGAACCTCTTTCCTCTCAAGAAGAAAAAGATCAGAAATTGGAAAAACACATGGCTATACAACTAAGCTTCTTAGCCAAACGTGCAGAACTCATGGGAAAGAAGTCCTCTTCAAAAACCTCTGCATCTACTCCAAAAGCAAAGAAGAGAAAAACTGTAGAAGGAACCTCCACAAGCGCTGCAGAATATCAACCCTCACCTCCCCATGCCACAGAAGTTGGCTCCTCTGCTCCTCCCTCTTCTCCAAAACAGAAGAAGAAAGAAAATCGAAAATCACAGAGGAAGCGGCACCAAAACCCAAGAGGAGGAGAACCAAAAAGAAGCATGGTAAATCACTTCAAAAATTGGTCACCATTGCAGAGGAAGAAGAAATCGCAGAAGAAAGACTTGCAGAAGAAGAAATGGCTACAGAGGAATATCAATCACCCTATCAATCTCCAGATAGATTTGCTCACCAAGGAGATCTGAACGACTTCCTACAGAACCCTGACATTGCCAACACCCTAAATACAGCAGGGTGGACATCACAACCTCTCGACCACCACTCCCCAGAAAAACAGTATTTCTCAATTTCTGGCATTGACACACATCTGCAAGAAGATAACACAACACCCAGAAATTAACCAGGTGAGACACCTATTATCCTACGGAACCCCTTCATTCGACAGGTATTGGACGTCCACAGAAAGAGTCCAAGCCAAGATGCAGAAGAAGAAATAGAGGAAATAGACATGTCAGAGGAAGCTATTAAAGAACAAAATCAAAAGAACGCACAAGAGTGGAATAGAGGTGAAGTAATAGAGGCTTCTGAGACAAGGATAGAGGTCTCAGAGGTAGATTCAGATGAAGAAGAAGCTGTCTGGATACGAAACGGTCTCTATCATCCAAATGTCATGAGATTATACGGCTCTCATCAAATGTACGACTTCTTACGCACAGAGCAAGAAACTTCAACAAAAGCAAGGGAAGTAGCACCAAGCCGTAGCATAGCTACAGAGACTGAAATGATAGACGGTGATGTAGTGCTTGGGTGCTTAACAGAGGAAGAAACAAGAAAAGATGCCTGGATTAATAGAGGCACACAACCACAACCAACTCCCAGTGCAACCCAAATATCTAACTCCGCAGGTCTAGCTGCAGAAGGAGTTATTGAAAAAGAGCAGCACAGCTCGATCCAAACCCAACCCATCCAGCCAGAAGTCACTCTTTCGACTTCTGCGCCCACAGAAACCGGGGAATCCATTCCTAGGGAGTCTCCTCAAAGAGACTCACCTATTGTTCGTGATCAATCGCCCCAGATCACACTAGAACACCCTACAGAGGAATTCGTTTCCTCTGCCACGCACACATTAGGGCCAAATCTTCTTTCAGAGAGAAGTAGTGAGCACAGTGACGAAGAGACTATAGACAAGTCTCCTAGTCAACAGAAGGCCATTCCAATACCCACCTCTGGAGTAGATTTGGACACTGTTCTTCACAGAACTTCTGTAGAGATCGAAACTCAGGTTTCTTTTCGAGGATCAGAAGAAAATCCTTCCACCCCCATCGTACAAACAAGGGTGAACGAAGGTGTCCCAGGAACAGGGACTCACTCTGGAGATGAATGTGTTCCTCCAGAGGTTACACAAGGAACACAAGTATCAAGGGATGAGTTCCAAACCCTTGTCACCTCTGTGAACCAAACAATGAAAGAGTTGCAAAGCTCTTTCAAATCTTTTGTAGAGACAACATCAACGGCTATCCTGAAACTAAACACCAAAATGGACAATCTGTCCACAGAGGTGAAATCTGCAATCTCAGCGATGAAGTCTTCTGCCGAAACTACTGCCAAAGCTACAGCTACTTCTGCCGCTCAAGAATTCGGAACAACTGCAACTTCTGCGTTCAAGGACTCTGTCAAAAACTTCCTTGAACAAATGAATATGCAATCCAACAGAGCAGAGGGCATTACACCTGCAGAACTACAGAATGCCCTAAAACAAGTACAAGAAGAGGCAATACGCAACACGACAATGATGCAACCAAAAGACTACATGACCAGAGCACAGCTAACAGAGCTAGGACAGAAAGTCATAAACCAAGTCACAGAGGTCATTGTCTCCTTCACAAAAGCAAATGCCAACTTTGTCAAGGATTTCAGAAGCAGTGTTGGCAGAATGCGTTTTAAAACAGAGGCAGAGCTTGCGACTCTACTTGGCCTCTGTGATGATGTATGTGCGAAGTTGATGGCCGCAGGAGCAGAATTACCGAAGAAAACCAGAGCTTCTTGCAGAGTAGAGGGTAGTTCTGATAAGAGTCAGGATGATTCTGGTGATGACCATCCTGGTCCATCAGATAATCCTGAGGGGGAGAAAACAAGGGAGGAAGCTACGAGCAGAGGAATACAATCTCCACCAATCGCAGCAGAACCAATCAGTCAAGCCCCTCCAGAACAAACCCAAGATCAACAACAAACTCAACAGACCACAGAGACAACACTCATCTCTGTGGAATCAAGTCCTGAAGAAACAAATATTCCAGAAGCTGATCAGCAACCCACAGAGGCAACAACCACCCCTGTGGTAATCATTTTGGAAGAAAGTCCTTCAACAGGAAAAACCCCCAACCATACCAAGAAGAAAGTCGATTGCCACCAAACCAATAAGAGCAACGACCTCTGCGACCTCTGCTTCTGACATTCTGAAAAAGATGCACAATACAATGACTGATCGAATGTCACAGAGAGAAGAAGAAAGGCACAGGTTCACACTAGCGTTCAAAATGGCAAGAAGATTCGACATACCTCAATCCACAGAAACCGAGCTTACATAAGAAGTCACCAAAGAACCTCCTACAGAGGTTACAGAGCAAAGAAAGCCAACAGAACCATCGCCACAAAAGTCCTGTAAATCACAAATGTCAAAACCTACAGAGGCAACCCCCATCAAACCAACAGAAGTCCCAACCTCCAAATCTACAGAAGCAACAGCCTCTGCCCCGCCAAAAGGAAAAGACAAGGGCAAAGGAATACTGACAGAAGAGCCAAAGAAGAAGAAATCATTACCAAAGCCTACAGAGAAACTGATGAAGAGTGCGTTTGATGCCGTTCAAACTCCAAAACCTGAAGAAGTTGACTGGGCATATGGATTGAAGCCTCTGTCAGATATTCCTCTAACTGGGAGAGCAGTAGAAGTTGTTCAAGAAATGGAGAGTCTCAGAAGACAAGTACCACAACCTGGTCCAACACATGAAGAGATGGAAGAAGTGGTATACAAATACCTCTATAAACAATCCTTTCAGACCAATCATCCTACAGATCATGTGACAGATCCAAGGATCAGAAAAGAATTTGAGAACATCTTCACAAGGACAAAGCCAAGAACCAAAGAAGATGTCTTCTCAATCCACAAGATCAAAAAGGTAATCTTCTGCAGATTCTCCTTCACAGGAATCTATCCAAGGGTCAGGTACAATCTTTACAGAGTCAGAAGAGAAAACAATTCAGAGACCACCTTCGCTGATGCTGACCTAAGAAATATCAACCCTTATGATCTACCTGACCTTCTCCAATGGACAAAGGACAACTACAACACAGAGCCAAACACCAGAGCCTATCAAGTGTTGAGAAAAGCGACGAGGGAAAAGCTTCTGCTCTACAGCATGATAGATTTCCAGGTGGGAAAGGATCTTGGTCTCAAGCATCTGGATTTACGACCACCAGAGGATTGCTGCCCACCGGACGCCGTACCTAACTCAATCATCACAAAACCACGATTTGGGTTAGTATTTCAAAACCCACAAGGCGAAATTAAACTGTTTGTATGCATGGACTGTCAGAAGTACGCAACTAGTACTCTGAACAAGTTCAGAGCAAGCCTTGTGAAATACAGAGGTACATAGAAAATGGATAGAGATGCTGCAGATACTTTCATCAGAGAGATTGATGCCACAATCCGCCTAAGAGAACTCTGCATCAGTTTCTACAAAGAGATCAGAAGAGTCGGAAGAGACAACAGAAGCTACAACGATTTCAAAGATGCCAAAATCTGATTCTCAAACCTCAAATCTCTGCAAACCAAGTCAAAGTTTATCTTTCATTGTACTCAAATGTAAAATGCCTCTGACATATTTCTAAATGAAAGAACTTTCGAGGTATTGTTTAACCTCTGTCTTATCTAACTTAGCCTAACTAAACTCGAAGTTAAATTTTTTATTTTTCACTACTTAGGGGGAGATTGTTAGCTTCAATCTTCCTAATCATAGAAGTATTTAGAAGTAGTGAAAAATAGGCTAAGTGAAGAAAGCCTCTTACAGAGGCTCTACCGGACTTACCGAGGGATCAAGATCAAGAATCTACAGAAGTTAAAGAGGCGCGCTACAGAAGCTCTGTCATACGCGCAAAGAAGACCAAAGACTCGGAATCCGGTGAAGACTGCTCCACAGAGGACCAGACCGCAGAACCTCTGTAACTCATTACAGAGCCTCTGTGGTCCTCACTGAAAGACATGAATATATTTATAATATCTTGCTACTGTTACAGGACCCGTTCATCAACTTGCATGGTAGCATGCCCTGTCCAACGTCGACGTGTCAAACTCTGATTGGACTCAGTAGGGCTTAGTACATAATAGACGTCTGCTGCATTAAATGCAATACAACACGTCTTACTGTTCATGCCGTTCTTGCAACTGTTCACGACATCCGTTCAACTATTCATCAGTACCGTCCCCTTTAGAGTAGTATATAAGGAAGACTCATGTTGAGTTCTTCCTTATCAGATCATCAATCAATCACATATAAATCGATCATCATAAGAACACAAAAAGCTTATTCACCTTAAGAGTCATATCTATTTTGAAGCTTTTCTTACTCATTGTTCTTAAATCTGTTCTTAATATATATTCAGTAAACTTTGAAATATTATTTCCTGTTCATTGTTTATTTATATTTTGGTCTAAATCTATCAAACTTATCTGTTAGTTCTTCAAATACGCTTCCGTATCAAACATTAACTTGAACTAATAGATCTGATAATCTTGTTTAAAGCAAAACGGGAACCAACACGTTTGGAACACTTTATGCAAAGAGACGTATGTGTTCATGAGATGATATGGAAATGAACGTAGAATGTTTACCATATCATCCCCACTCCCAATACTTTAAGGGTTCAATGTCCTCATTGAACATTATGTGTATAGGCTTTGTGCTTGAGTGGAGAAAGGTGGTGAATATGGGTGTTGCATGGATTCTAACAAAAAATGGTGAATCAAAGAATTACAAGGCTAGTTCTAGTAATACCAAAATGGAAGACTTGAGACTTATTATTTTATTCAGACTATCAACGCAAACAATGAACAAATAAAATCAAGTGTGAATTGTGTGTAAGATGGTATGAAGAAAATAATAATTACTCAACACTCGACAATCCCATACTCTATTAAACTAACATGCAAGACTTCGAAAACGTAAAACTTTTATTCTAAAGCAATAAGAGATATGATAGAACACGAAACCTGCCCTACTCGCGGTAAGTAGGTTGCCGCTCTGCAGGCTTCCACAACAACTCCAAGGGAATTGGGGGTAGATCTTTTACCAACTCAGGATGCTCCTTTATCCACATCGCTCTCTACAAATCATCCTTCTCTTTCTCATACTGGAACCAACGCTCAACACGCCTCATCACCTCTTTCATCATACCTCTCATCTCACCATTCTCATCGGACATTTTAAATTTTCCTTTGTCCATAGCAGTTGGTGGAGTGGTCTGTTGTGGTTCCTCAAGCTCTTCAATCCTCAGTGTGTTCTCGTATCCAGCTTCCTTTAGTGCATCGCCCTCCTCTTCATCGATTATTCTCTTCTTCATCTCCTCAGTGTGAGCCTCAATCACCCCCCTTGAATCGCCGTTTGTACTGAATAGGTGTGTCTGGCGCAGCTGGTGGTTGGTGTAGGTTTAGATTAGTCGATGGTTGGGGGTTCGAGGGGGTCAGATTAGGGTTTTGTCGGTGTCCAAAGGGTACCGACGAAGATGAAGTGGGAGGATAAAGAGGGTTTGGTCTCATGGTGTGAACATTTCCAAAGGCTGAGTGTGGGTTAGGAATGGTCTCACCTCGAGAGTTAAGGATGATGACTCGAGGGACTGCATGGGACCCGCTTGGATTAGGGTCCTAGTGTTGTTGTCTTAGAGGAGGGAATCCCGGTGGAGGAGACACATGCCTTCGAAAGGTGAGTGGTACATGATCAAACCGGTGAAAAAAATATCTGGAGGATATGAAGGTCCGATCGAAGCTACCGGTGATCATCCGGTGATTTTCCGATGAATCTTGAAAAAGAGAGTTAAGGTTAGGTACGACTGAGTTGCTAAACATGGCGTTGAACTATGGGTTCCCAAAACCAGCTCGATTTTGATTGTGTTTAGGTTACGTCGCCAAAGAGTCGGCGACTGAGGCGAGAGTGATAAGTGATGAGGGAGGATTGTTTTGTCGAGGAGTGTTTGGAAATGGTCCAAAATTCATGTTTCGGTGCATTATGTATTAACGCAGAATCGAGTAATAAGGGGTAGAAGATGAAGGGTCGATGGCTCTTTCTTTTTCGTGAGCATCGCCATCGCCACCGACGATTGATTTTATACTCGATATGGAAAGCCATCAAGTACACATATGGATTTTGGAGCAGAGAACTGATGTATACAGTGATTTGGTGTCAGAATGGAAGCTGTATATGTCGGCGATGGTGATGGGTTCAGTCGTCATGGGGAAGAGAAGGAAAATCAGAGGGTTTGTTTGGTTAAGGTTGAAACAGGAAAACAACAAAATCAGATATTGTACTTCTTAAATCCAAGTCTAAAACTGAATTAGATTTAAAAACAAATTTTTTAGTTCCAGTTTAGTTCGGCTAATCGGATTAGTTCAAACATAACTACAAAGGAATCTGATTTTGTGTTGTTACCAATTCTGCAAGCCCAAAATTTAAGGATTAAAATTTTTGTAATACTTGGACTCAAACTTAGTCCAAAAATTGGTTGGGCCGAGAATGAGTATAGTCTACTAATTCTAGCGGGCCGAAACATTGAGTCCAACCGAATGAATGTGTTGGGCCACCAGTTTGTTTACTAAGAAAAGATGGCCGGTCCAAGCCCATTCGGTGTGGACTGCTTATTTATCTTGAATGTATCAAAATTAGCGTTTTGCTCGGACTATCCCTCAAAATCAGTTTCTTAAACCAAATACCTCATTTAAAAACTCCATATAAAAATTTGGCTAAGAGCCGAATTTTTTTATTTTCTACCTATAACATTGCAATCATCAATACTTTCCTTCAAAAACCCTTCTCAAAACTTTTAGTAAAAACTAAATATTTTTGGTTTTTCCTTTCTATTTATAAAATAAATGAAATTTGTATTTTCTTTTAATAAATATTTACACTTTCTTGGATTTAAATTAAAGTCCAATATCTTACCAATTGGTTACTCTAGGAGATGAACAACCTCGTGAGGTTGTTGTGTCAACGTAGAGGGTTCGATAAAAGGTTTTACCCTTTGTCCATTTACCTTGAAAGTAGTTCCCTTTTCTTGATCTATCAGTTCAATAACACCGTAGGGAAAAACTTTTGCAATCTGATATGGTCCCATCCACCTAGAATTCAGCTTACCTGGGAATAACCTAAGTCTAGAATTGAATAGCAGGACTTGTTGTCCTTCAAAGAACTCGTTTTGAACAATTTTTTGTCATGCCATTTTTTGGTATTTTCTTTGTAAATCTTGGCATTTTCATAGGAAAAATTCCTATGCTCTTCTAATTCACATAATTGTAAAGTTATTTTTCTTCCAGCCTCATCTAAACTCATGTTAAGTTCCTCAATGGCCCAATAGGCCCTGTGATCTAGTTAAACAGGTAAATGGCAGGTCTTCCCAAAAACCAACTTATAAGGGGACATTCTAATGGGAGTTTTATAAGCAGTCCGGTAGGCCCACAGGGCATCATCCAATTTAGAGGCCCAGTCTTTTCGGTGTGGCTTGACTACCTAAGCTAAAATTCCTTTTATTTCCCTATTGGATAATTCAGCCAAACCATTGGTTTGTGGGTGGTCGGCAGTAGCCACCCTGTGCTGAATATTGTATTTTTCCAGTACTTCCTCTAATAAGTTGTTTGTGAAGTGAGTGCCTTCATCATTAATTAAGGCACGTGGTGTACCAAATCTAGTGAAAATGTGCTTTTTAAGAAATTTGATAATTGTTTTAGCATCATTGGCATGGCAGGCCATAGCTTCCACCCATTTAGATACATAGTCTATAGCTACCAAGATGTAGGCACAATTGTTGGACAATGGAAAACGTCCCATGAAATCAATGCCCCAGACATCAAATAATTCTACTTCTAGGATTTCATTTAAGGGAATTTCATTCCGCTGAGAAATATTTCCACTTCTCTGACACTCGTTGCAACTTTTTGCAAAGTTGTGAGCATCATTGTTTAAGGTAGGCCAGTAAAATCCGGATTTTAGGACTTTAGCAGATGTCCTATGTCCACCAAAGTGACCTCCACATGGACCTGTGTGACAATGATGTAAAATAAATGTCACTTCTTCCTTTGGGATGCACCGTCTTATTACCTGATCTGCACAAACTTTAAACAGATATGGATCATCCCACGGGAACTTTTTAGAATCATAAATGAGTTTCTTTCTTTGATGTTTGTTAAGTTCCTTGGGAATGATCCCACAAGCGAGATAATTAACAATATCTGCAAACCAAGGTAATGCAGTATGTTGTACAACTAAAATTCTTTCATCTGGAAAAACCTCACATATGTCACTTTTGTGTTCTTTTGAGTCTTGTTTTTCCAGTCTTGACAGGTGGTCAGCCACTTGATTATTTATACCCTTAGTATCAACAATCTCCAAATCAAATTCTTGTAATAACAAGACCCACCTGATTAGCCTAGGTTTTGCATCCTTTTTAGAAATAAGATATTTGATGGCAGCATGATCAGTGTGCACAGTTACTTTGGCCCCCATCATGTATGATCTGAATTTTTCAAAGGCAAAAACCACAGCTAATAATTCTTTTTCAGTGGTGGTGTAATTGATTTGAGCTTCATTGAGGGTTTTACTAGCATAGTAAATGGAGTGAAAAACATTATTTTTTCTTTGTCCTAGAACAGCTCCTACAACCCAGTCACTAGCATCACTCATAATTTCAAAAGGTAAGGACCAATTAGGTGCTACTATTACAGGAGCAGTGACCAATCCTTCTTTCAGGATTTTAAAATCCTTTTTACAATCTGCATCAAAGTTGAAAGCATGGTCAAGCTGTAGTAGTGAACACAAAGGTTTGGATATTTTGGAAAACTCTTTGATAAAGGTCCAGTAAAAACCTTCATGTCCTAAGAAACTTCTGATCCCTTTTACAGTGGTTGGTTCAGGAAAATTTGCAATTACTTCCAACTTTGCCTTATCAACCTCAATACCACTATTGGAAATGAGATGTCCTAACACAATGCCCTCTTTAACCATAAAGTGACATTTTTCCCAGTTTAAACCCAAATCTGTTTCTTCACATCTTTTAAGACTTTTTCAAAGTTTTCTAAACACAGATCATATGATGTCCCATAAATAGAAAAATCATCCATGAAGACTTCCATGGATTGTTCAAGCATGTCTGAAAAAATAGACACCATACATCTTTGGAAAGTGGCAGGAGCATTACAAAGTCCAAAAGGCATTCATCTAAAAGCAAAGGTGCCATAAGGGCAAGTAAAAGTGGTTTTCTCTTGGTCTTCTGGTGCAATGGCAATTTGTTTGTAACCTGAGTAACCATCTAAGAAACAATAGAACTCTTTACCAGCTAGTCTGTCTAACATTTGGTCTATAAAGGGTAATGGAAAATGGTCTTTTTGGGTAGCTTGGTTAAGCTTCCGATAGTCCATACATATCCTCCAACCTGATACTACCCTAGTGGGTATAAGTTAATTTTTCTCATTTGTTACTATAGTTACTCCACCCTTTTTGGGTACACATTGCACAGGACTGACACATGTACTACTAGCAATATGATAGATTATGCCAACATCAAGCCATTTTAAAATCTCTTTTCTCATGACCTCTTTCATCATTGGATTAAGTCTTCTTTGAGGTTCAACAAATGTAAAATCTATGTTTTCTAAAATGATTTTATGTTGACAAATGGTGGGGCTTATTTTAAATCAGCAATGGTCCATCATATGGCCTTGGTGTGTTGTTTCAACATACTAACCAACTTTTCCTCTTGATCAGATTCTAAGGATGATGAAATAATAACTGGTTACTTCCCTTGCTCTCCTAAATAGGCATATTTCAAATGTGAGGGAAGTTGTTTTAATTATAAGTCTGGAGCACATTCTAAGGAAGGCATAAGGGTTTTCCTATCCTTATTTTCTAAAACATCGACAACAGAGGTGACCTGTATGTCTTCTAGATCCTCAAACTCTGCATCATCTTTTTCACTATCAGATTCTCTAATTCCCATTATCTCCTCAAAACATTGATCTTGACACCAATATTCAATCAAACATAGGGTAGAACATTCTTTTTTCTCTTCAAGATACTTAAGGGAATCCAACACATTAAAGGTTACCTGCTGCTCTTGAACTCGCATGGTTAGTTCACCCTTTTGGACATCTATCAGAGTCCTACCTGTAGCTAGGAAAGGTCTTCCTAAGATAATAGGAATGTCTTTGTCTGCTTCAAAGTCTAAGTTAATAAAATATGCAGGGAAAATAAACTTATCAAACTGGACAAGGACATCTTCAATCTTACCCTTTGGCCAAGCTATGGACTTATCTGCTAATAAAAGGGAAACAGTTGTGGGTCTCGCTTAACCTATGCCTAGAGTGTTAAAAACAAATAAAGGCATGAGGTTTACACTAGCACCTAAGTCACATAGGGCTTGTCCTACTTCTTTTTCTCCTATGGAACATGGTATTGTGAAACTTCCAGGATCTTTCATCTTTGGAGGTATTTTATTGGACAACATAGCACTACAACCTTCAGTCAGAGCTACAGTCTCATACTCATTCAACTTTTTATTTTTGCTTAAAATATCTTTTAAATTTTTTTCATAAGTTGGCATTTGTTCAATGGCTTCAACCAAAGGTATGTTTATATGCAACTGTTTAAAAACGTCTAAAAACTTTTTGAATTGTAATTCTTCTTTCTCATTTTTCATTCTTTGGGGGTAAGGAATGTAAAGAGGATTTGTTGTAGGAGGTATAGTCTTTTGAAGAATAGGTGCTGATGTTGTAGGCAAGGTTTTGTCTTTCTTATCATCACTAGGAACTTTGGGACTGTCACCAGCTTGTGACACATTCCCAACAGGTTTGTCTTTGGTTCGATCTTTCTTGGGATCCTCAAGAGTTAATAGTGGGACGGTTGGAGTGGTAGTGGTGTTACTAGGCCCAACAGTGTTTTCTGGCCCAATAATTCCACTAGACTGAGTAGTGTTTGAAACTGTATTTTTCTTTTCTGGATCTGCTTTGTTTGTTTTTAATAAGTCTTTTTGTATATTTTCTTCTAAATCCTTACCACTCCTCAAAGTTACAGCTTTTACATGCTCTTTTCCGATTCTTGGGGGTACTTCAGTATCATTAGGAAGAGAACCGAGAGGACGTTTCCTCATTTCCAAAGCTATTTGACCCATTTGAGTCTCCAGATTTTTTATGGATTCCTGAGTTTGGGACATAAATCCTGTTGGTTCCTGTTTTGCTAAAACAATGATCTTAACTTTCAGTTAGTTCATATTGTATGGCGCGGAAGCGTATTTAAGAACTGAAATATAATGTAAGGTAGAAGATCACACAATATCAAATAAAGCAAAGAGTAAATAACATATGTTTCTCAAAGATTACTGTATTTGATATATAATAAGAACACCAAGAACTTTAAAGGATTAACAAGAAATCTGCAGTTTAATGGTGTGTGTGTTGTGAAAAGCTTAATGGAAGAGTTCACATGAACCTTCTATTTATACTACTCCTAAAGTGGACAATAAGGACTGAAGGTACAAAGACACTGTTCTGAAACAGTAGCTGGAAGGTACAAGACACTATTTTGGAACAGTTGTAGATACAACGTTCATTAAATGCTCCGTATTCAGCTTTAGGTGGAAACCTATCAGAGTTTGAAACATGGAGTTGTCAGGTGATGCCTTTGTACGATTGATCTTTAGAACCTTCGAATGGTAGGTATTGTAAGAACTAAGAAGCATGTTCGTCCTTGTTAAGATCTTTTGTGTAGATCTTCTTTTTGCCACAGAAGCTCTGTCAAGTATGACAGAGTCTCTGTGGCCTTGTCTGCATAGAAGAGTCGTTTCTTCACTTCGGTCTTCTTGATTAACCCGGTAGAGCCTCTGTCGAAGACTTCTGTCTTCTCGGTTTCTCGGCTACTCGGCAGAGCCTCTGTAGGTTACTTATGTACTTAGACTATTTACACTACTTTTATAAACAGAAAGATTGGAGCTAACAATCTCCCCATAAGTAGTGAAAATTAAAAATTTGAAAGTGCAAGTATTTTCTAAGTACAAGAATATTTTCTTTTCATATTAGATTTTGCCAGAGGCATTTACATTTGATTGTATTGAAAAGAAACTATTACAGAGGATCTGTTTGACTAACTCAGATGTTGGCATTTTTGAAGTCATTGAAACTTCTGCGGTCGAGTCCTTCTTGTTTGAGCTCGTGATAGAAGCTGATGCAGAGTTTTCGGAAGTTGATTGTTGCATCGATAACCTCTATCAGTCTATCGGCAAGACTTTGATTCATGAGCTTTGTTCCTCTGTGCTCTACTAGGATCGTTCTAAACTCTGTCAAAGTACTTGTTGCATACTTCTGACAGTCCATCTCTACGAACAACTTTGATTTACCAGAATGATCTAGAAATACTAACCCGACCCTTGGATTTGTGATGATTGAGTTTGGTGTAGCAGAGGGAGGACAGTAGTCTTCTGGTGGTTGAACGGTTAAGCTCTTTACTCCAAGATCTTGAGCCAATTGAAAATCTACCATGCTGTATAGCATAAGCTTTTCGCGTATGGCCTTTCTTATAACCCTGTAGGCTCTGCGAACTTCGTCGGTTGTGAAGTTCTCTTTTGTCCATTCCAGAAGATCAGGTAGATCATAAGGATTGAGATTCCTAAGATCTGCATCTGCAAATTGGTTATCTGATATGTCCACTCTTTTGACCTTGTAGATGTTGTAAGAGAGTTTAGGCCAGCTTCTGGTTTTTGAGAACTTACAATATAGGACTTTGACGATCTTGGATGTTGAGAAGACTTCGTGTTTAGGCTTGGGTTTTGTTCTGGTGAAGAGGTTTTTGAGGTCAGCACGGAAGTTAGGGTCTTGAATGGTTGGTTCTGATTGATCCATTATGCCCATTCTGCTGTATAAGTACTTGTATACCACTTCTTCCATTTGTGGTGGTGGTGGTTGAGGTAAGGTTCTGCGTAGAGCATCTAATTGGTTCTTGACTTCTGCCACTCGATCCTCTGAAGGTTTTGTCTTTGGATCCAGAACAGGAATATTTGACAGAGGGGTAGTGCCGAAAGCCAAGTCTTCTTCTTTAGGCTTTGGTGTCTTATACGCATCGAAATAGCTCTTCATCAGTTTTTCTGTTGAAGGTTGATGCTTGGACTTTTTCTTCTGCGGTTCTTCTGTCACAATTCCTTTTCCCTTGTCTTTTGCCTTCGGTTGTTCTGCTTGTTGAGATGGGGTTGCCTCTGTAGAATTTGACTCTTGAGTCTCAGAGGGCTTTATTTTTTATGTTTCTGTTGGTTTGGGGATTGCCTCTGTTGGTTCTGACACTTGAGTTTTAGAGGGCTTGATTGGTGATTTGGGTTTGGGTTCTGTTGAAGAGGTTTCAGGTGTTTTGCTCAGATATTTTCTTTTGTGAGCAATGGTTTTTGGTTTTTGGGTTGGTTTCGGGAAAGCAGTTTGTCTTCGAAGGATGTCAGAAGGTGGACTTCTTCTTGGATTTGGACATCTTTTCCAAAATACAGAAGGAGTTTCCATAGAGGTGGGTGTTGCCTCTGTGGTCTTCTGTTTTTGAACATGGGTTGTTTCTGGTATTTGGGTTTCTTCGGGAATGGATTCCACAGAGATGGTTGTTGTATCTGTGGTTTGGTTTCTGCTTTGGGTTTCAGGTGTTTCGGTTTTAGCAGGGGTTTCTTCAGAGATTATTTCCACAGAGGTGGGTGTTGCCTCTGTGGACGGTTGTGTTCTTTGTTAGGTTTGAGATGGGGGTGCTTGGTTGATGGGTTATGCAACTATTGGTGGAGCTGGTAGACCTCTGCTCGTAGCTTCTTCCCTTTGTTTCTCCCCTCGATTCTACCCCTCAGGATGATCTGATGGACCATGATGGTCATCATCAGAGCCCCTGCAGCAATCATCTTTGCGCACAAGTAATCACAGAGGCCGAGCAGTGTTTCAACCTCTGCTTGTGGGTTGAAGCGCATTCTGCCGACACTAGCTTGAAACTCTTTGACATAGTGTCCGGTGGCAACGGTGAAAGCTTTGATGAATTCGGTCATCTGATCAAGTATTCCTGTAATACCCCGGGTAAGTCAGTTAGATAAATTCCCTATCAGTTAAAGTAATTAACCTTAATATTTGATGTTTAGGGTAAGTTTGAGATAAGTTATAAGTTCAAGGGTGTTTTTAGTACTTATCGAATAGTTTAAGACAAAAGTATAAATTGTTGTATAGATACCTATTAGGTATCAGATAACCCTCAGTTCCCAAATAGAGAAAGTGTTCGTGTGTGTGGAAGCGAAAAGGAGCAGAAGAAGAAAGTTACGGTTGCTACATCAATCGATTGAGTTGGAATCGATTTTGAGGTAAACCCTTTTCATTATGTGTTTGTAATCGATAATAGAAGAGGTCTATCGGTTTAGAAACGTCGATTTCATTGTTTAGTGATAGTCTCAATCGAATCTGGAAAATTTGGAACCGACTGTGTTCTTGAGAGTCCCGGGGAACTCCCGGTAGACTACCGATCATATCGACTCCCGGTAGTGTGGAGTCCCGGTATAGTCGACTCCCGGTAGTATGAACTCCCGGTATGGTTAACATCCGGTAATACCAACTCCTGGTGTTATGGAGTCCCGGTACTGAAGAGTCCCGGTACTGGAGAGTCCCGGTACATTGGAGTCCCGGTGCAGTGAGTCCCGGTAGTTTTGGTAGTGTCCGGTTATAGTTCTGATTGTATTTTTGGATTAAGTTGCCCCGAAAACTTCCTGGGTCCCCATCCGCTATCCGGGTAGCGGAACCCCCGTGATAAGTCGCTGAAGGGAGAACAGTTGAGGAAAGGAACTTGTTAGGCTTTATATAATTGGCTAGTAAAGCGATATATATGTTTTAAATTGTTTCAGATACTGTGGAGTAGAAGTGAAAGATGTAATCTTTTTGAAAGAAGTTTGCGTGCGTGTTTGATAAGCAAAACAGGTGAGTTTTACTTTAAAAGTATTTTTAACTGGAATGCATATCCAAATGGGTTGGGAATGTGATAATTGGTGATTACGTGTTTATATGTATGGTATATGTGAATTATAAATATATTGAGGTATTATGTTTACATGAGTATTATAATGTGTTATAATACGTTGGCCGAGCTTAGGACCGGTGTGTTTGGCTATAGAATCTGTATAGCGTTATTTGGCTGTAGATGTTGTACAGCGTTGTAAATTATTAGTTGGCTTGCAACCAACTAATATGGCCAGGAGGAATGAGAAAGGAAGGTACACGATGTGTGAAATCAAATTGATATGTTTGATTGTGCTGAATGATTTATATGAATAGGGTTTATATAAATGATTTCAAACTAACAGGGATTTATCTCACTTAGACCATCGTGTCTAACCCTCATTTTCGTTTTAAAAATATGTATTCCAGGTGGTGGATCACGTAAGAGCAAGTAATTAGAGTAATCGATGGATGGCTTATGTGGAGGATTATGTGACGAAGATTTTGGCATGTTTAGCAGTTGTATTATAATGATTAAATGTTATGTATGTATTTAGTAAGAAGTTGTAGTAGAATGTCTTCTTTTGATTGTAATAGTTTATGGGACCGTACTTGTAATATGATGTTTCGTTTGATTAATCAATGTTATGTTACATTGTGTGATTTTTTGTGTATATGGGATTTGGGTCGTTACAAATGGTATCAGAGCCTTAGTTTAAGGGATCTAGGTATTTGTATCTGTACCTAGACTTAAACTGCATGTGAAGTAGGATGTCCCTATCATTATAGAACCTTGGGATGATGAAGTATAAAAAGGGTAGAAGGAACATCATGTAAGGTAATTTCATATTACACCTGGCCAGTGTAACTGTGATCTTACAGCTACATGTTTGAACTGGAATACCTTGTTATATGGGGTATGTGCTTATGTGTATGTTAACCTTGTTTAAATCTACAGAATGGCAAGCGGTACACGGAATTCGAATCGAGGAGGAGGAAGAAATCCAAATAGTACGAATCCGCCGATAGGAATGGGGGACAGGGGAGGCAGAACTGGGGGCAGAGTCGGGGGTAGGACCGGGGGTAGAGCTGGAGGTCAAGCCGGAGGCAGAGTCCAGCCACAGGGTACAGAGTTCGTTACTAGGGATGATCTAATGGCAGAAATGGGAAGATTGCAGGCTAGCATACAAACAATGTTTGATCGGAACCGTCATAATGAAATTGGAATACGGGATCCCGGACCGGAAGATGAAATGCCAATCACATCGACTGTTGTACCAGTACAAAGGAGGTGCGACTACAAAATGTTTTTAAGATGTAGACCTCCTACCTACTCAGGAGACAGGGATCCAGTGGAAGCAATGAGATGGATGAAGGAAATAGAAGCTATTTTCAAGACGAGTAAGTGCGCTGACGAAGATAGAGTATTGTACGGAACAGCAATGTTAAAGGGGGATGCTTTGTATTGGTGGGAATCCTTTATTCATTCTAAAGGATCTGATGTTTATTCTACCCTCTCTTGGGAAGAATTTGTTATAGCCTACAGGAACGCATTTTGTCCCCAAGCAGCCGTCAAACAATTGGAAGGGTAATTTATGAACTTACAACAAGGAAACTTATCCGTTCGAGATTACACCGCTAGTTTTCTGGAAAAGTCTCGGTTTGCTGAGTACTACGTTGCTACGAAGGCGATGAAGACGGAAAGATTTATCTTTGGGCTGAACTCAGAAGTTAGAAGGCTAGTGACTGCAAAAGGACCCGATACCTTCTTGGCTGCAGTTGATGCCGCGGAGAATGTTGAAAGAGATATTAGAAGGGATGCTGGCGATAAAGGTATCGGGAAGAGGAAGTGGGAAGGACCACAACATGATCCGAAGAAGTCCCGATTTCAGAGGTATGATAACCGTCCGCCGTTTCGACCAGCGGAAAGACCATGTCAGAAGTGCAACCGGGTCCACCAAGGAAATTGCCAAGGTGATTTAAGGGCATGTTATAAGTGTGGGAAGACCGGACACGTCATTAAAGATTGTAAAGTAACGCGGTTATGCTTCTTATGGAATTCTCCGGATCACCTTCAGTCGGATTGTCCGCGGGGGAGGATACAGCAGGGTGGGTCATCGGGCAGGCCAGCAATTGTTAAACCAGTAATACCAAGACTGGGACCGCCAGTAACCAGGGGTCGCGCATTTCATATGACTGAGAAAGAAGCGGAGGAAACTCCGGATGTGGTCACAGATACATTTTTAATAAACTCTACACGTGCTAAGGTGTTATTTGATTCCGGTGCAAACCGATCGTTTGTGTCTCCTGCTTTTGCTGCTTGCCTGTGTTTGAAACCTAAAGTGCTAGAACATGCTCTATCAGTAGATACGGCAAATGATAATCAAGTGTCAGTTAAAGAAGTATTTGATGACTGTGTGATAAATATAGAGGAATGTAGAGTGCCGATACAGTTGTTTCCTATAACTTTGATAGAGTTTGACGTCGTAGTGGGAAAGGACTGGTTAGCCGAGAATCAGGCTAACATAGTGTGTGATAAGAAGTTAATAAATGTGGTATTACCTGAGAAGGGACCAGTAGTGATTTATGGTGATCGTAGGAATCATCAGTCTTGCCTCATATCGATGGTAAAAGCACGTAAGTGTGTTAATAAGGGTTGTCAGAGTTACTTGGCTTACGTGATAGATATTAAGCCAGAAAAGGATAGGATGGAAGATATTCCTATTGTTAGTGAATTCCCTGAAGTGTTCCCCGAAGACTTGAATAGTCTTTCGCCCATTAGACAAGTAGAGTTCGGTATAGACCTGATTCCTGGAGCCACTCCTATTGCTCGTGCACCGTATCGTTTGGCACCTCCAGAGATGAAAGAGATGATGGCACAACTACAATACCTATCCGATAAAGGCTTCATCAGACCTAGTTCTTCGCCGTGGGGAGCACCAGTGTTATTTGTGAAAAAGAAGGATGGTTCGATGAGAATGTGTATCGACTACCGAGAACTGAATAAGCGCACGATAAAGAACAAGTACCCGTTACCCCGAATTGATGACCTCTTTGATCAGTTAGTTGGAGCTTGCTATTTCTCCAAGATTGATCTAAGATCCGGTTATCACCAGTTGAAAGTTAAGGAAGAAGACGTTCTAAAGACTGCCTTTCGAACAAGGTATGGACATCACGAATTCTTAGTGATGCCGTTCGGACTGACGAACGCTCC
The DNA here is from genome assembly GCA_033807775.1 of Saussurea involucrata. Classification (NCBI taxonomy): domain Eukaryota; kingdom Viridiplantae; phylum Streptophyta; class Magnoliopsida; order Asterales; family Asteraceae; genus Saussurea; species Saussurea involucrata. Next base: position 70,133,000 of record CM066320.1, read on the forward strand.
AGCTGCTTTTATGGATTTAATGAATCGGGTATGTAAGCCGTATCTCGATAAATTTGTAATTGTATTTATCGATGATATACTTATCTACTCCCGATCCATGGAAGAGCACGCGCAACATCTTCGTTTGATTCTGGAGCTACTGAAAAAGGAAAAGTTGTATGCAAAATTTTCTAAGTGTGAATTATGGCTACGGAAAGTTCAGTTTCTGGGGCACGTGGTTTCTGAGAAAGGTATACAAGTTGATCCGATGAAAGTGGAAGCAGTTGAAAAGTGGGAACCGCCGAAGACAACAACCGAAGTACGTAGTTTTCTGGGTTTAGCCGGCTACTATCGGAAATTTATAAAAGACTTCTCTCGTATCGCAACGCCTTTGACTAAGCTGACCCGGAAGAACCTGAAGTTTGAATGGAAAGCAGAACAAGACGAGGCATTCCGGATATTGAAAGAAAAACTGTGCAGCGCGCCGATTCTATCAGTACCTGAAGGTTCGGAAGACTTTGTTGTTTATAGTGATGCCTCAAAGATGGGATTGGGATGCGTACTTATGCAGCGTGGAAAGGTTATCACTTATGCTTCTCGTCAATTAAAGGATCATGAAAGACAGTATCCTACGCACGACATGGAGCTTGCAGCAGTTGTCTTCGCGTTGAAGATTTGGAGACATTATCTGTATGGTTCCAAATGTCAGATTTATACTGATCATAAGAGTCTCCAACACCTCTTTGATCAGAAGGAATTGAATATGAGACAAAGAAGATGGCTAGAATTGCTGAACGATTATGACTGTGAAATCCTTTATCATCGGGGAAAGGCAAATGTGGTAGCTGATGCATTAAATCGTCAAGAAAGGGGTGGAACAATAAAAGTTATTTCGCTACGAACTGAACTCCTACCCAACATATTTGACGAATTGCAGAAGTGTCAAGTGGAAGCTTATCAGGATGAACATCTGAAATCAGAACGGTTAGCAGGGATGTCAGCATTGCTAGTAAAAGATGATCGTGGGTTATTGTGTCTGGGAAACAGAGTGTGGGTACCTCGTTTAGGTGGGTTACGTGATCGTGTGTTACAAGAAGCTCATCAATCCCGTTTCTCTATTCACCCAGGTACAAACAAGATGTATAAAGACCTAAAGCAATTCTATTGGTTGCCGGGAATAAAAAGAGGGATTGCTCAGTATGTGGAAAGATGTGATACTTGTAAGAAAGTGAAGATCGAACACGAAAAGCCGTTTGGTCAACAACAGCGGCTAGAAATACCTATGTGGAAGTGGGAGCAGATTACCACAAACTTCATCACGAAGCTACCAAGGACTCCGAAGGGATTTGATTCTATTTGGGTGATCGTCGACAGATTGACCAAGTCTGCACACTTTCTACCGATAAAGGAAACGGATTCGATGGAACGATTAGCTAAGCTGTACATTGACGAAATAGTAACTCGGCATGGAGTTCCGATATCGATTATTTCTGATCGTGATAGTCGTTTTACTTCAAGATTCTGGAGAAGTTTTCAAAGGGAAATGGGGACACAGATAAAGTTAAGTACGGCGTATCATCCCCAAATAGATGGGCAGAGTGAACGAACGATTCAGACCTTAGAAGATATGCTCCCGGCTTGCATTGTTGATTTTGGGGGATCATGGGATAAGCATTTACCGTTGATCGAATTTGCTTACAACAACAGTTATCATTCCAGCATACAAGCGGCACCGTTCGAAGTACTGTATGGTAGGAAATGCCGAAAACCTATGTGTTGGAACGAGGTAGGAGAGAAACAGTTAGCGGGACCGGAAATAGTTCAGTTAACCGCCGATAAGGTTACTCAGATTCGTGAACGATTGAAAGTGGCTCAAGACAGACAGAAAAGCTACGCTGACCGACGCCGAAAGCCATTGGAATTTCAAGTTGGGGATTACGTAATGTTAAAGGTTTCGTCGTGGAAAGGAGTCATCCGATTTGGACGACAAGGTAAACTTAGCCCAAGGTATATCAGACCGTTTGCAATTACATAAAGGATCGGTGAAGTAGCTTACCGTTTAGATCTTCCGCCGGAGTTGAGCAGGATTCATAACGCATTTCACGTATCAAACTTTCGAAAGTGTTTGGTTACTCAAGATCAGGCAGTCTCCCTACCAGAGATACAAGTCGATGAAAGACTGAATTATGTGGAAGAGCCGGAAGCTATAGTTGATCATAAAGTCAAAGTACTGAGGAATAAAGAAATCAAGCAAGTGAAGGTTCATTGGAGGCATCATAGAGGTCAGGATGCTACGTGGGAATCCGAATCGGAAATGAGAGCCAAATACCCTCATCTTTTTGCTTAACTGAATTCCGGGACGGAATTATTTTAAGGGGGAGATGTTGTAATACCCCGGGTAAGTCAGTTAGATAAATTCCCTATCAGTTAAAGTAATTAACCTTAAGATTTGATGTTTAGGGTAAGTTTGAGATAAGATATAAGTTCAAGGGTGTTTTTAGTACTTATCGAATAGTTTAAGCCAAAAGTATAAATTGTTGTATAGATACCTATTAGGTATGAGATAACCCTCAGTTCCCAAATATAGAAAGTGTTCTTGTGTGTGGAAGCGAAAAGGAGCAGAAGAAGAAAGTTACGGTTGCTACATCAATCGATTGAGTTGGAATCGATTTTGAGGTAAACCCTTTTCATTATGTGTTTGTAATCGATAATAGAAGAGGTCTATCGGTTTAGAAACGTCGATTTCATTGTTTAGTGATAGTCTCAATCGAATCTGGAAAATTTGGAACCGACTGTGTTCTTGAGAGTCCCGGGGAAGTCCCGGTAGACTCCCGATCATATCGACTCCCGGTAGTGTGGAGTCCCGGTATAGTCGACTCCCGGTAGTATGAACTCCCGGTAAGGTTAACTTCCGGTAATACCAACTCCCGGTGTTATGGAGTCCCGGTACTGAAGAGTCCCGGTACTGGAGAGTCCCGGTACATTGGAGTCCCGGTGCAGTGAGTCCCGGTAGTTTTGGTAGTGTCCAGTTATAGTTCTGATTGTATTTTTGGATTAAGTTGCTCCGAAAACTTCCTGGGTCCCCATCCGCTATCCGGGTAGCGGAACCCCCGTGATAAGTCGCTGAAGGGAGAACAGTTGAGGAAAGGAACTTGTTAGGCTATATGTAATTGGCTAGTAAAGCGATATATATGTTTTAAATTGTTTCAGATAATGTGGAGTAGAAGTGAAAGATATAATCTTTTTGAAAGAAGTTTGCGTGCGTGTTTGATAAGCAAAACAGGTGAGTTTTACTTTAAAAGTATTTTTAACTGGAATGCATATCCAAATGGGTTGGGAATGTGATAATTGGTGATTACGTGTTTATATGTATGGTATATGTGAATTATAAATATATTGAGGTATTATGTTTACATGAGTATTATAATGTGTTATAATACGTTGGCCGGGCTTAGGACCGGTGTGTTTGGCTATAGAATTTGTATAGCGTTGTTTGGCTGTAGATGTTGTACAACGTTGTAAATTATTAGTTGGCTTGCAACCAACTAATATGGCCAGGAGGAATGAGAAAGGAAGGTACACGATGTGTGAAATCAAATTAATATGTTTGATTGTGCTGAATGATTTATATGAATAGGGTTTATATAAATGATTTCAAACTAACAGGGATTTATCTCACTTAGACCATCGTGTTTAACCCTCATTTTCGTTTTAAAAATATGTATTCCAGGTGGTGGATCACGTAAGAGCAAGTAATTAGAGTAATCGATGGATGGCTTATGTAGAGGATTATGTGACGAAGATTTTGGCATGTTTAGCAGTTGTATTATAATGATTAAATGTTATGTATGTATTTAGTAAGAAGTTGTAGTAGAATGTCTTCTTTTGATTGTAATAGTTTAAGGGACCGTACTTGTAATATGATGTTTCGTTTGATTAATCAATGTTATGTTACATTATGTGATTTGTTATGTATATGGGATTTGGGTCGTTACAATTCCTTGGCCGATTTCTGTCACTTGAGCTCTGGTCATGTAGTCAGAAGGCTTCATGGCATGAGTCTTTTTGGTTGTTTGTTCTTGAACTTCGTCTAAGGCGTTCTTCAGGTCTTCGGGTGTAAGAGCCTTATATTTTGAGGATTGCTCTTTTAGTTGCAGAAGAAAGTTCTTGACATAGTCTTTGAAGGTAGTGGTGGCGGCTTTTCCGAATTCAGCTGCTGCAGATGACTTCATCTGGGTTATGGCGTTTTGCACCTCTATGGACACGGTGTCCATTTTGGTGTTCAGATCAAGGATTGCCCTGGATGTAGTATCTGCAAAAGATTTGAAAGTGCTTTGCAACTCTTTCATTGTTTGGTTCACAGAAGTGACAAGGGTTTGGAACTCATCCCTTGATACATGTGAACTCGTTGTAACCTCTGGGGGAACACATTCGTCCCCAGAGTGAGTCTCTGTTCCTGAGACACCTTCTTTCGCCCTTGTTTGGATGTTGGGGGCGAAAGGATTTCCTTCTGATCCTCGAGCAGAAGCATCTAGTGCTTCAGACTCTACAGAAGTTCTGTGAATGACATTGTCTAGATCCACTCCAGAGGTGGGTACTAGATTATCCTTCTGTTGACTCGGGGACTTGTCTAGAGTCTCTCCGTCTTTGTGCACTCTAATCTCCTCTGAAGAGATGTTTGGACCTAGTTGTGTGCGTGTGGCAGAGGAAACAAATTCCTCTGCAAGGATGTCGGGTGTGATCTGGGGCAATAGATCACGAACTAAGGATGAATCCTTTAGAGAGGATTCCCCTGGAATGGTTTCCCCGGTTATTATTGGTACAGATGATGAAAGAATTTCCTCTGTCCGGATGGTTTGGGTTGGGGTCGAGCCATGCTGCTCTTTTTCAATATTGCCCTCTGCCACTAGACTGGTGGCCATAGAAGTGTAGGTTGCACTGGGAGTTGGTTTTGGTTGTGTGCCTCTATTAATCCAGGCATCTTTTCTTGCTTCTGCTTCTGGGAAGCATCCGACCACTTGTTCTCCATCGATGGTCTCAACCTCTGTTGCTACCATATGGATTGAGACTTCTGCCCTTGTCTCCCCTTCTTCTGTTACATCTTCACCCCTTGGACCTAGGGAGTCGTACATTGGATGTGATCCATATAATTGTCGTACGTGGGGATGATAAAGACCTTTTCTTATTTGGTCAGCTTCCTCTACATCAGAATCCACTTCTGAGACTTCTACCTGAGGCACTCTAGTTTCAGTTATCTCTTCTGTTGGACTTCCTAACATGGTTTCCATGTTATGTTCTTCTGTAGCTACCTCTTCCTCTGGGCTTATCCTTTGTACATCAAATCTGGGTTGAGTGAAGGGTTCTGTAGGACTTCAGGAGTATTGGATTGATTCTTTTGTGGGGTTTGGTCATCCTCCTCCAAGTCTGAAGAGATTCGGAAGTCTGTTTCTTCTGTGGATTCATGGGTTTCATGTGACAGAGCTTCTGCAGCCCATCCAGCAGTGTCAAGAGTGTTGGCAAATTCAGGTCGTTGTAGGAGGTCAGAGAAACCCCCGTGATGTGCATAGTTGAGGGGATTAGGGGATTACAGAGGTGATTCTTGAGTTTGTTCTTCTGTGACTTCTTCTGCCACATCTTCTGCCACTGTTTCCTCTGCAATAGGAGACAGAGGTTTCCTAGTTTTCTTCTTGCTCTTTCTCCTCTTAGGTTTAGGTGCCCCTTCCTCTGAGGATTTGGTTTTTCTCTTCTTCTTTTCCTTTGGGGGAAGGGGAGGAGCAGAAGATCCAACCTCTGTTGCATGAGGTGGAGATTGTTGAGCATCGATTGCAGAAGTTGAAGTACCCTCTATGGGTTTCTTCTTTGTTTTCTTTTTAGGAGTAGAGGCAGAGTAGATGGATTTCCTCTAAGCAGGGAACTTGGTTTGAACTTCTGCATGCTTCTGGAAAGCCTTAGCCCATTCTTCGTCTGTCATTCTTTCAACTACCCTAGTTTCTAAAGGCATACCTAAACACAGGGGTGTCACAGGGCTCAGTTCTGGAGTCCTGTGAGGGTGTATATAAGCTAACCTTAGGGTTTCATCTGTAGCATATTCCAGAAGTTTTGATGGCAGAGGTCTGCAGAAAGGATATCCATCAACGTGCTCAGTTGGAACATTTTTCGTCATGGCATATACTTTGGCAGTTGGACCTTCTAACGACCATTTTAAAAGAAGGAGTAGGGGCTCCAGAAGTACTCCAATGATTCGTTGATATTGCAGAGGAGGTAGAGATGGGTTTGAGCGTTCGTTGGCTTTCTGTGTGGAGATCTTTCTGTCAATGGTGTTGATCATCTCTTGCATCATTAAGGTTGAGTAGTCCAGAGGCAGATCATAATATACACCGTACATTATGGATAGAATCTGATGGGAGGTTTGATCTGGACTACCGATTTTGCCAGTGAGGCATCTGTTCATAATTGAAAAGAGGGTATTCCACAGAGGGGGTAATCGTCCTCTTCTGAAGTCGTTCCTTTTTCTTAGGGTGTTGTTGTACCCTAACATTTCAACAAATCTACAGAGCTCTTCATCTGTAGGTGCTTCAGCGTAATTCTTTATACCTAGCAGACCTCTGGTTGGAAGACTAAACTCAAGTGAGAACATTGTTCTATTGAACTTGAGCTCCATGTGTTCGGTTCTATCAGCTTTAGAAATATAGCCGTTGATCTGTCGGTCCGTTTGGTCATATCTGCTGCTTTGCCAAAATTGGTTTAGATATCTTGCTGGTATTTTACTGACGGTTTTTGTCAACAGAGGGAAGAGGTAATCGTTCTCCAAAATGTGAAGGAGAATGGCATGAGATTCCCCAAAAGTGGTTTTTGAAGGAACAAGATAATAGTTGTTGGGTTTGAGAGGAAGAACACTTTCAAAGTGTTCATTTGCGATGAAGGTTTTCTCGTGTGTTGTTGGAGAGAAATTAGCTTCATCGCCGGAGTTGTCTTTTTCCAGGTCTGCGGCTATATTTGTATTTTGGGAATGCTCAGATTGAGTAGGTGAGTTTTCTTGAACAGGGGAGTCTTCAGGAATGTTGGAGGATGATGCCATTGTTGTTTATCTTGGAGAAAAGAATGAAAAATAGGTAGGTTGCAGGTTTTGCAAGGTTCGCCGGAGAAGAAGATGAGAGTTCGTAAAGGTTTTTATGAGGAGTGGTAGCTTGGGTTTTATAGTGAATGGTAACGGTTAGAATTCTGAAGAGGTAAATATATGGAAGTGAATAAAATTTGGAGTCCGTACTTGAGTGTGAACGGCGGTGTTAGCTTCAATCTTCCTCATCATAGAAGTATTTAGAAGTAGTGAAAAATAGGCTAAGTGAAGAAAGCCTTTTACAGAGGCTCTGCCGGACTAACCGAGAGATCAAGGTCAAGAAGCTACAGAAGCTAAAGAGGCGCCCTACAGAAGCTCTGTCATACGCGCAAAGAAGACCAATGACTCGGAATCCGGAGAAGACTGCTCTACAAAGAACCAGACCGCAGAACCTCTGTAACTCTTTACAGAGCCTCTGTGGTCCTCTCTAAAAGACTTGAAGATATTTATAATATCTTGCTACTGTTACAGGACCTGTTCATCAACTTGCATGGTAGCATGCCCTGTCCAACTGCAACGTGTCAAACTCTGATTGGATTCAATAGGGCTTAGTACATAATAGACGTCTGATGCATTAAATGCAATACAGCATGTCCAAACTGTTCATGCCATCCGTCCAACTATTCATACCGTCCTTTGTGAATAGTAGCTTATGCTTTATGGTCCCCTTAAAGTAGTATATAAGGAAGACTCATGTTAAGTTCTTCCTAATTTTATCGATCTATCAATCGAACAATCGAAACCAGAAATCAAGAGAGAAAACCATCACAAGAACACATAGCTTTAAACACTTTGAGAGTCATATTTGTTTTAAAGCTTTGCTTACTCACCGTTCTTGAATCTGTTCTTAATATATATATTCAGTAAACTTTGAGATATTATTTCCTGCTCACTGTTTATTTATATTGTGTTCTAAATCTATCAATCATATCATTTAGTTCTTCAAAAAACGCTTCCGCATCAAACTCAAACTTGAACTAATAGATCTGATAATCTTGTTTAAACAAAACGGGAACCAACAATTGGTATCAGAGCTAAGCTTGATTTTCAATATCAAGTGATCCTCGTTTTTACAAAATTAGTGATAGACATCATTTTTTTACCTATTCCTCATCTTTAGGTTAAAACTCCATTAATGTGTACTCTGAGAACTGTTCTGAAAGTTCAGGATACACTCTTACAATCAAATATGAACATTCAATATTGTATTCACAGCAACTGGTCATATGATTTATTAACAATCTGTGAATTACAAGATATTACAATGAATTTCTCTAAATGGATTCACCAAAGATTATATCAAAGATTATTTTTTTTTTTTTTTTTTGATCAAGCCCAATTGTATTCAATGATGAACAGAAATACAGATCTATGAGAGAGAGAATCTCAAAGATTACAGAGAATGAATACAAAGTTATACGAGGAAAAATCAATCAGTTAGCAACATAGAGCTAACTACTATTTATACTGCAACGAACATCTTAAAGCTACAGTACAAATAAGAAACAGACTAATAGAACAATTACACATGTCCTAATTAGTAACTGAATATAACAGAAAATCCAAGTCATAAGTTCTGAACATGTTGTTCAGAACTTCTGAACATACTTCTGAATAAGCGCTTCAGAACATTTGTCTTCATAGTCAGAAGTTCTGAGTCTCCTACTCAGAACTCTGAACCTTCTAGTCAGAATCCAACACTTAGAATCTTTTTGAGTCTTCTACTCAGAACTTCTGAGTCTTCTACTCAGAAATTCTGAGTCTTCTACTCAGAACTTCTGAGTCTTCTTTAGTCTTCTTACTCAGAACTCAACACTTGTGTTTTTGACAAAACTCTAGACCTAACAATCTCCCCCTTTTTGTCAAATAAACTTAAACTTTGCATCATCCAGTTCTTTCAGAGCAGGAACAATCTTCTGAAGTAGCACATTTCTCAGATTAAGCCTTTTATCAATTTTGTCAATGATTTCTTGAATAATCTCAACTTGCTGATTGATTGCTTCTTGCCGGATTTGTGTGAAACAGTAGCATGTTGAAATGCTTCTGAGTGGGTATGGATGGGTTGTTCAAGATCCACCACTAGGTCCATGGTGTTTGTTTCAATATTGGACACCAAGAGATGTGAACCAATAGCATTTGTGGTTACCTGGTCAGAGGCATCTCTTTCTGTTTGAACCTCTGTTGACAATCTCTCATCCTCATCACTCTCATTCGGTTTTTCCTCACCAAATCTAACCAAGCTCTCAGAATTTTCCCCCTCAAGTCTCTCAGAATGTTCACCCATCTGAACATCCTCCCCCTCTCTAATTCGACTAGACCCCTCACCTCTCTTCTCAGGTTGGTCCTCTTGGATAGGGATTTGAGGTAATTCAATTCCCATAGAGGTGCAATAAGCTTTTAAAATCTCACTCTCCCTTGGAATATAGCTCCTAAGTGATTTTGGCAATAGTTTATGATTAGGATAGTTTTCCAGTCTTGTTACTGAGGTCATCTTACCCAAATAAAATGTAGGACCATGCTCTTCATTTGTTCTTCTTGAGATTGTTCTGTTTTCCTGCATGGCATACCAAATAACAATTTGCCAGTACCTTATGTAGGGAATGTATGTCAGTGGAGCATCCTTTGTTTTCTTCTGAATTGCTTTCTGATTCTTCTCAAATGTATTCTTCATATCTTCCCAAAGTATTAAAGTATAGTCATAATGCCTATTCTTCACTAAACCCTGAAATATCTGAAGAATTTGTTTAGAACCTTGATCAGCAGAACTATTCTTCCCTGACAAACATTTATTTACCACATGAAAGAAGCAAGCCCAAATAAGTGGTAATTTGTTTCTTCTGAACAAACTGAGAGTCCTCAATCCTTCATTGTATCCCAACTTCATAAACTCTGCTATTAATTCCTCTGTTAAGGGTAAATCCTCAAAATCTGTTCTTCTTTGTACATCATCTTTCTCTGGTAGATTCAGCATTTCTCTTAGTGCAGAGATAGATAAGACAAATGTCACTCCTCCAATTTCAGACACAAACTTATTATTTTTCTAACCTAAGATGTTTCCACCATTGTTGTATGTACTGAACAGGCACATTTTTACTTCTTGTAAACCATTTTCTGTACGGATGATGTTTGAATAACTCCATGATAATTCTGTGTTCAGGCTTAAAACGACTTTCCTCAAACAATATAACACAGTTATTTTCAGATAATTTCAACCATTCACTCTCAGGAACAAATCTTTCCACTAGAATAGATCTATCTGACATAATAGAACCTGCAACACTCTGTTCATGTTCAATATTAACATTTACCTCATCCGCATTTCCTTCAGATTCATCCATTTGTTCATCTTCTTCATCATTTCTTATTGCCCCTTCCTCTGCAACTCTATTTTGTACTTCATCATTTTCCGAATCGGATGAATCCATTATCGATTTTGTAGAATGTAGAGAAATTGGACCACTTCTTCGTATTTCAGACATGATTTAAGAAGAAAAACAGATTCAAAGAACTCTGGATTTGATTCGTATCTCACGTTTCGCTCTGGAATTTGAAAGAAATTTGAAATAGGGATTTTAAGACCTATTTAAAATCCGCGAAGTTGAAAGGTTTAACGGAAAAGCGAAATCAATGTTATAACGGAGTCAACACATGTGAAATACCACAAAGGATTTAAATGAAATACGTGGCATTGTCAAACAAATATGAAGCTGACACGTGTTAGTGGATAGAATTTTGACTCAAGTCAAATATCTGAATAACACGCACAGATGTTCTGATTCCATGACTCAGAAGAATTTTGCCTTGTAACCAAAATGTCATTTAAAATCAACTTCTGACCAATATAAAACATTTTGATTATTCAAAAGAGGTTTGAACAGATAGAAGCACTTTTTATCATCAAAACTCTGTTCATATTATGATGATGTAAAAAAAATCACAAAATTATTTCCAAAAGAATTTTGATGCTCCCCCTTGACTTGAGCATGCATTTGACTATTAATGATACATAAAGATGAGATAAAAAGATAATAGAAGAAGCATAATCCATACAGTTGAAGTTATTTGTATTTCTCAAAAATAAATTTTTGAAAGTTAGATTGCTGAAGTATTGACTGAGAATCTCTGACCTTAATATTCAGAGGTTCTGATCTCAAGACTCAGAAGTTCTGAACTCAAGACTCAGAAGTTCTGAACTCAAGACTCAGAAGTTCTGAACTCAAGACTCAGAAGTTCTGAACTCAGTATTCCGAAATTCTGATTCTTAAGACTCAGAGTTCTGAGTACACTACTCAGACAAGTTTACTTAGAAAATTTTTGCATTTTTAAGAAAAAAAAAATATTTTCAATTAGGCAGATTAAGCATTCCTATTTTACATATGAGAAAAGAAAACCTTTTGTGATCAAGAGGCTTTGTGAACAAGTCAGCCAATTGATACTTTGTATGCACAAAGTGCATCTCTATAGTTCCTTTTTCCACATAGTCCTTTATAAAATGATATCTCACATCTATATGCTTAGTCTTCGAATGTTGAACAGGGTTCTGAGTAATAGCAATTGCACTTTCTGAGTCACAATAGATGGGAATCTTGTTAAGCTGATATCCATAGTCCATGAGTTGTGTTCTCATCCACAATGTTAGAGAGCATGAAGCAGCAGCAGCAACATACTCTGCTTCAGCAGTTGAAGTGGATACACAGTTCTGCTTCTTTGATGCCCAACTCACTATTTTATCTCCCAAAAAGTGACAAGCACCAGATGTACTCTTTCTGTCCAACCTACTTCCTGCATGATCAGCATCAGTGAAAGCAGTCAATTTGAAGTCAGTTTCTTTTGGATACCATAAACCTAGATCTGGTGTTCCTTTGAGATATCTTAAAATCCTTTTGACAGCCAACATATGTGATTCTTTCGGGTTAGATTGAAATCTAGCACAGAAACAGGTAGAAAACATGATATCTGGTCTACTTGCAGTCAAATAAAGTAATGATCCAATCATGCCTCTATAAAGTTTGATATCTGCTGAAACACCTTTGAGATCAGCATCTAACTTTATGTTAGTTGCCATAGGTGTTCTCATAGAAGCACAATCAGACATTTTGAACTTTTTCAGAATATCTCTGACATATTTTCCTTGATTTATAAAAATACCTTTTGGTAATTGTTTGACTTGAAGACCAAGGAAAAAATTCAGTTCACCTATCATGCTCATTTCAAATTCAGATGACATGATTTTTGAAAAATTATGACATAATTCTGGACTGGTAGAACCAAATATTATGTCATCAACATAAATCTGAATCAGAATCAAATCATCACCCTGTTTCTTTAAAAATAAAGTTGTGTCAATCTTACCTTTCTTGAATCCTGAACCTAACAGGTGTTTAGTAAGAGTGTCATACCAGGCTCGTGGTGCTTGTTTTAGACCATATAAAGCTTTGTCTAAAATATAAACATGATCAGGGAATTCTGGATCAACAAAACCTTCAGGTTGATGGACATACACCTCTTCATTAAGTTTGCCATTTAGAAAGGCTGATTTGACATCCATTTGATACACCTTGAAGTTTTTATGTGCAGCATAGGCTAAAAATATTCGGATTGCCTCTATTCTTGCCACTGGTGCAAATGTCTCATCATAATCAATTCCCTCTTGTTGACAGTATCCCTTAGCAACCAATCTTGCCTTGTTTCTGATGACAACACCTGATTCATCCTTTTTGTTTCTGAACACCCATTTAGTTCCAATAATAGATTTACCTTCAGGCTTTGGGATGAGTCTCCAGACTTTATTTCTTTCAAATTGAAGCAATTCCTCTTGCATTGCTGAAATCCAGTCTGGATCCTCTAAGGCTTCATTAGCTTTCTTTGGTTCAATTACACTCAAGAAACCAGCAAACATTGCTTCATTTGCTGTAGCTGATCTGGTTTTTACTCCTTCTGAAGGATCACCTATTACTTGATGAATAGGATGATTTTTAGTCCATTTATTTGCACTAGGAAGTACATCAATCTCTGAATAATTGTTGTTTGCATCATTCTCATCAATGATTGCTTGTAATTCTGAACTGTCCCCTTTTTCTGATGTATGAATAGAAGTCATATCCAAGTTTGGGTTCTGATTAATGAAGTCAGAATTCTGAGTGACTTGTTCAGAGTTCTGAGTACAAGAATCAGAATTCTGATTACAAGGTTCAGAATTTTCACCACTTGTATGTATTAGATTTGGACATTCCTCTGATGGACCTTTGTCAGAAATTACAATTGATTGAACAATTTCTGGAGTCTTATTTTTCATCTCTTTGACCATCTTTGGGTTTTCATATTCTGCATAAGAATCAGAAATTAGTTCACTAAAAGCATCCTTAAACAGTAAATTGAGTTCTGAACAAATAGGATTAGAATCTGTATCAGAAGTCATTTTTGTCTTGTTCAGCATGAGTTCTGAACTGTCTTGTTCAGAAGTCCGCATTCTGGCTTCATCAAAAGTTACATTTATGCTCTCCATCATCCTCTTGGTTCTTCTATTGTAGATTCTGAATGCTTTGGATGTTAAAGAATAACCCACAAAGTATCCTTCATCTGCCTTTTTATCGAATTTGGCAAGATTTTCTCTGTCTCTGAGAACATAGCACCTGCAACCAAAAACATGAAAGAATTTGATTAATGGTTTTCTTTTATTTATCAGTTCATAAGCAGTCTTATTTAATCTCTTATTGATTAAAGTTCTATTTTGTGTAAAACAAGCAGTTGCAATTGCTTCAGCCCATAGGAAAGTAGGAAGATTTGCATAAGCCAGCATTGTTCTCGCAGCTTCAACTAGAGTTCTATTCTTCCTTTCAACAACACCATTTTGTTGAGGAGTTCTGACAGCAGAAAAATTGTGAGAAATCCCAGAACTTTCTAAAAAATTCTGAAGAGTCTCATTTCTGAACTCTGTTCCATTATCACTTCTGATTTTCTGAACTTGAAGTTGTAAGAGAACTTGAATCCTTTTGATAAAATTTATCAATGTAGTAGCAGCTTCTGACTTAGCTCTTAGGAACTCAACCCATGTGTATCTGGAGAATTCATCAACAATCACAAGCATATATTTCTTTCCTCCCATAGATTGAACTGAAATTGGACCACAAAGATCAGTATGAATCATTTCTAATGGTGCTTTGCAAGATGAGTCCATTTTTAATTTGTGAGAACTCTTTTTCATCTTGCCCATTTCACAAGCTGAGCATAATGAAATATGAACATTCAATATTGTATTCACAGCAACTGGTCATATGATTTATTAACAATCTGTGAATTACAAGATATTACAATGAATTTCTCTAAATGGATTCACCAAAGATTATATCAAAGATTTAGTTAGCTACAGTTGCTAACTCCTATATATACTATAGAAGAAAGGCTAAAGCTACAGTACATATAAGAAACAGACTAATAGAACAATTACACGTGTCCTAATTAGTAACTGAATATAACAGAAAATCCAAGTCATAAGTTCTGAACATGTTGTTCAGAACTTATGAACATACTTCTGAATAAGCGCTTCAGAACATTTGTCTTCATAGTCAGAAGTTCTGAGTCTCCTACTCAGAACTCTGAACCTTCTAGTCAGAATCCAACACTTAGAATCTTTTTGAGTCTTCTACTCAGAACTTCTGAGTCTTCTACTCAGAACTTCTGAGTCTTCTACTCAGAACTTCTGAGTCTTCTACTCAGAACTTCTGAGTCTTCTTTAGTCTTCTTACTCAGAACTCAACACTTGTGTTTTTGACAAAACTCTAGACCTAACATGTTCAAACCCAGAAAACTTTCCAGATCATCACACTCATACTATCTTTTCAGAACCTTAACAATGACAAATACAAATAACTTCTTTACTGCTGGTTCACTCACCAAGCCTCCTACTCTCCTACGAGATGAGTATCCTCAATGGAAAATAAGAATGGTTCATTTCTTTGAGGGTACTGAAAAAAATCTAGTACAATATCTTTACAACCTTCCTCCTGTTCCCATGATAGCAGTACCATGAGTACCAGCTACTGCTGAATCTCCTGAAATTCCTAAACATCAAAAACCAAAGCCAAAAGAAGAATGGTCAAATGAAGATAAGGCAGAAGATGACGTAGCACAGAAAACAAAAAGAATCCTGATAATGGCTATCCCCAACGAGCTTTTTCAATCCTTAGATGCATGCGAAACTGCGCACGATCTTTGGAAAGAATTAGAAAGACAGTTGGAAGGGGGTGCTAAAACACAGAAGAACCGAAGGGCAAGTACATAAATAAATATCATGCATTCAGAGCCTCTGCAACAGAATCTCTGCAAACAACGTATGACAGGCTCAACTCTCTCATAAACAAATGCAGAAAGTCTGGCATTCACAGAACCTCGGTAGAAAATAACGTCATGTTTCTAAAGAGCCTGAATGATGAGTGGCTTCAACTGTCTAAGTCTTTACAAACAAACCAAGATCTAGACTCATGGACACTCTCTGATCTCTATGGAACACTAGCTGCACAAGAGCCTCAAATAGCACAGGATAAAACAATAGCCATTCCACCATACGCATTGGTTAGTAAATCAACAGAGGCTACAGAGAGACCAAGAAATGAAAGAGCAACAGAGGAGAAGAAGAAGGAGAAGAAGAAGATAGTAATGGTTGATAGAGAAGAAGACGAGCTGATAGAGGAAGAAATAACTCTTGCATCCTTAGCTAAATCATTGGCTCTGTTGACAAGAGAGTTCAGAGGTAACCAAAGAAATTTTGGAAATGACAGATATAGCAGAGACAACCAGAGAGATAGAAGAGATGATGAAAGAAGAGAAGAATCAAGTGACCGACAGAGGTCAGACTACAGAAGTGACCGACAGAGGTCAAGCGACAGAGACTACAGAGGAAATGACCGACAGAGGTCAGATTACAAGGTAGGCCACACACAAGAATGCTACAAATGTGGTAAGCCTGGTCATTACGCAAACGAATGCCGAACTGAGAAAGGTGGAGACCAACAGAAGTCCGACGATCGAACTGGAAACACCTCCCAAGGATGCTTCAACTGCGGCAAGCCAGGCCATTTCGCAAAAGAATGCAGAAGTAGACAAAATCGCCCACAGAAGGACTCACCTTTTTACAAAAAGAAGGCTGAATATTATGCACAAAAATCCTTAATGGCAAACAAAGGGCATTCTGAAGCAAATAAGGAGGACTTCGAGTCAGACTCTACCTCTGATGATGAATTCACCACCAATGCCCTGTTTTGTGGCATGGCAGAAGTCGACTCGGGCACTGACAATGAGGTATCCATTTCAAACTCTTCCTCTTGTATTAAATATGTAGATAATGATTCAATTAAACTTAACATTGAACTGATTGAACTAAAAGAGACAAATGAAAGCATTCAGAAAAGACTCACCTTTAATGAGAGAGAAGTAAGGCTTCTCACTCAAGAAAAAGCCAAAATTTTTGAAGAAAAGGAAAGAGTAGAGAAATATTGGAGCAAAAATGTAGATCCTTTAAAAAGGAAAATTTCTGAATTAACCTCTGCTTTAAAAGTCAAAACTAAAGAGCTTTCAGTTTCTAGGAGTGAAACAACTGACATAAGAGCTCTCAAAGAATACTTTCAAAAAGAGAGAGAGGTACTTTGGCAAGATCTACTCAGAAGAGAGGTTTTACTTAAAAATATAAAGATGCACAGAAGGTGTATGAGAAAGTAAACTCACAAATAGGAAGACGAGGTATAGGGTACGATGATATTACTCTAGGTGTTGAAGGTAAAAGACTTAAACCTCTGTCTTCTCTGTTTGTGATAGGAAAAACAAATAAACCAATTTTTCCAAACTTAGTCTCTGTAAGTAAAAGGGTTAAAATTTCCGAAGAACCTCACTTAAGGAAACATACGAAGATGATCAATGTGTGGTTTGAAAACACAGATTCATCATCTTCAACCTCTGTCAATAGAGGAATCAAACCAAAGAAATATCTGAAAACACAAGATCATATTGGTATATTTAAGTTTGGTAAACCATAGACTCAAACACATGTCGCTTTTGTCTGTATGATAAATGTCGAAAAGAAATTATCTGCAAAAGCTCATGAGTTTAAACCCATCTTTTCAGAAGAAAAACTTAAAAGACCAATTGAAAAAGAAATTTTGGAAGTTTTGAAATCAAATGTTTTAAAAAATCTCTGTACATATTCTATAGATCAAATTCTCGCTGAAGAGATCTCATCAAAAACCTCTGCCATCTATGAAAGTTATTCTACAGAGGAAGAAAGCGCGTACGATACATGCTCAGAAAATCCAGCCTCTGTCGAAAGAGATGACTCAACCTCTGTATATGAGGACGATTCAACCTCTGACGACTCAGAGACTGATTCTAAATCGGGGATAGTTCACTGTGACACAGAGGATGTTAAATTCTCCTCTGAGGTTCTTAACAAAACAATTTCTCCAAAAGAGAAAATCACAGAGATACCTATCTGTCCAGATTTTCTCAAAATGTGTATACAAGTCAAAACTTCTACAAAGCTTAATAATCTGAAAAAGGGCTATGAAAATCCAAAAAAATCAAAATTTTCAAAACCTTTAAGGCCTGAAGCTAACAAATATCTTTCCTCTGTGACAGTGAAGACATACGTTCACCCCAGAAGAGACTCACGGAAGACATGACATAAACAAGATTTTTGCAAACAACATTCTAGTATTCATAGATCTTTTTGTAATAAGAAATCTAATGTTAAGAAAGAACGTAATGCCTCTGTAGCTCAGTTCAAGAAATTCAATGAAAAGTTCAAACAAATCACGTCTCATATTAAATACTGTCATTGTTTTGATCTTATGTTCAAATTGAAAAATCACTTCTCAAGTCCAGATTGCTTACTCTCCACTAAAATTCAAACTCCAAAGTCAAAACCTAGAGAGAAACAATCTGATCTTTCTACAAAAGATAAAATGTATTTCAAGAATGCTAAGGCAAACTTAAAAAATTCTAACAATATTGGACCCATATGGATATGGGTACCTAAATCTCTGTGATTGTCTTACAGAAGCGGTATGTGCCAATTTGGTATCTTGACTCCGGATGCTCAAGGCACATGTCTGGCGACTGATGTTTACTATCCACGTACAAAGAAACACACGATGGTGGATCTGTAACTTTTGGAGACAACAAGAAGGGACACATCAAAGGCTAGGTAGTCATACAGAAGGAAAACGTCTCTGTATACAAAGTTGCATATGTGAATGGCCTTAAACACAACCTACTCAGTGTAAGTCAACTCTGTGATACAGGATTTGATATCTTGTTCAAAAGAACTTTATGCTCTCTGCAAAGTGAAGACACAGGAATGGAACTTCTGCGAGCCGAAAGAAGAGGTGATCTGTATCTGATGAATTTTTGTTCAAAAACCAAGGACAAAGTTTGTCTTGTAGCTTGCGAAAGTAAAGAAGCCTGGTTATGGCATAACAGGTTCTGTCACTTGAACTTTCACACCTTGGATAAATTGGTCAAACTTGATCTAGTTAAAGGTTTGCCTAATGTAAAATTTAACAAGGATCACTTGTGTTCTGCCTGTGAAATGGGAAAACTCAGAAGAGCTTCCCACAGAGGCAAAACAGATGTGTCTTGCACTAGGCCTCTGTACATGCTTTATGTCGACCTCTGCGGTCCTATTGCCATACAGAGCCTAGGTGGCAAGAAATATATACTTGTCTTAATTGATGAGTATTCGCGCTTCACATGGGTTGAATTTATTCGAAAGAAATCGGATGTTCCAATCATCTTGATTAATCTAATGAAAAGAATCCAAGTTCTTTATGAATGCAGAATACAGAAGTTAAGAAGTGACAATGACACAAAATTTAAAAACTCTGTCATTGAAGCCTATATTTCTACAGAAGGAATATCACAGAACTTCTCTGCAGCACGAACTCCACAGTAGAACGGCGTAGTCGAAACGAAGAATCGAACGCTCGTGGAGGCCGCAAGAACTATGCTATCAGCATGCGGATTACCGGTGAACTTTTGGGCAGAAGCGATTTCTACCGCTTGTTACACACATAATCGGTCAACCATTGTGAAAAGACACATCAAGACTCCTTACGAACTGATCAACAAAAGAAGGCCAAACATCAAGTTTCTCCATGTATTTGGATGTAAATGCATTGTTTTAAACGACAGAGATTCCAGAGGAAAGTTTGAGGTAAAAGCTGACGAAGGAAAATTCATTGGATACTCTGCCACTTCCAAAGCCTACAGAGTATTCCTTACAAGATCTCGCAAAATCGTAGAAAGTATCAATGTTTCTTTTGATGATTCATTCCAGAAGACTTCTGAGCAAATCAGTTCAGAACTCGAACTTAAAAAGGAAACATCTGACATCTCGCAGACGAAAGAAGACTTGAATCTTCTATTTTTAGAGATGTTCCACGATAACATTGATCCTTCTGTTGGAACCATTAGAGTTTCTGAAGAACCATCCTCTATTGGACAAAATCCTACAGGTATGACTCTAACTGGTCCAAATAATGCTTCATCTTCTTCTATAAATACTACAGATGCAAATGCCGAAGAAGAAAATGCAGAAGATGAAACATCAAGAAAAACGACCACAAAAGCTGCTGAAAAACAAACTCCACAATCCACAGAAGAATCAATTACAGAGGAAACTGAGGACCAAGACTATACGTCCTCAGAGGAACAAACTCCATCACCACTCATACCAATCATTCCACAAACTGTAGGATCAACTACAAAGGCACACACTACTACAGAGGCTATACAAGAAGAAGAAGAACAAAAAGCTTCTGAAGAAAGGTTCGATGACATTGATGACCATCTTCCACGCACCACTTAGTGGACAAAAAGCCATCCTCCAAGCCAAATAATCGGAGAACCTTCTGACTCAGTAAAAACCAGGTCTGCCACTGCTAATTTTTGTTTCTTTACTAACTTTATTAGTGTGATAGAACCAAAGAAGGTTTCTGAAGCCCTAGATGACCCAAACTGGGTAGACGCCATGCAAGAAGAACTTCTGCAGTTTGAGCGTAACAGAGTATGGACTTTAGTACCTCTGCCACGAGGGAAACAGGCCATTGGGACAAAGTGGGTCTACAGAAATAAGAAGGATGAAGATGGAGTGGTCATCAGAAATAAAGCACGATTGGTGGCCAAGGGTTATAGACAAGAAGAAGGCATAGATTACGATGAGACTTTTGCTCCTGTTGCACGGCTCGAAGCAATAAGAATATTCTTAGCCTTCGCAGCTCACAGAGGTTTTAAAGTCTATCAGATGGACGTAAAATCAGCTTTTCTCAACGGTGAAATCCAAGAAGAGGTTTACGTAAATCAGCCACCAGGGTTTGAAAACTCAAAGTTCCCAAGGCATGTCTACTACCTTGAAAAGGCTCTGTACGGACTGAAACAGGCTCCAAGAGCATGGTACGAACGACTTTCTACCTTTCTTCTAGTCAATGGGTACGACAGAGGTACAACAGATACTACCTTATTCTATAAACGTAAAAACAGTGAAATAATGCTTGTACAAATCTATGTGGACGACATAATTTTTGGGTCTTCTAATACAGAAGAGTGCAAAAGTTTTAAAAAACTCATGCAGAGTGAGTTTGAAATGAGTATGATGGGAGAATTAACATTCTTCTTCGGACTCAAAGTCAAACAATCATCAGAGGGAATTTTTATAAATCAGGACAAATATGTCTCTGACATTCTCTTCAAGTATAGCCTCTCTGATACCTCTGCAATGAAAACTCCAATGGCCACTGGAAATAAGTTATCCTTAGATCCAGATGGCATCTCTGTAGAATGAACTCTCTACAGAGGCATGATTAGACCTCTGTTATACTTAACTGCAAGCAGACCTGACATTATGCATGCCACATGTCTTTGTGCACGTTATCAAGCTAATCTAAAGAAATCACATTATGATACCGTTAAGAGAATCTTTAGATATCTAAAGGGGACCAAAAATCTTGGTCTCTGGTATCCACAGAATTCTGGTTTTAGTCTTAAAGCTTATACAGATTCAGACTATGGAGGATGCATGCTCGACAGAAAGAGTACCTCCGGGAGTTGTCAATTCCTAGGTGGTAAACTAGTCAGTTGGACCTCCAAGAAGCAAAATTGTGTCTCAACATCCACTGCAGAAGCTGAATACGTTGCTGCTGCTAGCTGTTGTTCTCAGGTTCTATGGATGAAAACTCAGCTAAAAGACTACGGCCACATCCTATTCAAAATACCCATCTTCTGTGATTCCAAGAGTGCCATTGCTATCTCTGCCAATCCTGTGCAACACTCAAAAACCAAGCATATCGATATAAGGTACCATTTCTTGAAACATCATGTTGAATACGGTACAATCGAGATGCATTTCGTGCCCACAGAATACCAACTCGCGGACTTATTCACCAAAGCTTTAGACGAGAAAAGATTCAATTTCTTGGTGGGTAAGTTAGGAATGATCAATATGACGTAAAAATCCTCTGTAAGTATAGCCTTATCTTCTATAAATATGTATAAATTTCTCTTATTTTTGCTTTAATTAATTTATTTCTGTATGTAAGTTCTCAATCTTAAAGTCCTTAAAATCACAGAGCTTCTGTAAGTCTACTCAGAACCTCTGACGACCCTTACAGAACCTCTGGAAAACATGACCTATGTTCTATGCAAAACTTATCATTCTTTGATCCATGCATAGGTCAAGGGGGAGCAAAAGGAAATTACTTGATCTACAGAGGTGATTAGATCAAGGGGGAGCAAAAAGGGACCCTGAAATGATTTACAGAGATAAAATTTTCAAGGGAAAGCCAAAGAAGAATGTCGATGAATCTATATCGACAGAAGTCAGACATCACTACCAAGAAAAGAAGAACCAAAAGGTATGTCTCTCGCACAAAATGTTTTATAAAACAGTTTTCTAGGACACAAAATTGTCAAATATGTCCTAAATATACTGTGGATAACATTTCAAAAATCAAAAGATCAAAAAGTTTCATAAAATGTGAGTTATGAGAAATTTAAGATCATAGAGCTTCTGCTGAGCTCAATAGAAGCTCTGCCAGAAATATGCTCTGAGATAGCAAATTTAACCTCTATCGATCTTTTGGAATGTTATCTCGGAAACCAAACAGACTCAACATGACCTTCTCGAACAAAACTTTTTCCATAACAATTATTTCGGACACCAACTTTCAAATATGTCCGAAAAACATCTCTTAAAACAGATAAAAAATTGGACGATCAGAAAACTTAATAGAATTTTTGTTATTAGATTTTTTCCCTCATAGAGCTTCTGCTGGCCCTCACAGAGCTTCTGCAAGTTCCAACAGAGCCACAAAACCTCTGCGAGTAAAAACTCTTAACTAAAAATCCTATTTGATTATCTCAAATGCCTTTACAAACGTTTTGGTTAAAGAAGAACCACACAGAAGTCATGATAACAATGAGATATATGAAAAACGAATAAACATCAAAGATTTTCAAGATCTCAGAGCTTCTGTAAACTACAGAAGTTCTGTCAATCTGTTACTTAGGCATTTCTGTAGTAATAACGGTTACTTTTACTGAGAGTGAATTATATGTGGCTACGAATAACCCCACGCGCCTAGCATTAATGGGCCGCGCACGACGTCCTGTCATCCTCTGACATGGCCTACGTGTCCCATTTTCATTGGGCGTACATGGAACGTTTTCTGGGGAAAGTTGAACCCGCCGTTCTAACTTGAGTATGGATTCCAAATTTTAATCCATTACCATATATTTTACTCCTTCGAATTCTACCGTTTTACCCTCCTATAAAAACCAGGCTTACCCTCTCATAAACTTTTTACAAACTCTCATTCTTCTCCGGCGAAACCCTGCAAAAACCTGCAAGTTTCTTATTCTCAGTACCAAATGGCTTCATCTTCTCAAGCTATCTCCCCTGCACACTCTCCGGCGACCTCACCAGAACATTCACCGGCTCATTCTGAATATTCAGAAAACCTCAACCCTGCCCAAAACATTGAACTAGAAGATTCCGGCGATTCAGCAGACTTTGCTCCAACAACACATCTTCAAAACTTCATAGCAAAGGATCATTTCGAAAAGGTACTACCAATCAAATCCAACAATTGCTATTTGGTCCCCTCACCCACTGCTTTCGGCGAAGCCCATGTAAATCTTCTAAACATAATGGAATATCACATCCTCTTCCCTTTACTCTCAAGAACCCCAAATAAAATTCCAGTTAGATATTTAAACTAGTTTTGGCAAAGTTGCCGATTTGATAAAGATGATTCTCTTATCAAAGGGTACATTTCAAAACCTGACAAATCTGAGCATCTGGAAATCAAGTTCAATAGAACAATGTTCTCACTTGAATTCAACATACCAACAAGGGGTCTTCTTGGATTGAAGAAGTATGCAGAGCAACCAACAGACGAGGAGATCTGTCGTTTCCTAGAAATGCTTGGGTACAACACCCCACTAAGGAAGAGAAATGACTTCCGCAGAGGCAGATTACCACCTCTGTGGAACACCTTGTTCTCAATTCTTCACAGATGCCTGACAGGGAAGATAGGCAGTATTGACCAGAGCTCACATCAGATATTAACCATCATGTATGGGGTTTATTATGATCTCCCACTGGATTACGCGACCATAATGATGCAAGAGATCATCAACACCATCGACAGAAAGAACAACACAAGAAGGGTCAAAGAGAACGATCCTAAGTTTCTACCACCTCTGCAATTCCAACGAATACTGGGAGTCTTGTTCGAACCTCTGTTGCTGATACAGAAATGGCCAATGGAAGGGCAAATTCCCAAACAGTTAACAATGAGCAAAAATATCCCCACTGATCATGTAGATGGTTACACACACTGCAGACCTCTGTCAAAGAAACTTCTGAAGTATGCCTCGAATAAAACACTTAAGAAATAGTATATACGCGATCATAGAACTCCTAAACCGAGTCCTATGACACCCCCGCGTTTAGGTGTCCCCCTATGAACAATGATTGCAGAACCTCTTTCCACTCAAGAAGAAAAAGATAACAAATTAGCAAAACACATGGCTATTCAACTTAGCTTCATAGCCAAACGTGCAGAGCTCATGGGAAAGAAGTCCTCTTCGAAATCTTCTGCCTCTACTCCAAAATCAAAGAAGAGGAAAACTGCAGAAGGCACCTCTACAAGTGCTGCAGAAGATCAACCTTCACCTCCTCATGCCACAGAAATTGGCTCCTCTGCTCCTCCCTCTTCTCCAAAACAGAAGAAGAAAAGAAAATCAAAAACCACAGAGGAAGGGGCACCAAAACCTAAGAGGAGGAAAACCAAAAAGAAGCATGGCAAATCACTTGAAAATTTGGTTACCATAGAAGAGGAAGCAATCGCAGAAGAAAGAACTGCAGAAGAAGAAGATGCAGAAGTAGAAATGACAGAAGAGGGATATCAATCGCCCCATCAATCCCCAGATCGATTTGCTCACCAAGGAAACATTAACGATTTCCTAAAGAACCCCGACATTGCCAACACTTTAAATACAGCAGGGTGGACGGCACAACCTCTCGACCACCACTCCCCAGAAGAACAATACTTCTCTATTTCTGGCATTGACACACATCTGCAAGAAGATGATCAAACACCCAGAGATCAATCAGCTGAGACACCTGTTATTTTACAGAACCCTTTCATTCAACAGGGATTGGACGTCCACAGAAGGAGTCCAAGCCCAGCTTCAAAAGAAAGAGAACAAACAGAAGCTGAGTGGAATAGAGATGAAGTAACAGAGGCTTTAAAGAAAGGAAAAGAGGCAGAAGTTGCACAAGAAGAGGGATTCAGAACATGGGAGACAAGAGAGGAGATCTTAGAGACAGATTCAGATGAAGAAGAAGCTGTCTGGATACGAAAAGGTCTCTATCATCCACATGTCATAAGATTATACGGATCTCATCAAATGTATGACTTCTTACGCACAGAGCAAGGAACTTCAATAGAAACATCTGGAGGAAAAGAAAATGAAAAAGAAAAAGATGCCGAAGATGAAAAAGGCACACATCCCTCACCCCCTCCCAGTGCATCACACACATCTAACTCCGCAGGTCTAGCTGCAGAAGGAGTTATTGAAATAGAGCAGCACAGCTCGATCTAAACCCAACCCAACCAGCCAGAAGTCACTCTTTCGACTTTTGCGCCCACAGAAACCGGGGAATCCATTCCTAGGGAGTCTCCTCAGAGAGACTCACCTATAGTTCGTGATCAATCGCCCCAGATCACAACAGAACACCCTACAGAGGAATTCGTTTCCTCTGCCACATGCACACAACTAGGGCCAACACTTCTTTCAGAGAGAAGTAGTGAGCACAAAGACAAAGAGACTCTAGACAAGTCTCCGAGTCAACAGAAGAACATTCTGACACCCACCTCTGGAGTGGGATTGGACACTGTTCTTCACAGAACTTCTGTAGAGATTGAAACTCAGGTTCTTCTCAAAGATCAGATAGAAATCCTTCCACCCCCAACGTACAAACAAGGGTGAACGAAGGTGTCCTAGGAACAGGGACTTACTCTGGAGACGAATGTGTTCCTCCAGAGGTTACACCAGGGACACAAGTATCAAGGGATGAGTTCCAAACCCTTGTCACCTCTGTGAACCAAACCATGAAAGAGTTGCAAAGCTCTTTCACATCTTTTGCAGAGAAAACATCAACGGCCTTACTGAATCTGAGCACCAAAATGGACAATCTGTCCATAGAGGTAAAAACAGCCATGACAGAGATGAAATCTTCTGCGCAAACAACTGCAACAACTACAACCACTTCTGCTGCTAAAGATTTTGGAATAGCCGCAACTTCTGCATTCAAGGAATCAGTCAAACATTTCCTTGAACAAATGAACAAGCAATCCAACAAATCACCGAGCATCACACCCGCAGATCTACAGAAGGCTCTGCAAAACGTTCAAGCAGAAGCAATGCGCAACACAATACTGATGCAGCCTAAAGACTACATGACCAGAGCACAGCTAACAGAGCTCAGCCAGAATGTCATAAACCAGGTCACAGAAGTCATTGTTTCCTTCACTACTGCAAATGCCAACTACGTTAAAGAGTTCAGAAAAAGTGTCGGCAAAATGCGCTTCAACACAGAAGCAGAGCTTGCAACTCTATTCGGCCTCTGTGATGATGTATGTCCGAAGTTGATGGCAGCAGGAGCAGAACTACCAAAGAAACCCAAAGCTTCCTGCAGAGCAGAGGGTACTTCTGATAAAAGTCAGGATGATTCTGATGATGACCATCCTGGTCCATCAGATAATCCTAGGGGGGAGAATATAAGGGAGAAAGCTATGAGCAGAGGAATACAAGCTCCACCAATCGCAGCAGAACCAATCAGTCAAGCCCCTCAAGAACAAACCCAAGATCAACAACAAAATCAACAGACCACAGAGACAACACCCATCTCTGTAGAATCAAGTCCTGAAGAAACAAATATTCCAGAAGCTGATCAGCAAACCACAGAGGCAACAACCACCCATGTGGTAATCATTTTGGAAGAAAGTCCTTCAACAAAATCAACAGAAAAACCCCCAACCATACCAAGAAGAAAGTCGATTGCCACCAAACCAAAAAGAGCAACAACCTCTGCTTCTTCTATTCTGAGAAAGATTTACAATACAATGACCGATCGAATGTCGCGAAGAGAAGAAGAAAGGCACAAGTTCACATTAGCTTTCAAAATGGCAAGAAGATTCGACATACCTCAAACTACAGAAACCGAGCTTACAGAAGAAGTCACCAAAGAACCTCCAACAGAGGTTACAGAGCAAAGAAAGCCAACAGAACCAACGTCACAAAAGTCCTCTCAAACACAAGTGTCAAAACCTACAGAGGCAACCACCATCAAGCCAACAGAAGCACCAACCTCTAAACCTACAGAAGAAACAGGTTCTGACCCACCAAAAGTCAAAGACAAGGGTATAGGGATACTGACAGAAGAACCAAAGAAAAAATCATTGCCCAAACCTACAGAAAAATTGATGAAGAGAGCTTTTGATGCCTTCCAAACTCCAAAACCTAAAGAAGAGGACTTGGCATATGGATTGAAGCCTCTGTCAGACATTCCACTAACAGGTAGAGCTGCAGAAGTTGTTCAACAGATGGATAGTCTCAGAAGACAAGTACCACAACCTGGTCCAACACATAAAGAGATGGAAGAAGTGGTATACAAATACCTCTACAAACAAACCTTTCAGACCAATCACCCAACAAATCATATGACAGATCCAAGGATCAGAGAAGTATTTGAGAACATCTTCAGTAGAACAAAGCCAAGAACCAAAGCAGAAGTCTTCTCTATCCACAAGATCAAAAAGGTAATCTTCTGCAGATTCTCCTTCACGAGAACCTATCCAAGAGTCAGGTACAATCTTTACAGAGTCAAAAGGGTAAATAATTCTGAAACCACCTTCGCTGATGCTGACATAAGGAATCTGAATCCCTATGATCTACCTGAACTTATGCAATGGACAAAGGACAACTATAACACAGAGCCAAACACCAGAGCCTATCAAGTGCTGAGAAAAGCAATGAGAGAAAAGCTTCTGATCTATAGTATGATAGGTTTTCAACTGGGAAAGGATCTTAGTCTCAAACATCTGAATTTACGACCACCAGAGGATCGCTGCCCACCCGAAGCCGTGCCCAACTCTATCATTACAGAACCAAAATTCGGGTTAGTATTTCAAAACCCACAAGGCGAAGTCAAACTGTTTGTGTGCATGGACTGTCAGAAGTACGCAACTAGTACTCTGAACAAGTTCAGAGCAAGCCTTGTAAAATACAGAGGTACAGAAAAAATGG
The DNA here is from genome assembly GCA_033807775.1 of Saussurea involucrata. NCBI lineage: Eukaryota > Viridiplantae > Streptophyta > Magnoliopsida > Asterales > Asteraceae > Saussurea > Saussurea involucrata. Next base: position 70,160,955 of record CM066320.1, read on the forward strand.
ATAAAGATGCTGCAGATACTTTCATCAGAGAGATTGATGCCACAATCCGCCTAAGAGAACTCTGCATCAGTTTCTACAAAGAGATCAGAAGAATCGGAAGAGACAACAGAAGCTACAACGATTTCAAAGATGCCAAAATCTGATTCTCAAACCTCAAATCTCTGCAAATCAAGTCACAGTTTATCTTTCATTGTACTCAAATGTAAAATGCCTCTGGCATATTTCTAAATGAAGGAACCTTCGAGGTATTGTTTAACCTCTGTCTTATCTAACTTAGCCTAACTAAACTCAAGTTCAATTTTTTATTTTTCACTACTTAGGGGGAGATTGTTAGCTTCAATCTTCCTCATCATAGAAGTATTTAGAAGTAGTGAAAAATAGGCTAAGTGAAGAAAGCCTTTTACAGAGGCTCTGCCGGACTAACCGAGAGATCAAGGTCAAGAAGCTACACAAGCTAAAGAGGCGCCCTACAGAAGCTCTGTCATACGCGCAAAGAAGACCAATGACTCGGAATCCGGAGAAGACTGCTCTACAAAGAACCAGACCGCAGAACCTCTGTAACTCTTTACAAAGCCTCTGTGGTCCTCTCTAAAAGACTTGAAGATATTTATAATATCTTGCTACTGTTACAGGAACTGTTCATCAACTTGCATGGTAGCATGCCCTGTCCAACTGCAACGTGTCAAACTCTGATTGGATTCAATAGGGCTTAGTACACAATAGACGTCTGCTGCATTAAATGCAATACAGCATGTCCAAACTGTTCATGCCATCCGTCCAACTATTCATACCGTCCTTTGTGAATAGTAGCTTATGCTTTATGGTCCCCTTAAAGTAGTATATAAGGAAGACTCATGTTAAGTTCTTCCTAATTTTATCGATCTATCAATCGAACAATCGAAACCAGAAATCAAGAGGGAAAAACATCACAAGAACACATAGCTTTAAACACTTTGAGAGTCATATCTGTTTTAAAGCTTTGCTTACTCACTGTTCTTGAATCTGTTCTTAATATATATATTCAGTAAACTTTGAGATATTATTTCCTGTTCACTGTTTATTTATATTGTGTTCTAAATCTATCAATCATATCAGTTAGTTCTTCAAATACGCTTCCGCATCAAACTCAAACTTGAACTAATAGATCTGATAATCTTGTTTAAACAAAACGAGAACCAACAGGCGGGATCAACTTTCCAGGAGAACGTGTGCCGTGTACGTCCAATGAAAATGTGACACGTCAGCAGTGTCAGAGCACGACTTGACGTCGTGCGCGGCCCATTAATGCTTGGCGTGTGTGTTTCTTTTTCTCCACATAATTTTCTCTCGCAGTAAAAGAGCCGTTACTGTTGCATAATTTTACCCAAGTTTGAACATGACAGAAGCTATGTAGTGATAGAGCTCTGTAGTTTGAAAACTCTCTTTGGATCCTCTGTTGCTTGCACCTTTACCAAAAACGTTTGAAAATCATTGGAGAGGATCGATAGATTTTAGAGTAGAAATTTCTTTCATAGAGGTTATGAATCTCTGTCAGAGCCAGCAGAAGCTCTATGAGAGTAAATTTCTCATAACTAAAAATCTATTAAACTTTTTGATCATCCAAAGTTTTTACTGTTTTATAAACTGTTTTAGGACATATTTGAAAATTTTTGTCCTAGAAAACTGTTGTTGAAAAGTTTTTCTGCGTGATTCTCCTTTCTGAGTGTCTAGATTGGTCGACAGCGGCTTTTTGATGAAATGAGCTTCTTCGTCCCAAAAGACCTTTTTCTGTAATCTTTTGTTCAAGTAAATTCTTACAGAGAACATTTGAGTTTGATCGGTAGAGTTTTTGTATGAGATTTGTATTTTTATAGAGGATTCTGCATACAGAGGCTCTGTTGAGCTCAATAGAAGCTCTATTACACTCAAAATCTCATAACAAAAGCCTCGTTAATCTTTTTGAACAAAACTTGTTTGGTATAATTTAAACAATGTTTTTAGGACATATTTAGAAATTTTTGTCCTAGAAAATTGTTCTAAAAAAGGATTTGTTTCGAGATACTTATCTTTTGGCTTTTTCTGTCTCGGCATAATACCTGTCTTTTGTGGATAATGTCGATCGCATTTCTTCTTTGGCTCCCTCTTGAATGATCAACTTCTGTAGAACATTTCAAGGTCTCCTTCTGCTCCCCCTTGATCTATGCTTGGGTTAAAATTTGATAAGTAATGATTAAGTCATAGATCAAGTTTTTCAGAGGTTCTGTAAAGATTGTCAGATGTTCTGAGTAATCTTGCAGAAGCTCTGTTGAGTATTGAACACTTGGTGATTGAGAATTTACATACAGAACTTAAAATAAAATAGATAAAACAACAGAAACATGTATATATATATATATATTTACAGAAGATTTAAGTTATACTTACAGAGGTTTTAACTCACGTTTATCATTCCCAACTTACCCACCAAGAAAAGAAATCTTTTCTCATCTAGTGCCTTGGTGAATAAGTCTGCTAGCTGGTACTCTATAGACACGAAGTGCATTTCGATTGTCCCATATTCAACATGATGTTTCAGAAAGTGGTAACGGATATCGATGTGCTTTGTTTTTTAGTGCTGTACTGGATTGGCAGAAATGGCTATGGTGCTCTTTGAGTCACAGAAGATGGGAATCTTGAATATGATGTGACCATAGTCCATAAGCTGAGTTTTCATCCACAGAACCTGGAAGCAACAACTAGCAGCAGCAACGTATTCGTCTTCTGCTGTAGATGTGGATACGCAGTTCTACTTCTTAGAGGTCCAGCTGACAAGTTTACCACCTAGGAATTGACAGCTCCCAGAGGTACTCTTTCTGTCGAGCTTGCAGCCTCCATAATCTGAATCTGTATAAGCTTTAAGACCAAAACCAGAGTTCTTCGAATACCAGAGGCCAAGTTTTTTGGTCCCTTTGAGGTATCTGAAGATCCTCTTTACAGCATTATAATGGGATTCCTTCGGGTTAGCTTGATATCTTGCACAGAGACATGTGGCATGCATTATGTCAGGTCTACTTGCAGTTAAGTATAACAGAGACCCAATCATTCCTCTGTAGAGTGTGCACTCTATAGGTATGCCATTTGGATCTGAGTCTAACTTATTTCCTGTGGCCATTGGAGTTCTCATTACAGAGGTATCAGAGAGACTGTATTTTGAAACTATGTCAGAGACATATTTAGCTTGATTTATGAAAATTCTCTCTGATGATTGTTTTACTTGGAGTCCGAGGAAGAAAGTTAATTCTCCCATCATACTCATTTCAAACTCACGCTGCATGAGTTTTTCAAACTTTTTGTACTCTTCTAAATTTGTAGACCCAAAAATTATGTCGTCCACATATATTTGTAGAAGCATAATTTCATTACTTTTTCGTTTATAAAACAAAGTTGTATCCGTCGTACCTCTGTCGTAACCATTATCGAGAAGAAAGGTAGAAAGTCTTTCGTACCATGCTCTTGGAGCCTGTTTCAGTCCATACAGAGCTTTGTCGAGGTAGTACACGTATTTTGGGTACTTAGAGCTTTCAAACCCTGGTGGCTGTTGGACGTATACTTCTTCTTGGATTTTGCCATTTAGAAAAGCAGATTTTACGTCCATTTGAAATACTTTAAAACCTCTGTGGGCTGCGAAGGCTAAGAAGATTCTTATGGCTTCGAGCCGTGCGACAGGGGCAAAAGTTTCATCGTAATCTATGCCTTCTTCTTGGCGATATCCCTTGGCCACCAATCTTGTTTTATTTCTTATGACTACTCCATCTTCATCCTTGTTATTTCTGAAGACCCATTTAGTCCCTATGGCTTGTTTTCCTCGTGGCAGAGGAACTAAAGTCCAGACTTTGTTTCGCTCAAACTGTAGAAGCTCTTCTTGCATAGTATCTACCCAGTTTGGGTCGTCAAGGGCTTCAGAGATCCTTTTTGGCTCGATCACACTAATAAAGTTTGTAAAGAAACAAAAGTTAGCAGTGGCAGATCTTGTTTTTACCTTTTCAGAAGGTTCGCCGATTATAAGACTTGAAGGATGGCTCTTTGTCCACTTTGTTTTTCTTGGGAGATGGTCATCGATTTCATCAAGTTGCTCTTCAGATGTTTCTAATTGTTGTTCTGGTGTAGCCTCTGTCGTAGATTTTGCTTTCGTGCTTGATCCTACAGATTGTGGAATGATTGGAATGAGTGGTGGTGTTTGTTCCTCTGAGGTAGTATAGTCTGAGTCTTCTTGCTCTTCTGTTATTGGATCCTCTGTGGTTTCTGGAGTTGTTTCTTCAGTAGCTTATGTGGTTGTTTTCCTTGTTGTATCATCTTCTGTTGGCTCCCCCTCGGCCTTTGCATCTGTAGGATTTACAGAGGAAGATGAAGTGTTTAAGGGACCTGTTAGAGAGATACCTATTTTGTTCTGGCTGGCAGAAGGTGATTCTCCAGAGGCTCTGACGGATCCAGTAGAGGGATCAATATCATCATGGAACATCTCTTGAAATAGAAGATTTAAGTCTTCTTCTCTTTTTTTTTGAGATGCTAGAGGATTCCCCTTTTAGACCAAGTTCTGAACTGATTTGTTCAGAAGTCTCTTGGAAGGTGTCGTAAAAAGAAACATTTATGCTTTCTACAATCGTTCGATACCGCAGAAGATAAACTCTGTAGGCCTTGGAAGTTGCAGAGTATCCTATGAACTTGCCTTCATCTGCCTTTACTTCAAACTTTCCTCTTGCTTTTCTATCATTTATGACGAAGCACTTGCATCAAAATACGTGGAAGAACTTGATGTTTGGTCGTCTTTTATTGATCAAATGATATGGTGTTTTTATGTGTCTCTTTACGATGGTTGATCGATTTTGGGTATAGCAAGCGGTTGATACTGCTTCTGCCCAAAATGTCATTCGTAATCCACATGCGGTTAGCATAGTTCTGGCGGCTTCCACAAGCGTGCGATTCTTTCGTTCGACCACGCCATTCTGTTGTGGGGTGCGTGCAGCCGAGAAGTTCTGTGAAATTCCTTCTTCTGTAAGATAGGTTTCAATGACAGAGTTTTTGAATTCTGTGCCATTGTCGCTTCTCAGTTTCTGAATCCTGCACTCATACAGAACTTGGATTCTTTTCATTAAATTTATCAGTATGTTTGGAACATCTGATTTCTTTCTGACAAATTCAACCCATGTAAATCTTGAGAATTCATCGATCAAAACAAGCAGATATTTCTTGCCACCTAGACCCTGTGTAGATATTGGTCCGCAGAGGTCAACATGTAGCATGTACAGAGGTCTTGGGCAAGATAAATCAGTTTTGCCTTTATGGGAAGCTCTTTTGAGTTTTCCCATTTCACAGGCAAAGCATAAATGATCTTTATTAAATTTAACGTTTGGTAGACCTTTGACTAGTTCAAGTTTCACAAGCTTATCAAGAGTATGAAAGTTTAAATGGCAGAACATGTTGTTCCATAACCAGGCTTCTTCGCTTTTGCATGCAACAAGGCAGACTTTGTCTTTCTTGTTCTTTGCATTGAAGTTCATGAGATATAGATCTCCTCTTCTTTCGGCTCGCAGAAGTTCAAGTCCTATGTCCTCGCTCTGTAGAGAGCAAAAGGTTCTTTTGAACATTACGTCGAATCCCGTATCGCAGAGTTGACTAACACTGAGAAGATTGTGTTTAAGGCCATCAACATATGCAACTTTGCATACGGTTATACTTTCCTTCTTTATGACTCCGTAGCCTTTGATGTACCCCTTTTTATTGTCTCCAAATGTCACAGATCCACCATCTTTCTTTTCTTTGTATGTGGATAGAAGACCTCTGTCGCCAGTCATGTGCCTTGAGCATCCGGAGTCTAGATACCAGATTGGCACATACTGCTTCTGCAAGACAATTAGAGAGTTTTAGGTACCCATTTCCACATGGGTCCAGTTTTGTCAGGGGTCTTCAAGTTTACCTTAGCATTCTTGGTCTTTGTTTTAGCTTCTGTTGAAGAAACATTTTGTTTCTTCTTACCCTTGGATTTATCATTTTCGTATGGAACAGTAAGGTGGTAGTGTGGACTTTTGTAGTGTTGGTTTAATTTAAACATAAGATCAAAGCAAAGACATTATTGAAAGTGCGAAGAGATTTGCTTGAACTTTTCATTAAATACATTAAATGGGGGCACAGAGGCATTACAATTTATCCTAACATTAGACTTTCTATTACAAGAAAGTTCATGTAGGCTAGATCGTTGTTTACAAAATCCTTTGTTGAGTGCGGCCTTCTGTGTTCCCCTTCTGTGGTGAACTTCTGTAGATTTCACTGTCACAGAAGAAAAAGATTTGTTAATTTTAGTTCATTTACCCTTCTGTTGCCATGTTAGTTTTTCTTTAATAGGTTTTAAGGGTTTTAAAATCTTTGAACTTGTTGGAATTTGAGTGGACATTAACTTCTGGTTTTTGAAATTCTCAAGCTCAAGAGAGGTTTTGGTTTGTATGCACATATTTAAAAAGTCTGGACAGATAGGAATTCCAGTGATTTTCTCTTTGGGAGGCATAGTTCTGTTAAAAACTTCAGTGGTTTGTTTAAAAACCTCTGTGTCACTAGGTCCGATATCAGACTTAGAGTCAGTCTCTTATTCGTCAGAGGATGAATCCTCCTCATATACAGAGGTTGAGTCACTTAGTTCTCTTTCGACAGAGGCTGGATTTTCAGAAGATGTGTCATACTCACTTTCTTCCCTTTCTAAGGAACTATCTTCTAAGTTAACAGAAGTATCTGTTAAGTTTTCTTTAGAGAGATTTTGATTGCTGGAAGATGTACAGAGGTTTTCTTCATAGATATCAAGTTTTTCTTCTGTAATTTTTGGCTTGAACTCAGGTGCCTCTGCTGATAATTTCTTTCCAGAATTCATCATGCAGACTAATGCAACTTGAGTTTGAGTCTCGGGTTTACCAAACTTGAAGATTCCTATCTGATCTTGAGTTTTCAGATACCTCTTAGGTTTGTTGAAGATTCCTATCTGATCTTGAGTTTTCAGATACCTCTTAGGTTTGGATTCTCTTTTGACAGAGATTGAAGGTGACAAATCTGTGTTTTCAAACCACACATTTGTCATCTTCAGAGGTTTCCTCTTGTGAGGTTCCCTAGAGACTTTTTGCCGTTTACTTACAGAGAGAAGATTTGGAAATCCAGGTTTTCTTGTATCTCCTATGTGAAATAGAGAGGACAGAGACTTGTTTCTTTTGGTTCCGGTATAAGGATCTATATCACAAAAGCCAATTCCCCGTCTCCCTATTTGTGTGTTTATTTTTTCGTACACCTTCTAAGCATCTTGAATTTTTTTAATTTGAAGATCTCTTTTGAGTAAATCTTGACAGACGACTTCTCTTTCCTTTTGAAAATAATTTTTAAGAGCTAGGATGTTCATTCTGTCGCACTCAACGTCCATTAGTTCTATAGACTTTGTTTTCAAGGAAGAATTAAGTTCAGAAATCTTTTCTTTTAAAGGATTTTACTTTTTGTTCCAGTCCATTTCAATTTCTTCTTTTTCTTTAAAGATTTTAGCTTTTTCTTGAGTAAGAAGTCTAACTTCTCTTTCATAGAAGGTGTGCTTTTTCTGAATATATTCACAAGTCTTTTTCATTTCAGTGTATTCAATGTTAAGTTTAATCAAGATGTTTAGATGTATTAGAGTTAGAGTTAGATGTAGAAGTGGATACCTCACTGTCGGAGTCGGAGCTGATTTCTGCCATGCCACAGAATAGAGCATTCTTTGTTTCGCCTTCGTCAGAGGATGTGTCTGACTCCCAGATTTCTTTGTTCACCATTAGTGACTTCTGAGCATAGTATTCAGCCTTCTTTTTGTAGAAAGTTGCATCCCTCTGAGGGCGATTTGACCTGCTCCTGCATTCGTTGGCGAAGTGACCTGGCTTTCCACAGTTGTAGCATCCTTGGTTCTGTGTGGAGTTTCCAGCTCTGTCGTCTGACCTCTGTCGGTCACCACTTTTTTCGGTTCGGCACCCATTTGCGTAGTGGCCTGGCTTACCACATTTGTGTAAAGACGGTGTCCCGGTATGTTTTATTTTATAAATTTTAAATTTTCTTTTAACGTGGTTTTGTTATCGGGATTAGTCGGGATTTAGCGAGATAGACCAAAAACGATAAGGATGGGAAACTTTAAGTTAATTAGCAAGGAGTTGATAAGGTAGGGACCAAAGGTGTCAATTGTGTATTTTGGTATATAGGGTTTGCATGGGATCGGTTATAAGAAACCGACCCCCTCCCCTCTATTGTTTTCTTTTCCTTGGACCTCAAGAAAAATACACCACAAAAACCCCACCATTCTTCTCCTCCTTCTTGCGTCACCACCGAACACCTAAGCCGCCGTCGTCGCGGTTTCTTGCCGGCGAGATCGAGGAGCAACGAGAGAGAGAGGATGCGCCAGCGGTCGGGAAGGGGAAGGGCAGCCGGTGATCGGGTCTCGTTGTGTTTTCCGCTGGGTGTCGTCGAAAGGTAAGCATCTCCTTCTCCTCGTTTTCTTTTTCCCGTCGTCGTTGTCAAGCCACAAAACCACCGCCGCCGCCGCAGCCATGGCTGCCGGCGGTGTGCGCCGCCGCCGTGCGCCACCAGTTCGGTGGCTGTGGCGGGCGGGGCTGTTCTGGCTTTGTGCGTGGTCGGGGAGGGTAGGTCGATCTTGTGTTAAGGGTGTGGGCGTGATAGGATTAGTCGGGTTGTTTCGTTTTCTTCTTATCGCCGGAATTTTGTAAACCGTCGTCGCCGCCGCCGCCGGCGACCACCACTGCCGGAGGTGGCAGTGGGTGGTACGCGGTTGGGCCCAGCCCCTTGTAACCTTAGAACCCTAGTTGTAAACCGAATCGTTTAAACCGAACGCGTAAACCGTTTTATGATTTTATGTAAAAGAAAATCCCATTATATACCTGTTTTGCATCGGCCATAACGTTTCCGTCGTAGCTCGGATTGAGGGGAAACTGCTGCCCACGGTTCACATTCTGTGTCGGGCACACTTTTCGTGTTTTAGCGAAAGTCTGGTTCGGCATCTAGCTAGATGTAAAATAGCTGTTTTTACAGCACGTCCGAATTCGGCAGACTCGCATCCTTAGAAAATTCGTATTAAATCGTAGGAAAATCGTTAGAACGCGTTTGATATGTCCCTGGAACCCTGAGGCATAGAACTTGCTGGTTATGGAGAAATAATTCTGGGTTGTTGAGTTTATGGGGGCCTAATCAGGTCCCGAACAGACCTGTAATGTTAGAGAAAAAGCTGGAAGTTTCACGTTTAAGCTTGTAGTTGTGATTTTGGGTTAGGACTTCACTTTGACGTTTGATATCACTTATTTAGGTGGAAAGAGGTGAGTTGGAGTTGGCTGGCTCGTTTTGCTGTTGTGGATATCTGCGTTGCTTTTGAGGTGAGTTCTCTCACTGCGTAGATAGGGATTGTATGTATATCGCTGTAGTTTGTATGTACTACTGATTTGTTGTGTGAACTAGTTGTATTGTGGTGCGTAGTATTTGATTGGTTTAAATGCTTAGTATAAATATGATGTGTGAACTCGGTGGGACCGAGGAAGCGGGTAGAAATGTTGTGTGAACTCGGTGGGACCGAGGAAGCGGGTAGAAATGTTGTATGAACTCGGTGGGACCGAGGAAGCGGGTAGAAATGTTGTGTGAACTCGGTGGGACCGAGGAATTGGGTACATAATTACTTGTATGTGTTTACTTGTATCATGTTACTGTTGTGTTGATTGCTCACGTGCGGATAGGGGTGATGTGCATATAATTGCTATATGCGCATGTGATGGAATTCACTAAGCTTTGTACGAGTGGCAGCAAGGCGTGACGATACACACTGGCGCGCGGAGAAGACTTTTACTATTATCTATTTTAAAACATTAATTTTGGAGTTAGTACAATTTCCGCTGTGTTATTTTATATTGGCGATTTAACTTAACGAAGTTTGATAAACGTTTGATGAGATTTAAATTACTTATGGTTTAGTTTTAATGAAATGCATTTTTCTAAAAGTTCAAATTTATGGTAATTTTTGGGACGTTACAAGTTGGTATCAGAGCACAGCTTGAGTGAATCAAACACATCTTGGTTTGTTTGATCTCAAGTTTGCGGCTATAAAATTCTTCTCTTAAAATTTTTTGGAAATAAAAGAAAGGAAAACCCGTTTGAGAAACGGTGATCGAGGGCGCAGTGTGTACACTCAGCCGGAGCCAAGGGAAAAGATACAGTACTTAGTGTATTTATTGCTTTCTAGATCATAGGGTATGCATGCTAGATTGCTTGTGTTGGTTACACTGTACTGTAGGGTTATTGCTTGCTAGTAGGAATTAATGCTGGTCATATTAGGTTGTTAAGTGAATGCCCTATAGGTTGTATGCAGTAAGAATCACATAGCCTTGGAATATTTGATTTAGTTCTATTGCGCAGCTCTTGTTTGAGTCCAACCGTTCTAGGATAGAATCTTGTATTCGAATGTCTATTTGTTTCACGCTGCATGTGACGGGGTATTCGCGAGGCAACTCGTTATGGCTAGTAGGGATTTCGTTGTAGCAAGGGTAGTGTTTTGGGGAGGAATTACTAGGGAGCTAGGAAGAGTGTGTACATATGCTGGTGCGGGCACATGGGTATAGTTATCGGCGAGAAACTACTTGGGCACTTCGGGATGGGACTCGGAACGAGCAATGATAGGTGTGGAAGGTAGTAGTAGAGCTCCCACTACCGGAAGCACAGGATCAATGCTTGAGTCGGGGAAAGTCATGAGGAATCCAAGGAGTTGAGCGTGAGCGTTGTTAGTGTGAGTTATTGGGTGCTAATAACTCGTTGTAATATCTACCCAGAATAGCCATCACAAGGAGGAACAACTATAGTAAAACCTGCTAGTACAGGTGTGTACTTGATTTGCTTTGATGTGATGATCGTTGGGGGTAGTGATAAAGATTCTAAACTGGTAGTCGTTGGAATAGAAGGACGATTGTCGTATTAATCACTTGGAGTGACGATAAGGATGAGGTTTGTTTTAAGTAGGCCATTTCGGGTCAAGATTGATGGTTGTGCTAGAAGCATAGGCTTATTAAGCCGACTTTGAATTGAGGAAAAGCCGTAAGGATTATCTGACGTAATTTCCCAACTTGCCTAAGAGGTTTAAATGTTCGGATGGCGATTGTGGATCGGGGAGTTTTGGAGGGGTATGAGTCGAGACGTCGAATGCCGACTGAGTCATGCACAAAGTTTATTTTGAAAATAAATTGCATTAACTAATTATTGTGTTTCCAATCCTTTTATGGATTGTGTTTTGGGATATTGGGAAATGTTCAGCACACACACAAGATTTCGAACTATGGTTTTGAAAGTACATGAAACCGTTTTATCACGGGAGTTGCAAACTTTGTTAGAATTTGTTTCATTTTGTTATTTTCCAACGGTTCTTTCGGGTAAGATGATATCCGTGTTTTGGTGGCGTTTAAAATGCTGGACAAATGACTACGGTTTGTGACTTTAACATTGGAACTCCTCCACATATGTTAGAGTTGAGATGGAAAGTTACATTCCACGATGTCTGTATAAAACTATTCTGGTGATTTGTTTAAAATGAGTTTGTTAAACAATGTTGTTTATGGTTTTATCGTGGAAATAGATTTTTAGGATTTTGGAGTCTCATACCTGATTTTGCTTTTAACAATTTGACTTTGGGGGCACATTGTATGGTGCTGTTTTATTGACTTAGAGTCATTGAGGTTCATGAAGTTTGTGTTACTAAGTATTTTGTTGAATAGTTCAGTGTATGGATTGATTTTATGCGTGATTTAAGTGATGCATGGAAGAATATTTTGGTAACATTTCATAATGAGTTGTTTGGTGCACTTTTAGTCAGTTAAATGTTTTATTATCATTTCCATGAAAATGCGCTTTATCGACTTAGGGGTATGCATACTTGGGTAACCTTTGTTCTCGACATTTTGATAAACGAGTCGTGCATGAAATTGTTTTAGTTCCTTCTTGTCGGAATGAAAGACCATTTGGTCAAATGAGTGTATTAGTGTTGTGAATATCATGCATACGTTTACAGTGTGTTATATTTTGAAAATATAAATGCGTAGATTGTTGACATTCGGTTAATTTAGAATTGCCGATTATTTTTGGAAAATAAAAAACTTTTGCTTTGGAGGGAACGAGTATTTTGAGCATTTTTGACAAATACATTTCAAACTTTGGTGTTTTGACGTTATATGTCCCAAGTACGAAATGTTGAGGAAATGCTTCGTGATGACGATTTTAGAAAATTCCTTATGGAAGTGTTACCAGTTTGCATGCCTACCCCGATTTAAGGTTTTATGATGTTTTAGTCGATATTTTTCAAATGATGGAAACGAATTAGTTTGTCTTTAAACTTGGAACTTGCACAAGTTATTTTGTGTTTTGATTGAGATGTAATTATGAATCGTTTCCTTGTTTTGTATAATAAACTGACGCGCACAAATTTTGATTGGTAAACTTTGTTCCATACCATTTGGATGGTCAGAAAATAATTTTGAGCAAATTGCCGCTTGGGCTTCTTTTGAAGTACGTGTGAAAATTGTTGCACACCGTTTAAATTAAGCAGTTACCTTGCGTGCATGTCATGAGTCAATCAATACCAGAACTGTGGTGGTTCGTTTTAAAAGAAATTATTTATTACGTTTTGCGTTTTGTGAGTAAACTGAACTGCAATGGAATGATTTTTCAACATGATTCTCCTACGTAGGACGAGCGTGTCCATTTTTGCGTAACTACCGACCTGGTAATAGTAGTTTTATTGCATATGATCTTTTTGAGATGAAAAATCTTGGTGTTGAAAATATTTTGTAAACCATTTGAGAAATGCACTTTTGAGTGTTATGTGTCATTTTGAGAATTATAAAGGTGTGAGTCCTTTGGGAAAACCCTTTTGTTTAACCAGTGTTGAGTTTTGGGGTTGATGTTGATTTAGAGTATTGCTTGCTTAAACATTGTTTAAACACATTTTTTTTTCTTTCCGACCTATGGGTCTAGCAAGCGTGGAGCATTTTGCTCGGTTTTGACTTGGAGATAGTCATGGGTCAATTACCCGGTTTTAATGGCTTGGTGTGGAGTCTTGTTGATAGGTTGCTTTCGTCGCACTGTTTTGCATTTATTGCACGTTGAGTATTCACATGCTTGGGTGAGTGAGTCATCCCGGGATAGGCATGTTGTTGGGAGATTGTATTGCATTGGATCCATAGGCATTATAGTCAGTCATTAGTAATGGTCGGTTAGGTATCTCGGGGTGGGACCCCGGTATTTATGTTTTATGACCTTGACTTTCCAGTAGGCACTAGGAGGTTATAGTATTGAACAGTTACCTGGGAGGTAGACGCCGAGATGTATCCTCGATACGGCATAAAATGGCTTCGTAGAACGAGTGTGGAAAATATGTCGACGGTGGAAGGTTGGGTATTCCACGCGTGTTGGTACTGTAGGCCGAATAGTATCGGTTAAGGGAATGATGCCCATTGTAATTAAGAGAATAAATGCACAGTAACCTTTTTGAGGTAAGTGGTATATTTAGGTGTCGACTTTTGGGCTTAAGGCCAAACACCTTTAGTGTAATCGGAGAATTGTAGCCGATTTTAAAATAATTATAGTGATGGTAGTAGTAACCCTGGAATGCTCACTTGTGATGAATGGCTATGGTGGAATGACCTTCGTGTGAAATAAATTTTGGGAGTCTTTTAGAACTCGTGGAAGTTAATCGGCAGTTAATGGTAGGAATGATCGGATTCGAGTATCCTGTAGGGTATATTGGTGAGCAACTTTAGAATGGTTAGAGCTTGAAACTTGAATCGGGATGTATGGAATATCTAAGGTTGGGAGACAACCGATGTCGTTTGACTAGGAATGATTCCAGTTGTTGGAGTATTCTTCCGATCATAATTTCAGTGTTCTTGAAGGAGTTTTGTTGGTAAGAAAAGTATTCGAGATTTTTTTTTAGTCGGTGTGAGAAATTTAGATTCCAGTTAGGGATGTCGCCAAGCGTAGAGAGAAATTTAGATTCCAGTTAGTGAAAGTCCAGTGGCAACATCGGAAGGGTTCAGAATGGACGTGGGAGCCCGAAGCGGAGATGCGCGAGAGCTATCCCGAGTTATTCGCCGACCGAGACTTCGAGGACGAAGTCTAATCCAAGCGGGGGAGAGTTGTAAAGCCCGTGTCCCGGTATGTTTTATTTTATAAATTTTAAATTTTCTTTTAATGTGGTTTTAATATCGGGATTAGTCGGGATTTAGCGAGATAGACCAAAAACGATAAGGATGGGAAACTTTAAGTTAATTAGCAAGGAGTTGATAAGGCAGGGACCAAAGGTGTCAATTGTGTATTTTGGTATATAGGTTTTGCATGGGATCGGTTATAAGAAACCGACCCCCTCCCCTCTATTGTTTTCTTTTCCTTGGAGCTCAAGAAAAATACACCACAAAAACCCCACCATTCTTCTCCTCCTTGCGTCACCACCGAACCACTAAGTCGCCGCCGTCGCGGTTTCTTGCCGGCGAGATCGAGGAGCAACGAGAGAGAGAGAGGGTTCGCCGGCGGTCGGGAAGGGGAAGGGCAGCTGGTGATCGGGACTCGTTGTGTTTGCCGCTGGGTGTCGTCGAAAGGTAAGCATCTCTTCTCCTCGTTTTCTTTTTTCCCGTCGTCGTTGTCAAGCCACAAAACCACCGCCGCCGCCGCAGCCATGGCTGCCGGCGGTGTGCGCTGCCGCCGTGCGCCACCAGTTCGGTGGCTGTGGCGGGCAGGGCTTATCTGGCTTTGTGCGTGGTCGGGGAGGGTAGGTCGAACTTGTGTTAAGGGTATGGGCGTGATAGGATTAGTCGGGTTGTTTCATTTTCTTCTTATCGCCGGAATTTTGGAAACCGTCGCCGCCGCCGCCGCCGTCGGCGACCACCACTGCCGGAGGTGGAAGTGGGTGGTGCGCGGTTGGGCCCAGCCCCTTGTAACCTTAGAACCCTAGTTGTAAACCCGAATCGTTTAAACCGAACGCGTAAACCGTTTTATGATTTTATGTAAAAGAAAATCCCATTATGTCCCTGTTTTGCATCGGCCATAACTTTTCCGTCGTAGCTCGGATTGAGGCGAAACCGGTGCCCACGGTTTACATTCTGTGTCGGGCACACTTTTCGTGTTTTAGCGAAAGTCTGGTTCGACCTCTAGCTAGGTGTAAAATAGATGTTTTTACAGCAGGTCCGAATTCGGCAGACTCGCATCCCATCCTTAGAAAATTCATATTAAATCGTAGGAAAATCGTTAGAACGCGTTTGATATATCCCTGGAACCCCAAGGCATAGAACTTGCTGGTTATGGAGAAATAATTCTGGGTTGTTGAGTTTAGGGGGGGCTAATCAGGTCCCGAACAGACCTGTAATGTTAGAGAAAAAGCTGGAAGTTTCACGTTTAAGCTTGTAGTCATGATTTTGGGTTAGGACTTCACTTGGACGTTTGATATCACTTATTTAGGTGGAAAGAGGTGAGTTGGAGTTGGCCGGCTCGTTTTGCTGTTGTGGATATCGGCGTTGCTTTTGAGGTGAGTTCTCTCATTGCGTAGATAGGGATTGTATGTATATCGCGGTAGTTTGTATGTACTACTGATTTCTTGTGTGAACTAGTTGTATTGTGGTGCGTAGTATTTGATTGGTTTAAATGCTTAGTATAAATATGTTGTGTGAACTCGGTGGGACCGAGGGCTCGGTGGGACCGAGGAAGCGGGTAGAAATGTTGTGTGAACTCGGTGGGACCGAGGGCTCGGTGGGACCGAGGAAGCGGGTAGAAATGTTGTGTGAACTCGGTGGGACTGAGGGCTCGGTGGAACCGAGGAATTGGGTACATAATTACTTGTATGTGTTTACTTGTATCATGTAACTGTTGTGTTGATTGCTCACGTGCGGATAGAGGTGATGTGCATATAATTGCTATATGCGCATGTGATGGAATTCACTAAGCTTTGTGCTTACCCCTTCCCTACAAATATGATTTCAGGTAAGAGTGGCAGCAAGGCGTGACGGTACACACTGGCGCGCGGAGAAGACTTTTACTATTATCTATTTTAAAACATTAATTTTGGAGTTAGTACAATTTCTGCTGTGTTATTTTATAATTGGCGATTTAACTTAACGAAGTTTCATAAACGTTTGATGAGATTTAAATTACTTATGGTTTAGTTTTAATGAAATGCATTTTTCTAAAAGTTCAAATTTATGGTAATTTTTGGGACGTTACAATTTGTAACACTCTTGAATCTGTGGAGTGTTGCCAGCTTTGTCTTCCGACCTCTGTCGGTCATTTCCTCTGTCATTTCTATCACTTGACCTTTGTCGGTCACCACTTCTGTCGTTTGACCCTTCTCTTTCTCGATAATCTCTTTCATATCGTTCATTACCAGATTTCTTCTGGTATCCTCTGCTGAATTCCCTGGTTAAGAGAGCTAAAGATTTAGCTATCGAGGCCAGGGTCGTTTCTTCTTCTTCTGCTACTTCCTCTTCTTCACTTTCTACCATCATGTTTTTCTTCTTCTTCTCTTGTCTTTCCTCTATTGCTTTCTCTTTCTTTTGTTTCTCTCTATCCTCTGTAGTCTTACCAACCAACGCAAGAGGTGCAATGATCTGGGCTTTTGCTTGTGCTACCTGAAGCTCTTGTGCTGCCAATGTTCCATAGAGGTCTGATAGGGTCCAGGAATCTAAGTCTTGATTTGTTTGCAGAGACATAGATAACTGAAGCCATTCTTCATTAATAGACTTCAGGAACATAACGTTGTTTTCTTCAGAGGTTCTGTGGATGCCGAACTTCTTGCACTTGTTTATTAGAGAGTTGAACTTATCATACGTAGTTTGCAGAGATTCGGTTGGCAGAGCTTTAAAGGCATAGTATTCATTTATGTATTGAGCTCTGCGGTTCTTCTAGGTTTTGACTCCTCCTTCTAGTTGTTTTTCCAGTTCTTTCCATAGATCATATGCAGATTCACATGCATCCATGGACTAGAAAAGGTCATTTGGGATGGCCATGATTAGAATTCTCTTGGTTTTCTGAGCAACTTCGTATTTAGCCCAATCAGAATCAGACCAATTTTCTTGGGTCTTTGGTTTCGTGTGTTTTGGGATTTCAGGTGTGTCGTCTATGCTAGGAACACGAGGTACAGTTATCATAGGAGTGAAAGGAGGGTTACGTATATAATAAACCAATTCTTTCTCAGTACCCTCAAAGAAGTGAATCATTCGTATCTTCCATTGAGGGTATTCTTCTCTAAGAAAAGTGGGAGGTTTGGTTAAGGAACCAGTAGAGAGGAAGTTGTTTGTATTTATCATTTTTAGAGAGATAAATTATCAAGAAAAAGGGTTTTAACAGCAGATTTTTCAGATAATGAAGTGGATGCTTCGTATGAAGTTTTTAAGCTGAGCACTAAAATGGTGTTTTTAACCAGAATAACAGATTCTACAAGTTTACCAAAGTTCGAATGAATCGAAGATGGCAGAAAAACAGAAACTGTTTGAATAATATGAAGAACAGGTTAAAAATCCAAGTTTCTACCACAGATCATAGTTTAGAGTGGATCCCTTGATATTAAAAATCAACGTTTTCTCTGATACCAATTGTTGGTTCCTGTTTTGCTAAAACAATGATCTTAACTTTCAGTTAGTTCAGATTGTATGGTGCGGAAGCGTATTTAAGAACTGAAAGATAATGTAAGGTAGAAGATCACACAATATCAAATAAAGCAAAGAGTAAATAACATATGTTTCTCAAAGATAATTGTATTTGATATATAATAAGAACACCAAGAACTTTAAAGCATTAACAAGAAATCTACAGTTTAATGGTGTGTGTGTTGTGAAAAGCTTAATGGAAGAGTTCACATGAACCTTCTATTTATACTACTCCTAAAGGGGACAATAAGGACTGAAGGTACAAAGACACTGTTCTGAAACAGTAGCTGGAAGGTACAAGACACTGTTTTGGAACAGTTGTACATACAACGTTCATTAAATGCTCCGTATTCAGCTTTAGGTGGAAACCTATCAGAGTTGTCAGGTCACGCCTTTGTATGATTGATCTTTAGAACCTTTGAATGGTAGGTATTGTAAGAAGCATGTTCGTCCTTGTTAAGATCTTTTGCGTAGATCTTCTTTTTGCCACAGAAGCTCTGTCAAGTATGACATAGGGTATGTGGCCTTGTCCGCATAGAAGAGTCGTTTCTTCACTTCGGTCTTCTTAAATAACCCGGCAGAGCCTCTGTCGAACACTTCTGTCTTCTCGGTTTCTCG
This sequence comes from Saussurea involucrata, assembly GCA_033807775.1. NCBI lineage: Eukaryota > Viridiplantae > Streptophyta > Magnoliopsida > Asterales > Asteraceae > Saussurea > Saussurea involucrata. The sequence goes on from CM066320.1 coordinate 70,179,248, forward strand.
GCTACTCGACAGAGCCTCAGTGGGTTACTTCTGTACTTAGACTATTTTCACTACTTTTTTAAACAGAAAGATTGGAGCTAACAAATCCCTTCATCATTGCTTCCAAAGAAGTAGATGACTCTACATGATGGTTTGACTTTTCATAAAAAGCATGTTGATTATTGTGAGAATTTGTGTGCTGATTGTTTTGAGGTTTATGCTGAGATTGCTGGTTTTGGGCTTGCAACTTAGGTGGTGTTGGATTTAAAGATGGACTGTGCCATGAAAAATTTGGATGGTTCCTCTACTCAAGGTTGTATGTATTAGAAAAGGGACCTCCTCTATTATTGTTGTTATTATTATTATTATTATTATTATTATTATGACTAACGTAATTAATGCGCTCGGGATTTCCAGGACAATGTTAAAAGTTATGGCCATCACCACAATATGTGCATTGTATAGATTGGACAGTAGGAGATGGCATCACAGGATTGACTGACACAGCATTAAGGTTTCTAATCAAAGATGCCATGTCATTCAGTTGTGTGGATATTAATGCATAAGCATCGGGATCTTGAGCTCCTGTTGTCTTTCTGGCTGGTAATGCACGTGGATCAGCCCACTGACCATTGTTGTTTGAAATCCTCTCAAGGATATCATATCCTTCATTATAGGTACAAGATGTGAAAGCTCCGTTTGCAGTAGCGTCGAACATTTGTTTTGCAGTAATATTTAAACCACTGTAAAACGTCTCTAACTGAATGCAGTACGGAATGCCATGGCGAGGGCATTTTCTCAAAATCTCTTTGTACCTATCCCATGCATCAGGAACTTCCTCATCGTCCATTTGTTTAAAAGTACAAATTGCATTTCTGGGCTTAGCATTCCTCGTTGGTGTAAAATATTTTTTTAAGAATTTCTCCGCCATTTGGGCCCATGTAATTATAGAGGCTGGCTTCAAAGAGTTGTACCAAGATCTTGCACTGCCTCTTAATGAATATGGAAAAAGTTTTAATTTTAGTGCATCATCTTCAACTCCCGAAAGCTTAAAAGAATCCGTAAATTCCATGAAAGACCGTAAATGAGAATGATGGTCCTCAGTTGCCAAACCAGCGTACTAGCCGTTAGTTTGTAACATATGGAACATTATTGGTTTTAATTAAAAATGGTGGGTTTGCAGTATTGGTTTAAGAATTCCTGAATGTAACTGAATTAGAACAAGAATTGCGTAAGACATAATACCACCATCCTTGGAATTAGCAAACCGAAAAATGTTTTGTTCCTCATCATCAATATTATTTAGTGGCAAGTTTTCTAGATTTTCTCTATTATTAGGCTACCCATCAGGGTTGACAAACGGGGGAGCTTCCCCATAATCTGACATAGACTCACTATCAGACATCTTAGGAGAATTTAAGACTCGGTTAGCTCTTTGAATTTTTCTTCGTTGTCTAAACGTTCGTTCAATATCGGGATCAATTTGGAATAATTCACCGTGAGGCGATCTTGGCATACACTATTTTGTTTTTTGGTTTTTCAAATAAGTGGTAGAAAAACTTGCTTTTAAAAACTTTACTTTAAGTAAAAGAAAAACTTCTAGCGTGCTTCCCCGGCAACGGCGCCAAAAACTTGTTACAACTTTGACTACACCCTATAAAAAGGTGTTTCGTTTATAATAAATAAACCTCAACGCAAGTATACATCTTGGTCTATTATCGTATCAAAACAAGTAAAAATGGTACTAAGTACCGAATATCGATCCCACAGGGATGCGTGGAAAAGTTTCTCTTTAAAAGTCCAGTTTGTAAAAGTGAGTTTCAGATGGCGAATTCGAAAACAATATTTTTGATGGAGGTTTGGTCAACAATTAAACTAAAATCAATTATAAAGAGAAGCACAGGGTTTAAAGTTCCGCTTGGATGAAATAAATAATTAGATAAAAAGACGAGACGGCACTCCTCGGTTATCTCAAGAGTCCACTATTTTATGATACAACGTACCGGGTGTCAATTGGTCAATTGTGATCCACCATAAAATATAACATTGATTTAAATAACTTTGGACAATCATGCCATACGATACACCTCTTTATTTTGTTATTGGTCTCGGTCCCAACTTCACTTTATACCCCGAACTAGGACGGTTAGCCCATCATCGTTCGGTTTCTAATTATAAAAGACGTATAAACTTGAAAGACAAATAATGGAGATGGACAATACACAAACAAACTACAATACTTATTAACGAATGTACTTAACTTGTCGTGCAAGTAAAACGGATATCTTTGTATTAAAACCTTTACAACTCCAAGAGTTATATTCATCCGTGAACCAATCTAGTTGGGAACCCGAAATTATTAGTCAGACTTCCGGTGAATGATAATCAATGATATCGTATTGTTGAGGGGATTGGGGGATTGCAGAGGTGATTTTTGGGTTTGTTCTTCTGCTACTTCTTCTCTTACCTGTTCCTCTACGTCTTCTGCTACTCCTTCCTCTGCAATTGTTTGCATAGGAGACAGATGTTTCCCAGTTTTCTTCTTGCTCTTTCTCCTATTGGGTTTACGTGCCCCTTCCTCTGAGGCTTTGGATTTTCTCTTCTTTTTGTGCTTTGGAGGAGAGGGAGGTGCAGATGATCCAAACTCTGTTGCATGAGGTGGAGATTGTTGAGTTTCGACAGCAGAAGTTGAAGTACCCTCTGTGGTTTTCCTCTTCTTTGTTTTCTTTTTAGGAGTTGATGCAGGGAGTTTTTGTTTCTTTGAGGCAGAGTAGATGGATTCTCTCTGAGCACGGAATCTCGCTTGAACCTCTTCATGCTTCTGAAAAGCAGCTGTCCATTCTTCATCTGTCAACCTTTCAACTACCCTAGTTTCTAAAGGCACACCTAAACGCGGGGGTGTCACAGGACTCGGTTCTGGAGTCCTATGATCGCGTATGTAAGCTAACCTTAGGGTTTCATCTGTAGCATATCCCAGAAGTCTTGATGGCAGAGGTCTACAGAAAGGGTATCCATCGACGTGCTCAGTTGGAACGGTTTTTATCATGGCATATATTTTGGCAGTTGGACCTTCTAAAGACCATTTTTGCAGAAGGAGTAGGGGCTCCAGAAGTACTCTAAGAATTCGTTGATACTGCATAGGAGGTAGAGATGGCTTTGAGCGTTCTTTGGCTTTCTGGGTGGAGATTCTTCTGTCAATGGTATTTATCATTTCTTGCATCATCAAGGTCGAGTAGTCCAGAGGTAGATCATAATATACCCCGTACATTATGGATAGAATCTGAAGGGAGGTTTGATCTGGACTACCAATTTTGCCAGTGAGGAATCTGTTTAGAATTGAGAAGAGGGTATTCTACAGAGGGAGTAATCGACCTCTTCTGAAGTCGTTCCTTTTTCTTAGGGTTGTGTTGTACCCTAACATTTCAACAAATCTACAGAGTTCTTCGTCTGTAGGTGCTTCAGCGTACTTCTTTATACCTAGCAGACCTCTGGTTGGAAGACTGAACTCAAGTGAGAACATCGTTCTATTGAACATGAGTTCCATGTGTTGGGTTTTATTAGGTTTCGAAATGTAGCCCTTTATCTGTCGGTCTGCTGGGTCATATCTGCTGCTTTGCCAAAATTGGTTTAGATATCTTGCTGGTATTTCGCTGACGGTTTTTGTCAACAGTGGGAAGAGGTAATGTTTCTTCAAAATGTGAAGGAGAATGGCATGAGATTCCCCAAAAGTGTTTCTTGAGGGAACAAGATAATAGTTGTTGGGTTTGAGAGGAAGAACACTTTCAAAGTGTTCATTTGCGATGAAGTTTTTCTCGTGTGTGGTTGGAGAGAAATTAGCTTCATCGCCGGAGTTGTCTTTTTCCAGGTCTGCGGCCATATTTGGGTTTTGGGAATGCTTAGAATGAGTAGGTGAGTTTTCTTGAATAAGGGAGTCTTCAGGAATGTTGGAGGATGATACCATTTTTGTTTATCTTGAAGAAAGAGAATGAAAAATAGGTAGGTTGCAGGTTTTGCAAGGTTCGCCGGAGAAGAAGATGAGAGTTCGTAACGTTTATGAGGATTGGTAACTTGGGTTTTATACTAAAGGGTAACGGTTAGAATTCTGAAGAGGTAAATATATGGAAGTAAATAAAATCGGAATTCGTACTCGAGTGAAAACGGATGGTTCAACTTTCCAGAAGAACGTGTGCCATGTACGTCCAATGAGAATGAGATACGTCAGCAGTGTCAGAGTATGACAGGACGTCGTGCGCGGCCCATTAATGCTTGGCGCGTGGGTTTCTTTTCCTCCACATAATTTTCACTCGCACTAAAAATAGCCATTACTATTACAGAGTTTCCCAATTTTGAAAATGACAGAAGCTCTGTTGAGGTATAGCTCTGTTGTTTGAAACTCTCTTTGTATCCTTTGTTGCTTGCACTTTAACCAAAAGCGTTTGAAAAGCATTGGAGAGGATCGATAGATTTTTAGAGAAGAAATTGCATTCACAGAGGTTTTGGAGCTCTGTCAGAGCTAGCAGAAGCTCTATGAGATGGAATTTCTCATAACTAAAAATTTATAATTCATTTTGATCATCCAAAGTTTTCACTGCTTTATAAACTGTTTTAGGACATATTTGAAACAATTTGTCCTAGAAAACTGTTCTGGAAAAGTTTTTGTGCGTGATGCTCCTTTTTTAGTGTCTAGATTGGTCGACAGAGACCTTTTGATGGAATGAGCTCTTCGTCCCAAAAGACCTTCTTCTGTAACCTTTTGTTCGAGTAAATCCTTCAAGAGAACATTTGAGTTTGATCGGTAGAGTTCTTGTATGAGATTTATAGTTTATAGTGGATTATGCATACAGAAGCTCTGTTGAGCTCACCAGAAGCTCTATTACACTAAAAATCTCATAACAGGAGTCTCGTAAATCTTTTCGATAAAAACTTGTTTGGTATATTTTAAACAATGTTTCTAGGACATATTTAGAAATGTTTGTCCTAGAAAACTGATTTAAAAAAGGATTTGTTTCGAGATACTTATCTTTTGGCTCTCTCTTGCTCGGCATAATACCTTATTTTTGTGAATCATGAGTGATCACTTCTCCTCTTTGGCTCCCCCTTGAATGATCAACTTCTGTAGATCATTTCAAGGTCTCCTTCTGCTCCCCCTTGATCTATGCTTGGGTCAAAATTTGATAAGTAATGCTTAGGCCATAGATCAAGTTTCTCAGAGGTTCTGTAAAGATTGTCAGAGGTTCTGAGCAATCCTACAGAAGCTTTGTTTTTGTGCAGAACATTCGGTGATTGAGAATTTACATATAGAAATGAAATAAAACAACAGAAACATGTATATACATTTTTACAGAAGATTAAGTTATACTCACGGAGGTTTTAACTCATGTTTATCATTCCCAACTTACCCACCAAGAAAAGGAATCTTTTCTCATCTAGTGCCTTGGTGAATAAGTCTGCAAGCTGGTACTCTATAGACACGAAGTGCATTTCGATTGTCCCATATTCAACATGGTGTTTTAGAAAGTGGTAACGGATGTCGATATGCTTTGTTTTGGAATGCTGTACTGGATTGGCAGAGATTGCTATGGCGCTCTTTGAGTCACATAAGATGGGAATCTTGAATATGATGTGGCCATAGTCCATAAGCCGAGTTTTCATCCACGGAACTTGGGAGCAACAACTAGCAGCAGCAACGTATTCAGCTTCTGCTGTAGAGGTGGATACACAGTTCTGCTTCTTAGAAGTCCAGCTGACTAGTTTACCACCTAGGAATTGACAACTCTCAGAGGTACTCTTTCTGTCTAGCTTGCATCCTCCATAATCTGAATATGTATAAGCTTTAGGACCAAAACCAGAGTTCTTCGGATACCAGAGGCCAAGATTTTTGGTCCCTTTGAGGTATCTAAAGATCCTCTTTATAGCATTATAATGTGATTCCTTCGGGTTAGCTTGATATCTTGCAAAGAGATATGTGGCATGCATTATGTCAGGTCTACTTGCAGTTAAGTATAACAGAGACCCCATTTCCTCTATAGAGCGTGCACTCTATAGGTATGCCATTTGGATCTGAGTCTAACTTATTTCCTGTGGCCATTGGAGTCTTCATTTCAGAGGCATCAGAGAGACTATATTTAGAAAGTATGTCAGAGACATATTTAGCTTGATTTATGAAAATTCACTCTGATGATTGTTTTTACTTGGAGTCCGAGGAAGAAAGTTAATTATCCCATCATACTCATTTCAAACTCACTCTGCATGAGTTTTTCGAAATTTTTGCACTCTTGTGCATTTGTAGACCCAAATATTATGTCGTCCACATATATTTGTACAAGCATAATTTCATCACTCTTTCGTTTATAAAACAATGTTGTATCCGTCGTACCTCTGTCGTAACCATTATCGAGAAGAAAGGTAGAAAGTCTTTCGTACCATGCTCTTGGAGCCTGTTTCAGTCCATACTCAGCTTTGTCGAGGTAGTACACGTATTTTGGGTACTTGGAGCTTTCAAACCCTGGTGGCTGTTGGACATATACCTCTTCTTGGATTTCACCGTTTAGAAAAGCGGATTTTACGTCCATTTGAAATACTTTAAAACCTCTGTGGGCTGCGAAGGCTAAGAAGATTCTTATGGCTTCGAGCCGTACGACAGGGGAAAAAGTTTCATCGTAATCTATGCCTTCCTCTTGTCGATATCCCTTGGCCACCAATCTTGCTTTGTTTCTTATGACCACCCCATCTTCATCCTTCTTATTTCTGAAGACCCATTTAGTTCATATGGCTTGTTTTCCTCGTGGCAGAGGAACTAAAGTCCAGACTTTGTTTCATTCAAACTGTAGAAGCTCTTCTTGCATAGCGTCTACCCAGTTTGGGTCGTCAAGGGCTTCAGAGATCCTTTTTGGCTCGATCACACTAATAAAGTTTGTAAAGAAACAAAAGTTAGCAGTGGCAGGTCTTGTTTTTACCTTTTCAGAAGGTTCGCCGATTATTAGATTTGGAGGATGGCTCTTTGTCCACTTTGTTGTTCTTGGGAGATGGTCATCGATTTCATCAAGTTGATCTTCAGAGGTTTCTAATTGTTGTTCTGGTACAGCCTCTGTCGTAGGTTTTGCTTTCGTGCTTGATCCTATAGCTTGTGGGGTGATTGGAATGAATGGTGGAGTTTGTTCCTCTGAGGAAGTAGAGAATAAGTCCTCCTGTTCCTCTGTTATTGGTTCCTCTGTGGTTTCTGGAGTTAGTTCTTTAGTAGCTTATGTGGTTGTTTTCCTTGTTGTATTATCTTTTGTTGGCTCCCCCTCAGCATTTGCATCTGTATGATAATCAGAAGAAGATGAAGTATTTAAGGGACCAGTTAGAGAGATACCTATAGCGTTTTGTTTGACAAAAGTTGATTTTCCAAAGGCTCTGTTGGCTCCAGCAGAGGGATCAATTTCGTCATGGAACATCTCTTGAAATAGAAGATTTAAGTCTTATTCTCTTGTTTTTGAGATGCTAGAGGATTCCCCTATTAGACCGAGTTCTGAACTGATTTGTTCAGAAGTCTTCTGGAAGGTGTCGTCAAAAGAAACATTTATTCTTTCTACGATCGTTCGAGACCGCAGAAGATAAACTTTGTAGGCCTTGGAAGTTGTAGAGTATCCTATGAACTTGCCTTCACTTTCCTTTACTTCAAACTTTCCTCTTGCTTCTCTATCATTTAAGACGAAGCACTTGCATCCAAATACATGGAAGAACTTGATGTTTGTTCGTCTTTTGTTGATCAAATGATATGGTGTTTTGATGTGTCTCTTTACGATGGTTGATCGATTTTGGGTATAGCAAGCGGTTGATACTGCTTCTGCCCAAAATGTCAATGGTAATCTACATGCGGTTAGCATAGTTCTGGCGGCCTCCACAAGCGTGCGATTCTTTCGTTCGACCACGCCATTTTGTTGTGGGGTGCGTGCAGCAGAGAAGTTCTGTGAAATTCCTTCTTCTGAAAGATAGGCTTCAATGATAGAGTTTTTGAATTCTGTGCCATTGTCGCTTCTTAGTTTCTGAATTCTGCACTCATACAGAACTTAGATTCTCTTCATTAAATTTATCAGTATGTTTGGAACATCTGATTTCTTTCTGACAAATTCAACCCATGTAAATCTTGAGAATTCATAGATCAAAACAAGCAGATATTTCTTGCCACCTAGGCTCTGTGTAGATATTGGACCGCAGAGGTCAACATGTAGCATGTACAGAGGTCTAGGGCAAGATATATCAGTTTTGCCTCTATGGGAAGCACTTTTGAGTTTTCCCATTTCACAGGCAGAGCATAAATGATCTTTATTAAATTTAACGTTTGGTAGACCTTTGACTAAATAAAGTTATACAAGGTTATCAAGAGTATGAAAGTTTAAATGGCAGAACCTGTTGTGCCATAACCAGGCTTCTTCGCTTTTGCATGCAACAAGGCAGATTTTGTCTTTCTTGTTCTTTGCATTGAATTTCATGAGATATAGATATCCTCTTCTTTTGGCTCGTAGAAGTTCAATTCATGTGTCCTCACTTTGTAGAGAGCAAAAGGTTCTTTTGAACATTACGTCGAATCCCGTATCGCAGAGTTGACTAACACTGAGAAGATTGTGTTTAAGGCCATCAACATATGCAACTTTGCATACGGTTATATTTTCTTTCTTTATGACTCAATAGCCTTTGATGTACCCCTTTTTATTGTCTCCAAAGGTCACAGATCCACCATCGTTCTTTTCTTTGTAAGTGGATAGAAGACCTCTGTCGCCAGTCATGTGCCTCAAGCATCCGGAGTCTAGATAGCAGATCGGCACATACTGCTTCCGTAAGACAATCAGAGAGTTGTAGTACCCATATCCACATGGGTCCAATTTTGTTAGGGGTTTTCAAGTTTTCCTTAGCATTCGTAGTCTTTGTTTCTTCTTACCCTTGGATTTATCATTTTCTTTGGGTACAGTAAGATGACAGTGTGGACTTTTGAAGTGTTGGTTTAATTTAAACATAAGATCAAAGCAATGACAGTATTGAATGTGCGAAGAGATTTGCTTGAACTTTTCATTAAATACATTAAATGGGGGTACAGAGACATTACAATTTATCCTAACATTAGACTTTCTATTACAAGAAAGTTTATGTAGGCTAGATCGTTGTTTGCAAAATCCTTTGTTGAGTGCGATCTTCTGTGTTCCCCTTCTGTGGTGAACTTCTGTAGATTTCACTGTCACAGAAGAAAAAGATTTGTTAATTTTAGTCCATTTACCCTTCTGTTGCCATGTTAGTTTTTATTTAACAGGTTTTAAGGGTTTTAAAATATTTGAATTTGTTGGAATTTGAGTGGACATTAACTTCTGTTGTTTGAAATTTTCAAGCTCAAGAGAGGTTTTGGCTTGTATGCACATATCCAAAAAGTCTGGACAGATAGGAATTCCACTGATTTTCTCCTTTTGATGAATAGTTCTGTTAAGAACTTCAAAGGTTTGTTTAAAAACCTCAGTGTCACTAGGTCCGATCTCTGACTTAGAGTCAGTCTCTGATTCGTCAGAGGATGAATCGTCCTCATACACAGAGGTTGAGTCACTTGGTCCTCTTTCGACAGAGGCTGGCTTTCAGAACATGTGTCATACTCACTTTCTTCCTTTTCTAAGGAACTATCTTCTAAGTTAACAGAAGTATCTGTTAAGTTTTCTTCAGAGAGATCTTGATCGCTGGAAGATCTACAGAGGTTTTCTTCAGAGATATCAAGTTCTTCTTATGTAATTCTTGGCTTGAACTCAGGTGCCTCTGCTGATAATTTCTTTTCAGAATTCATAATGCAGACAAATGAAACTTGAGATTGAGTCTCGGGATTACCAAACTTGAAGATTCCTATCTCATTTTGAGTTTTCAGATACCTCTTAGGTTTGGATTCTCTTTTGACAGAGATTGAAGGTGGCAAATCTGTGTTTTCAAACCACACATTTGTCATCTTCAGAGGTTTCCTCTTGTGAGGTTCCTCAGAGACTTTTTGCCTTTTATTTACAGAGAGAAGATTTGGAAATCCATGTTTTCTTGTATCTCCAATGTGAAATAGAGAGGACAGAGACTTGTCTCTTTTGGTTCCGGTATAAGGATCTATATCACAGAAGCCAATTCCCCGTCTCCCTATTTGTGTGTTTATTTTTTCGTACACCTTCTGAGCATCTTGAATTTTTTTAATTTGAAGATCTCTTCTGAGTAAATCTTGACAGAGGACTTCTCTTTCCTTTTGAAAATAATTTTTAAGAGCAAGGATGTTCATTCTGTCGCACTCAACGTCCATTAGTTCTTTAGACTTTGTTTTCAAAGAAGAATTAAGTTCAGAAATCTTTTTTTTAAAGGATTTAACTTTTTGTTCCAGTCCATTTCAATTTCTTCTTTTTCTTTAAAGATTTTAGCTTTTTCTTGAGTGAGAAGTCCAGCTTCTCTCTTATAGAAAGTGAGCTTTTTCTAAATATTTCACATGTCTTTTTCATTTCAGTGTATTCAATGTTAAGTTTATCCAAATCATCTTCTACAGTATTAGAGTTAGAGGTAGAAGTGGATACCTCACTGTCGGAGTCGGAGCTGACTTCTGCCATGCCACAGAATAGAGCATTCGTTGTTTCGCCTTCGTCAGAGGATGTGGCTGACTCCCAGATTTCTTTGTTCACCATTAGTGACTTATGAGCATAGTATTCAGCTTTCTTTTTATAGAAAGTTGCATCCCTCTGAGGGCGATTTGACTTGCTCCTGCATTCGTTGGCAAAGTGACCTGGCTTTCCACAGTTGTAGCATCCTTGGTTCTGTGTGGAGTTTCCAGCTCTGTCGTCTGACCTCTGTCGGTCACCACTTCTTTCGGTTCGACATTCATTTGCGTAGTTGCCTGGTTTACCACATTTGTAACACTCTTGAATCTGTGGAGTGTTGCCAGCTTTGTCTTCCGACCTCTGTCGGTCATTTCCTCTGTCATTTCTGTCACTTGACCTCTGTCGGTCACCACTTCTGTCGTTTGACCCTTCTCTTTCTCGATTATCTCTTTCATATCGTTCATTACCAGATTTCTTCTGGTATCCTCTGTTGAATTCCCTAGTCAAGAGAGCTAATGATTTAGCTATCGAGGCCAGGGTCGTTTCTTCTTCTTCTGCTATTTCCTCTTCTTCACTTTCTATCATCATGTTTTTCTTCTGCTTCTCCTTTCTTTCCTCTACTGCTTTCTCTTTCTTTGGTTTCTCTCTAGCCTCTGTAGTCTTACCAACTAATGCAGGAGGTGCAATGATCTGGGCTTTTGCTTGTGCTAACTGAGGATTTTGTGCTGCCAATGTTCCATAGAGGTCTGATAGGGTCCAGGAATCTAAGTCTTGATTTGTTTGTAGTGACATAGATAACTGAAGACATTCTTCATTCAGAGATTTCAGGAACATAACGTTGTTTTCTTCAGAGGTTTTGTGGATGCCGAACTTCTTGCACTTGTTTATTAGAGAGTTGAACCTGTCATACGTAGTCTGTAGAGATTCGGTTGGCAGAGCTATAAAGGCATAGTATTCATTTATGTATTGAGCTCTGCGGTTCTTCTGGGTTTTGACTCCTCCTTCTAGTTGTTTTTCCAGTTCTTTCCATAGATCATATGCAGATTCACATGCATCCATGGACTGGAAATGGTCATTTGGAATGGCCATAATCAGAATTCTCTTAGTTTTCTGAGCAACTTTGTATTTAGCCTAATCAGGATCAGACCAATTATCCTAGGTCTTTGGTTTCGTGTGTTCTGGGATTTCTGGTGTGTCGTATGAGCTAGGAACACGAGGTACAATTATCATGGGAACGAAAGGAGGGTTACATATATAATAAACCAATTCTTTGTCAGTACCCTCAAAGAAGTGAATCATTCGAATTTTCCATTGAGGGTATTCTTCTCTAAGAAGAGTGGGAGGTTTGGTTAAGGAACCCGCAGAGAGGAAGTTGTTTGTACTCGTCATTTTAGAGAAAGATAAATTATCCAGAAAAGGGTTTGAACAACAAACTTTTCTGAGTATGAAGTGGATGCTTCGTATGATGTTTTTAAGCTTAAAAGCTTTAAGCTGAGCACTAAAATGGAGTTTTCAACCAGAATAACAGATTCTATATTTTTACCAGAGTTCAAATGAATCGAAAAATGGCAGAAAAACAGAAACTGTTTGTTTAATATGAAGACTAGGTTAAAAATCCATGTTTAAACCAAAGATCATAGTTTTAGAGTGGATCCCTTGATATTAAAAATCAAGGTTTGCTCTGATACCAATTGTTGGTTCCTGTTTTCTTAACAATGATCTTAACTTTCAGTTAGTTCAGATTTAGATATGGTGCGGAAGCGTATTTAAGAACTGAAAGATAATGTAAAGGTAGAAGAACGCACAATATTAAATAAACAGTATGTAAAGAACAGATGCTTATCTCAAAGATTACTGTGTTTGATATTATCAAGAACACCAAGAACATAACAAGAAAGAGCTGCTGGTGTGTGTGTTTGTGCGTAGCTTAATGTGTAATTATGGTTCTTGTTGATAGAAGAACTCAACATGAGTCTTCTATTTATACTACTACAAAGGGGACATACTTTAGACAATAAGGACTGATCTACAGTAGACAAGATCGTATGAACAGTAGCAGGTACGATGTTCATTTAATGCTCATGTTCCAATTCTGACATAGCCCTATCAGAGCTTGACACGTGTAGTTGATGTCAAGGCACGCCTAGAACAAGTGGATGAACGGATCCTGGAACAGTAGAAAGATATTTGTAAATCTTCTAAGTCTTCAGTATAAACTGCAGAGGCTCTGTCAAGGGTGACAGAGGTTCTGCGGCTCGGTCCTCTGCGAGCAGTCTTCTGCCGATTCTTGCCTTCGGTATTCTTGGGTTCTTCTGCAGAGCCTCTGTGGGTTACTTCTGTACTTAGACTATTTTCACTACTTTCACAAACAGAAAGATTGGAGCTAACAGAATCTCCTGAACTTATTAGCTAGGAGTGCTATAGATTCATCAAGATCTGAAGCGTCAGAATCTGATGAGCATTCAGAGTTAGTTTCCATCTCAGTGATAGTGATAGTGGATCGTTGAGTGGAAGGTAACTCTGAGAGTAAAGCAACAGGTGTGCTCTTGGAATCTTTTACAAGATTCTTCTTAAGATGACTTGACTGCTCATGATTGAGCATAGTGCCATATAAGGTAGAGAGAGTCATAGATTTTAGATCCTTTGATAGCTTGAGACACATTGAATAATTGTTCCAGCTTTCAGGTAAACATTCTAAGAACTTTGTCAGAATTTCAAAGTTAGAATATTCCTTACCAACAGTTTTCAGATCATACATTAAGTAGTTAAAACGTTGGTGAACTTCAGAGAGAGTTTCATTTTTTCCACAAATGAAGCTTTCGTATTGTCTTACCAGGTTGATCTTACGTGAGTCCTGGACTTCAGACGTACCTTCATACTGAACACAGATTGTGTCCCACATGGCTTTGGAGGTTTTCAGGTTCATGACGGAATGGTAGACTTCGTCAGGAAGAGCCACGGAAAGAATGGATCTGGCTTTAGTGTCGAGAGACACTTTCTTCTTATCTTCATCAGTCCACATATGAATTTCCTTTGGAACCAATCTTTCTGGAATAACAGCTCTATTCTCAGCGGCTGGAACTTCAGGATCAATTCTAATAGGAATGTATGGACCATTTTCAATGTAATAAGGTATAGTTGGGTCTACACCTTCAAAGAAGAGTATCATCCTATTTTTCCATATATTAAAGTTATCTCTGGAAAATCTAGGGGGTTTAGCAAGAGAACCATTGTCTATATAGTTTGTGTTTGTGTTAGTAGCCATTTTAAGAAATAGTAAGGAAGAGAAAAGATTAGTATAAGCAAGATCTTGTTTATGAGATTAAACAAACTTCCAATGATACCACTTGTTGGTCCCGGAGGGTTATACAAGTTTGTAGATGGGGGGTTGAATACAAACACACAGGTTTTATTTTTCTAAATTGTTTATTGATATTTATCAAACAATTTACAACTTGCTGCGGAACAAGATTAAGGACTAAGCCTAATCTAAACAAGTTAAGAACACTAAGTTTCTTGCACTAGAATTAAGACAGAAAGGAGATAAGAATACAATGAATAATATTCTAACACTAAAAGAGAATGAAGAAGATGGCTGAGCACTTCATTTCTGAAGTAGGGTTCTTCTTATATACTGCATGCATTTAATGCAAAGCAGTATAACTTTACAGGTGGCAGCAGTTGATTGGTTGCATGGTTTGACCTTTGTAGACAACCTTAGTAGCCGCATGATGTACAATGTAGAATCAGAGTTGGTTGTACGATAATGGACAGAGGGGATGTCGTTTATGACATTTTCGTATGGTGGCGTGCAAGTGGTGGTAAGACAAAAGTAACTTGTAGAGTAGACCTTATGATCAGCGTTGGTTGAACAGTATTTTATCAGCGAGTGATAAAGCTCAACGATTGCTAAAGTCTTCTACTTGTAACTTCACGTTGAGTGGACAAATCTTGGCTTCGCTGAAATCCGCAGCAGTTCATTAGTAGACTTGTCGCTGGTTCTTGGCTTGATCTTCGACTTCAGCGTAGAACATATGTTGACGTGAAACTTGTCTTCATGGATCATAAGTAAACAACTAAAACTTATCAGCAATCATCTTTAAGACTGAACAGGCTCAGAGCTTATGGATGAACAGTGTTCGCTGAATGTTAAAATAAAAGAGCTTGAGTTTCCTATCAGCGGTACTGTAGAGACATAGTACTTATCAGCGATAGTGAAACTCTAATACATATTGTTTACTTACAATTTTCACTAAGTGTTTAAAGAGAGTCATTATCAAATCACTGAGGGTTTGGATCAACAGCTATTCAGCGAGATCAATATTTAATTTTTTAGCTTTGGTCTTGCCATTCATAGCATCATATAAATCAACATTAAAAAGATCTACGGTTCGACGTCTTTCGATGTCACTGAGGGCTGAAGAGTTAGTATCAGTGAGAGAGTTTGATACCTGAGAGGTGGAGGTAGAAGTAGAAGGAATTTCAGTTTGTTCTTCCTCTTCTTCTATTTTGGCCATGAGGCAGAGATTGGCCTCATCATCATCTTCAGAGTCAGATGATTCTTCATCAGAAAGAGCCCAGTCGTGATCTTCAGCGATCATGCCTTTGCCTTTCTTCTTAAAGCTTTTCAGCTTTGCGTACTTTTCTTTTAGCTTCTTGTATTTGTCATCACTATCCCTAGGGTTAGAGGATTTCTTGGAAGAAGATGAGGGTTTAAAGACTTTCTTTGATCTGCACTCACTAGCAAAGTGACCTATCTTTTCACAGTTATAGCAAGTGGCAGTTGCGTTATCTACAGGGGCTGAAGATTTTGGGTTGCCTGTGAGGGAAAGAGGTTTATTTCTTTTGAAGTTACTCTTTCTGGTGAATCTCCTGAAAGAATTAGTCAGGAGGGCCAGTGACTCATCAATTTCTTAAGGATCAGCTTCTGATGAGTCATCAGAGTTGGACTCCAACTCAGTGATAGTGATTGTAGATCGCTGAGCAGGCACCAACTCTGAAGAGAGTAAAGCAACAGGTGTGCTTTTGGAATATTTTACAAGATTCTTCTTAAGATGACACGACTGCTCATGATTAAGCATAATGCCATATAAGGTAGAAAGGGTCATAGATTTTAGATCCTTCGAGAGTTTAAGACACATAGAATAATTGTCCCAACTTTCAGGAAGACATTCCATAAACTTTCTCAGGATCTCAAAGTTAGAATATTACTTACCAACAGTTTTTAAGTCAATGATTAAACAGTTAAAACGTTGGTGAACTTCAGAGAGAGTTTCATTCTTACCACAAATGAAGCTTTCATATTGTCTTACCAGGGTAATCTTTCTTGAGTCCTAGACTTCAGATGTACCTTCATATTGAACTCATATTGTGCCCCACATGGTTTTAGAGGTTTTTAGGTTCATGGCGCAGTGGTAGACTTCATCCGGAAGAGCCATAGAGAGGATGGATCTGGCCTTAGTGTCGATGGCCACCTTCTATTTGTCTTCATCCGTCCAAGTGTTGACAGCCCTGGGAATGATTCTTTCAGGAATGGCATCTCTAGTAGCAGTGCCTGGGATTTCAGGGTCAATCATCACAGGAACATATGGACCATTCTCGATGTAGTAAGGCATAGTATGATCTACACCCTCCAAGAAGAGCATCATTCTATTTTTCCACAGATTAAAATTATCTCTGGAAAATCTAGGTGGTTTTGCAAGAGAACCGTTGTGGATATATTTTGTGTTTGTGGTGTTAGTCATTTTAGAAAATAGCAAGGAAGAGAAAAGAATGTAGTATAAGCAAGATCTTGTTTATGAGACTAAACAATCTTCTCTGATACCACTTGTTGGTCCCAAATGGGTTATACAAGTTTGTAGAATGGGGGGGGGGGGGGTTGAATACAAACACACGATTTTTGCTTTTCTAAATTGTTTATTGATATGTATCAAACAATTTACAACTTGTTGCTGTACAAGATTAAGGAATAAACCTAATCTAAACAAGCTATGAGAATCACTAAGATTTCTTGCACTAGAAATAAGATAGAGAGAAATTAAGAATACTAAGGATAATATTCTAACACACAGAATAGTAAAGAGAAGGAAATGGCTGAGCACTTCAAAATGAAATAGGGTTTCCTTTATATACTGCATGTATTTAATGCATGTCAGTATAACTTTACACGTGGCAGCCTCTGGCTGGTTGCATGGTTTGACTTCAATAGACAACCTAGTGGTCGCATGATGAACAGTGTAGAATCAAAGTTGGTTGTACGATTATGGACAAAAGGGATGTTCGTTCTGACATTATCGTACGAAGACGTGCGAGGGGGTAAGACAAAAGTTACTTTTAGAGGAGTCTTCATGACCAACGTTCGTTGAACGAATCTTTGTCAGCGAATGATAAAGTTCAGCGTTCGCTGAAGTCTTCTACTTGAAACTTCACATTGAGTGGACAGGTCTTGGCTTCACTGATATCCGCACCAGTTCATTAGTAGACTTGTCGCTGGTTCTTCGGCTTAATGTTCGACTTCAGCGAAGAACATGATTGAGGTGAAACTTGTCTTCAGGGATCATAAGTAAACAACTAAAACTATCCGCGATCATCAGTGAGGCTGAACAAGCTCAGGGCTCATAAATGAACAGTGTTCGCTGAATATGTAAATTAAAGAGCGAGAGTTCCTATCAGCGGTACTGAACAGTCTTAGTACTTATCAGCGATAGTGAAACTCTAATACATATTGTCTGCTTACAATTTTCACTAAGTGTTTCTCATAGTCATTATCAAATCACTGAGGGTTTGGATCAACAGTAGATGTGACTGCCATTCTGGTATAGTAGGTTAAGGTAGCACTCACACTCTCCATCTTTTTTTCTTCAATTTCTCTCGCAGACTCACTTATATTTTCAACTAATACTCCCTCAGTTCTCCTTATATCTCCCACAACAGTTTCAATAACGCTTGCCACTGTATCAGAATCAACATGTGTCATTTGCGGAAGATCATCAGCATTTATATCATCTAGATGAGCCACATAAGCTGTTGACATACTTGGGAAATGTAGAAACTGTGAAACATCACCAAACATATTATCATCATTTCCACCGTCTTCATCATTGTTGGGAACTGAAGATATGCTAAGTATGGTTAGTACTGCTAAGTCTACATTACTACTGCCAGTTCTTCGTTACTACTGCTGGGAAAGATTACTACTGCTAGAAGAGATTACTACTGCTAGATGAAGTTAGTACTGCTAGACGAAGTTAGTGCTGCTAGACCAATTTACTACTGCTAGACATGGTTAGTACTGCTGAGCTGAGTTACTACTGCTTGAAGACTGTGAAGGTTAATACTGCTGAAGGTTGTTAATGCTGCTGAGCCAAATCGTCATTAATACTGCTGAGTTGATAAGTTTGGGATGCGATGCTTTTGGAGACAAATAAGGAATTGATCAAGATATGTTTAACGAAGATTCAGAAGATCAATTTACTTTTGATAGTTATCTTGTAATTACTTTTGTATAAATAGTATTGATAGATAGCTATTAGAAAGATGAATATTATACGAAAACAGAAAATAGATAGTATACAGAATTCGATATTCATTCAAGAGTGAATTAACCTCAAGATCATAGATCCTATTTCTAGAGAAGTAGAAATCGTCTTGTTGAGCCTGTTCAACAAGATTGAGGTTTGGTGTAAAACTTGTGAGTAATAACTGTTTGATATATATACAGTTTATTGAATTTCTATTGATTGTTCTTTAATTGATTTAGAGTTCTATTCCGCAAGATTCTCTAAATTCTGTTTCTAAGAAGTTTAATTCTTGTTAAGAATCGATCCTGACAAGTGGTATCAGAGCATTGGTATCTTAGAAGCTATGGACAATTCAATGGATACTCACAGTACCCCTGTTTCAAAAGTTCCCATGCTCAAACCCAATAAATTGGACATGTGGAAACTGAGAATCAAGCAGTACATTTTTCTTACTAATTATGCAATATGGGACATCATAGAAAATGGCCCATGTAATGAAGGAAAGATTGGAGAAGATGGTGAAGGCTTTGACCAATCCAAGGTTGAGTGTTTTGGAGGATCACATCAACAGGCTCCAAATGGAAACCAAAACAGAAGCTTCTCTCAAGCCCATGTTTCTCAACAAGGAATGGGATTTGATTGGAGTGATCAAGCTGAGGAAGCCTGTCAGAATCAAGCTCTTATGGCAGAAGTATCTGATATTCCCACTGAGGTACAATCTAAACTCTGTTCTCAAGCTTGCATTGATGCTGTTAAAAAATATAGGGATCACAATCAGGGTATGTGTGATGACCTCAAGAGGCTAGAGAAAGATGTGAAAGATTATGTTAGGATTGTAGAAAGGTTTGAGGAACAGATTAGAGCTTTTCAAGCTAATGAACTTCAACACCACTATGATACTAACTATTGGAAGTGGGAGAAGAATGAGTATGAGATTAAGCTGAAAGTGTCTGGGGAGGAGAATGAGAAATTAAAAGAAGAGCTTGAGAAGGTTAAACTTGATGTTGAAAAGTTTACCTGTGCTTCTAAAACCATGGATACCATCATTAAGGCTCAAATCCATGACAAGATGAAAGTAGGGATAGGGTACAATGCCACACCTCCACCCTACAACAATAACTACATACCTCCCAAGTCTGATTTGTTAGAGACCAAGGATAGAAAGGAACCTGAATTGAAGATTAATATAGATCCCTGTGAAAAGGAAATAGTTGCTGAGGATGAGACTGACAAAGTAGACTCTGATGAGGAATGTGAGAGTACATGTGTCAAGAACACTGAGATCAAAAGGAATGAAGAGAAAAAGGGAGTCCATTACAAACAGACCACAGTTGTGGCTCCCAATACCTGTAAACATTGTTCTTGTAAGAAATCTCATGAGCTCAAGCCCCAAAAACATGATAATCAGAGGGGAAATCAAAGGAACTGGAATAACTAGTGGGCTATGAGACAAGGAGTTGACCTGAACAGAATCAACAGGCCAAAACCTTGCTTCATCTGTGGTAAGCTAAATCACTTAGCCAAACACTGTTATTTCAATCCAGTTAACCAAAGGTTTAATGCTCAAAGATATTTTCAAAAACCTGCTGGTTACAGAAAGAGTGGGGAATATAAAAAGTCTGTGAGGAAGGTTGTGGCAAAGAAACAAGCTAAAACCATAAGCCACATGAAAAAGGCAGAAACAGAAAGTGTTAGAGTATGGATGCCTAAAGGTACTAATGATAATACTGCCAACTCAGTTAGTACTGCTAACAATGTTAGTACTGCAGGAAGCAATAATGTTACTAGCAGTGTTAGTACTGCTAACACAGTTAGTACTTCTTCAACAATTAATACTGCTGAGAAGGCTAGTACTTCTGGAAGCAATGTTAGTGCTGCCAAAGTTAGCACTCCTACATCAGTTAGTACTGCTTCTAGACCTATCATCAAAACAAAGTACTCAAGCACTGATGTTCCTCACTTTGACAAGCTCATCAAAACAGAATGTAAGTATTTTGATGATCAAGGGAGACCCAAGACCACTATGGCTTGGGTCCCCAACAAAAACTAATTGATTTCTCAGATGTGCAGGGCAGCCAACAGCTTAAGGGAAGAAGCATTTGGCATGTTGACAGTGGTTGCTCTAGGCACATGACAGGTAACATGGCCTGCCTTCAATATTTCCAATGAATTGATGGAGGACATGCTACTTTTGAAAATAATCCTGCAGAAGATAAGAGAAGTGGTAAAAGTGATGTGTAAGTTGACATTTGAGGATTTGACAAGTGATGCACAGTGCAGAGTTACTACTGCCTGTGTTCTAGTAGTTAATACTGCTCAGTAGTTAATACTGCTTGTGTAGTTAATACTGCTTTGCAGTTAATACTGCTCAGTAGTTAATACTGCTAGTGTAGTTAATACTGCTCAGTAGTTAATACTGTTCTAGTAGTTAATACTGCTCAGTAGTTAATACTGCTAGTGCAGTTAATACTGCTAGTGCAGTTAATACTGCTAGGTAGTTAATACTGCTAGGTAGTTAATACTGCTTGGTAGTTAATACTGCTTGGTAGTTAATACTGCTCAGTAGTTAATACTGCTCGGTAGTTAATACTGCTAGGTAGTTAATACTGCTCGGTAGTTAATACTGCTGTGTAGTTAATACTGCCCTGCAGTTAATACTGCTCAGCAGTTAATACTGCTTATGTCGTTAATACTGCTTGGCAGTTAATACTGCTCGGTAGTTAATACTGCGAGGTAGTTAATACTGCTTCTGATAATCTAGGGCATATAAATACCCCTGTTTGCCCGCCCAAGTTCATAACGACTCTTCGCATTTACTTCTTCTCTCTCGTTCTAACCTAGTCTCCCAGAATCTTTGTGCTTTTCTTTCAAGAATCCTCAGGAATCATGGAGTTTGTGGATGAGCACAATGAAATAGCCATGCTTCAGAAGCCGAAACAAGCTGCGGGATTCCACGATATAGTCGATTTTCTCAAATCCTCGCACATCTCCTATGCCCTAACGGTGAGCCCAACAATCTATATCGAACATCAGACACAATTTTGGGAGAATGCCACTGTTAGTGTCGAAGAAGGGCAGAAAACCATTCGAACAAGGGTCTGTGATAAACCCTTGAAAGTCACTGAAGAGGTTATTCGCATCTCTCTTCAGTTGAATGATGCTTCAGGTATATCTTCTATTCCTAATGAAGAACTCTTTTCTACCTTACAAAGAATGGGGTATGACGGTCCCATTGGTGTTTTTAAATTCTACAAGTCAAAATTTTTCAACCAATGGAGATTTCTTGTTCATACCCTGATGCACTGTATTTCCAAGAAAACTACTGGAGAGTGAGTTCAGCAGTCCCATTGCATATGCCTTGGTCTGCTTATCCACTGCCAGAAAGTACAATTTTTCAGCAATGATCTTTAATGATCTTGTATCAAACTTGGAATCCAAAAAGACCTTTTTCATGTATCCAAGGTTTGTGCAAGAAGTTCTTAACAAGGAATTGATGGACTTACCTCAGTTTACTGAGGTATATGTACCCAAATCCCCTAAAGGGAAGGTTTTTTCAAATATGAAAAGACTTCCTAGGGACTCGGAAGGAGTTGACACACCATTGTTCTCTACAATGATGGTTGTGTCCCACCCCTCTGAAGGTATGGCATCAGGATCAAGGCCCTCATTAGATCAACCCACTGATGACCAATCCCAACCTTCCATCTCAAAAGACATCCCTCAGTCCATTCTTGAACAGCCCACTCCCACAATCACCAAAAGGTTTCAAAGAAGAAAGGTGCACAAGGCTCCTTCCCTTGATGTACCTACTCAAAGCCCTAAGCCTTTAAGCCCTCAATTGGAGCATTCTCCAATTGAGAATATCAACAGGGAAACCACAGGGGTGTCTCCCAACCCCAAGAAGGTGGTCTCTAAGGAGAAGGATGACCATATGGGTGCTAAGGCTGCCACTACTTCTGCTAGCACAGAGAAGGACAGTGGTAACATAAATAAGACCTTCCCCATGGCAACTCTAAATGAGAAATCATTAGGAGGACCCAGGTGCCAAGAAACCAAGGGGGCAGGTAGTGCTTCTGCTAGGCAGAAGGCTTCTGCTGAAACTTCCAAGGATCCTTTAAAGAAGGTAAATACTTCTAAACAAGGTGAGGATAGATATAACTATGAGGAATTGATGGAAACCATAGGGAATATCAACTTGGATGTTATGGCACAAAAGAAAGAGATTGAGCAACTTAAGACTGTGGTCACCTACCAACAGTCTCAAATTGAGAAGCTCAAAAAGATGGTCACCAAGTTGCTGAACAAAAAGAAAAAGGCAAGATTTGTGCTAAGAAGAAGAACTTCAACTGATGATGCTCCCAAAAAGGGGGAGTCAGAGTCAGAAGCAGAACTGAAACTGAAGGGTCCACAAATTGAGGGGGAGACTGTTCACATAGAGACTGAGATGGAAATGGACTATGCACAGTTTAAGGGGGAGTCCAGTGAGACAGAAAAGGGGGAAGAGTGTGTTAAAGCAGCAGAAACCAAAGCAGCAGAAACCACAGCAGCAGAAACTGTTAATGCTGCTGAGTTTGAACAAGCAGCAGAAACTGTTAATGCTGCTGAAGGCCAAACAGTCAAAGCAGCAGAAACTGAGCAGGAAGCAGTAACTACAACTCAAGCTGAAATAGATGAAGAAATTTACTGGATTGTAAAGAACAGTATTGAAGCAGCATCACTACATGTACTAAGAGAAGCAGTAACAGCCATAGCAGTAGAAATGGTTATTGCTGCTGAAAAACTTAAAGCAGCTGAACCAACTCCTGAGGCTGTCAAAACTCTTAAAAGAACCAAGATGATGTCAAAGAAAAGACCAAGAACCCAGCCCATAACTTCAAAGAAGAAAAATGAAAAGAAGCCAAGGGTGGAGTCATCTGCAGAAGAGGCCCAGGAGGAAACAGTGAAAGAAAAATCTGATGGAAAAGTTGCTGAAGAAGAAGTGGCAACTCCATCAGGGCAATCAGGCAATGTGAAATCACAAACGGATGCCCAATGTGATTTGTACATTACTAGTGTTGACTCTAACCCAATTCCACTTCAGGCTGAACCAATATCATCTAAGGCTCCTGAAATCATCTTTTGGGACACTTTGAAAGATGGTAGAAAGGAGTTCATTAGGATAAAAAGAGCAGATGGAAAATTTGAAGTCTTTTCTACTTGGGGAAAAATTGTCAGAACGTGCTCAAGATCAGACTTAGAAGAGATGTTCAAAGTTGGGATGAAGATATATGAAAACATGCTGACTGAGCAAGGGATGTCAATTTCTAAAATGGTACTTGAATTCTTGTGCCAAATGTTCAAACCTGAAGCAGTTCAGCATAGGTTAAACACACAGTTTCAAGCCATTACCAACTGGATGCTCTATGAAAACTGTGGAGTATATGTCATCTCCCTTGACTCTGCAACTCAAGAATACTATCTGGTAGATGAAATATACAATCACAGCATGAAGAGGCTGCAAGGAATGTTACACACTAAGCTGACCTGCAACAAGGATTCAGCAATGGGAAGATTCTTGGTAAAGAGGATTCTCAATCAGAGTCTAGGTCTAAGTCCTAATCTGTGTGTACATGATGACTAAAGTTTTGGAAGCATCATCTGAAGAACTTGACTTCTTTTCCTAAAAGTCAAGTTAGGGGGAGATTGTTGGGAACTGAAGATATGCTAAGTATGGTTAGTACTGCTAAGTCTACATTACTACTGCCAGTTCTTCGTTACTACTGCTGGGAAAGATTACTACTGCTAGAAGAGATTACTACTGCTAGATGAAGTTAGTACTGCTAGACGAAGTTAGTGCTGCTAGACCAATTTACTACTGCTAGACATGGTTAGTACTGCTGAGCTGAGTTACTACTGCTTGAAGACTGTGAAGGTTAATACTGCTGAAGGTTGTTAATGCTGCTGAGCCAAATCATCATTAATACTGCTGAGTTGATAAGTTTGGGATGCGATGCTTTTGGAGACAAATAAGGAATTGATCAAGATATGTTTAACGAAGATTCAGAAGATCAATTTACTTTTGATAGTTATCTTGTAATTACTTTTGTATAAATAGTATTGATAGATAGCTATTAGAAAGATGAATATTATACGAAAACAGAAAATATATAGTATACAGAATTCGATATTCATTCAAGAGTGAATTAACCTCAAGATCATAGATCCTATTTCTAGAGAAGTAGAAATCGTCTTGTTGAGCCTGTTCAACAAGATTGAGGTTTGGTGTAAAACTTGTGAGTAATAACTGTTTGATATATATACAGTTTATTGAATTTCTATTGATTGTTCTTTAATTGATTTAGAGTTCTATTCCGCAAGATTCTCTAAATTCTGTTTCTAAGAAGTTTAATTCTTGTGTCCTCAGACGATAACCATGCACCTTCAGAAACAGATGTTCGAACCCCAACAATAACCCTCTCGGTATTTTCCCTCTGCTCTCCATGTTCAGGAGCCCATGCTCGCTGAACCCTCACAAACACCGCTCTCTTAGGGGTAGGTCCCTCTGGTTCTGGCCGGACCATAGACTCTCGATACTCAACTACGCACTCAGCGTCCTGATTCGCGTATCTGAGGAATCCTTCCGGTAAAGGCATTTCATAATCAAAACTTTGTTTTTGCCTCTGAAGATATCTCATTGAATTTTCTGGCACAGACGAATGGTTCAACCTTCTTGGAATGTCCCTGTTGGACCTCATCATCCTATGAACAATGATCTGTAAGAATCTCATGTAAGGCACATATGGTTTGCCTTTGGGTTTCTGTCTATCATCCACTTTCTCTTGAAGCTCATGCCAGAAGATTGCTGCATAATCCACATGCAGGGCATACACAACTACATGGAATAATTTGAGGATGCCAAGGCGTGCATTATCATTACCGAAGTGCTTAGAGGTCAAGCACCTATTGATGATGGACAAAATTACATAGTAAACGGGTGGTAGATTCCCTTTGTAGAAATCTTTGACTTGGTTCAATTCTCCAGTGTATCCCATGGCTTTAATTCCTTTAAACACCTCTGATTCAGTTGGATAAGGGTCAAAAGTTGTTTTCCCAAGTCTGGAGTCTGGCCCAGGTAGCTTTAACACAAATCATTGTTAGAGTGGATCCTTTGATATTGAAAATCAAAGTTTGCTCAGATACCAATTGTTGATCCCACAATAAGACTCAACAATGATATTTATCTCAATAGTTCAAACAGAAATATATGCGGAAGCGTTTTGACGAAACTAAAGAGAAATAAGTTCGGTAGATAACACACTCAGAATCAAGCAAGTGAAACAATAAACAAACAAGAGTTTAGCGCAATGATTCAACTTCAATTGATTATATCAAGAACACCAAGAACACCGTAAGTGTGTGTAATACAAGATAATGAGATCTAATATGGTGTGTGTGTGTGTAGTGCGAAAGTTACCAGAACAGGTCTGGTGAGGCCTTCTGGTAACTTTCGCACTCACCAGACCTGTTCTGGTAACTTTCGCACTACACACACACACACACACACACCAGATTAGAGCTCATTATCTTGTATTACACACATACGATGTTCTTGGTGTTCTTGATAGAATCAATTGAAGTTGAATCATTGCGCTAAACTCTTGTTTCTTTATTGTTTCACTTGCTTGATTCTGTGTGTGTTAATTACCGAACTTATTTCTCTATAGTTTCGTCAAAACGCTTCCGCATATATTTCTGTTTGAACTATTGAGATAAATATCATTGTTGAGTCTTATTGTGGGATCAACAGATAGTCTAACTTTGTGATGAACTCATCAATCTAGATCTGAAAAACTGGCCTTCTGTTCTCCATGGTAAGTGTGATGGTCTTCCACGCTTGTTGCAGATATAGCATAAGTACATTGACTGTGTGAGTCAATGCATATGCCAACGGGTGATTTCTCATAACCTCCTTGACCACGGGATTGATTTTGATATGATAAAACTCCACGTAGTGATTGTTGAATTTGATTTCAACATAATTAGTGGGATGTATGATGGCATGATCTGGGTTTCCTCCGGTGTAAGATGGGTGTACAGATCGTGTGGATGGAAGGGGTACTTCGGGTGTTGCCTCGGGTACATGGTCACCAAAACCTTGCACCATGCTTTGTTGCTCTTGATTTTCAGCCATGTGAACTGGTATTTTGAAAATACAGTTCTGAAACGGTTAATTTCGGCAAAAATCACTTTTGGAAAAAAATATCTGAAAATTTTCTAAGTATGGAGTTCGCATCACACACACAGACACAAACATTTCGCATCAAACATGAAAAGAAGCAAAGGTTTTCGCATGAAGAAGGATGCGAACAATGGACTATTCGCATGAAGAAGGATACGAACAAAAAACTTTTTGTATAAAGAAGGATGCGAACACCAACTTCTCGCAACAAGAAGGATACGAACACCTTCCTTATAAAATATTTCAGTTCAAAAAACTTTTCGCATTCAATCTCAAAACTTTTCGCATCAGACTAATACGAAAACTAGACTTAACAAAAAATTTCATCCAAAACTTTTCGCATGACTCAAAAACACATACTTTTCGCATTACTCAAATTTTTTTGAACATTTCGCAACATTCAAAAACATGAACTTTTCACATTACTCATGTGACCCCAGAATTAATTTTGATGAAAAACGAAGTTTTAGATCACACAAATCACACAGACACATTCGAAATCACATACCCAACATGGATTGACCAAAACAATTTGACATATAAACCCTAAATCGATGAAAATGAAATTGAACAGAATAT
This sequence comes from Saussurea involucrata, assembly GCA_033807775.1. Lineage (NCBI taxonomy): Eukaryota > Viridiplantae > Streptophyta > Magnoliopsida > Asterales > Asteraceae > Saussurea > Saussurea involucrata. Next base: position 70,206,121 of record CM066320.1, read on the forward strand.
GAACAGTTGCAGGGAACGATATTCATCAAATCATCATACAAACTGGAAATAATCGAAAATTCAACATGGAAAAACACATTCGAAACATGAAATAGAGTACAATGAACCAAAAATTGAACAAAATGGTTACCTGATGTGAGAGATTCAAGAGATTGATGTCAAGAGAAGTTGAGGAAGATGAACAGTTGCACTCAAAGAAAGGTACGAGGTTTGCCAAAACAAAAGTGGGAACTGAAGATTTGAAAAAATGAATTTATACCCTCAGATGAAAATGACACGTGGCACGAGTATAGATGACACTCACTTTTCCCAAACAGCTGAGAAAATACATGTCAGAAAAATGACATGGCACTGTTCATCTGAACTTTTCGCATGAAGCAAGATGCGAAAACTTCAAAATTGAAAAACTTTTTGTATCAAACTGCGAACAAGTGAAAACTTTTCACAACACACTTGATACGAACAACAACTTTTCGTATCCAATAGGATGCGAATAGTTTACTTTTCGTATCCTTAAGAATGCGAGAAGTATACTTTTTCGTATCCTTAAGGATGCGAAAACTATACTTTTCGTATCCTTAGGATGCGAATAGTTTACTTTTCGTATCCTTAAGGATGCGAGAAGTATACTTTTCGTATCCTTAAAGATGCGAAAACTATACTTTTCGTATCCTTAGGATGCGAAAACTATACATTTTGTATCCTTAGGATGCGAAAACTATAATTTTCGTATCCCAAGGATGCGAAAACTAAGTTTTTTCCACAAAAATTTGAACTTTTTCAGTAAAAAACAAACTTTCAAAAATCTCTCATCAGATTAAAACATTTAAGCTCACACTTGTTTGAAAATTTTGTTTCTCTCTCTCTCAAAACCTCTTCTTTTTTTTTTAACAGAAAATACTAAGATAGAACACACTTACATAATTATACCATGTTGCTCCCCCTTGAAAGATGCATAGTCAGTGAAATCAACCTCAGATATAATCTGCAAAATCAGATGAAAACTTGGTACTCATTGAACATGAGTCCGAATTGATTAGATGTATCCCAGTTAAATATACTTGCTCAACCTCAAATGTAGAATATAAATAAACAAAAGTACACATGCTCCCCCTCAATGTGTTAGAAGAAATCACAGATATGCCTAAGAATTTAACATTCCTAGTTTGCTGATTAAAAAATTGAACCTTTTTTCATCCAAAGGGTTTGTAAATAAATCAACAAGTTCTAGTTCTATCGGTACAAAATGCATTTCTATGGTTCCTTTTTCGACATGATCTTTAATGAAATGGTACGTGACATCAATGTGCTTTGTCTTTGAATGTTGAACCGGATTTGTCGTTATTGCTATTGCACTCTTGGAGTCACAATAGATTGGGATATTGTTCATGACGTAGCCATAATCTTTCAGTTGTGTCTTCATCCACAACACTTGTGAACAACAGCTTGCCGCGGCAACGTACTCCGCTTCCGCAGTAGATGTTGAAACACAGTTCTGCTTCTTTGATGACCAACTTACTAATTTATCCCCTAAAATTTGACATGCACCAGAAGTGCTTTTCCGGTCCAATATATTTTCTGCATGATCTGCATCTGAGAAAGCAATTAGCTCAAACCTCGAATCCTTTGGATACCAGAGGCCCAAATTTCTTGTGCCTTTGAGATACCGAAGGATCCGTTTAACAGCAATAAGGTGAGATTCCTTAGGATTTGCTTAAAAAACGAGCACAAAAAGATGTTGCGAACATTATGTCAGGTCTACTCGCCGTGAGATATAACAAATAACCAATCATACTACGGTAAAGCTTTTGATCAACTGATTTACCTGCTAAATCAGCATCCAAAAGTTTACCAGTAGCCATTGGTGTTATCATGACGGAGGTGGAATTTAAATCAAATTTCTTGAGCATATCGTTTATATATTTAGATTTATTTATAAAGATGCCCTCTTTTGATTGTTTCACTTTTAAACCGAGGAAAAAATTTAATTCCCCCATCATGCTCATTTGCAAACGACTTTTCCTGACATTTTCAAAATCAACACACATCTCAGAGTTTGTAGAACCAAAAATAATGTCATCAACTAAATCTGTACTAAAATCAAAGCATCACCTTATTTTTTAAGAAAAAGGGTTGTGTTGATAGTACCTTTGGTGAAACCGGATTCAAGTAGGTGTATTGTTAGAGTTTCATACCATGCTCTTGGAGCTTGTTTGAGTCCATAGAGTGCTTTGTCCAAGACATAGACATGGTTTGGAAACTTCGGAAACAACAAACCCTTCAGACTGACTCACATAAACCTCTTCATGAAGAACCCCGTTAAGGAATGCAGATTTTACATCCATCTGGAATACCTTCAGGTTCTTGTGGTCCGCGTATGCTAGAAATATCCGAATCGCTTCTATCCTTGCCACTGGTGCGTAGGTCTCATCATAGTCTATACCTTCTTGTTGGTTGTAACCTTTTGCAACCAGGCGAGCTTTATTTCTAACAATAATACCAGTTTCATCCTTCTTATTCCTAAAGACCCATTTGGTTCCGATTATGGTTTTATCCTTAGGACGCTTCACCAAACGCCATACTTCGTTAGGCTTTAATTCATTCAACTCTTCTAATGCCTCGAATGCTTTCTTGGGTTTGATTGAGCTCAGAAAATTTACATACAAACACTCGTTTGATGTAGCAGATCTTGTCTTCACTCCATCTTTGATATCTCCAATGATATCTGCGGGTGGATGTGCCTTTGTCCACTTTAGTGTACTCGGGAGAGTTTGTACATCAACTCGAGTATTTGAATCATCGTTTTCATCTAAAACATCAATTATTTATTCACTTGATTCTGTTGAAGGTATCGTAGTTGGTACCGGTGATTCAACTTCAGGTGCTTGAGGTTCAGGCATAGAATCATTTGATGTAGTTTCAGAAACTGGATCATTGTTTTGAATCACTGGTTCAGAAACTATAACTGGTGTAGATTCAGTTGGATTTATGTCTGTGGCACCTGATGTTGTAGCACCAACCACTTTAGAAGGACCAGACATATCAGTACTTGTCTGTTGTGTGATTGCATTTATGGACGTAGATGGTTGTTCCATATCTACACAAATGTCCATAAAAGCATCATAGAACATCAAATCAAGTTCAGAATTATTAAAATTATTAGAAAGCAAAATTATTAGATTGTTTTTGCACATGTTCTACTCCTTGTTGAGTAGAAACTACCGGTTGAAGTCCGAGTCCTGAACTGCTTTGTCCAGGAGTCAACACAACTGGCTCATCAAAGGTGACGTTGATACTTTCAATGACTGATCTCATTTGTTTGTTGGGGATTCTATACGCTTTGGAAGTCAATGAATATCCGATAAAAATTCCTTCATCAGCTTTTGCTTGGAACTTTGTGAGAGATTGTCTATCTTTCAGCACATAACACCTGCATCCAAACACACGGAAAAAATTTACATTAGGTTTCCCGTTGTTAACGATTTCATAAGCATATTTATTTAAACGCTTATTAATAATAGTTATGTTTTGCGTAAAACAAGTCGTAGAAACTGCTTCAGCCCAAAAACTTGGTGGAAGTCCAGAGCACGCCAACATTGTACAAGCCGCCTCCACAAGCGTTTTATTTTTGCGTTCAACAACTCCATTTTGTTGTGGAGTCATTGGTGCCGAAAAATTATGCGATATACCGACGGAATCAAGAAAGGATTGTAGAGTCGCATTTTTGAATTACGTGTCGTTATCACTTCTTATCTTTTGCACAGGACGTTGTAGAAGAACTTGTATCTTCTTAATAAACTTGATGATTATCTCTGGTGCGTCTAACTTTGACTGAGTTTTCATCGGGCCACAAAGTATATCTTGAGTACTCGTCAACCATAACCAGAATATATTTCTTGCCTCCCATTGACTGAGTTTTCATCGGGCCACAAAGATCCATGTGAATTAGTTCTAAACAATTATTGCAGTTAGACAGAGTCTTTGACTTATGTGAAGAATGTTTCATCTTGCCCATTTCACAAGCCGGGCATACAGAAACCTTGTCGATCTTCAAGTCAGGTAGACCAAGAACTAATTCTTTGCATCTCAGATTATTGATGTCTCAGAAATTCTGATGTGATAACCTCCGATGCCATAACCAACTTTCTTCTATAGAAGCCTTTGAAACTAAACAAACCTGTTTAGACGCCACAAAAGTCGGGAAGTTAGTTATGTAGAGGTCTCCACATCTGTTTGGCCTGAAATTTTTTGAGCCTGATGGATCCACAACACGACAAAAATGCTTGTTGAAATTAACATTTCAATCTCTGTCACAAAGCTGACTGATGCTGAATAGATTATGACTAAGACCCTCCACGTGTAGAACCTTTTCAATTGAGATCGTAACATTTTTCAATGTTCCATGACCTCTAATGTAGCCTTTTGTGTTATTTCCAAATCCGACTGATCCTACAGGATGTACATTATAATCATGCAATATGTGCTTGTACCCTGTCATGTGTCTAGAAGCACCAAAATCTATGACCCACACATGACAGTCCTGAAATACAAATTATCTCAATTTAGGTACCCATATTAGCATGGTCCTTGTTTGTTAGTATGGATTAGCTTCTTTAAATCAGTTGCAGGACCATGAATTTTTCCTTGAAAGCTTAGTTCTTTTTGTGAACTCGGTTTGTTAGTTTGACCTTTTGGAACCCATTTCCAAACCAAATTCACATCAGCGACTCAGAACACTGAAGCTTCTCTGGCACCTTCACCAACCTTTTCAGTGCCTGAAAGCACTGAAGGAGTTATTCTCGGCAACGCCAGTGCTTAACCCGTCAACACTATCTTCTCAGCCGTTGCCTTCTTTCCTCCTAATTCGGTCATCACTTCTGCACAAGCGACAACGGTAGCTGACACGCACACCTCGCTGCTCCACAACCTAATGCAGCAAAATTCTCAAGGACCTGCTGGCTTTCCCATCCCTTCTACCTCTATGTCTGACATGGTGAAGGACATGGAATATTATTGTTTTGACTCTTTCACCAGCCCATCAGGTATCCAAACCAATCCCATTTCTTCTTCTCAACCCCTTTCCGATTTTGGGCTTTCCTTTTCTCAAAAGTTCTTTTCTTTTACAGGTCCCAACTTGGCCTCTATCACTACATCCCTCAAGGATGTCATTGATAAGGTGGATTCGCTCTTAACGGATATCACCAATAACACCGGCGCCGTGAACGCAGTCGGTGAGATGCTGAAGAATCTATCCACCACCCTCAGCAGCAAAACGGACAACGTTGATCTTTCCAAGCTGACCGAGGAGGTGAAAACCCTCCAAGAGGATGTGCTCAACAACACCACTTCCATTCAGACTCTCACTACCACCGTCTCGACCATCAGCAGCGACGTAGAGTCTCTGCAAGGTGAGGTCTTAGCACTCATGGGCCATGAAAGTAATCTCACCACAAAGGTTGATTCTTCCAATAACCTACTATCACAAATCTTGGACCGCCTGAATACTCCCACGGACCATGTCTCCTACTTTTTTGCGGATGAGCGCGCCAAGCTCGGCATGGCTGCGGATTTCATCGTCCAAGCTATGACAGCGATCCTTGGCCTAGAAGACAGGGTGGAATCTCTAGAGGCAAACCGTTCCTCTGCCTCAGCAGAACCTGGCCTAGAAGACAGGTCCGCTGAAGCTGTTGCTGCTGCTGATGTTCCTTCCCCCAATGTTGATGATGACAAAGAGGGGGAGAAGAATAGAGAAGACCCTCCCTGACAAGCTGAGAGGGAGGATATCAATGAAGATCCCTCTTTTTCTAAGGGGGGATGGAGGTAGAAAAAGAACCCATTCCTCCCTCATCTCCCTTCATGCCTGAAACTGTTGAAATCCCTTCTAAAGAAGAAGAGGATGAAGAGGAGGAAGAGGGAGTGGAGATCCCTGATGAAGAACCCTCATCACACCCTGATGGCCAAGATGATGATGATGATGATGAACCAGAGTGCCGGTTTCAACCTGCTGCCATCCATGTCCCTGAGCCCAAGGGGGACGTCTTCAATGAAGCAAGGGAGACGGCGAAGAAGTCTCCGGCCAAGAAATCTCCCAAATGAAAGCAAAAGGGGCTTGCTCCCACAGGGGACTATGTGATACTATTCAACGCTAAGAGTCTTCCAACCTCTCAGGTATGTCTCTCGCTAATCCCATACTCTGCTTCAATCCACACTCATCTCAAACCCATATCCTCAAACACTTAGCCAAAAAAAATTTCTATCTTTTTCTCACCCTCAAAAGATATAACATATTGTTCTTTTGATTCAGCTAGTCCTCTCCCATGCTTGAGGGACCTGCTGAAACTCCACAACCACTGCAAATAATCCCATCTGCTATAGCTGATGAAACTTAGATAATCCCAGTCTCAGTGATTGAGACTGATGATCAAGAAGAAGAAGAAGAGTTGCTCACAGCCCCCAATAGACCCTCTCGACCGCTTCAAAGGTCACAGGATGAATCTCAGAGAAGAGAAGCTATGATCCAACAACTAGAGAGTCAGCGCTTAAAAATCATTCCTCCCTCCGGTCTTGGCTTCCTGCATCAGAAGAAATTAAAGAATCCATGAGAGCTGAAAAACTACTTGCTGAAAACCAAGAGAATGCACTTAAAGACAAAGATTTTGCTCTCAAGGTTGCTCAGCAGTCAGTCAATGATAAGTAGCTGAAACAATTTCCTCTCAGAGTTCAGGCATAATTGCTCAAGAAAGTTGGGAAGGAAATCCAGAAGAAGCAAAAGGTCAGCGACTCGACGTTGAAATGGTGCAAAGAAAATCTTAATTTCAGATTTCATCCAAGTCGGACCGTGAATATGTCTCTGAAAGTAAAAACGGTAAAGGGCGTACCAATGGTGGATGTCACCGAACATAGAGAGAATGGAGAAGTACGCACTTGCTACATGTCAAAAATGGATGCTCTTGGATTTGTTGAATGGTTAGAAGTTAGGAGCGCAATTCAGCGATCAAAGTCGAAGTTCAAACCATATGTTGAAAAGTTTGTGAACTCTATGATCAATCAGGTTACTTCCAATGTCGACGTGCCTCCTCCTCCAGCGATTAATCAAAACCGAACACCTGCTCCATCTAAACGAAAACGTGCATCCTCTTCCTCAGGGCCTGCTATCCGGAAGGAAACTGGAATTGAATTTTCAAGAGAAGCAGTGCTCGGACCACCTCCAGACTTATCAACCCTGAACCTATCACTGCCACCTGATGGACCATTCCTCCCTAGTCAAGTGATCAGCGATCCCTATGGAATAATATTCTACGACTTCCATGGTGTCATGTGCTTTCAGAGATATTTAGAAATGCCTCTTTGCCTTATCGACCAACTAAGAGATCTCGTCTACTGGTGCAACGAATCGAGATCAGGACTCTACTTCAAGACCCATGTGCTGAACGAAGCCAAGCTCAGAAGACAACAAGGTGAAGTGGTCCCTGATTGGATGATCCCAGAGATGAATGCCTTTGATGAAATGCTCTTCAAGGAAGAACTTCCTTAACTGATAGATCACTTCTTTGTATTCTTGTATTTAATAGTAACACTTTTTGTACCTGTAAATTATTTCATTGTACTTGTAATTTTCCATCTTCCATTGTAATCTCTTACGAAGATTTAATGAAAATTTCAATGAAGTACTTTTCTCCATCAGTACTAGAAAAGATCCCTGGCAACAGTAAAAGGGACACGCATATATGAGTCCCTTTTATCTTTATGTTTTTATACTTAGCAATTTTCTTATGTTGCTTTGTCATCGTCAAATAGGGGGAGATTGTTGATCCAAACCCTTCAGTGAATTGATGATGACCCTTAGAATCACTTAGTGAAAGTTATAAGTAAACATTATGTATAAGTGTTTCACCATCAGCGAATCTATACTGAGTTTGTTCCGAATTGCTGATGAGGAACCACTGTTCTTTATTAGTCCTCAGTGATAAATGTACATCAGTGATAAATGATCCTGTTCTGTTTTACTGATGATAACTGATTGATTATCTGTAATTGTTTGCTTGTAATCCCTAAAGACAAGTTTTGCGACAAAAGAGTTCAATGCTAAATCGAAGACAAAGCTGATAAACAAGTGACAAGTCTACTAATGATATGATGTGGACTTCAACGATAGTTGACCTTCATTCAGGTCGCACTGATGAAGATCAACTCAACGATCGCTGATCATGAAGCCCGCTCTACTTGAAATGTTTGTCTTATCCCCTTGCACACTTTTGTACGATTTGTCAGAAGGATATGCCTTTGTCCATGATCGTACAAACCACTCTACCACTACACTGTTCACTATGCGGCCCAAAGCATGTTTGCAAAAGTCAGAAGCATGCATCAAACCAAATAGTGACATGTGTAAAGTCCTTCTGACATGCATTAAATGCATGTAGTATAAATAGGAGTAATGCACCTTCATTTCGAAGGTGGCCATCCCTGAACCTACTTTGTGCATTAGAAAATTATCCTTAATCTTCTGTGTTCTTTTCTCTCTATTTCTTAGTGTAAGAAATCTATGTGATTCTCAAAGTTTGTTTAGATTAGGTCTTATACTTAGTCTTATTCCGCAACAAGCTGTAAATTGTTTGATTTATCAAATAAACAATTTAGAAAGATAAAAATCTTGTGTTTGTATTCAACCCCATCTTCTACAAACTTAATACTTGTATAACCCTTCGGAACCAACATAGATATGTACATCAATTCTGGCATAAATGCAGATTTGATGAGGAAATCAAGTTTGTGGTGGGATACATGTTTAATCCTGAAAATTCACATACCCAAACAATTGGGATCAACAGATCCATGATCTCACAAGTGTTCGAGATCCCCACCAGAAGCCTTCTGGGCATCAAGAGGTACACAAAATAACCATCAGATCAAGACCTTGTCGATTTTGTTATGACGCTAGGGTACAACGAACCTCTGTCGAAGAGGAATGACTTTAAAATAAATCTCCTACCCCCATATGAGATACCCTATTCAGTATACTTAACAGTCATCTCACTGGAAAGACGGGGAGCCCAGATGTAATACCCCGGGTAAGTCCGTTAGTTAAAAATATTATTTACGTTAAATTATTTAACTTTAAAGTTACTATTTTGGGTAAATTGAGATGAATTATTAAGTTAAGGGTACTTTGCATATTATTGAACAGATTAGGGTCTAAAAGGGTAACATTAGTTGAGAATATCTGAATTAGGGATACAGATGTTTTCATAATAACAAAACTCAGATTAAGGTGTGTGTGTGTGTTGGGAGCAAAAAGAAGAAGAAAGAAAGGAGAAAGAAGGGTAAAGGCTCAAATTGGAGTTATTGGAACTGATTAAGGTATGTTTCTAGTACAATTTATGTTTATAATGGTTAGTAGGAAGTATCTATCGGATTAGAATCATCACATCTAGTCTAGGGTTGATTTCTGTCGGATTTCTGGGCAAATTGGAACAAACCGACAGTAGTGTCCGGACACAGTATGAATGTGTCCGGATAGTTTTGTTGTTGGTGTCCGGATGATAGTTGAAGGTGTTCGGACAAGTCTTTTTCCGGGTAAGTTCTCTTTTCTTGATTGTCCGGATGAAGTATGTTTCCGGACAGTGTCCAGATTACTTATGTTGTCCGTAAAAGGCATGATGTCCGGATTATTAGTGTTGTCCGGAAAACTCTTTTGTGTCCGGATACTTTTTTGAGAGTTTAGATGCTGTCGAGTATCCAGTAACCTGTATTTTGTTAACCATTAGATAAGGAGTGAATGAGGACTGACTATCATGTGATCTTGACTTGAGTACGGGTTTGGGGGCAACATTTGAGGGTTTGAGTTCTTTAGAGTTGTTAGCCTTAGTAAGACTTATGTGTTTTATGTGGTAAAGAGATGTCTTAATCTATGTGTTACAGATCCTGTGAATTCTGGGTAAAGGGCTGAACCGGTTAAGAAGGCTTGGAAACGTGTTAATAAGCAATCAAGTGAGTTTTACTTTAAAAACGTTTTTAACTGGAATACGTATATGTGTGGATTGGGAATGTAATAGTTGAGGACTATGTGTTTAAATGTTAATTATAATATATTGAGGTATTATATTTACATGAGTATTATAAGGTGTTATAATACGTTGGCCGGGTTTAGGACCGGTATGTTTGGCTATAGAATTCGTATAGCGTTGTTTGGTTGTAGATGTTGTACAGCGTTGTATATTATTAGTTGGCTTGCTACCAACTAATATGGCCAGGAGGAATGAGAAGGTACATGATATGTGAGCTTGATTAGATATATATATGATTGTGTCGCGTGATTTATATGAATGATGTTTATATAAATGGTTTGTAAACTAACAGGGATTTTTCTCACTTAGACCACAAGGTCTAACCCTCATTTTTGTTTTAAAATATGTGTTCCAGGTGGTGGATCATGTAAGAGCAAGTAATTAGACTAACCAAGGGATGGCTTTTGTGAAAGATTATAAGATGAAGATTTTGGCTTGTTTTAACAGTTGTATCATAATATTAAATGTTATGTATGTAAATAGTACAAAGTTTGTAGTACAATGGTTTCTTTTATTTGTAAAAGACTGCAGGACCGAACTTGTAATATGATGTTTCTTTTGTTATATGAATGTTATGTTACATTATGTGAATTGTTGTGTATATGGGAATTGGGACGTTACAAATGGTATCAGAGCCTTAGTTTAAGGGATTTAGCTATTTGTATCTGTACCTAGACTTAAACTGCATGTGAAGTAGGATGTCCTTATCATTATAGAACCTTGGGATGATGAAGTATAAAAGGTAGAAGGAACATCATGTAAGGTAATTTCATATTACACCTGGCCAGTGTAATTGTGATCTTACAGGTACATGTTTGAACTGGAATACCTTGTTATATGGGGTATGTGCTTATGTGTATATTAACCTTGTTTAAATCAACAGAATGGCAAGCGGTACACGGAATTCGAATCGAGGAGGAGGAAGAAATCCGAATTGTACGAATCCGCCGATAAGAACGGGGGACAGGGGAGGCAGAATTGGGGGCAGAGTCGGGGGTAGAACCGGAGGTAGAGCTGGAGGTCGAGCCGGAGGCAGAGTCCGACCACAGGGTACAGAGTTTGTTACCAGGGATGATCTAATGGCATAAATGGGAAGATTGCAGGCTAACATACAAACAATGTTTGATCGGAACCGTCATAATGAAACTGGAATACCGGATCCCGGACCGGAAGATGAAATGCCAATCACATCGACTGTTGTACCAGTACAAAGGAGGTGCGACTACAAAATGTTTTTAAGCTGTAGACCTCCGACCTACTCAGGAGACAGGGATCTAGTGAAGGCAATGGGATGGATGAAGGAAATAGAAGCTATTTTCAAGATGAGTAAGTGCGCTGACGAAGATAGAGTATTGTATGGAACCGCAATGTTAAAGGGGGATGCTTTGTATTGGTGGGAATCCTTTATTCATTCTAAAGGATCTAATATTTATTCTACCCTCTCTTGGGAAGAATTTGTGATAGCCTACAGGAACGCATTTTGTCCCCAAGCAGCCGTCAAACAACTGGAAGGCGAATTTATGAACTTACAACAAGGAAACTTATCCGTTCGAGACTACACCGCTAGCTTCCTGGAAAAGTCTCGGTTCGCAGAATACTACGTTGCTACGGATGCGATGAAGACGGAAAGGTTTATCTTCGGCCTGAATTCAGAGGTCAGAAGGCTAGTGACTGCAAAAGGACCCGATACCTTCTCAGCTGCAGTTGATGCCGCGGAGAATGTTGAACGAGATATGAGAAGAGATGCTGGCGATAAAAGTATCGGGAAGAGAAAGTGGGAGGGACCACAATACGATACGAAGAAGTCCCGTATTCAGAGGTATGATAACCGTCCGCCGTTTCGACCAGCAGAAATACCATGTCGGAAATGTAACCGTGTCCACCAAGGAAATTGCCAAAGTGATTTACGAGCGTGTTATAAGTGTGGGAAGACCGGACACGTCATCAAAGATTGTAAGGTAACGCGGCTATGTTTCTTATGCAATTCACCGGATCACCTTCAGTCGGACTGTCCAAGGGGGAGGATACAGCAAGGTGGATCTTCAGGCAGGCCAGCGATTGTTAAACCAGTAATACCAAGACTGGAACCGCCAGTAACCAGGGGTCGCGCATTTCAAATGACTGAGAAAGAAGCGAAGGAAACTACGGATGTGGTCACAGGTACCTTTTTAATAAACTCTACACGTGCTAAGGTGTTATTTGATTCCGGTGCAAACCGATCGTTTGTGTCTCCTGCATTTGCTGCTTGCCTGTGTTTGAAACCTAAAATGCTAGAACATGCTCTATCAGTAGATACGGCAAATGATAATCAAGTGTCAGTTAAAGAAGTATTTGATGACTGTGTGATAAATATAGAGGAGTGTAGAGTTCTGATACAATTGTTTCCTATAACTTTGATAGAGTTTGACGTCGTAGTGGGAATGGACTGGTTAGCCGAGAATCAGGCTAACATAGTATGTGATAAGAAGTGAATAAATGTGGTATTATCTGAGAAGGGACTGGTAGTGATTTATGGTGATCGTAGGAATCATCAGTATAGCCTAATATCTATGATAAAAGCCCGTAAATGTGTCAGCAAGGGTTGCCCGAGTTACTTAGCCTATGTGATAGATAGTAGGCCTGAAAAGATTAAGTTAGAAGATATTCCTATTGTTAATGAATTTCCAGAAGTGTTCCCTGAAGACTTGAATAGTCTTCCGCCCGTTAGACAAGTAGAGTTCGGTATAGACCTGATTCCTGGAGCCACTCCTATTGCTCGTGCACCATACCGACTAGCACCTCCAGAGATGAAAGAAATGATGACACAACTACAAGATCTATCCGATAAAGGCTTCATCGGACCTAGTTCTTCGCCGTGGGGAGCACCAGTGTTATTTGTGAAAAAGAAGGACGGTTCGATGAGAATGTGTATCGACTACCGAGAACTGAATAAGCGTACGATAAAGAACAAGTATCCGTTACCCTGAATTGATGACCTTTTCGATCAGTTAGTTGGAGCTTGCTATTTCTCCAAGATTGATTTGAGATCCGGTTACCACCAGTTGAAAGTTAAAGAAGAAGACGTCCTAAAGACAGCCTTCCGAACAAGGTATGGTCATCACGAATTCTTAGTAATGCCGTTTGGACTGACGAACGCTCCAGCTGCCTTTATGGATTTGATGAATCGGGTATGTAAGCCGTATCTCGATAAATTTGTAATTGTATTTATCGATGATATACTTATCTATTCCCGATCCAAAGAAGAGCATACACAACACCTTCGTTTGATTTTAGAGTTGCTGAAGAAAGAAAAGTTGTATGCTAAATTCTCTAAGTGTGAATTCTAGCTACGGGAAGTTCAGTTTCTGGGGCATGTAGTTTCCGAGAAAGGTATACAAGTTGATCCGATGAAAGTGGAAGCAGTTGAAAAGTGGGAACCGCCAAAGACAGCAACTGAAGTACGTAGTTTTCTGGGTTTAGCCGGCTACTATCGGAAATTTATAAAAGATTTCTCTCGTATCGCGACGCCTTTGACTAAGCTGACCCGGAAGAATCTGAAGTTTGAATGGAAGGCAGAACAGGACGAGGCATTCATAATATTGAAAGAAAAACTGTGTAGCGCGCCGATTTTATCACTACCCGACGGTTCTGAAGACTTTGTCGTTTACAGTGATGCGTCCAAACTGGGATTGGGTTGTGTGCTTATGCAGCGCGGAAAAGTAATAGCTTATGCTTCTCGCCAACTGAAGGATCATGAACGGCAGTATCCTACGCATGATATGGAGCTTGCTGCAGTCGTTTTCGCGTTAAAGATTTGGAGACATTATCTGTATGGTTCCAAATGTCAGATTTATACTGATCAGAAGGAACTAAATATGAGACAAAGAAGATGGTTAGAATTGCTGAATGATTACGACTGTGAAATCCTTTATCATCCGGGAAAGGCAAATGTAGTAGCTGGTGCATTGAGTCGTCAAGAAAGGAGTGGAACCATAAAAGTTATTTCGCTACGAACTGAACTCCTACCCAACATATTTGATGAATTGCAGAAGTGTCAAGTGGAGGCTTATCAGGATGAACATCTGAAATCAGAACGGTTAGCGGGGATGTCAGCATTGCTAGTAAAAGATGATCGTGGGTTATTGTGTCTGGGAAACAGAGTGTGGGTACCTCGTTTGGGTGGGTTACGTGATCGTGTTTTACAAGAAGCTCATCAATCCCGTTTCTCTATTCACCCAGGTACAAACAAGATGTATAAAGACCTAAAGCAATTCTATTGGTGGCCGGGGATAAAAAGAGGGATTGCTCAGTATGTGGAAAGATGTGATACTTGTAAGAAAGTAAAGATTGAACACCGAAAGCCGTTTGGGCAACTACAACGACTAGAAATACCTATGTGGAAGTGGGAACAGATTACTAAGGATTTCATCACAAACTACCAAGAACGCCGAAGGGATTTGATTCTATTTGGGTGATCGTCGACAGAGACAAAGTCTGCACACTTTCTACCGATAAAGGAAACCGATAAGGTTAAGTACGGCGTATCATCCCCAAACAGATGGTCAGAGTGAACGAACGATACAAACTTTAGAAGATATGCTCCGGGCTTGCATTGTTGATTTTGGGGGATCATGGGATAAGCATTTACCGTTAATCGAGTTCGCTTACAACAACAGTTATCATTCCAGCATGGTAGGAAATGCCGAACGCCTCTGTGTTGGAACGAAGTGGGAGAGAAACAGTTAGCGGGGCCAAAAATAGTTCAGCTAACCGCCGATAAGGTTACTCAGATTCGAGAAAGATTGAAAGCGGCTCAAAATAGACAGAAGAGCTACGCTTACCGCCGTCGAAAGACATTGGAATTTCAAGTTGGGGATTACGTAATGTTAAAGGTTTTGCCGTGGAAAGGAGTCATCCGATTTGGAAGACAAGGTAAACTTAGCCCAAGGTATATCGGACCGTTTGCAATAACAGAAAGGATTGGTGAAGTGGCTTATAGATTAGATATTCCACCGGAATTGAGCAGAATCCATAATGCATTTCACGTATCGAACTTCCGAAAGTGTTTGGTTACTCCAGATCAGTCAGTCTCCCTACCAGAAATACAAGTCGATGAAAGACTGAATTATGTGGAAGAACCGGAAGCAATAGTTGATCATAAAGTCAAAGTGCTGCGGAATAAGGAGATCAGGCAAGTGAAAGTTCAGTGAAGGCACCATAAAGGTCAGGATGCCACGTGGGAATCCGAATCGGAAATGAGAACTAAATACCCTCACCTTTTTTACTAACCAAATTCCGGGACGGAATTCTTTTGAGGGGGAGATGATGTAATACCCCGGGTAAGTCCGTTAGTTAAAAATATTATTTCCGTTAAATTATTTAACTTTAAAGTTACTATTTTGGGTAAGTTGAGATGAATTATTAAGTTAAGGGTACTTTGCATATTATTGAATAGATTAGGGTCTAAAAGGGTAACATTAGTTGATAATATCTGAATTAGGGATACAGATGTCTTCATAATAACAAAACTCAGATTAAGGTGTGTGTGTGTGTTGGGAGCAAAAAGAAGAAGAAAGAAAGGAGAAAGAAGGGTAAAGGCTCAAATTGGAGTTATTGGAACTGATTAAGGTATGTTTCTAGTACAATTTATGTTTATAATGGTTAGTAGGAAGTATCTATCGGATTAGAATCATCACATCTAGTCTAGGGTTGATTTCTGTCGGATTTCTGGGCAAATTGGAACAAACCGACAGTAGTGTCCGGACACAGTATGAATGTGTCCGAATAGTTTTGTTGTTGGTGTCCGGATGATAGTTGAAGGTGTCCGGACAAGTCTTTTTCCGGGTAAGTTCTCTTTTCTTGATTGTTCGGATGAAGTATGTTTTCGGACAGTGTCCGGATTACTTATGCTGTCCGGAAAAGGCATGTTATCCGTATTATTAATGTTGTCCGGAAAACTCTGTTGTGTCCGGATACTTTTGCTGTTTGACCAATTTTGAGAGTTTAGATGCTGTCGAGTATCCAGTAACCTGTATTTTGTTAACCATTAGATAGGGAGTGAATGAGGACTGACTATCCTGTGATCTTGACTTGAGTACGGGTTTGGGGGCAACATTTGAGGGTTTGAGTTCTTTAGAGTTGTTAGCCTTAGTAAGACTTATGTGTTTTATGTGGTAAAGAGATGTCTGTATCTATGTGTTACAGATCCTGTGAATTCTGGGTAAAGGGCTGAAACGGTTAAGAAGGCTTGGAAACGTGTTAATAAGCAATCAGGTGAGTTTTACTTTAAAAACGTTTTTAACTGGAATACGTATATGTGTGGATTGGGAATGTAATAGTTGAGGACTATGTGTTTAAATGTGAATTATAATATATTGAGGTATTATATTTACATGAGTATTATAAGGTGTTATAATACGTTGGCCGGGTTTAGGACCGGTGTGTTTGGCTATAGAATTCGTATAGCGTTGTTTGGCTGTAGATGTTGTACAGCGTTGTATATTATTAGTTGGCTTGCTACCAACTAATATGGCCAGGAGGAATGAGAAGGTACATGATATGTGAGCTTGATTAGATATATATATGATTGTGTCGTGTGATTTATATGGATGAAGTTTATATAAATGGTTTGTAAACTAACAGGGATTTTACTCACTTAGACCACAAGGTCTAACCCTCATTTTTGTTTTAAAACATGTGTTCCAGGTGGTGGATCATGTAAGAGCAAGTAATTAGACTAACCAAGGGATGGCTTTTGTGAAGGATTATAAGATGAAGATTTTGGCTTGTTTTAGCAGTTCTATCATAATATTAAATGTTATGTATGTAAATAGTACAAAGTTTGTAGTACAATGGTTTCTTTTATTTGTAAAAGACTGCAGGACCGAACTTGTAATATGATGTTTCTTTTGTTATATGAATGTTATGTTACATTATGTGAATTGTGTTGTATATGGGAATTGGGACGTTACACTAGACCAGAGCTCTCACCAACTATTGGCAATCATGTACGAGGTGTACTATGATTTGCCTCTGGACTTTGCCAGATTGGTATTCCAAGAGATGGCATCTGCGGTCGAGAAAAAGAAGGGGATGCAGACAGTAGGAACCCCTCTGCCAGCACTTCAGTTCCAGAGAATAATTGGAGTTAGCTCCCATAGTTAAACTCTTAAAAGTATTGGAAAATAGGCTAAGTTCAAGGCTGGAAGAAGACATCTGTCGAGTACACCAAGACCACAGAAGCTTTTGTCGATCATCATCGAAGAAGACCATGTTCAACCCGATCTGTCCAAGACCATAGAGATACTGTGAAACTCTACAGAGACTTTGTGATACTGAACTTCCTGAAGATGAAGATCTGAGCTTTCTTGAAGACCAAGACACACATGCTTCTCACGCACCTCAATTGTATGAATATCCTGAAGATCAAATAGTACAAGACCACGATGATCTACTTTCCAGGTGTCATTCTCTTAGAGGTGGCAGCCTTTACTTGTACCTTCCCATCGACCCATCATCGTGTTCCCTGTACTATTTATTATGGCACTACCTTGTCTTGTACTTTATGTTCCCAGCTTCACTATAAGTAGCATACACCCCCTGCCATTTGTGGCAACGAAGCATAACACACACATACACACACACCAGTAGAAAGAGAAGTTTCTTAGAGAGAAAACACACACTTCTACGTGTTCTTGGTGTAAAATGCTTTTGAGATTAATGAAGATGAATTAATGAGTATTTCTTTGTTACTACTTACTGTTCATCATTTAATTTATGTGTGTGTTTCTACCAATTGGTTAAAGCAATCTGTTTAACAAACGCTTCCGCATACACATTATCAAACTCTATTTTACACAGTTTTTGGTTTAAATGTCATTGTTGAGTTGAAAACGGGATCAACAATTGGTAACAGAGCAATCTTTGATTCTTAATATCAAGGGATCCACTATGCAATGATCTTGACTCTTTTGGGTAGTTTTCTGGACTGATTTTTAAATTTGCTCTTTAGTTTAAAGAACTGCCTCTGTTTTGTGTCGGTTTCATCTAGTTTGATTCTTAACACATAAATAGGAACTGTTTCTCCTTCAAAATCTTTCTAGTGTGTGCTTTGTTCAGTTTTTTAACTCTTTTTCTCCTAAGTTTAAGGTGGTGTTTCAACTCTATCCCATCTTCAAAAGTTTCAGTACCTTACTCTGTTTTTTCCCTCTTTTTCAAAAACCCATTTTCTTCAAAATGGCAAACACAGCAAATTTCTTCATTGCTCGATCTCTTACCAAACCCCTAACTCTTCTAAAAGAAGAATATCCTCAATGGAAGATTCGTAAGATCGACTTTCTAGAAGGAGTTGACAAAGAACTAATAACTTATATAAAAAATCCTCCTTATGTCCCCATGGTCACAGTACCCAGGGTACCTGAAACACCCACTACACCGGAGGTACCAGAATATGAAAAACCCAAGGACATTGACAAGTGATCCCCTCAGGATTGGGAAAATATGAATGTGCTAAGAAAACCAAACGACATCTAATCATATCAATTCCGAATGATCTTTTCCAATCTCTAGATGCATGTGATTCTGCTTATGATATGTGGAAAGAGCTAGAGAAAGAGCTTGAGGGTGGAGTTAAAACCCAAAAGAACAGAAGAGCTCAGTGCATAAATGAATATTATGCCTTCAAAGCTCTGCCAGCTGAGTCTCTACCGAGCACATATGACAGATTCAATTCACTAATCAACAAGTGCAAGAAGTTCGGAATCCACAGGACTTCAGAGGAGAACAACGTCATGTTCCTCAAGAGCTTGAATGATGAGTGGAATTAATTATCCATGTCACTTCAAACAAACCAAGACTTGGACACTTGGACTCTCACTAACCTCTATGGCACTCTGGCTGCACAAGAAAGTTACATATCCCAAACCAAAACCCAGTTGGGTGGGCCTTTGGCACTTGTAGGAAAGGACATAGAGGTGCATGACAAGCCACAGAAGGATAAATGTAACATCTCGAATTTCCATTGTATTATTTTGTAAATTACAAGTATTAACTTTGGGGTTAAGTTTGTAATTTGGCAATAGTGCAAAGTTAGATGTGAAATCTATCTTGAGGGTTTGTTATGTCATTCCTTTAAAGTTAAGGGTGTGGTTGGTAAGTTGAGTTATGACTCAGCAGTATTTTATCAAGAGGTGTCACACAATTAGTCTTAAGTGACTAATTGTGTGTGTGTTTACTCAGTACGCAGAGAAAGAGAGAAATCGAGAGTGAGAGATAGAAAGAACGAGAAGAGGAGAAGAAAAAAAAGGAATAGCTTGAATTTGTGGTAAGAAACTTGATTTCTTTTACTGATTTCTTGTAAGAAAGATAGTTAATTGCATATTTATATGTTTAGAACTGTTCTAGGAAGCTGATTTGAAATTTTGAAGAACTGCTCAGTGTTCAGTTTCTGACCAGGTGAGTTTATTCATTTCTTCTTAAAATTAGACATTGAAATTGATATAGATATGTGTTAAACTATGTCTGAGTGCTTTAGTATGAATTAATTGAGAAGTAATAAGCTTAATAAGTCGATTTTATAAACTGGCTTAACGAAGGAGACGAATGAACAGTGTTTTGCGAAAAGTACATTTTGCGCAAGCCTTGGTTGCGCAAAGTGAGAATCTCGCAACAGTTGGTTGCGCATTTTGAGAATTTCGCAACAGTTGGTTGCGCATTTTGAGTATCTCGTTAGCCTCTGTGGGGGTGAAGTGAGAATCTCGCAACAGTGGGTTGCGAGAAGTGAGGGAAATCGCAATAGTTGGTTGCGCAAAGTGAGTATTGCGCCACAGTTGGCTGCGCAATACTCATGTTGGTGCAAATTTTTCTGATTTAAGTAATTTGTTATTAACTTAAATGAATTTATGATATTAAGATATGATCATGATGAACTGAAAGGACTTATTTAAAATATTAATAAATCTGAGCATGTAATTAAGAGTTATGCTATGTTGATTCCCGTGCTAAATAGCAAAGAGGGGATAGTTGAGAAGTCGCGGTGTCGAGAGAGTAATATTCTTTATAGATGTATATATAGAATATGTTTTGAGATAAATATATTATATGTGTAGTTGAGAAGTCGCGGTGTAGAGAGAGTAATATTCTTTATAAATGTATATATAGAATATGTTTTGAGATAAATATATTGTATGTTATGCACATACCATAGTAAGAGTTATAATACCTATGTATTATGTTGTGGTTGCTAAAAATAGGCATCCGGTCATCGGGGGCACCTTAGTACGGTATAATGGGAACCGATTACTAGCCATTGACCAAAGGGATGTAATTTTTAGTGATTGAGTGTACCTTGAATCATCGGGGGTCCCGGTTGTGTATCGCGATATATTAATCCCATTGGGACCATTGATTCTGAGGTGGGGTGGACGTGAAATGTGGAATATGCAGATTTTGATTTGTAATTCCCATTTCGAATGGAAGATCGGAGATTTCCATTTTTATAGGGAAGATCAGAGATTTCCCATTGTGAAGGGAAGATTTGAGATAGGCATAAAGTAATTTGTAATCTCTACTTCCGGATTAAGAAATAGGCAGGTTTTGACTTGTAATTTCTTGGATAAGATTATTGACTTTGAATCTGGGATGATTTATGGTAAACTCTTGGTAGTATTATTATGGCTAGACGAATTAGTCATATGTATGGGAGTGGGGTAGATTCCCAGGGTTGAAAGGAGTTGTTGTACGGTAAGATGGGCGAGAACAGGTTTGATTTATCTGTTGAGATTTTTAATTGTTAAATTTTAATTTGATTTGAATATTCTCACTAGGCGAAAGCCTAATGTTTCAAGTTGAATTTTCTTACCAGGTACAAGCTCTGGGAAGTAAGCGGGGATGTGTGAGGAGGACTTTTGAAAAGACTTAAACTTGGAGATGATAGAGGATCTAGTTATTCTTTTGATATTTTGGGACAAATGATTAGATAACCTAGTTAACCTGATTATGATGTATAATTAGATTAATAGGTTATTTAAATTAGATGTTTGTTGTATGTAGAAACCTTATTGTTGATCCTCTTGTTATATAAGTTTGGAGTTTTATGATCATAACTTGTGGAATTTTTAAGGTTTAAATTAGCCCTGTTTTTAGGGTGTTACAATAAAGGTCAGGAGGAGAAAGGAAAGAAGAAGAAGAAGGTTTTGTTAGTTGATAGTGAGGAAGATGAGATGACAGAAGAAGATGAAGCAACCATGGCCTCCATAGCTAAATATTTAGCCTTGCTCACCAAATAGTTTGGTAACAGATGTTTCAAGAAGAAGTTTAACTCAAACAGAGGCATTGATGACACAGGTGGCAAGTATCAAAATTTTGGGCCACATATGGAGAGATCTTTCCAAGATCCAAGACAGTTTGGACCACCTCAAGGATATGAGCATAAAACTCAAGGGAGAGAATAGTTCTACGACCAACAGAGGATGTATGACAACAAAAGCTATGAGCAGAAGAAAGGAGGTGAATACCAGCAGAGTAGAGACATGCTGAGTACATACAAAGCTCTATGCCCAGGGAGGAGCACAGAGCTCAAGCAAAGGTTTCCACAGCTCAACAAAACATAGGGTGCTTAAAGTGTGGCAAACCAGGTCACTACGCAGCAGAATGCCGAAGCCAACCCAACAGACCCCAACCATAGAGAGATTTTGCCTTCTACAAGAAAAAGGCATGTTGGAGCTTTATTTTGTGTTCTAATCAAGCAGTTAGCTTTTAATCAGTATTTTGTATGCTTTATAGTGGAGTCATGGGCTTGTCATGTACTCACTATAAATAGCTTGCCGTAAGTCATTTTGACTAACTTTCCATTTGTAACAATCTTGTAACTCTTCAAAGTATATGGATGATAAGATTGCTTTCTTTCTCTAGAATCTTGATTTACACTTTCAATATCTCACTAGATTCAGGTTTAACATTTGGTATCAGAGCACAGACGGATTTTTCAGACACATTTCAGAGATTTTATTGAAGATTTTGAGACTTTTTCTTGGATTTTTTGGAGATTTTCGCAAACACTGTTCATCAAAATTCAAATTCTTCAATTCCGGATTGTTTGGATCGAATTTTGGTTTGTTGGCCTGCGAATTTCATTCCTGAACACGATTGATTCAGAAAATTTGGACTAATTCGATCTGGTTTGGAAGAATTTTGAAGATTTGTAAGTTTTGGTTCGAAAAACTATCTGTTACTGTTTCTGGATCAAAATATCATCTTTTTGGACGAATTACAATTTTGTATAAACTACAAAAGTGTGTGGAATCGAATTTTGAACAAGTCTGTGAAAATCTCGTCAAAATTCATCAAGACTTCAAGACGTTATGGCCTGATTTGAAGTTTTTTCTAAGTTTTCGCAAGATTCATAACTTTTCGCAAGTTCATCTTCTTTTCGCAAGATTCATATAGTTTTCACAAGAATCATAATCAGTTTTCGCATCAGTTGGTTAAGTAAAGTGGAGTTTTCGCAGAAAGAAGGATACGAGAAGTTGGAGTTTTCGCAGAAAGAAGGATACGAAAAGTTTGGTTTTCGCAGCTATTAGTTACGAAAAGTAAAGTTTTTGGGTTGTGTTGTCTGCGAAAAGAACTCGTTTTCGCATCAGTGTCCTGCGGAAAGTGACGTTTACTTGCTCTTTGGGTTGCTAAAAGTAAAGGTTTTCGCAAGGTAAGGCTACGAAAAGTTACTTTACTTGTTCAATTGGTTGCGAGAAGTTGGTCGCGAAAAGTTGTAAGTTGATCGATCAAATCAGCAGAACCAATTATTAACAGAACTTTGAATCTCCTTGAACTTCATCTTGGTGAAAGAATAGCCACTCCAATTCTTTGTACTCAACAAATTTTCTGATCTTGAAAATTCACAAACATAATTGTAGATCATAGTTCATAGAAAGATCTTGCAATCAAATCAAATGTTCAAAAATTGATTCGGTTATAGAGAATAAGCCGATCTCCATAACACTCTTAGAACAAAAATTGCAAAAAATCAAGCTTCTGGTTAGCTACGTCAGACAGTTGATTGTAAGCAATTAAAGATCTGAAATCTTTTCAGATCTGACTTTTATCCATCCAACTAGAATCAAATCTTTTGTAGACATTTCGACCAACATTTGGCGTGCATAAACTGAATAAGTAGTAGATCGAGAACATCTAACTTCTTTGTTTCATCAAGAACCATCAAGATCTATAAAATCTTCCTCCAAAACTTAAATCAATCTTCAAGATGAAAGAAATCAAGAAACATTGCCTTGAATTGTAGCACACGGTTAAGAACGATCTTGAATCACCAATTCTTCAAAATAGATATTGAATCCTTGAATTGTTGCTAAAATGATTGTATCGAATGAAAATGGATTCGATTAGGCTCTGATACCAATTGTAGGACCCAATATCAAGCAACAATCAAGAATACTCCATAGAAAGTAGAATAGAGATAGGCATGAAGATCGATTTATTGAATTAACTCTATTCATGTGTGTTAGGGTCAATTTAATGTTGATTTAAAGTTCCAGGGTGTAATTTGTGTTTCCTTATTTTGAGCCTATTAGTGAACGGGCCGTGGGCTTGTTAACCACGGGCCCACACATATAATGTTCTTCTAGCTTGGAAAAACAAGTTAGTTGTCTCATTTGCTTTCCTACTCGAATTGTAAACACTCTGATTGAAAGCATAATACAGGGATGACCAGTTGAAATCATTGTTCTTATTTGTTTATATTACTGATTTCATAATCGTTGCACGGATCTGGATTTAACAATTGGTATCAGAGCAGACGGACGGATTTGATTCAAAGCGTTTTCATCGATTTCTAGTAAGTGTTTGACTTTTCTCGTCTGTGTTCATCTTGAAAAATCAAAATCTTGATTCTGATAAAATTGTTCGATTCTGTTTATTGGGTTGTGTTAGCATTCTTATCACAAGTAATTCTGCAAATTTTGTCATCCCAATTCGTCCATTTGAGTATTCAATTAAGCAAATCAAAGTTCAAAGTTTTTGGTAGTGTTCTTCAATAAAAATCGAATTTTTACCATCAAAACTCACTGTTTTTGCTTTAAAATCGATTTGGTTAGTGTTGTTTTTGTGTTTGGGATTGTTTCTAATCTTTCAGGAACGTTTTTGTGCAACCCTAATCGAGTTTCAATCGAAATTGAGAAGTCAGCCGCATAATCCGGATAGAACAGCCGAGGTTTCCGGACGCGGCAATTCTTTCCGCACATTTGTGTGAATCTCATCCGGATTCGTCCTTCTTTCCGGGTAAGTCCAACATTCCGGGTACATCATCCTTTCCGGGTAAGTCCAACATTCCGGGTAAGTCTTCTTTCCGGGTAAGTTTTTACTAGTTCAATCAATCCGGGTGATTTGTTCCGGAAACCCTGATCTTTCCGGTAAAGTAATTTATCCGGACAAGCCAAAGTTTCCGGTAATCATTTTCATCCGGAATATCTGTCTATCCGGTACGTTTTGGGTTTGCTAATTCTATCCGGACATATCATCATCCGATAAGTAGTACGTTTATTTGCCATTTCCGGACAGTTTTGTCATCCGGAAAGCTTCCTCTATCCGGACACTCTAAACTATCCGGACTCTTCTACTTTATCCGGATACTTTGTTAATTTTGAACTGTGTTGTCTATTGATCTGATTCAGACACTTCCTGATCAGACTCTTATTTGGATTCCTATCCAGTAAGATCACTCTTAGTTCATATTAGTCGTAGAACCTGCGTTAGGACCACTCTTAGTGACTTGCGTTAGGTTTACTCTGTGAATCAATCTACACGTCTGACGATCACTCCGTTGCAACCTACGATGACTTCACGTGACGCACTTGCTATTGGGACCGACTCCAAACCACCTTGTCTCTATCAAGGTGAGTATAGCCAATGGCGAGATAGATTCATGATCTTCATTGAATCTAAGGACAACTATGTGTACATCAAGAAAGCTCTTGATGATGGTCTGATTCGTTGGCCGCAGAAGACCATTGCACCAACTGCAGCAAATCCTGTGACTAGTTTTGAGGACAAGACTGAAGCCGAACTGACCGCAGAGGAAAGTGGCAGAATAGAAAGCGAAAAGCATGCCAAGAGATATATTATCCAAGCACTTCCCAACTCAATCTACCAAGCTATCGACAGCTACAAAGGTACGGCAAAAGGCATGTGGGATCAAGTGGCTAGAATGATGCGTGGGAGTGTTGTTGGTAACCAACTAAAGATCTGCGCAATAACCAAGTTCGATGGTTTCAAGCAACGCAATGGCGAGACTCTCACCCAAGCATATGAACGCTTCTGCTTACTTCTCAATGAACTGAACAAGAACCAGATTGTTCGTTCCAACCCGGAGAACGCGCTCAAGTTCCTCAACAACCTGCTACCCGAATGGAAGGTGTTTGCTTCTCATGTTAAGCACAACAACTTGATAGAGAACCTTAGCATCAACGAACTGTATGAGACGCTTCTTCAAGACGAAGATGAAGTAAATGAACTTCTGGGAGAGAAGAAGACTGAAGCAAAGTCAGCTGCTGATCCTGTAGCACTCATATCCTCAAAGAAAGGGAAATCTTCGGGCCATCATTCTAAACGTGCTCAAAGGCAAAGCTCTTCCGAGTCTGAAAAGGAAGACGGTGACTCGAATGATGAAGAAGCTGAATTCAAGAAAGTTGTTGCTCTACTCACTAAATCTTTTAAACACCAGCAATTTTATAAGAAGCCAACGTCTAGTAATCAGCGCTACTCCACTGCCTCTAACAAGCGCCATGATTATCAAGACAAGCACGACGGAAAGAAGAAAGTTGATGAGCAGGACATGTCTGAGACGAAGAAGAAGAAGGAGAAAGATGATAGAAAGAAGAGAGATGAACCAGTGACCTGCTACAACTGTGGAAAGCTTGATCATTTTGCTAAAGACTACACAAGGCCTGTAGTAAAGAATTCTCACTACTACAAGGCCAAACTAGCACTGGCTGAGCAGAAGGAAGCTGGAGAAGCTATGTTTGTGGAAAACGACTACTGGTTGGGTCGTTCTTATGATGAAAGCGATTCAGACTGTGCAAATGCTTTCATGGGCTATCACTCTCCAGCTGATGAAGAGAATACAAGTCAGGTATGTGAATTTCCTCAACAAGAGTTTCTGAATAAAATGCAATCCTTTAATGATCAGGCAAATTCCTTTAAGGTCACCACTAAAGTATAAAAGCTTGAGATTAGTTCACTAACCAAAAAGATAGATGTTCAAACGCGATTAACTGATAAACATAAGTCTGAAAATGCTATGTTAAATGAAAAATGCAATATCCTTTCAATAGCACCCAAAGACTTAAGGGCCAAATTATCTGATCTTCAGTCTCAGTTTGATAAGTGCATGAATGGGAAAGAAGAACTTGTTTATCAATGTTCCTCTCTTCAAATTCAGCAGAAGGAGTTTGTTACAAAAATTCTTGATCTTGAAACCAAACTCCTCAAAAGGGGTCAAACTGATCAAACCATCTTTCTGAATAAACCCAAAGAGTTCACGTACTTTAACAAAGAATGGGGTATCGGATATGATAACCCACATTATTTGAAAAAGGGAAGATGGCATGTACCCACTCTGTATGATTTTGCTTGTTTTGGATTAGATAAAAAGTATCCGAAATATGCCATTCAATGGACTGGTCCTCTTGAACCTGAAAAGGAAGAGGACACCGAGGAATATAAGCTCACACACAAACGAGGAATTCAGCTTCCGTTTTGTTATGAACCTTTGAATAATTCCTATAAAAAGAACAAAAAGTATCTCTCAAATGACTACTTCGACCCTTACAAGGTTGCTAAGCCC
Source organism: Saussurea involucrata (assembly GCA_033807775.1). Classification (NCBI taxonomy): domain Eukaryota; kingdom Viridiplantae; phylum Streptophyta; class Magnoliopsida; order Asterales; family Asteraceae; genus Saussurea; species Saussurea involucrata. The sequence goes on from CM066320.1 coordinate 70,233,016, forward strand.
AAGGATTCCTCCAAAAAGGATGAGGACCATGCACCAACAACCAAGACTGAGACGGACGAGTTTAAACTCTATGTTCCCCCTCACATCTTGGAAGCAAAGATTGTCGAGTTGGAGGAGTCGTTTGAGAAAGAAAGGTCTGTTTTTCAAAACGAGAAGAAAGCGCTAATTAAGGAACTTGAGAAACTCAAATCTGAGAAAACCGAAGGTGTGTCAAATGAAGGACATGAAATCCTTTGAGGTGAAATTAATATGCTCACATCGAAACTGGCTGCTTTGGCAACAGAAAAGATGGAGGAGTATGCAATAAATGGTCAGCTCCAAAAGCAAATTAACCAACTCAAATCTGAAAAACGGATTTCACCTGATCTTTCCACTAACTCATCTGACACATCCTCGTGTAAAGCCTTCATCCGGAATATCTTTTCGCAAGAAAATAAAGTTTCTCAAGATGAGTGTGGTAAAAGGAATTTAAATTCTAATTTTTCAAACGCTTCCGCACCAAGTTCCCCAAAGCACACAAGCACAAAGTGTTCCTCGCCTTCCTCGACCGGTCAAAGTCCAGTAATTCTGGATGTCGATTTTTCAGCATTCATGAACTCTGAAGGCAATTCTGATGGAGAGTTTGAGTCATTCCCTTTCGACAAACCTCTCCCGTGTCACACTGATTTTTTGTCTCCAGTAGTCAATCATCCGGTCAATTTTCTAAAGGGTAGCAGTTCTCAAATAAAGGCCCCAGCTGTGATCAAGATTTAGCAATCAAAACCAACTTCCAAACCTGTTTCTAAAAAGCACTCACAGCCGAGGCAGGAGACCGGACCATTGCCTACCAAAAATAATGTTCCTTCTAAAGTCACTGATCATTCTGTCCCTATTGTTTCAGATAATAATGGTCGAGCAAAACCAGAAAAACCAAAGTGGCTAAACAAGGAATCTGTCAAGGATGCAGTGTCAAAGTCGTTCCCTACTGCTTTCAATTCTAGAATAAACAAAGACAATTGTGTTTGGAATAATTGGAATCGTTTTGAAGTTTCTTTCCCGATTAAACTTAATTCAGTTCATCAATTGATTCAATTATCGCGTGATTGTTTAGTTTGTTCTAGATGTGGTTGGAATGATTTTGATCAAATTAACTTAAATGATTGGTATGGGTCACATCACATTTTTAATCATACACCCAAACGAAACCCTCGTAAAAACAACAAGAAACACCATACTTAACGAGGGTACCAATCATAGGTTAAACCACAGCGGGAGACCAAACCCAATGCAAAGCGGGCCGCTCCCACTGAGGTTAAACCGGCACCGAAGAGGCAACCTGCTAAAAGGAATGTTCCTCCAAAAGGTGCATATTTTACACCAAGGAGGCAACCTGTGCCAACACCAGTTTCTACTAAAGGTGTACAATCTACACCTAAAGGGAAGGCTGTGTCAAAGCATGTTCCTCCGAATGGTGTAAAACCCAACCCTCTGGGACCCATGCAAATCTAGGTACCCAAGGTCCGCTAAACTTGTTTTGCAGGACGGTCATGTGTAACTCTTAGACACTGGATGCTCCACACACATGACCAGAAGGAGGGAGCTACTCACGATCTACAAGGAAACACATTAAGAAGACGTGAGATTTGTCTATACCTGTAATTTCACGACTGCTCATGTGTTTAGGGGAGCATGATCAGCCATCAGGTAAGTTTACTCATCCTTTGAGGGGGAGAGTCACACACAGTTTTTCTTTAAATGCAAAAAAGTTTTTTTTTGTGTGTGTGGGCACTCGTGTATACATTCTATCTCATGGTCATCATCTGAGGGGGAGCGGCACAATTTTTCCTTTAAAAGTCTAAAAGTTTTTTAGTGTGTCGAACCCCTCCATTCACCCTATTGTACTATTCGAGGGGGAGCATTGTCATCCCCATGCTCAGTTTGAGGGGGAGCGAGAGAAAGTCCTCTTCCAGTTCCAATTACTACAAAAATTCCCAGGAACAGGACAGTTTTGAGGTATCCGGTCAGTATCCAGACTACCAACAGAATCCGGACAGTATTTGGACCGGTTTCTACCCGGGTTGGGTCAGAACCCGGACACATCACCCGGTTTCATTGGCCGGTATAAAAAGGGCCTGGACTCCTATTATTTGAGTTTTTCCGGAATATTCTTGCCAAAACCCTAAACCCTCGACTTCCCTCTCTCTCACTCGGACTCTCCTCGTATCACCGATTTACACTCGTGCTCAGTCCCAAATCAGGTATGTCTTTCGTCGACCTATACTCATCACTGATTGTTCACTGTTTGACGATGTACACCATGAATCGACCATCCGACTGGTCGATCTCATCACACCCACAACCCCTTACGGGTTTAATCGAGTTTGGGTCACTTTGGTGTTAAGCAGGATGATTTACTCGATTTACTACCTTTATGTGCTTATAGCGATCACACATACAAGCACTGATACCTCTATCGGACACCATTTCGCATGATTGTTCGACTGGATTGTCGTCCGGACACACTCATTGTGTTCGGAAACCTGCTTCAATTTGATGATTCATCCGGACACCCACAACACCCGGATACCTAGTTGTCTGGAAACCTCAGGGTTTCCGGTAAGTTCAACAACCGGGTTGTATGCATGCCCGGACTCACTTGTTATCCGGAAAACTTGTTTAAACGGACACCCTATTGTCCGGGTTCTCCAATTTACCCGGGAACATCCTTCCGGTCTGGACACCATGTGTTGTCCGGACTCTCTTGCGTCCGGAAAGGTTTGACATTCCATCCTTTTATCCGGACACTTCTGTTATGTCAACCCAGCACCTAGTTTGCCACTGACAGTCCTCATTCTATATCAGATTGAACCTATTTAATGCAAAGGTACGCGCCGACATTTGGTCTTTCCCCGCAATTACTAACAGTGCGTTTGTTTATAGATTCAATGGCGGATCAACAACAACAACCTCCTCAAGAGCAAATACCTCAGGGAGAGGAAATCATAGACGAAGCAGCGGACAATGCCTTGGTCGACCCTGACCATGGCACTGAATTAGAGGCCAACAACCATTATCTCGACCCGACAATATTCAGACCCAACCCACAGCACCAGGTGATTCTCGACATTCTAATGCATCACCCTCTCCGAGAGGCCCTCACCCGCACTACCGACGTCCCCTTGCTCTACGTTCTACAAGTCTAGTTCACTGCCCAAGTTCGGACGGTCGCTAACTCACAGACAATCACTGCTCAACTTGATAATCAACAGTTCACTCTTACACCAGACTCCTTCCGCCGACTACTAGCTCTTCCGGAAGCCACCGCCGACAACCATGAACGCTTCGATCCTGCCATCAATGACGAAACGCTGTGTGCTCAAGTCCGCGCACTCGGGTACAACCACGATCTTCCGAGGCCTTCAGCATTCAATCGCATATACCTGGCCCCGATCTGGTACACCCTGTTCACAATTCTGAACAAGTGTCTTTCGTCAAGATGGAAAGGTATTGACCAATGCACCGGCGACTTCATATGCCTTGTTCACGCCGTCTGCTACAATCGCCATGTCGACTTTGCCATGATCATCTGGCGTGAAATCGTGCAAGCAATTCGTCACATCGGAGGTACCAAGTAGAAAAAGTTCCTGCCATACCCGCATTTCCTTTCGCTAGTTGTGCGTCAACACATGGATGCGAATCCAGCCATTCCTCGTAGCTTGACACACCCGATATGTCCCATTCGCCACCTTCAATACATGGTCATCCGCAACCCATCAGACGCGGTGGCCGCCCCCATTCCTGAAGCCCTATTAGCCATCGTCGATCCCGCTGCACCAGGGATAGTTGCTTATAGGGATGAGATAGGGAATCCCATGGTCCATCCAGAACCGGAGGGACCTGTCCAGGGACCTAGGCCCGAGAGACGTGAGGGTCAAAGAATGAGAGGTGGTTGGGCCCGGCAAGCAGTTGCTGTCGGGCGGGGTGTATTGATCGTTCGGGGAACTAGTGTGAGTGGTGCAGCGGTATCGCACCCCAGTTCTAGCCAACCCCGTCCAACAGGCGAAGCCAGAGCATCGTCCTCACGACCGATGCTTCAACATGACTCCACACCATATCTTTTCGACTCGCCTTCACCTACCTTCCAGGTTCATAATGTAGAACCTGACTCCGATACGGCATCTGACACGACCCATGCCATTCGGCTCTCCAAAATACCTCCTCGTATCGGCCCGAACCCCGACTTCACCGAAGGCATCCCACTTGACTCACCTACCCATGCTTCACCTATGATTGAGGGAGTAGAAGGAGTTGAGTTAGAAACTGCGAGCCGGAGAGAACTGCGTTCGAAAGCGAACCAGGAATGATTGGGCCGTAAAGATAACGAGGCCCCTGACCGAACCGAACCGAGCGATATCCGGGTAGCCACATCTGCTATCCCGTCTCATTTGTTGGGACGGGGTATTGAAGAGGACTCCGGGGACCCAGCGGAGCAATTGCACGACCCCCTCATCCACTCATCCGTCTCTCAAAAGACGGATGTTTCAGTACATCACGGGGATATAGCACAACTTCCACCGGCCTATCACTCGAAGAGTGATGGTGTTGAAACAAGCGACCAACAGCCCCCGGTCGCGACTTCTTTTCGTACACAATCGAGTCTAGATCCACATGTTATTAAAGATTCCTTGACTAGGACACTTGATGCAGAACAACAACAAGTCACGGCTCTTAGTGATCCGACCGGAACGTCTGTAGTGTCTCCGTCTGCCACAACTATTATCACGCCACAGCTATTATCACGCCAACTGTGAACGTAGGTGGCTCTACCCCCACGGTAGATGCCTCAACAGGTAACCTAAGTGGTCCCAGAGTTATCTTCCCCGACTTTGTGTCACCAGGGTCCCTGGACAGCACCCTTAAGACTGTCCGCGAGGCAATGGAGCAAAATATGCAGCAACATGTAGCCGCTGAACTTGCCAAAGTTATGCTCGCAATCAAGGGGAAAGACAAGGTCGTCGAAGCTGAATCCGCACCTGTACCTCCACCGATCTCAACTCAACCTATCTATTCAGTGGACACTCTAAAGACGATGCTACTGGCCCAACTGCTCCAAGAATCAGAAACAAACGCCTCAACCGAAGCATACCTGATCTCCGTTCTAAAATCCTAGGTCACTGCTCCTTCATCATCTATTACATCTCGCCTGGACTCTATCGACTCAACTCTCAAGGAATTCAACCGAGCTCTTACTTTGATGTCCGAGAGAGACAGTTCCCTAGAAGAAACCTGCAAGAGTCAAGCAGGCGGTCTGAAGCGGAAACACGATGACAAGGATGATCCTGATCACCGTGAGGGGGAGAAAAGACCCAGATTATTCGAGACCGAGACCGCCGCCCTAATCCAGCTACAACAGTGGTTCAACAGGAACCCCAACTGCGGCAGCTACTACAGAAGCACCTGAAGGCGAGTTGCCATTAGCCGAGATGGTAATCGACATGGAAATTTCAGATGATGAAGACCCAACGGATGAAAAGCCCGAGGGTTCAACACAGGAACTGGTCGACTTTGATTCATCAAACAGACCACTATTGGATATGATAGATCCAGATTGTGAAACCAACCCGGAGACCGAAGATGCATGGTACGAAAAAGCCACCAGTGCCGTAAATCTCCAGGTAAATTTGGTATTCCCTAATGATGAAGACGACAACATCGATTATGATCAATTCCTGCTTCAAAATTTTTATGGTACTTCTCCCATTCACTATGCTCAACCCACTGCAACTTCAACAAGACCTGAACCGACCACTCCCAACATTCCGACAACTCCTCTACAAACGACAGCTTCTGATCTTCTTCCCCCTCCTCAGCAACAAATCCGTTGGGAGAAGATCATGGTACTTATCCCTCGTCTGGAGGAATCTTTGAAGAAGTTGTTCGTTCACAAGCTTCGCCCGATCGAGTCGACCTTTCGCCTTGGTATTTACAACCTCAACCCCGAATACCAATGGCGTTATATCAGCATAATGCAGCGGTGTCTTCCAGTCAGCCAAGTCAGAACCAAGCATCAAATCACAGAGGTACTTAACATCCATTCACGCCGCATCATGAGGATCGTCTATCCAGTCTTCATCGTTCGCCGCGAAGAGGGTAATGAATGGAAATTCTCTGAAGCCGACTTCTAGCACCTCCCACCGTTCGACTTCCTGGCTATTCCGAAAGACCTTCGCACAAGAACCATCCGACTGCTTGAAGTCACAAAGGCGCTCGAAGCTGTTCGTCGATACCTGGTCCGTACGATTATGATGTCATATCTAACGGATTTTCAAATGGCTGTCGAGAACAGGTCGTAGAAAGTCAATCTGATAAAGCCGAATCTGAAAGCTCCTGAATTGAATATGTATCCCGAGAACACTATGCTTCTAGAACCAGAATTTGGGATCGTCTTCATTAATGAACAGAAAGAGAAAAGATTTATGCGGTTCAGTCAGGTAGAAAGATTCTGCGACAGCACACTCCTCAAAGTTCGAGATGCTATTCGAAGGATCATTACACACGAGTCTGAAAATCCAAGGTACTCATATGTTCCGAATCCTAATGAAACAAATGCTCAGAATGCCTTGGAATTGGTTGAAGATCGCATCGACTACCGCCGTGCTATCAGATGGTTCGAGATTCCCTTCGCACTTCGTAAAAGAAATGTCTACAACTGGCGAGAGCTAGAGCGCGAACTCGAACTTCAAATCAAAGGGGGAGATTGTTAGGGTCAATTTAATGTTGATTTAAAGTTCAAGGGTGTAATTTGTATTTCCTTATTTTGAGCCTATTAGTGAACGGGTCGTGGTCTTGTTAACCACGAGCCCGCATATATAATGTTCTTCTAGCTTGGAAAAACAAGTTAGTTGTCTCGTTTGCTTTCCTACTCGTATTGTAAACACTCTGATTGAAAGCATAATACAGGGATGACCAGTTGAAATCATTGTTCTTATTTGTTTACATTACTGATTTCATAATCGTTGCACGGATCTGGATTTAACAATATGATTGAAATACAATGGAGGGAGAAATTGTACACGACTCTCAAAGTATACTGATCTCTCAAGTCTCTCAAAATCTCAAATGATAAAACTAGCCCAAGACATGGGCCCAAGCCCATTTAACTCACATCAAACTCCCAAAGCCCAAAAGACTTACAAAGCTAATTACAACACATTTGACTTTTCTTGACTTTACATGGACTTTATAAAAATTTCTATATAATTGGGGCTTTCTAGACCCAACAAGGCAGAATACTATGCGCAAAAGTCTCTTATGGTAGAACAGGAGAATTGGGTGTCTGATGAGTCTTATGATGAAGGAGAAAATAAGAACCCAATGTTCTGTGGCATGGCAGAAGTAAGCAGCTCAGACTCCGACTGTGAGGTTTCCACTTCTAACTCATCCTCTGATGACACACAAGAAAATTACTTAAACTTACATAAGATTTTAACGATCTTGTAAAGAGTTGTGGTGATATAAAGAAAAAACTTATGTTTTATGAAAGAGAAGCCAGACTTCTCACTCAGGAAAAGGCAAAGATCTCTTTGGAAAAGGAAAATCTTGAATTAGAATGGTTTAAAGAAATAAATCCTTTAAAAGAAAAAGATTTATAGTCTTGATCTAGCCTTAAAAGCTAAAACCAAAGAGCTTATGGATAATGAGAGAGACATAATGAATATTATCGCCCTTAAAAACTTTTTCCAAAAAGAAAGAGAAGTTCTTCATCAGGTCTTGCACGACAGAGACCTTGTAATAAGAAAATATCAGGACGCACAAAAGGTGAATGAAGAAGTTAACACACAAATCAGCAGAAGAGGAATTGGGTTCTGTGACTTGAATCCCTATACAGGAACCAAAAGGAACAAATCCTTATCTTCCTTATTCTGTGTTGGAGATGTTATAAAACTATGTTTTGCTAACTTACTCTTTGTAAACAAAAGGCGTAAAACTTCTGGAGAACCTCACAAGACGAAACCTCTAAAGATGATAAATGTGTGGTATCATAATACAGATTTGCCATCTTCGGCTTGTCAAAAGAGCGTCCAAACCAAAGAAATATCTGAAAACTCAAGATCAGATAGGACTCTTCAAGTTTGGGGATCCAGAGACACAAGCCCAATTCGCCTTTGTTTGCATAGTAAACCCTGAAAAGGAGTTGTGCGCAGAGGCACCTAAGTTTTTGCCTTCGTCTATAGATGTAAGTAACCAAATTTTTTTTGAAAATGCTCTAAAGAAAACTTGTGAAAATCAACCCGAAACAACCTCTGTCGAACAAGGTCTATTTGAGAAAGACTTTGCGGACACTGTCAAAACCACTGAAGTTGTTCCTTGAATTTCAAAAGATTTAAATATTTTAGAGGACAAGGAAGAAAGCAAATGTGACACATGCACAGAAAATTTTGCCTCTGTCGACAAAGATTTTCTTGACTCAGACTCAGAATATGATGATGACTCAACCTCTGTCGACTCAGAGACTGACTATGTTGATTCAGTGATAGTGCCTTGCAAACTAGAAGAAATTAAACTTCCTTTTGTCATTCTTAACACAACAATTCCTCCTAACGAAAACTTTGCAAGAATTCCTATTTGTCCTGATTTTGTGGACATGTGTATACAAGCTAAAAGTTCTCTTGAGCTTGATAAAATTAAGGAACAAAAGGAAAAGTCATCTCAAAATCCAAAAGCTTCCAATCCTTTAAGGCCAAATCAAGAAAAGCTCACTTGGCAACAAAAAGGAAAGTGGATTCAAAATAATAAGTCTTTTTCTTCTGTGGCAGTGAAACCGACTGAAGGTCACCACAGAAGATGGGTACAACCGAAGGATCCTCAAGAGAGAGGTTTTTATAAAAATAAATCTAGCCTATATAGGTCCTTTTGTAAAAGAAAGTCTGATGCTAGGAGAGATTGTAATCATAAAGCCTATGTACCCATTTTCAATGAGTTTAATGAAAAGTTTAAGCAAGTTGCATCTCATGTTCATTACTGTCATTGCTTTGATCTTATGTACCAATTGAAACAACATTTCTCTGGCCCACGCTGCTTCCTCTCTCGACCCAAAGCAAAGAATGTCAAATTCAAGGGTCAGAAGAAGCAAAATGGTTCTTCCACTAAAGAAGCTAAAACCAAAACAAAGGATGCTAAGGCAACCTTAAAAACCCCTAACAAGATTGGACCTATTTGGAAATGGGTACCTAAATCTCTCTAATTGTGTTGCAGAAGCATCATGTGCCTATTTGGTACCTAGACTCCAGGTGCTATAGACACATGAATGGCGACAGAGGTCTACTATCATCATACAAAGAAAAACTTGGAGGAGGATCAGTGACCTTTGAAGACAATAAAAAGGGGTATTTCAGAGGCTATGGAGTCATCAAAAAGGAAGATGTTATTGTGTGCAAAGTTGCATATGTGGATGGCCTCAAGCACAACCTACTCGGTGTAAGCCAACTTTGTGACACAGGATTTGATGTGAAGTTCAAAAAAACATATTGCTCTATATTGGGTGAAGATATATACATAGAACTTCTAAGAGCCGAAAGAAGAGGTGATATGTACCTCATGAACTTCAAGGCAAAAGGTCAAGAAAACAAGCTCTATCTTGTGTCAAGTAAGAATGAAGAAGCATGGCTCTGGCACAATAGGATTTCTCATCTGAACTTTCACACACTTGATAAACTTGTAAAACTAAATCTGGTAAGTGGTGTACCTAATGTTAAATTCGATAGAGATCATCTCTGTTCTGCTTGTGAAATGGGAAAACTCAAAAGAGCTTACCATAAAGGCAAGTCATATGTGTCTTGCACTAGGCCTCTATACATGCTTCACGTTTACCTCTACGGTCCCATCCCTATACAGAGCCTAGGAGGCAAAAAGTATATACTTGTCCATGTTGATGAGTTCTCTAGATATACTTGGGTAGAGTTTGTTCTAAAGAAGACGGATGTTCCCCTAATCTTGATTAATCTAATGAAAAGAATCCAAGTGTTGTTTGAGTGCAAGGTACAGAAGTTAAGGAGTGACAATGGCACAGAGTTTAGAAACTCTACCATTGAAACATACCTCACAGAAGAAGGAATCTCTCAGAACATCTATGCCACATGAACTCCACAATAAAATGGCGTGGTTAAAAGGAAGATTAGCACACTAGTGGAGGCCGCAAGAACTATGCTCACTGCATCTGGATTACCGACTTTTTCTGGGCAGAAGCAATCTCAACCGACTGCTACCCAAAATTGATATGTGATAGTAAAGAGACACACAAAGACTCCTTATCATTTGATAAACCAAAGGAAGCCAAATATCAAGTTCTTTCACGTATTTGGGTGTAGATGCTTTGTCTTAAACGACCGAGAGCACCTTGGGAAGTTTGATCGAAAGGCAGATGAAGGAAAGTGCACTGGATATTCTGCACATCCAAGGCCTACAGAGTCTATGTTCTGAGGACAAGAACCATTGTGGAAAGCATAAATGTTTCTTTTATGATTCATTTCAAATGACTTCAGAACAGATTAGTTCAGAACTCGGGCTAAACAATCAAGCATCTGGCGTCTCAGTATCTCGAGAAACAGTATTAAATGTGTTGTTCGAAGATGTGTTTCACGACGAATATGATCCCTCTGCATGAGGTCACAGAGCTTCTGAAGAAACAACCTCTGCGGACCAAATACCTCAAGGTACATCTCTAACTGGTATGTCTAATACTTCACCCTCTTCTGCTACATTTGCAGGCAAAACATTCGAGGGGGGGGGGGGGGGGGGGGGGCAAGCAGCGGATACAACAAACAAGGATTCCACGTCTAACCAACAAGAAAATCCTTCTCTAGTGACCATAGAGGAATCAACACCAGAGCAAAATGAGGACTCAAACTCAACATCATCATAGGATTCAATTCCAATTCCTATAGAAATTCAACCAACAAGTATAGAGGAGGTACCTTCAACGACAGAGGGTGTGCCTGAACAATCAAGCATACGTACAGAAGTTCAACTTGATGCAACCAATGACCATCTCCCAAGAATGACTAAGTGGAAAAAAGGTCATCCATAAAGCCAAATAATTGGCAGCCCTTCTGAAAAGTTAAAACTCGACCATCCACTGCAAATTTTTGTTTCTTTACAAATTTTATCAGCATGATCGAACCAAAGAAGGTATATGAAGCCCTAGATGATCCAAATTGGGTGGACGCTATGCAAGAAGAGCTCCTCCAATTTGAGCGCAACAAAGTATGGTCCCTTGTACCTCTGCCAAGAGGAAAAACAGCTATAGAGACCAAATGGATGTTTAGGAACAAAAAGGATGAAGATGGGGTGGTAATTAGAAACAATGCAAGATTGGTGGCCAATGGATACTGCCAAGAGGAAGGGATTGACTACGAGGAAACCTTTGCCCCTGTCGCACGACTCGAGGCAATCAGGATCTTCCTAGCCTTCGCAGCCCACAGAGGTTTTAAGGTGTACCAAAGGGATGTCAAGTCTGCCTTTCTCAACGGCCAAATTCAAGAAGAAGTCTATGTCCAACAACCACCAGGGTTTGAGAGTTCAAAATATCCAAATCATGTCTACCATCTGGACAAGGCCCTCTATGGACTCAAACAGGCCCCCAGAGCATGGTATGAAAGATTCTCAAACTTCCTTCTTGTCAATAATTATGAAAGAGTTACTATTGACACCATTTTGTTTTACAAGAGAAAAGGTGATGAGATTCTGCTTGTTCAAATATATGTGGACGACATCATATTTGGTTCTACTAATGAAAAATATTGCAAAAAGTTTGAAAAACTCATGCAGAGTGAGTTTGAAATGAAAATGATGGGAGAATTGTTTCTTCCTCGGGCTTCAAGTCAAACAATCATCAGAGGGAATTTTCATTAATCAATCCAAATATGTCTCTGACATACTTTCAAAATTCAAGCTCTCTGACTCTTCTGCCATGAAGACCCCCATGGCCACTGGATCTAAGTTACACTCGGATCCAGAGGGTAAATCTGTCGAGTGCAAGCATTACAGAGGCATAATTGGGTATCTCTTATACTTAACTGCAAGTAGACCAGATATCATGTATGCCACATGTCTTTGTTCAAGATATCAGGCAAATCCTAAAGAGTCACACCTCTTTGTTGTATAGAGAATCTTTAGATACCTAAAAGTAACCAAAAATCTTGGTCTCTGGTATCCAAAGAACTCTGACTTTGATCTAACGGCTTATACAGATTCAGATTGTGGAGGATGCAAGTTAGACAGGAAAAGTACCTTTGGGAGTTGTCAATTCCTAGGTGTTAATTTAGTGAGCTAGACTTCAAAGAAGGAAAATTTTGTGTCCACATCTACGGCAGAAGCAGAATATGGTGCTACTGCTAGCTGTTGTTCACATGATATGTGGATGAGAACTCATCTCAAAGACTATGGTCTAAGTATCGAAAAGATACCAATCCTCTGTGACTCCAAAAGTGTCATAGCTGTCTCTGCCAATCCTGTATAGCACTAAAAAACAAAGCACATATATATCAGGTACCATTTTCTGAAGCATCATGACGAACAAGGTACGATCGAAATGTACTTTGTGACCACAGAATATCAACTTCTCGTCCTGTTCACAAAGGCACTAGATGAGAAGATATTCTTATTCTTGATTGGTAAGTTGGGTATGTTGAACATGGGATGATCCACAGAACCTCTGTAAGTAGAGTCTCTCCTGTATATATGTAAATATTTTTACTCTTTAGTATGTAAAAAATCTCTTTCAGTTTCTTGATCCGCAGAGCTTATGTGACATTGCACAGAGCCTCTGGCCCATGTCATAGAGCCTCTCTTATGGTTGATCTATGTTTTGTGCATTACTTATCATTATTGGAACCAAGCATAGGTCAAGTGGGAACAGAAGCAGACCTTGTAATGATCCACAGAAGTTGATCATTCAAGGGGGACCCAAAGAAGTTATTTGCTCGAGTAACTCACTGAAGAAGGTGGTCATGCAGGAAACCATCAGCTATTTTTTGGTATGCACACCGCACAAAAAAACATTCAAAAATACTTTTCTCGGATACCACTTTCCAAATATGTCCTAAAATACCTATTCAAACATTTCAAAACATTGAATGGTCAAAATCTTTTGAGAGCTTTCCATAAATAGATATTTTTGTCTAAAGAGCCTCTGTGACGATTCACAGAGCCTCTGTGCCACATAAGTCTTTGAGACTACTAATTTCCCGTGGAAACTCTCTGGATCATTTCAATGCTTTTCAAATGATTTAGGTAAAGAAAAGGTGCAATTTCGTGCGTGTTTAGATAGACCCCAGGCAACAAAATATCCTTCCACCACAGAGCTTCCGTGATTCCTACATTTATGTGTTTTGGAGACACTCTGGGGTGCGGGTTCTTTTGAGTGTCACAGACATTTGTCTTTAGCAAGTGCCACGCGCTTAGAGATAGTGGAAGACGCACGACCTGACAACGTGTACCGTCCAAGATGACGTGACATCATCTGATTGGGGAGTACTATACCATCGTTTCTGAAGAGTCGCCAAACGGCTACCCACTTATCCTTTTAACCCCACTATAACAACCACTTTTACCCATCAACTTCATATTTTCTAATCTTTCTCTCTCAAAGAACTACGGTGAACGTGCAACTTTGGTGCAAAACCGTCGATTTCTCTATTGTTTCTTTAAGAACAACATCAAAACCTTCCATCAATGGCTTCCAACAACTCACACGCTCACTCCCAACACTCCCAGAATTCTGTTCCACTAAGAAACGACCATGAACACTCCAATAGTGAAGAGTCTGTTCATCATCTCCCATCGACGAACCTTCAAAACTTCATTGACCATCAACGGTATGAAACCCCTCTCCCTTTGAAACCCAATAACCACTTTGTGGTTTTGAACACTAGAAATTTCGGCCAAGGACATGCCATTTTGATTAACATTCTTCAAAATCACCCATTGAACAATATTTTAACAAGAAACGTTAAGAACATCCCTGCAAGATACCTACACCGATTATGGCAGAGCTGACGTTTTGATGAAGAACTCAACTCTATGGTAGGGTACATATCCAACCCAGATAACACCCAAAACCTCATTATCGGCATCAATAGAGCCATGATCTCACAGGAGTTTGAGATCCCTACCAGAAGCTTATTGGGTATAAAATGATATGTTGAAAAACTCTCTGACGAACTATTTGTTCAGTTCGGGATGATGTTGGGCTATAATAAAAAACTGACCAAGAGGAATGACTTCAGAAGACACCGCCTACCTCCTCTGTGGAATACCCTTTTCTCGATCCTCAACAGATGCCTAACGGGTAAAACTAGAAGCCCAGACCAGAGCTCACACCAGATCTTGGCCATTATGTACGGGGTATACTATGACTTACCCCTAGACTATGCCCGTCTAATACTGCAGGAGATGGCCTCTTCAGTGGAAAATAATAAAGGAACACAGAAGGCAGGATGAACTCTATATGCTCTGTAATTCCAGAGGATTCTTGGGATTATCCTTGAACCTTTGCTAGAAAATGAAAGGTTCAGCATGCAAGGCCTAATCGTATAAACCTATCCCCTACAGAGGATGACTCCAACTAACCACCCCTCTGGCTACAACTTCTGCAGACCCTTGAGCGAGAAGCTGTTGACATATGCCGATGACTAAGAGTTAGTAGAAGAATACGTGCGTATACACAAGACTCCCAACCCGAGTCTTGCGACCCCCCACGCTTAGGAGTCCCTATAGGAACAAAGGTAGTAGAGAGGATGACGAAAGAGGAGTGAAGAGTAGCCTTAGAAAAGGATAGGTTAGCAGTTGAGATAGCACATAAAAGAAAGACCGATGAAGCAACCTAGGCCGCACCTAAGGCCACAGATTAACCACCCTCCCTTCCCAATAAAAGGTCGAAAAAGAAGAAGACCAAAACCACAAAGGAACCCAACCCTGACCCAAAAATCCCATAGGAAACCCCAGTTGAAACCTCTGCACCCTCCACTCTGAAGGAAAAGAAGAAGAGGAGGAAATCAAAATCTACAGAGGAGAGTACACCCAAACCTAAGAGGAAGAATGCTAAAAAGCCTAAGTCACCCCTGCAAACCATCGCAGAGGGTGAAGATCAGAACCAAGAAGAAACACAAGTTCAAGAAGAACTTCAAGCCCCCACCCCTCTAAATTTTGAAGGAGGAAGAAGTCCAAATCCCTCAGACGTCAGCAATTCCTGAAACGACGGAAGATGCAGCCCCAATCAATGAATCATTTGGCTCTTTTATAGAAAGAGCAGGCCTAGACACCTCTCTCGACACTTCAGGGTAGAACAAGGACATAGATACTGACTTTTATGTTGCACAAGTTGACTTAGACATGGAAGGAGCAGAAGGAGTGAACGTAAACCTATAAGAAGAATCTTCTGCTGAAACTGAACGCGTACCCTCCTTCCAAATGGCAGAGTATGACTCCGAGCTTGAGGTAACAGAGGAATTGGTACTCACAGAGGGTGAAGAGGACATAGAAGTAGAGTCCCATAGAACAGATGAGTGGATAGGAGTAGAAAAAGTTCTAAGAAACTTAGAAAAGGAGATAACCTTAAAAGATGTCGTAGGAGCAGAGGGCACATATCCAAAACTTCCTCCTTGTGCAACCTACATGTCTATCCCTGCCAGTCTAGTGGCAGAGGGGGGATATTGAACAAGAGCCACACAACTCGAACCCTACCCTAACCAGCCGGCCACAAGAGCCTTTTTCATCTTCTGAGCTAATATCAAACCGGGATTCCCTAATTCAGGTTGTGTCCTTTCAAAAGGACACAAACCTTTTTAGTGACCATTCGCCGAAGGTCACAGAAGACATCCCCACAGAGGCATTTGTTTCCTCTCCCACACACGCTCTAGGAAGCCCCCGTTCTTCAGAGGAACGTAGAGAGCACAAAGACGATGACACTCTAGACAAGTCTCAAAGTCAACCTGAAGTCCCTTTTGTGCCCATCTCTAGAGTGGCACAGAGTAAGGACTCCAGTAGAACTTCTGTAGAGGTAGAGACTTCTAAAGACTCCCCTCGAGGATCAGAAGAAAGTCATGTGAACCTTAACATTAAAGCGGGGTTGAAAACAGGTGCCTCAGGAGCAGAGGCTCACTCTGTGGACAAATGTGTTCCCACCGAGGTCACCTCCGGTCCATATGTCTCGAAGGATGAGTTCCAAACCTTCGTCACCTTTGTGACCACAAAATTCACCGACTTTCAAAGCTTAGTGAAATCTTTTGTAGAAAACTATGAGAAGGCTTTCAACTCACTATCCCTAAAGCTTGACTCATTGACGACAGAGGTGAAGGAAAATACCACCACAATTGCAGAACTCAAAGCCTCATCCTCCCAGAGCTCTGACACCACTCCCTTTGCAACGCAAAGTACCATAGACAAACTCACCGTAGAACTTAAAGCTGCTAGGATATTGTAGATGCCCTACTAACTTAACCACATCCACCACCACAAAGGACCTCAGAAATGCTCTGGACACGGTTCAAGAATTGACTACTGTGTAAATGAATGCTCTGTGCCCAACAGATTACATCACAAGAGCTCAACTCACAGATATTGGGCACAATGTGCTCAACGACATCACAAGATTCATAAAGGCCTTCACTGTTGTGAATGCCTCGTACGTCAAGCAATTTAAAGCCGACATGGGCATATTTCGCTTTAAGTCTAAGGCAGAGGTTGCATACATACTTGGAATTTGCGACGACATCTGTGACAAGCTCGAGACCGCCGGCAGAAACCTTCCACGCACCAAGGTACCCAAAACCTCTTGCCAAGAAGACGCTGCAGTAGAGGGTAAACATGATGATCCAGAGGATGGTGGCAATGGGCCCTCTGGACATCATGAGGGGGAGAATAAAGGAGAAACACCCTTAGCCACAATCCCAATCCAACAGGTTCAGCCTTAACAACAACAACCGCAACAGACCACAGAGGCAACGCCTACCTCTGTGGAATCCATCCTGAATCAAGACCTACCCTCACCAACACCCCAATCACCTTTACCTGAAGATGACTTACCTTCCCCTACACCCAAAGAAGACCAACCAAGATCAAAAACCCCGAGGTAAAAACAATTGCAACCAAAACCAAAACCCTCAAACCCAAATCATACTTGAGGACAAACCCAACAGAAGCCCAACCGCAAAACCCACCTCTGATCCAACCTCAACAACAACCACAACCAACTCCAACTCAAGACCTACAGAGCCAACAAAAAGTAAAATCTATAGAGGTACCCCCACCCAAAACCAAAGACAATACCACAGAGGTTCCAAAGACCAATTTAACTTTAAAGGATAAAGGCAAGGGCATAGCTATAGAGGATCGAAAATCCAAATCAAAGTCCAAGCCACAACCCACAGAGAAACTGATGAAGAGTGCCTTTGACTCTTTCATCACCCCCAAACCCGAAAAAGAGGACTGGGCATATGGTCCACCTCTGTCAGCCATACCTCCCCTTGACCCAAGTGCCAAACCCACATAAGACAGAGTGCCACAAGTCCTTAAGAAAATGGATGCTCTGAGAAGGCACATGCCCCCACCTGCACCAAAAAGGAATATGGAAGAAGTTGTTTACATCTACCTCTACAGCCGAGGGATAAATGATCCTCTGCCCAAGCCTACACTGAATGAAGAAATCATAGGGGATCTGACCGATAGATTTAATCGAAACAACGCACAGAAGGTTGAACATATGTATTCAAACTCCAAAATCAAAGAGGTCCTCGGTGTTACACTTCTGCAGACGTAATGTCGAAACATCTGGTATAATCAATAATATGTGCTAAGAGAGGATGGAACCAATATGAAGTTTACCGATGTAGATCTCAGAAACCTCCAGCCGTTTGATCTATCAGAACTCTTTACATGGTCAGAAGGTCTCTATGGTCAAAGGCTAGAATACAGAAGGGCACATTCAGTAGTCAGAACCATCAAGCGAGAGAGGTTATTATACTTCAGTGTCATTGACTTCCAAGCAGCTCTGGACCTTGGAGTCAAGAAGATTTCCCTAACAGCCCTAGATGATAAGTGCCCTCCCTCTGCCGAAATACAACCCCATACGATCATAAGACATCTAAGATTTTGATATGTTTTCCTTAACCCTCAAGGAAGGAAAAAGTTGTTCGTTGAATATGACTGCCAGAAGTACGCAACATATCAGTTCAAGCAAGATCTACTCAACATTAGAGGCACTGAATTTGTGAATCTTAAAGATGCGGACCGACTGATATAAGCCACTGATGCAACCTTGCGCTTCAGGGAATTGTGCACATTCTTCTATACGCAACTAAATAAGCAAGGTGGATGGGGTAAGAAGGTTGATGACTTCCCAGATGCCAGAATCTAGGCTCTGATGTTTTGTAATTTCTATTTTTCATGTCTTGTATTTCCAACTTCTGTAAATGCCTCTGGCATATGCTTCAATAAAAAATATTTCTTTTTACAGAGGTTGAAACTTTCACCTCTTGTTCTTTTAGCCTAAGCTCTATTCACTTTTGTAAATTTTAATTTTCAATACCTAGGGGGAGATTGTTACCTCCAATAGTGAATCTCTTAGAAGTATTGAAAAATATGCTAAGTTCAAGACTGGCAGAAGACCTCTGCCGAGTACACCACGACCACATAAGCCTCTATCGATCATCATCCAAGAAGACGAAGTTTAACCCGACATGTCCAAGACCATAGAGCCTCTGTGAAGCTCCACAGATCATCTGTGATACTGAACTTCCTGGGGATGGAGATCTAAGCTTTCTTGAAGACCAAGACACACATGCTTCTCATGTGCCTCAATTGTACGAAGATCTTGAAGAGCAAATAGTACAATACCACGATGATCTACTTTCTAGGTGTCATTCTCTTAGAGGTGGCAGCCTTTACTTGTACCTTCCCATCGTCCCATCGTCGTGTTCCATGTACTATTTATTGTGGCACTACCTTGTCTTGTACTTTATGTTCCCTGCTTCACTATAAGTAGCATGCACCCCCTGCCATTTATGGCAACAAAGCATAACACACACACACCAGTAGAAAGAGAATTTTCTTAGAGAGAAAACACACACTTCTATGTGTTGTTGGTGTAAAATCCTTTTGAGATTAATGAAGATGAATCATTGAGCATTTCTGTGTTACTACTTACTGTTCTTCATTTAATTTCTGTGTGTGTTTCTACCAACCATTTAAACCAATTTGTTTAACAAAAGCATCCGCATACACATCATCATATTCTATTTTACACAGCTTTTTGTTTAAATATCATTGTTGAGTCAAAATGGGATCAACAATTGGCATAATCCTCGAGCCTCTGCTACAAAAGGAAGGAGGAAGCTTCGAGGGACAAGTGGTGAAGACTTACCCTCTGCAGAAAATAACCCCTAATAACCAACCTAAAGTCTATGCCCTATGCAGGCCACTATCAGAGAAAATGCTAACAACGTGAGTGATAGGGATCTTCTGAGGAGGAATAAACGTGCAATCAGGACTCCCAAACCTAGTCAGGATACCCCACCATGTCTAGGAGTGCCTCTAGGAACCCTTGTAGTGGAGAGAATGAGTGAGGCAGAGTGGAGTGTGGCCTTAGAAAAGTATAGATTGAGAGTGGAGGGAGATAAATCCAGAAGACAAGCAGAAGGGGGACCCTCTGCCAGAAACCAAGGGCAAGAATAAGGGCCCCATGCCACAGAACCTCCATCCCCTCCCAATAAGAAAAACAAGAAAAAGAAAGCCAAGGATGATAAAGCCACTGAGGAAACAACTCCTGACACCATTATCCTTAAAGAAGCTGAACTACAAAACCAAATCCCCCAATCCACAGAAGTACGTGAAACTTTTGCCACCCTTCCTCCTAAAGAGAAAACGAAGATGAGGAAAAGTAAGAGCACAGAGAAAGGTGCCCCCAAACCTAAAAGAAAGATATCCATGAAACCAAAATCTCCTCTACAAACCATCGCAGAGGAAGAGGAGCCAATCCCTACAGAGATCAAAGCCCCTACCCCCTTACACTATGCTGAACCTGAAACAACCATCCCTGAAACACCTGCCATTCCAGAGGTTTCCCCACAAAACGAAGAAGAACCCCAATTGTCGTTTGGCACATTCCTTTAAAGGGCAGTCCTTAATGAATCACTAGATACCTCTGGATGGAATGTTAGGACACTAAAATGTCCTAAATTATGAAAGTTTTGTAAAGCCTTGTATTTTGTATTTGGGCTTGTGTTTTAAGTTAAATGGGCTTAGGCCTTCTAATGTTGTTAGTATATAATGTGTTAGATAGCCTCATTATAGAGTGCACAATGTAGAGAGCTTAATTATAGAGAGAGAGAGAGGGGGGTTTGAGTTTAGAGAGAGAAACATCCCCATTGTACTTTGAATGATTGAATCTAATATGAGGATGGCTTGAGTGATCTAATCTCTCTCTAATATCTTGAATTGTCTATGATTATGGGACTAACAATTGGTATCAGAGCCGAATTGAAGACATTTCTTCGATACGATCATCGGATCTCGACAATTAAAGTGAAATCGTGTCGTGTCGATTCGTTCTTCATGATCTATCTTTTTGTAAGGGCATCCTATCACTTAATCTTTTAGATATCTAGTTGTTATTCGATTCCAATCAACTCCAATATTCCGAATCAAATTTCGACAATTTTTTGGTGATTTTCGATATTTTCGAGAATTTTCGGTGTTCTTCGTGAAGATCTTAAGATCCGGAAAGTTTATCTTGCATGGTTCAGATCTGAAAAACTCGTCAAATTCAGTAAGTTTTGATTTTGAAAAGTTGACAGTACGTGTTTTCGAAGAGTTCACAAAGTGATAAATGATCTTGAGATTCAAGTGTATTTTGATCGATCATTCCATCACAGATCTGTTTATTTCTTGTTTTCGAGCAATCTACATCTTTTAGAATCGAAAACCTTCAAAGAAAGTGAGATTTCTGTGATCTGAAAGTTGTTGCCGGGAAACCGTAAGTCTTGTCGGAGCTGTTTGATCTTTTTTTTGGAACGCATTCAATCAATAAATTTTTCTCAGATCGATTTTGTTATGAGTTTAGAGCAGATTACAAGTTTCAGATTTGATTTTGGTCAAGAAATATGTATTTTATGAGATCTGAAAGTCTACCGTTAATGCTCGCTGGAAAATTGAATTTGGCTGGAAAAAGTAAGATTTGTCGGAGTTGTTGTTGTTCTTTCAGTACAGATCGGTCGATTTCTTAATTTCGAGCAGATTGCAAGTTTTAGTGTTGAAATTCGTTGAGAAATTTGTGAGATTTGAATTTTCACGTCAACAGTGCTTAGCTCGCCGAAAAACCGGGATCGCCGGAAATTCTAGTTTTCGTCGGAGATTTTGACATAAATCCTCCACATAATAGTTCGTCATGCTCTTTTAATCATCTAGCAACTATTTTAAGTGAAAATCCAGCAAGAAAACAGTGACTTTAAGTCGTTGAAATACTCGCCGGATTCCGGAAACAGTCTCCTGAAAAACGTTTTTGGCCAGATAATCACTTTTTCTTCGATTAAATCGTCTCAAATATGATTGTTATGTTATTTCAATAACCCAACAACGATTTGGTGCAAATTTCTAGCATTAATTCCAACTTTTAGAGTTGTTGGTAAACGTCGTCGGAAAAAGCTGTTAAGTTGCCGGAAAAAGTTGTTATAGTTAGGCTGCTGTTTGTTTTCACGATTGCATGGAGTTGTTTTTCATGGAGAATGTTTGCTTAATCATCTAGAAGCATGACGGAACCAAAAGAAAGTGGTTTGGTCATTAATTTTGGAAGATAAGTGAAGAAAAAATGCTACTGGTCGTAAGTTTTGAAGATTGGTAGTGATGGTGAATAGTACTAATTGACCCAGATAGTGGCCAGTTAGATTCCTAACATTTTTGGTCCATATTTCGTTAGTGCTATTAAATTTAAAGATTTTGGCTAACAAAGCCCGTGTGACGTCATTCCAAACTTGAGTTCGTCACGTATCTCTCACTACAACAAGTGTTTTGATCGAATCCTCATTCCCTTACCATGTAGTGCGTACTTCTTACCACTTCCTCCTTCAAGCCAAATCGAACAAGTTTTTAACCCGAATTCCTATTCAACTCATGGTTTATTGATGGATTCTTTCTGATAAACTGAGATTGCACTGTGCTTTTTCATTCAAAACTCGCTCGTTATTTTTCTTGTGGCCTTATTGGAACGAGCTCGAGTTTCTTTATTTTAAAGATGTTTTAGTGCACTCGGCCGAGGTTATGGCGCACATCGAATCCGGTTTTTTAAGGTTGAAAATATGAAGAATAAAAGCTACTTTCAAGGGGGAGCCTAGACTATATTCAAAGAAAAAGCACCACTAAAGTTTTTACAAGAAAACCAAGGGGGAGAGGTGTTAAAGAGTTTGAAGATAGATGATTTTGCTTTACAAAACTTTAGGGGGAGAATGTTAGGACACTAAAATGTCCTAAATTGTGAAAGTTTTGTAAAGCCTTGTATTTTGTATTTGGGCTTGGGCTTTAAGCTAAATGGGCTTAGGCTTTGTATTGTGGTTAGTATATGATGTGTTAGATAGCGTCATTTGTAGAGTGCACAATGTAGAGAGCTTAATTGTAGAGAGAGAGAGAGAGTGAGGGTTTGAGTTTAGAGAGAAAAACACCCCCATTGTACTTTGAACATTGATCTCTCTTGAAACATTTTGTAACATCTTGTTGACTTCGACAAACTTTCGCAATTTCTCCCCTTCTATCTTTCATTGATATATCTCCCCTTTTCTTCAGTAAGTTATTTCTCCCTCTTTTTGATGATTGTGAGCATCATGATCATCAAAACTTTCATCAACTTCAGCACGGTGTTTGAATACCACAAGTAACATTCTTCTCCTTTTGATATGAATAATTGTCAATTCCAAACTGTATTTATCCGAATCTTTTCAAATTCATATAGAATGAATGTGGTAACCCTGAAACAACATATGAATCAGTTAAAATGAATGTAAGTAGCACGGAGCCACTTACTACAACGGATGTACTTTGGAAAGGAGATTTTTGATGTTCACTCCCCCAGGGCTTCAATTCAATCATCGAAAAACACAAAGGAATTTCTATGAACGTTATGACAAGAAAACATATTCCTTGTGTGTATGTGCAAGTGTAGAAATGATTGAAGCAACGTATGCTTGATTATTAGGCTCAACGTGTGTAAACTGTTGAGACAGCAACAAGTTTTCCATGGACTCAATGTGCATGATTGAAGTGCGAAGGTGGGGCAAACTTCCTTTTTTTCAATATCCAAATCTTCCGAGTGAAGATCAGATAGATTATATGTTGCGTCCCCAAGAAAAATTGAAACATTTCTTTCTTGAGAAAGAAATGAGTAGCTGGTGGGGTTTAACGCAAAAGTTGGCATGGGCTAACTGCCTGTTTCAATGATGGTCACCAAAGAATGTGATCGTGCAGAGTTCTCTTATTCTTTTAACTCTGTTCTCACGCCCCCTTTCTGTTTTTAATCTGCTCACTTCTACCCAAATTCTCATTTACATTTACCTCAGCAGAATGAGATTACTCAACCGGATGAGTTATCTCCCCCACTCTTTGATGTAAACCCCCCACCCCTCAATCACTCAAGGATAACTTCTTGGGTAGGAAACACTGGTTAACGTGAATCCATAGAAGTTTAATAATCTCACACTGATTCCATGAAATATTGTCCTAAAAGGTTGTGTTGTTCAACAATTTAAGTTGAACATATAAATATTAGCATTTGAATTACATTGTCATCATAATGTATGCTCCTCAATAATATCATGAAATATTTGAGCATTTGAACTTTGAAGATTTCTCAAAACAAGGATAATTAATGAATGAAATGAATTCGAAGGACTTGTTTGAGAATCTGACAATGTATCATTCGGATCAAATATGAAAGATAATCATGTAAGGATTAGGGTATCAAAGAAATTGATATTTTGTATGATGCTCAACAATCTTTGAATGAAACGTTTAAGTTCTCATGCTGAAATAATGTATGATGCTCAACAAAATTTGAAATACAAACGGGAGTATTACCATCGAAAAATTGTTTCATTTTGAGACATGGTAATAACAAAGTCAATATGAACCTTAAACGGTGTGTATGAACACTTGAAAGTATATAGAAAATATAATACACAAGTATTAATCTTTGGAAACACACGGTTAGAAATGATGTTACAGTAATCCGAGATCTCCATGAAAATCATTTTAATTCTGTAGAAACCAGGATTCAATCTTACAATGCAATTGTATGATAAGAACACAATCAAACAGTAGAATGATAGAGAATTAGATCCAAAAGCTTAGAATTCATTCAAGAACAAATTACAAATCTAGAGAGAGAGTCCCTCAAAGATTACAAAGTGAATACAAAAGCTATTCAAAAGTTATACGAAAGTTAGTTAGCTTACAATTGCTAACTCCTATATATACTGTAAAGAAAAGCTAAAGCTATAGTACATATACATGACAAACCAATAGAACAATTACATGTGTTCTAATGAATAACAGAATATAACTGAAAATGTCCAAGACATAAGTTCTGAACAACATGTTCAGAACTTCTGAACATCCTTCTGATTAAGCACTTCAGAACATACACTTGAGCACTTGACATTTTCATCTTAATATTCAGAACTTCTGAGTCTCATACTCAGAACTCTAAGCCTTCTGTTCAGATTCCACACTTATCAATCTTCGCATGACATCTCAATCAGAACTTCTGAGCCTTCTTTCTCAGAACTTTGAGTCTTTAGTTCAGACCTTAACACTTAGGCTTTTTGACAAACTTCAGTTCTAACAATCTCCCCCTTTTGTCAAACAAGCCTGTATTGATCAACATTGAATATTTTTAAGGCTGACACAATCTTCAAAAGAATAACATTTCTCAGTGCTAATCTTCTATCAATCTTTTCCATGATTTCTTGTGTTTCTTTGACTTGAGTTCCTCTGGCAAGCTTTTTCTGCAAACTGGGTTTTATGAATCTGAGAGTTCCAGAGCAATATAAGTCTGAATCTGTTGGAAGCATCAACATACACCATACGTACTTTCTCATCCATAAATCCATCAATGAAATTCTCAACATCAACAAACTCATCTTATTTGCAGTAGAGATGCCCATAGTTATCTTCTGGAAAGATGTCACACAAGTAGTTTCTTGCTAATGGAGTATCATCTTGTTTTATAATGAAATCACAGAGTGGTTCTTCTAGAATTGGCAGTTCAAGTCTTGGAATAACAATTGGCCTTCTGAACACATATTCCAAAGGCATGAAATAATTTTCAACTCTATCATACTCTCCTTCAAAAACTGACAACTCATCCAGAAAATGCACTTGAAATTCATCTTGAAACTTATTTGAATATCCAACTGAGTAGTCTTCTTCACCTATCATATCAATTGGCCTCACCATTCTGATACATCTGTGAACATTCTAAGCATTAAGAACATTTACCAACACACTGTGCATTCTTCTTAACAGAATATTGTTCATCCTCCTTTCTTCAAACTCATAAATAAGATCACCTCCAGTGTAAGGAATGATATATGAACATGTATCCACTCTATCCATTTCAGAACTTTCTGCCGTATTCACTTCAGAAATATCCACCATAGAAGTATCTGCCATAACCATTTCAGAACTAATGACCATATCAGCTTCAGAAGTACTCATCATCTCCAATTCAGAGGTATTTTCCAGAACCATATCAGCACCCAATTCTGAAGACTTATCAAGTATCACTTCTTCTGACTCCATATCCTTAGAACTTTGCTTTTCAGAACTAGAATTTTGAACAACTATCAACTCAGTATTCTGCTTCTGCTTTTTCTCTCCCTTTTGATGATCATGAGGATCAATATCATCAAATTTTCTTTTTAATGATTGAGTTGAGCAGGTCTGTGTTTCAGCAACTGATAAAGGTGCAACTTCCAATGGTTTTGAAATAACTGCCAACTGTGAGCTGAGAGCCTTAAACAGATAAGTCTTTAAATCATCCATACCCTTCAGAATCTCCTTTTGAAAAACTGATAACCCATCTTTGATCTCCTTTTTGTGAGATTCCAAATACTCTTTGACTTCATCTACCTTTTGTTCAACAGATTTGACTTTGCTCTCCAACATTGTTCTGAGTTCCTTGACCTCATCTTTCAAGGAAATTACTGAATTCTCCAAATTTTGAATTTTGTTCCCCAGATCATGATTTGTTTTCTGAATCTTTTCAAATTCAGAAGGTGCTAACGGTAATCGTGGAACAACTGATGAACCAGTTTTCATATGTTCTGAGAACACTGACATGTAGGTGTCACAGAGGCACCATGTACAACAGATGCACTGTGTAAGGAGGCTTTTAAGATATTCACCTCCCCAGGACTTCCATCCAATCCTTAACACCCAATATTAGGTATGTCTATGGATGTTGTTACAGGAAAACGAATTCTCTGTGATATGTCTGTGTAAAATGAAAATCCAGGCCCAAATAATAGGATATCACTGTGCAATCCCGACTCAATGTGATAAATAATATGTTAGGATTGATCACCAAACTCCAAATGAGTAGGCAATGGTTCCCCTGTTTGAAATAAAACAGTAGCATGTGGAGATGCTTCTGAGTAGATAGGATTGGTAATTCAAGTTCTACCATGGGCTCAATGGTATTTTCTTCAATATCAGTCACCAAGAGTTGTGAACCAATAGCAGATGTGGGTTCCTGGTTTAGATCAGCTGGTTCAGAATTATCTCTATTTTCTAATTCTGGTGACATTCTCTCATCCTCACCTCTCTCTGTCTGTTTTTCAGGCTCACTTCTAACCAAGCTCTCAGAATTTTCCCTCTCAATTCTCTTAGAATGTTCTCCCACCTGAACATTCTCCCCCTCTCTTACTGCATTTGACCCCTCACCTCTCCTCTCAGGGTTTTCCTCATGGGTAGAGACCTGAGGTTGTTCAAGTCTCATTGAGGTGCAATAAGCTTTTAAAATCTCACCCTCCCTTGGTATGTAAGACCTAAGTGCCCTTGTTAATGGTTTGTGATCAGGAAAATTCACAAGTTTACGGGATTATGTCATTTTACCCATGTAGAAGATTGGACCATTCTCTTCATCCGCTCTCCTGGGAATCTATGGATTCTGCTTCATTGCATACCAGATGACCAGCTGCCAATACCTCTGATAAGGAATATAAGTCATAGGATTCTCTCTTGTTTCTCCCCTTAATGCCTTCTAGTGTCTCTCAAATGTGTTCTTCATATCTTCCCATAAGATAGAAGCATAGTTGCAATGCCTGTTCTTCACTAACCCATGAAAAATCTGCATGATTTTTCTTTATCCTTGATCTGGAGAACTGTGCTTCCCAGATAAACATTTGTTAACGATTGTAAAGAAGCATGCCCATATTGGTGGTAATTTTTTTATTCTGAAAGAACTCAGATTCCTCAATTCATCATTATATCCCAATCTTCTAAATTCAGCTATTATCTCCTCTGTTAAAGGTGAATCCTCAAAATCTGATCTCCCCTCCAAATCATCTTTCTCTGGCAACCTTAACATAATTCTAAGAAAACCTACAATCAGAGTTAATGGCACTCCCCCTACATTAGATATAAACTCATTACCCTGCAACTCAAGATTTTTCCACCATTGTTGTATATATTGCACAGGTACTGATTTCTTCAATGTGAACCACTTCTTGACGGGATGATACTTCATTAACACAATAACTATTCTATGTTCTTCCTTAAAATTGGTTTCATCTAGAATAAGAATACAGTTGTTTTCCAAAATATCCACATACTCATTCTCAGGTACTAACCTCTCCAATGAAACAGGTCTCGATGACATTACAGACCTCACAACACTTTGTTGATGTTCAATATTTTTATTTCCTTGATCCGCATCGCCCTCAGATTCAGCCATTTGTTCATCCTCTGCATTTCCTCCAACATTTCCTCCTAGAATATTTCCTTCTATAGCCTCTTCTTCTGCGACTATATTATCAGGCATTCTAACCTCCTCATTATCTGAATCCGAAGAGGATTCCATTAAGGTTCTTGCAGTGTGTAATGATATAGTTCTACTTCTTCGTGTAGCAGACATGATTACAATATGGAAATTTGAAAGAAACTGAATCGAAGAACTCAGGAATTTTGTGTATCTCACTTTTCACTCTTAGGATTTGAATGAATTTGAAAGAGGGATTCTATGTTCTATTTAAAATCCGCGAAGCTGAAAGGATTCAAACGGTGAAAAGCTGCTTTATGTCAGAGTTATAACGGTTCCAAACACTGTGAAATACCACAAAAGATTTTAATTGAAACGTGATATTATCAAATGAATAAGATGCTGACACGTGTTATTTGATAGAAATCAACACAAGTTAGAGTTCTGAGTAACACGTTCAGAAGTCTGAGAATGCATACTCAGAAGTTCTGAGTACATAATTCAGAAAAGAACCCTTGGAATTCAAAATTCATTTAAAATCAACTTCTGATAATATAAATCATTTAATCACCCAGGAGTAGTTTGAACAGATACAAAATTGTTTTTATCATCAAAAGTCTGTCCTTCTTGAGATGATTTGTGATTTCTGAAAAACATTTAAAATCTAACTTCTGACCTTGAAAACCTTTTTAAGAATTTAGAAGTAGTTTGAACAAGAGAAAAAAAAGTATCATTGAAAGTTTGTTCCCCTTAGAATGATTTGAGATAAAAAAAATAATACAAACCTTGTAAACAACTCAAAATGATTTCTGAAATATATCAATGCTCCCCCTTGACTTAAGCATATACTCAAACACATATTAGACATAAAGGAATATGAAAAGGATAAAAACAGAAAGAACTTAACAACAAATTGAAACACTTGTAAATTCCAGAATAAGTTCTGAAAGGTACAGTCAGAAGATCTGAGTAAGCTATTCAGAAAAAGATATGAAGTCAGATTTCTTAAGTATTGACTCAGAAGTTCTGAACTCAAGACTCAGAACATCTGAGTAAGAGAGTTGGAATTCTGAGTACACTACTCAAAAAATCTTACTTAGAAAAAAATTATTTCTGAAAAATAACAAACATGATCAATTAGTCAGATTAAGCATTCCTATCTTACATATAAGAAAAGTGAACCTTTTATGATCAAGTCAGCTAATTGATACTTTGTGTGCACAAAATGCATTTCTATAGTTCCCTTTTCCACATAATCCTTAATGAAGTGATACCTTACATCAATATGTTTGGTCTTTGAGTGTTGAACAAGATTCTGAGTAATGGCAATGGCACTTTCTGAATCACAATAAATGGGAATCTTGTTGAGTTGATAGCCATAATCCATGAGTTATGTTTTCATCCACAGAGTTTGAGAACAGCAAGCAACAGCAGCTACATATTCTGCCTCAGCAGGTTATGTGGACACACAATTTTGCTTCTTTGAAGCCCAACTCACTATCTTATCTCCGAAAAAGTGACAAGCACCAGATGTACTTTTCCTGTCCAATCTGCTTCCTGCATGATCAGCATCAGTAAAGGCAGTTAACTTGAAGTCAGTTTCTTTTGGATACCAAAGGCCCAAATCAAGTGAACCTTTGAGATATCTTAAGATCCTTTTAACAGCCAGCTAATGAGATTCTTTTGGATTTGATTGAAATCTAGCACAAAAACATGTAGCAAACATGATATCTGGTCTACTTGCAGTCAGATAAAGTAAAGAACCAATCATGCCTCTACAAACCTTGTTATCTACTGAAACTCCAGAGATATCAGCATCTAACTTGACATTAGTAGCCATAGGTGTTCTCATAGCAGCACAATCAGACATCTTAAACTTTTTCAGAATATCTTTTACATATTTTCCTTGATTTATAAAAATTCCATTTGGTAACTGTTTTACTTGAAGACCAAGGAAAAAGTTCAATTCTCCCATCATGCTCATTTCAAATTTTGATTTCAAGATATCTGAGAATTCATCAAATAATTCTGCATTTGTAGAACCAAATATTATATCATCTACATATATCTAAATCAGAATTAAATCATCACCTTCTTTCTTTAAAAATAAGGTAGTATCAATTTTACCTTTCTTGAAGCCAGATTCTAATAAGTATTGAGTTAGAGTGTCATACCAGGCTCTTGGTGCTTGTTTCAGACCATACAATGCTTTATCTAAAACATACACATGATCTGGAAACTCAAGATCAACAAACCCTTCTGGTTGATAGATATAAACTTCTTCATTGAGTATACCATTCAAAAATGCTAATTTGACATCCATTTGGTATACTTTGAAGTTTTTATGTGCATCATATGCCAAGAATATTCTGATTGCTTCTATTCTTGCAACTGGTGCAATTGTCTCATCATAGTCAATTCCTTCTTGTTGAGAATATCCCTTAGCAACCAATCTAGCTTTATTTCTGACTACAACACCTGACTCTTCTTTCTTGTTTCTGAACACCCATTTTGTTCCAATAATTGATTTTCCTTCAGGCCTTGGAATGAGTCTCCAGACTTTATTTCTTTCAAACTGTAGCAACTCATCTTGCATTGCTAAATCCAGTCTCGATCCTCTAAGGCTTCAGTGGATTTCTTAGGTTCAATCATACTAAGAAATCCTGCAAACATTGCTTCATTTGCTGTTGCTGATCTAGTCTGCACTCCAACTGATGGATCTCCTATCACTTGATGCATAGGATGGTCTTTTGTCCATTTGTTTGAACATGGAAGCAAATCAATATCTGATAAATTGTTGTTTGTATCATTCTCATCTGTAACAGCGTGTAATTTTGAACTATCCCTTTGAGGTGTAGTTTCTAAGTCCACATTCGGAGTAGAAGGGTCAGAATTCTGAATAAATTGTTCAGAGTTCTGAGTACATTATTCAGAATTCTGAGTACCACGTTCAGAATTTTGAGTACCATATTCAGAATTCTGAGTTCCTTGTTCAGAATTCTGAGTACCCGACTCAGATAAATCACTTGTATTTACCAAAATTGGACATTCCTCAGATGGACCAGAATCAGAAATTATTGTTGTTTGAACCTCTGAACTTCCCTTTTTGATTTCTTGAACCATTTTAGGATTTTCAAAATCTGCATAAGATTCAGAAGTTAGTTCCAAAAATGCATCCTTAAACAATATATTGAGTTCTGAATAATTAGGATTAGAATTTGATTCAGAAGTCAGTATTCTTGTCTTATCCTGTTTAAGTCCTGTACTGTTTTGTTTAGAACTCTTTAATCTAGACTCATCAAATGTAACATTGATCATTTCCATAATCCTCTTGGTTCTTCTGTTGTAGATTCTGAATGCTTTGGAAGTTAATGAATAACCAACAAAGTATCCTTCATCTGCCTTTTTGTCAAATTTCCCAAGATTTTCTCTATCCTTGAGAACATAGCATCTGCAGCCAAAAATATGAAAGAATTTAATCAGTGGTTTTCTTTTATTAATCAGTTCATAAGAAGTTTTATCTAATCTTTTATTAATCAAAGTCCTGTTCTGAGTAAAACAAGCAGTGGCAATTGCTTCAGCCCATAGGAAGGTTGGAAGATTTGAATAAGCCAACATGGTTCTTGCAGCTTCAACTAGAGTCATGTTCTTTCTTTCAACAACACCATTTTGTTGAGTAGTTTTGACAGTAGAAAAATTATGAGTAATTTGTAAAAAGTTCTGAAGAGTCTTATTTCTGAATTCAGTTCCATTGTCACTCCTGGTCTTCTGAACTGGAAGTTGTAAGAATACTTGAATTCTTTTGATGAAATTAATCAATGTTTCAGCAGCCTCAGATTTTGCTCTTAAGAATTCAACCCATGTGTATCTTGAATACTCATCAACAATGACAAGTATATACTTCTTTCCTCCCATTGATTGAACTGATATAGGACCACACAAGTCTGTATGTAGCATCTCTAATGGTGACATGCATGAGGAGTCCATTTTTAACTTGTGAGAACTCTTCTTCATCTTTCCCATTTCACATGCTGAACATAATGAGTCCTTATCAAACTTAATCTTAGGCAGCCCTTTAACCAGATGTTTACCAACTAGATTGTTCAACTCCTTAAAATTCAAGTGAGAACATCTTATGTGCCATAACCAACATTCATTTGCAGTTGCATTTTATAGTATACATACTGGAGTTAAAGCTTGAATATTTGTAAAATTAACCACAAATAAGTCCATGTGTTTTTTTGCCCAGAACACCTTTATCTTATCCTTACTTAGAATTAAGCATCCTGTTATACTGAACTTGATCTCACAAAGACTATCCAAAAACTGACTTATGCTGAACAAATTATGTTGTAAACCTTCCACATAAATACTTTCTGAATTGTTAAATCTCCATAACCTCTAACTTGTCCTTTACTGTAATTGCCAAAATTAACTGCTCCACCAGCTTTTTCTGTGAAATTTGACAGTGAGGACTTGTGACCTGTCATGTGTCTTGATGCACCAGAATCTAAAAACCACACATGACAGCCTGCAAAAACAGTTTAGTTAGATTTAGGTACCCATATCTGAATGGGTCCATTTTTGTTAGCTTCAATATCAGATTTAACAAAAGTTCCTTTTACTTTCCATTCAAACTCTTCTTTTAAGCACCCCTTTCCTTGTACTTTTATGAAATCAGAACATTTTTTGTTTACAAAATTATTTCTTCTCTCTTTGAAAACTTTTGGTTGAGATTTAGAAACATTTTTAGTTTTCTATCCTTTGGACTTGGATTTAAACATATTTTCAGTCCTTTTCTCTTTTGTTTTGAATTGAGAAATGTTTTCAGTCTTCTTCTCTTTTGACTTGGATTGGGAAACCTTTTCAGTCATCTTTTCTGAATTCTGATTTGCTTT
The DNA here is from genome assembly GCA_033807775.1 of Saussurea involucrata. NCBI lineage: Eukaryota > Viridiplantae > Streptophyta > Magnoliopsida > Asterales > Asteraceae > Saussurea > Saussurea involucrata. The sequence goes on from CM066320.1 coordinate 70,265,911, forward strand.
AGTTTTATAAGTTGTTTTAGAAGATGTTTTAGAATTTTGACTTTTCTGAGAGAATTGAAATGAATGACTAGCACATTGAACACATTTCAGATGTCTTCTTGCATGAGACAACAAATCTGAATGAAAAGAATTTTCAGTTTTATTGATACTATTCAGATTACATTTGCATCTAATACAAGAACTATTGAGTTCAGAAGTAGTATTCAATCCAATCTTCTCAAAGATCTTTCTCATATCATCTTTCCTTTTGCCTTCTTCTTTTTCTGAAACATTCAACTTTTCAGAATTAGTAGATGATATAGATGATTCACCATGTTCATAAGTACTTGATTCATTAAAGTATTCCTTATTCTGCTATAAGGCATTAATCTTAAAAAGATCATACTCAGATCTTAACTTCTCAAGCTCTGTTATTTTTTTAACATAAGTTTTATTTTCTTTTAAAACTTCTTCAAGTTTAAAATCAACATCACAAAAGTCATTTTCAAGTTCATCAAAACTTTTCCTTAACTCTTCAAGTTCTTGATTGACAAGTTTAAACCTCTTCTCAAGTTCTGAGAAACTTTCTGAATTAGACTCATATAATTCATTTGACTCAGAGTTCTGACTAATAGACTCAGAATTCTGACTAGAAGACTCAGAATTCTGACAAACTGTTTCAGAATTCTCCTTGTTTTCAGAAACCTTGCTTGCTTCAAATATATTCTCAATATCAGTATAGGAAAAACTTGGTTGTTTATCTTTGTAACTAATATTCAGAGAATCATACTTGAATTTAGCATCATTGTATCTTGGTTTTTCTTTAGTAGGTTTTGAAATTTCTTTCTTAATCTCTTCTTCTAAACTTTTTGACATTTCAGCTTTTGGTTCAGATGTTTTTAATTTTCAATAATTGGTTTCTGTAAGTTATCAGAACTTGTTATTGAGCTTGCAGGTCTCACAAAAACTTCAACCAAGTCTGGGATATCAGGTTTGGGACGTTTTAATTCCTCAAAATCATAAAGATTTATTGGAGCCTTTTTGAAAATAGCATTTTCTTCTAAGCCTAATCCCATTTTTGGATTCTAAAACCTTGTGTCTTTAACATTGTTTGTAAGAAGACTTAAAGTTTGTTGAGTTTGACCTCTTTTCAAATTAAGATCTTCTAACTCTTTTATTTTAGTGTACAAATTCTTTCTTTCATCAAGTAGCATATCTAGTTTAATCTGTAAATCACCTTTTTCACCTTTTTCTTCTGAAAGTTCATCTTTTAACTCAGAAATCTTTTTCAAAAGATCAGAATTTTCTTTTCTGACTTCTTGTTTCTCAACCTCAGTTTCTTCAAATCTTAGTTTAAACATTTCTTTTTCTGTTCTAAATTTGTTAACCATAATTCTTTCACCTTTGATCTGTTTTTTGAGATTAACAAATTCAGAATTCATATTACCAATTTGAGTCATTAAATCAATTTCAAGAGCAGAATGTACCTCAGCAGAAGATTCAGAACCTGCATCCTCATAGTCAGAATCTTCTTCATCACACATTTTGGCCATATAACTCTGTATTTGTGAGAAGTGAATGCAGTCCTCTTACTCAGATGAGTAGTATAGCCAATTCTCTTGTTCTGCTAAGAGTACAATTCCACTGTCTTTGGTTTTGGCCAATTGAGCTTTCTTTGCATAGTACTCATAGTCTTTGACCACCTTTACTCTGCAATCTCTGGCAAAATGACCAGGTTTTCCACATTTAAAACATAAATCCTTCTCTTTCCTCTCTTCTTTCTCTCCTCTTTTCTCATACTTATTCTCTTCTCTATCATCTCTCTTTTTATACCTTTCTTCTGAACTTCCCTGCCCTTCTCTTCTGAACTTACCTTCAATAAACTTCTTCTTTCCATACCTCTTATTGAAGGTATTAGTCAACAAAGCCAATTTCTCAGCAATCAACTTGAAATCATCATCATCCTCAGATCCTTCTTCCTTCTCAGATTCCTCCTCTAACTTTGGAATTTCAGATAGAAACACAGACTTCTTTGTTGTTTTGTTGATCTTGGATTTTCTTTCGGAAAGCAAAGCTAATTGATCAGAAACATTTTTCTTTTCTTCAACAACTTGCTTAACAAAATCTTCATGTTGGTTTAAGACATAAAACAGATCATTCGGATCTTCTTCACACATATCCTTATTCATCTGAAGACTTATTGCAAAAGATGACTATTCTGAATTAAGACAATTCAGAATTTTATAGTTAATCTCTGATTTCGTTTTCTTTAGCCCATTCCTCCTGAGATAATTCAAAATATGGCAAAACTTGTTATATGTCTGAGTTAAGCTTTCACACTCCTTTCCTTTGAATCTTTCATATCCATTGATGCATTGATTTAGTTTTACCTAAATTGATTTCGTTGTGCCAAGCATTTGCTTCTCCAATTCATCCCACATTTCTTTTGCGGATGTTCCACTATCAATTCGATTGAAAATATCATTAGGAATTCCCGGAGTTAATAGAGTAACTGCTCTTTTGTCTATTGCATGTCTCTTCTTTTGTGCTTCTGTGTATTGTGATAAACTATTCCTCACTCTGGTAGCAGGAATCTCCGGTGTAGTAGTAGTTGCAGGTGTAGCAGCAACATTAACGAATACTTCAATTAAACCTTCACGAATTGAGATCATCAAATTCTCATCATTATTATCCATGAATTGAATAATTCGGATCTTCCATTGTTGATACTCTTCAGGGATTATGTGAGTCTCAGTTTGACAGGTAACAATGGATTCAATAAACAATAACAAGAACAATTGTTGATTTCAACTTGTCATCCATCTCGTATTCATTCAAAGTATCATTCAGAGAATATTACAATTTAAAGTAAATGAACGATTTCTAAACAATAAGCTTTAATGAAATTCGCTCGAATTGTTAACCTAAAACTAAAGGTTAACTAAACATTATATACTTAGGCCTTAGCTAAACAAGGCCCAAGCCCATTAATCAATTAAGCCCAAATAACACAATTAAGGGCTTTTACAGTAATTAATTAATCTAATTAAGGTCTATATAATTATTTATATATCATTCTAATATGTAGGACATTTATGGTCCTAACAATCTCCCCTAAAGATATATAAATAAAAATCGGTCTTGATCTTCTCTTCCTTTTGAATCTTTGAAACACTCCGGTGTTGCTTGTCTTCATGTATTTCGACGCTCCCCCTTTAATAAAGCTCTTATCTTCAGATCTTCAACTTTATCACCAGATTCAACAAATTTGTCTTTGAACTGCAAGTTGAGATTACTTTCAGCTTTAACTTTAAGAACTTGTGGTGAGCTTTTAGAATCATTATGCTCGAAGGAGGAAACTTGTAGCGAACACCACCACTTGATGAAGGATGAGAAGAATTGATCATTTGTAAGCACTTTGAACTCTTTTCGGATTTCGGAACTGACCAAATAACGGTTACTCCCCCTCGGCTTTTGCTAACTCCCCCTCAACTTGATATTCGGTGTCTTTGAATATGTATCATTACTCCTCCTCATGATGAGTAGGAGCATCCATAGCATCATGTACGTTCAAAGACAATAGAGACGAGTAGCAAAAAATCCAGATCAAAACATTTAGGAACCAGAATGGGGTAAAAATCTAACACAGAAACACAAAAGTAATTGTTATCACAACAATTTAAAAAATTGTGTGGCCTATGTTCAGAGTTGGCAATGAGGTATCTCTGATAGGACTTCCAGTTATCACTGAAGTAAAATTTTAAAAATTACTTCTCAAACTGTTCTGGCAATATCACGAAGATATGCAATTGGAATCACAAAGACTCGTGCATGTGTGAAAGAAATAAATTTTATCTGTTAGGCTCAAAAATTGATTTAACTTGGGACTCAAGTTAAAATCAATAGACTCAGTGATAAGAATATGAAGTTCGGAGACCGGAGCTGATGTCTTCCTTTTTCAATATCTAAGACCTTCGAGTGAGGAATAGATAGATTATGTGCTAAATCTCCGTGAATATATGAAACAAGCATCTGTTGGGAGATACTTGAGTGGTTAGGTGGGGTGACACAAGTTATCGACATTGGGTCCATGTCTATTTCAATATTCATCTCCAAAGAACGAGAATGAATAGATTGTGTGGTTACCCGGATAACTGACTCGGTTTGGTAAGGACCAATATATTCTTTTAAGTCCTGTCACATCCTGACCAAGATTCTTTTCACTCCGAACTCATCTAACAAGCTAGACTCCTCACTGATGTCTATAACAGATGTGTTTCTTGGGTAGGTGCTTCCGGTTCTGGATTGACCATAGAAACAATATAAAACCTAACACTCATTTCATGCAACGAATAGAACAATTGAGTAATCAGTGAAGTACGAGTTCTAAACTGAAATGTTTAGAAGTCATAACATTTAAGAACGAGTCCTGATCTGAGTTGATCAAAAGTCATAAAGATTAAGTCCGAGTTCTGATCTGAAGTAATCTGAAGTAAAAAAGGTTAAGTCCGAGTTCTGATATGAAGTAATCAAAAGTCAAAAAGATTAAGTCCGAGTTCTGATCTGAAGTAATCAGAAGTCAAAAAGATTAAGTCCGAGTTATGATCTAAAGTAATCAGAAGCCAAAAAGATTAAGTCCGAGTTCTGATCTGAAGTAATCAGAAGTCAAAAAGATTAAGTCCGAGTTCTAATCTGAAGTAATCAGAAGTCAAAATTGAAATATGGAATTTCAAGAAACAAAATCAAGCGCAAAACAGAATGACTCAGTAAGCACAATATTTTGCAAGAAATGAGACGATGATCAGAAATTTTAATTGTGAGGAACAAGTCGCAATTAATATATTAGATAAGAATTGAATCATTAATATGAAATAGCGAACTTGGAAAACAACTTGGAATTCAAACGAGTGTATTTCCATCGAAAAATCAACAAATATGTGAGACATGGAAATAACTAAGTCAATGAAACATAACACGTGGCAATCATGGAAGTTAAAATTGGAGAATAACAAACACAAGTTAGTTATTCAGAATGAATTACCACGGTCTTTGAATTCAGTTAAAGTTCACTTACCTTTCATAGTACTCCCCCTCAAACGTGGCATAACCTTTTAATGCAGTCATGTGAAAAGAATGTTCTGACCAAAGCACACATGGCATTCCTGCAAAACAGATTAGGAGGATTTTGGTATCCATCTTTTGATGGATCCTTGTTGGTTAGATGCCCTATGAGGCCCTGGGATACTATAAGTACCGTACCAATACTTAGCACGGTCTTTATTCACAAGCTCACTTGTTCCACAATAAGAACAACACAGCTTCTGTGTTAGATAAGCTGGTCAGCTTATTAACAGAGTAAACCCGATCAGTTTTCACAAAAGGTTTAGCGTGGAAAGCTTTGTTGTTCTTGTCACTATTAACAGAGTCGAATGACTTTGGAGTAGGAGCGGATCCTTTAACTCTCCAAACCATGTTTACTTTCTTGAAGAATTGATTAACTTTCTTATCAACACGAGAATTATAGAAAAGATTGGAAGGTCGAATCTGATCTTTTGAAAAATCATTTGATTTGACAAAATTCTTTGAAAAACGAATTGTAGGAATTGAACTTGAAGCATAAGAAGGTTGAACACCTTTGATCTTGCTTTCTTCAAGTTTCTTGACTTTAACGGATAAAGCATTTCGTTCTTCGATAATTAAATCAAATTTCTTTTGTAAATCAGATTTAACCATTTGTTCCTTCAAAATCTCGGTTGCTAGTCCAGATAATCTGTGTGTAAGTTTAGAAATCTCAGTCTGAAAAATCTTTATTTCGAATGCAAAATAATCTTTCAAACTTTTTTCCCTAAAACCTTCAACTTTCTTCTTCTCAGACTCTTTGATTAGAACGTCCAGTTCTTTCTCCAAATCAGTTATTTTCAAAGAAAGTTCTCCATTCCTTTTAGTAAAATATTTGCGTTCAATTTCAAACTTCTCTCTTTCTAAAATCAAAACATTTTCAAAGTCGGAGATCTGTTTTGAAAGTTTTAAACACATAAGCTCAAGACTCTTCTTCTCTTCAAGAGATTTGGTTGAAAAACCAGATTGCGTTTATATAACCAATTGTCTTTCCTTTGCAAAACTTTCTTTCTCCTTTTCAAAAACCTTTTCAAAAGTAGTTAGTTTATTTTTAAGCTCAAGGTTTTCGAAATTCAGGAGTTTACCTTTCTCTTCAAGTGCCTTTATCTCGTCTTGTGATGGCAAATCAGATATCTTCCTTTTCAGCTAAGTGTTCTCAGTTTCTAAGATCGTTGTCTTTTCTTCTGCTTTAGCCAGCTTCTCAGAACTATTCCAGATTTGAGATTTCAGTTCCTCCAGTTCTTTGATGTACTTGTTGCACAAGTCATCTGCTTGATTGATTTTCTGTTCCTGATAATCATGGCACCTGTTGGAGGAAGTGGAGTAGGGCTGATTTTTGGATGTAAGCATCTGCTGCTGGAAGGATCTGGAGAGCAGAGCCATTGTTTTCTTTATAGCCGTCAACTCAGGATCAGAATCAATGTCCTCTTCTTTCGTAGATTTTGACTCAGATTCACTTGGCTCTTGGTCACGTTTGGAACGACGGCTGGAGGATTTGCCTCGTTTTGAAGAAATAAGAGCTAGTGGATCAGCAGGTGACTTGGACACAGACTTCTTTTCGCTCAGAATCTCCATCATCTTATCTTCGTCCTGACAAGTTGCTCCAGACTGAGATGAATAAGATATTGTTACCTGAAAAATTGATCGTTGATCGGTGTTATTTTGAAGAATCACAAGTGCGGAAGAAAATCAAAAATTAAATTTGAAAAACAAATCTAGAATAAATTCGTTTCCAAAATTTAAAATTTGATTGTTATCGGAATGAACGAAATCAAACTTCGAGAATGAAACCTACACGATAAACAAACCAAGTTAGATCAAGACGACAAAATGAATCACAAAAAATAATAATAGTCGCTAATAATTGCAAATCGTCGCAAATAATCTCAAAAATCACAAAAAATTGCAAATCAATCGTTAAGAAAAATTGAAATTTTCGTTAAAACTCTCAATCACGAGATGTTCAGTAACTCGGGTACCGATCAGAACTTACCAACCAAACTTTACCGAAAACAAAGGATACTTACCGGGCGAAGGAGTACTTACCGGGAACTTGTCTGGATGTGATACGCTCTCCGGTAACATGAAAAAAAGATTTATCCGGTAACTTGGGGAATTACCCGGAAAGTGGCATCCGGTAACTTTGAGTTACCAGGTAAGTGCAGGTACCCGGTAAGTTTGAGTTACCCGGAAAATGACAGAGAAATAGAAAACTTACCCGGTAACTGACGAGAAATAGCAATCTACCCGGAAAGATTTAAGGATCTTTCGGTAACCACGGCTGATTGAGAAATTCGGATCAGAGTTCGATAGGTTGCTTGATTTCACTCCTGTAGGGTTAGATTTTGACCAAAAACACAAAAACAAACATACCCAAATCGATTTCTAAGCAAAACATATCCTATTTTTCAATAATCACCACAAAAATTTAAGAACACCAAAAACTCAAGAATTGATTTTTAAATTGAAAAATTAATACCTTTGAGAATCGATATAAACGCAGATAAACAGCAGATAAAAAAACGATTAAACAATCGAGGATTAACAGAAGAATTATTCAGTCAACGAAAAACTTTGCAAACCCGATTGATGATCGATTTTCCCTACAAAAAACTGCAGTATGTCGAAAATAATATGTGTGCCTTCTGGAGTCAAACGATTAATCCCACCGTTCATAATGTAGACCAAGACGTCTTGAAGCTACTGACCAAAAATCGTGACGATCCGATGGTTCAAACTCTGGGAAAAGGCAAAGCGGCTCGCTGCGTTTTCCAGAAAAATTCAATACGAATTTTATGTTTTTTTTTCTTTCGTTCGATTTCTTCTGTTCTTCAAATCACCGATTCTGCTCTGTTACCAATTGTGAGTCCCAGATTGACAGGTAACAATGGATTCAATAAACAATAACAAGAACAATCGTTGATTTCAACTTGTCATCCATCTCGTATTCATTCAAAGTATCGTTCAGAGAATATTATAATTCAATGTAAATGAACGATTTCTAAACAATAAGCTTTAATGAATTTCTCTCGATTTTCTAACCTAACACTAAAGATTAACTAAACCTTATATACTTAGGCCTTAGCTAAACAAGGCCCAAACTCATTAATCAATTAAGCCAAATAACACAACTAAGGGCTTTTACAATAATTAATTAATCTAATTAAGCTCTATATAATTATTTATATATCTTTCTAATATGTAGGACATTTATGGTTCTAACAGATTAGAACAGGTGGCTTCGTCTCAGACCCCATATAGAGAAATTCTTTAGAAGACATGATTGTAAGATTAATTGAATCGATTCAACAGAAAGACAAATTCGAATTTCTTGAACAAAAACATAAACGAATTCAAGAATTATGAGAAATTCAAGAATCACGAATAGCAGCGGAAATCAATTATCGAATTGATCAAGAAATCTTCAAGAACACGATCAAGAAACCTCCAAGAACACGATCTTGACCTAAGTTGTTTGTTGATTGGCTCTGATACCAGTTGTAGAAACCATGATTCAATCTTACAATGCAATTGTATGATAAGAACACAATCAAACAGTAGAATGATAGAGAATTGGATCCAAAAGCTTAGTATTCATTCAAGAACAGATTACCGATCTAGAGAGAGAGTCTTTCAAAGATTACAAAGTGAATACAAAAGCTATTCAAAAGTAATACGAAAGTTAGTTAGCTTACAGTTGCTAACTCCTATATATATTGTAAAAGAAAAGCTAAAGCTACAATACATGTACATGATAAACCAATAGAACAATTACACGTGTTCTAATGAATAAAATAATATAACTGAAAATGTCCAAGACATAAGTTCTTAACAACATGTTCAGAACTTCTGAACATCCTTCTGATTAAGCACTTCAGAACATACACTTGAGCACTTAACATTTTCATCTTCATATTCAGAACTTCTGAGTCTCATACTCAGAACTCTGAGCCTTCTGTTCAGATTCCACACTTATCAATCTCTGCAAGACTTCTCAATCAGAACTTCTGAGCCTTCTTTCTTAGAACTCTTAGTCTTCAGTTTTTGACAAACTTCAGTTCTAACAAATTCACACTTCTGAATTCATAAAATTTGATTGAGAATAGAGAAGTGGTTTGAACATTTAGCAAAATATTTTTCATGTTGGAAAGTTGAGAGAAACAACCCCATTGTACTTTGAATGATTGAATCTAATATGGGGATGGCTTAAGTGATCTAATCTCTCTCTAATCTCTTGAATTGTCTATGATTATGGGACTAACATGGAATGTTCAACACAACACAAAGGACTTCACAGTGGCCGACTACGATTTTGTTCTTGAAGTAGATGAAGATTTGGGAATGGCTACAGAGACTAGGTGGGACGCAAAATAAGGGTACTTAGGAAAAGAAACGGAGGAGGAGATAAAACGAAAAGATGCCGAGAGCACATATCCAAAGCTACCCCCTTGTGGAACCCACACAGCCATCCTTGCTAGTCTAGTAGCACATATGGATGTTGAAATAGAGGCGCACAGCTCGAGCCCAACCCTATCCAGCCGGCCAAAGGAGCCTTTTTCTTCTTCTGTGCCATTAATTAGCCAGGAAGCCCCTTTTCAGGTTGTGTGCTCTCAAAAGGACACAGACCTTTCCAGTGTTCACTTGCCCAAGGACACAACTTATTTCCCCTTAGAGGCGTCCGTTGCGTCTCCCACACACACATTAGGGAACCAAGGTCCTTCAGAGGGACTTAGAGTGCACGATGATCCCCTCTGTGCCCAACTCTGAATTGGCACAGAGTAAGGATCATGACAGAACTTTCGTAGAGGATAATCCATTACATGACTCCCCTCGAGGATCGAAAGGAAATTCCGTCAACCTCAACGTACAAACAGGGTTGAAAACGGGCACCTCAGGAACAGATGTACACTCTGGGGCAGAATGTGTTCCCTCAGAGGTCACCACTGGTTCATATGTGATAAAGGATGAGTTCCAAGCCTTTGTTACCTCTTTGACCACAAAATTCACCGTGTTGCAAAGCTTGGTGAAGTCTTATGCAGATGCTACCAACACGACCTTCTCCTCACTAAGCACAAAGATTGATTCTCTCACCACAGAGGTCAAGGCCAACTCCACCAAACTCTCTGAACTTCCACAGAGCTTTGCATCCTCCATCCCCACAAAAACCCAAGAGGCGATCAACCATCTATTTGCAGAACTAAAAGCTGTAAGGGATATTGCAGAAGCCCTTACCAAGTCAACCTCTGCCACTGCCTCTCCAACCCTAACCACAGAAGATCTACAGAGGGCACTGGAGAAGGTACAACAAACAACCATCGATCAAATGCAAGCCCTAAGACCCACAGACTACATCACGTGCGAACAAATTATAAAGATTGGGCAGAAAGTGATAGATGAAATCACCTGATTCATTAGAGCATTCACGGTGGCCAATACATCCTACGTAGAAGAGTTTAAAGCTAGTGTTGGCATGTTTCGACTCAAATCAGAAGTAGAGGTGGCATATATCTTGGGGATCTGCGATGATATATGCGACAAGTGGAAGAAGTTGGCCGTAACCTACCCAAATCAAAGAAACCTCATACTACATGCCAAGTAGAGGGTACCCAACCGAAGAAGCATGATGATCATGAGGATGATGGGACTGGGCCCTCAGATCATCATGAGGGGGAGAGTCAAGCAGAGAATACCACAGAGCCCTCTACAAACCCTCAACCCCTGACAATAATCGCACCAACCCAACAATCAACCCAATCTACCCATCAATAGAAGACCACAGAGGCAACACCTACCTCTAAGGAAACAACCTTGAATGAAGACCTACCATCTCCTACACCCCCTCACCTACAAGAATATCAACCCCTATCCTCACCCAAAACTATTCCAAGAACCAAAACCTTAGCATCTAAACCTCCAAGGCAGAACAAAGACCCAAAAGAAAAAGATTCTGAAGACCAACCCCAAAAACAAAAACCTCTACCATAACAACAAGAAACCCAACCTAAACCTCAACAAGTCCCAACCCACCAGAGCCCAACAACTAAACCTGCAGAAGTACCTAAACCGAAACCTACACCAGCAGAAGTCCCCAAGGACAAACCAACTGCTCAAGACAAAGACAAGGGAAAGATGACAGAAGCTGAGAAACCAAAACCAAAACCTCAACCAATCCCTGAGAAGCTCATGAAGAGCGCCTTTGATGTCTTTATAACCCCAACACAAGAAGAAGAAGAAGAATGGGCCTTTGGAGAGCCTCTGTCGACATATCCACCCCTGGACCCCTCTGCCAAACCTATAGAAGATAAAGTTGCCCAAGTTTTGAAAGAGATGGATGCTCTAAGAAAACCAATTCCACCCCCTCTGCCAAAAAAGGACATGAAAGAGGTAGTCTACAAGTATCTTACAGTCAAGGGATCAACGACCCACTTCCAGAGCCCACCCTCAAACCAGATGTGGTCGAAGAAACGGCCATTAAGTTCTTCAAAAATAAACAACAGAAGGTGGAGGATGTATACTCAAATTCCAAGATAAAGGATATTCTGGGAATCAAGCTTCTGCACACCCAATGCCGCAATTTCTACTACTGCCAATACTTCGTATTAAAGGAAGACAGGTCGGATATGAAGTTCACTGATGATGACCTCATAAACATTTACCCCTTCGATCTGGTAGAGCTTTATACCGGGACATAAAGCAAATTTGGATGGAGGCAAAAGTACAGAAAGGCCCACTTAATGATCAAGAGTATCATGCAAGAGAAACTGAAATTCTTCAGTTTTCTAGACTTTCAAGTCGCTCTGGACATGGGAGTGAAGAATATCACACTCACAGCCCCGATGATCACTGCCATCCTCTGAAAACTTTCCTAGCCTACCTAATACCATCATCTCCTATCCTCGTTTTGGCAATGTATTCTTAAATCCTCAAGGACAAAAGAAACTTTTCGTAGGATACGATAGCCAGAAGTATGCAACGAAGACCCTTATACAATTCAAAGAATATCTCCTGAACCGCAGAGGAACTAAGTTCGTCAACTTTGAAGCTGCAGACCAATTGATAAGCGACATCGATGCAGCTCTGCAATTCAGAGACTAGTGCGCTTTCTTCTACAGATAGTTAAAAAAGGAAGGTGGATTTGGAAAGAAAATCAACGACTTTCCAGATGCCAAAATCTAAGCTCTGTGAATTGTAGTCTTTTGTTTTTACCTTATCATGTAATTATCTTTTCATTTCTTCTGCAAATGAAAACATCCTTTTTTGGAGGTTGAAATTTACACCTCTTGTTGCTTTTAGCTTGAGCATTATTTTAACTCTGTAAATTTTCTTTTTCAATACTTAGGGGGAGATTGTTAGCTACAATAGACTAATATTAGAAGTATTGAAAAAGTAGGCTACGTACAAGAATCGCATAAGACCTCTGTTGGACATCACCAAGTCTCTTAGCATGGATCAGAGCCTCTGTCGACCACTCCTTAAGAAGTCGAGCTTAACTTGAAGATGACCATCGAACCATAGAGCCTCTGTGTGGCCAAACCTCTTGAAGACGATGACTTATGCATATTGAAGACCAAAGATCCTGTGCCTCTCATGTGCCTCTACCTGTATGAGGATTCTGAAGATCAATAGTAAAACCACGATTGATAACTTTCCAGGTGTCACCATTTCATGGGTGACAGCCTTTTCCTTGTACTATTTGAGACCAACCTTCACTATATGTAGAGAGCACTACCCTGCCATTTCAGGAACACAACACATAATTCACACACACTGAATTCTAGAGTGGAAGTAATCTTGAGAGAAAAAACACACACAAGTGTGTGTTCTTGGTGTAAGCTCCATTGTTCTTAATAATGTTGAAGATGACTTGTTGAGCATGTCTTATTCTGTTTTGTTTATCTTCTTTATCATTGTTAGCTCCAATCCCCTGCTTATAGAAGTATTGAAAAACAGGCTAAGTATAGAAGTCTTCGACAAAGGCTCTGCCGAGTCATCGAGAAGACCAAAGCATAGAAGTCTTCGACAGAGGCTCTGCCGAGTAACCGAGAAGACCGAAGATAAAGAATCGCACAGAAGACTCTTCAATACGGACAAGGCCACAGAGCCTCTATCATACTTGACAGAGCCTCTGTGGTATAAAAGACTAAAGCTCTATACAAGGACAATCGTGCTTATCACGATTTCTGCTGTACGAAGATACTCAAGATCATTCGTACAAGGCGTGACCTGACAACTCCACGTGTCAAACTCTGATGGGTCATAGCCTTAGTAGAAGCCGGCGCATTAAATTAACGTTGTACTATCAATAGTACCTGAATAGTGTTTTTAGTACCTTCAAGTGAAGTAGTATAAATAGAAGACTCGTGTTGAGTTATTCTATTAAGCTTTGCACGACACACACACCTTTAGAGCAAATTCTTGTCAAACCTTTCGGTGTTCTTAGTGTTCTTAGTGTTCTTATTATATCAAATACAGTTAATCATTGAGCTATTTATCTGTGTTATTTACACTTCATATATTTGATATTGTGTGTTATTCTACCTCATTATATCTGTTAGTTCGTTAAAACGCTTCCGCATTATATATTATTTGAACTATTTAGATACAATCATTATTGTTAAGCAAAACAGGAACCAACAATTGGTATCAGAGACATCCTTGATTTTCTATATCAAGTGATCCTCTCTTGCAATGATTTTTGGTAGAAACTTGGACTGATCTTTAACCTATTATTCATGTCTTTCAAAACAGCATCTGTGTTTTTTCCATTCTCGACAAGTTTGACTTTGATAAACTTACAGATCTGTTTCTTCGATTAAATCTCCATTTCAGTGCATTGTTTAAGGTATTTAAACTTATAAACACTGTTCAAAACTTCTACTTCATCTAAAAAGTGTACCGTTCATACCCTACTTTCTAGATTTCCCATCCTCTTTCAAAATGACAAACACAAACAACTACTTTTATGCCGGCTCTTTAACAAAACCACCCACTCTACTCAGAGATGAGTACCCTCAGTGGAAAATACGAATGACTCATTTTTTCGAGGGTACTGACAAAGAAGCTTTTCACTACATCAACAACCCTCCTGTGATTCCTATTCTATCGGTACCACGTGTACCCCAAACAGATGACACTCCAGAGATTCCTGCGCACAAGACACCAAAGGCAAAAGATAAATGGTCTGATACGGACTGGGCAAAATACGAATTGGCACAGAAGGCAAAACGACTTCTGATAATGGCCATCCCCAATGACCTTTTCCAATCCTTAGATGTGTGTGAATCTGCACACGATCTATGGAAGGAATTGGAGAAACAATTAGAATGATGGGCTAAAACTCAGAAAAATCGCAGAGCCCAATGTATCAATGAATATTACTCATTCAAAGCTCTGCCGACAGAACCTCTGCAGACAACATATGATCGGTTCAACTCTCTAATCAACAAGTGCAAGAAGTTCGGAATCCACAGAACTTATGAGGAAAACAATGTCATGTTCTTAAAGAGTCTCAATGATGAATGGCTCCAGTTGTCTATGTCTCTGCAAACAAATCAAGACTTAGACTCCTGGACTCTGTCAGATCTCTATGGAACGTTGGCAGCCCAAGAGCCTCAGATTGCACAAGCAAAAATCCAAATCAGTGCACCTCTTGCGCTGGTTGGTAAGGCTACAAAAGATAAAGAGAAGCCGAAAAAGGAGAAAGCTGTGGAAGAAAAGAAGAAGAAGAAGAAGAAGATCTTGATCGTTGATAGTGAAGAAGAGGAGGTGGTGGAAGAAGAGGAGGCAACTATGGCCTCGATAGCTAAATCGTTAGCACTTTTGACAACGGAATTCAGCAGAGGATACCAGAAGAAGTCTGGTAATGAACGTTACGGAAGAGATGATCGTGGAAGAGAAGGGCCAAATGACAAGAACGACAGAGGTTTCGACCAACAGAGGTCGAATGACAGAAATGACAGAGGTGGTGACCCACAGAGGTCGGACGACATAGCTGGCAACGGTTCCCAGAACCAAGGATATTTTAACTGTGGCAAGCCAGGCCATTATGCCGCTGACTGCAGGAGCAAACCAAACCGCCCACAGAGGGACTCTGCTTACTACAAAAAGAAAGCTGAGTTTTATGCTCAGAAGTCACTAATGGTGAATCAGGAGAACTGGCTGTCAGACGAAACATCTGATGAAGGCGACAAAAACGCCTTGTTCTGTGGAATGGCAGAGGTCAGCTCATCCGACTCCGATAGTGAGGTATCCACTTCTGACTCTAACTCTAGTCAAGCAGAAGCTGATTTGCTTAAACTAAACATTGAACATACAGAACTTAAAAAGACCTGCGAAAGTGTTCAGAAGAAGCTTACCTTCTTTGAGAGAGAAGCTAGACTTCTCACTCAAGAAAAGGCTAAAATCTTTCAAGAAAAGGAAGAAATGGAAACAAACAGGAACAAACATCTAATTCCTTTGAAAGAAAGGATTTATGAACTTAACTCAGCCTTAAAAGCAAAAACTAAAGAACTTATGGACGTTGAGTGCGACAGAATGAATATCCTAGCTCTTAAACATTATTTTCAAAAGGAAAGAGAAGTCATCTGTCAAGATTTACTCAGAAGAGATCTTTTAATTAAGAAATATCAAGACGCACAGAAGGTGTACGAGAAAATTAATACACAAATAGGGAGACGGGGAATTGGCTTCTGTGATATAGATACATACACTGGAAACAAAAGAAACAAGTCTCTGTCCTCTCTATTTCATATTGGAAGTACAAGAAAACCTGGTTTTCCAAATTTACTCTCTGTAAGCAAAAGCCGAAAAGTCTCTGGTGAACCTCACAGAAGGAAACCTCTGAAGATGGTGAATGTGTGGTTTGAAAACACAGATCTACCATTATCAGCCTCTGTCAAAAGAGTGTCCAAACCTAAGAAATATCTGAAAACACAAGATCAGATAGAATCTTTAAGTTTGGTAAACCCGAGACTCAATCACAGGTTGCCTTTGTCGGCACTATAGATTCCGAGAAGAAACTATCGGCAGAGGCACCTGAGTTCTTACCTGCTTCAACAGAAGAAAAACTGACTCATATTTCTGAAAAGGAATTATTGGAAATCGGTGAAAACAACTTTTATGAATGCCCTAGTACTTTCAAAAATGGCCAAAATCTCTCTGAGGAAACCTCGATAAAAACTGTTGTTGACTTAGAAAATATCCCTGAAAGAAAGGAAGAAAGCGAGTATGGCACATGCTCTGAAAATCCAGCCTCTGTCGAAAGAGAACTAAGTGACTCAACCTTTGTATATGTGGACGATTCATCCTCTGACGAATCTGAGACTGACTCTAAGTCAAAGATAGCACCTTGTGACTCAGAGGATTTTAAACTATCCTCTGGAGTTCTTAACAGAACTATTCCTCCCAAGGAGAAAATCACAAGAGTTCCTATCTGTCCAGATTTTTTGGACATGTGTATAGAAGCCAAAACCTCTCTTGAGCTTGAGAAAATCAAACAACAAAAGAAAACGTCCACTAAAAATTCAACAAGCTCAAAAACTTCAAAACCCTTAAGGCCTATTAAAGAAAAACTAACATGGCAACAGAAGTGTAAATGGGCTAAAAATAACAAATCTTTTTCTTCTGTGACAGTGAAACCTGCAGAAGTTCACCACATAAGGGGTCCACAGAAGGCTGCTCTGAACAAAGGATTTTGCAAATAACAAACTAGCCTACATAGGTCTTCTTGTAATAGGAAGTAAAATGTTAGGATAGAATGTAATGCCTCTGTGCCCCCATTTAATGTTTTCAATGAAAAGTTCAAGCAAATATCTTCGCACATTAATTATTGTCATTGTTTTGATCTCATGTATCGATTAAATCAACACTTCTCTAGTCCACACTGTTTCCTCTCTACACCCAAAAAGAACACTAAATTCAAGGGTAAGAAGAAACAAAATGGTTCTTCAAAAGAAGCTAAAACCAAACCCGAGAATGCTAAGGCAAACTTGAAGACCCCTAACAAAGCTGGACCCATTTGGATATGGGTACCTAAAACTCTCTGATTGTCTTGCAGAAGCAGTTTGTGCTAATCTGGTATCTTGAATCCGGATGCTCGAGGCACATGACTGGCGACAGAGGTCTACTATCCTCCTACAAAGATAAATTCGATGGAGGATCTGTGACCTTTGGTGACAACAAAAAGGGGTATATAAAAGGCTACAGAGTCATCAAGAAGGAAAACATAACCGTATGCAAAGTTGCATATGTGGATGGCCTTAAACACAATCTTCTCAGTGTTAGCCAACTCTGCGATACGGGTTTCGACGTAATGTTAAAAAGAACCTTCTGTTCTCTACAAGGTGAGGACACAGGAGTCGAACTTCTGCGAGCCGAACGAAGAGGCGATCTCTACCTCATGAACTTCTGTGCCAAGAACAAGGAAGACAAGCTCTGCCTTGTAGCCTGTAAAAGCGAAGAAGCCTGGTCATGGCACAACAGGTTCTGCCACCTAAACTTTCATACTCTAGATAAGCTTGTTAAACTTGATCTAGTCAAAGGTCTGCCAAATGGTCGAAGAAACCAATGAACAACCTCTACAATCTCCTTCACCTATCAACTTTGCAGACCATCAGCGAGACTTCAACTCCTTCCTTGAGCATCCTGAAATCGCCGATACCCTAGATACTTCTGGCTGGAACGCAGAACCCCTCTCCCATCAATCAACAGAAGCTCTAAACTTCAGAATATCTTCTGACTTGGAAGAGGATGACCAAACCCCACAAAATACCCAGAGGATTTGGCTAAGACCACCACCAAAACCCCACCAGTCATAGTCTAAGAGGTGGACTCTGATGAAGAAGATGATCAAGCAGAAGAAAGACTTATGCATCCCCACGTACGACAATTAATTGGCTCACATCCAATGTACGGCTCTTTACGCACTGGTACAGGAGCATCAACAGAAGTTAGGATAGAAGCACCGAGCCATACAGTAGCGACATAGGTTGAGATTATAGATGGAGAAGAAGTGGGTGGATGCTCCACAGAAGCAGAAGCTAGAACTGATGCCTGGAATAAAAGAGGCACACTCCCACAACCAACTCCCAGTGAACCCCACATGTCTATTACCGCCAGTCTAGTGGCAAAAGGTAATATTGAACAAGAGCAGCACGGCTCGACTCCAACCCAAACTGACCGGGCAGAAGTAACTCTTTCTACCTCTGTGCCAATCTTAGCCGGGGAAACCATTCCAGGGGAGTCCTCTCAAAAGGACTTACCCTTAGTACGGGATCAATTGGCCCAGATCACTACAGAAATCCCAATAGAGGAATTTGTTTCCTCTGACACGCACACACACGTAAGTCCAAAAGGCCCTTCAGAGGGGCGTAGAGTGGACGAAGACGAAGGGATTATAGACAAATCCCCGAGTCAACTTAAGAATACTCTTGTACCCACCTCTGGAGTGGATCAAGACAATGTCCTTAACAGAACCTCTATAGAGTCTGAAGCTGAAAAAGCCTCTGCTCGAGGATTAGAGGGAAGTCCTTCCGCTCTCAACATAAAAACAGGAGCGAAAGAAGGCATCTCAGGAACAGAGGTTACACCAAGTCCACATGTATCAAGGGATGAGTTCCAAACCCTTGTCACCTCTATGGACACCACATTGAAAAAGTTGAAAAGCTCTTTTGATTCTTTTGCAGAAGTTACTACGCGAGCCTTTACTGATATGAACACCAAAATGGACAACCTGTCCACAGAGGTGAAAAATGCTCTAACCCAGATGAGAACAGCTGCAACAACCTCTGCCGCCTCTGCTGCTGCGGACTTCGAAAAGGCCACAACTTCTGCCTTCCAAAGCTCTGTCAAAGACTTCCTAGAAAAGCTGAAAGAACAATCCTCCACCACTGCTGGCCTTACACCTGAAGACTTGAAGAAGGCATTTGAGCAAGTTCAAGAACAAACAATAAGAGAGTCTCTGGCCATGAAACCCACCGACTACATGACCAGAGCTCAGCTCACAGAACTTGGCCAAGGAGTGATCGATCAAGTAACAGAGCTAATCAAAGCCTTCACTACTGCCAACGCCAACTACGTGAAGGACTTTTAGAAGAGCGTCGGCAAAATGTGCTTCAACACACAGGCAGAGCTAGGAACTATTCTTGGTCTCTGTGATGATGCTTGTGCAAAACTGATAGCCGCAGGTGCAACTCCGCCGAAGAAGCCTGAAGCATCATGCAGAGCAGAGGGTACTAAAGATAAGAGTCAGGATGACTCTGATGATGACTCTGATAGTCCATCAGATCATCCTGAGGGGGAGAAACAAAGGGAGAAAGCTGTAAACAGAGGTCTACCAGCTCCACCAGTATCAGCAGAACCCCTAAACCAAATTTCTCCAACCCAAACCCAAGGAGGAAATCAACAACATACCACAAAGGCAACAACCACCTCTGAAGAAACCCCAATCATAACCCAAGTACCTGAAACCAATCAAGATCAACAACAGAAGACCACAGAGGCAACACCCACCTCTGTGGAAACATCTTCTGTATTCGGAGAAGATATCTCAACCCGTGAAGAATTTCAAATCCTATCATCCTCCGAAGAAGATCAACCATCCCAATCACCAAAACCAAAATAACCACAAGAAATCCTCTCTCCAACACCTAAAACACCAGAAGAACCAAATCTCCCTCCCCAACACCAGAAGCCAAAAAGACAAAACTTCCATCTCTCACACCCAAAACCCGAACCAAAACCATTGCTCACAAAAGAAAACATCTGAGCAAAACTACAGAAGCCTCACCAACCAAGTCCTCAGAAACGCAAGTGCCAAAACCTACAGAGGCAACCCCTAAAACTACAGAGGCACCCTCAGAAATCCAAAAGATAAACCCCACAGAGGCAACCCCATCTCTACAAGAAGATCTTCAGCCGAAGGCAAAAGACAAAGGCAAGAGGATAATGACAGCGGAACCCAAAAAGAAGAAGCCAAAGCATCAACCAGCAGAGAAATTGATGAAAAGCTCTTTTGACGCCTATGTGACACCAAAGCCAGAAGAAGAAGACTAGGCTTTCGGTGCCACCCCTCTGTCAAATATACCGGTTTTGAATCCAAAGGTGAAACCCACAGAGGATCGAGTGGCCCAAATAAAGAAAAAACTTGGATGCTCTGCGCAGGCCCATGCCTCCACCCGGTGCACCTCCACAACAGATGGAAGAGGTGGTGTACAGATATTTGTACAACAGAACTGCCAGAGATATTCTGCCACCAACCATTAAAGATCCCCACTTCCATGCTGACCTCGAGAACACCTTCACAAGAACAACACCCAAGCCAAAACAACAAGTCTTCTCAGAGTCCAAAATCGACAAGGTCTTATACTGTAAGTTTTCTCAAACCAGAACCACACCTAAGGTTTCCTATAACATCTATAAGGTCAAAAGGGAGGACAGAACCGTAACCCAATTCTCAGATGCTGATATGAGAAATGTAAGTCCCTACGACCTACCCGACCTTCTCAACTGGACGAAAGAGAACTACACAACAGATGCACATCGAAGGGCATACAGGGTGATAAGGAAAGCCATGTATGAGAAACTTCTGCTATATTGTAAGTCCAGGATTCACTCTTACAATCAATATATCAATGTATGAAACAGTAATTGAGAAGTAATGTGATCAATCCAACTTGTATTCAATGAAGAACAGATTTACGAATCTTAGAGAGAGAGTATCTCAAAGATTACAAAAGATGAATACAAATATATGCGGGAAAAGTCAGTTAGCGTAATAGTGCTAACCACTATATATACTGTAACGGAAATACTAAAGCTACAGTACAAATATGAAAGACTAATAGGAACAATACACGTGTCCTAATTAGTTAACTAAATACAAAGTAAAGCATCTAGTTATAAGTTCTGAACATGTTGTTCAGGACTTCTGAACATTATTCTGATTAAGCTTCTCAGAACTTCTGACTCTTCTTCTCAGACTTCTGACTCTTCTTCTCAGACTTCTGTACTTAGCAAACTTTCAGAGCATTCCTTCTGAGTCTTCTTAGTCAGAACTCTGACTCTTCACTTCAGAACTTCTGAGCCTTCTAGTCAGAATTCAACACTTAGTTTATTGACAAAACTCAGATCTAACAATCTCCCCCTTTTTGTCAAATAAACTTGTACTTTGCATCATCCAATTCTTTTAAGGCAGGAACAATCTTCTGTAAAAGCACATTTCTCTGAGTAAGCCTCTTGTCAATTTTAACAATGATTTCTTGAATAATTTCAACTTGCTGATTGATCACTTCTTGTGTCATGTTGGCTTGCTTCACCTTCAGCACATTTTTCTCCAAATTGTGCTTAATGATCCTTAAAGTTCCAGAACTATACTTTGCAGTTTCCTTTGCTCTGAAGAATATCTTTTCACTTTTGTTCTTCAGAAAGACTCCCAATTCTGGATGCTTAGATACACTTCCAGTCTTCAACACATTTTTCTGATCATGATTTGTGTTGGGATTTGAAAGATAGACACATGGCCTTTGTAGATACAGAGCTATTTGAAAATCTGTATAACAATGCCATCTTAAGATATAGAACACAGCTTCAATCACCACACTTCTTGCCTTTCTTTCATTCTTGTCTTGTCTTGAATCTTTGAAGCATAAAAGACTATGTAATCTGTAGAAATCAACTACTGACAACTTCTCAAAGTCTGCATCAGTAAAATAGTACACTTTTCCATCCTCTCTCAAAACTTCAAAGGACAAGTACTCTTGCTTTCTGAATTGCTTAACCTTTAGTTCTCTGATCCCTGTTATTGAGAAATCTGAATACACAGCTTGTTTTGATTTTCCAAGAAACCTTGACTTCTCTGCCAACCAGATCTGAGTCGCTTTTGGTCTGTCATAATATACATCCAGAAATTGTATCTCTTTAGGCTTGAAAAACTTAGGTAGATCAAATTCAAGAAAATATCCATTCAAATCAATAGATATTTCATCTTCTTTTGGTTCAGATTGTTCAGCTTGATCAACACTTGTCATTTGAACATTCTGAGGAGATATGTATTGAACTTCTTCAACTTCATCTAAAAGTATTTCATTCACTTCATATTCAGCAGGAAATACAAAGTCACTGTGCAGCATCTTTTTGGGATTTACTTCTGATAACAACCATTCACCACAGCTTCTGATCTTACTTCTGAGATTTAATCTTCTTTCCACAGAATTCACACATCTTTTCTTTAGATTTTCTCTTTCAGTAGTAGCACTTCCTTTCATTTCACTTAGTAACCAACTCAAAGTTGCATTACTATACTTCACCAATTCCTTTAATTTGAATATTCCAAGTCTTCTTTGAACTGTATATGCAAATCCTTCAGTTTCCATTCCTTCATTTAAAAATCCCTTCAAATTCACACCAAACCCTGAAATCTTTGCTGGACAACTCAAGTTGCATTTTTCTTTTCTTCCTTCAATAGCCAACTGAAAATCATACATATGCATATTTCTGACATAAATGCCAAGAAGTCTTCTGCATTCAATCTCTATCCAGGTCGCTTCAGTACTGGCAAAGAATTTAACTAGGAAGATCTGATCATCAAGAGTTAATCTGTGAAAATCAAAGCTGGACATTGAAACTTTTGTACTTCTTTCTTTCTGAACTTCCAATCTTACATACTTCAGACCATCAAATTCTTTTGATTGAAACATCAACACTTTCTCAATCCTTTTCTGAATATGTAATCTTGAATCAGGAATTCTGAATCTGTTTGAAGCTTCTGCATAAGTCATCTGAGATCTCTCATCCATGAAACCATCAATATTGTTCTCCAAAACTTCATAATCTCCTTCTGTATGATAGAGATCCTCATATGTTTCCTCTGGAAAAATATCATCATGAAATTGTCTAGCAAGTGGTACATCACTTAATTCTAGAATAAAATCACATAAAGGCTCCTCTAAGATTGGCAAGTCAATCTTAGGAATTTCAATTGGCTTTCTGAATAGGTATTCTGAAGGCATAAAGTATTCTTCCACTCTCTCATATTCTTCTGTTGTATCAACATCATCAACATAGTTTAGCTGAAACTCCTCTTGAAACTTCTGAGAATAATCAACAATACTATCTTCTTCTCCCATCAGATCAATAGGCCTTACTGTTTTCACAACTCTTTGAATATTCTGAACATTTAGAGCTCTGACTAATTCACTTTGCATCCTTCTGATCAATACCTCATTCAGTCTCCTTTCTTCTGACTCAGAGTCCACCAAACTAACTTTGACATAGGGAACAATGTCTGTACACCTGTTTTCAACAACTGAACTCTCAACTGTTTCCTCTGACCTTAACACAGGTTCCTCAATGGCTTCAGTTTCATCAGAATTTACTTCCATCTCTGTGTCTAAGTTCAATTCTTCTGTTTTATCGAAATCAGCACCATATGTACATTCAACTTCCATTTCCTCTGTATCTGAACTGTCAATCTGAACTATCTGAGTATCCACTATCTTTACATCTTCATCTGTCTGAACTTCTGTGCTCTTTGTATTCGCTAACTGCATATCTGCTATTTCAAAATATTCTATACCAATATCATCATTAGAACTCAACCTTTGCTTTTTCTTCCCCTTTTGATGATCATGAAACTCATTATCATCAAACTTCCTTTTGAGGTTCTGAGCAGGAACACCTTCAGGTTCAGCTTCTGATAGTGGAACGATTTGAAGTGGTTTTGAAGTTGAAGCCAAAGAAGTACTCAGTGCTTTAAGTACAGACTCTTGCATATTCTGCATTTGTTTAACCAAATCCTTCTGAAATTCAGACACAATATCCTTGATCTCCTTTTTATGAGATTCCAAAGATAGCTTCACATCATTCATTTTAGTTTAAACAGATGTTATCCTTCCTTCCAACATATTTTTCAAGTCCTTCACCTCATCATTCAGTTTATCCACCTTTCCCTCCAAATTTTCAACTTTATCCCCCAGCACCTTGTTTTGATTCTGAATCTTTGCAAATTCAGAAGAGTCTAACTGTGAACCTGAACCAATAGATGGTCCAGTTTTCATGTGCCCAGAGGGCTCATGGCCTGTAGATAACACTAAGTCATCTTTTACAATAGATGCACATTTTAATGAGGCTTTTGAAATGTTCACCTCACCAGGTCTTCCATCCAATCCTTGACATCCAAAATTAGGTATGTCTATGAATGTTTTGTCAGGAATACGAAATTCCTGATTTGTGCAAGTGTTAAAAGGAATTTCAGGCTCAAATTCGATAGGACTGTGAGATCCAGACTCAATGTGATGAATAACAGGTTGGGATTTATCACCTCCTTCCAAATGAGTTTGGGATGGTTCCCCTGATTTATGTGAAACAGTAGCATGTTGAAATGCTTCTGAGTGGGTATGGATGGGTTGTTCAAGTTCCACCACTAGGACCATGGTGATTTTTCCAATATTGGACACCAAGAATTGTGAACCAATAGCCGATGTGGTTACCTGGTTAAGATTAGCTAATGCAGAGGCATCTCTTTCTGTTTGAACCTCTGGTGACAATCTCTCATCCTCACCACCCTCATTCTGTTTTTCCTCACATATTCTAACCGAGCTCTCAGAATTTTGCCCCTCATTTCTCTCAGAATGTTCACCCATTTGAACATCCTCCCCCTCTCTAACTTGACTAGACCCCTCACCTCTCTCCTCAGGTTGGTCCTCTTGGGTAGGGATTTGAGGTTCTTCAATTCCCATAGAGGTGCAATATGCTTTTAAAATCTCACTCTCCCTTGGTATGTAATTCCTAAGTGATCTTGGTAAAATTTTATGATTAGGATAATGCTGGATTTTAGTAACAGAAGACATCTTACCCAAATAGAAAATAGGGCCATGCTGTTCATTCGATCTTCTTGGAATGGTTCTGTTTTCTTGCATTGCATACCAAATCACAAGTTGCCAATACCTTATGTAAGGTATGTATGACAGAGGTGTATCCTTTGTTTTCTTTTGAATAGCCTTCTGATTTTTCTCAAACGTGTTCTTCATGTCTTCCCAAAGTATAGCAGTGTAGTCATAATGCCTATTCTTTACTAAACCTTGAAAGATTTGAAGAATCTGTTTTGAAGCTTGATCTGCAGAACTATTCTTCCCTGACAAACACTTATTCACCACGTGAAAGAAACATGCCCAAATTGGTGGCAATTTGTTCCTTCTGGACAAACTAATAGTCCTTAATCCTTCATTGTATCCTAAATTCATAAACTCTGCAATTAATTCTTCAGTTAAAGGTGAGTCTTCAAAATCTGACCTTCTTTGTACATCATCTTTTTCTGGAAGATTTAGCATTTCTCTCAGTGCAGGAATTGATAAGGCAAAAGTTACTCCTCCAGATTCAGATATAAACTTGTTTCGTTCTAACCTAAGATATCTCCACCATTGTTGAATATATTGAACAGGGACTGTTTTGCAACTTGTAAACCATTTCCTGTATGGATGATACTTGAATAACTCCATTGTGATTCTGTGTTCAGGCTTAAATCTACTCTCCTCAAATAATAAGACACAATTGTTCTCTGACAATTTCAACCATTCGCCTTCAGGTACAACCCTTTCCACAAAGATTGGTCTATTTGACATTATCGACCCTGCAGCACTCTGTTCATGTTTCCCTCATCTGCATTTCCTTCTGATTCGGCCATTTGTTCATCTTCTGCATTTATTTCATCATTCCTTATTACTACTTCTTCAACAACTCTATTTTGTACTTCATCATTATCAGAATCGGAGGAATCCATTAAAGACTTAGCAGAATGCAAAGATATTTGACTACTTCTTCGGAAACCAGACATGATTAAGAAGAAAACAAACTCAAAGAACTCTGGATTGATTCGTATCTCACTTTTCGCTCTGAAATTTGAAAGAATTTGAAAGAGGGATTTTAAGACCTATTTAAAATCCGCGAAGTTGAAAGATTTGACGGAAAAGCGAGGTCAAAGTTATAACGGAGTCAACACATTTGAAATGCCACAGAGGATTTAAAATGAAATGCGTGGCATAATCAACCAAATATGAAGCTGACACGTGTTATTGGATAGAATATTGACACAAGTCAAAGATCTGAATAACACGCTCAGAAGATTGACTTTCCTTTATCAGAGATCTGATTATTTTACTCAGAGTTCTGAGTCCTTGATTCAGAAGAATTTTGCCTTGTAACCAAATTTATTTAAAATCAACTTCTGATTAATGTAAAATTTGATTATCATTCAGAAGAGGTTTGAACAGATTTAAAAACATTTTATCATCAGAATTCTGTTCAAATAATGATGATTTGAGATATTAAAAAATCATCTAAAATCTTATATCTGAATAAGAATTTTTTTGAAATTCAGACATAGTTTGAACAAGTAATCAAAATCTTTTATCATCAAAAGCTTGTTCGTCTTAGAATGATCAGAGATAAGAAATGAAAACAAACCTTTTAAGCATTATGAAATGATTTCCAGAAGATATTAATGCTCCCCCTTGACTTTAGCATGTACTTGACCATATATGAGACATAAAGATGAGATAGAAAAAGATAATAGAAAGAAAATAATCCACTAATTGAAATATTTGTATTTCTCAGAAATGAATTCTTAAAAGCTAGATTTCTGAAGTATTGACTCAGAATATCTGAACTCAAGACTCAGAAGTTCTGAACTCAAGAGTCAGAAATTCTGAATGCAAGACTCAGAGTTCTGAGTACACTACTCAGAAAATCTTACTTAGAAAAATTTTATCAAAAAAAATATAATCAATTAGTCAGATTAAGCATTCCTATTTTACATATGAGAAAAGAGAACCTTTTGTGATCAAGAGGCTTTGTGAACAAGTCAGCCAATTGATACTTTGTATGCACAAAGTGCATCTCTATAGTTCCTTTTTCCACATAGTCCTTTATAAAATGATACCTCACATCTAAGTGTTTAGTCTTTGAATGTTGAACAGGATTTTGAGTAATGGCAATTGCACTTTCTGAGTCATAGTAGATTGGAATTTTGTTGAGCTGATACCCATAATCCATGAGTTGTGTTCTCATCCACAAAGTTTGAGAGCATGAAGCAGCAGCAGCAACATACTCTGCCTCAGCAGTTGATGTGGACACACAATTCTGCTTCTTTGATGCCCAACTCACTATCTTATCCCCCAAAAAGTAACAAGCACCAGAAGTACTTTTTCTGTCCAACCTACTTCCTGCATGATCAGCATCAGTGAAAGCAGTCAATTTAAAGTCAGTTTCTTTTGGATACCATAAACCTAGATCAGGTGACCCTTTAAGATATCTTAGAATCCTTTTGACAGCCAACATATGTGATTCTTTTGGGTTAGACTGAAATCTAGCACAGAAACAAGTAGAAAACATGATATCTGACCTACTTGCAGTTAGATAAAGTAAAGATCCAATCACGCCTCTATAGAGTTTGTTATCTACTGAAACTCCTTTGAGATCAACATCTAACTTTATGTTAGTTGCCATAGGTGTTCTCATAGAAGCACAATCAGACATCTTGAACTTTTTCAGAATGTCTCTGACATATTTTCCTTGATTTATAAAAATACCATTTGGTAATTGTTTGACTTGAAGACCAAGGAAAAAATTCAGTTCACCCATCATGCTCATTTCAAATTCAGATTTCATGACTTTAGAAAAATCATCACATAATTTTGCACTAGTAGAGCCAAATATTATGTCATCGACATAAATCTGAATAAGAATTAAATGCTCACCCTGTTTCTTTAAAAACAAAGTTGTGTCAATCTTACCTTTCTTGAACCCTGAAACTAACAAGTGTTGAGTAAGTGTGTCATACCAGGCTCTTGGTGCTTGTTTTAGACCATATAAAGCTTTATCTAAAATATAAACATGGTCAGGAAATTCTGGATCAACAAAACCTTCAGGTTGATGAACATTCACCTCTTCATTAAGTATACCATTCAGAAAGGCTGATTTGACATCCATTTGATATACTTTGAAATTTTTGTGTGCAGCATATGCCAAAAATATTTTGATTGCCTCTATTCTTGCCACTGGTGCAAATGTCTCATCATAATCAATTCCTTCTTGTTGTCAGTATCCTTTAGCAACCAATCTTGCATTGTTTCTGACAACTACAACTGACTCATCCTTTTTGTTTCTGAACACCCATTTAGTTCCAATGATAGATTTACCTTCAGGTCTTGGAATTAGTCTCCAGACTTTGTTTCTTTCAAACTGGAGCAATTCCTCTTGCATTGCTGAAATCCAATTTGGATCCTCTAGGGCTTCATTGGCTTTCTTAGGTTCAATCACACTTAAGAAACCAGCAAACATTGCTTCATTTGCTGTAGCTGATCTGGTTTTTACTCCTGCTGATGGATCACCTATCACTTGATGAATAGGATGATCTTTAGTCCACTTGTGTGAACTAGGAAGCACATCAATCTCTGAAAAATTGTTGTTTGTATCATTCTCATCAATGATGGCTTGCAATTATGAACTATCCCCTTGTTCTGATATATGTGTAGGTGTCCCATCCAAGTTTGGATTCTGAGCAATGAAGTCAGAATTCTGAGTGACTTGTTCAGAGTTCTGAATACAAGGTTCAGAATTCTGATTACAAGGTTCAGAATTTTCATCACTTGTATTTATCAAAGTTGGACAATCCTCAGATGGACCTTTATCAGAAATTATAGTTGATTGAGCTACTTCTGGGGTTCTTCTTTTCATCTCTTTAACCATCTTTGGGTTTTCAAACTCTGCATATGAATCAGAAATTAGTTCTAGAAAAGCATCCTTAAACAATAAATTGAGTTATGAACAAATAGGATTAGAATTTGTATCAGAAGTCATTTTTGTCTTGTTGTGCATGAGTTTTGAACTGTCTTGTTCAGAAGTCTTCATTCTGGTTTCATCAAATGTTACATTGATGCTTTCCATCATCCTATTGGTTCTTCTGTTGTAGATTCTGAATGCTTTGGAAGTTAATGAATAACCCACAAAGTATCCTTCATCTGCCTTTTTATCAAATTTACCAAGATTTTCTCTGTCTTTAAGAACATAGCATCTGCAACCAAAAACATAAAAGAATTTGATTAATGGTTTTCTTTTATTTATCAGTTCATAAGCAGTCTTATTTAATCTTTTATTGATTAAAGTTCTGTTATGTGTAAAGCAAGCAGTTGCAATTGCTTCAGCCCATAAGAAAGTTGGAAGATTTGAATAAGCCAGCATAGTTCTTGCAGCTTCAACTAGAGTCCTATTTTTCCTTTCAACAACACCATTTTGTTGAGGAGTTTTGACTGCAGAGAAATTGTGAGAAATCCCAGAATTTTCTAAAAAATTCTGAAGAGTCTCATTTCTGAACTCTGTTCCATTATCACTTCTGATTTTCTGAACTGGAAGTTGTAAGAACACTTGAATTCTTTTGATAAAGTTTATCAAGGTAGTAGCAGCTTCTGACTTAGCTCTTAAGAATTCAACCCATGTGTATCTGGAATATTCATCAACAATTACAGGCATATACTTCTTTCATCCCATAGACTGAACTGAAATAGGACCACAAAGATCAGTATGAATCATTTCCAATGGTGCTTTGCAAGATTAGTCCATTTTTAATTTGTGAGAACTCTTTTTCATCTTGCCCATTTCACAAGCTGAGCATAATGATTCTTTTTCAAATTTAATCTTTGGTAAACCTTTAACCATATGTTTTGCAACAAGATTATTCAGATATTTGAAGTTTAAATGAGAACATCTTATGTGCCACAGACAGCATTCATTTGCAGTTGAATTTGATAAAAGACAAACATGATTTAATGGTTGTAATTTTGAAAAGTTAACCACAAATAAGTCCATATGTCTTTTGGCACAGAAGACTTTAATGTCATTCTCAGTTAAAATCATGCAACCTGTTATTTTGAACTTGATTTGACAAAGATTGTCTAAAAACTGACTTATGCTGAAAAGATTATGTTGTAATCCCTCAACATAGAAAACTTTTTGAATTGTAAGATCTCCTTTTGTTAAATCCCCATAACCTTTAACTTGACCTTTGCTGTTATTTCCAAAGTTAACTGCTCCTCCAGCCTTTTCTGTGAAATTTGATAGAAAAGACTTCTGACCTGTCATGTGTCTTGAAGCTCCTGAATCTAAAAACCACACATGACAGCCCTGCAAAAACAATCAGTTAGTTTTAGATACCCATTTTGGAATGGCTCCTTCTTTGTTAGCTTTGTTATCTGATTTAACAAAAGTGCCTTCTACTTTCCATTCAAAATCTTTCTTTAAACACCATTTTCCTTGAACTTTTATGAAGTCAGAACATTTTCTGTTCACAAATTTGTTCAATTTCTTCTTGAAAGTTTTAAATTTGGATGTTGAAGTATTTTCAACTTTCTTTTATTTCACATTAAGCTCTTTCTCATTCTTTCCTTTGATTTCAGTTTGAGGCTTCACCTTTTTTATCTTTTCTTTTCTCTGAGTTTGAGGAACAGAAACAGTTTTCTTTTCTGTGTTCTGAATATCTTTTCTTATAAAAGAAACAGATGTTATTGTGATTGGACATTTATGAGAATATTGAAAATAATCACTACTACATTGAACACAAATGAGGTTTTTCTTTGCAAGTAACAACAGATCTGTACCATAAGTCTTTTCACTGTTATTGCTATTTTTCAAAGTACATGAACATTTATTACAAAAACTATTTGCTTTTGGTACAGAAGCTGAATTCAATCCAATCTTCTCAGAAACTCTTTTCAGATCATCTTTCCTTTTGCTTTCCTCTTTTTCTGAAAAATTCAACTTGTTTGTGTTAGAGGATGAAGTAGATGATTCACCTTTTTCATATGTACTTGATTCATTAAAGAATTTATCATTAACTTTTAGAGCATTAATCTTGAAAAGATCATATTCAGCTTTCAGTTTCTCAAGCTCTGTTATTTTCTGAATAAAGATACTCTTTTCTTTTACAGCTTCTTCATGTTTAAAATCCACTTCACAGTATTCATTTTCAAGTTCATCAAAAGATTTCCTTAAGTCATCAAGTTCATGACTTACAAGATTAAATCTCTTTTCAAGTTCTAAAAAGTCTTCTGACTTTGTTTCAGAATATTTAGTTGACTTAGAATTCTGACTCTTTGAATCAGAATTCTGATTAACAGACTCAGACTTCTGACCTTCAGAATCAGAGATCTGACTTGAACAATCAGAATTCTGATTAGAAGATTCAGATTTCTGACTAACTGTTTCAGAAACCTTACTAGTATCAAATATACTTTCTATGTCAGAATGAGAAAAACTTTGTTGTTTATTTTAGTAACTGACATTTAGAGAGTCATATTTGAATTTAGTGTCATTATATCTGGGTTTCTCTTCTGTTGGTTTAGAAATTTCTTTCTTAACCTTATCTTCTGAAACATCTGAATTTTCTGTTTTTGATTCAAAACTGTTTCCTTTGTCTTTTTAGAATTTGATTTCTGCAAACTATCAGAACTTGTTATAGAACTAGCAGGTCTGATGAAAATTTCAACAATTTCTGGAATTTTTGGTTTAGGAACTTGAAGCTTTTCAAAATCATACAAGTTGACTGGAGCTCTTTTCAAAACAACATTTTCTTCTAATCCCAATCCCTTCTTTGGATTATAAAATCTTGTATCTTTAACATTGCTTGTTAAAAGATTTAATGTTTGCTGAGTCTGACCTCTTTTCAAGTTAAGATCTTCTAATTCTTTGATTTTGGTGTACAAATTATTTCTTTCCTCAAATAGCATATCAAACTTTATCTGTAAATCACCCTTTTCATCTTTAACCTTTGAAAGCTCATTTTTTAATTCAGAAAGATTTTTCAACAATTCAGAATTTTCAGTTTTAACTTTATGTTTCTCAACCTCAGATTCCTCATACTATTCTCTTATTACTTCTTTTTCAATTCCGAATTTGTTAACCAGACTTCTTTCTCCTTTTATCTGTTTTCTCAGTTTAACAAACTCAGTTTTCATGTCACCAATCTGTGTCATTAAATCAATTTCAAGTGCAGAATGTACCTCAGTGGATGACTCAGAATCAACATCTTCAAAGTCAGAATCATCCTCATTCCTCATCTTTGCCATATAACTCTGCATCTGTGAAAAGTGAATGCAGTCATCTTCATCTGAAGTGTAATACAACCAATTTTCCTGTTCAGCTAACATTGCCACTTCATCATCTCTTTCTTGGCTAGCTGAGCCTTTTTGGTGTAGTACTCATAATCCTTCACAATTTTTACTTTGCAATCCTTTGCATAGTGACCAGACCTTCCACATTTGAAGCACAGATTCTTTTCTTTTCTTTCTTCCTTCTCTTCTCTATTTTCTTCTCTTCTCTCTTCCTTCTTTTCATATTTATTCTCTCCTCTCTCTTCTCTTCTCTTGAAATCTGAATTTCCCTGCTCTCTCTTGTAATTTCCCTGAAATTTCCCCTTTCCATACCTCTTGTTAAAAGTGTTAGTCAACAAAGCTAACTTCTCAGCAATTATTTTGATATCTTCATCTTCTTCTGATCCCTCTTCCTTATCAGATTCCTCCAGCTTTGGTATCTCAGATAGATACGCAGTCTTCTTGGGTGCTTTAATAATTTTGGACTTTGACAGAAAAGCTAACTGTTCTGCAACATTTTTCTTTTCTTCAACAACAATCTTAACAGAGTCTTCATGCTGATTAAGTACACAAAATAAATCATTGAGATCTTCTTCACACATATCCTTATTCATTTGTAGACTGATAGCAAACGATGACCATTCTGAATTTAGGCAGTTCAGAAATTTGTAGTTTATTTCTGACTTTGTCTTTTTCAGCCCATTTCTTCTCAAATCATTCAGTATAGTGCAAAATTTACTATACGTCTGAGTCAAACTTTCTGATTCTTTAGCCTTGAACCTTTCATAAGCATTTATGCTTTGATTTAACTTTGCTTGTATTGATCTGACAGTTCCTAACATCTGTCTTTCCAGTTCATCCCACATTTCCGTGGCAGATGATCCACTGTCAATTCTGTTTAGAACTTCATTTGGGACGGCCAATGTCATCAATGTAATAGCTCTTTTGTCTATAGCATGCCTATTTTTCTGTTCAGCTGTATATCGAGAGAAATTCTTCTTCACCCTTGTTGCAGGAATTTCTGGAGTTGTCTCTGTTTCAGGAGTTGCAGCCACATCGACATAGACTTCGATAGGACCTTCTCGGATAGAAACCATCATATTTTCATCTATTTTATCCAAGAATTGGATCATTCGGATTTTCCATTGCTGGTACTCTTCAGGTATGAGAACATGTGGCTTTGTTTCAGATCCCATGGCTAGATACTCTTTTGAAGACATGATTGTAAGGTATTTCAACAGAGAGACAAATTCAAATTCTTGAACAAACACAGAGAGAATTTCAAGAATTGCTAAGAATTCAAGAAATTCAAATAGCAGCGGAATCAATTGACGAATTGATCAAGAAAACTTCAAGAATGCGATCAAGAAACCCTCGAGAACACGATCTTGAATGAATTTGTTTGTTGATTGGCTCTGATACCAATTGTAAGTCCAGGATTCACTCTTACAATCAATATATCAATGTATGAAACAGTAATTGAGAAGTAATATGATCAATCCAACTTGTATTCAATGAAGAACA